>WAHA01000001.1:1200000-2400000 GCA_008973685.1 Trametes sanguinea | reverse complement strand
GGTCAGACATTCGAGTCGGTCATACTTTGTGGAACTGTTCTGTAACACGTATTGTACAATGTCCATTCCTGCTTCTCTTACTTCCCGCCATATCGTACTCAACGCCACCACAAGGGCACTGTTCAAATATGGTGCGTATATGCCTTGCACCCGCTGCAGTCCGCTTCTTCAGCCGCTACGTGGGGTGTTAGTCGCCCAACGGCATGCACAAGCAGTAAACTCACCCATGGCCCGGTGTACGCTCCTCTTCTTCGATCTCCTTGATAGCTTCAAAAACGGCAGTGAGAGCGACCCACATAAAGCTTCGTGCACCGAATTGCTCGTGCTCCGTTTCGGCTACCTGGAAGGCGATCCAAGCGCTCCGTAGTGACCTCTCAGGCGGTACATCGTCGTCGCCCGCGAGTTCACTCCGCACATCGCCCACCAGCATTGTGGTCTGCTCTCTCATCTTGGCCATCAAGTCCTTGCGTTTGCGAGGCTGGGTACACTTGGCGACGATGGTGCCAATCTGTGAACAGTCAGCATGCCTGCCATGCCAAGAAAGCCAATATGACACGGACCACCGCTTCTTCCTCCGTAAGCATCGCTGTGCGCGAATTTGACAACGTATGGTCTGCACAGATCGCGCGGAGGCGGGAAACGTAGGTCCTGTAGAGTTCCCATATGACGGTCACTGTGGCCTGGTCGTAATCAGCGGGGTCAATGAACGCTTCTACTCGTTCCTGCACAGCAGTGAAGACCTCGCCGGCGTCGCGATCGTCTGGCGACTGGAAACGAACAAAGAACTCGGCAGCAGTGCCTCCCACGTCTCCTCCCAAGTGACGACTTTGAAAACGCCGGACGCTGTCGATCGTGCGTACAGCGGGCAACTCGATGGCGCGGTAAAGCTTGCCGATTGCTCGACTACTGTCATAGAAGTTTCGGCTCCCTTCCGTAGACGTCTCTGGCGCGCTCCAGTCCGGTTTTGTCTTGAAGTGAGCGTGGGGAATAGAGTTAATTGGGACGGGTTGGCCGCTCTTCGGATAATCCACCGCATCGCTATGGAGAGCTGCGAGCTTCAGGCAATCGGGGTCAAAGATGTGTTCATAACTCTGATCCGCTATGGTCAGCCATGTCGTGGCAATGATACCTAGAGTCTGGTCAGACAATGCATCAGCACAATATTGACTCTCAGATGTATTGCAATTGCTCACATCGCTAGTGATGTACTCCGCCACGAACTCAGCGACGTCGGCCATGGTGCTTTCGTGCTCCACCAGCTTCCGTTTTGCAGGTTCGTAGCTAGCAGCCGGATATGTACGAGGAGGAAGTAGTTCTGGCATAGTCGTGACATTGTAGACGTCGCCATCAAGGTCACCGCCCCCGAGACAAGACGGCAACGGTCGGGCTCCTGTAGCACACATGTTGAGCAAAGTGGTCCATGACAAGCGTGGAGGATGTACGCACCTTGAATCGAAAAGACGACCGTATTCCTCAAGGATTCGCGCGCGAAAGGAGACCCTGGAGGCGGCCGTCCTATGGCGTTTACGACTTGCACATCTCCGGGGTGAATAGTAGGAGAACGCGAGATCAACGTGCGACCCTTGAGGTAAATGAGGTTATGGCTGTCCGGGGGATCGATGCAAGCGAAGATCTCCCCCTCTCGCAAATATCCATGGACATCAGCCACCCCCACAAGCGTCCAGCTGTTCGGCACAGGAATGCGCGCATGATGTTTCAGCTCGCGAAGGACATGGTTCACCGCGAAGTCCATCATCTGTTGCCAGAAATGATCACCGTCAAGCGGGCCAACCCCTAGCTTGTGCAATCCTAGCATGGCTGACGAGAGGCGGAAGGACGCGCCCAAACCGTGGCCATCGAGCAGACGGGCAGAGCGCTCCAGAGACACCACCGAGTCCTGGACGTCACGGACGGCGTTGTCCTGAAGGGTCTGGAAGACCTCGTGCGGAACACCGAGCCCATCCAAAAGCATGATCAGCGGCCGGTTGAGGTAATAGACGCCAGGCCTGTCGAAGGCTCTCGCAATCTCAATGGTGAGCGAGTGAGGGGCCTCGAACTTCACCATCGAGGGCCGCAAGAGGATAGCTCGTCCGGATAGCGTGTAGTCGACGCTGAGCATGCCCTTCGAGCCTTGGAACCTAATCTGATACGCCCGTGGGTACGTCCTGTCCCGGCGACCTCGACGTTTTCCTCTCCTGTAGGGCGCGCCAGATCTCCTTCGCCAGGTCTGGTGACAGGGTGCCGACGCCGTCTGTGAAGGCGTACATCCCGGACGAATCCTTGATATCGTCTCCTAATATGATCTGACCGACGTCGACGGAGATCGAAGCGTCCGTAGCTGTAAAGGCCTGCGAGATTCGGGCTGCGTAGCGCGCGGGGCACCTCATGAGGTTAGGGTCGAATGGGAGGTTTCTGAAGGTGCCGATGTCACTGATGATCGCCGCCGCGTCCACAACGGTGGTGTAACCCAGTTCATCCCGATGTCTGAACGGCTTGACGAACCAGACCGCGTGTTCCTTCAAAGCAGATTGGGAGTATGCTAGGAAGTCGAAATGGGCGCCAGCGAACGTGAGACCCTCGAGCAGGATCGGCTTGACCCTGCGGGCGATGAAGTCTCGGCCATCGACCTCGCGATCGAAGCGCAACTGAAGGCGGTTCTCGTCCTGGAAGCTAACACGAAGGAAGCTGTCGTGAGAGGTATGATACTTTCGCATGATGCGATTGGAGCGCTCTGGGTAGGGTCCCTCTAAGATCATTGTCGTCGGAGTGACATTGACGTGAAGGCAGTAGAAAGGCGCCGGTAGATGTTGCCATGTTGAGGTCTGTATTCACTGGTTTGTAGATGAACCCTGCATGAACGTGAGCAAAGAGTTGAACTGGGTCCATAGGTTCGCCTGAGGGAAGCTGAGTAGAGGAACCGGCCTCGCTTCGAGGGGAATCCTCTCCGTACCAGTAGAGCGCTTTTGCTTGCGCCATGTAGTCTTGCAGAAGGGCTGCTGTGAAGTCGCGTCCTTTGCTTCGTAACACGCCCTCGATAGGCCGTCGAAGTCGCAGAACCTCGTTGAAGTCTAGCAACCAGGATCGCAGGAGGGCCTCGACCTGAAAGCCTACAATCATGGGCTGACGTACAATCCAAATAGCGTACTCCTCGCGAAGCGGTTGAGCAAAGAGGCCGCGGCGTTCAACATGATAGGAGAACTTTTCCGGATGAACGTGAACAGAGCGCGCCATGTTGCGGAAAGTCCGTAGGTCTTCCTGCGACGAGCACTTCCAGGCGGAGCGCGAGAGAGGTGTACGGTGCGAGTGGTGCGTGACTTTCGTCAAACGCCGACCATCGTTGTCGGCTGGGCGCTTGCTGACCCAGTGCTGTTATGAGCTGGCTGGTGGAGCTTTCGCTTTCGAAGGCCGGTGGATAGCTTAGGGAGAAGAAGATGACTGCGACTGCATCGTCATCGTGGACGGCGGCCGATACCCATGCGATCTGAGGCGCGCGTATTACAATCATGGACCGATTGTCGAAGCCAGAACCGCGCACAGAGATACGGAATTCACGTCGCTCCGCGACGAGGGTGAGCTCGGCAGAACAAGTCTTCTCCCATTCGACGGAGTAGACGTGATCACGACATTCCCATCCGAACTGGATAGTAAGGACGGCCACTTTGAGCGCTTGTAACGCTTCAGTCCTCGACTTCTCGGGCTCGGGCGACGCGGGGATCTTCGAAGGGCATCCTGCGAATACGCTCGAGGACGTCTCTGCGTGGTGCATTCCTGCTTAATTGGAACTGTATGCGAGTCGACCCCAGGGTGACCGAGCGCTGAGGCGCCATACCGCCGTATAGCCGCAAGAACAGCTCGCCAATGTCAGTTGTCGGTAAGGTCAGAACGCCGCACTTGGAAGCGTGAGCGCTGCTTCCGGGGGAAGATGTAGACTTCGAAATTGATCAGGGACTGGGTAGGCTGGCGAAAGGGAGGGGCGTGCAGGATAGTCGCTATGTTCACTTTGAATTTATGAAGGGGTGTCCCGGGGACAATATTCGTCATGAAAACCTCCATGGCGATGACTCGTCGAAGAGGGGTCAAAGAAGATGCAGGCAAGGGAGACAACAGCAGAGCCCTTGGAGCGACGAACCCAGTTGGGTTTGCGGCCTGAAATCTCAAGCCTGAGGTATGCAGTAGGAGGCCTTCGCACGGAGCAGCTGTAGGAAACGGCTCGCTGGGCAAATCTTGACAGTAGTCAGACTTCAGCCATGCAGGGTCGGAAGATCACTCACTTGCAACGCGACTTTGCTTGTGGGTATGAAGAGGAAGGGTCGAGAGGGTTGAGCTTAGGCGTTCACCACCGAGTGTTCAAGACCAGGCCTGCGAATTGCCGCAGCACCGTCATGAACCTAATAACATCACCGCATGACCGTCTGAGATGAACGGCGGAAGCCGAATCTCTACCACATCGTCCTCATAGATATGGCTGGGCGTGAATTGTGGTGACGGCCGCATGGCTGAGATGGAGATACTAGGGATGACTTTGATAGTCACAGTAGGCTGAATTCGCTCAGTCTGCTATGATCCGTGGAGACGCAGGACAGACAGATGTGCTGCTCTGTACTAAGACGCGGTTGAATTATCATCTTGATGGCGGTACATGGGCCGTAGGCAATATCTGTCTGAGCTCTCGACGGCCGGAGGATATCTTGTCCTCTATGAGCGTCTGCAAATAGTGATGGCTGTCAGTGTAAACCCGGCCAACATTTGGATGTAGAGTCCACTTACGACATCGTATATGTGACGATTTCGCTCAAATTCGCTCCGAATCCACGCAATAGTCTCTTTTCTTGCGTTCCTATCGGGGATGGCTTGAAGGTGTGTTAGCGAACAGCAAAGCTATGTGGTGCGCCATGAGGGCCTACATCTTGAGGCGCGAATCGCTTGTCGGTACAAGTTCAAGGCTTGCTGTTTCAAGATGAAATGCTTCAATGTCAGAGCCTGCATAACAATTCCCGTGATTCTCATCTCATTGAGCAGTGCAGGTTAGACAGTCAGAGGGGATACACAGGCGACTCGAAGGAGCACTCGATGTAGTACATCAACCCGGGTTGCGCGTCAAGTTGCACGGAGGCAGCGCGTGAGTGCATGGGCGCTTGTTCGCATCTTCCTGTCCACTGCCGCGCAAAGCCGCTGCTTGTACTTGAGCTGACACCGAAAAGCTCAAACCCACTCGCTTTCCTCTCTCCCATCCTCCTTCTCTCTTCTGGCATGGCTTCTCAGGACGCCGATACCTCTCTCTCACCCTCAACCCCGAATTCTGCGCCCTCAGGAAGCGATGCCGTCGACACCGTGGTCGAAGCTGTAGCGAAGGCCTCTTTGCAGGACGAAGTGGCGACGGATGTCGACCAGAAAATCTCAGACTCTCCTCCCAGACCTCTCAAGATTTATGCACGCCCTGATCTTCTCTTCCTCTCCAAGTCGCCCTTGGTCGGCTTGCCTGAGGGAATGCCTGCATTTAAGGACTGGTTTGGGTACGTCGGAGTGGAACTGGGTGTATGTCATTTGGATTTAACGGTTGTGCTGTAGTGATTGGAACGAGCAAGTTGGAAGCAAGAAAGAGTCTGAGTCTACTACAACCACTACTGCTCGGGATCGCCGGTAAGTGGTCAGTATACTTGATGTGCAAGCTCACCTAACTTGACCACCACCAGTTTCCGACGAGACGCAGATGATGGCGGTATGCTTTGCGTTTGCTCGTTATTCCTGCATGTTCTCATGCATGGCAATTCTGATAATAGACTCCGCTCGTGCATCGTTCCGTTCCGGGCTCACGCAGCCCTCGCAAATGGGCAACTTCAGACATCAATCTATCCGCACGACAGAACGGGGGAGCGAGAAGGATGTTGACAGGGAAAGGGAACGTGACCTACGCGATCGCGAAGGTCAGGAACGCCTGCGAAATGTGAGTGCATTTCTTGCCTACGATCTGTGTCAGGGCTTCCAACCACTATTCAGCTTTCCGACAAGTATGACCGGGACCGGTTGGCCTTGTCTTCAGCATCTGCACTTCGTAACAAAGACCGGGATGCTGCTCCGCATCTCTCAGGTACTACCACCACACGACTCGGCCAGACAACAACGGCTGGACGTCGTACTGAGGTCAGAGATACATCGAAGAGAAAGACAGGCGAAAGTAGCGACGATTGGCGTAGAGGTGAGTGTTCAATAACCACATCCCATTACCACATCTAGGTAAGGCCATTCTAAACGTAGCTTCAGGTGCCGAGCCAAGCAGAGCAGGCCGTGATGACAGTGAGTCTCTAGCATCTCTTTCCATGCTCGATGCTAGCCAGGAACTGATAATTGTCAATGAGATCGCGACACCCGTGATAGACCACGATCGCGCGTGCGCGATTCCTCTCGCACTAGGCGGGACCCTTCGACCTCCCGACGTGACCGTGATCGTGAAGACAGGGACCGCCCCAGACGTGGCGATGGCAACCGCGATGATCGAAGGGAGAAGGACGATACTGGCCGCCGCGACAGGGATGATTACCTTCGCCGGGATTGGGACGATTCTTATGATCGCGACCGTTTTGATTACAGTCGCCGCAATAAGGATGATGGTGAAGATGACCCCAGGCGGTGGCGAGACGACGGTCGCAGGGAGGAACGGCTGGCTGCCCGACGAGATCGCGACCGCTGGGACAGGTTCGAGGAGCGTGACCGGGAGCGGCCTTCCGCTGGTGATGAGAGGGACACGCGAACCCGTCGAGCTGGCGGGCGTGAACGTCGCCTTGGTGGTTCCAATGATGATGGCAAGGACAGGGAAGATCGCCGCGATCGCGACAAAGACCGAGAGGCGGAGCCTGCCTGGATGGAGACTTACATACCGACGACTCCTGGCGCTGGTATCCTGGGAGGGAAGGGCGCGGATGGAGAACTCGACGGCATACAAGCTTGGAAGAAGGGCATGAAGGAGAAGGAGCGCAAGGAGAAGGCTGGCGATGCGCCCGAAGGAAACAAGGCTGCCCCCGCCAACGGTGCAGAGCAGCAGGGTTCCTCGACTGCTGAAAATGCTCTGGACGAGATTCAGCTGTTCAAGTTGATGATGAAGCGGGAAGCGGAGAAGAAGGAGGGTGAGAAGCCGCAGAATGGCCACCCAGAACTTGGACCCCCTGGATTATCCAACAGTTCGTCCGTACAAACCAGTCGCTCAGACAGCGTTCCTCTTTCTGGTGGGTTTCTTTCGCTGGATGTCATATTCGTCGCTGACCATCGCATGCACGTGAAGACCCCGCAATCATCGTTCAGACATTCTCAGACGGTTCCAAAGCACCTCTGCCCACAAGTAGCGAACGGTCGTCTCCCCATCCTGCAGCGACTGCCAGTCCATCCAACGCTACTCAGCAATCGCTCAATGTGCTCACGAGCGACACGGATCGCCTTGACTCGTGGCTCTGAATCCTCCGGTCCTTCACTCGATAGACCGCTTGAAACATCCCGCGTCATGGGTCCACGTCTGTCGCAAGTCGCCTCTGCCGCCTCACTCGCGCCGCCAACAGAACTCGCTTCATCTACTTCCTCCCACAGCACATTCAATCCTCCGTCCGGCTCCCGCGTCCTCGCGTTCAAGTCGCGCACACCGACTGCTAGCCACGGCCCAGCTCCATCTCTGAACCAGATATCCCCACCAGGTCTCTCTGCGCCGCAGGGTCAAACCCTTGGTTCTTCCACTATTCCAGCTCACCTGTCGGATCCGTCGGGCCATGAGATGCAATACGGAGCGCCTCGAGTCGGCTCTGTTGAAGGGAGTCGAGGCGTACGGAGCTTCTCGCCTCTCAGCAATGGCTCACAGCTTAACATGGGCCTGGACGAGATGCGTGAGTCTGTTCACCTCGGACAGTTCAACGAGGGCATCCGCCGTGCATCCGGGTCGTCTGCCGCTGAGCGTGCTATCCTTGGTGTACCAGGCGAGAGTGGCCCTCCCTTCAACGAAATCGGCGGACCTTATCCTCCTGGCGTCCAACTGGACGGCAGCATGCCCGGCGGTGCCAACTTCGCTGCTAATAAAGGCAGTCGATTCGCGAAGTTCTTCGATGCGAGGACGCGTGAGGCTCAAGCTGCTGGACCGCGTCTCGGGCAGCAAGTGTCCCCAGCGCCGCCTGCCATCCCGCACCCGAGGCAAGAGCCTCTTCCCCTTGGCGGTGTGAACATGCAGCGGGAACGGACAATGGAAGACATTTTCGCCATGCTCCAGAGCTCATCTCAGGTATGTGGTCCGTCGCATGCTCCTATAGCATTCGCTCATGTTAGGGATGCAGAATCATCGGATGTCACCTCAGATCCCTCAGCCGGGTCGGATACCCCAGGGTGGCAATCAGTTTGCTCCGAACAACATCGAATTGCAGCTACTTCAGCAACAGCAGCAGCAGCAACTCCAACAGCAACAACTCGCTCAAAACAACCGCCTGGATGCCCTCTACGATAGTCGACTCGATGATCGCAATTTTGTGCCCGATGGTCTCGTCCCAGGTCTCCGGCCTGCCCCTCCGCGTTCTCGCAGCCGCGAGTCTGGCGGGGTACTCTTCAACGAGCAGATCGACGACCCTCTTCACTTCAACGTCCAGCGTCTCACGCAACAGCGGAACATGGAGCAAATGTACAATGGCCCTGTCCCGTCCATGTATACCCAACAGCCCGGTATGGTCCGCAATGGCGGTCTTCCGATGCAGCAGGGCCAGTTCCGCGGCGCCTCTCCCATCTCCAGCCAAAACCCTCTCCAACCACCCTCCCAGCGTTTGCCACCTGGCCTCGCCAACCTCGGTGGCCGACCTCCGCACGACCCCTCGCAATTCCTCGGCGCCGGGGTCGGTATGCCTGGAGGCGGTCTCCATGGCGCCTCTCCCGCACAGCAGGTGTACAACACCTTCACGCAGGGCAACCTCGGCTACAACGGCAACCCTCAGATGCGTGGGCCGCCGGGGCCCCAGAACCCGCTCTCCATCAACGCCATGGGCGGCTTGGGGCCGAACAACATTGACCTGCGGGCGGCGAACCAAGCACAGCTCCTGGGTATGGCGCAAGGCAATCTGGGCGGCGCCGCGGGTCTCCGAGGGTCGGGGCCCGGATTTGGGCCTCAGCAGGGCCCCGCCGGTCAACTGGCCCCTTCGCACATCGCGATGCGTCAACAGCTCCAGCAACAGCAGCAACAGCATCTTCCGCCACAGATGATGCCTCACCTCCTCCCCTCGCACCTCCAGCAACAGGGCGTCCCCGGTGGTAATGCGCAGACCACGCAGGACTTGATGGCGCTCCTGATGGGCGGTCATAGAGAGTGAGCGCGAGCTCTCGTTATAATGATAGTGTCCATATCCACCCTCTTTCCTCTGTCTATTGTCTATTCATTTCTTCTCCTCTCACGACGTTTCCTTGCCTCCTTCCTGTACCTAGTCTTGACGCACACGCAGCATGAACCACGTACAAGTAATACCGCCAGAAGATCGGACTTGAGAGTAATTGTGGGCACATGCTTGGACTATTCGCTCTGGGAGATACGATGAGATGCCGCATTGGCATTGCTACATCGACGCCGGTTGACGAGGTACTGTAGTCCTGACAGGTTGCTTGAAGCGTGGTGTACGCACGCCTCGAACGGTAACGCGTGACCTCGCAATGCCACCGTACTGGCACCATTGACAACGTCCATACTTCAGCCCGGTTGTCAGGCTTAGTTTCAACCCATGTGAACACCGTGACATCGTCTATACGCACAACGCACGAGTGTAGCGTCGCATCATAGTCATCATCAGTCTCATGCACAGTCAACTCGGGAGCGATGACTTACAGTACTACAGTACGAGCTGGCTCGCTGCTTTGCAGGGTTGAGAGACATTGACGTCATGGCAGTGCCCACTCCTGCAGGGCTGTTTGTTAGACGCCCTGTCCCTGAGTCGCGACTGTTCCCCGATCGCGCGCGCGCGAATCTCTCTGACGGTCGACCTTGCCACACCGCGTGGCACAGGCCGCATTGCGCAACGACTGCAACTTGCAACTTGCTTGCACGCACGTCCTGGCAGCAAACCCATCTCGCTGACTTATATTTGAGTATGTTATAGTTGAAGAGTGTTCCCCCGTTGATGCTGCGAGACTGCTTTGCTTTGCTTGTAAGTCGAAAATGTAGATACATATCGAGATGCGCTCATGCGCTCCCGAACATCTCATCGCGAATCTGATCACTGCTTCCGATGTTCCCTTAGTACGGCAAGAGTGCACCCGTCTCCCGGAGCATGTGGGAAGGGCAGGGTTTGTCAGCGACCTCGTCGCTTTCAACCTGCCTAATCCCAGCTGCACACACAGTCCAGACGGCATTCTGCACCTTGTTCTCCGGTCTGGTGTCCTCCTTCGCACCCCGACGTGCTATATCTAGAACCGGCTTTCTTGCGGTGCTCGTCCTCTTACTACCTCCGAAACGCAGGGTTTAATCTATTAGCCTCTGGCTCTCACATGGAACTCCCTGCTTGCTTTGGGACAATCGTTCCGCCTTGCATCTCTCCAGATGCATGCGGCGAAGCGAGCCCCTGCTCCTTGTCTTACAACCTCCGTAACAGTCAGTCCGAGACAATGCGTGGACTTCTCCTTACTGCCTGGCTTGGCTGCGACGCTCTGCAACGCATCTGCATTGGCTATCTGGATGAAATGCTCCAGTGTCCCTAGGTCTCAAGTGCTCAACGTTCAGCTTCGGCTAGCCGGCACAGCGCGTTCGCAACATCTTCCTCACGCATGGCGCGGAGGTGCGCGATCATAGAAGGCATTTTGTCGCACGGACTTCGTACGTCGCGTACTTGACAAGACATTTTACTCACAGTGGCTTCTCCAACTGCTGTGAGTCGGTCATTGGTCGGGGTTCCAGACTTCCTGTGTGAAAGCCGTTCAAACGAGCTGATATCGGAGCAGCGTGCTCTGCGATTCCCATCTCTTGTGCGCAATACACGCAAGCCACGCCGCGTTAACGACGGGGCGAGCTAGAAGCCCTTGATGGACGTCCGCCTCGCGCCGAGAGAATTCTTAAATGCTTGAGCGCCGCGTGCTGTACGTATGAAGTCCCCTGGAGGGAGTTTTTACGCACAGGACGCTGCCTTTCCCAGCGCGCGAATCCCCCAGGGCTATCCGATTACCTTTGACAAATTTCTCCTCCTTGTCTTTCGGGATCACCTGGCCGCGGAAAAGACAGCACGCCATGACGGACCCACAACGAAGGAGGATGTGAACTGTCCATGCGGCGTCCCCTCGGCACAGGACGCCGCCTCGATGTCCGGACATGTCGTTCTGTCCCAGACCGCCGCTGCATTCCCGTTCGTGGTCCAACGCTTCCAGACGTTGCGCTTCACTACTTGGTTTCTCATCGATATCTACGCACGCGCGGACGACGGCTCCGAGTATGTACGTGCAGTACGGCACGGACACTCGCCGCGAGTCGCATTGTCGGCTGTCGGGAGGACCATTTGAGGGAATGGCTTCGCTCCGCCTTGTCCCCTTCTCCAAATTGCGCGCCGCACGAGGCAAGCGGTCGGAGGTCATCAGAATGTACGCTGTCAAAGGCGGCGTTCAATGCCTCCACAACGTCAGGAGTACGTCAAGCGTCCGTCCCTCCCCTGCGCTCTCCGTGAACGCGAGCGCTATGATTGATACGATAAGGTGACTGATGGGAGGGCAATACCTGGGAGCTGTGTACGAGCGTGAAGAGAGGCTCTGGCCTGGGATGATTCTTGTACTCGGATGACGCCTTGTAGCTATTCTGGATGGCAGCTCATCTCGTGCACTCACGACCGGTGACGCTCTCGTGCAGACGCGAGCCGGAACCATAGGGATCTCTGCATGCGATGCGGTCGCTGTTCAGATCTTCAATGGACCAAGTGAGTGATAGACCCGGGTTGATGATGATCCCATCCCAGTCAGGAACGTCGGTAAGCGGTCTCTCTTGGATAATAAGACAGTAATAAGACCTGTGTGTAGGCGAGGCATGTAATGGAGCGCATAACATGTTACGACGATTCGTTTGGAAGTCGCGACTGGGGAGGGGGATTGCTGCGAGACTGGAAGGAAGGCGCGGGATGCTTCCTCGGCGCGCAAGCCTGTCGGACGGGGAAGCAGGGGCTTACCTAAATCATGGAGATATGAGACGGATCTGGTTGCAGCGAGCTGCCTGCAGGCAGACAACGTGTTCAGGTTCACGCGCAGCTCGCCGCGAGAAATGGGCCAATTGGCAAAGGATCCGAAGAAGGCTTGTGTATTAGAGACAGCGCGCGCCGGGGTAGATCTAAGCGGGCACGCCTTTCGTGCATTGTGATTGAGCTATCCGCCAGCTACGTTTCACCGACACCTCCACCTTCACCTTGAAAGCATCGGTCGTCGACAGCGAACGTAGCTCTTTCTCTCCCTCTCTCTCCTCCTCCTCCTCATCTCTCTCTGCGTTCAGCGAGCTTCCTTACCGGCAGCTTCGCTGACTCGTGCTGACAGGCCAAGTGTCGAAGAGGTGCCTTCTGGGACCGATTCCTCGCTCTGTGCTCAGCCCCCCTCTCTCTCCACGGCACCAGCCCAGTCCGCGGTCGACCGTCGCTGTCGATCGTCCACGTCTTGGTCGCCCCTCCCGGCTCCAGCAGCAGCTGCAGCATCGAAGACGGCAGCATCGCCCGAAGTCCCTCCTTTACCCCACAGTCCTTCGTTTCGGTCCCGGCATCGCCAGACCCCTATAGCTCAGCAAGCCTATTATAATTCAAGGTCGGCATTTTAATCCGTTGGATCACTGTCCCCATTCCCCCCCCGCCGAGAAAGCGCAAGAAAGCTGACAAGGAACGTCGGTGCGAGTGAGTACCGGAGACGAGGCGGAACGTGAGACGGCCCATTGGACGATGGCTGACGATGGAGTGGCAGATTTTGCAGGCTGAAGATCTGGTCGAGTCGAGTGATCATCGATTCGAGGATATACCGTCGACGAGGACAGTGAAGACGTGAAGGGGGATATTCCATCGAAGGTGAGTGGCAGACAATTTCGGTTTCCCCTTTGAGCTTCCGGACGCGGCGGCGGCGGCACCGTGGAACGTGGGGCGTGGGAACGCGACCCTATCCCCCGAACAAAGCGGACAAACAGCGGATCGACTGGCTGCGTCTGGCGTCTGGCGTCTAGACGTCTACGGGCGACTCACTCGCACACGGTGCTATGGCTGAAACCGCCAGCTGAGGCGGGCCGTAGTAGTGGAGGCACTTGCGTCTCCATTCCCTTCAATCAACGATCGCTGTCTCGTCGTCGCGCGCGCGATACATACCCCTTTCGGGAGAAGCATGGGCTGCGCAACGCGCTATTGTGCTGTTGGCGCGGGCGAGTGTTGGCTGGGGTACGGCGGCGATGTCATGGCCAAGGAGGGCGGTGGAGAGGGACCTCACACGAGGCATCTGATGACTGTGACGAGGCGGTCGATAACATCTGCCATCTGCAGCGGTAACCTCTTCACAAAGGGCTGGGTTATTATCGGATTATTATCCTTGTTTTCGAAATGCTGTTAAGCTGGGCCATGCCATTGTCCCTTGCCATCAACTTTCCGCGCCTATTCCCCGCGCCGGTCCCCCGGTTCCCTTATAGCTCAATTCGGTCACGGTCCCTCGCTTGTCTGCCCTCCCCGCTCGCTCTCTCGCCCGTCCTCGACGTTGGCGACGTCCTCGACCGGTCCCCTCCCCTTCCCCTCGCCTCTGTCTCCTTCCCTTCTGTTCATATCCTCACGATCTTCACGCTGACGACACTCATTCCGCCGCGTTCAGCCCCTCTCATCGCTGTTCTGGCCACCATCGTCCTCACAGCTCCCCACGACCACAACTCCCGAACTCCCGCAGGAGTGGTTGCATGATCAATTCCTGCTCACATTGTACGTGCTCTCCTCCTTTCCTCTTCGTCTCGTGTGTCCGTAGATTGTAGTAGTTCCCGGCGTATCCTTGCTTAGCTCCTCTCTGTCGCATCCGGCTTGTGTGACGATCGGGCACTGCCCTCTTCGCATGCACTTCGTCCCCCGCCGTGAAATGTAGTGTTCATGTTCGTCCTCTCGGCCCGTCCATCTTTCGCAACATCTTGTCTCTGTTCTCTGTCTCTTCCCGGAGTGGTTGTCTCTTGGATAGCGCAACAAGACCGCTCTTTGATTACGACTTAGCCACCTCTGTCCTTTCTCCCGCCTCCGTTTCTTCGAATTCACCGCGAGCGACTTCTTTTTGGCATCGAACGCTCAGGATGTCTTCTTTGCCGTCGTCTGGTGGGATGGTTGCTCACTGCAGCTCTTCCTCATCTAGCATTTCTCTAACGCATCCTCCCTCTCCAACCCATACGATGAAAGACGTATCGAACACTTCCAGGGTGGCTCGGCCCTCGGCCTACCCCAAGAAGAAGCCATCCCCGTATGGCGTTTCTAAATCTTCTAGGCGGCAATCCCCCCTCCACCCTGCGCATTCCGTTGTGCGCAAAACCCCCCGTGCAGCTCGGGCAGAGCAGCTCGCACAACGGCAGAGGTATGCACAGATTAGCGCCCTGCGCCGAGAAGGCATTTACCTCGAAGAGGAGTACCACGATGAGATTCGCGCGTACATGCACGAGATGGAGGTAGGTTGACCTGCATACACTTGCTGCGTACTCTCGCTCACAAACTTATCGCAATAGCGGAACACCATGTGCTCCATCGCGTCTATGGATCAGCAGCCGGAAATCCGGTGGCATATGCGCCCTTGTCTCGTCGATTTCCTCGTGGAGCTTCACTTCCTCTTCCGCCTCCGCCCCGAGACCCTCTACCTCACCCTGAACATCATCGACCGCTACGTCTCGAAGCGAGTTGTCTATGTGAAGCACTACCAGCTTGTTGGCTGTGCGGCGCTCTGGATCGCCGCGAAATTCGAGGATGCGAAGGAACGGGTGCCGACGGTGCAGGACCTCGCGCAAATGTGTCAGGAAACCTACGACGAGTCGGCCTTCATCCAGATGGAGGGCCACGTTCTCTCGACGATCCAGTGGACCCTAGGCCATCCTACAGCGGAGTCGTGGTTGCGCATCTTCTGCTGTGGTCCCGTCGTAGAAGAGCAGAAAGTGCAACACGTCGCTCGATTCCTCATGGAGATCACGCTCTTCTATCGCGAGTTCTGCCAGTACCCCTCCTCTGCCATCGCCCTGGGTGCACTCACGCTCGCTCGCTTCCTTTGCGGCAAGGGCCGCCGCATCTTCGAAGAAACCGAAGAGTGTCTCGAGATCGTAGAACACCTCGACAATCGCTTGGCGAAGCACGCGAACGAATTGTCTGAGACGCTCGTGAAGAAGTACTCGTATGCGTTCTACTCGAAGGCAGCAACGTTCGTCCTCCAGTTCTACCTCCAGGGCGGACGATTCCAGAGGCAAACGCCTCTTGCCCTTCCGATGACGCCGGTGCGGTCGTACTCGCCAAAGGTTTGCACACCGATGAGCGTTTCTACCACCGCTTCCGATATGTCGGACGACATGCCGGCGACGCCTACCAGCCCAATATTCTCGAGCGACGCGTTCTCGAGTTCCTACATGTCGGATGACAACGACAAGGAGAACCTCCCGTCCCCGAAGTTCGAGCCGGTGATCAACAAGCAGCTCATCGAACAGGTCCCCGAGCAGTTCCTCCCTCACGACTTCGTTCAATATCAGCGCCAGGCCCTTCACAACCTGAATGTTGGTTCGCCGCGCCCTGCCGTTGTCTCTTGAGACCGCGTGGTCCTCGAGCTCGCTTTGCTGTCGTTCGCCGCCGTGCAGCACCGTCATTCTGGGTTGTAAAAAGCTTTCCCTCGCTGTCGCTCGTCCGATGCAATTCTTCTCGTCTCAGCAAAATGTATCAACACTACCATACACGTCGATCGTCGGCACCCCCACGCATTCTGTTCTCATCATCCAACACATCATCGACTCATCCATGCATTCTTTCTCAGCAATCTCCCCTCGTCTCCGTGCCTTTTCCTGTGCCCGACGCCGTCGCCTATACGAGTACCAAGAAGTCGAAGTCGAATCAGACCGTGCCCCGCGCAAGATACACCGCAGTGTACGCCTCTCCTCGTGTACGAATACGGACAGCCCTCGACGCCGTCCCCGGTGTATCTGTCGTTCGACTGCACCACTGGCACCATTCCGGCCCTTTTCCACGGACATTGTTCAACATTCATTCAACATATCCTACCCTATATGCACTCCCTCCCTTCCTTCTCCGCGCACCTCTTCTGGATCGCATTACCTGACGAGCATCCCGAACCATTCTTCCTCCATCGAACCCGATCCAACTCAAGTTGCCGCCTTCCTTCTATCTTATTCTTCACTTTTATTGTACATTCATTCTTCATCGCAACCGTCGTCTTTGAAGCAAGTCCCCACCCCGTGTGCATTGTGTCATATCGTCCTTTTAGTCGCTTCCTTTCGTACAGTCTCGTCAATGTCGCAGCATCCAATCACACCATCCACTGTCGTACTCTGAGCCTGAAGGGCTCGCCGCACTGTCCCGCGCATTCCTGTCGTTTACATTACCACCCCAATCGTGCATCGAAATTATATTATTGCATCTAGAACTGCAAGATAGCTCGGCGCGACTGTCGCTCGATCAAGCGCAAAGTTAGGAGTGCGATGGTGTATCAAGGCGTATCAGGTCACGCAACTAGGCTCGATCCTCGGCGCGCAAGGTCTCCGGAGGCGCAGATACCCATCTATCCTGACATGCTGACCATGCTGCGGTGGAGGTTTCGGTGCCAAACGAAGGACAAGGGCACTGCTGGTTGATCGGGTCTCCGGGCGCAGACAGGTTTCTGTTATTTCCATGTTACCAGGGTGAGGTAAAGAAGGCGTTTAGATTCACACAGCGAACGTCGCCGAATGCTTCGCACCCCCGCGCGGTGGTTTTGAGTGATCAGGCACGGGGAGGGAAGGAATGATGCTGGGACGCATTCCGTCCCATGGCGTGACCAGCTGGGCTGTGATAACCAGTTACCCATGAGGAGAAGCTGTGCGCCAGCTGCAGATGCCAGTGCCCCCGCGGGCGAGGAGCAATTGAGTGACTCTGGGCCCATGGTTGAGATGCGGCGCAGATGCCCTGAGACTGCACCCGTGCGTGACAAGATGCGGGATTGCGTGCATGCGCGCATTGCGACCGCCGTACATGACCTGAGGTACGCTCCTGAATATCGAATACACGAATACACGAACACCGTACCGCTGACTCGCTGGATGCGCGTTCAGTCCGCGGATGCATGCAACGGTGATTCTCCATACATATCTCGGAAATACGCCGCCCGAGCGTGATGAATCTCCCCGATATCGCGCACTCTTCAAATAATAACTTGCTTGGAAGCCTTCAGTGCTAGTATGACACCCCACCCGCCGTAGCCCATGGCCACGCCCGAGAGATCGTGCAGAAACAGTACTGCCAGCTTGCAATGACAGGCGGGAGCCCTAGATTGCGCTATAGCGCAGCGGCGCTGCCACTTGATGTCCCCGGAGGGCGGCGCACGGGGATATCGGTGAGACCGACGAGCTCAAACTTGCTTAACCCCGGGTCCGAGTCTGGAGCGTCGGTCTAGTGGCGCGCGTCCCGCCCCTCCCCCTTGCGCGGGCAATCGTCAACATTCATACTATTAATGTCATCGATGAATGTGCACCGCTACTGGCCTTCGTCGTTCGTCCGGCTCCGGCGATCGAGGGTAGCGTGGAACGTGCGTATGTATTTTGGCAGCGTCGGTGGTGGAGTCCAAGGCGGGAGCTGAACGATGTGCCAGCGTGTGCCAGGGACCGCGGGCATGCGCACCCGAGCAGTCCCGAGCGTGCGCGTGAGCTTCGTCGACATCATCGACAGCCCCTCCGTCATCGTTACATCAATGGCGGTCGCGTACGACTGCTCGGCGCGGGCGATCGTCCGGGGAAGAGCCGAATAATCGTCAAGACAGTCGCTGCGAACTCATGGACGTCGCTTTCCGTTGCGCTGCGTGAAGTCGTCATATGTACACCCAGGGCAGAATATTGTACAGGCATGCCAGACTTCGTCATTCCTAACCCATCCCCCGACCTTCGTGCATACTCGATCAGACCCTACCCAGAATGCTTGAGAAGACGTCATGGAATCGAATCCCCCGCCCCGTGCCAGCTGGTATTTATGCTGCATGAACCCGGGCGGTGCCCGATTCACGAATCCTTCCCGTCCATCCAAGACCGTCGCCAGAATACACAACCGTTCGATTCCTCACTCGAGCACCCACTGGCTCCCCTCGCGCTTGATCGACACGGGCCGCTTCTCGTCCAGGCTGATGCGGCCCGCGTGCAGGATCGCAGTGGTGAGCACCGTATTGGCGATCGTCGGAAGACTGTGTTTGTCGTAGTCGGCGGGCTGCGTCAACCCCGCGTTCACGCTGCGCGCCGCGTCGACGAATTTTTCAATCGAGACGTAACCGTACGCGCGCTGGCCGTCAAAGTGCCCGCTCTCGGACGGCGAATACTTCATGCTGCGAGCGCGTCGGGCAGCGGGTACAGTGCGGTATGCGAGTTGATGTCGGTAATGCCAATGATTGTGGGTTTGATGCAGGGTTGGACGAGTGGTGGAATGTGTCAAAGATCGGAATTGGGGGGAGGAGACAGATGCAGGCGATTGATTCAGCCCGGAGGAAATCGCACGGTAAGAACGGACGACGTACTAGAAGGGGTTGTACCACGCCTTGCCCGTGTCATCGTGGACGACGTCGTAACCTCGGTGCGCTTGGTCGACATTGATCTCGCCCTGCGAGATGGCGACGATCAGCAATTAACGTATCTGACCGCAGGAATGGTGGGAAAACGCCGCCTCCGGAATCCCCGCTGTATCGGATGTCGTAAACATACCTTCTCGGCCATGTAGTACCAGTGCTGGTTGGTGTGTACCCCGGACTTTAGCGGAGCAGTCCACGACGCGGTGTACACGGCGGTTCCCTTGTGCTTGGAGCTGCTCAATGACTGCCAGTCCACGAGCAGCGTGATCGTGTCCTCAGTCTGGGGGACGCAGTTGTACGGCTCGCTGGTTGCGATACCAGTCGCGGCGCTCGCCATGACACGCGTGGGGACCGCCTTGTCCTGCATGATCCAGCAGTGGATATCAATGTGATGCGAGGAGAGATAGTAGCTAGTGTGGCAAACGTCAAATTCAGCAGGTGCGTACGCTGACAGCACGCTGTCCTGGAAGACATACCTGATATCAGAATCCTTCCCTGCCCAGGCACGGAACGTCTCGAGCTGGCTCTTAGGCTGGCTCATCCAGGCACTGAAGAAGTTGAACTCGCCCAGGGTTGCTGCGCGGGCCTTCGCGTCGCTGTAGACAGGATCGAAGCTGCACGTCCGATTTAGCAAGATGGTTCCGGTGGCAGCAACCAGTGGCGGTATTTACCGCTTGTGGTGCTCAACAAAGCACACGACATTGTGCTTCTTTGCGGCTTCAATGAGCTCGACATGGTGATGGAGAAGCTGCACCGCAGGCTTTGTCACCAGGACGTGGAGGCCACGCTCAATGGCATACAATGCAATAGGGTAGTGAGTGCCTACGATATCCAGGTGAGCAACGTTGTCTATAGCTGTTGAAAGCTACTCACTGTCAGGCGTGAAGATAATGACAGCATCTCCCGGTGATAATTTGTCGATGGCCTCCTTGTCTGAGAGGCGTAAGCATCGTTAGAACTGAACTTAATTCAGAGGAGGTACAAGACTTACAAGCCTCGGGGTTGATGCTCTCGCCTTGTGGGTATGCGTCGAATCTGGACGATGTCAGCATCTGTGAGAGCGGCCAGTGATTAAGCGGTGCGTACGAGATATCCATGTCCTTGTAGACGTTTGCAATGTTCTCTTGAAGGTGCTTGCGGATAGCGGGGAATTTCGAGCCGTTCGTGCCGACCATGCTCAGCTTGTCAACCTACGGACCACAATTCTAAGTCTTCGATCTACTACACGGCTCAGAAAATGCCATACCTTTCCCAGCCTCCGCAGATCAAAGCAGGTAAGGCCGACGACCTGACACATGCTCGTCAGTCAGTTAAACTAGCATGCGTCCCAATGCACATACGCCGATCTATGGGTGCCATTATGAGTAAGTACAACACATAGAACGTGGATCGCCCTGACCTTCTTGTCAGATTTCGAAGCCCCGGAACCCGTCCACCCAGTGGTGTACTCTCCCTGTACGGTGATCCATGAGATGCCTATGGAAAGGGAAAACCTCTCGGAGGACATTACGCACAGTACCACCTGCAATGACCCATCGTGAATGATCGAGCGCCTACTTCCACCAAGGCTGAACACTTACACATCAGAACATTGAGCTTCTTCAATTCCGTCGACATCGTTGAGTACCTCTACCACTAGCCTAGATATGAGGATGAGAGCGGGGAAGAAAGATGAGTTCGCCATCGCGTTCGTCGACGCCGTATATAAGTCCCGCCGAGGATTCAGCACTCCTGAGGGTCCGGGGCCGGACCGTATAATCCGACGGGCCGGAATGACCGGCAGGCCCGCTGTGCCCGAGAGGCGGGCAAGAGCTCTGCGTGTCGAGCTCGGAGCTGTGAGCTACTAGGTAATACTAACTCACTCTCCTTCTACTCCTTTGCTTACTCTCTAGGACTTATTGCTGATTTGGTGTGCTTGAAACGCCTTGAACTTCAACGCCTCCTCTAGAATATCACCGGAGAATGGATATCATCGAATCGCGGGATGTATGCGCTAAAATCTATGGCTGACCGGCAGCACACAATCGAAGTGGATGCGTCAAATTCCACCTCGTGTCGATACGGTGTCGGCTTCTATCACGAAGAATGCATCTGGAAGCAAATCGTATAGTCAGCCTTTCCATTGTCCTGTAGGAAACCCTTCCGGCTATTCATGTGGTTCATCGTATACGGAAATAACACCGTCGCAGCTGCATGATCGAGGGATCGACATGCATGTCCGTTGAGGTACGTTCACGCGCTTTCGATGGTGTGTTCGAGATCATCCTGAACGCTGACTTCCAGCCTTTGGGGATGCCACATACAGGCTTGCGTAGTAGCATAACCCAACCCGCAGCTTCACTCCACGGTCACTAGTTGTACTCAAGACACGGATACCTGTGACGCAATGTGATATTCTGCTGCGGTGCGAGTCTATACCGTCTCGACAATGACCAGGCTATGAAGGTGAAGCTTGAGAGACTGTGCGAGCGCAAGGATGTCCCAGGATGATATATTCTTGCGATGCTGACCAGTGCTAGCAGCGAGGACCCTCCTGATGCCGGTACGCCGGAGGACGTGGTGCGCATGGCGACGGGCAGGCGAGAAGTGCAGGAAACGGCGTGTGTTTGTGGTGTCTGGGCTGGGGACGCGTCGAGCGCTGGGAGGGACGCGACTGGACGCGTGCACGTGGTCTGCACGGGTATGGAAGAGTGACGTGCGGCGTGGACCACGGCGGTGATGGCACTGGAGCACCCGTTGCAGTCCCAGTCCCTGCCAGTCTCTCTCTATGTCCACTCATCCCTTCCTCTCATGCCTATCTCACCATCCTCCTTCATGCACAGACCATGGCGCAGCCCTCCACCCTGCCGATGCCTAACGTCCTCAAACCCCCTCTCCCGCCCTCTCCCACCCTCCAGACACACAACCCTCTCTTCTACCCAAGGAAGGAGTTCATTCGCGATCAACGCATCGTCTCCTCTTTCTCTCTCCTCACCCTCGCCGGCCCAGGCTTTGTCCGACTCTACAACTTCCCCAACAGCGTCGTGAACGGTCTGCGACGTCTATTCGAACTCCACAAGCTCATCGTCGCCTGCAAAGAGAACCAGACCACTCACTTCTTCGAGTTCTCTCTCGACCAGAAGCCCTGGGTCAATGTCAAGAGCATAACATCGGAGAAGCTCATCGTCTCCATCTTCTCCGTCATATTCCAATATGGTTACTCTTTCTTGTCGACCGTCGAATATGGTCGGGAGCACGACGACCGGATAGCTATCGCATTCTCCAGGCCGACGCCCGCTCCTGCTTCCTCTGCAATTCCTATCATGCCGAATGGCTCCACAAGCACTCTGCCTCACACAAGCCCTATGATGTTCGCCATATCTTTCCCCACTCCTCGCGTCCTCCGCGTCATTGATCCGCCACTCGCTTTAACGCCTGCCATCCTCCAGGCCGTGCGCAATGCGTGGCCGAGAGGTATAGCGGATGAGAAGAAGCTCGGCGATACGTACGAGTTCAAGCTGAAGGGTTACAAATGTACGCCGTTTTCCTCGCCGTGTGTTCTCGCTGCCGAGAGGGACTGACACTCTGATTCTGTAGGGTTCCAGGAAAATACCTTCGCAATCGACTCCCTTCAGCAAATCCTGTCTCTACTCAGCGCCCTTGATCGACATTCGTTCACGCTACTCACTTCCCTCACTATCGGCAAACGCGCCCGTACGCGGGACTTCTGGATATTCACTGGCCCGCCAGGAGAGAACGGTGTCCCCGAATCACCTCCTGCTAGCCCCACAGGCTCAAGCGTAGAGCTCAAGAATGGCTTTCATCACCACGGCGGGTAAGCTTGTACAGCGTGCAAGAAGTGAAGGAACTGTACTCACCTAGCTATCAGGTCAGTATCCGGGAGTGCCCGTCCCTCCTCTGAGGGCCAGAGTAGCCAAGGCCGATCCACCTCGCCGTTTGCGTCTTCCCCGCTGAGACAGATGACACTGAGTACTGGTAGCAAGCTGAAGAAACCATTCCCCAAGGCGGAACTACCCCAGGCTTTTAAATCTGAAACTTCCCTTGACGATGTAGGCAGGCTCCCCAGCGACGTTGGGAGCGTAGACATGACTGGGGTCGGTACTGCTCATCGCAGAGCCGCTAGCCAACCGCGCACGCCTGATGTCTTCTACGCCACTGGCCCCCAGAATTCCCCTGGCAATGTCTACCAGCAGGAGTTCAACCCATGGAATCGCTCAGTAGGCCCTTCCACGCCTACGGCACCACCTACGGCTGCTCACTTTCCGACTACGCCCATGGGACGGCAACATTCTCGCCACCATTCGATGTCGTCGTATGACGATCCTTTCTTGCGGGCCTCGCTTGGTGATTCACCCTACGACATCGCGCGGCCGCCTGCCGGCTCTCCTGGCTCGACGCCGACTATCACCATTCCTACGCCTACTCCGACGCGAGCTCGTAGAGCCTCGTCACCTCTGGCATCCTCTGTGTTCAGTGGACTCCAGCCTCTCCAGATATCTGGGAATCCTTCTCCTTCACAACAGGCCGCTGGGAACGGGAACGAGCCAAGCACTCGTCACAGCGACGGAAGCACCAAGGTCGAGCGCGCGAAGAATCTGTCCGACATACCACGCATCCCCACCCCTCCGCTCCTCGGCCCAGGCGCCTTTCGCGACTCTGCGTTCTCCTCGAGCACCGGCTGGCGGTCCACCGAAGTCCCTGTGATCTGGACAGGCAAGGACCCAGAGCCCGGCGACGAGAAGCGGAAGACGGCCGCGTCAGGCGTGTCCGACACCGCCGACGCCTCCCCGCAACCGAACGCCCCGTCTCCTCCGCGTGTTCTGCACGGCCCGCGTGAGCGCAGACAGAGCGGAGGACCGCGCGCCGAACTGCAGGCCGCTTCCCATTCTCCGTCGCCGTCTCAGTCGCCGCCTGCTGCGTCCACGCCTTCTCCGGACCCCCAGCCGCAGCCTCCGTTCCAGCGCGCGTCGTCCGGCCCGGCGCTCCCAGGCGCCTGGGCACCCACTCCGCAGGAGGAGAAGAGGCAGGATGACGTCGTGCCCAGTGCGAGTGGTATGGGCACCGCTCCAAGCCTTAGTACGACCACGACCGCCACGACGACGATGTTCCCGCCGACGATCAAAGAACAGCCGAGCCAGGAGGGCGACGAGGCCGGGGTGGAGCGCAAGGGCCAGGTGAGGGTGCACTCGCCCGAGCAGCACAAGGCGGAGGGCGAGGGCGCCCGCCGGAGCGAGGCTGCGTGGGTGGGGAACATGATGGACCGCAACGAGAGGACCCCGCCGGGCGGCACGAT
The DNA here is from genome assembly GCA_008973685.1 of Trametes sanguinea. Classification (NCBI taxonomy): domain Eukaryota; kingdom Fungi; phylum Basidiomycota; class Agaricomycetes; order Polyporales; family Polyporaceae; genus Trametes; species Trametes sanguinea. The sequence goes on along the minus strand of WAHA01000001.1, from coordinate 2,375,960 downwards.
GCCCAAGGCGCACACCCAGGCTGTCTCGCCACAGACGAGGCTCCCTCTCGCAGCGACGAACAGCAACGCGTCCCGCCAGCGCGCGTCGTCCATATCCGAAGGCTGGGTGCTCGTCAACATCGACGGCCGCGGCAAAGGCGGCGCTCGCAGCCCTGGGCAAGGGCAAGGCCCCGTCCGGCCTGCCCCGCACACGCGCAGCAGCTCCGACTCGCGCATCCCGGGCGCCACGCACACGCTCGCGCAGACGACGGCCGGGGCGGGCAAGTCGACGATGTCGCCCGCGGCGAAGGCGATCGTGATGGTCGACGCCATCGGCGTGAAGGAGGCGGAGCGCGAGAAGGCGGCGCAGGGCTCGCGCTTCAGGAGACTCCTGGGCCGGGGCAAGGACAAGTCGGGCACCCCGACGCCCGAGCGGGGCTCGCCCGCACCTGGGACGTCTGCGGCTGGACACCTTACACAGATGAACGGCACATCCCCGCCGAGGTCGAAGCCCTCGACTCCACAGCAGCAGCAGCAGCCCAACGGGCCCGCGGTGAGGGCCAGACGATGAAGTACGACGCATAGAGGATACCCCGCGATGCATCTCCGTTCCTGCTGCTCCAAGTTCCATGCCTAGAGGGTACGTGGTCATGCTACGTTCTCGCAGAGCCGTTGTCTGACGCCGGTCCTAGTCTCGTATCTGTCAGTCGCATGCTCTACCCGCCCCTCGTTTGCATTCGTTTGCATACCCCCGCACTGTCGAGGCTCTGCTTTATGTTACCCATCTCATGACCATTTACGTTCTCTTACGTCCTTGTATGCTCACCATGGACCGTTGACGCGGCGTCGTCGGACTGCATCCTGGAACTGATCTGGTGTATCGTAGAATCCCTTGTAGTATTCCATCATCAGCTCTTGTGTACCGTATCGCTGCCTACGTTTCTGCACCATCGTCAGAACCTACCGAAGACGAGTGCTAGGTGACTCAAGGACCTGCAAGATTCTTTAATTCGGCGAAATGTAGCAGGCGAGGATGGGCCTGGATAGGCGCGTCATAGTCGGCGTCTGGACAGCCCCAGCCGCGCGGCCGGCTTACAACCCTTCGTACACAGCATGCCTTCTCACCACTGGAGGTACGGTCGCACTCGACGAAAAGACACGCTTTCCAATGGCATAGTCGGGCTCTGCATGGGTATTTGTGCTGCGTTGTTGCAGACTAGGGCAGAGCACGGTTTGCTGGGGCACGTGACCGTTCCGACGCGTCAGTGGCGAATTTTTGTTGCGGCGGAGCCAGGGCGAGGGCGGAGTACGGCCGGGCCTAGACATTCGGTCGAACCTGCAGCTTGAGGGCTTCACGGCGGTGGGTACGTGCACGACATGCGCCGCAACTGTGAGCGCGATAGACTACGAAAATTGGTGAAATACCGGGAGGGAAGGGGGATCTTCCATGCGATAGCACGCACCAAGAGGTTGTTCACGTACCTCCACCATGCTCTCTAGTCATTAGCAGCTTCACCTCTAGGTCATCGCGCGACATACTCTACTTCCCTGTGGTGCACGCGCTACATGAGGGCGCAAGCGACTATGAGCTATCGGAGCCCGAATGGAGAGAGATTGACGGCCGAGAAGCCCAGCGCATCTGGACGAGCGCGTACCGGCAAGCACGGCGTGGGCGTGTACGCGGATGGCTAGACGTCAGTGAGAGGGAGCAGGGCGCCCCCGGCATGCCGCGACGCGGAGAGCATGGGCCTGGGAGACGAGGAGGAGAGAGCGATGGGGAATCCGCGGGAGATGTGACGCGGGTCTGGGTGGACGGGGCCTTGTTGCGCGGAGGACAATCGGATGTGACGCCGGGCTGAAGCGCAGGACACGAGACGAGACATGGCGGTGGAAGCGTACGTGCTGTGCGGGAGGAGAGGGAGGAGATGGCGGCAGGAGAGAAGGGAGGTTACGGCTGGCTGGCTGGTGTTGTGGCTGAGCGTGCAGATGGTGGGAGAGGGAGAGAGAGAGGGTGGCCAAGCAGACTGCAAGCAAAAATGCGACGAGGGCCAGCTTCGGATTCCAACCAAGCCACCTGCCGCCCTCCCCTTCCTCTTCCTCTCCCCTCCCCTCCTCTCCTCTCTCCCCATCCGCCACCTCCAAACCCTTCCTCTCTCCCTCCACCCACCCCTCCCTCCATCCACCCCCCCTCTCCCCCGCCATGCCCACCTGCAGGCGCAAACGCGTCCTCCTCACAGAACCCTCCCCTGCCCTCCTCGACGCACTCAGGAATGATCCCAACAGGGAGGTCTTCTACCTTGCGGAGACCGGCGAGATCTTCGAGACATACGAGTCCGTTCCCTTCCTCCCTCCTCTCGCACATCCTCCCACTCATCCTCCCATCTCTCATGCAGGGCTTATGCCGCACGCATGTCCTTCTATAGACTCAAACAGTTCCAGTGCGAGGTCACCGGCAAGAGCGGCCTCGACTACTTCCAAGCCCTCGAGTCTGAGCGGCAAGAAGCCCGCACCATGCACTCTAGGTTCCCAGACCAGCTCAAGGCTGCCGTCCTCAAAGCAGTCCAGTGGCGTATGTCCCCACTCTCTCTGTGGCTAACGCGTCCTTCTCACCCGATCATGTCCTACATCCTGGCAGAGGTGATGGGCCGGATAGACCACCTCGTAGAAGCCGTGTATGACCGCTTCAAAGACCGCTATTATCCTGACGAGAGTACGTCATGGCTTCAAGGTCCCCCGCAACATGTCTATGTATACTCACGCACGAACCATCTAGAGGTCTATGTTGAGATTCAGGGAGACAAGTACGTGTGCTAATTCACCTTCCTGCCAACGTCTTATTTAACCTTCTATCCTTAGGTACCTCGCCCGCATCATCCAAGTGTTTCCTCCAAAGTCGGAAAGCCAACACCAAACGGAGCCCTGTAGCCTCCAGTTCCTCCACTCCTCTGTCCGACGCACCCACAGCGATCCACAAGGTCGCGGAAGACCTGAAGATCCCTGTCAAGGACTCCATCGCTATGGATGACCCCGCCAAATACATCTACAAGGTACAGATCCTCGACGAAGAACGCCAAACAGTCTCCGTCAAAGCGGACAAGAGCAAAGGCAAGGAAACGAATCGCGGTCAATGGAGCGGCCACCTCATGGATGTCGACTGCTCCAAGATGAGGTAAACCACCCTCCATTGTCCTCGCATGCGGAAGCTCACCTTGTCTCAGCCGCGACCGTCTCGCCTTCTCCAAGTCCATCCTCCGGCGGTTCATTCGTGACTGTGTAGACAGAGACGCCGCTGTCGCATCGCCTTGGACCGTGAAACCGGCCATTGCGGCACGCTATGGCGTCAACACCGTCATGCCAGAAGAAATCCGGAAAGGTGTCGAGAACATCAAGAAGGGCGAGAGCGACAAGCGGAAGAAGGTCTGGGAGGAGAAGGAGGGCCCAGCATCGAAGAGACAGAAGAGGGCTGCCGCGGCCGCGGAGAATGGTGCGCACATCCTCTTCGAGCATCACTCTGAACGAATCGCGCGAGGACTCACATATCATCATGGCTTGTTGCAGAGAAAATCATGCAGGCCATTGCGGAGCAGCGCGAGCGGGAGGCGCGGGAGAAGGCTGAGCAGGCTCAGAGGGCGAAGGAAGAGAGTGAGCGGTTGGCGGCGGAGAAGAAGAAAAAGAAGCCTATACGGTACCCCACGGAGGATCTGGACGTGGTGCTGGGCGAGAAGGAGAAGAAGGCGGGCGTAAAGCTCAAGCGGCCTGTACCCAGCAAGCTCTCCATGCCGTTCGGGCTAGACCAGCAAACGAACTCGGCGTTCCTCATGACGTGGAACTTCGTTGTTGTATATGGGTACGCTGCTCTGGCTTCGATGACTGCGTCTAAGCTGAATGGTTGCGATTCACAGTCAACCACTACACATATCACCGTTCACAATGGACGACTTCGACGCTGCGCTGCGACATACACTTATCGAGCCCCCATGCCAGCTCCTCGCGGAGATACACGCCACTCTTATCTACAACCTGCGGACCATTCCCTTCAATCGGCATAGCGCTGTCGTGTCTCTAGTGGAGCGGAAACAGAAGCATGGGGACAATGAGGTGTTTGGCGTGACGATTGAGCAGCTCACAACGGCGATGGCGGACGTCGGGAATAACTGGGAGCGCGCACCATTGCGACACTCGGAGGGGCGAGAAGGCTGGGAGGAATCCTTGGTTGGATGTCTCAAAGACGTAGGTCTCTTCAATGTCTACAGACGGCTGAAGACTGACAATTATGCTGCGCAGCATGCCGATCTCGAGAACTTCCCTCGGCTTCGCGAGGTCCTCACCCGTCTACTCTTTGCTCCAGATGACACGGCGGACGCACCCAGTTCGACGGCACCGTCACCGTCGGCCAGTCCAGGGCCGTTACGGCTCACGACGCCAACCCACCCGAAGCAGCTGTACTATCGGCTGCCACCGAAGGACCGGGTGGATATTCTTGCTTTCATGTGCAACCTCGCCGTCTCGAGCAAGGCGATCCATGCGCACATGGAGACGTGCGAGGAGCAGCTCACTGCGTTGCGAAAGGAGAAGATCGAGGTCAACCGGACGAAGAAGTCCTAGTACGTACTTTCCCTACCTGCGCCATCATCGTCAGTCGCTCATGTCACTTGTAACGCAGCCTCGAGGAGATTGCCGCGCTAGAAGGCGAACTCAATCCCGACGCCAAGCCGCAGGCAAACGGGAACGGCAAGGCAGGCGGCGACGAGGACGTCACGATGAACGACCTCTCGGACCTCTCCGACGTCCCGAACTCGGACGGCGAAGACGCACCACCGAAGCCGCGCCGCTCGGCGGCCAAGGAGCGCGAGGCGGCGCGCGCGAAGGCGCAGTCCGCGCGGCAGGCACAGGCGGAGCGGCGGCGGCTGGAGGAGGAGGTGAACAAGCTCGAGCGGCGGCTGGAGGGCATCGAGCGCGAGTTCCGCAAGTTGCTCGGGTCCGTGCGCGTGAAGCCGCTCGGGCGCGACCGGTTCTACAACCGCGTGTGGTGGTTCGACGGGATGGGCGCGGCGTCGCTCATCGGCTCGGGCGGGACGGTGCAGTACGGGACGGGGCGCATCTTCCTGCAGGGCCCGAGCGAGTTCGACGTGGAGGTGCTCCGGCGGCGCGAGGAGGACGTGGGGAAGCGGCGGAGGGAGGAGGAGGGCGAGGAGGGGATGCTCGACGTGGGCGAGTGGGCGGTATACAACGACGTGGAGGAGGTGAGCCTGGCTTGCGCGACTCGACCGATGCGCGGTGCGCGGTGCTAACAGACAGACGGCGCGGCAGGTCCGGGAATTCGTGGACTGGCTCAACCCGAAGGGCGTCCGCGAACTCGCGCTCAAGAACGCGTTCACGAAGTGGTGGAACCACATCTCGCCCGGGATGCGTCGGCGCGCGGCGGTACGTGTCTCTCTCCCTCTCCTTCTCTCCTTCTCTCCTTCTCCTCCCGTTGTCCTCGCTGCCCTCTGTGAAATGTTGACGGTTGGCTGACCCGGCGCGGTGTGTGCAGGACCTGAACGCGAACGCGAAGATCCCCGAGGCGCGGCGGAGCACGCGCAAGCACGCGGGCGCGGACGTCCTCCGCGAGCCGTACATGCAGTGGACGAACCGCAAGGCGGTCAACGGTTCTTAGACAGCCCTCCCGCCCGCCCACGCCCACGCCCACGCGCTTGCATACATCCATCCCTTCACCGTTCTCATCCCGCTTGCATACAGTCGGACACCGCTTGCGCACCCCATTCTCACACACTCTCCAGAACATCGTGCATACTGTACCATACTCCTCTAATGTCTCCCGCACGGCTTTGCCCGGTATGCCCCCGCGCAGGCAGGAATATGCCGATACAGGTTCGTGGCGCGGCACGCCACGCTTACATTAATCTGTGGACGTTGGTTCGCCACAAAGCCCCTCACGCAATTACACCCCCAGAATGCCATAGAATACATCGTGTACTCTTGTCCTCGCGCGCGGTTTGTACGTTGACATTGCGCTGGATGATGCTACTGTCGGTCAACGAGAGAGACATCCACCGGCCGAGACGAGTGTTCGAAGGCACCAAATGTCAAGTGAGGATCCGCGAAAAGAGAGAAGAGAGGAGAAAGGTAAGCTAGGAGAAATTGGTATATCGCCCGTCCTGAGGGCCGGGTCAAGCGTCATATATGGAGATGGTATCTGCGGGCGTGGTCGCGCCCGTGTAGTCCTCGTAGTCGGACGAGACGCCGTTGGTCATCTTGGCCTCCTTCTCGAGCCGCTCCGGGCGGACGCAGTACTGGCGGAGGGCGTCGACGACGTGGGGGATGACGTCCTCGTGGATGTTCGCGCCCCAGATGACATCGAGATGCTCGTACCCGCTCAGGCGGCGGGCGACGACGGAGTGCTTGGGGAGCGTGTGGAGCATAACGTCGATGTCGACGAGCGAGTCCTGGTCGCCGTAGAGGAGGACGATGGGGCTGACGATGTTGCGGGTGGGGAAGCGGGCGGGGGCGTAGGCGGTGACGCCGGAGGGTCTGGGGGCGCGGCGGACGAGGAGGAGGCGCTGGACGTCGTCGTCGTACATCTGGAACTTGGCGTTGCGCATGATCTGGAACCAGTGCACGACGGACTTGACGGACGCGTACGAGTAGAGGTGCGGGAACGCGGCGAGCTTCTGGAGCGGGGGGATGTTGTGCGAGCGCCAGTTGAAGAGCCACCGGAGGGAGGTCGTGATCGCGGCGGAGAAGACGGGCGGGTAGAGGAGCGACTGCCAGTAGGGCACGGAGGACATGATCGACTTGCGCCCAAAGATGAGGAAGAGCAGGGTCGGGCTGCGGGGGCGTGAGTCAGTGGGCGGACGGAGTGGGCGGGTGGTTCGTCGGGGCTACTCACGAAGCCTTCATGAGACTGTCGACGACGGAGGCGGCGAGTCCGGCGGGGCTCATGGCCGGGGCGAGGGCAATGAAGACGTTGATCTTCTCGTTGAGCGGGGGGTGTATGCTGAGCGCGGCAAAGGCCTGGGCGGTGCCCTGGCTGAAGCCGACATAGCTGAGGCTGGGCTCCTTGGTGACGGAGAGGATGTAGGCGATGGAGTCGGGGATGTCGTGCCAGGCAAAGTCGTCGATGCTGTAGTCCCAAAACTTTGCGGTGTTGGGGTTGTGGTGGATGGACTTTTTGGAGTACTTGTTGCCGCGGTTGTTACCGAGCCAGACGTCGAAGCCGAGCTCGACGAGGGTGAAGGCGACGGAGCGCTCGGGATGGGTGAGGCAGACCCAGACCTCGGAGTTCATGAGGAGGCCATGGTGGAGGTAGACGACGGGCTTGCCTGTGGACGTGCCAAAGTGCGTCCTGGCCTCGCCCTTCTTGGCGGGGAGACGGTGGAGGCCGAGGAGGTAACCGTCTTTGGTGAGGACGACGTGCTCCTCGTGCTCGTAGCCAAAGATTTCGCAGAGGCGCTGGAAGTCCTCTGCGCGGCGGATGCGGTCGGCGAGGCGCTGTTGGTCGGATTTGGGGATGGGAGGGCCGACGATGAAGTGGAAGAGGCTGCGGGACCTGTCGTAGAACCACTGGATGACGGACTTTGGGAGGAGGGAGATGATGGAGGTGAGGATGGTCTCGAGGAAGACGAGGATGCCGCCGACGACGAGGGCGGCGTAGTCACGGCTTGTCAGTCTGCCGAGAAACGGAAGGCGGGCCATGGCGAGGTCGAGATCAGGCTGCAGGCGAGTGCGGCATCCGCAGTGTGAGTGAGCGTAGAATTCGAATGGATGTGCGAGAGAATGAAATCGCAGGACGCGCGTGAACAGCAGCAGTCGAGTAGACAGTGACGTCACACGCTTCGACTATGCTTATCTCTCTCTCTCTTCTCTCTTCCACGGCGAATCAACGGCAGCGGTCATCCGATACTACTAGTACTTACTCAGTCTGCCAGAGCCCGCTCGAACTCGCCAGCACCGGGCTGGATGCGCTGTGAATATGTGAGAATGGGAAGAAGAAGAGGATGGACTGCAGCAGAAGTTGGAATAGAACAGTCCTTCGCCTATCCTGCCTGTCCCATCATCCGTCCGCCGAGATCTTCTCTCCCCGGACCTTGCGAGACCCGCTCCTGTGCTGCAGGTCTCCTTCTCCTTTGCTCCCGTCTCTTGTCTTGCAACGCCCTCTTCCTGCGCCCTCTCTGGGTCGCTCCTCCCAGCCACCGCCACCACAAATTTACTATCTCTCCCCTACCTCTCCCTAGGCTGCCTCCCAGCCTCCTGTCCGTCACGACCCTCACGACCATTCACGCCCTTCCGCCATGTCTTCCCTACCCCAGGCAATCTTATCCAGCTCCTACCAGTCCGCCAGCAGCGTCATAGACATCGTCGAGTCCTGTGCGTACAGCACCCCATGCGTCTCCATCCAGATACGGCCCTAACCCCCTACAGACCGCCGCGCTCAGGTCCAGCACTCCGACTTTGTCTCGGGCTCTGTCTCCTCTTCTTCAGGTCGCAGCGCCCCTCTCGACGAAGAGGCTGTCATCAGGGAGCAAGAGAACGAGCAGGACCTCATCCAAGAGGTCCCTCGCTCCATACGAGACCGCTCCAGATCCGCTACAGGCGACGATGCCCTCCTCGAAAACATTCAGTGGGACGAAGACCTCACTCCGGGGCCGTCTGCGGAAGACCGTGCATTCGACTTCCCGACGCCCACCGTTACCAGTCCTCGCTATCCGATGACACCGGCCTCAGAAGACTCCGTGCCTACTCCTCGTGCGGGGGAACGCACGCCCCTGCTAGCGAGGCAGTCCACGTCCGCAACTATTCTCGGACGCCCACCGGTGGCTCAGCCGTCCGAAGAAGTGCCGCAGTACGAAGCAATACAGCGGCGCGTGTCCTCCGCCAGCTTGGGTACCAAGGGGGAGCCCAAGGTACAACATGCTGGGCAAAGCACTTTTGCGCAGACCGTGAGTGCATGTGTCGTATTTGTGGCGGCAAAATCTCAATGAACTGGCGTAAATAGCTTCTGAATGCGGTCGCCGTTCTGTTCGGCATTGGCATGCTGTCCGAACCGCTTGCCTTTGCGTACTCGGGCTGGATAGGGGGCAGTCTGCTCATTATCGGCTACGGCTACATTTCTTGCTACACGTAAGTTTCTTACAATTCAGTGAGCATGCTCCCAAGATTGAACACCGTTGCTAGCGCTAAAATTCTGGCACACATCGTCTTGGAAGACCCGCGCATACGTTCGTATGCCGACATCGGTCGCAAGGCTTTTGGGCCCCGCTCGTCGCCGCTCATCAGTGCCATCTTTGGTTTGGAACTATTCACCGTCTGGTACGTATATTCATCAGGCTAATCCTCATGCGTACACTGAACGCCCCACAGCGTCGCGCTCGTCACGCTATACGCTGATTCCCTTTACGCTGTGATACCCACATATTCTGCGAACACCTACAAGCTCATTGGCCTCGCAATGTACGTCTTCCCACGTTCCATACGTGCTCTCTTCCTCGGGACTGACCGCCAATACGCTGCAGATTCATACCGGCAGTAATGCTTCCTCTCTCAATCCTTTCCTACGCCTCGATCATCGGCATCTTCTCACTCATTGGCATCATCGGCATCATACTCTTTGACGGCTTCACAAAGTTTGACAGCCCGGGCAGTCTTTGGAGCCCGGCGGACACCAGTCTGGGGGTGGACAACATGCAGGAGCTTGGTATCGCGTTTGGTTTGTTCATGGCAGGGGTATGTGTACCTCGCCCGTCTGCGTGCGTTACAAAGCTGACAAGCGTGGGTCGTGCAGTTTTCTGGGCACGCGGTCATTCCGACTTTGGCGAGGGATATGAGGGACCCGACGCGGTTCGACGAGATGATCAACTGGGCGTTCGTGATCGCGACGGGCACGTACGCCGTTCTCGGTGTCGCTGGATACGTCATGTTTGGCAACTCTGTCAGCGACGAGGTGCGTGGACATGGTCGTGTCACCGCGCTGAGTAGGCTTTGCTGACGCCGTGTGGTCGTGTGCAGTTCAGCCAGGATCTGATAAAGTACAACGTGCACCCATCGTTGAACACCCTCGCGCTGTGGGGTCTGGTCATCACACCTCTGTAAGCTCTGACATCCATCCTCTACGAGCGGCGCAGTCTTGACGTTCTTCCCGCCTCTCAGGACGAAATTCGCACTCACGGCACGACCGGTGAGTTCCCTCAGCCTCCGCCCCCGCTGGCGCATTTACTCAGCCCTCTAACTCGCAGCTCAACGTCACACTCGAAGTCCTCCTCGGCATCGACACAACCGGCGTCTCGCACGCCGACGCGCACGGGCATGGGCACGGCACCACCACGCTCCCCTCCGCCTCCTCTCCGCTGCGGCACACCCCGCGGGCGGTCAAACGCGCGCTCATCGCGCTCGAGCGCGCCGCGCTCACGCTCCTCGCCGTCGCCGTGTCCATCCTCGTGCCCGAGTTCGCAAGCGTGATGGCCGTGCTCGGCTCGACGTTCTCGTTCGTGCTGTGCGTCATCGGGCCCGTCGCCGCGAAGGTCGCGCTCCGGGGCGTCGGTGGGGAGAGCGTGGGCGGGGGCGTGGTCGGGCTCGCGGGTCTGCGCGGGTGGGTAAGGAGGTGCGGGGTGTGGGATTGGGCGTTGTTGGTCGGGAGCACGCTCATGGCGGTGTGGGGGACGATCTGTGCGTTCATGAGTGCGGCCCCCGTGCCCTGAGGGTCGGCTGGAAGCTGGCGTTGTGGGCTCGGAACACTGGGAGAACGGGCGGGCAGTGGATGGGCGGTGGGAGGACATGCGTTCATCTTGACGGTCGACATCTTGTATCTGACTAGTAGCTCTCTTATACTCACCTAGATAGACATGATACCACTTTCTCTTCTTTCTAACCTCCCCATTCATGGATGTCAACGCCGCCGATGGGCGCGCTGACTGCGCAAACAAACAGCTAAAAAGCCGGATACCCCATGAACCTCTCATACCACGCATGCACACACGCACAAGTCTATCTGATACAACAAAAAGGCTGCCGATATGGGTCGGCCGGCCATCATCATCGTGAGTACTCATACAGCGGACACGACGGGGAGCGACGTCTGCGCGGCGTGCGCGATGACTTTTGTGAGCTGCGGGAGCTGGATGCTCTCCTGCACGACCGTCGACTCGATCTGGTTGTCCGGGTTCGGCGGTACGCTCACCACGCCCGTCGCCGCGTCGATCGTCCAGCCGAGCTTCTCCACGTACGCCGTCAGCTCCGGACCTGCCAGCAACCCGCCCCATTAGCACATCCAAAGGCACTCCAGCGACACGGCAGACGCAGACTCACCGGAAAGATCGAGGTACGACCCGAGCCGCTCGCTGCTGATGCTCGTGAACGCGGCCTTGACGGCGCGGACGGCGACGTCCCGCACCGCGTCCTCGAAGCCGACGCACTCGACGGTGTAGTTGTCGCGGAGGGCCTCGACGGCGTCGGAGCGGTAGAGCGCCCAGAAGCGGGGGAAGCGGCACTGCTGGAGGAGGCCGTGGAGCTGCGTGAGCACGGGCAGGAGCTGCGGGAGCGGGTCCGGCTCGTCCGGGTTCGCGGCCGCGGCGGTCGACGTCGCGGACGCGGGGCGCTCGTCGAGCAGGGAGATGCAGAGCGAGAAGTCGGGGAAGGGCGCGGAGGTGAGCGCTTTGATGAGGATGTTGATCACCACGTCTGGGTTGTAGAGGTCCGGGTTGAACTGGTACCTGTGCGGGAGGGGGGCGCGTACAGGGTGAGCGATGGTGGGCGTGAAGGAGGAGAGGGTAGGGGGGAAGGACGTACAATTTTAGGATGGCGAGGTTGGCGAGGCAGTCGTACTCTTGACTCCGGATTTGGTGGTAGAGGTAGTCCTCGAGGATACCCACATTCGAGGGGTTGTACCGGTCTGCGCAGGCACACAAGAGCAGTGAGTTAACGGGCAAAGAGGATCGCAGGATCGGTGGATGTGCGCACCGACGCCGGAGACGAGCGTCTCGATGAGAGGAGGACGGGTGGGAGGGGCGACCCAGTTCGCTGCTGTCGTGACCATCTTTACGCGGGGTTTGTGAGTGGTTTCAGTCGGGTTCTCGGTTTTCCTAGAGTAGTACAGCAACGAAACGGTCGAGATGGGTTCTGAGCCCGAGCGAGGGTGTAGAGAGCAGGAAGGCAAGCGAAAGCAGATGCCTAGGCGCCCGAGAAATCTGAATCTACAGCGCGTGCACGCGCTTTTGGCGTCGCGCGCCTCGAGCTTCGCGTCTTTCAAGCCTCCTCCACTCACCATGGAGGTCGACGGCGAAGAACACAAGTCACAAGCAGACGCCTCGACTACGGATGCTCACGAAACACTTCGTGCGGATGAGCCTACCCCTGCCGACACGCCAGGGGACGTTAAGGAGCCCGTCGCGATGACCGCGCTCTCGCCCCCAGTGCAAGACTCGTCTGCGCCGACGCCTGCGCCTGCGCCACCGCCCAAGCCGGAGACCCCGTACGTGCCGAATTACAGGCCCACGTACATGCTGAGCGGGCACTCGCGCTCTATATCGTCCGTCAAGTTCAGCCCTGACGGCAAGATGCTCGCATCCTGTGGTGAGTGCGCACAAGACCGCGTCTCCCGCGTCCCGGGGCAATTGAGCTCACTATGTGTGGAAGTCAGCTGCGGATAAATTGATCAAGCTCTGGGACGCGGAAAACGGCGATATCATACACACGTTCGAGGGCCACTCGGAGGGGATCTCGGACGTTGCGTGGTCGAGCAATGGCGAGTTCCTCGCGTCTGCGTCGGACGACAAGACCGTGCGCTTGTGGAGCCTAGAAACGGTGCGCACGTTGGACTGTTGCTCTCGCGCTATAATCCTGAGATACCTGTCTACTTAGTTTGCGGTGGTGAGAGTGCTACAAGGACACACGAACTTCGTCTTTTGCGTGAATTTCAACCCCTCATCAACCCTCCTCGCGTCTGGCGGATTCGACGAGACAGTTAGAGTGTGGGATGTTGCACGGGGTATGTGTATCCTAAATACATCTCGGTACTGGGTGTGCTCACCACAGTCGTAGGGAAGACTTTGAAGACACTCCCCGCTCATTCAGACCCTGTCACTGCGGTGACCTTCAACCATGACGGAACCCTGATCGCATCCTGCGCGATGGATGGTCTTATGTAGGTGCTTGCGCAGGAGCGTGGCCGATTCATGCGTTGACTGCGTTTAGACGAATATGGGATACAGAATCCGGGCAGTGCTTGAAGACTCTTGCTGATGACGATAATCCCATATGGTGAGCTAATGCAGCGCAACCAAGGTGTCGGTCAATCGGCTTATCTGCTCTCATCAGCTCGCACGTCAAGTTCACGCCAAACTCGCGATTCATCCTCGCGAGTACGCAGGACTCTACCATTCGCTTGTGGAACACGCAGACGTCAAAATGCGTGAAGACGTACACGGGGCATACGAACCGGACGTACTGCATATTTGCAGACTTTGCCCCCGGAAGGAAACACATCGTGAGCGGTAGCGAAGACATGAAGGTATACTTCTGGGACTTGCAGACACGAGAAATCGTGCAAGTTCTTGATGGTCACAGGGGTTTGTCTCTCACCCGCTGATGATCTTTGCACTAGCTCATCGTCCTTTCTTCGTATAGATGTTGTTATTGCAGTCGCTGTAAGTGCATCCATATACTGGTCGGTTGTACAAACTGACGCGCGGCTAGTCCCATCCTACTCGACGTCTTATTGCGTCTGCCGCAATGGAGAAGGATTTGACGATCAGACTTTGGGCTGATGAAGGTGCGGACGCGTTGTGAGCTTATCGATTTCTACGCCTTGGACAGTTAATGCCGCAGGACCTATGAAGCCCCAACAGCAAAGCGGTCCGATGTATTATTCTAGTTTGTATCATACTTGATGCTACTGAACTGCAGCACCTGGGTGGTGGTCCTGCTCAGGCTCCTTGTGCCACTGAGCGCTAGCAGGCGAGACAAACCAGGACTACGTGTTTCGCGATGGTCCCTGGCTGTTTGACAAGCCTACCAGCGATCTGAGCAACCCGTTCATGTGCCACTTACCGCAGCTTCAACACAATTACTTACACAGTGAGCGTGCTTCAGATACTTACGCAGACTGGAATTAGCGCCGGTGTTGTGGGGTTTGGCAGTGCAACGCCACCCACATACTCGGGCGTTCCAGGAAGCCGCTCTATGCCCCCACTGTCCACATCGGCAGATGATTGACTTGGCGCAGTAAGTCGGTGGTCAAGAATGTGCCGTGGTTGTCAACTGGAGGCACAGGATGTGGTGAGCTGGGACAAGGATGGGCCACATTCGAGGACCTCCGGTGAACTTCTGGGCGCCACGGCCCCGAATAAAGCAGTTACTTATCTGCTGACTCACCATTTCAAACCCAGCGACGGTGGCGGTATATAAGCCATCCCCGCATTCCCAACCGCTCACTACCGTCTCTTCATCCTCATCCACCTCATCTATCGCCTCTACACACTCGTCCAGCATGCAGATCTTCGTTAAGACTCTCACTGGCAAGACCATCACTCTCGAGGTCGAGTCCTCGGACACCATCGACAACGTTAAGGCCAAGATCCAGGACAAGGAGGGGTGAGTGGCGGCAGAGCCTCCATATCGCCAATGGCACTCGTACTGACCTCCATTCTCCAGCATCCCTCCCGACCAGCAGCGCCTGATCTTCGCGGGCAAGCAGCTTGAGGACGGCCGTACCCTATCCGACTACAACATCCAGAAGGAGTCCACCCTTCACCTGGTCCTCCGTCTCCGTGGCGGCATGCAGATCTTCGTCAAGACCCTCACGGGCAAGACGATCACCCTCGAAGTGGAGTCTTCGGACACCATCGACAATGTCAAGGCCAAGATCCAGGACAAGGAGGGCATTCCTCCCGACCAACAACGCCTCATCTTCGCCGGCAAGCAACTTGAGGATGGCCGTACCCTCTCGGATTACAACATCCAGAAGGAATCCACTCTCCACCTCGTCTTGCGCCTCCGTGGAGGTATGCAGATCTTCGTGAAGACGCTTACTGGCAAGACCATCACCCTTGAGGTCGAGTCCTCCGACACCATCGACAATGTTAAGGCCAAGATCCAGGACAAGGAAGGCATTCCTCCTGATCAGCAGCGCCTGATCTTCGCCGGCAAGCAGCTTGAGGATGGTCGGACGTTATCCGATTACAACATTCAGAAGGAGTCCACCCTTCACCTTGGTAAGTTGGCCTCCTTGCACATCATCACGAACAGTGGCTCACCCACTATACAGTGCTTCGCCTCCGTGGAGGTATGCAGATCTTCGTGAAGACGTTGACCGGCAAGACTATCACGTTGGAGGTCGAATCGTCTGACACTATCGACAACGTGAAGGCGAAGATCCAAGACAAGGAGGGTATCCCGCCAGACCAGCAGCGTCTTATCTTCGCTGGCAAGCAACTCGAGGATGGCCGTACCCTGTCGGACTACAACATTCAGAAGGAGTCGACCCTCCACCTCGTTCTCCGTCTGCGCGGAGGTATGCAGATTTTCGTCAAGACCCTCACCGGGAAGACGATCACGTTGGAGGTCGAGTCTTCGGACACGATTGACAACGTGAAGGCGAAGATCCAGGACAAGGAGGGTATTCCCCCAGATCAACAGCGCCTCATCTTCGCGGGCAAGCAGCTGGAGGACGGGCGCACGCTTTCGGACTACAACATCCAGAAGGAGTCTACCCTTCACCTTGTCCTGCGTCTTCGCGGTGGGAACTGAGGCTGCTGTCGGTCAGGTCTTCGGCTTAGCGTATCTTGTGTATCATTAGCATCATCTCATGGGCATCGGATTGTACCATCATTTGCGTATCTGTCTCTGTGTGCATTGTGCTTGAAGTAAGTTGCGGACGAGGTGCTCGAGCTCGGAAGTCTCAGGTAAGAGGGTGTTCCCATGATCACAGATTGACCACTTCGGATAATAAAGCGACAGAATGGCCTTTACATGTCGAGCTCACTCGTCGGTGCTCTGCGTGGGTGGCTGTCCTCCACCACTGGCGGATCCACTCCCATGCTTCCTCCGCCTCTTCCTTTTGTGACCAGTTCCTTCTGGTCGAGGAGCAGAAGAAATCGCTTCCGCATCGTCCGAATCTCGTTTCCGTTTGTCGCCCGTCTTCGCCTTCGATTCCTCCTCTGTCTTCTTCTTTGGAGACGCAGCGCCCTCCGACTTTGGCTTCTTCTTCTTCACACTGAGAGGGTTGGGGCCCTTGGGCCCTTTTTTTTCTTCTTCGGAGGTTCCTGGGGCGCAGGTGCGGGCAGTTTGGCAACTTCGGGTTCAGAGGCGTGCAGCGCCTTCTCTTCGGACTGTGATGGATAGAGGGGGTCAGGAGGGCATATATGAGAGCACTTCGAGAGGTGACCGCTCACCAGTGCCTTCACACGCAGTGTTGCGTCGCTGGGTGGCTCGAGGATCATTACCGAACGGTTCATGTGTACGATCGGGACGCCTGGTATCGCTCGTAGCTTCTGCCGTAGCTCTTGCGAATGAGACGCGATGACATAACGATGCTTGTTCGTCTCGCCTGTATCAAAACTTAGCTGTGAGCGATTGCGGGACTAGCGGATAACGCCTGAACGTACCGACGACGCTGGATATGCAGTCATCACCGGGGATAGCTTCTCGGTGGTTGCATTTCCGCCGCTCGAACGTCTTCGCGAGGTCGACCGCGGGCTGCTGCTCCTTTCCCTGGAGGTAGAGTTCGTGTATGCAACACTGCGTGATCACTAGGAAGCGGCTTCGCCGGGCGCATCGTCAGCGGACGTCCTGTGTCTACCGATGTGATGCGACGCGTGGGGGGCAGGGGTGTGAACTCACTGGGCTTGACGGTGCCCTGGAGGACTACGCCGAGCTGCTTCACGAGTTCTATCTTGTGCGCGATCGCTTCTTTGCACATGTGCGAGTCGACTGAGCCCGCGCTGGCAGTAAGCACCACGTCCCACGCGAGAGGCATTTGACGGACGCACCTAGGACTTGGTAGGGTTGGCGGAACCCGAAGGAGAGAGCGTAGAGGGACATGAGTTTGCGATACGCCTTCGCTCGCTTTTGCCGCATTTTGGAGGAGCGGTGAGGGCTACAGGTAAGGAGGGATTTTTTCCGTTACAGGCAAGCCCGAGCAGGTTTAAAGGATACAACAGCGATAGCGCAGAGGAGGTGCGAAGGACTGATCGAGGAGGAAGAGAGAGAAAGTGCCTGGAGGACATTTTGCCGCCGGTCCGCGAGTGCTTTGCACAAGCGCCGCTGCTCACCGTGACTGGCTCGAGCTCGGAGTCGGAGGGCGTCTTCCAGCTCGCACTCAACCCCGACCACGACGCCATGCGGATACCCCTCGCTCTCTTCGTCCTCGCAAGGTACGCTAGCGGCATGTGTGCGCCCGGCTCCGTGTCCTAATTTCAACGGATTCTCGTGTAGCTCATGTGTGTCCGCGCTCGCTCTCGACCTCAAGGGTCGCGTTCAGTGGACACCACAATGCCCGAGTGCGTACGCTCCCGTACCTGCCGTCGCTGTCTCATGATAATAACTCTACGACAGGTCTGAAGGAACTCGGACAAGCCAAAGTTGTCCTTGACGATGGGAAGATGCGCGGAGGCGTCACCCGAGACGGCTCATTCACAATGTACGCCCGACAACGCTACACGCCACGCCCTCTTCCCCTCTGATGCCTCTACTAGACCGGACGTCCCAGCCGGGACGTACATCCTCTCAGTCATCGCCCATGACCATTACTTCGACCAAGTACGGCACCGCTCCTCATGACCCGCTCGTACCCGCACGCATGCTAACCCTCCTGGCCACGCACAGCTGCGCATCGACGTCTTCGAGTCCGACACGCTCCCCGAAGTGCGCCCGTACTTCCCGGGCACGCCGCTCTCCCCCGCCGCGCCCGCGACGCTCCCGTACCCGATCGTGCTGAGCGCGCGGGGGCGGGCGGACTACTTCGTCCCGCGCGAGTCGTTCAACGTGCTCGCGATGTTCAAGAATCCGATGATGATGATGATGCTCGGCGCGGGCGCGCTCATGTTGCTCATGCCCACCATGATGGTGCGTCCGCTGTGCTCTTGCCCTGCTCTCCGCCGTCCCCTGCTGTGATGCCAAAAGGCCGCGGGGCTGCGACGGATGTTATAAGGTGTGGATGTGCAATGCTGATGAGCATCCACGTATTGCAGAAAAACATGGACCCCGAGGCTCTGGAGGAATTCAAGGAGCGCCATGCCAAGATGACAAGCATACAGAGCTCGCTGCAGAGCGGAGACCTTGCTTCTGGGTATGACGCATTCACAAGCGCTGTGCAGCGTCGCGCTTACATTGAAACATTGAAACAGGTTCTCGCAATTACTTGCATCAGGAGGGGACGAGCCCAAGGCAGCTGCATCTGCTCCTTCCAAAGGGCCCAGCTCTGGCGGCGCGAAGCATCGTGGTGGCAAGAACAAGAGGAAATGAGACCGTTCTCGGTCTTGGGTTCGGTGGGTAGGATACTCTACATTGTGTTGTTACATTATTTGTTGCAAGGGACGGTATACGATCATCAGCCTCTGAAGCAGTGACTGGATGCTATAGAGGCCTGGTAACGCAGTTCTGCTCATAGCGAGCGGCAGTAGCTGTGCATAATGTGATGGTGAAACTTGCACATCTACCAGAGTTCATCGGCGCTCATGACGTCTGCGGAGATGTTGCGGGTGAAGGCTCAGCTTCTGCCGTCTGTTGAGTACATGCTGCTGCTGCTGGATTGTGGAAGTCCAAGATACTCTTCAATATGGCATTCCTGCACTGGACATCAGCAAAATTCACGCTGTGACCGATACACAAGCGGACCTGTGCTTGAAACGATTGAGCACGTCAAGTACCGGAGGCGGCTCGTCCTCATCCAATGGGCTGCGTGGGGTCAGACAATGATGGGAGGTACTTGGGGGCAGGACACACCTCTCTACTGGCTTTCCGGTTGTAGTGATGACATACATGCTGTTGTTTCTTAGAGCAGGCTCGCCGGCAACAGCAGCACCGGGCGCATCCACGACCTTGACAGCAGAAACAGCAAGATCAGGAGACAGACTCTTCACGATGGGCGATCCAGGCCGCGCGGGATCATAGTCCAGCACAAGAACATGTTCTTCAGGGTGCTGTGGTAGCAAAGAGTTGGGCGCGTCGTCAGCGTAGTGGTACTCTATGACAGGGTGGCTGAGCGTTGTGGAGGGAGGGGCAGATGGGTTGGATAGAGACTGGCTGTGTGCGATGAGGACGTAGTAAGGAGGATCTGTGGGCGTCGGCGAGGACATGGTTGCGGTAGCAGAGCAGATGAGAATCGCTTCCGCACAGGTGGCTGCCGTAAAGATGGTGTAGTTGGCTCGAGACGGAGGAAGGATCGGATGGTGGTTGCAAGCAGAGTCGCATGCGATCATGCCATGCAATGCTCATCCGCATCCAGCAAGCGCCAGGCACACGCGTGCACACTGGGCGTCTATCGGGCACCCAACGCCTTTCCGGCCTCAGTTGGCGTCTCGCCCTTCCTCCTGCTCTCATTGATCGGGTACTCGTTGGCCGACGTTGGGCCTCATCCATCCTCGTATCCTTCGTCTCCGAAGAGTATCTACGTCATCCGCTGCAATAGAACATCTCTCACTGCCTACAGGCTGAGGCTATCTGACATGTACCACAGCGGTCCCGAGTGTATGTATTTGCAGAATCTGTCAGTACATTTTGGCCACACTCGCAACATCAGACCGATGTGCGTCCCCCTGGTGACCGACGCTTCCCCATTTTCGCCTGCAGTCGTAACCACGCGTAGCTCCCCCGCCCGAGCCTCCGAGCCCATGCAGGCCCATGCGTGCGCGCCCTCGAGCCCGCTACTTAAGCAACCAGGGCTTCCCGCCCTCTCTCCTCCTCATACTTTCCCGGACGCAGTGCGCCTCGTGCGTTCCTTCCTCTCCTCCCTATTGCTTCCCTTCCGTCTTCCCGACACACCCTTCCTTTCAAAGCACATTCCTTTCGTGTAGCTATATCAGTTAAACATACATCCCTCTGCTGACTGCCGGTCATGAATCGCCTGGTGTATTCCCTGCTTTCTCTTCCCTTGCTTCTCGTCTTCATCACCAGCGTCGATGCCGGCCCTGCCTGCGCCCGCCGAAACCAGGGCTCCGACGACTGCATCGCAAATTGCAAAGACAAGTGGGGCTGGCCTGGATTCGCTATGGGCACAGACCGCTGGGGTCAGGTCGTCACAAAGACCTCGACAGACGACATGGGCGCCCTGGTCACCCAGGCTTGTCGCGTTCGTCCGTAAGTGCAGTCCTGCTTGCTTGATAGCATGCGCTGACTATGCTCATTACAGCAGTGGCCTCGGATCTGCATCCACTTCTCAGGCACCTACCACGAGCATCGCATCGTCCACCTCGCCTCTGCTCATCCCGCCTCCCACTGCGTCTCCTGTGCCGGCAAACGTCATCGTCTCAGCCTCGGCTTCATCCGCCATCTCTGCCGCGCCCTCTGTGTCTCTGCTCGCGTTCACTCACTCAAACTCGACCTCGCATTCGAGCACTAAGATCACTTTGAAACCACTCGTGGCTAGCAGTACTGCGCCTGCGTCCAAGGCCTCAACCACCTCTGCCAAGCCTACCACGTCGTCTACGACTGAGCACACCACGTCGACGCACGCTACCACTTCTCACTCTGAAGCGCCGCCGGATACCACCGTCGCCACCACCACTAAATCGAGCTCAAAGCAGCCCGCCGCCACGCCCAACTCTTCCAGTGCCGGTAGCAGCAACTCTAACAGCAATGGTAACAGCGGGTCCAACAGCGGGTCCAGTAGCAGCGACAGCGGCGATAGCAGCAGCGATGGCGCCACGTCCCAGAGCGACATTGACCAGTATCTGCAAGCGCACAACTCTATCCGCGCCCAGCATGGCGCCGCCCCTCTCACCTGGAGCGACGAGCTCGCGGCGAAGGCGCAGCAATGGGCCAACAACTGCGTGTTCCAGCACTCTGGTGGCACGCTCGGTCCCTTTGGAGGTGCGTAGCGCTGGGTACCTAACGGGAACCAGTGACTGATGTGGGTTGCTTGGGCAGAGAACCTTGCCGCTGGCACTGGGAGTAGCTATGGTATCCAGGCTGCGGTCAAGTCTTGGACGGACGAAGTTTGTGAGTAACCGTCTCTCAGTTCCTCGGTATGGCGCAGCTGATAGATGCTCCACCAGCGCAATACGACCCGAACAACCCGCAGCCCTCGCACTTCACCCAGGTCGTGTGGAAGGCCTCTACTCAGGTCGGTTGCGCGGTTCAGTCGTGCAACGGCATCTTCGCTGCCAGCTTCGGGGTGCGTTACCGCACGATACATTGCTGCGGAGATGAGGTACTGACATGGAAATCACAGCCTGCCAAGTTCTTCGTCTGCGAGTACTCTCCTCAGGGCAACGTCATCGGCGAGTTCGCGTACGTCTTTGAAGTGTACATCCGGGAGCTGAACTGACCAACCTTGATATGTAGCCAAAACGTGCAAGCGTAATCCATGGCTCGCTCCCCGTTCCGCGACGCGCGAATACACTCCACCGAAGAGTAGCATATCTGAGGTTAGCTCTGGTTTCCTTTCCTCTTCTCTCTCGTGCCGCCGGTGCATCAGGAATGTGCGACGTGTCTTTTTAGCTTCTTGGAGTGTTTTTGGTTATTACTTCTGCCTTCCTGCTGTATCATTCTTTGTTGAGTCTCGGCCGTTGCCGCCTCCAATGCAATCTGTACTATCCTCTCGAACAGCAGGCGTGTTCACAGCTACAGAACACTTCAACTGCTTATACCCCAGTATACGAGTGTAGACGACTTTCTCAGACACACGCGATGAGATTGGATGGCTGGCTGGTCGCGATGCACGTGATCGTGTCCCCTGGCTTCCCATTCACGCGGCCCGAGTCGAAAGTGGCGAGCTGCAGTGGAGGCGCTGCCGCGGCATGCCCCTCTCGCGCGGACTTGCATGTTCCCCCACATCTCTCGGCGGTCGACCGTCTCGCAGATCTGCTATGCCATCCTCGTGCTCATAACCACCTTCTTCGTCGCCATCTCCTGCGCGCTGCTCCTCTCGCAGGCCGTGCGCACGGCGCCGAACCGCTCGTTCGTGCGGAACGTCGACGCGGTCGTCATTGGCGCCGCCTATGTCATCCTGGTCAGCCCGCGTTTGCACTGCTCTTCGTGACGAGAGGAATGCTGAGTGTATGATGTGCGGCGTGCGCTGTGCGTGGGTGGGTGTAGCTCGTGCTGTCGTTGGCGTTCTGCTTGAAACGGCGGATCGCGGTGCACAGGCGGTTGCAGCGCATCTCTAAGGCGTTTCGTACCTTGGGCAAGAACGACGTCCCGGACGTAAGTTCGCAACGGTGCAGTGCTATGTGTAACGAATTGCACTGACGCTATCGGTCGTGGCATCTGCAGAGCGTATTTCTGTATATGCAGCAAGAGTACGCTCGAGCATGTCTCATCGCGTACGAGTCGCGCCCCAAAGACGGCTACCAGGAGGGCTGGGGAAGGCCAGGTATGTGCTTCATCCCCGCCCACTGCTCCGCGATGCCTAACAGTGCAATTAGGGACCAAGTATGCAGGAATACGCTTTCGCACCTCTCTCCTTGACACCGTCCGGACCATAGGCAAGCCCTTTGAAGCTTAGCAAATTCGGACTCCATCCTGACCGCGACTGACCACCTGCAGACAAGCTCGCGCATCTCGTCATCCCTAGGCACCCGCCCCTTCGCCCGCACGCGCGCATGCTGCACCATTTTCGATTCATACTCCCTCTTCTGAGCAGGGACGAGCTCGGGCTGACGCCCTTGCATTACTACGACTCTGCTATACAGCTCGTACGGCACGCTTCCAGAGAGCCCACCGAGCAGGAATACGCAGCCGGGATGCGCGCCGCCAAGGAGATCGAGGCCATGTGAGTACTGTAACGCCATCATAAGTAGCAGTGACCGTTCGTGCATCACGGCTGACCCCATCGTGCATAGACTCAACGAGTGTTACCTGGAGATGCGAGAAGGGTCATCTACGGATCTCAGTACTTGTACGTACTTTCCGCTTAACCATGACTTGCAACTAATCCATATATCGTCAGATGCTGAGAGACAGAGTATGTGAAGTATGGCTGCGGTTGCTTCGATCACCTGTTCAAAGTGAGAATACACATGACGTCGATAGGGTGTGAACGACGACCTCTGTCGACCTACTTGTCATGCGGCGTGCAACACAGAGGCCGTTCATGACCGTCGATCCGTAATGTTCACGTCCGACGGGGGATGTTTGTTATACTACAACAGATGCGCAACTGATGACCAAGAAATATCTAATTCAATAGGAATCACAGGTACGTACAGACCGATACTACAATGTCCTTAACAGTACAAGTACACATTGGCCCACTCTGCTCTAGTGGAGGCCGTTCACATAGACCTTCTTGAAGCTTGGCCGCTCAACCCACGCGGCCCAGTATGCCGCGACCTTGGGCGGGATTGGCTTCTTGGTCTCCTTCTCGAGGGCTTTAATGCCGTCCTTGTCGGCAGATGCGCCAACGAGATGCGCGATGCGCACAAGCCATGCAGCAAGGTGGAAGTCGTCCTCTCCGGGGTTCTGACCGCCAAGGAAGCCAGACTCCGGGAGCGCGGCGGGGAGGTCGTCGAGAATGAACGAGACTAGGTTGTTCCAGTGCTGGATGGACTGCTTGAAGAACGCCTGCTTGGTCTCCTCCGGGACCTCGCCTTTATAGACGGAGAGGAAACTGCCGTTGCCCTTCTTCTTCTCGTCGTAGATGGACTTGAGAGGTGCGGCTTCAGGGAGCACGCTGTGCTTCTCAAGCGAGTTCTGGCCTACAATCGACCTCCGTCAGTGTCCAGATGCAAGCACGATCATTCACGGCGTTGACGTACGGTTCTGCACAAACGTGAACGGGAATCCGGATGCAGAGGCCTTTAGCTCTTCTTCGTTGCGCTAGCGGAAGATGAAACAATCGATAAGCATCGGTCGGCGACTGTCCGGGAGTCCTGGAGGGACGGTGCCACATACCGCAAGCAATAGAGGCGCGTTCGGGTCAATGCTGTCCTCGTGAATCTTGTCGATGAACGCCGTACCGGGCGCGACGTCCTTCTTGGGGGCGTGTTCGATCAAGTAGCGCACCACCTCCTTGGTATTCGTGTACGCCTTGCCATCCGCGACGAGCGTGGGGAGGGTGGCGTTTGGGTTCTGAATTTGGTGGACAGTCAGGATCGCCTCTTGCGAGAAGGAGAAGGGATGCATACAATCGCAATGAATTGGGGAGTGAAGTTCTCGCCTTCAACCAGATTGACAATCTTGGTCTCGACGGCATCCTCGGGGTAGCCAAGCTCGGCACTGAAGCAATACGGTGAGCACGTATTGCTGAGGTCAAGTGAAGAGGGGGTGCTCACAGTGCGAGCTCTGGTGCTGCAGACCAGACGGAGAGGCCGAAAGTGTAGAAGGTAGGCTATGTACACCACAGCAATCAGATTCATGCGCTGTGGTGACCGGGAAAGCGCGACGCACCTTGGACATAGCTAATATGCTATAGATACGCGTGGGCTATGCGTTTGTGTATGGGGAAGGGGAGTGCGTAACAGAGGATGAGTGGACGGCGACTTGAACGATGCCCCCTTATATACAGCAGACAGCGGTGTTGAACGGCCCAAACCGATCACACAGGATCACAGTGGTGCTGAGGAAGCAGAGTGATTGAAGCTTCTCTGAGCTGACGGACGCGATCTTCCTGCACGAGACATGTTCGCCGACAGGCGGAAGATTGTGCCATCCTTGTGCGCCCCTGGTCCCGGGGGCTGTATGGTTCGCATTAATGCGGTTTGATTACTTAGGGGCTCGGGGAGAGCAGGCAACCGTGAGGAATTTGTCATGAACGACGAGTGACCGGCGACAGCTATCGCTCTGACCGCCGTGAGCAGCGGTGAGACAAAAACTGAGGTGTACGGGAACTTGTCGGCTTCACAAAGCACCTCCGCCGCACAAGATGGTTGGCACAACGAGGCACGCTGGCACAACAAGCACAGGCTCGCTCAGCCCCTCGAGCCTCCTGATTGACAAGCATCCCCATTCGCGCATCACGAGCACGACGCGTGTCACGTGGCCGCGTCACCCCGGGGCAAAGTTGCAGGCGGAACTCTCGGGCACTAGTACTGGTACTGTAACTTGATTCCATGATTTGGTTACTCTGCCCGATATCCAGGAACCACATAGACATGCTTTCCACACAGTTTTGTGGAAGCTATACGATACAATACTCATCCATGTGTATCCGTACTACTCTAGTACGCGCAGGAGGAAGGCAACCGAAGACAGAACGCAACATGACCACCTTGCCCGCTCTACAGAGTGACCTCGTCGCTGTCTTTCCAAGGTATCTGACGATGCTCCTCAGTTTTCGGCTAGAAGCAGAGCATCTCAAGGAGATAACACTCACTATGATTTTCGCGGGCAGAGAATAGATGATGTTTTGCAGCCTTTGCACGATGAGACCGAACTCAGGATAAAGCGGCATTGAGCAGCGCACGCACTTCGACTTGCTTAGGTCCCAGAGCTCCCCCAGCTCCAAGAAATCTCCAACGCCTCGGTAGTGTCTGCCAGGCGGCTGCGTGTCCCATCGCTTCGCCAAAGCATACTTCAGTGCCCACCAACCCCTATGTCCCAGCTTCGGCGTGTTCGGCGGATGACAGCGTGGGCACGACCCTCCCACCAAACGCGCAGGAAAAATCTGACGATCGTCGAGGCTGGCGAGGAAAGTGGCTTTCCTGTGCATGTGGAGATCTCGCAATGCGTCGAGGTGAGGCTGCGCCAGATCCGCCAGCTGTGTCTCGGACCAAAGCCTAGCCATGCCCATGTGAAGGGTGCAGACCGAAGCCAGCTTCGCCTCCTCTTCCCAAGACATCCTGCACGCGATGGCGTACAAACGAATCGGCTTGGAGGATCGGCGCAGCTTTGGTGAGGAGATCGCCAAGCGGCAGACAGAGGTGACGAATGGCATCTCGTACTTCTCGGCGGCGAAGAGAAGCGCCTCAAGACGATCGGCGTTGTCCAGCGCGGGCAGCTCACCGCCGTCGATCATAGAGAGCATGTCGGCGAGGACTTGGGCAGGTTCGCTCATCTGTAACTCCTCCTGCGCGGTGTCCGTGTCGGGGCGTTGGGGGAGGGTGTACATCGCCCGGAAGAACTCCGAGGTGCGACGTAGGTCCGACGAAGAGATGCGGAAGAGAACGCCATCGGAGGAGCGCAATGTCACATCCGCGTCAGGGGAGGAGAAGCGAGGGTGGACGGTGGGCGTCGTATCAGCCATGGGTTCGATGTCTGCGACATTACGAGTAGACGTCAATACGGTATCAGATGTGGGGAGGGAAGAGCAATCAGCGTACCAGAGGGATCCGCGAGCCAGCTCCTTGCGACCAGCAGGGATCCTGCCAGGGGAGAGGGCGGATATGGTTACACAGCGTTATTTCTTATACCATCACGCATTGGACGAAACAGTGCTACGGCAGATACGTGAGGAGGATAGATGCCCGTACGTACGTTCCGAGGTGCAGCATTAGGCTCGGGAACGCACAAAGCAGCTGCGGTAAACTTCTCATATACAGTGCCATAGTGGCCAATGTCCGCGACACGCAATCTGGAGCCCCAGAAGACAACGTCCGACCACACTGAACTCACCTCCGACGATGTCGTCTGCGGTAGGTCTAATAGATCTACTGGAAGTATTGGAGTTCCTAAGAGACGCGAAAGAGCGTAGCTTGCTCGGGCGCAGCGCAATGGCTGCCTCGGGGAAGAAAACACAGGATACGTGTTGGGAGCTGCGGCTGCATGGCTCACTGGTGCCTGCTTGGAATTCCGGCGCTCAGACTACGTGGCCGGTCTAGAACCTTGTGCGGGAGCAGGCTAGATTCATGGCGATAATCAAGCAAAGGGGGCACAGACCTTCCTATGCAGCCCGTCACGATGCAGGCGGCAGGGAGAAGAGGGAGTGTGTGCGATCGCGCAGGACTTGTGGTGCAGCTCTACCTTAACGCGTCTGATCCAGGCATTCTGCCAGCAGTTGCATCACACTCAGCTCTTCAACCCCACGGGCACTTACCACACAGAGAGAGGATCTTAGGACGAATCCTATCTTCTGTGCTTGACCCCGCGATCATCACAACCGCGATAGATGGCAGCAGGCCAACCCAAAGCATCTATTAACACCTTTTTAGTCTATACCACACGACCTAGATCTATCGGCACCTGCGTCACGCAGGATGAAGCGCAGCTCTGGGCGCTCAGAAGCAGAAGACCTGCGGGGAACGATGTCAATGACTCGGGCGGGTCCGTGAACACGCGCTGGCGTACCTGGTCCTCGAGCTTGCTGACCGTCCTGGGGGCAGGGTAGTTGAGCTCTGCGAGGTGCTTCCTGGAAGAGTTCAAACAACGTCAGCTCCGCGTGGCAGGACGCGTCGACACCTGCTGCACTCACTTCATAGCGGTGATCATGGGCGGAGGGCCTAGCAAACAAGCTGTTAGCACCTCGCGCACACGCACAGAACGCCACACGGCGCGCAGCGACACGTACCACACATGAGAACCTTGATGTCCTTGTCCGTGCGCGGCATGTGCTGCTCGATGTGCTCCTTCGTCACGAAGCCGACGCCACCATCCCAGGCGGGCGGGGGGTTGTTGAGCACGTAGTAGACCCTGAAGCGGTGGCTGTGTTTCGCAGCGAGCTCGTCGAGCTCCTTCTTGAGGAGGATGTCCTCCGGGTTGACGTTCGCGTAGATGAGCGAGAGCTTGGTGCGGTCGAGCGGGTTCTTGAGCGCGGCGCGGATGATCTGGAGCATGGGCGTGATGCCCGTCCCGCCCGCAATCATGCCGATTTCGCGCGCGAGCGTGGGGCTGTAGCGGAACTGGCCCTTGGGGCCCTTGACACGGATCTTGTCGCCGATCTTGAGGAGGGATACGTAGCGGGAGATGTTACCCTTTTCGTAGGACTGGTTTCCGGGAGCGTCGTGAGATGGGTGCAATGCGAAGTCAGGCAGGGTGGCATGCTGCATACCTTGATGAGCAGGTCGAAGTGGCCTAGGTCGTCGTCGCTGCTAGTAGGCGTGTAGCTGCGCATGAATGTCCTTGCCGTTGATCTCAGCGGAGACCGAGATGTGCTGGCCGATGGGCAGGCCGAGAACATCCTGAGGATGGGGAAGGGCAAAACGGTAGCTTCACGCATGCGACACGCGTGAGCTGGCGAGAAAGCGTTACACACAATACTCTGGAGGACTCACATCGCGGTGTTGGGCGAGACGGGGATCTTCTCCACGAGCGGGAACTCCTTCCAGGTCTGCGGGTCGAGGACGGGCTTCCTCTCTGGACAGCGAAGCAAAAATGGGCGTCAATATATCGAGTCTGACGGGGAAGACGCGCGGGGACGTGGACACGTACTGCCGCGGCCAAACTTCAAGTAGATGAGGGCGGAGGTCGCGAGGGCGAGGGCGAGGGCGACGAGCTGGGAGTAGGCACCGGTCATGAAGTCGACCATGCCTTCACCTTCGGGATGAACGGGGTGGTCCGGTTTCTTGTCGAGGCCGATGAGGATGAGGTCGGAGACGTAGATGCCGCGAGCGTGGAGCTGCTGCTTGACGAACTCTGTGAGGAGGACGAGGAGGACGAGGGAGCCAACGAAGGAGGCGACGAAGGCGACCTGGAAGCGGTTGGGCATCCGACTCGCTGGAAATTGGTCGACGGTGTCGGACCACTCTTGCGAAGATGGGCAAGTGCAAGCTGTCCTGTCCGTGTCTACGCCTGTCCTCGTCACGGTCCCCTCGGCCGGCGCCCGTCACAGACGCGTTCCACACTCAAATTCGATCATCCAGTTTGCAGTCCAGCCATGCCGAGACCTCCCGACCACCCCCGCACGCTCTCACAGGACCACCCAAGCACTCGGACTCGCTGCTGCTTCTCATGCAATGTACGCATGTATCTAGGGCAACAGACGTACGCAGCTGGTCCGTTCGAAGAGCAAGCATCTCATGCATATGACGCATGGCGGCTGGGTGTACTCTTGAGTGGCCGGTTGTACACCTCTCGCGGCTGCAGTTTCATGAGCTCCGGAACCGGAAAGTCTGATATCTATTAACCAATCCCGATCCCGTGGGCGCCGGGTTGCGAGGGGCAAGAGTCGCAACGCGAGCCCGATGGTCTCAATCGATGCGTTCAGCGTGCACACGAGGAAATGTAAAGTTAGTCGGAGCGGCCGACAGACGCTGCGTTGAACGTCCTGTCCAAGCCGTCCAGTAGAGAACAAGGCCGCATCAATGGTCGTGTGAAGGTCGAGGACAATCACCGCTGTTGGGCGTACAATTTTCGCTGATGAACACTGGGACCACGTCATCAAAGTTGGGGTTTGCTCTCTTCGGTGGCAAGGAAGGGAGGATGTGCCTGTAGATCTGTCGTGATTGCAACTGGAGGGCAATGCACGCGATGGGTTCGTATGGCAAACATGTGCAGATCACAATGTATCCGTGATGGGGCGTTATGGGACCGCCCGCGTACGAGTTGTGAGTTGATCCAGCATATGGCGTGGAGAGGTCAAACGGGCCAATGTGGGCATGACATGGAGGAGGGCTCGGAGGGACGGTGGGCGAATGAGCGCGAGGCTGACAACAGAGGCGGCACCGCTAGCGCTGACCGGAGCGCCAAGATGTCGACCGGGTGCGCGATGTTCGCTGTATGTAAGTACTGCGCAGTGGCCCGAAGTGAGAGCTAGGTGTACGGTAGTTGTCGTGAGCGGGAGAGATGGGGATCGATGTTTGGGATGGTGAGAGAGCGCCGGGGAGGGAACAAAGTCGGACAAACAGCGTCCCTTGTGTGGAGGCGCCCAAGTTGAGTTAATGGGCGATCGCTGTGGCCGAGTGCGGACTCGCTCGCTCCTTGTCCTCTCCCTCCTCCGTCCTCCAGCTCTTCAGAGCAGTTTGCTGGGCCCCCCCTCCTCCCCCTTCTTTCCCCCCTTCCCTTTCCTTTCCTTTCATTTTCCCCTCTGTATTTTTCTCTCTTCCCCCTTTCCCCTCCTTTCTTCTCGGGTCTCCTCTCCACGCTCCCCTCCAGCCAACGCTATCTACACGCCGGCGTGTCGAACCAGCCAGCAGCATGGATGTCGCGACCCCTCGCCCGCAGTCAACCCTTCCCCCGCGCAGGAAGGGTCCTCCTGCTCCCCTTCGCATTGACACTCCCATACACAACAAAGGCGTAGCCCTCTTCGCGAGCGACTCCAGCTCTGCTTCCGCTTCCGCCTCAACCCTCTCTTCCACCACTTCTGACGCAGATTCTTTTATCCTCCCCTCCCCCAGCAAACCTCGCTCCCTCCGCAACATGAAGAAGCTATCCATCACCCTCCCGTCCGCCCACTCCTCCACCAACTCTCTCGCCCTTCCCGCTCCCCCCGACGCCGATCCGGTCCCGCCCACACCGTCCCTCGGGCCCAAGCGCCGCCCCTCCGTCATCTCCCTCCCCAACACCAGCACAAACGTGCTCCGCCGCAAGGGTGAGGACGGCGACGGTTCTCCTACTGTTCCCTACGCCGACGGTCCCGCGCAGATTCTGCCCGGTATCTGGCTCGGTTCGGAGGATAACGTTCGAGATTGGAGAGGTCTTATGGAGCGCGGCATCAAGTCGGTCTTGAACGTAGCGAAGGAGGTCCAGACCGAGTTTGACCAGAGCGTCGCGCAATCCATGCGCCCGTTCATGTCTACGCCCGACCTCAACGCGACCCGCGCAGCCGTTGCCGGTCGCGATTCCACCTACTACCCCGCACACTTGCCCAGCGGCAGGCCAGCCATGCACTATCTCAAACTTCACTGGTCACACGGCCAGGACGATCTCGTGCAACAGGGATTCCCAGCCGCGTTCCAATTCGTCGATCGTGCGTTGGAACGTGGAGACGGCGTGCTTGTACAGTGCGTATACATCGTGTTCGCAGAAGCTTTCCTCGACCGACCTCATGGTTGCTCTTCATTATAGCTGCCAATGCGGTGTCTCCCGCTCTGCCACCCTGGTCATTGCATTGGTCATGCGTGCTGCCGCACAGCGGTCCTCGAGTGTCCCGTCAGAGGTATGGGCGCTTAAGGGAATGCAAGGTGCATATTCATTTGTCAAGGAAAAGAGCAAATGGATCGGACCCAATATGTCGTACGTCTTTCGATCCGATCCTCCCATGGCAGTGCACGTCTCACCATGCGTTTCTGCCGCAGCCTCATTTACCAGCTCCTAGATTACGAACGGACATTGAAAGCAGGTGATTCGTCTCCGACTCCGTCCGAACTCTCAGCGGAGGAGGAGTGGGGTCGCAGACGCCTCGCTCTGGAGGATACTGACGCCGAGGACGACCGGGAAAGCATGGAAATCATGCGCGAAGCAAAGGCGCTGGATCAGGCTATGGAAGATCGCATCCTGGCCCGCCAGTCTTCATCGTCTTCGCTCGGCTCAACGGGTCATGGCTTGGGAATGGGTGCTGCCTGGCGGTCAAAGTACGGCAGTCAGCGCGTACGCAAAGGATCTGCCGCCAGTATCGTTACCAACGGCAGCATCTTGAGCGAAGATCTTGTGGAGGAGGACGAGGAAGAGGAGTTGCTTGGCGTTCGCCGCAACTTCGATGACCTCAGCCTAGGAGCAGGAAGCTCGAGCGCCGAGCCTACAGAAGACGAGTCGAGCTCTGAGTCGTCGACTCAGCCGATTCGTCGCACGGGCGCTGCAAGCCCCCCGCAATCCGGCTCTCTGACGGCGCGTCGCCCGCCCGGGCTCTCGCTACCTCCCGTCCGCGCCCGCTCACAAGTCCAAGTTCACACTTCCTCCGGTGCCGGTCACAGCTGTGAAGTCCACCTTTGACATCCCTCCACGCGCGCAACGCCCGACGAAACCCCGTCGGCGCCCTCCCCCCTTGGGCATCCTGCCCGCGGTTCCCGCATCCCCGGTCGTCCCTGTGAACGCCCCCATAGCGCAACCACGCCCTCGGACCGAGTCCCGCAAACCGGAGACCCCTCCTGCTCACCTACGCAGCACACTGAAAAATACGCCGCCGCGGGCCAAGGCGCTCCCGGCCGGCCTTGCGACACCTTCTCAAACGCTCTTCGTCTTTCCCCCGTCGCCCACCTTCACGGCGCGGACGCCGTCCACGCTGACGATCACGTCGAACGCGTATCCCTTCCCCCCGATGTCGACGCCTCGTGTGTCGACGTTCAAGTCGGGCGGCGCCCGCAGGTCCTTCATTGGTCTCACGGCGCCCGCCACGCCCACCGTCGCTTCATCGCGCGTGGATGTGCGTGGGTACCTCGCGTAACGCCACTGGAGGCCCCGTTTTATCTCGCTCACGCATCGGATGCCCTGCATGACATGTCTGTTTATGCCGTCTTATGCTGAAGCTCCCCACCTTGTCCGTGTCACAATTCCGGAACTCCTCTCGCCTCTCTGTGTTTTCTTTATTCGCTTTCGAACCCACTGTGTCTCGACAGCAACAGCAACAGCACTTGGACTTTGTTTCTATCTGTGTTACCAGCCCTTTTGTGCTCGCGGACCGCTTACTGTTTCCCGTCTTCTCTTTATATGCGAGGTCTCGGGCACGTCTGGCATATATCATTATCACGGCTGTTACCCACTCTCCATTCATTGTCCATAGTTTCCCTTTTCTCCTCCCCTTCATCTTTTTCATGTGGATAGATTGGACCCGGCATCGTCGCAGCATTGCATTGCATTGCATTTGCAGCTTGTCTGTATATTATCCTCAACCTCGCACGCGTCGCAATTCCCCTTCGCCCTGCAATTTCTCCTCTCTTCAACGCATTCTGCAGTTCTCGTCGGTTTCTTCATCGTTCTCAGCTTTTACCCGTGTTCGTATCACTATAGGCCGTGTCGGCCTCCATGTATGCACCCTCACATATGCCGCTCTCCGCAGAGCGGACGAAAGCAAGGAGGAAAACTGTTCTCAAATCCCCACTCCACATGTTTGCGTGTGATGACACGCGACGCGCGTTGAGGTAGCAGAGCAATAAATTAAGACCGCATAGAACCTAGGGTAACGGGACGGATCCCCCGAAACCTCCCTCGCACCGCTCATCCGAAGACACGACCAACGCTGTTCTTGACGACGCCGGTCAGGATCTGTCCGCCGAGGCCTCCAATGCCCATGTTCCAGCCGGACGAGGCGAGGTTGTTCGCCCACTTCTGCTTGGCATCGCGGTCGCTAGACGTATCGCAGACGCAGGCCCCATCAGTCAGTCAGCCAGTTCCGTCGTGGGAGCGAGCCGGGCCATCGATGGGAGAGTGGGGACTCACGCGTATGTGAAGCCGATGGCGTTCGTGACGTTGAACACGAGTGCGAGGACGACTATGGGGACGAACCTGCGTGCGGGTCAGGATCCGGGCCGGGCGTGTACGTACGTACGCATGGAGAACTGCGATAAGGGGAGGGGGGTTCGCAGGAGAAGGAAGGAAGGGGGAGAGACGTACGAGAGGTTGAACTTGAAGATGGAGGCGATCAGGAGGACGAGCCAGAGCAGCGGGAAGGTGTACACCGCGATCTATCCGTGCCGGGCGGTCAGAGGGGTCAGCGTCCTGCGACGTCATCTCAGATTGTGTCGTTGATTAGACTGACCCAGAACATCCTGCGACGGACAACGGGGGAGACGCCATCAGTCAGTCGTGTCACGCAGCGCGGATAGTTAGGACGTGTGTACGCACTTGGAGTCGATGGGGTTGGCGGGGCGTGATGGCTGCCATGTATGTTGCGCGGATGTTCAGTTCGGATGGGCCGATGAGAAGGGAGTGGAATGTACAGACGTCGCGGCTCTCGAATACCCAGTAGCTCTCGCCGTCATCGTCAACCTGGAGACGGACGGGCGGACAGTCGGATCAGTCACATACGCGCAGCTGGTCGAGTTGGATAGCTGTATACCTGATTCCAGTACCGCAGGCCGACTAGCCTCCGTCCTGCTACGTTCTGCACAGACGCTGCGTGTCAACGTCCAAGCCCATGATAGCCATCACGCGAGTAGACCACTCACTCGACAATTCCAGAAGTCCATGGCTAGGAGGACGACCACAATGACAGACTGCCAAGTTGACGATGGATGCTCAGTATTGCTAGCGGACGGGTCACGCGAGAGACAGACTGACGGAAAGGACGTAGTTTGATATGAAGAGCCCGCAGAGGATGTACACCGCGATTGCGGCTATTCGGAAGAAATACAGGAAGAAGAGGACCACAGGGTGCGCAGACTGTGCAGAGTGCGTTCAGTGCGGTTGTCTTCAGACTCACTTATGCCGGTCCTCGTATCCACATACCTGGCGCAGTATACCAGCGATTCCTTCGTTCACACATATTGGTGTAACCCTCGAAAACATACACCTGGGTAACAGCTGGACATACCTGACTCTGCGTCCCCGGGGTTGGTAGCCATTTGCTGCGCCGAGCGGACACCGCCTGACTGGGTGGGAGGCGGAGGATTTATGTTGCCTGACGCAGACGTGCGCTGCTCATAGTCTGTATCGTCTGCTTCAATCGTTTCAAAAAGAGGAGTTGTAGTGCTCATGGTGGCGGAGGGTGGAAGGTGGAACTTGGGTGGAACAGTGCTGCATTCGATCCAGACGCGTGAACAGCGTCACCGCTGTGGCGGGCGTTAGCGCCCATAACTACTCAAGGCCACGTGGTTGGGACGGCGCAGTAAGTAAAGGCGCGCTCGGTGACTGCTCGATGTCATTGAGTATGCTCTCATCATGATCTCCCAATGAGTCAAGGCGACCGGTGACTGCGTATCGCGCGTACCTTTCGACTTTTGTGGACGGTGAGAAGTCGCCGCAAGTCAACCACGACTTGGAACTGCTGTCACCCAGCACGATTCAGAGTACACTGCGTCGTAGTTTGGCACACCCTCAACATGGACAGCCAACCGTCTACGGAACGTACCCCTCTGCTTGGACGCCAGTCGTCTCCTAGGTCACCTCAACTGGCAGCTAGCCAACCTATCGGTGATGCTGAAGCACCAATGCTTTACGTTGGGACTCTCGCCGCTGAACTCAAATTGGATGAACTCTCTACATTCGCTGTTGAGAATCTCTATGCACCGGATCTGACCACCCAGGCTGCCCGGATTTCACTCGCCCTATGCGTACTATTCTATTACCGCAAGTCTATAACCGGCAAACAAGCTCTTCGTGGTCGGGATGTATGGTCACAATGGCGCGAAACGGAGCAGCATACCGCTGCTATTCACAATCTGGACTCTCGTGCGCTGCGAGTCTGGACAGAGTTTCTCCAAGACGAGAATACCGCAAATGACGTCTCGGAGGTTCTGTGGACCGCACACCCTGTCGATCCCGGATCGAAGTCGACCGTAAGAGGTAAGCAGGAAGCCGATCTCATGCATCTAAGATTGACTGAAATTTTTCCAGTAATTGACTTCCTTGCGTCCGGAGGCGTGCCAGACGACTTGCAGCGCCACGCGCTCATATACCTCAGCCTCATGGATACGTGGAAATATGGACGACAACGTAGGCGCGGCGAAGGCGGTGCTATCAACACTATGCTGCGTTTCATAGACCGTTGTGGGACCCCTAGGTGAGCCCTCACGATCAAACACGAATATGTCTCTGCGTTCTGACCCGATCTCTTCAGAATCCTGCACATCGCAGACTGTTTAGCGCA
The DNA here is from genome assembly GCA_008973685.1 of Trametes sanguinea. Lineage (NCBI taxonomy): Eukaryota > Fungi > Basidiomycota > Agaricomycetes > Polyporales > Polyporaceae > Trametes > Trametes sanguinea. Next base: position 2,340,280 of record WAHA01000001.1, on the reverse strand, counting down.
TCTCACTTACATATATGTTCTGTTCCATTACGTGCAGTTTCCGCCATCACCATACGAGAGGACTATGCCTGTTTTCGACACGCGACGCACTCTTCTCATGTCGTATTCCCTATCCAGACTGGTGCGCCCTCGATCGCAAGCAACTATTCCACCCCTCCTTGTCCTGCTGTCCTTCCTGGTATGCCTCCCGTACGCGCCGGTATGGTACAATTTCACATTCTCGGTGCTCGAGCTGGCTTTCTACTGGGAGGTCCTGCTCCTCCAGTTCGCGGTCCCATTCAGCCCGTGGTTGCTTCTGCATCCAGATTGGCTTCTTCCCCCTCGCTATAATCACAAGGCGTAGTCTGGCGAGACTCGTAGCTCCAGCCGTCTTCTTCCTCCCCTGATTATCGCCTGCTTGTTCATGCTGGATCTTGCGGTCCTGACGGACCCCTGGCTCTCACTCTCCGCACTCAGCCGGGAAGATCTTCTGGTTCACAAGTCATTCGTCGCCTTCATCCTCCTGCTCATTTTGGGCTCGTTCATATGCTCGCTGCTGGTGCATCCCTTCCTGGCTACATTCGAAGTGTCCACTGCTTCAAAGTGGGACCGGTACACGCAGTCGGTCGGCCTTGAGGCGCGTCAGGCCTTCGCCAATGCTGTGGCGTGGTACGGGCGGCCGGTACTACTTCCCAGGACAGGCTGTTCTCGTACCAGCTGTGTTTGTGTGGACCCCCGGACTCGTACTGGATTTATTGGGCAAAAGGAAGACCGGCGCGCAAGGTCTCGCGATGGCCGAATGGGTCTTGTGGAGGGCTGTAGTCGGGGCCTGTCGCCTTTCTACTCTCTGGCTTCTGGGTCTGGTATCTGCGTTCAGGCTAACAGGCAAGTGGGTATATGCTTTGCTCCATGCCCGGTCGCCTCACTGACTAGCTGCCCATAGCGCCTGCCCTTGAAGTGGTTCTCTTGTAGTTCAACGGTGGTTCAACGGATGGCACTACTTTGTAATACGCTGTTGTAATTAGGACCTACCACACTGCCGACGTTCGACTTGACAAGGTTCGAATGCTATTCGTCAGTCGTACAGCGACCATACACTACCGGAGTAGCAGATTTCTCTTCACCAAGCCCGAACTGCAAGTTCGGACGGTACACAGAGACCTTGCTTACAACTGGGCGCTTCTCGGATGCAGCGTACCGGATGCTACCGGATGACGTCGCGCGAGCATTTCAGCTACGATCGCGACTCGTTTCAATGCGCGCTTCACACTCTTTGAGACCCCACCGCTACCACCACAGAAGAGTCAAACGATATACATACGTGCCACCATGAGCACAAGGAGGAAGGCTGCATCGCGAAGTGGTCAGCCTCCGACCAAACGGCGCAGGACTGACTTCGGCCATCCACAGCCTGACTGATGACATTCCAACACCTCAGGCTCAAGCAAACGCTCCCTCAGCAGCAGCACTCTCTGAACGTGCCGTTCCGCTCGAGAATATACCATCGCTCACCACCGTATGTGCGCGCGTCTTTGCTGAGAATCTGCAGAGCCTCTGGCCCAAGGAAGCGCTAATGGAGAACGTGCGCTGGTGGCTGAAACACCTCCCGGATGCCCTCGCGCAAAAGGTCTTTGCAACACTTAGGCATACGTGCCCGACGCTTCTACAACATGGTTTTATAGTGGCGGTGAGATTTTGCACTCACCGTGCGCGTACGCTTGAAGCTTACGCGTGTCTTGCCAGTACTTCTTGCGAGGCAACTCCATTTCCCTAGGTGATGATCTACCAGGTGTCACTAGGTTGGCGATCTTCGCAATCGGGGATATGCCCACCCGAGACCAGCTTCAAGAGTTAGAGCTCACTGGCTTCGCGAAGATTGCTGATCAAGTGTTCGCAACCTTACTATCTAAGCTTCCATCTCTGCGGAAGCTGAACCTCCGGTGAGCGAGGAATAACGTAACGAGGGCGATGCGTGCTGAGATTCTATGAAGCGGCTGCACGAAGGTCGGACAGCTTACTGCTGAAGCCGCAGCGAAGCATTGCCCGCATCTGGAGTTAGTGAACATCAACTACACCTCAGTCTCTCCTGCTTCGCTAGCGCCGCTACTGCTCAGGTGCAAACATCTGAAAGTGCTCAAGGTGGCAGGCATACCCAATTGGGTGAGGCCCACTGTGTGAATCATCAACAGGAGGCTGCTAATAAGCCTGGTCTTCAGACCGACGCAACCTACACCAAACTGTGGACAGCGTTAAGCGTCGCTGACGGTTTCGAGCTTCCTGGCCTGCGCTCCCTCAAAGTGCGCCAGGCGGCTCTCAGCGATGCAGTCATCAATCCCACACTCGCTATCTGTCCCAATCTCGAACGCCTGGACTTGTCTTTCACTCTTGTCAAACGACCCGTGCTGCCTGCTGGACACGCTCTGGAGAAGCTGGTATTGACATCCACGAAGATATCCTCCCAAGACCTTGTGACATTGATCTCGCCTCTTACGCGGCTGAAAGTGCTCGCTCTCGGAGCGATGGGAGGAGGTCAGGGTTCAAGCGCAGCCATTTCCAACACGTCTGCCATGACGCTCACCGACGACACGCTGCGTTCCTTGACCGATACCCTGGAGAAATGCCAGGACATAGAGCGCGTGAATTTGGTTGGGAATACCAAGCTCGGGTTCACGGGCCGTCGGGGGCCTGACGCGGCTTTGGCGTATTTCATCCGCAAGGTGGGGCGACGATGCAAGGTAAGGGGCAAGCATGTGGACGATTGCTATGGCATTTATTCATCTACTCGCTATTCTGTGAACACATTCAGCACCTCAATTTGGCCGGCATCACGTCTCTGCGGTCCTCCGACTTGGAGGGGCTTGCTCACCCCGACGAAGTGGAAGAGGGCGCTCCGCTGTTAGTTCATCTGAATTTGAACAATACCTCTGTGGACGACACGGCTGCTCCTTACATATCGGCCTGCGTTAACTTGCAAACGTTGGAGGTAGCAGGCACCAAGTTCACAAGCAAGTCATCCTGATCTATTCTTGCTTTTAGGTTCTGTTTTGACCTCTTCCCTTGCAGGCGCTGGCCTCTTTCCAATCATCGACGCATGCGAACGGTTGATCAAGTTGGATCTTACCAGCTGCAGGGGCGTCAGGGTGGGCGACCGCCGCCGGTTCTTCGAGGTATCATCTTCTGGCTTTCACAGGCATACACACGTTACCTAACTATGACACGCAGGTTTGGGAAGAAGAATGGAAGAACAGTTGAGATTGAATGTGGTTAAGCACAGAAAATGCCTCCCTCGGAGGTTTCCCAGGCACGTGAACTTGTCACCCGGAACCCGTTGCGCTTTCAGTCTGTAACGTCTTCATTTCCGTTGATGCAGGGCTTCCATTATGTTCAGGAAGGAACACACTGGGAGTAATCTGCATCCTCATCAGAGACTGATCAAAGATCGGATGAGCAGGACTTACAAGGGTTCTGCGCGACGCATGTCGAGCCAGCTGCGAGCGCCCTCTGTCAGTATGCGCGCTTCGACACATACGCGAATACGTACCAGCACAAGCCGTCGCGCCAGTCCATCCGGTACCACCGCATTGACCGTAGACAGGCGCCACCGCGGTCGGCGTAGAAGTAGGTGCCGATGAGGTGCGAGAGCTGGAAGACGATTGGGAGCTAGCAGACGTTGAGGAGGACGTGGGACGCGTGGATGCCGAGCTAGACGATGAGACGGGCTTTGTGGAGGAAGCCGGTGCAGACGTCGACGAGACAGGCGCGGTAGATGTCGGTGGTGGCGCGGCACCTGCTACGTCTCCGTAGAAGATACCGCGTCCGTTCGTCCCGATGTAGACGCTACAGTAATTGCTATTGAGATGACTCAATGAACATAACTAGCGAAGCGGCTTACCGGCCATAAATGCGAAGGTCTGCAGCGATACAGTTTGCGCTCGCCGAGCCAAACCCATGGGCAGCGTCGTTGATCTGAACCCAGTTCACTCCAGCGTCGTCAGAGCGGAAGTAGCCCACGCCACCAATGTTGGCGGCGGCGAAGATCGCTGGGTAGCCACCTGAGGTCTTCGGCGCGCCCAGAGCGATGGCCCATGCTTGACTCACGCCGGAGATCGCAGTGAACGTAGAACCAGTATCAGTAGAGTGGAAGAGACCTTTGTCGGTCGAGACCCAGACATCTCCCGTCACGTTCGGGTGGACGACGACCTTGGCGGGAGAGGTGGACGAACCGAGGCTGCCTTTCGCAGCGAAAGTCTTCCCACCATCAGTCGACAAGTAGAACTTTGAGCCAGAGGCACCGTAGAAGATTGAGTTGTTCTTCTTGTCAGAGGCGATGGCGGCGTCAGAAGGCAGTGACGATACAGCGGTGAAGGGGTTCGTGTACTGCGAGACCATGATGCCATTGCTGGAGGTCTTCCAGAGCACTGTATCGCCATTCGCAGAAATCGCGACTTTACCGCCAGCGACATCATCTGGAGCGCCATAGTCTTGTGACCTACGGTAAGACTTGGGTGAGTGCGCTGCCAAGGCATTGGCTCGGCCAGAGCTTTGTACGCACCAGGTGTTACCGGAGTCCGTGGAGAGCGCAACTTGTTTGCCCTGAGAGCCGTCCGTGGTAGTGCCGATGCGGACGATAGTCGCCGGGACGTTGCCAGCGTAGTCGATATCAGAAGAGCTGGAGTAAGTGGGATTCGAGAACGAGACCAGGGGAGGTGAGTCAAGGTCGTTGTGCACGAAACCTAGTCGGAGCATCTCAGCGAATGTGGTATCAAATCGCAGACAAGCGCATATATACCGTCGACATCGCCGATCGCAGATATGAGGTGCGCTCCCACAGGAGGAGAAATGAGACCTTGGACAGATGTCTCTTCAATGCCGTCCGCAAGTGACTTGAGGGTGACGTTCCGGCTAGCGCTGTCCCACTTGAGGAGGTCGTGTCCACCATAGATAGTCTCTCCCGTGCCATACAACCAGTGGTTGGAGTCGAATGGGTCGATTGATAGGCCCTCCATCATCCAGCCAATCTGCATGACGATGTCTGAAGCTGTCTGGTCGGGACCGATCCAAGGTGCGAGACTGTCATCGTAGGTGTAGTACCGGTTGAGGGTCGGGTAGGACGCCCACTCCCAGAGACCAGTCCAAGTTTTGCCGCTGTCGGTCGAACGGAAGATCTGCCCATCAGGCCACCACGAGTTGAGGGCTGCGACCATGATGGTGCCCGGCCTCTGAAGATCGACAGCCACACCTCTGACTCTGGTCAGCAAGATGGTCAAAGAGTACAATATACCTTGATACTAACCCAAAGCCGAAGTAGAGATCGCCTGAAATCTATAGTAAGCTTCGCGATTCTACCAGCGGCACAAGATCTCGTAACGTACCTCCGGATACGGGCGTTATATCAGTGAAAGTACCAGCAGCGATGTCATATCTGTAGACGCTTCCCTGGAAGAATGCGTGATCAGCCAATAGTCATCATAGCACACTCTTTTACATACCGTAGTACCATCGTAGGGGCCCGCGCCGTCTGAGTACGAAATATACAGGGCCTTCTCAGCAGGGGAGAGCACGCCCTTGTGGGGAATGAATGTGTTGTTTTGTCCTGCAACCGCACTCCCTGATTTTGACTTAGTGGGCGGCACTGTCGATAGGAGGGACATGACTCACAGGTCGCTCCGGCATCCGTGGAGACAAAGATGTTGTCCGATCCCTTGTTCGCGACGCCCACGAAAATACGCGGTGTGGCCTTGCCAGAGGCTCCAGAAGTCGAGTCGAAGGTCACCCAAGACAACCCCATGATATCGTTGTTGTAGCCTGAGGTGTCCGTAGGGTCGGGCACGTAGGTTCCTGCGCAAAGTCAGATAACGTGCAGCAACAACCAATGCTGCAGCTCAACACACCAACGCTGGGGAAGTTCTTGACCTGGGTCCAGGTGGCACCGAAGTCTGTCGATTTCCACAGGCCGTGGCCACTTCGTGCACCGAAGAACAGGATATTGTTGCTGTTAGGATCCACAGCAAGACGCTACAATGTCTGTCAGTTGGCGTCGAGACCTGGACATGATCACGGGACATACCTCGCCCATGCCACGGCCGGGCATGTTACCTCCGACCTTGAACGGCAGAGGAGCTGGCGTGAAGCTTTTGCCTTGGTCGGTTGAGATCAAGATTTGACCATTGTTAGGGTCCCAGGAGTTGGTGTACATCCCCGTGGCCTGTCACGTATCCCATCAGCATTGGCGCCTGTATACCAAGTAAATACGAACCAAGTAGAGGCGATCAGGATCCACCGGATCGGTGGCAAGAGCATCAACTCCCCAGTAGTTCCAGCGAGCGTCGTCAACAAAGTCAAGCAGTGGCGTCCAGGAGTCATCGGCATTCAGCTTGTAAGCCCCGCCGATATCAGTACGAGCGTAAGCCAACCCTTTCTGGGACGGGTTGAAGACGATGTTGGGAACGAAGCCGCCTCCGCCGCCGATCTTCACATTCTTCCAAGTGTATGACTGAGAAGAAACTGCTGCAACTAGGGTTACTGCTACCGGTAGGGTGAAGACCGCCAGGAGAGTCAAGCGCAACATGGCTGGTCAAGTTGGCTAGAACGCCTGGAGGCGAACCAGCGACGCCATCCATTATATGCTGTCGTGAACCGTGCACCAAGATGGTGCATTGAGAGCTAAGTTATTGACTCCGAGCTTACGGCGAGAGAACTTGTGCCTACCCGAGGAATAAGCGCGATGGGCGGTCAGCACACCTTTTGCGTGGAAGACGGAGAAGCGAATTTGGCAAGTATGCTTCGCAACTGCTGAAACTCCGAGGATCCGTTATACCCCTCCGTCCCGAAGCTGTGCCGCTGCTTTGCATGATCGTACAAGCTGCATATAGACCAAGCTTTCACATGTGTTCTAGTAGGCTCAATCCTCTCACAGATTTGCTGAAGCAATGACCGCAGGGGGTCAGTGGCATCGCGATCGACCACTCAACGAATTTGATTGACTTCCATGGTGGTCGATCCTTCATGGTGTTTGTGCTCGACGACTTGAAGGCCGGTGTCGTGAGGTCAACTGGCCGGTGCCGCATTCTGCGACTGGAGGTCTGGACGGGCCGTTCGGGGTTTTACACAAACGAAGCTTAACAGCGCGACAGTCGGAAGCGAGCTACATCCATCGTGAACCACGCGGTGTTGACGATGCTGTTGACATTAATGAAGGCAAAGCCGCGGTTGTCAGCACCAGGATAGGTTGAAGTGGGACACGGCCGCGGTTCGTGTGGTCAGTTGACTGAAGGAAGGAAAATTGAGGATACAACGAATGTTCTGTTGTCCCTGAATACCGAACAACCGTTCTGTAGCCGTATGGCTGGCGCGGAGAAACGTATCGGTCCACATGAAAGGAACGGTATGATTGGGAGACGATGACAGACCTAATGAGCACTGTCGGACAGAGGGCGGCCCGCGAAGTGGTAATTTTGCTAAACTTCAGTGTCAGCACCGACCCTGTGATGCAGGGCTTGGATTTGCTTTGGCCGTCGCTGAACAACCTGCCAGTGAGTGACTAGGGCGGTGACATCTGAACACACCGCCCATTCTGCTCATCTCAGGATGCTAAGCTGGTCCGTGCAGTGCAAACGTAGAGTCGAGCTCAAGTTGCGAACTTGCATCAGAGTCTAGGGTGAACACGCGAGTAGTCAATGAATGCATAGGGTGCTTGACTCAGTGCTGCAAGGTGGCGAACGATTATGAGCCAGCCATGGGCGCCTATCCGCCGCCGACAGCATCGTGTGGCTGTGCTGGGCGTGCGGTAGACAACAAGGGACGCTTGTGCCGAGTTGCAGGATGACCGCTTCGAGCACAAAGCGTTGTCCGCGCATTCCCTGTGGCTGGTCGTACACACTGCATCAGCCGCTTGACCACACAAACGATGGAGATATCTTATCAGCTTGTAAGCCCCCAACCTGTTCTTTCACCTATACATCCACCATTCCTCACATTGCCACTCCTCCGAACATGCTCAGCTTCCTATCATCCTGGATCCTGCCGTCCTCCCGCAGTTCCGACTTGAAACACCATCATACGCACCGTGGCGCAGAGCTAGACTCTCCGTCCTTCGACCGCGATGGTAGTCCAGACTTTGCAAGTTCCGTGCAGCCTGGCCACAGCGACTCCACGTTCTTCTCGGTGCTGACAGCGCCCTACGAGCCCCTGGCCCCTCCGCCACGCATCATTACGCCGCCGAACCCACCTATCTCATCTGTAAACCAACTCAATGCGACTGTGGCGTGGACTGATCCAGAGCCTGAGGAAGACGACTTGGGCAGCGAATCCGAGGACGACGAGGAGATGGATCTCTCAGAACTGCCAGAACAAGCACGGGAGAGCCTTGACCAACCGGCATACCAGCCCGTCGCGAAGTTCTCTTGGGCGACAGGCTTACCTCTTTCAGGAAGTGAACTACTCTATAACATACACGGTCAGTGCTCCTCTTCATAGTCATGGCCGTTTACCTGACTTTGCAACTCGGATGCACCAGTTGAGCGCTCGTACTCTCTCAGCATTATGAGAGGTAAAATAGGCGATCGTGATATGACTTACCTGTGCAAGAGGTACGACAGATTGTCTTGTTCTTCTGCGTTCGCGCGTCAGTGCTCAGCATGTCGTGTAGGTGGTGGCGCGCCGCAAGATCGTCATGGAAAGGCTTCTATGCCGAGGTCAGTGATTGATACGGGGTTCAGCAATCTTTGCAGAGACTCACTATGGCCACCTTCAGCTCAAGCTCTTCTCTTCGCCGCTATACCTTCGGGATATGCAAGGCTGTGGCATACCCTACCTTATCAACCTCTACTCTGGCGCCGATGCGATCTCGTTCTTGATGGCTCTACCACATCAATCATTCTGGATCGAAGCCTCTGCGGACATGCCCAATGAGCTCAAGAAGCAGGTCATCATCACGTACATTGCTCTTCACGCCCGGGGCGTCCTCCACGGTTCGCCCGAGCTGCACAACATGCTCGTTGGCGGGGACGGGCGCGTCACGCTCATAGACTTTCACGCTGCTCGCGCGCGGAAACCCATCCCGGAGCTGGGCATCGAAGCGGTCACCAGGGCTGAGCTCGATTTGGAGCTGCGGCAGGTGATGTTCAAGCTGGACTACGAGGGTGCGCGGAAGCGCGAGTATGCGAGGATGAAGCGTCTCCAACCCCTATGGGATCGCTTGGCCGAATGCACCCGCCAAGGTCTGCCGCTGGAGAAGATCCCGATTGACGAGTTGCGGGATCCGCCCCCGTCTTGGGAGCATTGGAAGCGTGATTGGATCAACTCGCTTAATGGGCGGCCTCGTAGGTTCGTCGTGCCTGGGCAGACTCCGGAGGAGTATCGACAAGCCAGCGCCGCGTTCTGCCAGATGCTGGAGGACTGGCATGAGCTCGAGAAGAAGGATGCGGTATCTCCGCTCATCTACATCGTGCCCTCATCTCCGCCACATTCACGCGCTCCTTCCCCTACGCCATCGTCTTCGTCCGCACCCTCTCCAGCAGAGCCTTCGCCGCCATCTTCTGCGCCCGAAGCCAACCGTCGAAAACGGAAGAAAGAAAGCGGACCAGATGACACTCCGCCTCCATCCAAGCGCCCGCGAGGGGCAGACCTCCCCAACGGGTCGATCCCGCCGCCACCTCGATACGAACGTGCGCTTCTGATGTTTCTATGGACCGAGGACATGTGAGCTGATACTGGATCGCAGGAAAAACAACTAGCTACGACACAGGAGAGGCAGTGAAACTCCTCCCGGCCGCTGGTACCACAAAGTCAGAACCGAGGGCTGATCGTGTTCGGGACTTCGCGCACGAGCCGTACGACGGTCCCCGTGGGTACTACTTTCCTCATCCTCCAACGGAAGCGCGGCGGGACATGATGCGCATCGTAAAAATCAGGAACGAAAACGCTATAGCGTGTGGCGAGGAAGGTCTACCATATTATCGACTAGACCGAGGCTTCCTTAGCCCGCCTGCATTCAAGCGTTGCCTGGTGAAAGGCTTGCACGTCGCCCGCGGCACGCTCAAGCGTCAGCGCGACGAAGCCGAGCATCCCGTCAGCCTCAGCCAACAACAGCGGGCAAAAAAGCAGCGGTTCGAAGACGATCGTAGGGCTGCTCTTTCTGAAGATCGCATAGTATGGTTCAACGACACGGTCTCCTATCAAGATCCGCCCCGAGAGGAGGATTACGAGCGGGGACCCGCTGGGAGCACGTCGTCCGCACCTGTGCCTCGGAGCCACAGGCCTAGCGCTAGCACTGCCCGACCGAGACGCAGTATTCTCAAGCCCACGCGTCCTGTCAAGACCGTGTCCTACAACCTGGCGAAATGGGGTGGTCAAGCGTCCTTGGATGCCGGGCTGTCATTCTACACCGCCAAATCACCTTTCGAAATTCTAGGGATGCAGCAGACGCGCTTGGCCACACAAGGCGGTGACAGCCAGCTCGCCAGTCCCAGCAATGCATCGGACAAACCTGTGCAACAGCCGTCTGGTAGCGGCGCAGTAGATGCCCAACCGGGTAGCAGCGCGCCGTCAGAGGGTCTCAGCCAGACTAGGCTCGAGTCCACGCTCACAAACGACGAGATCGCCGTCGCTGCAGAGTCGCCCGCTCTCGACGGACAGTCAATGTTCCGCGCCAGCGATGTCGCTCCCGCGACGCGTGACCTCCGGAGCAACGCTGCGTTGAGAGGCGAGGCAGGGTCACGTTACGGTCGGGTGTCCTCGTTAGAAACGCATGACCTGGAGGAGGAGTTGGAGGTGGAAGCGATCCTGATTCTCAGAGACGAGTAGCCGGCTTGTTCCGCATTATCTGTGTCCCCTGATGCTAGTGCTCTTTTGGGAAACATGCGCAGGACGCAGAGTTGCAGTCTGATGGTGGCAGGATACATAAGTGGCCGTTGGCGTAGTACGGCGTTTACGATTGACAGCATTTGTAGCGGTTGACCCGGTGCCACGGTGTCGACCGTCTTTATCTGGTACCTGAACGTACAAATCGTAGCTTGCGAAGCTGCGACAGCTCAGTTTTCCATCGTCGTTGCCATCCGCATTGGAAGCTATTCCAGGCCCGAGATTGCAGGGCAGCGACGTTCTGTATTTGGTTCCTGAACTACACCTAATCGGTCGATTGGCCCGTGTTTTTCTTTTGCGAACCGCCGGGACCGAGGTCGTGTGAGCTCTGGCGTCGCGACTCCCTCAGCATCGGGTGTATTGACCACAGCTCCCTTGGCTGGTTATCATGATAAGCTGCGATGAGCTCACTTGTATCCTCACGCGTTGGAGAGCAGTGGGAGGATGAGTGGAATAGCGGGGTGGATGCAACTTGGGAGTTATGGCTACAATCGTAACGGTGGCGTAGGCGCCTGCCAACTTGCCGATCAACGATCGCGGGCAAATTGTACGTCCCGATCTTGGCTCGACATTCTCGAGGCGTCTCCCCAAATCCCGACGCGGGCGGCTGCTCTTCCCCCGCGCTCCTATCTATCCAACTGCACACGATTGTCGGCCCATTCCGAGACTAGCGAGGGCAGTCCAAGCCCCAGGACATTCTGGCGTGGGCGAACGGGAGGAGGACGGAAGAGATGGAGAGGTCTGGGCAAGAGCACTTATCTGGCGGGCTGCGCGTACGCGTATCGTGCGCGGCGGCGGGTGGGAGTCATGCAGGACGAGAGCGGGATGATATGGTGTAAGGTTTGGCCAGTGATCTTTACCCCGCATCCGCCCAACTTGTTTTCGAGATATGATATGATACCGTTCCTCCAACGGGTAATTGGTGCCCGCCGCCAAATAGACGCCCGAGCGTGTCCCCATCTCCGAGTCGCAGACCGACTCGCGCGTCCGCCTCTCCGTACCATACCCGCTCTGGCAAAGCTCGCAGAAAACTGCAGAAGGCCGGCCGCTTTCTCGACCCCGCCTTGCCACTAGCCCCAGCCCCCTTCGAGAGCGTCGGGAGGAGCATATGGCGCACATGTACACCCGGCGGAAGGGTGGAAAATGCGGGCAGGAAGCTGTGCTGTTCCTTGGCGGGGAGATGGGCAAGCGTATCTCGGGCGAAGAATTTTACCGCGTGTCTATCTCCCCCGTGGAGAAGCGCCAGGGACACCATCCGGTCGATATATAAGTCACCCCACCCTCGAAGACACTCGCAAGAGAAGATCCACCTTCCCACATCTCTCATCCTCCATCGTCTTCACCTCCCCCATCTTCCATCATGGGCGTCGAAGACAAGACCTCAGACAAGAGCTCACCCTCTCACGTCGTGAGCGAGTCCGTCGTGGAGAAACACTTCGACTACGACACCGAGTCTCAGATGGCTCCCCTCCAGGCGGAGGGCACCCTCAAGAGGCAGCTCAAGAACAGGCACATTGCCATGATCAGGTACGTGTGCTCATCGAGCTCATTCTCGCCGTCCCCGTCGACTGACATAATTTCATCGCAGTATCGGTGGTGTTATCGGTACTGGTCTGTTCTTGGGCACGGCGACATCGCTGCAGAGCGGAGGTCCTATCGGTCTCCTGCTCGGCTATGCCGCCGTCGGTTCAGTATGCTACAGTGTCATGGTGGGTCTCCGACGTCGCCGTTATCAAGCTGATTAGACTTAACCAAATATATCCCTCAGATTTCTCTTGGAGAGATGGTCGCATACCTCCCGCTTCCAGGCGGTCACATCAAGCTTGCAGAGCGCTTCGTAGACCCTGCATTTTCGTTCACTATGGTTAGTCCCCCATCACTGCACCCGCATGGTACTTTACTCACGAAACGTCATCACAGGGCTGGAATTACTGTGCGTTGACTGCGCATCCTTCTAGCCGCCGGTGGCGTGGAACTGACACATCTAACAGGGTATAACTGGACTATTATCCTTCCTGCGGAACTAAGCGCAGCCGCCGTCCTCATCAACTATTGGAATAAATCGGTCAACAACTGCGGTATGGATAACGATATGTTTGATCGTGGTCATCACGATCAACATGTTCGGCGCGGGTGTGTACGGTGAATGCGAATTTATATTTGCGTACGTTCTCGGTCTACTCGTGTCAAAGACAACGCGGCTAATGCATTGCGCACAGGTCCATCAAAGTAATTACAATAACCGGTCTCATCATCCTCGGTATCGTGCTCGATCTTGGTGGTGGCCCGAACCATGACCGGATCGGCTTCCGTTATTGGAAGAACCCTGGACCATTCGTTCAGTACGACAACATCGGCGGCGCGAAGGGTCAGTTCCTCGGGTGGTTCGCCGTCCTGACCCAGGCTGCCTTCTCCTTCATTGGTACCGAGATCGTTGCAGTACGTAGAGTCTGGTCCCTTGCGTAGTCGGCTTGAGGCTCACAACTTCCTCTCGCAGATTGCAGCTGGTGAGGCCAAGAACCCGCGCCGTAACCTCCCCAAGGCTATCAAGCGCGTCTACGTCCGTATCCTCCTCTTCTACATCGGCGGTGTCATTATCATCGGCCTCCTCGTACCGTCATCGGACCCCAGTCTCGCTATCACGACCTCCGATGCCGGCAAGTCGCCTTTCGTCATCGCCATCAAGCACGCGGGCATTTCTGGCCTTCCATCCGTGAGTACTTCTCTTCCGAGGTCTCGTCTACTTGTGTTGACGCTCCGAATTCTAGGTGATCAATGCCGCGCTCCTCACTTCCGCATGGTCAGCTGCTTCGAGTGACCTGTACACGAGCTCGCGTGCTCTCTGTGCGTCTCCTTATCCGCTATGTAGTGTCTAGTTTGAAACTAACAAAGTGGTACAGACGGCCTTGCGATGGTCGGCAATGCGCCTAAGATCTTCACCAAGGTGACGAAGAACGGCCTTCCTATTGTCTCCCTCATCACCTGCTCCGCGTTCTCGACGTTGGCCTACATGGGTATCTCGTCAGGATCAGGCCGTGTGTTTGGTTGGTTCGTGAACAGTAAGTTCCCGTTCCGATATATCCATGGAAGCCAGGAGCTGACGATGGAATTCAGTGACGTCGATCGCCGGTCTGATGACCTGGTTCGGTATCACCGTCACCTACGTTCGCTTCTACAAGGGCTTCAAGGCGCAAGGCTTTGATCGCAAGTCTCTGCCCTATGCCCACGTACTCCAGCCTTACGCCGCGTGGTACGCGATGGTGATGTGCTTGCTCATCTGCTTCGTAAGTATCCGTTATTCTCTGGGATCGTGATCTCGTAGCTTACATTACGACAGTTCTCTGGTTGGTCTGTGTTCCTCAGGGGCAACTGGAAGACCGACACCTTCGTCACCAACTACATCCCGCTCGCTCTCTTCCCCATCCTCTACATCGGCGCGAAGCTCTACTTCCGTACGCCGATGGTCAAGCCGGAGGACATGGACTTCGTCACCGGCCTCAAGGAGATCGAGGCGGACACCTACGAGGAGCCGCCTCCGAGGAACTGGGTCGAGCGCTTCTGGCAGTGGTTGATGTAAAACGTCCATGCCGTCGGACGAACCAGCGACTGTCATCCGCGACGCGTTGTTTATGACAAATTAATGCACGTCCTGCACGCCGTGACGGATTATAACCCCTTGCCTCGGTATTCGTGGCTAATGTACTGTAGATGTAGTATCCGGTCTTGTATATTTTTTATGCCGGCTAGCAATGGATCTTCCGCACTTGGGCCCAGGAATTCGAAGCGAAGGAGCCGTTTGTGTGTTGCGTGCGAAGACACCATAAGACAACGGCCGGGGGTCCTCCAGATTGCCGGCGGTGGCAACCTAGGAAATACCTTCCAACCCGCTAGCGGGGCGTCATAAGTTGTCTATGTGTGTTGTTGCATGTGCATCTACTTGTGTACATACGTCAAGGGCGATGGTTTCTTCGGGTTATCCGCATGGGACTCCAAGCTGCACTGATGTTTCTCGGCGCCACGCTCCTAGTGACGAACGTAGTTGCGAAGTCCACCTGTTTCGCTACTAGTACTCTGAACAGAGCGGGTACTTAGAATGACGCGAGTAACACGCTATGCGATGACAGCCTAAACGGGGGCTCTGCACCTAGCCTGGTCCACAAAGTTCATCAACATGGAGGCACGAATCGCCCGCCACTCCGCGCCTCGAGACCGCCGCAATGATGGACCTCCCGCCACTCCCCCGCCATGACTTACAGTACTGCTTCAGCCACTCAAACCTTGACCCCAGCGCTCGCTGGATCCGAGAGTGACGAAGGGACCGCATGCTCGATCGCTTTCAAAGTGCGCGCTAACGGTCTTTCAGTCCCCTCTGACGCAAGACAAGCCATCTGACCCAGGTGCGCACAAGGCCAACCAGTCCCATGCCGCCTCTGACGTCCTCCCCATGGATTTCGGTGCATGTTCCGAGGGAAGGGAGTTCATGACAAGCCCTGCGTACTGACCGGTGAGCCGTTGAACAAGAACCGCCCCGCACGATCGTCGACGTTCGATGTGAACTTCTACGGGGCCGCACCGCACCGCGACTTGCGGACCGTCTTGTCCAGATGACCTGACCTGGAGCGCGAACGCGGGGCTCCAATCATGCGCGCGACAGGTTGCCGACGAGGCGCAGCTACAAATGCGATCCTTGACAGGCATCCGCGGGCTTCCTCTGTGCGCGAAGGTGGCCTTGGGCAGTGTTTGACGATGACTTACGACACGGACGAGCGATTATTATGTTTGAGGTGCGTTGGGGCTTCCTCCGGTATCGGAACAGGCCTGGACGCATTCTGGCAAGCGGCTGCGAAGGACTGCTTGAATGGGCGTGTCGCGCGTCGCCAGAGCGCCCTCAGGGCGAGACACGGCGGGTTAACACCTGCTCCCGCAGGTACACCCCTCGGTCCGGTGCAAGGCGCGGAGGGGATTTCCGGGCCTGGAGATCACATACAGGGAAGGCGGGGCTAATTTGTCTCGCAGCGCGTCAGGAAGAGGTAAGGAGAACGAAGGTGTCTCACACAGTGAGGTCACTATGCCAGTGCGCGAAGTGAGCTTAAGCTTGTCGCAGTAGTGCCTTCGACGCATGCGCGTGCGGGAGCTAGTCGGTGATGGAGGGCTTGCCTTGACATGATTATCATGATGGCGCTCCGCTTGATGCTGCGTGCAGCGACAGGGAAGGGGGGAGTTCTCTGCATCTCGTTCACATTGTCAGAGTCCGTACGCCGTGCGCTCCAGTGCCGCCGGCGCACTGTACTGTACTTCGCGACTGGATGTTCTCATCGCAGGCCGCTCGCCGGACCGCTCATGGCGTCCATGCACGTCGGTTTCCAAGCCCTTCCGATCTGTGACTGCGCGCGCGAGACCGTCAGGTCACTGTATCCTCCGCAGCAATACAGGGCTGTATTGGGATGCCTGGTAGATTGCATGGAGACCAGAGTATACCATCAGGAACTATGTAGTAATACGCAACTACACTGTAGCTTGAAGCAAGATTCTTCTCCCTTCCCGATCTGCGATTGAAAACGCTAGGTTTTATCCTGACATGAGGTGACGACTCGCCTGTGATGATGCACGGTTCTGGCTGGAAAAATGCTTGATGAGGCCGATCGCTGCGCCCAGTGCACCCACTAGTCCCGTAGGTCGCAACGGTGAAAGGCGTAGTGCGCCGAGCTTCTATTGCGGACTAGTGTTCAGCTGCTCGTATGTATATCGAGCTTTGAAGTCGGGGTGCTAGTATGGTACTCTAGTACTGGCCTGATTTTGTTGCCGACAAGACGGGCTTTTAATTTAGAAGGCGACCGAAAGGCTGTACCGATGCATGATACAGATCAGTCCGAACAGCGTGCCAATGATGGATGATCTCGGCGGAGGATATGCTGGGCATGGGAGCGGCATGTGGGATCGAGGGCGGTCGTGGTTACTACAGCTCGCGACAGCAACCCTAGAGTTGGCGACGACCGCACCTGGAGCTCTGTTTCGTCTTTTCGCACCTGCAGCTGCACATCACTCGGACGTGGATCAGGACCTCTACGGCAGTGAGCAAGACAGGGCGCAGGATGTCGATGTCACCAGGGTCTGGAACGGAAGAGGAGTTTTACTCGTCTTACGCGGATCGAGCGCTCGCCGCGGCCGGCGGTGGCGAGGACGACGACAAGGACGTGGATAGCCCGGTGCTGGGGAGGTGGACGGAGGTGGACGAGCAGTACGCGCGACGACGAAAGTCTGGTGAGTGCTCTGTTGGTGGCTGTCTTACGGATGAGAGAAGGGTGTGTGTAGTAGGACTCGGAGTACAAGTACTGTACATGCATGTCGTGAGCAAGGAGGCAAGGGAAGGCCAGGCCAGGACTGCAAGGGGCGGGTGGAATGATGGATGCCGTGAGGGACGGCGGACATTTGCGCGCAAGCAGACAAGTCTGGATGGCTGAGGCTGAGCCCCGTGCGCCATATGCATTCGCCTGCACCGGCACTGGCACTCGCTCTCTGTCAGTCACCGTTACCGCACAGTCCCTCTCCGTCCACGACCACCATTCCTTCCGTCCGTCGCTAGCCCCTCCCCGCCGCGGCTTCCCCTCCTCCCCTTCCTCATCCTCCGGTCATATACGGTCTTTTCTGGCCCTTCTCCACACCTCTCTCTTATCACCTTCGCGGCAGCTGCTGACTCCTTTGCTTACTCTCAGAACTCGGCTTGTACCACCTCGCTGCCCTTTCCCCTCCATCTCCCCTCTCTTCAGAGCGCGCTGCAATGCTTCACAGGCCTCGCGCACCAACCCCGTCTACTACTGTCCCTACCCCGCAAGACGAGTGGAACTCTGACTACGATCCCCAATCCCCTGGCGTAGCTTCTTCAAGCGGCTACGTCGTGAACTCGCCTCCATCCATGCTCACGCCTCCCCCCGTCGTCTCTTCCCACAACCTCTCCGCACTCGGTTACACTGCGTACAACTACGTCAACGACGAAGAGGGTTCTCTATCCGATTCCGGATACTCCCATACCTCCCATCCATCCACGTCAACCGCAACCCTCCCTGATCCCTCTCAGTTTCCCGACCCCTACCCGTACAGCCGTCCAAATCGTTGGCACCTAGGCTCGGCCACTCCCGCACTCTCTTCTGCGGATTCCTCATCCGCCTCGACACGGTCTTCCGCATACACCGGATCCGCAAAGTCGGGCGACTATGGGCACGTGCACGTAGCACTCGGCGGAGAAGACGAGCATGGACGAAACGTTGGCGTAGGCATCACCACCGACGACGTCGTCCAGCTCATGTCCCAAGAGTCGAGCTCGTCTTCCTCTGTCCCACAAGGTAGGACGCCTATCGATCAGGGTCGTTGGTCAGACCTCTACGCGAACAGCATCCGTTCTCGATCATCGTCTCTTGCCAACGGACGGGCTGAGCCCTCGCAGGAAAAGCCTCTCCCGGCCCTGAGAGCTACCCCAAGCTTCGACATGGGCTGGCAAAGACCGGATGAGCGCGACGAAGTTGGCATCACCAGCGAGGATGAACTCGACGACGATCCATCATTTGACGATGATGTGGAGGTCGACGACGATGAAGATGCCACCGATGAACCTACAAGTGCCGCCCTCATGGCGGAAGAAGGTCGGGGCGTCATTGTCAGAGGAGATAACACGAAGCGTCTGCATGTCCATCCAGGTACGTCTCGTCGTCCGCCCCATCTGCGGGCATGTCGACATCAATTGACTTGGGCCGCCACCAATTTGTAGAGACCACTCATCTGCTGATCGGGTCTTCGACGACGCCCAACCATGTTCCCGAATTCCTCCTCAATACGTTACCTCAGATCAGCACCTCCTTACTCGCGCTGGACATCTCGGCCAATTTTCTCAGCGCATTGCCTCCCTCTCTATCGGCTTGCGTCCATTTGGAGGAGCTGAACATCGCATATAACCCCCTGCGTGCCCTGCCGACATTCCTGTCGACGTTGACGAACCTCCGTGTCCTCATCGTGGACTCGACCGGCATCAGCACGCTCCCGGACTCGCTTTCTTCTCTGGAGAAACTGCATACTCTCAGTATTCGCAGAAACAAACTGCACTTCTTGCCCAGCTGGCTGTGCGAACTCACTGCGCTGGAAACGCTGCTTGTCGACGGTAATCCCTTCCAAGGGCCCTGGAAGGCACTCATGGAACCTTTACTGTCACGTAATCCCCTTTCGCCTGGCTACCAACCCTCCACACCGATGCTTCCGTTGCCATCAGCCAGCATCCGGAGCACCACCACTGTTACCACGGACAGCGGCGACTCGGAAGAGCTCTCCCCTCCGCCCGACCGAGGTGGGCACGAAGAAGAGGATCTCACGGTTACTTCGCCTCGTGCGCCCCACCTTGCACGGTCCGTTACAGCGCCGGCACCGAACTCGGGTGGCCAGCTGCCGTCGCCCGGCCTCTCGCGCACGAGAACAACTCCGAACCGGGCTTACTATGACAAGAACCGCACGAATAGCAAGGGGCCAAAGTCGATGTTCAGCGAGGCTGGCCCCTCGGACTTCGCTAGGGCCGCAGCCGGATCGGAGAAAGAGGTGCGCAGGATGAAGAGCGCAGGAGAGCTGCGCAGGAACAACGCGGCTAGCGCCTACAAGGGTCTCGCAGCGTCCGCGTCTTCGTCCCCGCAGCGCCCTGCCCTCGCGGATTATGCGGGCTCGGCATCGAGCTCGAATCTACTCAGCATGGGCAGCTCGGCGAGCGACAGTCAGTCGATACCCCGGCGGTTTGCCAGCCTGGGCGTCGCGTCTGGCGCAATGTCCCCCACGGCGAGCAGCCGGTCCCGACGCACCGTGGACAGCAGCATCTGGGACAGCCCTCAAGAGGATGAGGTATCGATTTCTCAACCTGTGCCTCCTCTCCCGAACAAGGTCGTGTTCCCGCAGGAGGGCGCTTACCCTATGGAGCAGGCTCTGCCTCCCCGCGCTCGCGCGAAGGACGACAAGGGTAGCCGATGGGGCTTCCTCAAGAAGATGTCCATGGGGAAGATGCGAACAGACCAGCCCCCTCTTCCCTCGCGGACGTCTCTGCATCAGTCGCAAGTGCCTCATCAGCACCCGCCAGTTCCGACTCGCCCTCCCCCACCGAAGCAAGTCGCGTCTGTGCCGCTTCTCGATGTTCGCATTTCCACGACCGGGACGCTCCTGGAACATGAGCAGATGGCGGAAGCACCGGCCATGCCCAACTTGTCGCGCAAGCACTCGAATGACCTGCTGAAGATGACGGCATCGCCGCTGGATCAGCTCAAGAAGATGTCGACAGAAGCCGCGAAGCAGGCGCCGCCAGTAGCATCCAACAATCTACTCGTACCATCCGCGCCGACATCGCGCGCGAACAAACGCAGGAGCTTCCTTCCCATCGACGTCTCGCCCATCCCCATCCCTGCTGCTTCGCAGTTCGTACCGGGCGTCACCGCTACGAACAGCGCCGAAGACTCGGAAGAGCCGCTAGCGCCAGGCGCTGCGAGCCCTGTACAACCCAGGTCAGTGCAGCCGAGCCCGCTCCGTATCGACACGTACGAGGAAATGCAGCAACGCGAAGAAGAGCGAGCGAGGGAGGCGAGGATCCGCGCTCTCCGCTCCGTCATGTCTTACCTGCGGGACATGCATGACCTCACCCGGTCGCAGTCGCAGACGATGTCCATGTACGGAATGGCGTCACCCGACTCGCAGTCGTCTGGCACTCGCTCTCGCAGACCCACCATGGTTGACAACGGACGCCTTCCGTCTGAGAGCTCCGTTGCCTCCATTTCCTCTGCTGGCTCCTCTTCCATGGCTAGACCTGAGTCCGTGAATTTGCGTTCTACGGAGGGACGTGTGGGCATCCGTGCTGGCAGCATGGCACAGACGAACAGCGTGGCTACCACGGACAGTACTGGTTCGAAGGACGGCGAGGAGCGCAAGTACAAGGACGATAAGGCTAAACGGGCGAGGGTTATTCGGGAGATCGTCGAGTATGTTCCCTCTCATGTTCACTCATCGACTTCTGCTTATAATGCTTGTCTGCTAGGACGGAACGTACGTACGTCAAGGGTCTCCAGGAGCTCGTCGATATCTACATCAAGCCCGCGTCTGTCCCTGTCAACGGCATTGGCCAGAACAAGGATACCGTCGTGCCGGCGCACGAGCGGAAGATCGTGTTCAGCGGCCTCGAGGCGCTGTTCTACTTCCACAGGGAGAGCTTCCTACCTGCCCTCGAACGTGCCACCGCTCCCATTCTGGTTCCAGGGTCGAACGATCAAGTCGACCCGGACGGACAATTGTCGCTCTGTGTGGCACGAGACGTCGCGAACACGTTTGTTTCCCATGCTGCGTTCATGAAGATGTACTCGACCTACATCAAGTGAGTTGGCGACATTCCATCTGTGAGTTATCACGTACTCACGGGCGGTGTAGCAACTTCGACAATTCGGTACAACGCATCAAGATGTGGACGGCTGACAAGTCGGGCAGCACCACGCCTGCGCAGACGCTTTCGCCGTCGTCGAGCAGTGCTCAGCTGGTCGGTCTCGGCCTCGCCATGTCTGCTGGTCTGGCCAACACGCCAGCACCAGACGGCGGCAATGCTGCTAGTAGTGTCTCCCTGACCTCGAGCCAGCGGAAGCGCATCAAGGCCTATCTCAAGCGCTGCCGAATGAACCCTAGACATTCGCAGCTCAATCTGGAGGGCTACTTGTTGCTTCCTGTACAACGTATTCCCCGCTATCGTTTGCTGGTAAGTAGCGACGTCTACCCAAGCTGACCGGAACACATACTCACATGGCTTGTAGCTTGAAGAGCTCGTTCGCAGCAGCCCGCCGATGTACGAGTACATGGACGACCCGATCGACCGCGCCTTGACTGAGATCGCCTCGCTCGCGACCAACATGAACGAGGGCAAGCGCGAGGCAGAGTCGCGTCGTCGTCTCGTACAATGGCAGGCAAGGATTCGGGGCAAGTTCCCCAGTCCGCTCGTACAACCCCATCGGTGAGCATATATACGCGCACTATATCTGATTCGTGATTTGATCTAACACGCGCGGTCGCAGTCGCCTCATCATGGACGGACCCCTGCAGCTGACGCGTGTCGTCAGGAAGGCGACGGTGGCGTTTGAAGTGATCAACGCTCAAGGCGATGCCTCGTCGGTCGAGGTCGAATGCTTGTCGCCCGAGTTGACTCCTAGGTCCCTCATGGGCATTCTGTGCAACGACTTGCTGGTGCTCTGTCGGGACCCCTCTGAAGGGCAGGACCCGAACTCTGCTGTTGACCTGTGGGCTGTGCTCCGGATGCAGACTCTTCCTCAGCCGGCGAGCATTGTGCACGGTAACAGTGAGCATAATCGATTGATACGAGACGCGTGCACCGGACTGACGTCTTCGATGCAGCTCTTCCGCATAGTTGACAACAAGGCGATCCTATATTTCGATGCGCCGTCAACGTCGGATGCTTTGACTTGGTACAGAGGTGCGTCCCATGTGCCCGCACCTGCCGTTGCGCATGGTACTGACGTTCGCACGAACAGCGATCAATCTTCACATACCTGCATCCAAAATATGATTCCGCTCGCATCTGAAGCTCCCGCCAACATCTGAACCCGCCACTAACTGAGCCGTACTGTTTCATTACCTTCGGATCTACACTCTCCATGCCCTGCTCCCTACGCACCATGCGCACGCTCGTTTTTAGTGTATCTGTCGCTCACTCTCCGTTGCAGACCTTGTGTTCACTACTGTCCGCTGTTCGCTCCTTACCTTTCTCTTCTCCCCTCATCCGCATATCATGGGTTGTCACTGCATCTTTTTTATTCTTAGAGTGGTCTGTACTTAAACCTGCCGGCTCTGTCGATAATTCACTCCATGCGTCCAACGTTTGAGGGACCGAGTCATGAGCAGTTTGTTCGCGCATGTGCAAACAGTAACTTATGTAGAACTGTCAGCCTGCACAGTGCACACGAGTCTGAGTACTGTTCGGCCGGAGAGCACCGAGTGCTGCAGAGTCACTTGTGAGCGCCTAGATGAGCGCGCGCTGAGGAGAAAAACTTATCTGATAAGGCGCGCGGATCCCAAATGACGCATCCGGACGGCGCGGCATTCGCTCAAAGTCTCCTTCCGACTCGTCCCTCATTCACTCTCCCCGTGCGAGTGCGAGTCTCGTCCGACTCGTTCACAAGCTCTCCTTCCTCCCATCTCCGTCTCGCGTTTGTTGCTTCCTTGGATACTGACACTTGAAGCCCTCTCTTGTCCTTCCATACATCCAGCGAACGATGCGCGAGTTCGAGGCGAAGCTCGTTGCAGCCGCAACTGGCTCCACGGTCACCGCCCTCACCAGTATGTGTGCCCTCCCTTTCATCTCCCAGTCAGTCGCTAATAGAGCCCGCAGTGACTCCTTTTGACGTAGTGAAGACGCGGTTACAGACGCAACCTCCACCGTCACGACCTCTGTTCCCCAGTCCACCGCCAAACACCTGTTGTCAGGCGTCGCCATCCTCGTGTGTGCGGAACATGTCCTCTCTCGCCAGGTCGATAGAGGGCGAGGTTGTGTGCATATGGGATCATGGCGTGTTCAGGACGGAGAGGGTGAACGGATTCTTTGACGCCATCCGTCACGTATGGCGAGCAGAAGGCATGGCCGGCCTATGGAAGGGTGCTGGGACAACATTGTAGGTCGCCAAAGGAAACCCTATTGATTTGCTCGACTCTGACGTACCATCGACGTTTAGACTCATCGGCGTGCCCTCATCAACATGTTATATGCTCACTTACGACCACCTTCTGAACGTCACACTTCCTCCACTCCTCCCGCACTCCCTCGTCCCGCTCACTGCCGGTATTCTCGCTCGGACCACTATTACCTCCCTCATGTCTCCCCTGGAACTCGTCCGAACCAACCTCCAGTCAACACCGCTCTCTCCCGACCATCCTCACACGCTGCGCTCCGTCCTGACGTCGATACGAAGCCTCGCCCAGTCAAACGGCTGGCATTACCTCTGGCGCGGTCTAGGGCCCACGCTATGGCGCGACGTACCGTTCAGTGGGCTGTACTGGGCCGGGTACGAGTCATGCAAGCGCGGCTTCGAGGCCCGCGGCCACGAGGGTGCCGGGGTCGCCTTTGCTAGCGGTGCGATCAGCGGGACCACCGCGGCGCTGCTCACGTCCCCCTTCGATGTGTTGAAGACGCGGCGGCAGTCTATGCTCATGTCTTCAGCGAGCAAGACGACAGTCGTCCATTCCGCTGCTGATGGAGATCGTCCGGAACGAGGGGGTTTCCGCGCTCTATGCATGGGATCGTTCCGCGAATTACCAAAATCGCACCAGCCTGTGGCATCATGATTGCTTGCTTCGAGGTATGTGCGACCTACTCTCATTCCCACTTGAACCGAAGCTGACTGGGTGTTCTAGGGTGTCGGGCGGTTGTTGATGAATAATGACCATAGACATAGAGAGGACTCCTCACGATAGATCCGTATGATACCATTGCATATGCACGCACGCGATCCATTGTACAT
Source organism: Trametes sanguinea (assembly GCA_008973685.1). Classification (NCBI taxonomy): domain Eukaryota; kingdom Fungi; phylum Basidiomycota; class Agaricomycetes; order Polyporales; family Polyporaceae; genus Trametes; species Trametes sanguinea. Next base: position 2,315,918 of record WAHA01000001.1, on the reverse strand, counting down.
CCATCTAGTATCAGTATCCTGGGGGAAACAATATAGCGACTGTAATACCATGTCCCAAACGATGCACGAAGCGAAACGCACCACCCACTCTCCTACCCCCCTAGCCTGTTGAGCTGCCTCTTCGCGCCCGTGAGCTTGTCTCCCACCCGGTCCACGTCGTTCGACAGCTTGTCCAGCTCCTCGATCTGCTCGGAAACCTCCTGGTGGATCGCGAGGCCGAGGAGCTTGTCGCGCTGCAGGATGGTCGCGAGCTGTGCGGCGTACATATCCTGCTGCTCGATCTGCGCCTTCTGCAGCTGGAAGAGGCCTTGGTCGTCTAGCGGCCTGGTCTGCTCCGTCTCTCGTGGCGGCGCGGCTTTTCCAAAGACGCGTGCTACGGGCCTGTTGAAGCCGCCCCCTGTCCCCACTGCTCGAGGAGCCGAGGAGCGCGTCGCGGTCGGTGTCTGCTGCTGGATTGCGCTCCGCCGCCGACCCGATCCCCCTCGAAGTCATCCTCGCCACGGTCACAATCTTCGCGAGCTTCTCGCAGTCGTCTCGCAGTCGCGCGACCATATCGTTCCGCCTCTGGAGCTCGCCCTCGCTCAGCCCCGCCATCGCCAGCGACTTCAGCCCCTCCTCGAGCACGCCCACGCGCGAGAGGACGCCCGCGAGCTTCTTCTTCGCCTGCACGTTCGCCTGGTGCGCCCCGGAGATGTCCCCGCCGTCGCCCAGCGCATCCCGCCGGTTGATGTCCGCGCGCACGTCGCGGATGCGCGCCTGGAGGTCCTGGTGCTCGTCCAGCCACGACGACGACGTGAAGCGCGCGGGCCCGCCGACGTCGTGCGCGGCGGCCTGCTTGCCCACGGGCACCCCCAGAAAGTCGCGGAACGCGAAGCTCTCGCGCCAGCGGTCGTCGCGCGCGGCGAGGATGGCGCGGAGGTACGCCTCGAGGCCCGCGCGGCGCTCCTCGAGGCGCGCGGGGTCCGTGCCGGAGCGGAAGAGCGCGAGCGCGTGCTTGGGCGGGAGCGGGGCGGGCGGGGGCGCGCCGGTCGACTTTGTGAGCTCGAGGTGCAGGTCGGCGAACTCGGAGTAGCGGCGCCACATTTGCCAGGAGCGGACGGAGGCTTGGATCTCGATGCGGTAGACGACGTGCGGCTTGGGCGTCGTGCGCTCTTCCCAGGCGGGGATGTGGATGGCTTGGATGGCGGTGCTCATGGAGAGGAAGTCGGGAGTCGGGAGGAGGAGGAGGAGGAGGAGATGGCGGTAAGAGGAAGAGAGAGGTGAGTGGCCGCGAGGCAAGCAGCGTGCGGAAGGTCACCGAGCGTGGTCTCCGCTGAGTGAGAGGAGCGCTACACCGTACGGGCGTCTACAGCAACGCTCTTACCGCACAGGCACGGCAATGGGTTGCTATCAACGCCATGTACTGTAGTACTACAGTAGCAGCTAGAAAGTCACACGAATTCATGTCTGTAGGAACCCTCCAGTCAAGTTGAGACACGACAACAGTATACTGGTACAGATGCATCCAAAGCCAAAGAGCAAGCAAGATTCGAGAAATGTAAGGCTACATCTACGGTCAACTCATGCCCCCCACGGTCGTGACCCTCCATCGCCGAGGCGACTCTACATCACTCTGCCGCAGCGGGGGCCGGCTCAGGCTCAGCAGGCGGGAGCACCCTCCGTCCTCCTCTTGTTTCTCTTCTGGAGCCTGGTGCGGGAGCCTCTTGAGCAGGCGGGGCTTCCGGAGCGGCCTCTGCCTCCACAGGTGCAGGCTCCGAAGCTGCTGCAGGCTCCACATCATTTGAAGGCTCGGGAGGTGCGAGGCCAGGTTCCGGCGTCGGCGTGGGGTCGGTGGAAGGCACCGAATGCTCTGGGTGGGCTTCGCCGATGGAGACGTCCCCGATAAGGTATCGCAGCACGTCGCTCAGCGTGATGATGCCCAGCAGGACGCCCCTTCTTGCCGCCCTTCCGCTCTTCCTCCTGGAGATGACCGTCAGTAGACGCAGCTCGCTCGCAGCCGTCGACCAAACCACGGAAACACTCACGTCGCCCTCTACGACAACCAGCCGGTGCACGCGCCGCTTCTTGATGAGCTGCATCAGCGTGCCCAAGGAGTCGGACGCGGTGCAGATGACGACACCGGGGAAATCGGGAGATCGCTGGTTGAGGGCTTCGGAGATGGTCAAATCCAACGACTGGTAGGCGCCAAGGCGGACGAGGGTCTAAACCGGAGAGCGACAGCTTTTAGCATTCGTGGACGGGAAATCACGAGCGAGAGGGCGCAAGACGCACGATGACATCAACCGTCTCGTAAAGGTTGACCACGATGCCTTCCTCGTCCACGATGGGCACGGCGGATATGCCGCGTTCTGAGAACATGTGCACGACGTCGAAGACGGGGCGTGCTCATCGTCGCTGTGGCGATGGGGTGGAAGGGGTTATAGCCTTCAGGCTTTTCGCCGTCCGGGGGTATAGGCGGGGGATTCACGTAGGTGCCGATCCCGAGCTTGCGAAGGGGCATGTGCAGCTGCTGGATTTCCTTGCCGCACTGGACAGGGTATTAGACGGGTCAGAGAGGGGACTGTCATCGGCACGACAAACCGCGGAAGACCACGACTGACGTTAAGGGATATGAACTTGAGGAGGCGGTATTGGGTGAGGATGGAGACGATCACTTCATGGCCGGTCTCGGAGTCGTTGTCGAGGAGAGGCAGACGGCGTGCGTGCGTCTGAATGAGGCGCTTGGCGGCGTCGTAGAGGGACGCGGAGGGATGCTCTCGCAGTAATGGAGGGGGATCGACGCCGAGCTGCCTCTCGATATCTGGATCGATCTGAGTACGATGGGATGGGGGCATGGGGGGAAGAAGCGCACCTCGCAAGGACTCTAGCCGGAAGGTCTCTACGTCGGCAGCGGCTGCATCGTAGGAGGAGCATTTGTAGTAGTATTGGATGAGGTGTATGATGTCGGAGACGGTGAACATCCCAGCAAAGCAAGACCTTTCACTATTCCATAGCGGAGCAGAGACGACACCTGAGAGTGGCGGATATGTGAGACTGAAGGGAGGAAGCGGGGACAACAAGTTTCACGTACCGTTGAGGAGTAAACATTGGAGAGCCTTCTTGACCTCTAGCTTGGAGTCGAGGACGATCAGCCTGAAGCTGACTGGAAAGGTGTCGTAGGAGGTTCTGCCCTTGAGGTAGTGTCTGATAGCGTAGAGGGCGGCATCGTGGCTCTCCTGGGTGAAAGGGGGGAGATGGGAAACGGCGCGTCTCCTTGTGGAACCTTGCGGCGGACTTTGGGAGAGTTGTTAGGAGTGGGGAGGCTCATGAGGATCGCGACGCCATGCGGTGATGAGGGGTGACTATGTTGGGAGCTGGAGGAGGCTCGTAAGAGTGCCGGAGGGGTGTTGGGCTGCGACGCGGACAGAGCTCTGATCAGTACTTATGTGCGGTAGTAGTAGGCTAGTAGTAGTAGTAAGTAGACGCAGACGCAGACGCAGACGCAGGTGAGAGTCAGACGCACTCGTCCATAGGCTCACTCACTGCAGACGCCCGTTTCCCCGCGCGACTCGGATTACATCAGCCCCCTCCGGAGGCATACTCGGCTCGTTTCGGCGGGTGACCGGGGAGATGGGTGGACTGGACCCCGCAGCCGGGCGGTGCACGCCGACGGCTCCGGGAGTACAGTACTGGGACTGACCACCTGGAGCTGTGAGCACGCGCATGCCAATTCCCACATCCTCCTCCTCCTCGTCCTCCTCGTCCTCTTCCCTCTTCTTCTCCCGTCTTCCCTTCTCGATTGCTCTCTAGTTTCTCTGCTCTGTTCTCTTCGACGCTTTCTATCTGCACCCTCGCTCGCAGCTAGCCATGAGCCCGTCCCAAGGACGCGCCGCTCAGCCCGTCTCGGCCGATTGGGACTCCGTTACAGACGCACTGTCAGCCGGCATCAAAGTCATCCAGGACAACATCCCCGATGTTCGAATACCTGCTCAGGCCCATACGCAGCAAGACGATCGCACTCACCAACCAAGCAATGGCTCACGCGACGCCTTCTACATCCTCCTCCCAATGCTTATCGTCCTTTCCACCTTCCTCTTTCTCCTCCTCCTCTTCCTCGTCTCCGTCATCCTCCTCCGGCGGAGACGAGGAATCATGCTCCGCGACAATGAAGGTCCCATAGACATGAGCCGAGAGGACCTCATCGAGGGCGAGGGTGGATTCGAGGGCGTCGAGTCCCGCTGGCTCGAAACCGTCCCCGAGTCCGAGCGCAGAACCTACTTGCGTGCAAAGGGTATGCCCAATCCCACGCAACTACACTCGCGCTGTAATCACTCACACTTGTGCAGAATGGCAACTGCAACACCCGCCCAACTCCATGCCCACCGATATCACCCTCTCCCAGTTCCTCTCCATCCAGGAGAAGGGTGTCTCAGCCTGGTCGTTCGAGCCCGATTTTGAGGCCCTCTCGTCCTTGTTGGTACATGCTCGTACCGAGCTCACGTTCCTTCCGGACCCTCTTTGCGCATCTTCCGTTCAGTCCAACCTGCCACTCCCTAAGCTGAACGAAGTCTACTACTGGGAGGCCAAGATGTTTGATCTCCCACCTACCACCAATGTCGCTATAGGGCTGGCTACGAAACCCTATCCTTGGTTCCGTCTTCCGGGACTGAGTCGATACTCGGTCGCATACCATTCCAACGGCGATAAGTCACACAACTTCCCCTTCACAGCGACACCTTGTGGCCCTTCCCTCAAGGAGGGTGATGTCCTCGGTGTCGGCTACCGGCCCCGTTCGGGCACTGTGTTCTTCACCAAGAACGGCCGTAAGCTGGAAGACGCGTACACGGGCTTGACCAGCTGGAATCTCTTCCCGACCATCGGTGCCGACGGCCCGTGCAGCATCCATGTTAACCTTGGCCAGTCTGGCTTCGTGTTCATCGAGGCGAACGTCAAGCGATGGGGTCTTGCGCCTAGTCAAGGAACCCTGGCGCCTCCGCCAGCCTACGGTAGCGAGGCCGGTAGCATCCTGCTCGCCACAGGCGGGGACATGACGCCCGTCCAAAGCGGCCTCATCTCTCCGGCCAGTCCAGCGGGTGCCTCGACACGCTCACGGCGATCGCATCGGTCTCGGAGACCCAGGGTCGCGCAAGGGACTACAGCTCCCATCGAATCGTCGCCTTTGCGCGGGTAGCCCTCTGACTTCGCCGTCTCCTCCCCAGACCCCACCACCACCGATCACGCCCATTGAGGAAGAGCCCGAGACCGCTGGAGCCGCGGGACCGTCCACATCGCGGAGGTACATCTCCCCCACTGACCTGCCATTCCACGCCCCTCCTAACGCTAACATCCCTCCCTCTCCCACGGTAAGGGACCGCCCAGCGGCAGACGAGGACGGCTCGTCTGCGTCTGGCTCCTCGCACGCGTCCCGGTCGCCCTCCCCGGACGCGTCGGGCGCAGGTGCGAACACGTTCAATACTCCCCGCCCCCAGCCGTTCAGCATCACTCATGCGCGCACGGGCTCCCGTTCGTCGGTTTCAGGTGCAGACCTTCGCGATCCACGTCCACCCGCCGCCCGACTCGCCGCTGCCCCGGCGACCTCCCCACGCCCGGCCCGCGTGACATCCACCTGCAGGCGTTAGCCCCTCCGAGTTCTCCGAGTTCTAGTAGTCAGGCCAGCAGCAGTGCTCACGTCTCTCATAGCTCGTCCGCGGCGCAGCTGGACGCGCTGAACGTGGAGCCTCCTGCGTACTCCCCGCTCGACGCGTACGCGCACCCCGAGGGCGTGCAGATCGACTTGCCGGCCGAGGTCATCGCTGCTGCGCTGGAGAGAGGCTCTATCCCGCCGAACGTAGTTGGCATCATGAACGTGTCGCGGTCGGACAGGCACCGCAGCCGCCGCGATCGACGCTCATGAGAGATGTATGGCCGTGACGAAAGGAGTTGGTGAAGAAAGGAAGGAATTGAGGCTCTATCTATTCGGTTCGTTTTTGCTTGCTCGAGGCTGTAGTTGTAGGAGGAGTGTGCTAAGCCGCGGACACTTGCAGTTTATTGTCGGAAGCATCGCATCGCATGATCGCACGCACCTTGCATTGTATTCTTTACCACACCGCACCGCACCCAACCCATTACCCCCTACCCGCTTAACCCCCTCCTTCCCTCCTATCCCGATGACCCTGCACTTCCTGGTCCCATCTTTAGCCGGTCCGGTCATTCTGCCTGTTGTGTTATTGCTACGTATCACATCTTGTCCTTCTTTTCTGCTTGCTGCCCTCTGTTCGTAGAAGAGAGACGGCCACATCTACCCTGGATTTACCGTACGCATCGTCCGTCTTTATCTAGTCGCTTCACTGCTCTCCGCTTACCACACGGACAGAATCTCCCTTGGTCGGAATACCTTGCATGGTATGGTTACCTGGACTCTTCGCTCTCAGCAAGCCGTCTCAGCCGTCTAGGAATCATAGCGCGTGTGTGTTTACACCTTCAGGCAGAAATGCCCGCAAGGCAGGCCGTGTAAAGGGGTATCGCGAAGCACAACGCGGATGTGTGTCACTACTCTGAAAGGTCATCATGCGAAGTGTACTCTGGGAACCTTCTTCCGTTGCACCTCCCTCGCCCCGGCGTGCTTCCCAAGGCTCTCCACCTCAACCTCGACGGATCGCGGCGAACAGGGAGCCGAGCTCTCGACCTCGGCGTGGTCGACCTCGTGCTTCTCTGACTCGCACTGCAACTGCAGCTGCAGTGGAGGCTGACCGCGGTCCCGCCGCATGGCCGTCCCTAACCCCGCACTTGGCGGCGACCCGCAGCTAGCCCCGAGCCCGCCCCCGCGCGCGCTCGCGCTCTGGTCGGGCTTATCACCGCGCTTAAACCGCGCCCGGATCCTCCGCATCCCCGCACGCGGCCACTTGCCGTAGGAGAGCCAGAGGGCGAGCCCGACGAAGACGAAGACGGCGACGACGATGATCCCGATGAAGTTGCGCTGGCCGATGTGTTGGATGCGCGCCGCGAGCGCGCTTTGGGGTGTCGCGATGGCGGGCCCGCTGCCCGCTGCCGTGCCAGCCGCGGATTCTGGGAGCAGCGAGGGTGTGGGGCTGCTGCTGGCAGTGGGCGCGAACGCATTTGTGGTGGTGGCGGGGCTACCCTCGGCGTTGATGTTCGCGAGTGCGGGTCCTGCGCTGAGAGAGGGGTTGCATTCGGGGTATTGTGGGGGACAGAGGAGGTCGCCTGAGCTTGCGGCGTTGGAGGCGTTGGAGTCGTCGGAACGGACGTACATCGCGGTTCGTCGTGCGGGTCGTGTCTGAGGCGTGCGTGGTCGTTGCGGCGGTCGGGTGGACTGGGCAGCAGCTGGTCGATGGCTCCGCCGTCTTCTTAGCTTGAGGTGGTCGTCGGACGTTGAGGGGGCCCGGGGAGTCGAAGAGGGCGTGTAGCGGAGGCGGGAGGGCCGTTGAGGGAGGCTGGCTCGAGCTGCTCCCAATACTTGCACCCCAAGACGAACGCGGCCCTGCGTATGATAGGAACGAACGAACCACTGCAACATGTCGCCGGATGCTGGGCATGTCCATCTTTGCACGGAAGGGGCATTTGGCACAGGGCATCGGGGCCGAGGAATGGCGTCTGGATTGGTACAGATTTATGATTGGTACATGGACTGCTACACTGCTCTTTCGCCGACGTCACATCGTTCGTTCTTCACGCCTCCTCTATGTCAGCATCACGCCTCCACCGGGGCACGTCTCCCGGCCACTCGCCTCGGGCCCGACGACGCCGAGGCGTGGTGTCTATACGTTCGATCGTGGCGGGGGCATGTGAAGGCTGTACCGAGAGTTTAGGGCTCGAGACGCTTGGGGTCTCTCGGGAAGAGCGAGGCGCGGCGGATGTTGTTCAGCTTGAGGAAGAGCATGAGCACGCGCTCGAGGCCGATACCGCCTCCGCCGTGCGGCGGGCATCCGAGCTTGAACGCCTCGAGGTAGTAGCTCATCGACGCGGGGTCGATGCCCTTGCCGCGCATCTGCTCCGCGAGCAGCTTTGCGTCGTGGATACGCTGCGCGCCGGAGAGGATCTCCTCGCCGCGCATGAAGAAGTCGTACGAGTTCGAGACGGTCTATGCACGGCGGTCAGACAGATGTACCGGGGTAAGGGAATAAAAGGAGACGTACCGGGTCCTCGGGATCGGGCATGGTGTAGAAGGGGCGGAGGGCCAGAGGGAACTTGTCGATGATGAAGTAGTCGGTGTCGTACTTGGCACGTATGATGCGTCCCGAGACGCTTCTCGTTGACGGTGCTAAGAACATATCATACGTCAGTCTCGTCCACAGCAAGGCGTGCACTGGACCTACTCAATGTCGTCCAGGTCCTCCCGCGGAACACCGTCCTCGACAAGGAGATCGACCGCCTCCTTGAACGACAGCTTGAGCGTGCCCTCGGGGCCATCACGCCACTTGAACTCCTCCGCGGGGAACTGCTTGCGCACGGTCTCGATCTCCTTCGAGTACTTCTCCTTGAGGCTGCGGAACATATGCAGGAACAGTCCCGTCGAGGAGCTCCATGACCTCGTGGTAGTGCTCCTCGATGGCCATCTCGAGATCGAGGCCGATGAACTCGGTCATGTGGCGATGCGTGTTCGAGTCCTCGGCGCGGAAGACGGGGCCAATCTCGTAGACGCGCTCGAAGTCGGCGGCGATGGCCATCTGCTTCGCGAGCTGTGGTGACTGCGCAAGGAACGCCTTGCCTAGAAGACACATTAAGTCAGGGAATATGAGAATGGAACAGACACTCACCCTTGAAGTAGCTGACCTGGAAGACCGAAGCACCGGACTCCGTCGCTGCTCCCTGGAGCTTGGGACTGTGGAATTTCCGTAAAGCCCTTGCTGTCCAGGAACTCGCGGAAGAGGTGGCCGATCGCGTGCTGCAGCTTGAACACAGCCTGGTTGGTCTGCGTCCGGAGATCGACGACACGGTTGTTGAGACGGGTGTCAAGGAGAACGCGCTTGAACTGGACGTCCTCCGCCTCGGTCTCTGGAGGCTCAGGGCGGTTCGCGTCGTCGACGGTAAACGGCAACACGGTGTCCAATCCAGAAATCAGGTACAGCTACGAGTAAGGTAACGGTTCGTATCAGAGAAGTGTACAGCGTGATAGTTTGCGTACTACTGACCTTGGTGAGGTGGAGTTCGACGTCCCCAACGGTCGCACTCTTGATGAACTCCGGCGCCTTCTTGACCACACCTTCCGCAAGCACGATACTCTCGATCTGCAGGCTAGCGGCCCACTTCGCCATCTGCTTGCTGACCTTTTCAGGGGCGACGGTCAAGAGGGCCTGCACAGAATCTGTCCGCTGGCGGAGGTTGAGGAAGACCATCTTGCTGCCCTGCGCGCGGGACGTCTGCACACGAGCACGGAGGAGCACGGTCTGGCCATCCATGTTCGGGTTGAGCGAGGCGATCTGCACGCGCTCGCGCCTCTCGCGGGTCTGTGACTGGTTGAGCGGCAGCTTGCCGTAGAAGTCTTTGGCATAGTCCTGTGTCATGAAGCGGGATGCCATCAATGAACGGTCGATCTCCTGAGTCTCTAGCGGGAGACACATACAACTTCTGCCGCGGCCTTCTGCGCCTCGAGCTCTGCTTGTCTTGCTGCCTTCTCTGCGGCCTTGCGCGCCTTCTCCTCCTCCTTTGCGCGTTTCTTCAGTTCGTTCTTGGACGGCCCCTTGGGAGCCTCGGCACCCTCTGCAGGAGCACTAGATGGCGCAAGTTTAAGGCAACAGGTACAGATGTAATGAATGTGACTCGACTTACGGTTGCTCCGGGGGAGGGTTTTGTACGGGCGCAGAGTCAGCCATGGTAAGTGTTGTATGTGCAGCACCTGACAAGGCTCTGGTGTATGTTTTATAGAGCAAGGCGCGAGTCTAGCAGCGCTCGAGCGTCGAGTCGTGCAGAGTCAAAGTTATCTGATCTAGGCGTAATGAGCGCGGATAGGGTTAGGAGTTGCCATTTCTCGGGTTAGGGCCTGCTCTAGATCATGGCCCGGCCGTTCTACCGCCACCGTGCGAAATCAGAGCAGGCCGTTACCCCGGAGCGCAACGGATGACTCTGGCCTGCGTTTGACCTGTAGTATATACCATCTCTCCCTCTTTTTCTGCTTTCCTCCACCCCATCCTCCCTTCTCCCTACCCCCGCACTCGCCGTCGAAATGCAGGCCATTGCACGACCTCTTGCGCGCGCCGCCCCCAAGCACGTCCGCTACGCGGGCTCCCTCTCGGTCTGGTCTGCTGTCCCGGCTGGTCCTCCCGATCCTATTCTGGGTACGTGGCGATCTCTCACGCGTCGTCCTGTGGTATAAGTGCCGGAGAACCGTTCTGCGTGTGTATTGCGAGCTTCTGCAGCCTGCGTGCGTCGGCTGCGGGCCTCGGTTGTGCCAGAGTTTTGGGCTCTTCCCCGCATTCGTTGATCACGCGTTCTGCGCTGGGAGAATTCAATGTACTGACCAGGGACGGTTCTTCAGGTGTGACCGAGGCGTGGAAGGCCGACAAGGACCCCCGCAAGATCAACCTCGGTGTCGGAGCGTACCGCGACGAGAACGGCAAGCCGTACGTGCTGAACGCCGTCAAGAAGGCGGAGGAGCTCCTCGTCCAGCAGAACCCGGACAAAGAGTACCTCCCCATCACCGGTCTTCCCGAGTTCACCCAGGCTGCGGCTAAGCTCGCGTACGGCGAGGACAGCCCCCCCCTCAAGGAGAGCTCTGTAAGTGTTCCCTCTCCTCCCGGGCTGCTGTGAGGTGGCAGGCATCTAACGTTCGGATTTGCGCGTGGTGCTCTAGATTGCGGTGGCCCAGTCCATCTCCGGAACCGGTGCCCTCCGCATCGGCGGTGCGTTCCTTGCTCGCTTCTATCCCCCACTCCAAGACCATCTACCTCCCGACGCCCTCGTGGGGCAACCACACCCCCGTCTTCCGTGACTCCGGCCTCGAGGTGAAGAACTACCGGTACTTTGACAAGAAGACCGTCGGCCTTGACTTCGAGGGTCTGAAGGAGGATCTCAAGGTGAGCGCAAAACAGAGCTAGGTACTGCGTCAAATGGCTTAACCTACCTGGCCCATAAGAACATGCCCGAGAAGTCGATCGTTCTCCTCCACGCCTGCGCCCACAACCCGACGGGTGTCGACCCCACTCCCGAGCAGTGGAAGGAGATCTCGGACATCGTCAAGGAGAAGTCCCTCTTCCCCTTCTTTGACATGGCTTACCAGGGCTTCGCGTCTGGCTCAACGTCCCGCGACGCTTTCGCTGTAAGGCACTTCGTGTCTGAGGGCCACCAGATCGCCCTTTCCCAGTCGTTCGCCAAGAACATGGGCCTGTACGGCGAGCGTGTCGGTCTGTTCTCGCTCATTACCGCCAACCCCGAGGAGCGTGCGCGCGTCGACAGCCAGCTCAAGATCGTGATCCGCCCGATGTACTCGAACCCGCCCCTGCACGGTGCGCGCATCGCGTCCACGATCCTCCGCAACCAGGACCTCTACGGGCTCTGGGAGTCTGAGGTGAAGCACATGGCTGGCCGCATCATCGACATGCGTCACCGCCTCCGCGACAACCTCGTCAACCTCAACACCCCTGGCGACTGGTCGCACATCACCCGCCAGATCGGCATGTTCAGGTACGCCTCACCCCCTGCAAGCCGTGGCAGAAACATGCTGACGATCCGTTCCACAGCTTCACTGGCCTGACCACCCCTCAGACCAAGGCCCTGGCTGAGAAGGCGCACATCTACATGACTGCCGACGGTCGTATCTCGATGGCTGGCTTGAACGCGAGCAACATCGACTACTTCTCGGAGAGCGTCAGCAAGGCGGTCAAGGGCGAGCTCTGAGCTTGCTCCGAGTGGCATGAGACGGGGGAGGAAAGGCCTACTAATACTAGACGCTAGATATCCCCGACGTCCGCTGCCGGCCGGCTGTGCGGCGTGACATAGACGAGTGTCGGTGCTTTGTCTATCGGTAAAATGCGGCTAATGCATCCGTTGAGTGCCTACAGCAGGAGTGAATCGGTCTGACACGAATGATTCCTTCACAAGTCCTCTCGAATTCTTCGGACATGCCGGCCGCCGCTTCCGTCCCTGCATGGAAGGCAAACTGCTCGATGAGGCTCGAGACTGCCCAGATGTGGATGTGCTAGAACAGAAGAGCCGTGAAGACATGACAGGAACATACCTATGGGCGCTTCCTGGCTTCGAAGGTTTGGGGCAGGATCGACAAAGTGCGTTCCCAGAATGGCAGGTGTCATGATTCAAAGTGCTGCTTGAGTCGAGTCCAAGTCTCTCCCTCCTCTTCTCCTTCCCCGTCCTCCCCTCTTGTCTCTCAACCGCCATCATCCCCTTCATGACCACGACTTCCTCGTCCTGGCTGCCCACCCGCGGCCAGCCTGTTTCTCCTTTCTTTCCGGGCGCGTGGCCTAATAACTCACACGAAACTCACGACCCCGACATGTCCGCCGCCTCGTACCCAGAGATGTCTGAGATGCCTGCGAACGACACCATGACCAGCGACAAGGCCCAGAGACGGTGGACATATGCCGGAGCAGCGCCGTCGACGTGCGCTACGATGCCATCTCCACAAACTCCCACTAGCCCTGACTTTATCCCGCTTTCTGCGAGTACATCGCAGGATTCGCGAATGTCTCAGTCGACGGAACATACGGTCAGTTGATCAATCACATCCCGTAGATGATGACTGAGGTCGATACACCACAAGCTATCAAGCGCGGCTTCCAGCGCCCTCAACACTCCGGAGCTAGCCAGGTGGTCGCGCTTGTCTCCCCGAGCGGATGCTCACCAGCCAACCATTGCATGCGAAGCTGAGCATGGTAAAGGAAGTCTCTATCTCAAAGTCTTCAGATTACTGACCTTGCTCCTAGCGTCTCGTCTCGACATCGGCGTCCGTCTTGTCAAAGGATCCTCTTCGCCGCTTCAAGACCGCTTTCCTTCTGCGTACCTCGACCCTCCGCTGTTGAATATTCTCCCTGGTCTTTCTCCGCTGAAGCTGCCCCAGGAGGTCTCATCCTCAGTTTGGAACTCACGACTCGCCGCCGACCTCTCCCTCTTCACTGTTAGACTCGGGCCCTGCTCTGTCAAGGAGTATCCCACCCATCGGAAGAGAATACCCCGCCCCGTCACGGCGATCGTCGACGGTCTTGTCACCATCAGGCCTCATTAACGATTACTTCCCTATTGATGATGCTACTCCGGAACCGTCCCCTCAGCTAACTATTGCATCGCTCCCGACCAGCTTGTATGTATCCGACGCCGACTCCCTGATAATACCCCCGTCAGTTCACGAGAACTTGACCACGACTGGGTATCACCACTCCACTTTCATCCAGGCAACGCCGTCCGCTCCAGATATGGATGCCTTCGCCCTCGCCGCTGCTGTCGCTTCGGCCGCGTCGCGGTCATCCTTATCCATTCCACCTTCCATACCATCTGCTGCAGGGAGCCCTGCGGCTTGTGAAGAGCCATTAGGATACGATGCATCGCCTCCCTACCCTTACATGGAGCATTCTAGCCTCGTGCAAACGCCCCTAGGGCATCGCAGTAGGGATGTCCCCGGGTCCGAACATCAAGACGTTGTCAACGACCACGGGCATCTCATGGCCGAGTCTTGGGATAGCTCCCGAGTGCGCCGACGCTCTGCTCCTCCACCTGCTGTCGGGCGAACGCCTCCACCCGTAGCAGCCCAGATCGTCAGCAGCCGAGTTGACGTTGGCGATCGTTCCTTCACCCGAAGGTCGAATGTGCATAAGCAGCCGGTGCTTGGGAAAATGCGGCGATTTGGTCAGCGAATCCGTGGACTCTTCAAGAGCAAGGGTGAAAGCCCGCCCAGGAAGACGATCGTAGTCGATACTCCCGCGCCGCGATACGGACTGATGACGAACAACGACCGAAGTCACGAACGTCGAGTACCAATCTGTAAGCTTATAGCAACCTCATCGCGGAATTCATTCTCAACTCCTTGCAGGAACATCCCATTCCATTGCCGAGCCCAAGGGCACAGATTATGCGGAACCATCGTCGCTCTCTCCCTCTGCCCTCGGTGCTCCTGCCGCCGAGCGCGGACAATCTCGCGTCTCTGATTCTCAAACGTCCTGCTGCAAATCGATCCAACACAGTCATATCATCCGGACTCTACTCATGCCCGTCCTGGTGAAACTCAGGATCTATTGCCGGCTAGGCAACCTTCTCCTACCGCCGCAGACCCTAATACGTCGCCGCACACGCCCAAACCACGACGGCAACGTATCCAAACAGCTCCTCAGGCACAGGAGCGTGAGGATGCTGGAGAGGAAACCAATGTTCGCCGATTTTCGTTGTCCTCAGCGCTCTCGAGGTCTCGATTGGAGGCTATTCGTTCCACTGTCATGCCACGCCCTCCTCTACCGTCGATGCACTCCCGTAGCACGCGCGACAACGTCTCAAGTTCTGGGCTATCTCGGACAACTACTCGTCGGTCCTCCTTGGTTACTCGCTCCAGTGTTGACTGTGCAAGCCGCGGGACGCCCTCAGGTAGCTACTGGGGAGGGGAGCTTCCCAGTGTGAGGATTATCCGTGACAGTCAAGAGAGATCGTCTCGTGAGGAGTCACCCCCTAGGGTGCGAACGCAAACCGCACCGTCGGGCGCGCAAGGCCTCTCCCATACCTGAGAGCGTTCCTACCACCCCGAAAACCAAACGAGCGCGACGCTTTTCCCTCTCTTCGATGATCGCTAGACGAGCATCCCGGTCGCGAGTGGCCACAGGCATCAATGGGCGCCCCGCAGAACCTGAAGTGCCCGCCGTACCAGATTTGCCACCTAGAATCGCTACTGCTATTGGGAGACCGCGAGGCGACACTGTAACCACGATCACGCAGGGTGTTCCCTTCGACATCGTCCAACCAAGGCAGGGTCTCGACCTCCCATCACGCCCTCTCATGCTTCCTGTGGCATCCTCTTATCGCGCTAGCTTGGCACCCTCCGTCGCGAGTTCACATGCAGGGTCGGCTTATTTCGATGCGCGAGAACAGCTCAGCGAAGATTGTCATCGATCCAGCTTCGAAGCGGATCGCTCTTGCTCGCCCGGCTTAGAGTCGGATTTGGATAGCATGAGCTTTGCACGCACCCCGGACTAGTTCGAGCGGAACTTTCAGCTACGGATCTGGTCCAGAGCGCGACCGCTACGCCGACGACGACAATCTGTCTATTCCTGGGTCCTACAGATTTAGGAGCAATCCTGCGGGGAGATGCGCAAGCACCAGTGCTTTAGCTCGTCTGGTCACAGAGAGTACGAACGCACCGGTCACGAAGACGTTACGGTTCAGTCCAAGTTTGAGCCTATCCTTCGAGCGCTCCTTGTCAGACGGAGAAGAGGATGACTTGGGAATGGATGGAACAGGAGGAAGAAGAGCGAGGATTCATGCGCGCACTTGGGTTTGAGTTCGATGAGATCGCACGTAGAGCAAGAGAGGAATCGTAATCAGGAATCTCTAGATGTCTGTCGTGGAATATGGTAGGGTTGATACCACCGTCTGTATGATACCGTATGACTGGACCATGTACATTATACTATGGCTATGTTCTATTCTGTGAGATACCTCGTCTCATGCCGTTAGCGATCGACTTCTGATATCCTACTCTACACCCATCAAGATCACACTATATATCCAGATCCTCGTCCGGATCGTCATCGTCGAGGTCATCAGCGGAGTCAGGATCATATAGGATTGCAGCTGGTGTGGCCGTCTGGGCGGGAGGTCTACCTGAGAGTACTGGGTCAAATGCATAGCAAGGGAAAAGGAGGCGAGACGCGTTACCTTCATGCGCATAAGGCAAGGGGACCTGTGCCCGAGAACGTGCCTGTTCTGGTGTGAGGTTGAGGTTGAACGACAGGTTCTGCGTAGGATCAGGAGCGTTTTGCGCCTGCTCATAGATGTGAGATTTTCGAGCGCATCGCATCAGCAGTGAACGGAATCACCTCTACCACCGGCTTCTTCGACCATAATGTCTTCAGACTGTCGAGTTCCCGCAGTTCACATGGTCCGTTCAATGATGACGACCATCCCTCGAGCTCACGCTCAACCCCACGACGGCGCCCTGTTGCATCACCACCACCCCGTACCAGAACTTCCACAACAAACTCCTGTAAGCCGCTACCTTCTCCCCCTGACCCAAATACGAGCTTCTCAGACTCGTAGTGTCGTTCGGATATTGGTATGAAGACACTCCAGAACTTCTCCGGCGGGGAGAGCGGGGGCGGAGGGGTGAGGTATGCGGAGGCGAGGTGCGTGAGGAGCGCGGTGGGATGGGCGATGAGGTGGGTTAGGGTCGGCGAGAAGCGGGTTTGAGAGAGTATAGGTAGGATGGGGCTGGGCTGCGAGAGCGTGCAAGATGAGGCGAGAGGTACCTGAAGCAGACCGATCTCGTAAGTTGCTTCCGGGAAGGGCGTAGAAGCTGGGATGCCTTACCGCCGCGGGCTCGCACAATGGACAACAGTTCCGACAACAATCGAGTTGTTTCCGAGATGGAATTCAGATCAGATAACAGGGTATCGACGGAGTCTATCGCTATGCTCAAAGGGCCTGGAGGACCTAAAAACCAGGGCTGTCAGATTCAGCATGAAGTCGCACTATTCTCTTACATGGCTTACCGGACTTTGCAGGCTCGAGGATCGCGTGTCTGAGCGAGGCAAGCAAGTCGCTACCGCTTTCAAAATCGTCGCTGTAACCAGGGACGTAGGTCGTCCTATCCACGACCACAACACGGTCGGATCGCGCGCGAGCTTCTTCGCCTACGAAACTCGACGGCGGATAGAGCAAGCACAAGAGGACGACCGTTTCGCGCGCCCGTTCGATCGACTTGCTTCACCACTTCGCGCAGAACTTGGATGCATGTCTGTGCGGTAGTAGACTGCAGCAAGAGGAGATGCTGGTTGCGCGCGGGATGCGCGATGGCGGAGGAGAGGAGAGACGGCATATTTTGGGAGGAGGCGCGCACGGTGCGCGCTGAGATTGACCAGAGATCTCCGAGAATGTCGGAAGTCGGCTAGATGACGATCCCGGTGGCTGCCACTGTTCGTGTAAGTAGCACACTGTGTCTCTGAAGAGCACTCTCAGGCTGCTGTTCATTCACACCACTCGCGGGACCCCGACGGAAGCCCGCATGCAGCTCGGTCAAGGTATCTCCAATAAATTGAACACTATTGTACCTCTGCCATCAACTGTCTGCGTTGCGCTTTGAACGTGAACCTCGGACTGAATTTGAAGCTGTACCGTTGAGACACCTCCAGGTTTCGACGAAGGCCGCACTTTCCAACTACTGCCACCATGGGCATCGTAGGTTCTATGCTTCTAACTGAGCAAACGAAATAATGAATTCCTTGTAGTTTCCTGTCCCTGTAGAGCCATCCATGGAGGCGCTCCCGGTCGCCTCCCGCATTCGCCAGTTATATCCGGAGGACCTCTTTCCAAATGGCAAGCGGAACATGATGCGTTTTGGTCCTGTTAAACCTCAGATATGTTTATGTTCCTTATAGGACGCTACGTACAGCTGCCCTATGGACGCATGCGCTACTGGATCCTCGGCCCTGAAGAGGGTACGAAGGTATGGCAGGACTCGAACGTGCATTACCAGTATATTGCTCATGCACTCCGATCCCTCGCTCTCGTGGCTACTGACAGGTTGTGTTGATTCATGGCATCTCGACGCCTGCAATCACCTGGAAAGTACTTGCCCCCTATCTCGCCGAGCACGGTTTCGAGTTCTTGTTTATGGTATGTCATCAATGTCACAGTGACTGTACAATAAACTTATGCACAGCGATAGATCTATATGGCAAGGGGTACTCGGAAGCACCGCTCGTCACTTACGACTCGACCTTCTTCGCAGTACAGCTGGCGCTCTTACTCCAATATATTCGTTGGCCTGCTGCCAATATCGTAGGATTCTCAATGGTATCGTGCCTCTCGTCATCCATACGTTCAACCCGTGACAACAAGGGTTAATGCTATATGGCATGGGTAGGGCGGAGGAGTCGCTGCAGCATTCGCTGCCACCCTTCCTCACCTTGTCGCTGGCAAGCTAGTGCTGATATCCTCCGCCGGATTGATTGAGGTGCATATCATCTTCTGATCACGATCTCGTTCACAGCGCACTGACAGGCTTAATGAACCTCCACAGGACCTCCGCGCACCAAACCCCGTATGTTGTACCTGAACCCGGATGCTGGCAATCTGCTGAAGTGCATGATGGCTAAACTTTAAGAGCGTGCGCGTGCCCATCCCGCAGTACGAAGAGGTCAAACGCCTTCATTTTGCTCACCAGTTCAGTTTCTGAATTCAACGCAGCTTCGGGACCTGCAAGCGAGCGAGCTTCCAGGCTATAAGCGCAGCCTTCAATCTTGCTTTGTCGACGGCCCTATCCGTGGCCAGGAAGCTGCATTCGACAAGCTTGCAAGTCTTACGGTTGGTCCAGCACAGCAACGTGTGCAAGTGCTCGTCGTTCACGTGAGTTACCCGCTAGAAACCTCAGCCAGTGGTCATCAGTATACTGAAGTGCATCTCCGACAGGGCACCGATGATGAGATAGTCCCCGTCGGTGAAGTCGACAAGATCAAGGCTCGAATTCCTCAGGCTGAGATACTCAAGGTTGATGGCGCTCAACACGATGTCGTGCTGAACGATGCGCATTGGCAAAGGGTGGCGCAAGAACTCGTCCGCTTTCTCCAGTGATGGCTCAGAGCGTGTTGGGTTCTCAGAGCTCATCAGGATCGCCTGCGTACAAATAAGTTCGCTTGTACATACCTCCACGGTTTCGATGCGACAGCTCGAGCGACCATGCTACCCGCGGGAGATCTGAGTCGGGTGCATGTGCTTATACAGCGCCTGCACGGTATGTCTACGGTCACTGGCAAGTGAGTTAGCGCTTTCGCAGTGTCGTCCGAGTCATAGTGACCTCGTGGACTGATATTCTAAGCGAGATGGTCAGACTTGGTGTGCCCATGAGGGCGCCAGTACGAACCGACTTGTGTTCGAATTACAGCGGTAGCTGGTCTAACCGCTTGACGCATATAGGCCAGGCGATGGCTGCAGATGTATGTGAAGGGACTGCTCATGATGCTTTCGCATTATTTGACGTCTGACCCTGTTCTCAGAACCAGTCCCCTCTCCGGATAGACAGATCTATGGAAACGCTTCCGAAAGACTCGCGGATCCGCAAGAGATATCCGGAGGATCTGTTTCCAAATGGTCAATCACTGTCATGGTTTCTATCCAGTTCCCGGCCTGGTGCAGTGCTTCCGATACTGAGTCGGAGTTGACCCATTTCTTTCGTCTTCGTCAGGCAACTACGCATCGCTGGTACACGGCCGTGTCCGATATTGGATCCCTAGGGCCCGAACAAGGCACAAAAGTATAGTCATGACCGATGATTCCCGGATTCCATGTTTGACGTCTGGCTTCATTGTGCAGGTGGTCCTTATCCATGGGATCTCCACCCCAAGCATTACATGGACGAAGATCGCCCCCTACATGGCCCAGAATGGCTTCCGGGTGCTTGTGTACGGTATATCAACCCGCATTACTGTATCGGCCCGACTCATCAGCGACCGATTTTGATGTTTGCAGACTTGTACGGCAAAGGATATTCCGAGGCACCACACACAACCTATGACTGGTCCCTGTTCGTCACTCAGCTCGCACTTCTGCTGCAATATGTTTATTGGGATGAAACCCATGTTGTTGGATTCTCCATGGTCAGCCGCGATAAGTCTGCGTTGCACCAGAAGTCAGCGGATCTCACGACGTTCTTGATCAGGGCGGCGGCATAGCGGCAGCCTTTACTGCTGCGCTACCACACCTTGTCTCTGGCAAGGTCGTCTTGATCGCGTCGGCGGGGCTGTTAGAGGTACGTCGATAGTGATTGAATATATTGTCCTGAAACATATTCGCTTGTGCATGAAGTTTCAACGTGGTCGCAAAAAGGTGAGTATACCGACATCCCCTTACCTAAGTTCACCAGAGGTTCTGAAGGTCAGCTTCAGAAGGATAGTACGCATGCTCCGGCTCACAAAGAAGTTGGTACCCTCTTGGCTCATGCTCGCGGGCCCCATGTCTCTTACAACTCTGGACGTAGTTCCGAGACCTACAGGCATCCTACCTGCCGGGGTACAAGCGCGTTATGCAGTCATGCTATCAGGATGGGCCGGTCAGGGGCCTCGAAGCGGCTTTTGACCGGATGGCGACCTTGGCAGTAGGAACCGCACGGCAAAGGGTACAGGTCTTGATCATACACGTACGTCAATCAGCATTCCAAGATATAATCCACTTTTCATGCTACTGCTTCAAATAGGGAACTCAGGACGAGAGCGTCCCTGTCGGGGAAGTTAGTAAGATTCAGGATCGGATACCACAGGCGGAGGCCATTAGGTTGGAAGGTGCAACGCACGACCTTGTGCTTGAAGAGGAGCATTGGCGATTTGTAGCGGAGAGCCTAGTCCGATTCCTCGGATGAGCCGCGAGCAATAGATCTCCAAGACCCCACGAAGAATTAAATGAGAGACGTTACGACGCATATTTGAGCGTGTTAGATAGTAGCTGTTGAGACGATACAGCGGAAATTCTACATCATTTGAGCTACTACCATATTGCCCCAGAGAACAACAGGATACCGCGTTACTCCGTTGGCAGTGAGGTCCATTGAGCACGATCCAGAATATGGACACTGTTTTGCCATCGCAACGCACCCACCCTCTCTCCCTTCTTCTCGAGGCGGAACCCATGTCGCTTCAAGCTTTCGCTGATGTACGCCCGCAGAGGCGAGGCAGTAGCGCGCACTCCCTCGAGCTTAGGGTCGGCGGTGAATGCATGTTTCAGCGCGTATGACAGGAGATCATCCTGCATGCCTGCGGGCCGGTACGGCTCTTCGACGTGGAAGTGACGGATGGTCGCCACTTTGGAGGTCCCCTTCGTCATTTTGACTTGACCGGAGCGGTCCTTCTTGACGGATCCCGGGGTCACTTGCTCGTCCGCGTCTGCGTCGGGAGAGGCGTCGAGGGCGATCATACCGACGAACCGGCCGTCCCATTCCAAGATCCAGAAGCCGGATGAAGGGGAGCGGGAATAGTATGTCGGTATGTCGACGAGATCGGGTCGCCGAAGGACATGATTTGAGCGGTCATCGAAGTCCCAACGATTTAACCTCAAGAGAGTATGTATGTGTCAGGCAGTTGAAAAAGGTCGACAAGCGAAAACCATACCAGTCAATTGCGAACATCAGCACGACAGATAGTGCTCCGAAGGCAGGGAGCGGTGCAAGGTACCCGAGCAAGCCATGTTCTAGCTTCGGCCACCAATTCATGTACTCGACGAAGACGCAAGAAAGTCCGATCCACAGGGATATGACAAGCGGATTGGAGTACACTGTGTGAGCATGCCGTTAGCTGGCAGTATCGCCGTAGAGTCACACGACTTACGTCTGCTGTTCGCAATGGCAATGGGCTCCATCTCTGCTTTGCCGACCATAAAGCGAATACGCTTCTGGTCCGACGCTTCGACCGGGCGGATTGTCGCGACTGGCTCGACCATCTTGCGCTACGTGGTGGTTTGGTAGAAGACTGGATGCGCCTTGAAAAGATGTGGGACGGCAAGAAAACTGGGATTCAGGGCAGCCATGGTGGATCGAGAGTCAGGGCAAGCTGTGGCGGCAGGAGATGGGACGCACGTTCGTGCCAATCCAATATTGAGCCACGTGACCGACGCGTCGCGCGTTTAGATCTCCAGTTGCGCGTTTAGATCCTGTATATAGATGGCGATCAGCCTGTCCCACCTCCCTGAGCAGGACTCTCATCTGCTCGACGAGGACCCTCCACAGCACGACTGACCACAAATCAGCAAATATTCGAAACAATGCTGATCACTAAAACCCACTACGACATCCCGACAAAGCTCGACCCGAACGGTCGTCCAATCAGGATCTTCGTGATCGCACCCAACGTTCCTGGCTATCCGAATGCCAAGTTCCCAGGTAAGCCCCACTGCACAGCGCCCAACTCATGCAGTACGTCACTGATACGGGTCAATATCGACAGGTGTCGTCTGCTTTAGGTCAGGATGATGAGCCGATGCGCACATAGTGTTCTGCTGAGACGCCGTGCTATCTCCCAGCGAGATCTACCAAGTGACCGGACCTGTCGAGCGTTTCGCTGGTCAGATCGCAAGCCATGGATATGTCGTGGGCGAGTCGATTCGTAAATCTGCTCGTTCAGAGTGCTGATCTTGAGCGATGCAGCCTGTCCTTCTATTTACCATGAATTCGAGGGTCCCGAAGCCCTTCCTTACGATGCTGAAGGCACGCACATCCTTCAGCCACGCTTGCGCTAGAATCGTCTCAGCATGCTCACGACTACAAACTAGGAACCGACAAAGGCAACAAGTATAAGGTAAGCCGCATTCCTGACTGATCCCCCGACGTTACAACTGATCGTCTAACAGATCGAGAAAGAAGTCGCAGCATACGACGAGGTGAGTCCGATCTCGTTACAGATGTGCACCTCTCTTCATCTTAGGAGCTCTCTAGGATGCAGCGCTCGCCATCGATCTGCTCTGCTCCCTGAAGAATTGCAACGGACGCATCGCCGGTTTGTCCCTTGTCGCCTACTTACCGACCGAACTCCCTAACGGTGTATGCAGCCACTGGAATGTGTCTCGGTGGACACTTGGTGCGTCACCTTCACTCCTCAGTCACCCTCATCGCCCCGAGACTCAATCACATACCGGCCTGTCTCGTTACAGGCCTTCAGGGTACGCACACTTCAGATGAACAAGCGACGGGCGTCGTAGCTCACTCTCGGCCAGGCTGCGTTCGATCCCCGCGTCCGAGCGTCGTTCTGCTGGTTCGCGACTGACATACACAGCGCCACGCTTGGCAAGGGCAAGAACGACAACTCGCTTGTCCGCGTCCGCAACGGCGACTTGAAGGGCAAGGGCGAGCTCGTGGTACGTCGTCTGACCAGTCTCTCACACGTCCTATATATAACGATCCCGGTTCCAGATGGTCTTCGGTAAACAGGTATACCTCCGCTGCATATATCAGATGGGAGAGGCCGCTCATTTCGTTGTAGGACACCCACGTCCCTCGGGAGGGGCGCGACCTCATTCGCAAGACCCTTGAAGATGCGAACGTCACGGCGACGGTATGTGAAACACATGCATGTCCCATAGCCCTTTCCGCATCGCTGACACTCACCGCTCAGTTCCTCGAAGTTCAAGCGCAACATGCCTTCATCAGAGACGAGGAATCCAAGGGCCGCTGGGATGCGGCATTGACGAGGTCTCTCGTGGGGGTCATGATGGAGGTCTTCGAGCGCACCGTCGGGCGAGACATGGGGGAACGCGTGGACGACGGTACTAAGATCGAGCATGTATGCTGAACGTCGACGACTACATCGATTGTATAAGATGCAATTCTCACGCATTTTCCTACTCACCGAGTCCTCACAACAAACCTAACAAGTTCACACATCGGAGCATGAGAGTGAGAAAGCAACGCTACATGGATTGGACTTCTCATTCTCGACCCACAACAACGCAGGGACATTACTGAACATGAGCCGCCGGCCCAGCAAGACCGACGGCGCGCTTCGTTATCGTGAATACAACAATGATGGAGATGGTAAGAACACAGTTGCGAGAGTTAGAGATACCATGCGAGATAAGTGGAAGGAAAGCGAAGATGCAAGGACCGAGAGGGAAAGGGAAACCGCGTCTAAGTCGTTTACTTCTTCTTGGCCGCCTTCTCCGCCGACTTGGTGACCTTGCCACCCGACTTGTCGGTCTTGTCGACGGACTTGATGATGCCGACGGCAACCGTCTGCCTCATGTCACGGACGGCGAAACGACCGAGAGGGGGGTACTCGTTGTAGGACTCCACGCACATGGGCTTGGAGGGAACGAGCTTGGCAATGCAAGCATCACCAGACTTGACGAACTTGGGGCTCGCCTCGATCGACTTGCCGGTACGACGGTCGATCTTCTCGATGAGCTCGGCGAACTTGCAAGCAATGTGGGCAGTGTGGCAGTCAAGAACGGGGGCGTAGCCGGCACCGATCTGACCAGGGTGGTTGAGGATGATGACCTGGGCGGTGAAGGACGCGGCCTCCTTGGCGGGGTCGTTCTTGGAGTCGGAGGCGACGTTGCCACGGCGGATATCCTTGACAGAGACGTTCCTGTGCAAGTGGTCAGCATCATGCAGAGTACATGGTGGAGTAATGAAGACGTACTTGACGTTGAAGCCGACGTTGTCACCGGGGACACCCTGCTCGAGCTGCTCGTGGTGCATCTCGACGGACTTGACCTCAGTGGTCACGTTCGAAGGAGCGAAGGTGACGACCATGCCGGCCTTGATGATACCAGTCTCGACACGACCGACGGGCACCGTACCGATACCACCGATCTTGTAGACATCCTGGAGGGGAAGACGGAGGGGCTTGTCGGAGGGACGGACGGGGGGCTCGATGGCGTCGATGGCGTCGAGGAGGGTCTTGCCCTTGACAACACCAGCCTTCGTCTCCTTGGTCCAGCCCTTGTACCAGGGCATGTTGGTGGACTCCTCCAACATGTTGTCGCCGTGCCAGCCGGAAATGGGGACGAAGGGAACCGCCTTGGGGTTGTAGCCGACCTTCTTGATGAAGGTGGACGTCTCCTTGACGATTTCGTTGAAACGGTCCTCGGACCACTGCAGGGAAGATCAGCATACAATCATCACCAGGCGGATAAGACAAACTACGAACCTTCGTGGTGTCCATCTTGTTGACGGCAACGATGAGCTGCCTGACACCAAGGGTGAAGGCAAGGAGAGCGTGCTCGCGGGTCTGGCCATCCTTGGAGATACCAGCCTCGAACTCACCGGTACCGGCGGCAATGATGAGGATAGCGCAGTCAGCCTGCGAAGTACCGGTGATCATGTTCTTGATGAAGTCACGGTGACCAGGGGCGTCAATGACCTGGAAAACATCGCATGAGCATCGAATGAAAAATTTTCATATCAGGCAATGCACGTACGGTGACCATGTACTTGGGGGTCTCGAACTTCCAGAGGGCGATATCGATGGTGATACCACGCTCACGCTCAGCCTTGAGCTTGTCGAGCACCCAGGCTATGAAACGTGCGGTTAGGCGATGCGGTGCAGCCGGCGGCTAGATCAGTACTCACCATACTTGAACGAGCCCTTGCCGAGCTCAGCAGCCTCCTTTTCGAACTTCTCGATGGTACGCTTGTCGATACCACCGCACTTGTAGATAAGGTGACCAGTGGTGGTCGACTTGCCGGAATCGACGTGACCGATAACTGCGGACTGTCAGATAAAAGCCCAAAGGGGGTCGAAAAAAGAGTCGCTACTCACCGACGACGTTAACGTGGGTCTTCTCCTTTCCCATTTTTGATGAAGATCTACAGAGGTACGGTCAGTAAAATGAAGATCGGTTGAAAGTCGGGTCCCTTGCCAGGCCCCGAGTCGCGTAGATAGCGGCTGAGCGCGTAGTGAGACACGATCTCGCTACCACTCTCGCACGCACCGACGCGCAGAGAGCCTTTGGCAGGTTCACGACGTGAGAGAAGGCTACTCACGCAAACGAAAGTGTAAGAAAGTGGGGAGAGAGCGAGAGGGGAGATGAGGGTAAGAGGAAACTGGCGGAGGAAGGGATTCTAAGGTTTATGTACCCGCGGGCGGGCTCGAAAATTTTAGATGATCGATAGAGATCTGGCTGATTACAACCCTCCACCCATGCGCCGGCCGGCTCCGCCGTCGCCCCGGAGTCACCTCCGGCCCTCAGCCCTGCGTTGATTGGTCATCGGCCCAGCGTCTGTCTTCTTCCGGGCAAATATCCCAGATCTAGATCTTTCGACGCAAATCTAGCTGCACCGTCCGTCGCTCTCCTCCGACAGCTCGAAGCCACAAATCAGCCACCGTGGCCTCACGCAGACGCGAGAACAAACGGTACAAGTTCAAATTTCTATTGCACATGGTCGATGACTACGCAAATACATTTTACGGACGGACGACAAAAAGATGCGACTTTGCTGAGAAAGATGCGGTCGGAAGGGGGGACGATGCGATGGTGTCGATAACATAACGGTACAAAACGGTCGTGAGCGAGCTGTAGATGAGCATCGCGTCTCGGATGCTCCGGACGAGCGATGGATGTGGAGAGATAGCGCGAAAGACGTCTAAGAGGCGTCTATAGTTGCGCCTGCAATATGCGAAGCCATCAGATAACATTCGCGACGTCTGCGAGACAAACGAAATCAGCTTGACAGCCCCGGGCACTTCTGATCGTGCGAGCAGAGACGCATTGCACGCACATTGCATGTGGCCTGTAGAAGATCGACCTGCGGTCATGAGTTCAAACCCCATCCTCCGTTACCGCTGAGGAAGCGGCTCTGTAGGATCCTCTGGAATGATGGACGTGCGTTTACGTCCACACGCAGGCATGCCCTCACCAGAGCTGCTGCGTCTCCGAGCGCACCGCCTCCATCCGATTCCTCGCCTTCCTTCTCCTTACCCTCCATGCATCGCTCATCCAGCGCGATCGAAGCGTTTGAGAAGGGTGACTCCAAGCCCTCTTGCGCTTCGGCTGCCGTGGTGAAGGGACATTCACCGACAAGCATCACGTACGCGACCACACCGAACGCCCATACGTCCTGCTCCTTCCCGTAATATCGTTCGCCGCGAAGAATCTCGGG
This sequence comes from Trametes sanguinea, assembly GCA_008973685.1. Lineage (NCBI taxonomy): Eukaryota > Fungi > Basidiomycota > Agaricomycetes > Polyporales > Polyporaceae > Trametes > Trametes sanguinea. Next base: position 2,289,196 of record WAHA01000001.1, on the reverse strand, counting down.
GCCAGCATAATCGAGGCTACATTCTCCCACGAATGAGAAGCCGGCTAAGAACTTGGGAGATATGCAACTCACGTGCCGCTGAATGTGTCCCATCCACTCTTCTTGACGAGGCCGGAGCTGCCGAAGTCGATCAGGACGCACTTCCCATTGGCCCCAAGTACAACGTTTTCGTCCTTAATGTCACGGTGAACTGGGGGAGCTTCTTAGCATCGATTGGCCTTTATTGAGGTGGAAAGACTTACCGATGCCCTTGGAGTGCAAGAATGCCACGGCGTCCGCTATCTGCCCGAGATAGGTTCGGATCATATCAGGAGGCAACCCGTTGGGATAGCTCTCCACGAGGTCAAAGAGGTCAGTAGGCGGAGGAGGCTCGTTAGGTACTGGTTCTGGGGTGGTGGAAGGGAGAACGAGATAGTAGTAGTGGTTGTCTTCGAAGAAGTCGAGGAGAGGACAGATATTAGGATGACCACTGACGACCTTGCCCTCTACCCACTCGTTCGGCACGTCTGGCTTGTTGCGTAGAGGATCCCAAGGACGTGGCGGAGGCAGGACGTAATGGGTGCTCGAGATGGCCGACATGACGTAGATCTCGATTGGAATGGTACCAAACTTCGGATGTCTCTTCCAACAATCAGCGAGTATGCGCGACTTGATAATTTGCTTGATGATAATTGGCGGCTGTCGTGCGAACGTCAGTATGTCCGTTGCGATACACAAATCATTGCAAGTCGTACCCCCAATGACCCATCATCCATCATCTCGCGTGCACGTTTGACAAGACCGTACGCCCCGCGTCCAATCTCGCGTTCAATAACGAATTCGGAGATGCTCCGCTCCCCTACAGTTGTAGCCTTCTCATTCGGGGTGGGAGGGCCGGTGCTGCTCGCCACACTGAGATAGCTCGCGGCACTGTTTGTCCGAACAAGTCTTTGTGGCCCTGCGGGGAGCGGGGAAGGAGGTTCGATCGGGGCGATAGATACGCGACCGGCTATGAGAGAGACCCGCTGTTGCGACGATCTGCGTCGCATGCGAGGGAACTGAGACGAGCGCGGAGAAGAGGGTGTGCTCGAAAGAGGACTGCGAGCGGATGAGGTGCCTGGCGCCAGAGGAGAGGTTGGTCGCGGAGAGGCGGGGCGGGAAGCGAATGGGCGAGGGGATGACGGCCGAGACTGGACAGGGGACCGAGTAAGAGGGCCCGCGATGAAACTGCCGGAGCGAGGTGACGAGAGCGGGGAGAGCGGTGTAGGAGGGGTTATAGACGTCGAAAGGATGTTGTTGCCGTTCACCGAGCTGTTGGTGGCAGAGCGCGGTACTGCGGAAGTGCTCAGCCATACCGGCCGAGTGGGACGCAAGGTCGCCGTACGATCCTTGGAGGCGTCAATGGCGTCCTGGGACGGCTCATCATCTTTGTCGTGGTCGCTGCTGCTGTCCTCGCCCTGCCTGTCCCATCGGAATCCACGACCGATGGAAGTGACGCCCCAGCTGTTGCCTACGCTGGCGGCGCGGTATAGGCGTGGGCTGGAAGAAGGGGGAGGCATCCAGTCGTCATCGTCGAAGCTAACGTCAACAGACGGAGCGGCCAGCATGACGCCTTGCGGAGGGGCTAGAGCGCGAGAAGAGATGGGACGTCTGGCTGATTTGGCGTGAGTCGATGGTGGTGGAGCTGAGCGAGAGCGAGAGGAACGGAGGAGTGGCAGAGGTTGGTGCTGGAGCTGGAGCTGGTGAGAGTGCGAGTGAGACTGAGGGCCAGGCGAGCGCGGCTGTTTGCACGTGGGCGATGGTTTCCCGCCGTGGTGCGGCAGACGACTTGCTGCAGTCCACAAATACTCGTCATCCGAGCTCGAGTCGTATCCCGCATCCATGCTGGTGGGAGTAGGAGGATACATCGCAGTCGCCTTCTCAATGGCGGGTCCAATAGCACGCTGCAGCTGAAGCAGGTGGTCGCCCTTCTGAATTCCAAGCCGTGCGACCCCTCAGCACCCCGGGGCCATGGCCATGCGATCCGACTCCAGTCTCCGACTCAGACTCACTGCTCTACCCCTCGATAAGCCCGATTAGCGCTCCATTGGCGCCCACTTCTCTTTTCGGCTTCCCACACCACCCACGTGGATTAGACGCCCACCTCCTCTCAGCACAGGCGGATTTTGTGCTGCAGCTCCAGTACGCCCCCGTCAACGCCCTCCTCAAGCCTCCTCAAGTGTAAGTACGCCAGTCCGAACCTCTGACAGCACAGCCTAGCGTCTCAGGACTCGTCTCGTACAAATTTGAGGCGCGGATTCTGCCGGGAAGACGGTGGATGCAACCTCGCCTTGTCGGATGACCTGTTGCTCTGGGCTGCCATTTTGAACGACCGCTCGCTCTCTGCTGGGTTCTCATCTGCTCTTTTCTCCAGTCCGCCATGGTCAAGGTCCCGATCGTCAAGAAGCGCACGAAGCCCTTCAAGTGAGATATTGCAATCCTACTCAGAATAGGCCCCGTATTCATCTCTTGTGCAGGCGCCACCAGTCCGACCGTTACAAGAGCGTCAAGGAGGCATGGAGGAAGCCCAAGGGTATCGATAACCGCGTCCGTCGTCGGTTCAAGGGCCAGCTGCCCATGCCCAAGGTTCGTCCGTCCAAACGTTCCGTCTCGGTTCGGGAGACTGACTCACTCCTCTACAGATCGGTTACGGCAGCAACAAGAAGGTTCGCCATAGAGGAACTGGCTCGTGAGCTCCAGTACTGATGAGGATTTGTTAGACCCGTCACCTCCTCCCCAACGGCCTGAAGAAGTTCCTTGTCAGCAACGTTCGGGAAGTTGACCTTCTGTTGATGCACAACAAGAGCTTCGCGGCGGAGATTGCGCACAACGTCAGCAGCCGCAACCGGACACTCATCCTTGAGAGGTACGTTCATCTTGACTACCATATTACGATCAAAATTGTAACTCACTGTGTCATAGGGCTAAGGTCCTCGGCGTCAAGGTCACCAACCCCACCGCCCGCCTGCGGTCGGAGGAGTAAAAGGTCGTCGTCATTGTCGGTATCGCTGTTGTTTCATTTGCTCTTCTCTACCATGTATCCATTCCCCTATGCCAGAGATAATCGACATGCGACCATGTTTCAGGCCCATAACTTATATATTCGAGTGTTGGATCTCTCGCGTCTCCCACTAGGCTATATTCTCAGGCAAGTTCTCATTTTCGTTGGGACGCGTACGTGCGTGATCGCCCCAAATCCTCGACCTCCGTGTGCGAGAACAAACTGTCCGGGCCCGCTCGGGCATTATTGGGTATATTTTGTAGTATCTCCTACTTTGGGTTGCGCCTGTTGTTATCGGTCCGGATCTGGACCCCGTTCGAGGAACAGCTTAACGCGATCGCTGACGTCGATGGACAATCGAGAGCTCGCTCGGGCTGATCGTACAGAACATCTCAGGCGTATTACGGCGAGCCTGGTCGCACAGTGCTCTGACCGTTATCCACATTATTGCCTCCGACCCTGATTCCAGCTGCGAGACGTGTTCTGTGTCCATCAGTGTAACATGTCTACGAGGTACGCCGGTCGTGCTGTTTGGCCGTAGGCATGGCTCACCTGGTCGACAATCCAGGAAAGCAACCCATGCAGATTCGTGGTACACTGGAAACGGTAAGCTCATCGACCTCAGCGAGTGAACTTGTATGCTAACTCATGAATTCCATAGCAAGCCGACTCGACCGCGAGCTATCGGGATGGCTGGAGGCAGTGAAACCTTCGCCGGAGGATGAGTACAACCCGCCTGTACCTGGTACGAAAGCTGTAATCGCGCCGTGAGTACTGGGCACTTGCATATACCGCTGCGAGCTGCCCTGATACAGCCCAAGCACAGGCATGCTGGATATGCTTACTCTGGCCCTGCCGCTGCTTGGGCGTACAAGAGCATCGATACCACAGGAATGTATGTAATGCCTGATGATCCCTTCTTGCTTCGCTCATTGAACCATCAATTCTATCAGAACTCGTGTATTCGTGTTGGGGCCATCCCATCATGTCTACCTCGATGGCTGCGCCCTCACCCGGTGCACGCAGTATGACACACCGATTGGTGCGCTCCCGATAGATGTAGAGAGTGAGTTCGATCTACGATTCCTTCAGGATCTCTAGGACTCAACGCTGCCTCAGCAACAAGGGAATTGAAGAACACCGGTCAGTTCTCCGAGATGGATCTGCAGACGGATGAGGACGAACACAGCATTGAGATGCACCTGCCTTACATCCGCAAGGTCTTCGAAGGGCAAGTATGGACTCGAGATGTCCCACTGCAATCTCTGACTCAGCTGCAGGAAGGACATATCTATTGTGCCCATCCTTGTCGGAGCAATCAACTACGACAAGGAGATCTCATACGGCAAGCTGCTGGCGCCATACTTAGCCAGAGATGATACCTTCTTCGTCGTATCCAGCGATTTCTGTCACTGGTATGCACTGGCCCCCGCAAGTTCCAGACCGGTGCTAAATCATTTGGCAGGGGCTTGAGATTCCAGTATACGTTCTACTACCCCCAGCCTCCCCCGAGCGATGTTCCGCCTGTCAGGCTGTCGCGAGCAGACCCATCTCCTGCCTCGCTCAAGAGTCATCCCATCCACGCCTCCATCTCCGCACTGGATCACGAGGCCATGGAACTGCTCACGATGCCGCCCTTTACGGCGTCGCAGGCGCACCACGAGTTCGCCCAGTACCTGGCGAGGACGAAGAACACGATCTGCGGACGCCACCCGATTGGCGTGCTGCTCGGCGCGCTCGCGGCTCTGCAGCAGCAGGGCAAGGCACCGAAGTTGAAGTGGGTGCGGTACGAGCAGAGCAGCCAGTGCATGACCGTGAAGGACTCGAGCGTCAGCTACGCTAGCGCCTTCGTCAAGCTCTAAGCACAGGACCAAGGACCGGACTGGAGAAATGTAACGCAGGTAGGAAGGAATGTTGTATCCATGTACCAATAGATGTCAAATCATCAGGAATCATCTATGTTGTGACGAGAGAATCCGGGAGAGTCTACATGTGCGCTGATATCTCGGAGGGCAGAATGTCAATCTGCAACCCAACGGGCTCGTCTGTCTCGTCCTCGGTGCCTGGTTGACCAGAATCGTTGATGACCTGTGCATGGGGCGTAGTGAGTTCAATCAAACAAGTAGGTATTCCTGATTGAACACTAACGTGTCCGTCCCGGATGACGATGTCTTCAAAGCCCCAGTCCCTCGAGGCGCCATCCTTTAGATGAGCACCGTCCGCAAGCCTCTTCGCTATCCAACTGCCCACGGGGCTCGTCGCTCCAGGCAGTCGGTGAAGCTCCGTGATGCTGCAGCACCCGACCCGCAGGGGCAGCTCCCGGTTCCCGACGAGCTCTCGAGTGAGCGCAATGACGGTCGCGGCGTGGCTCACGAGCAACACACGCTTATGCTTCCCGCCGAACTTCCGCTCGATGGTCGGGATGAGCGCGCGCAGGAGCCCGTTCGCGCGGTCGTGCACGGCGGGGACGTCCTCGCCCTTGCGCGAGGGGTAGTATATCGACTTCCATGAATCGTCGATTTCTGGAAAGTACGTGCGCAGCTCACTTGCGGACGCTGGGCGCGGATGTAATCCTGTACCTGGGGCCACAGGCGAGTACCACTCCGAGAGGCCTATAGAAAATGTGAGTCACCTAGTACGCTATCGCATCTGCGCTGTAACAGCTCGTACCGTGCTCCACATAAAGTGGCAGTCCAAGCTTCTGTGCCGTAGGCACTGCGGTCTGTAGGCATCGGTCTGTTGGGGCAGTATGAGAACATCAGTGCATCTGAGGGCAAAGTCCGCCACGGAGGCTGTATGCGCTCACAGTACGGCGACGAGAGAATGATCGTCGGACGTTCGTCTTCTGGCAACGAGAGAAAGTAATCCGCAAGTTCCTGGGCTTGGTTCAAGCCGTACACGGCGAGTGGTGGGTCGCGAGGTAAGCCTGGGCGTTCAGGCTCGTCAGGCCCGTCGTAACAACGCCACCGTAGTGCCTCTCGGCTCGTGAAGCACGAAAAGGAGCGTACCGGTCACACTCTGCCTGAGCGGAAGGTTTGTGAGCCTTGTGATGTCCGCAGTTCCAGAAGAGCACCTACCAATCGTTCGTAACCCAATTCATGCGATATCCTGGACATACAACGTCAGTCTGGACTTGTTGCCGCGGCATGGGCAGATAGGGTGTGGCAGACCATGTCTAGCGATGTAGATGGTCTCGATGGTCATGTCTACGTTCTAGTGGCTGTGGTGCAACTAAGAGCAGAGACCTTCAACTGTTGTTCGTCGCGGGACACAACTCGGCGTTGGTCTGAACGCTCAACGTCAACCGGCGTTCCGGACGATATGATGCATGGACGATCATATCTTGCCTCCCGGAAGCGGCGTGGAGTCATCCAATCACAGAAGTCGGCGCACTAGCTTTTAGAGTGAAGCCGCGCACCCTAGGGTTTCTTTCCATCCTCCTCGTTGGTCTATATCTGCTACTTCGTCTTACTTGGACATACCACGCGCGCCGCTGGCGACTGACAAGTACTCATGATGTTCTGCGGCAAATGCATCGATGGGTCTTACACCTCGTATACAACACGACTAAATATGGAGGGCCACAGAGCATAAGATACCGTGCATAGTCTTGGTTCATACGTCATGTCAGAAAAAGGGCTGGTGAGTGGATCAGCTACTACTGGACACAGGAGCAAGGGGCACAGAGCGCGGAGAGAAGAGCGAGGGATACGAGGTGACGGGGATGCAGGACGCGCTCGCAATATCAAGACAACGAAGACATCGATAGAGGGGGGAAAGGGATCAGACGTTCGGGGCCAGATGACTCCAAAATTTTTTCGTCGGGGCCGCAGAGTGTTGGAGGAGTCAAAAAGATTCAACCGCCGCGAGGTTGAATCGATATATTGGTCAGGCTATTAAGCCAGGGAGGGGAAGGCGGTCTCATCGGCCACGTTGAGGGCGGGAGTCGAGTTGTTGCCGTTCGCCGCACGGCCGCGTCCGCCACGGCCACGACCGCCACGAGGAGCACGCTCGCCACCGCGTTCGCCGCGACCACGACCACCACGGGAAGGACGCTCGAAGCGAGCATCGATCTCGATGTAAATCTTCTCCTCCTTCTTAGCCTTGGGCTTGGGAGCAGTGGACTTGGCCTTGAACCGACGTCAGTCTTGAGGCGTGAGAGGGGGGAAGAAACAGATTTACCTTGCCAACGAAGTAAGCATCCTCATCCTCGTCCTTCTTGGTGATGATGACAGCATCCTTGAGATCGGAGTCATCGACCTTGCGGACCTCGGGCTTGGGGACGATGTCGAGGCTCTGCTTCTTCTTCAGGTATTCGTCCAGAGTGAGGGTGTTGTCCTCCTCCTCAGGCTCACGGGGCTTGCGGCCCTCAGCCTTCTCGCCGGATGCAGCCGCGTCAGCGGGGGTCTCGGCAGCAGCAGCAGCCCAAGCATCGCCCTCGCCAGAGTTGGTCCACTCGTTCTTCTCGGCGGCGGCATCAGTGGCAGCACCAGCCTCGGCATTCAGCTCGGACGTCGGCTCGTCACCACCCCAGCCTTGGTGGATCTTCTTCTCAGAATCGCTGGAGAGAGACGTGAGTAAATCAACTGGGACATTGTGAGCTAACTTACGTCTTGCCGGTCGCGCTGTGGCGGTCGAACTGACGGCCGCGACCGCGGGCGCGGTCACCACGGCCCCTGCCACGACCGCGACCACGACCCTCACCGTCGCCTGTTCAAGTTCGATACACCCAAGAGAGAGCAAGGCAGAAGCAATCAGTTCATAGCACTTGAGCCCCTGTCGGAATGTGAGGACTTACGCTTCTTGGGCTCGGAGTCCTCGGCGGCAGCATCGCCGTTCTCCTTGTCGCGGGGCGCAGACTTGCCACCGCGCTGGTAGTACCTGCCACCTCTTGAAGCGGGGCCGCCACGGGACTTCTGGGTACCGCGGGTCGAAGGAGCAGGTGCGGGAGCCGCCTCCTTGGCCGGGGCAGCGGGGGAGGGAGAGGCAGGCCGCGAGGCATCCTCTGTGGGATAGAAGGCATAGGTCAGTGATTGCTCCCTTTTTGACGAGTATATCGAGGGGTAGAAGGGGAAGGCTTGTGTGGGAGGAAGTGCGCGATTTTCGAGGAGGACTGACCATCGAGGAGGGCAAAGGGGTTTTTACTGGCCACCGACATCTTTGACGGGGCCCTCTTTTGCGGTCAGTCGGCGGGTAAGGTCCCTGGACGGCGTGAGTACTGTCGAGTAGATTGACGGCGGGGGCGACGAGGTTTCGGACAACCCTGCTATGCTCTCGTCCGCGCACGGGGGGACCCGGGAACCGGTGCCAGAAGTCCCGTTCCAAGCCACCGGCCATCCGCTGTACAGTTCTTCGGAGTCCCATATATAGTCGCCCGAGAGCGAAGAGCAGCCCTAACGCTTAAACGCACAGGTGAGCTTTCCCGCCAGTTTCTCAGCCTCTCGCAGCCGCTGACGACGTTCTGCAGCCCTCAAAAGCATCTCGACGATGACTCGCTCGCCGGCTTGCTGGACTTGAGCGGGTCGAGGACCTTGAGACCGTCACAAAGGGCTGGAGAACGAGAAGGCTTACGCTGCGAACGATGAGACTTGGGTGCGGCGCACTCGTGCTTCAGTGATGGGACCGTGGTCTTAGCAGCTGGTCCTTCGTGGCCGCTGTGTGGGCTGCGTCGCAATGTCTCGTTGTACATTTCCGTTGTTTCGTTAATCTATCTGGTCCGATCTTACCTAATCTGTGCGTGCGTGGACGTCATTCATATGCTTGCCTGAAGGAGTCGGGTATGCGTATTTGAAGGATCGGTGCGCTGCGAACTGCCAGTACAGAGGCTGATTGGGTCACCCGCCCACGAACTTGAAGGGAGTTTGGACGTGGCCTTGTGACTTTGCCGCTGTGACTGGCCCTCGCGCTTGAGAGGCACAGTGCACTCCCCCGCGATGGGTGGCAACACGTCCGCCTTGTGTTCGCTCTCTCTACTTATCCCTCCTCCCCATATCTCGCCCTCTTCACTATACATCGCTGCTTCGTGCTTGACGCATGGCTGGGCGACGACTGACGATCTCTGCCTTGCTCTGTGGGGACGAGCAGCAGCCTCAGGACGGTCCGCAGCCTCAAGGACCCGCCAGTGCGCATTCCACGCCATCCACGTCCACTGTCCCCGCACCGTCTGGGTCCGACATGGTGTCTGGCAATCTAAGAGGCGACCAAGGAGGAGGCTCCAGTTCTGTAGAGTCTCACAACCATGCATATCGTACTAGCATACCTTCCCCACATATTAGCCGAGTCAGCCACAATCCCGTCCCTCTCTCATTCCAACCTGTACATCACAGCACACAAACGTCGTCGCTACCTCCAGCAGACGACCCAATCGCACACCGTAATCTACGAGGAGGGCACCCGGGTAATGAACCAGACCATCTTGAAACTCCGGCGAATGCATCCAGGTCTCCACTAGTCTCAGCTGTAAGCCCTGAACGCGACGTCGCCTCCTACCACAACCTCCATTCTCTTCCTCAGACCACACCTCGACCCGTTCCCACACCTCGCAGGAGCTCTGATCCTCGTGGAAGTAACTATCGTTCGGGGGAAGGCCCATCTTACTTTGCCCGACCTCGTTCTGGCACCAGTGCACACTCCGATCCTCTTGTCGCTGCAGCTGCTTACACATTTCCTCCCCCTCTCCCTCCCCAATCTCCCTCCTACTCAGCTCACCAGTCCCCATCAGCTTTCTTCACCTCGCAATCTCTCCCGAGTCCTTCTCGCTCCCCTATCTTCGGTCGACAGCCGGTGCGCTCTCCGTCTCAGCTCTTCAGCTCCATGTCCAGGACGTCACCCCGCGGCGAAGACCAGCAGCATTCATCTTCACAACTTTCACCAACGCCTCTCAATGCCTCCGCAGTCGCATCTGGATCTGGCTCTTCGCTCTTGCTGAGGGAAGAACCCATCGGTGCTCGACCCTCTCGTGTCCCCTCGGCGTCTCACAATCAGTCGGGCTCTCCGCCTTTGGTGAAACCACATACACCCGGGGCCGCGGCGCTCCCAAATCTACTGAACGCCGAATCACCCAGGTCTCCCGCAATCCCCTTTGGTTCACATGCAAGCCCGGGAGGCCTTGGCGCGTTGGAGGCACTGGTGCAGGTCGCAACAGAGGAAAGACGTCGGCTAAGCGGTGAGCTCCCGACCCCTTTAGAAAGACGAGAGTCCGCTCGGAAGGCATCCTTGAGCCCTGTTCTCAACCGACATCCGCCACCCCTACCGCCGCCCGCGAGCTCGCAGTCTCCGGTGCTGCAGCGGAGTCCGCCACTGCCTTCTCCGCGGCATGACGCGCGTGTTAGCTCGCTGGGATTCATATCCCTGGGGCAGCCGCATCCTCACGATGGAGAACCCCCTAGCAAGAAACGAAGACGAACCGACAGCACGGTCTCCGGGGCTGCGCCTGCCCCGCCGGTCACGGCACCATCTCTTCCTGCCCCTTCGACGCCACCCGTGGCTGCCTCGATGAAGCCGCGGAGCATCTCTCAGCTGCTTGTAACGGGGTCTCAACCCCCAGCGACACGCCCCGTCGAGTCTATACCAGAACTACAGCTTCCTCCGCTCTCGTCCGACCCTCCAGCTGCTCCCACTGTGATACGAGAAGCAGAGGAGATGCCCCCACCTGCCGAGGAAGCCTCCGTCTCGCCCATACATGCGGAAGAGAAACCGATTGACCCCGAGAGCAATCGGGATATTGCCTCTCCGCCCAAAGAGACTCCTGTGGAGGAGGAGGAGGAGAAGGAGGAGGAGGAGAAGGAGGAGAAGGAGAAGGAGGAGGAGGAGAAGGAGGAGGAGAAAGAGGCGGTCAAGGTGGACGAGCCGAGCGTCCTGTTACCTGCCTTGGGCCCAGACAACGCTGCATCCGAGCCTGTGTCCGACACTTCGCCGGACCCTATAGCAGATGCGTCTACGTCTGCCCCACCTGTCATCAAAGTACAAGGGCCGAGGGGACAGTCCGAGCCGGACGCTCACGAGTGGTTACTGGAGCATTATGCGACCGATTCACCTGCCGCCGCGCCGATTCAGCACTCGCCCGTTCCGGAAGGGCCTCCAGATACACCAGAGCCGTCTGTAGCCTCCCCGTTACCCCTGCTCAAGGAGGAGGAAGAGCTCCTCGCGGAAAGCGTACCTTCTGAGCCTCCGCCGACGAAGGATGCAAGGTCGAAGCTGCTCGAGGCTCCGTCAAGGACCCCTACGCCTCTCGCTTTGTTAGAAGCGGAACTCGATTGCTCTACCCCAGATGAACGCGTCGCTCTCAGCGCTGCTGTGTCACCCACCTCGGATGCTGACCTTGCGATGGAGCTCGACCTGGCAGCTGATGCCTCAGAACAGCCAGCAACTGTGAAGAAGGACACGTCTACCAAAGACGAGCTGGACGACGAATTGCTCAGTCTGCTTGACGACAAGCCGCGACATTCACATTCGCATTCGTCAACCAAAGCGTCCCACGCACCCTCCTCTTCTGGTCGTGCTGAAGAGCCTCCTGCAGCTAAAGAAGCGTCGCTGAAGAAGCCCTCTGCCACTCCCGCACCTCGCCCATTGTCTGCCACTCCCGCGCCATCGGAGCGTATGGTCATGCCACCGCCCATTGCACCCCCTGGTCAAGCGTCCAAGTCTACGGCGAGCGACCAGCAGCCTGCCATCAAGTCAGAGAAGGCTGAGACCCCGACAGCGTCGTCCAGTATGAAGAAGAAAGAGCCATCAGCCAAGGTATGTTGACTCCGACCTCTCGTGTCGATTCGCATCTACGTACTAATGGATGTTCTCTGGGCAGCCTGCACAGAAGACCAAGCAGCCCGCTAAGCCGAAGGCGAAAGCCGCAGCGACCGGGAAGTCAACCAAGGCAAAGGCTGCGAAGGACAGCGCCGCTGGCTCCAGTGGTCGAGTGACGCCTTCAGGTAGTGGAACAACGGCCAAGGGCAAGAAAACGGCCGCGTCGACTTCTGCTGCAGCATCCGCCGCAAAGCGGTCCGTGTCCGCTGCTGTCGGCCAGGCACGCTCGCGGTCTTCGTCCATGATGCCGGCGCCTCCAGAGCCACCAAGCAAACCTCAGCCCGAAGAGGAAGAGGAATCAGAAGAGGAGGTGGATGACAAGCTCTATTGCATATGCAAGACGCACTATGACGAGGACAAAGTCATGATTGCTTGCGATCGGTACGTCGCCTTACTTGGTCTCAATGCTTGCGGCCACTGACAACGGGTTAGATGTGACGAGTGGTACCACACACAATGCTTGAACATGAATGACCTCGAGGTGGATCTGATTGACCAGTTCGTTTGCCCACCATGCATCACAGGTATGCATGCTCAGCACTCATCCAAACACTCTATGCTGATATCCCACAGCAAATCCGCACTTGTCTCTGAAGACGACGTACAAGCAACGGTGCTTCGCAGGATTGAAGCATCCCAGGCCATCGTCTGCAGCTGCATGTCACAAGCCTGCTCGTGGCGCCTTCTCCAAGTACTGCTCAGACGAATGTGGTATCGCCTATATGCAACGCCGGATCAACGGCTGGGGTGGTGACCAAGAGGTACTCTGGGCCAGTGTCAGAGAGGTCAAACCCCGGGAAGGTGTCGTCGTCAAAGTACACACCGTCAAGGAAGAGCCCAATGGCACCGTCAAGTCGGAGCAGAAAACACCAGGCGCGGGCGGGTTCAGCCAGCTCGTCACGGAGACGCATGAGGTGCAGAAGCCGACGAAGACTCAGTACGAGCGCGCCATCACCAGGTTGCAGGCAGAGTTGGAGAAGATCGCTCCCAAGCGGGAGGCTCTCAAGAAGGACCTGGAGATCGTTATGTGGCGACAGAAATTACTTGAGCTCGCCGCGGCTCGCGCAGAGCGGGTCGAGGAATGCGGTTGGGATCAACGACTGTGCCTCGATGATGACGAGTACGCGGAGTATGGTGCAGGCATCTTGGAGAGCTACGAGGAAGGCCACGTGCAAGCTGGTGGCGATCAGGACGCAATGCAAGTCGACGGTGGCGTGGAAGACGGTGTCTGGTGGTGTCGAGGCAAGCGGAAGTGTCAACGACACGCTGGGTATGCAGATTGCGCTCTCCTGACGTGGTCCCACTCGCTCATTTGTGTGTCACAGGTGGCAAAAGCTTCGTGCTCTGGAGTTCGAGTTCGAGCAGGAGTTGAAGGAGAAGGCCATGTCGGCGCTCACGACTCAGGAACGCGAAATACGCAAGCAGCTCGAAGACGTTATCAGCCTCCAAGCTCGGAAGGCGAACATGCCTACGGTAAGCGTACCCCTCCAGCCGCTGAATGGCCGATCACAACCCAACGGGACCGTCAAATCTAAGTCCAACGGCACTGGGAAGAAGGGCAAGCAGAAGAAATGACCTATTATACACCCCGAACCACTTCTGCACTCCGCACTTCGGGCGCAGATCTTGTATGAACGATGTTAATGCTGGCGTGTTCTTCGTGTGCGTACCATAGTACATTGTGTATTGTGTATGGATTAGATTCCCGATTTCTGCGAGTGCGATTACGAGCAATGAGCGCGACGACAAGGAGATAAATACAACAAGGCGGATGTCCCTCTGGCGTAATGAATCTGCCTGCGGCGGGGTGCATCCATGAGAACATGAGGAGCAAGAAATCCAGAGGTTTGGGGAACAGCTCGGTGGGGCTCCGAATCAGTACCCGTCGCCCTCCCCGCCCTCCTTGCAGAATCCTTTCTCCTCGTACAGGATCTGCGACTTGACCTCTTCTCGCCGCTTCTTGTTTGCGATGTCTTGCTTATGATACGGCTCCAGGACGCTCCATTCTACTTGCCGCAGCGGGATTTCGTCTTCCTGATCAAGGTCCTGTCGCAGACAATCTCAGCGGGCCATCCAGAGACGTAGCGCCGTACACTGACGATCTCCCCAAGCAGTACCACATTCTCGCCTCGGATGAGGTAGAGACCTCGCCACATCTCAGCGAAAACGTCTTGGTGGTAGATTCGTTCCACGGTGTCCTCAAGGACCAGGTTGGCTGACAGAAGCATCATGAGCTCACATATCCTGGACGCGGACACCTCGGAGACAGTATCTGAAGCCACTGGCCGCTCACCAAACTGATCATAGGAACGAAGCACTCCTTGGAGCTTCCGACCGTCTCGTAGAACCACGAGCATCTTCCCTACGCAAAGCCAAGTGAAGGCGAACCGGGATGATGAACGGTAGAGGCTATGGGCTCAGGTGCATCTTGACAGTACTTGGGGCAGACGTACTATCGACGCAGTCCACAAGCGACCCGGAGGTGGTGAATGGTATCAACGAGTCCATGGCGTTGAGGTGAAGACCTCGCGGATGCGATAGACGATCACAACGTAGGGAACGGGGCTGAGGTCACGAACAGGACAGTCGCGAAATGGAGGGAAAGGCAAGAGGCGGAACAGATGCTACGGTGAGTAGATGCGTACAATTGTCTGATAGCTGTCTATGGCATCTGTTAACAAGCTGATATGGCCGAGTCGTTAAGGCGAGTGATTTGAATTCGTTTCAATATCACTTGGGCATTGCCCGCGTAGGTTCAAATCCTGCTGTCAGCGATTGTTTTTGCCGTTCCCCAGCCGATATCCGCTGCACACACGTCAGAATCAACGTGAAGACAGTCCACTCCTTTCATGGCAACTATGCTGAATTTATATCTTCTGCACGTAGCGGCTGCGAGCAGTTTACCGGAGGGGTTTGTGGACTATTTGGACAGTCTCGCGACTTGGGTTGCGTACTGGACGCCTAGCCATACTCTCGCCGTTCGCGCAGCATACCAGAAAGGACCCACACGGACAGATTTCACTGGGGATCCCTGAATTCTACCTGATGCCAAAGTCCTCCTGTATGTTGGCCTACGCGTGAGTCTCTTACGCGGTTTGTTCATGTGCGTGGAAGTCCATGGGCAGCAGCATGAGCAGAAATCCGTGTTCCACTGCTATGACATTAATTACGACGATGAAGTTGCCGTCGCCTCCTTTCCAAAGTACGTCCACTGTCCGGGTAGTGGTTTCTCCTCCAGAGGTTCCCAGCTGTGTTGATTTAGTCCCGGTACATGACGCATAGGCAGCAGATAACTCACGCTTTCCACTCAAGCATCTTCTTCGCCAGACTCAGCTCGTCCTGAGCGATGTCTAGTGACTCCTCGACCTGTCCCTCGTCCAGCTCCTTCTCCAGCACCGAAATGTCGCCGTTCGCCTTCTCCAACACCTTCAGCTTGTGCAGCGTGAGCGCCTCGGTGCCTTGGCGGTAGACGGATGATTGAGGCATGGCGGAGAGGGTTTGGAGAGTGGCCTCGTAGGTTTGCCTCAACTGAGGAATGGGGTCATGGTGCACCTTGAGACCAGTAATGCCGGTCGTTGGCTTCCGTGCCGCGTTGAGGAGGGGGCGGGTGAAGCGGAACATGGCGGACGGTGGTGACTGCAGTTAGCGCCCGACCAGCGCCAGGCGTGCTGCAAACAAGTACTGCGAAGCGCCCGCCAACCTCGCGCGAGCGCATCGCTTTCAAGCAGCGGTCTGCTCTCTACTCTGAACGACTACTATGGCCGCCGCTCTCGCCCTCTACCAGTCGCGCTCAGTGGCTCGGCTACCATGAGTGCGCCTCTTGCTCGGATGTCCTTTGCTGCCGCTTTTGTTCCCTCTCTCCTGTGCCGCGCCGAAGCCGTTCTCCTGGGCCATTCCTTCACTACCCTCTCTGCTGGAGCTACTGCCTCCATGGCTCCTTGCTGTGCCTAAAAAGAAGACGTCACACTCAAGAAAGGCGATGAGGAGTGCTAACAAGGGCTTGAAGGACAAAGAGAGTAGGTCTCACAGGTAGCAGCAGGATGACCGGCTGCTAAGGAACGACCTGCAGACTTGGTGCATTGCCAGAGCTGCGGCTCCCCGAAGCTCGCACATAACCTGTGCCCCAGGTGCTATCGGGAAATCAACGTCAGCTGGAAGACGAAGAGTAGGACTGCATGATCGAGAGGACGGTGCCATACAGTGGGCCAAATTCACGTACAGCGTAAGTCTACCAATCTCCTCTTTCAGGAGTACTGTGCTGAGATCTCTCTAGTAGTATATGCTTCTATAATATCCATTCTGGCTCCTGCCCATCCAATCTGAGTGCTACGTCTTTCCCCTTTTGACTATTGGGACCCAGTGAACGGCGTGCATCTGACTCTCAGCGCAATGCTATACCATGCAACAGACGAAGCTGTAAATATCCTCTCGCCCGGTGCGGTCGGGCTATGCAAGGATACGCTGCTGCCCACGCAAGGAAAGGTCATCTGGCGACCTTGTGAACCTTTGTTTGTTCTATGTCCCGCTACCGTGCCCCTCCCGTCCATCTCAAGCTGGCATGGTGACTACCGCAGTGGCCCTTACACAGCGAGATGGGAAGGGAGGGTCCAGACACGTGGTCATGCGTTTGCAGATACCTACGCTCTGAATGACTCGCTGAAATAGCTACCTAATTTGGAACGAGTCTAGACGATGCGGCACATTAGGCGGAAGCAAGCAGTACGAGTGCAGACCGACCGATTTGGTCAATTCACTCGGCATTTACTGGACGCGGGATCGCCGCGACCAGCTCCTCGTACTGCAACCGCATTGGACGAACTTACCCGTACTGATTTAAGACGAAGTCTTGTCGGGAAACATTGCACCTTGCTGAGTGGCTGCATGCCTGCACGTCGACGCCGAGTTGGTCCAGGACTCGGTGAGGGGTGGCATCAATGCATACATGGTACAGGTAGTTATGCATCAATAGTCCCACAACCATGGTTGGACTCGATGTATATACCAAACAATGACTCCAAATCATAGTGGGATTGCGAGTTCGTGGCTGAGTGGCAAGAATGGTGTGGCCAGCTAAGTAGAATGTGACGGGCGCTTGAGAGCGCGTTTCGATCACATGACTGTCGCGTAGTATATCACAGTGAACCACTCGACGGCGCGGTTCAGCTTCAAGCCACCGACACGACCCTCAAGCCCGCCTTTCCGACCTCTCTCTGTACATCTTTCTCGCTCAACATACCACATGGACGGCTCAGGACCAGGAGAGGCTGGCGTTCTTGCGTGGTGTAACTCCATACGCTTCAATATGGCTAAGGATCCCGGTCGTCAGATTCTCCATGACCAGATTCAGACGCAAGGCTTCGACTTCCTGGACAGTTACTTGGAGACTTTCTTCGAAGGGCCCAAGAATGAGTGAGCAACAGAGATTTGAAGACTAGTTCATGCACTGACAGCCCACCAAGGCCTGTCATAGAGCTTCTCAAGACACCAGGTCGGAAGAAGAACGCGCCTGTTAGAACGCGTGCGGCCACTGCAGCTGCAGAGAAGAGCAAGGCTATCACTTCCCTCTCGTTTGAGGTGCGCTTGAGGGCTGGACACTCTTGCTTTACTTGACGCGCTCAAACCGGATGTAGGACTCAAACTTGAAGGAGAACCAAGAGCCTGTCAATGAGTTTCAGAAGGCGTTGCTGCGAGCCAAAGAGCAGGCAGATGAAGATAAGACTCGTCAGCCAGTGCCTACCCACCAGACATCAACAGAACGCCCACTCAAGCTGCACCCATCATTCGCCAAACTCAAGAGCCAGAAGATTGTTACCATTGCGGACAGCCCTGTCGCGTCAGTACCGGACCGGGACGCTCACGCTATGGACCTCGACGAAGCCGAGGAACCACTACCAGCGGTGACATTCAGCTTGGAGCCTTCCTCTGCGGAACGCGCTACATCCTCTCACCATGTCGAAACGGTCCCTCAGGAAAGCTGCGAGTCGAATCAAGGAGCTATCTATGATCGCGGAAGATGATGAGCCAACCGAGAGGAGTCGTGCTTCACTAAAGGCGCAGGTCGCTCGGAACTCGCCAGTGGCTCTGTCCCCCGCGGAACCCGCGAAAAGCAGTCCCGTTGAGGAGACATTCCATGATGCACCTCAAGAACCGCTTGCTTCAGAGATGGCCCAAGCGGAATCGGCAGACGAGGCGCATGACGACCCAGCATCGGAACCTCATGATCGTTCTCCGGAAGACCTGACTTCAGCGTCGGTCAACACTTTCCATTCAATTCCCCTCGACAGTCCTCGTGCGGCGGAAATGCAACGACAAAGCATACACACGGACGAGTCCCATACCGCGCCTCTACCGCAAGTGTCCTTACCGCCAGTCCCTGTAGAGGATGACCCCCACTCTCACACCGCCCCACTTCCCTCGTCTTCGTCTCGGCACGAAGAGTATACTATGCCACTGCGCGAGGAACCCTCGGCCCCTGTTCCTGGGCTGTCGCGCAAAGCTAGCGTATCACAGTTCTCTGGTTTGCCTGCTCCGTCGCCGCTTCGTAAATCACTTCGCGTGCCAGGGGAAACTACTGTGCCCAGCGCAAGTAGTACCGCCGGTCCTCCTGGAGGAAAGCGGACTTCGTGGCTTTCAAAGGCACGCGAGACGAAGGCGCTAGCACTGGAGAACACGGTGAAGCGTTCGAGCACACTTACCCATGGGCTGGGCATCACTGCCTTCACCACCAATAAACGGAAGAGCGGTGAGATGCTGGACTCCGGGAAGGATGTTGTCGCTGCCCTCGGTTCTGCCCTCAAGCCTGTCGACGAGGAACAGAGAGTTGTGAAGCAACCAAAGCTTGCCGACTCTTCCCCGGATGCAGTACGTACTTACTGCCAGTATACGTGCGTCAACTGGACATTCATGATCTGCTTAGGAGATGGAGGTGCACCACCAGCGTGCTGCCGAAGTTGCAGCAACAGCAATCACCCATACGGCTACCTCTAAGACAAGCGAGGCGGCGCATCAGGAAGAGGACAGTGTGCTCGGTTTCTTCAAGAAGACCACCGCAGACCTCGGTACTAGGGTCGGCAAAAGTGCCGCCAAGTCACTGGGAGGCAATGCTGCTGCTGCACTCGCGGAGGCTCGCGCGAAGGCAGAGGCGCGTGTCGCTGAGCGGCACAAGCTGGAGTTGGGATTAATAACGGATTCTGAAGATGTTTCCATGACCGCAGAAGACAGAGCTCAGTCGACGACTAGTGTCATGCCTCACGCCTCTGCTGAAGAGTCAGAACGAAGGTTGAGCGTGTCGGACCTTGTACCAGACTTGCAGGGCAAGGGCAAAGGCTCCGTCCTCTCCGCACCGCCATTGGAAGCAGATGTCAGCACTTCGACCACGCCGCCGCACTCTCCACCTCCCCAGTCTCGCAACACTAGCTTCGTCGCTCCTTCCGGCCCGGTCTTTACCAAGCCCCCAGCTCCTTCAGGCCCTCGCCCACCTACCACCACTCGTCCCGACACTGGCGCCCCGAGCACGGGTCGTGACTTCTCTTTCAAGTTGCCGAACAACCCGTTCTCGATTCCTGCTGCCATGACCTTGGGTATGGGAAGCAACAAGATCGTCCCTCTTTCCGCTCAGAGCAGCAAAGGAAGCATATTTTCAGACATCGTGTTCGACAGCAACAACGCGTCTCCCCAACCCGCCTGGATGCCTTCGACTCAAGACACCTCTTACTCTGCGGGCGGCTCTCAGAGCCAAGGTGCGGCGAAGCTTGGGGATCCCGTGGGGGCCGACAACGACGATCTCGACGAGGACGACAGCTGGGGTGTGGACGAAAAGTTTGCCGCTCATCAGACATGGACGCCGTTCGGGTTCTCCAACGGCGACACTGGTGCGAACGGCGAGCAGATCATGAAGGACGACACGATGACCTGGAGCACGTACCCGAGCCGCAGCACTTCTCAGCGTGGTGGCGACACCGGCTCCGTTCAACCGACACAGAGCTTCTTCACATCACTCCCGCAGAGCAAAGAGGAAGATGAGGACGAAGCAGGGCCGGAAGAGGCGGACCCACCGGAGCAATTCGCTGCGCGCTTGGCCGCCGCCGCGCAACAGCCCTCTGACACCGATGAAGGCATCAATGAGGAGGCGGACATAGCCATGGAGATCGACGAGGACATGGAGGACGATCAAGGAGAGGTCAAGAGTGATCTCGAAGACGCTATTCTATCAGGTAAACCTACCGTCACACTGGTTCAGGTACGTGTTCATGTCTACAATGGCGGGACGACGAGTTACTGATGGTAAACACGATAGAGCAAGACTGACCCGTCTAGTCAACCGCGTAGCGAGAGTCAACAATCGATGGCCTCCACGGCGTCATCATCGCAGTCACAGCTGGGCTTCTTTGGACAGGCGACAAGGCTCGTCACAAGTGTGCTCGGTGGCAGCAAGAAGGGCAAACCCGAAGTCAAAAGCCTGCAACTTGCTGCTGCTGCAGCCAAGAAGGTAGGGTTCCATAATTCTGGGCTGTAAGGGTATGTGCTCACGTCGCGTACTTCCGCAGCAACAAGAGGAGTTGGAGAAGAAGGCAGGCCCGGCTGAAAGAGATGGAGAACCGCCGCCAGCTTGCGATGCAACGCAAGGCAGAAGAAGAGAAGGCGAGAGCGTTAGAAGAGGAGCGGAAGATCAAAGAAGAGGCCGAGCGTCGCAAGCGCGAACGCGAGGAGCACACCGACAAACGGCCCCTCCGAAGCACGACGGCCCCGGCGAAGAAAGTGAGTTGACATCCCACCTCCTGCAGCTCAGCTGGACATCTCTGACCCTGATCCCTAGGTTGACGAGGATAACACGAAGAAGCGCGAGGCTGTCGCGAAGACTGCGTCGAAGCCCCCTTCAAAAGACAAGAAGGATACTGCTGTTTCGCGCACCGTCAAGCCTGCAACAGGTCCTGCTGCTGCTTCCTCGTCGAAACCAAGTGCTTTACCCAAGTCTGCACTGAAGCAGCCCGCCACCTCCACTGTTCCCGCTACGCCTGGAGGATCGAAGTCTACTGCGACAATCAAGACTCTCAAATCCGCGCCTTCATCGAACAACCTCAAGTCTGCCGCTAAGGGCAAAGCTCCCACCAGGGAACCGTCAGAGCAGCCGCCCGCTGCGAAGACCACGAAGACGGCCGCGCCTGCACCACGGCCAGGTCCTCCTGCGGAACCGCCGCGCGTCGCAAGCGAAAGCATCGAGCTGCCCGACATCAACAGCGAATACTCGGACTCAGACGACGAAGATCGCCCCAAGCGGGAGCTGCCCGACTGGGCGCAGAGTCCAGACATCGCCGCTGCGTTGCAACAGCAGAGCACGATCAACCCGGACGACATCTTTGGGCGCATCGGGCCGCTGCGGATGGAGGAGATCTTCCGGACGCGGCAGAGTCGATTCAGGGCGCGTACCAGTTCGGCGAATTGGACAGGTACCGACGAGCTCACTGCAGAGGAGGAGCGCGAGTATGCACGCCGGATGGGCTTCCGATGAGGTTATGGTTCTCCCTCCTTCATGCATCAACACACACAGGGCACGTATCCGTACCTTTGAACGGTGATGATTATACGAGAGACAGTTTTCGAAGGGGAGCGCACGGGTCAGCGTAATCAATATCGACGATCGTTGAAGCAAAGTGAGGACAGCGTGACAAAGACTATCCAGGATGATGCCGTACATCTACGATGTATGAGAGAGCGAAATTAGGCAGCACGAGAATACATCCGAAAGGGAAGAAATCCGGTCCGATACAGGGATATCCAAGGATGTTGTATGAGTCTAGGAGAGGCATTGACGACAAGCTTGTTGGTGATGCTCCCAGTCAAGTCGCTAGTGCACGATCCTCGTTTAGTTGAGGACATACATTTGGGACCTCAAAGGCTCATACCTGGCATTCTCCAGAACAGTAGAAAGCACCCTGTGAGCGTCACTGTCAGCAGAAGAAGCCTGGTATGCTATAGAAGGCAGATCTAACCTTACAACCGCCACAGATGCGTAAGTCAGGACTTCTGAGCAACCCACGGCGACACTGATATGGTAATTATCAGCATCGCCCTCCAGAGAACGCGAAGTACACGACGTACCCCATTGTTGCCACAGCGCATATCGTCAGGTGCGCCGAGCATCCGCAGGGCCTTTGCTTTGAGCAGCTCACTCCGGGCCTGCGACACTCGAGCGAGATTCTCGCGAGTGGTGGTGATCTCCTTGAAGTCTCGCAGGGCGACACTGACGTCTAGCGACTTGTTCAACCACCTTTCGGCGTTCGTCTAATCTGCCCATGTGAAGGTAAATTTCGCCGAGGCTGTTCCACAGCGCGGCCACGGTAGCATTGGATGTAGATGTTTGAGATTCTATGACCTCGAGCGCACGGAGGAGCAACCGTTCGGCTTCTTGGTAGTGACCTCGTGCATCGAGCTGTCGGGCTTGGAGGCTGAGGTTATGTGCCTCTAACAGCTCCGCGTCGGGCTCAGCGCGCGAGGCGAAAGCGGTCGAGAAGGCGAGGTTGTTAGAGCCCATAGCAGCCTAAGGGACTCAGGTAGAGGGAGTGGTGGCGAAGGATAGAACAGATGATGAACTCATCGCTCTCGGCTCTCTGGATTCAGGGGCTCGGGCTCGGGATTCGGGGAGGGCGACTGGCGGAGAGACAGGTGCTAAACCATCTCTGGTACACCCGCCACACATGCGGTCACGTGAACGCGTTCATCCCGCTGCTCGAACAACTTGGCCAGGGTACGACGCACGCTGTCGATGTTAGAGATCTAAATCATGAGGAGGATGAGACGGGATCGACGCCAAGCAGTCGAAGGCACGGTCCTACGTGCGGAAGTAGAGCCATGATAAACTCCCTCCAGTAGTGATGGATGAAGTGTCTCAGCAAAGTCGACCTCCCAAAACACATTCACGAACATTGTCCGATAGGTACACCATCCGAGAACACGATCATCAAGTGCTCATAAATATCCAACAGCATCCCCAACCATCCCAAAGAAGACAAACCTCTGGACGACATATACGAAACCTGGTAGCTCGTGAATGAACACTTCACTTGATCCTGTTCAGCTGTAAAGCGGTCAACACATGGTGATTAAGACGCGGAAGACAATATACACAAACCTTCTGAGTGTTCCTGTAGAGATCAAAGTCGAGCTTGTCGGCCTTGTCGGTGATTCGGGTGAGACGCTCGTTCTGGGTGTCGAGCTCGGAGCCCATCGCCATGCCGAGCGCCTTCAAGCGCTTCGAAACATCCGCGATCTCGTCCAGGTTATCATCAAGTTCGTCCTCTAGCTGATCATCCTCTTCATCCGCCTCGAACTGATATCTGCTGCGCTGACTCTTGCGTGCCTGGAGTTCTGCGGCGGTACGGAAACGGCCACTACCGCTACCGCCGCCAATACCCTCCCCGTCGTCGTTCCGCATCCCATACGTAGTAGCACGACCCAAGCGGTCCTGAGTCTCACGGATGTCGCGCATCGCCTTTTCGCGCTCAATGCGGTCCTCTTCGTATCGCGCTTGGATCTTTGCCTCCTGGGCCGCACGCTTAGCGTCCTTGTTGAACGTGATCACAGGTCGGAAGATAGAGCGGTTAAGCTGCTTCAACTCGTCCGTCTTGTCCTCAGCACGTAGCGAGTGGCCCTTGGAAACATCCAGATGGCGCTCGGTATCCGCCAATTTCTCTGCAGGGTATGATATCACTATTCATCCACATCCAGCCACTCGCAAAATACATACCTGACTGGGAACCGAGCTTGCTAACAGTGTTGCGTGCGGTCTCTTCGGCCTCACGCGCAAGTCGCAGGGCGTTCCGGGTGGAGTTCACGGAGTCTTGCTTCAGATAACGCATGCTCTGCTTGATGCCCTCCACGTCCTCCTCGTTCTCCTCTCCAGGAGGCGGCGTCCCGCGCCGCGGCGGTCCCTGCCCAGCAGCAGGTCCATCGTCAACAAAGCGTCCGGAACCCGCCTTCTTCGGGTTGTAACCTGAGAAGAGCTCGCTCCGATCGGTGTCGATGTCTCGCTGCCCGCGCGAGTAAACATCGCCTACGGCGTTCTGGCGAGCATAACGGTCGCCATAGTCAGTTGGCGGAGGAGGAACGGCGGACGGCCCGTTGTAAGGATCACCGTCGCGGCTCGGAACATAGGTCGTCGCAGTTGAGCGAGGGTATGAGTTGGGAGGGCGCGGGGATGTGCTGTTCCCCGAGCGTGAGCCGAGAAGCTCATCTCGCGAAGCTTGGGCAGACTGAGGGGGCGGAATGAGGTTCTTGTCCTTGTTGCGCTTGAAGAAAGACATGTCGTCGTAGATAGAAGAGGTATGTAGAAGAAGGGAAGAAAGCGACGGCGAAAGAGATGACGGTGGACGGTTGCAAAGGCTGTTGCTGTGCCAGTGCTGCCACCGCTTTCATTATGTACTCAAGCCGTCACGTGCGGCACAATACCTTCACCGCTTCTGCGCCTACAGTATAGCATCGCGCTAGGGGTAACACTTGCCAGGTGCTGAAGAGTACATGCAGCGAGGAGTAGATGAACATGGAATAAGATAGGACGGCATGGTATAGCAGAGATTAGCTCTTGCTCTTCTCCCGCTTGCCCTCGCCCTCTTTGCTCTTTTTCCCGACGACCGTGACGCCCTTTCCGCTCTTGACCAGAGTCTTGAGTGCAGCCTCCTTCTGTCGCTTGACGTCTCCAACGCCCTTCGGCCGGCCCATTTTTTCCGCAGTCTTTTGAATCGCTTCCCGCACTTTCTTGTTGGCCTTCTTCTGCTTATTCCGAAGCGCACGCTTCTCCGCAGGGGTGAGCTCGCTGCGTGCACGCAAATCACTCGACGAAGGCGCGTAGACCTCTTCGGGAGCGAGCATCGTCGTTGTAGCCTTTGTCGTAGGAAGAGCGGACTCGAGGGTCGCAGCCGCCACGTTGGAAACAGTGGTAATGGTAGCTTTAGGCTGCTCGATAGATGAGTGATAATCGCACAAAACCGTGATGACGAATACATACCGCTTTGGGTGTGAAGTGCGCATTGGAGAGAGCGTCGAGCTTGCTGCAGATGTTGTCCCACATCTTCTCAATCTCCTCGTGCTCCTTCTTGAGCTTCCCATCGCGGTCCTCACCCGCGACACCGCCCGACTGCGCAGCGGTGTACTCATCCTCGTAGATCTCGGCGAGCGACTGCTTGGACTTGGTGTCTTGCAGCTCGAAGAACCGTGACGGCAAAAAGGGTTTGTCATCCACTGGCCGTTTTCGGACGACATCGTCGAACTGGTTGTCCAGGATGCGAGCCTTGATACGCTCCTCCAGAGTGTGCACGACCTCCTCCGTAATGACAGGCACCGACTTCATTACGCGCTCGAACTCGAGGTCTTCCTCTAGCAACGAATTCTGCGGTCGTGATCGTGATGTCGCCTCTCCCATAAGTGTCCAGTCTTTCTGGCCCACATTCTCGGCTTCAAGAGCAGCGATCTCTTCCCGCAAGGCCGCCATCCTCTTCTCGTAAGTCGAGAGGCCTACGAGAGCATGGTTAATGCAGGGAACTGGACAGAACGAGTGAGGTAGAGATACGTACCTTCTTGTGACTTCTCATCATCCTCATCGGCGAAGAGATCGTCTTTGAGACGCTCGATCGTCTCATAGCCCTCGTTTTCTTCATCTCCCTCGCCCATGGACTCATCCTCTTCCTCACTTTCATCATCCTCTGCCTCAGAGCCTTCACTCTGCATCTCGGCGTCGTCCATGTCATCGAAACCGAGGCCGTCCTCGCTCGCATCCATGTCATCCTCCTGCAGGACCCTCCTCGTCATCCTCGAAGTCTTCCCCATCGTCCTCTTCCTCTTCGTAGAACATGGTCGAGACGGGAAGATTCTTGCCCTTGGCTTTGATCTTCTTGACCCTGACCTCTTCGTGGAATCGGACTTTGCCTTTCGAGGGCTTTGGCTCATCTGACGACTGTGGGGGCTTCTTAACCTTTGGTAGCTTGGCACGGCTCGGAGGTTCGAAGAAGTCCTTATAGAAGAGCTCTTCAAAACGTGGGATAAGTGAAGATCCTGACTGAAAGAGCGATACGTTCACATACCTCCGCCTGCGTCTTCGAGCCCTCCCTCATCCGCCGCCTGCGCGTCCACAGAAGCGAAGTAGTCCACATCTTCTTCGTCTTCTCCTTCGTCTTCATCATCATCGTCCTTGCTGAGCCTGCCTCTTGACACGCTCTTCGACTCGGCCGCTTCAATCTCTGCATTGAACGCAGCAAGATCGAAGAAACCGTCGTCAAGCTCAGGGTGTCCGCCGCGCTTTGGGGGCTTGAGCTTGATTGTTCTCTTGCCCCCATTGAGGAACGAAGGCTCCCCAATCTCTGGCTCCTCGTCCTCCTCGTCTGAAGGATCCCGCAACTCCTGCACGTCCTCGCCCAACTCCGCGTCCTCCCCATCGTCGTCGTCCTCCTCTTCACTCTCCTCTTCATCCTCGTCCTCGTCTTCCTCATCGTCACTAGTGTCCTCTCCATCATCTTCCTCGTCCTCGTCCTCGCCCTCCTCACCAAGCTCCATGCCGTCCAGCTCCTCCGGGTCAAATCCTTCGTCAATGAGAGCTTGCCGCATTTTCTTCAGCTCGCGCTTCTCGTCTTCGTCATCGCTCTCCGCCGAATCAGAAGGGCCATCGAGCGCGTAGTCCAGAACATCGCAGACGTTCTGCGCTCGGAGTTCCAGCTGCGCCCATATTTGCTCGTCGCTCATGCCTTCCACAAAGAGCTGATTGATGGGGGTCTCCTTCATGAGCGAAATAGACTCTTGGGGTTCAGGAGACGGGCTCCCGCCACGCTTCCGCTTTTGCGAGCGTGTTTGCGGGGCTTGGTCGGGTGATATAGATGTGAGGAGGTCATTAACGATGGTACGCGACTTCTCTTCCGTCTGCAACGCTACATACATCGTGAGAAGCGTACAAGCGGCATGTGATACGGACATACCGAGGTCGAAGACATATTTGGTGGCCTCTAGGGCTGTCCTCCGAAGGTCCTCACTGCCGGTGGCAAGAGTCTCGGGCTTCTCCGCAATGAATCTCGAGAGGTTCTCTAGAGGCTGAGGGAGGGAAAGTGGGTCGGGTGCAGCCACCGCGGTTGCAGACTCTGCGTCAGACATAGCGAAGGGAGCCCTGACCAAAGACGGTCCCAGGAGTCTAGGATGAGAAGCGGACGAGGAGACTGGAGAGCGTCCAGAGATGTGCAGCTATTGCAATAAGCGCCCATACAAGTTTTTGCTCCCGCATTCGGACATCACTGTTTGCGCTTGTTGTCCAACGGCCTCAATCCACTACGCCGCTCGTAGACGCCCAGAGTAGTGATAGACCTCCATATATTCCACGCTGTTCTACGTTTACACTCGGTTAAAGTTACACAGGCCTTGTATCCTTCACAATTAAACGGCCTTCAAGGCTTTATCGACAACCTCTCCGGCGCCGAGAACAGCCTCTTCCAGCAAGGTTGGCCCGACCAGTTGGATGCCCACAGGGAGACCTTCGCAAATCTCAGGATCGTCTGCTATGGCGTCAACACACATACAATTCAATCATTATGAAAAAATGCTTACACATCTCGTGGACTGCACGATCCTCGTCGCTCCAGAATGATTCACGACTTGGCTTGATATCAACATGACGGTCGACTTTGGTGACAGGGATCACCAGAGCCGGACAATCCAGGGTGTTCCAGATGATCGTATAAATGGAAGAGCTGTATCATAGGAGGGTCAGATGTCTCAAACTTCCATCCCGCAGCGAGACACTGACCGGGTCTGCCCGTGAGGGACTGCGGCGTACGGGGCGACAGGGCAGATCAGAGCATCTATCGGGCGACCAGTTTCGGTCTCTGAAATCGTAGCCTCCCAACGGTCAAGGTGCGCTTTTCTCAACGCGCGTCTCTCCTTGTTTAACTGCCACTGTTGGAAAGCGGTAAGGGGCTTGCGAGGGACCCGGAAAGCCGGCACATCATTCGGGTCGGCGCCGGGCACCATGGAGTTTATGAGAGGCTCTCCGGTTGTAAGGCATGAGTTGTAGTCCTCACTGCCGTCGGCCAGCCAGGTGGAGCGCTGTACACGTATCAGCACAATTGACAACCTGCGCTCAGGTAGAGTCACTCACGGCAATGGCGACATACTCCGCATGTCGGAGAGATTTCCATTCAATGACTGGGTCTCGGCTTCAGCAAGAATGAGAACGTGCGAGTCATTGATGTCGCACCTTTGTGGCCCGACGCCTCCAATGCCTTCTTCGTCATGCCAAGAGCACGGAGGACTGGTGGCTGAGGTTTCACCGAGCCTTCGCCCCACATGATTCCAAAACAGAGCTTCTTGCCCTCACCGCGGTTCTTCAACAAGTACTCATCTTGGACCCAGGGTTTCGGGACGGTGTTGGGACAGTAGCGCCATGGCTCCGTATTCAAGATACTACGAATGAATGCGGTCACACCCGAGAGGGATATAGTGAGCGGTCCGATGGCAGTCGGGATTGAGTCTTGCCCATCCAAAGAGTTGACAATGCCGTAAGATGGTATGCGATGACTCGAGGGCTTGAAGCCATATAGACCACAAAAGTGCGAAGGAACTCGGATGGACCTGCGTGAACGAATTGTGAGATCAGGCGCGACATACTGCCAATCGTGCACATACCCTCCGATATCAGACCCGACACCAAGAGGGCTGCCATGCATGGCAATGAGCGCACTCTCGCCCCCAGAAGATCCACCGGGCGTCAGCTTGCGATTGTAGGGATTCAAAGTCCGGCCAAATACGTTGTTGTGGGTTTCTCCCCACTGGGAATGCGAGTCACGTCACTGCTCTATGAGACTGGGCGATGACATACCATCAATGTCTGCGGAACGTTTGTGCGGACGTACAGAACAGCCCCAGCTTGGTGAAGCAGCTGCACAAGAACTGCATCTTCCTCGGCCACGGGTCCGATCCAAGCCGCGTATCCTATGAAGTAAGATCAGCGGCCATTCTCCCCCGCATGATTCGACAGTATCCTTACCCATAACAGTCTCGAGACCTTTGATCGGGAACTGGTCTTTCAGCGATACAGGTAACCCATGGAGAGGGCCAACCGTGCGACCATGTTCCTTCAGGTATGCATCAAGCTCAGCAGCCCGCTGGAGAGCTTGCTCGATGAATATCTCCGTCAAGCAGTTAACCTAGATGAGCATGTATGCATGCATCAGCACCTGTCTTGGATCATGCATTAGTACCAAAGCTGACCACTTGATGAGCAATGACAGCTCGCTTGCTAAATGCCGTTGTGACCTCAACGGCCGACCATTCCGCGTTCGCTAACTTCTGGAGTATAACAGAGATGTCTGGAGTATTGGTAATCTCCAACTCTCTGTCAGTTAGGAGACCGCAGTCCTTGGGTGTGTCCAACACGTTCTGTTGATCTTCCGGGATTGGTGGAATGATCCACTCCTTGGGTATCAGTCCTTGGAGTCGTTGTCTCTTGTCTGCCACGGCCTCCTGCCATCCTGGCACCGTGTTGAACTGCGATGACATATCGTGGAGAGGTGGTTTGATGACAGGGGGACGAAGGAATCGGACTCCGATAAGGACGACTCGGAAGTCATAACTGCTCGCAGTCCTGTATTGATAATGGCTTCGCATACTCGGTTTGCTTAAGGTCATAAGTGCTGGCGTATCAGGTGAGTAGACCCACGATCAGTGGACTGCCAAAGTTGATAGTAAGCTCACAGTCGGGAGGCCGGGCCTCCGGGTCAGGTTCGCAAACGGCCGCCGCCAATATTACTGACCAAGTGAACCAGAGCTGGAGGTATACCCTGCGGCAGGCAAAAGTCTTTCCAATTGGTAAATACAACGCCGTCGAGTACTAGACGTGAGTCCGGTGGCGAGTAATCCTGAAGAGAGCATAAGGCCATATATGCTTTCTGTACAGAGGGACATGAGTGTGCGAAGGCTAGACCGCGGTCATGTGGAGCGCGTACACCGACGCGTTGGCGCCCGTGCCATCCCAGGAGGACTTCCCAGTTTGGAACAATGGGATGGTCTGCACCCTCGTTACGCGACGCTGGCCCGCTTTGTTGACCTCGGCTCTGTTCCACTCCGGCCTTGTCCTCTTATTGTTCTCCTCGAATTGTCTGCGCACGGCTCTAAACATGCCCTCAGCATCGCCACACGCGGCCTCTCTAGCGAATGGGTACTTATATCTTCTGGCTCTCGGCGCATACCTCCTCATTGTCTGCAGTCCGCGACTACGAACATCTCTCTGATTCCATCTCTGCAGGGCAGAGTCTACGTTCTCTACTCTTACGACTGTCTTTCAGGTTCTCTGTCTGCTTGCTTGACGCGACCGCTACTCCTTCACGAACCTCAGCCACTGATTGCATCCTTTCGACACGATGATCGCCGGACTCTCGAAGGCTATCAACCTGTACCTCGCGCCGTTACTGGCACTGACGTCTCTTATACTCGTCCTGTTCTCGTACCTGGCGCCCACGATCATATTCCCAACTCAAGTCGCGCTTCTGACCGTATCCCCGTCCTTGGAGCTCACTGCGTCGCATTCGTCTCAAGGTGTGGATGGTCCTTCCGTCTTCTTGGGCGCATTGGGTAAGCAGTCCTCCTTCGACACAGTAGTCAGCGACTCACTGTCTCCCCTTTCCAGGTTCATGCTCACGCCCCAACCACGATGGCCCTGTGACTTGCACTGCTCCCACAGTGTCGCCGACATATGGTATGCTCCTCTCAATCCCCACCTTGAAGCGAGCGTCCTATATTGACATTGACTGTCGTATAGATCTCTCGGTGCTCCCGAGCAATGCTCCCGACCTGCTTTCAGCGCCCACTGCGACCACACCTGCGTTCATCGGCGTTTCTCTGGCCTTCACGGTCGTGTTCTTTCTTCTCTTCACGATGACTGCGTTGCGCGGAAAGATGGGCAAATTCGGCAACTCGTTCGATAGGCCTGGCATCCAGCGCGCAACTGCTTGGATTGGCCTATTGGGATTCCTCATCGGTAGAGTGTTTTCGTCAGTCTTGCTTGCGAGCGTTATCTGACGTGATCCCCAGGTATCACGTCTTTCCTCATCCTCCGCATGTGGTTCGGGCAAGGCGATAGACGACTTCAACAGTGATATCTCTAAAGAGGGTTCGGACGCGCCCCAGCTCATTGCCGCTACGAGCAACGGATTCGTCAGTACGTATACATCATGACTGTCAGCCAATCGTGTTTTCTGACACCTGCTCTTGCAGTGGTTTGGGTGGCGTACGCGTTCTATGCCGTACCTGTGGTCTGCTCCCTTGCGAAGCTTCATGTGGCCGCCGGCGGCAAAGCATAATAACTGTAGTCGTGCATACCTCTCCCGCCCTTCGCACCTCAGCATGTGAGCTGTGGGCAGCGACCGTCCTCTTTCCCACTGTATCTCTTAATGCGGACATTGTCGGTAGTCTTTGGGACTTTCCAGTTTGTATCGGTTAGATTGTAGCATATATCATTGTCATAATGTGATCACGCCGACGCCTCTGGCCCTCTGCAATCGTTATTAGGCTCGTTCGGTCCGATATCATAGCAAGCTTGAGTGAGAATTGATATGGACGCCAGAATGGGTCAGAATGTATATGTACTTGCACACGAGCGGCGTGTGGCACGCACGCTTGCACTTCAGCTTCAGCGGGCGCTTGCAAGCGACCACAACTCTGCCTCCCCCAGGTTGGAGGACGATCACGATGATCCATTGCGTACTCCGCCTACACCTCTGACTCGGCCATGCTCTCATTCTGGTCTTGAGCGAAACCCGGACATTGTAGTGCCTGGCATCATATGGAGCTTGACGTCTCTGTTCCTGAGACACTAACGCGCAGCTGTTGCAAATCGGACATACATACCTCTGTGACTGGACATGACTCGCAAAGATGGACCCACAACTGGCGCGCGCCCAACGTACAGTAGGATCGTTCACCTCCCGGAGGAAGTGCGGTGGTCCTTCATGTCAAGCACACAGGTTTGCTGCAGAAATTCCCAAGATTCTCCGCATGGCCGCACCCTGTGATTCGATGCACCGTACTTCTGCGAAGACACAGCGCACGCAATTCTCCGTCTGCCCATGCGGTTCCTGAATGCTCTGGCTGTCGAGATATGTTCTTGCCCTCGACCGGCCGTGCCTTACAACCCCTCTGGGACTTCGTGAGAGCCCGCTCATGCCACGGAGTCGGTATGGAGGCAGCGACGAGGTCGGGGCTGTCCAAGTATGGTGAGTAGAGAGGCGGAAGCTCGTACAATGTCAGTCCGCTCAGCCTCGGCATGTCAGCCAGCCTCTAGGAAGTCTGATGGACGATGCCCACCTGAATGACTTGCTTCGCGTTCGCATCGCCTCCATTTTTGGGTTGCACCTACCTTGTGCTCGTCCGGCGAGGACCGACTACGGACGAGCATAAAAAGGCGGCGGCGAAGTCGAAGGTCTGCAGTAGGTCTACACAGATCTTCTCTTCACCCCTCCGACGAGCATGTCTAGTACTCACCATCGCAGCGTTGCACAAATGTTTCTGCCATTCGTCACCCTGGCATGCTGCACGGCTTCGTTCGTGTACGCCTCTGCGATCCCCAGAGCGCACGCCGCCGTCGACGCTGCTAGCTCAGACATCCAGATCGTCACCCAGCGCCGATACGACACTATCATCGGCGCGACGACTGGCGCGACCTCCATTGCCACCTGGTCGGTACCAACCACATAATTGTCAGTCAGGCTTACTTAACATTCCATCTTTGCGACGTAGGCTTTCCACCCTGCAGCCCAACGGGCAATGGCCTGATGTGGATTACACCGCTGGGTGTGATGCACCCACCGCCAATTGGAAGGCTCAGAGCCACTGGGAGCGCATACGTTTGTCTTTCGGATTCCATCTGCTGTGGACGTCGGCTGACCACTCGCATGCATGCGGCCCAGTCACGTTCGCATCGGCCTGGCACGGAGGCTTGAAGAATGCCGATCAGTTTGTACAGAGTAGCCAAGTCCGCTCCGCCATCACCACGGCCATGGGATTTTGGTTCTCCAACGACTTCGCGAACCCGTCTTGTCTCGACTCAGGCGGAGATTCTGCCTGTCCTTGTGGCACTCCAGGACTCTGGAATACCAACTGGTTCTCCAACGTACGTGCTAAGATATTCCGACGGTTTGATGCGCGAGAGCTAATTTTATGTCGTTCGTTGTCAGGTCATTGGCGTTCCCACGTTCGTTGGAGAAGTGTGCCTCCTTCTGGGCAACTCCCTCACCGCGTCGGAGCTGGGCAATTGCACGAAGTTCACCGGGCGCAGCTTCGCAACGTTTGACACTGGCATCAACGGCGTCAGCGCGATTACTGGCGCGAACGCCTTGGATATCGCGAGCATTGGTATAGACGAAGGCCTTCTCACGCAGAATGCGACATTGGTCTCCGCTGCGTTTGGTCGTGTGCACGCCGACGCAGTGATCCAGAACGCTATAAAGGCCGACGGTATCAGAGCCGACGGATCTTTCGGTCAGCACACCGGCATCATCTACAATGGTAACTACGGCAAAGACTAGTGAGTCCTTCATCTCCTCGAAGTGCGCGAAGGGGCAACTGAACTGTATGTCTGTAGTGAGAACGATCTCTTTGGATTTGAGATCGAAGCTGGAGGCACCCAGTTCCAAGCAGACTCAGGATTCGCAGACTGCGCTCGAAACCCTCGTCGACGGCGACCAATGGATGATCTACCGCAACATCTTCACCAATGTACTCCATTGGGACTTTGTGAGCAAGCCGACCATATCAATCAAACGCTTCTGACCGACCTTACGCAGAGTGTACTTGGGAGGCTCTTGACTGACCCCGTCGTTGACAATCAGTAAGTCGGCATGTTGTACAATCAGCTACTCTGCGCCTGACCCGCGTCCAAAGCGCGTCTGCCAGTATCAAGACCAATCTGACTCAGCTACAAGTCCTCGGGCAAGAGTGGGGATCCGACGTCATCTTGAATGCATTCAACAACCTGTCTCTCAACACCACCACGGCCAATTCCGGCAATCTCGTTGGTAATAGAATCTTTTATGCCAATGACTATGCAGTGAGTTCACGCCTGGTCTCTGATGGTCGTATCGCATTCTGAAGAGTCAATGTCAGGTTCAGCGTGGACCTGGGTACGTTCACAACCCTGCGCATGTACTCCAAGAGGACGCAGAACACCGAGTGTACGGATGAAGCCAACAATTTCGGCTTCCACCTTTCCGATGGTACGGTTTACACCCACATCAATGGCGACGAATATGAGGACATCGTGGCCGCTTGGGACTGGAACCTGATTCCTGGCATCACCGTCGACTACGGCGCGACGGCTCTCACCTGCAGTACCACACGTCACACCGGGACGCAGACAGTTCGTAGGCGGCGCTTCGGACGGGCTCGTCGGCGCCGTTGCGATGCGATATGAGAATCCCATCTCGAAGAGCCTGAATTGGCGCAAGACGTGGTTCTTCCTTGAAAACGACGTGCAGTTTGTCATGGTCGCTCGTATCACGTCTTCAACCTCTGCGCCTGTCTTCTCTGTCCTCGATCAGCGCAAGCACGTCGGCCAGGTCCTCGTCAACGGTGCGGCTTCGGGCGGCGGCAACTTCTCTAGCCCGAGCTCGCTGTGGCATGGAGGCGTCGGCTACGTCTTCAATACCTCGGACCCTGTGACACTTTCTGTCGACGTCTCCACCAAGACGGGCTCGTGGTCCGCCATCGGCGCATCATCCCAACCGCCTGTGACCGTGGACATGTTCACGGCATGGCTTAGCCACGATGACATCTCAAGCGCCATCTCGTACATTGTGTTCCCTGCCACCACTCCCGACACCTTCCAACAGAAGGTCGCTGCCGCCAACCTGCAGACCATCCGGAACGACGGGCTCAATTTCCGCCCTGCTCGACGTCGCCAATGAGATGGCCTTCTTGGTCTTCTGGGAGACCAACGGCGGTTCAGTTACCATTCCCGCACTCACGAAGGGTGGAGCGACGATCAAGGTTCAGTCCACGGGTAGCGCGAATGTGATCCTGCGCATAAACACCTGGACTGTCACCGTCGCTGACCCGACGCAGCTCCTCTCCACCCTCACTTTGACCTTCACTCTTGGTTCGGGAACTGCCCCAACCGGGTGGGGTTCGTCGAAGACGAAGACCTTGCAGTTCACTCTTCCGTCAGGAGGCGTGGCTGGAAGCAGCTTGACACAGAATTTGCCCGCCTAACACAGTCGTTACTGCCCATAATCTCAACCTTCACGGTACGTACGTATGCTAGAATTGACATGCATACGTTACTGATGCCATTCCCTGAAGGATTATATATGCACTCAGATCCCTTTCGTTGTATGTACTGACGTAAGAATGCGAGTGAATTTGTCGCCTAGTTCCCCCACATCGCCGTGGTTATGATTGTGACACCTGCAAACTAGCCGAACCGCCACCATGGTAAGTGCGAACGGGCCGAATACCGTTTGAAGGCGGCATCTTTATCAAGATTCATGCTGGCTTTTACTCCGACATTGCTCGGAGGACCTGATGCTATCATACATGTGACCTGCTACACGGTGTGGCTAGGGACTCGGCTTGAGGGGGTCAAACACCGCCGGACGTCGACCATGAGGTGCGCCGTTCGCATTCTAGTCTCGGGGTTCATAGCAATTCAAGCAATTGCATTCTACGCAGGTTTTACGATCCTGAGTCGGCCAAGAAGTTCGATAAGCCTTCCTTCCTTGGCACAAGGAGGCTCCCCCCCATTGCGGCGATCAGTCACGATTGGCCAACCCGTGGCCGGTCCCATCCAACCATCATTTTTGCTCGACGCGGCGTGCTCGGGCCGACCACATGAAGGATGAGCGTGACCGCGTTTAGGTCCTGTGCATGACTGCGTCGGCCTTCGCGACAGACGCGACGGCGTTCATCTCCCTCGCGCTCTGCGGGTTCTTCGTGCCTGACCTTGTCTCATCTTCCATGTCAGAGGACCAAGCCTGCATCTATTCGCGCACTGTCTCCGAATCCCTGTCAGCCGCCGGGGCGTCCTTTAAAGGGCACGGCTGACGGCGATGCAAGTTGAGCCACCCGTACTTTCCAGGCCGAGTGGAACGCGATGGTGTTGCACGCGTCTAGAATGCTCGCGCTCGCCTCTGGGATCGCCCTGATTCCTTTGCTCATCCGAGGTACTTCCGGTGCAGCCATCGACGTCGAGAGGTCTTTTGCGACATCCACCTCTGTAACGTCCTCTCAAGGTGTCGAGTCTTCGTCGGCTTCCTCCTTCGAAAGCACTGCCTCTGGTGTATCTGGCTCTATCTTTAGCTCAGCTCCTTTGAGCACTTCCACTCTTTCCCCCACGTCTGACGCCACAGCGTCAACCAGCCTAGTATCGACCGTTGTTTCCTTGTCGCAGTCTATTGGGTCACCCTCGTCCTCTCCTGCGCCTAGTTCAATCTTGACTTTGTCGCTCTCCCAGTCTGCTACCTCTACGGCACCCAGCCAGCCGACCCAGACACTTGATCCGGGAACACTCACCGACATCGAGACTGCGCGTGAACGTCCGACTTTCTCTTATTCTGTCCGGCATTACCTCTACAAGCTCAGTACCACAATGGTAGGCAAAGCACCTACTACTCATTTCTCGCAGTCGATGCGATTGATGCTGACGGCCGTCCAAATCAGGCTGAGCACCCTTGGACCTGACGGCAAATGGCCTGACTCTGAAGTCGACTACACGACCGGCTGTGATGCTAGGCGCGCGAACTGGTTGGTCGAATGTACCAACGCTTGGATAGATCATTGCTGACAGTACTCGTGCAGGCCTGCTGAGGACCACTGGAATCGTATCGGTAAGCAAAGAACTTGTTAAGTACCACCCCTTCTGACATCTGCTTGCAGTCACCATGGCTGCTGCATGGCATGGAGGGGTCGAAGGCAGTTCAGAGAGCTTTGTGAACAGCTCAACTCTACTCGACGCTATCCACAGTGCCATGGATTTCTGGTTCGAGAACGATTTCCAAGATCAGGCCTGCCTAGATTCTGGCGGCCTCTCTTCCTGTCCTTGCGGTACACCCGGCTTGTGGAATACTAACTGGTTCTCTAACGTAAGTACTCGGTCCGGCAGATGATTACCTTTCGACTCACGAGATACCGCTACTCAGATCATTGGCATACCCGAACTTGTCGGCGAAGGCTGTCTTCTTGTCGGTGCAGCGTCCTTGACCGACACTCAGGTCAACAACTGCACCCATATCATGACTCGTGCCTTTGGTACCTTTGATCACAACGTCAATGGCCTTGGTTTCCTGACTGGCGCTAACACCCTCGACGTCGCTAAGATTGGTATCGACTCGGGTCTCCTCATCAACAACGCCTCCATCCTTGAGGACGGCTACTCTCGTATTCATAAAGAAGTCGTCATTCAGAACGCCGTGAAGGCTGACGGCATCCGGCCCGATGGGAGCTTTCGGACAGCATGGCGGTATCATCTACAACGGCAACTATGGCAAGGACTAGTAAGTAATGCATATGTTTTTGCAGGTTCGCATGCTTACGATTTCTGTGTCAGCACAAACGATGTCTTGGCTCTTGAGATTGCGGCCGCTGGTACCCAATACTCAGCCAATAACTCAAACACGGGATCTCAGGCAGCGTTCGAGACATTGCTGCAAGGCGACCTATGGATGATCTACCGCAATGTAGTTGACCGAGGTTCTGCATTGGGACTTTGTGAGCCTGCATGTTGCGATTTGCCCAAACGACACCTAACCATCCGCAGAGTGTCCTGAATAGATTTATAAGCTTCCCTGTAGTTGACGACCAGTAGGTGTCTAGATGTATGTCGACTAACAGAGTTGCGAATCTGACCTCAGGCTGCCGTGGCATAATAGGGCTACAGGCAGCATCAAAATCAATATTTCGCAGATTCAGCAACTCGGACAACTTTGGGGCTCTACGGCCTTGGAGTCCGTGTACCAGAGCCTAGCTGAGTCGACAGACAACGCGAACGCGGGCAAAATTGTCGGAAACCGCATGTTCTATGCAAATGACTACATGGTACGCGAGTTCGTAGCGACGGACCTCCAATTCAAACGTGCTGACTCTAGTTTCTTCCCAAACAGGTTCAGCGTGGTTCGGGCTACGTGACCACGCTGAAGATGTACTCCACTAGAACCAAGAATGGCGAATGTACCAACTCGCAGAATGTAAGGCCTAACGCTGTAATCTTGTTTACAACCTTATTGATCATGATATGCCATGCAGCCGTTGGGATTCCACCTCGCAGATGGAACTGTGTATACCTACCTCCAAGGAAACGAATACGAGGACATAGCTGCCGCATGGGACTGGAACTGTGCGTTTCGCGCCTAGTACCGTAACATTCCTTGTAAATGTACTGACAATCCGTTTAGTGATCCCTGGTATCACCAACGACTACGGAGCCACTCCTCTGTCCTGCGACCACGAGCAATTCACCGGAAAAGAAGCCTTCGTTGGTGGAGTTTCTACTGGGTCTATCGGAGCGGCAGCGATGCGCTACACCAACCCATACACCGGCACGCTCAAGTTCCAAAAAGTGTGGTTCTTCCTCGACAACGACGTCCAGCACGTCATGATCTCCAGCATCAACTCGTCCACCACCGCTCCCGTCGTTTCCGTCCTCGATCAGAAGCGGCTGAACGGCGACGTGTACGTCGACGGCGTTCCGCTCTCCCACGGCGGAAACTTCACCCAGGCTTGTACCCTCTGGCACGACAACGTCGGGTACGCCTTTGACCAAGCGCTCTTCAACGGCAAGTTCGACCTCGCCGTTGACTTCGGCCCACGCACTGGCGACTGGGCCACCATCGGGATCTCGACCGTCGGTACGACCACCGTCGATCTCTTCTCCGCATGGATCGACCATGGTTCTGGCGCGGACCTGAACATCCCCATATCATACACGGTCTATCCTGCCGTCACTCGGAGCGAGTTCGAGTGCAAAGTGCTGAAGACGAAGTTGCTTCCTATCAGGAACGACGCACACGTCTCCGCCGTCTATGATGTTGCACACCATACCGCGATGTTCGTGTTCTGGGACGCTTCCGGAGGTTCGGCGACCTTCATTCCCTCCTTGTTGCCTGGCCCTATCACCGTTGAGACCAACGGAAATGCCGCCATTGTCTTGAACCTGGACAAGAAAACCTTGACGGTCTCGGATCCATCACAGAAGTTGGGAAGCGTGCAAGTGACTATCACAGCAGGTTGGCTGTGGCCACGCAGCAAGGTGGTCAACGTCGCACTCCCCAGCGGAGGTGTTGCGGGTAGCAGCGTCACGGTAGAACTCTGATACCTCGGTAGTGACCACCTACGTAAACCCAGCCAATACCACTCGTTAAGGCCATTGTCGCGAATCAACAGTGCATGACTTGGCAGGTGGATTCCATATTACACATGGATGACCACATAAAGCATCATGATTGTGTGAGACCGGTGGCCAACATACGAGATACAACAAGGAGATGAACGAGATCAGAACGCAGCGGGCTGCTCGAAGGTCTGCTGGTACGTCTCCTGGGGCGGGTACGCAGCAGGCTCCTCCGGCGCAGCAACGGGGGCAGCAACGACGGCAGGCTCGCGCTGCTCGGACGTGGGCTCGGCCACGATTTTGTCGAGAGGGGGCTCGAGGATCTGGACGGAGTCGGGGAGAGGCTTGCGGGGGCCGAGCTGACCCTCGGGGTCCCAGCCCTTCATGCTGCAAACATGAGTGTCAGCACCCAGAAATCATAGACGTGATTGGTAGAGAACGCACATCTTGACTTTGATACCAAGGACACCCTGGCGGAGCATGACGTGCCTGACGGCGTAGTCAACGAACTCAACAGCGGGCTGACCGGAGTGGATCATGAAGCCGTCGGTGAACTTCATGGACTTGGCACGGGCAGCACGAAGCTTGCCAGAGACGACAACCTCGCAACCCTTGGCGCCAGACTCCATGACGAAGCGGAGGACACCATAGCAAGCACTATAAAACGGTTCAGGAGGCAATTCTTGATGAGCCAAAGGAGAGTGCTTACCGGCGGACGGCGAGACCACCGAGGAGCTTGTAGCGCAAGCTCTCGCACTGAGCGATAGCGGAGAGACCACGGTACTGGACCTTCTCGGCGTAGAGCTCAAGGGAGTTGTCGGGGAACTTGAACCGCTTCTGGACGAGCGCGGTAAGCTCACGGATGCGGCGACCCTTCTCACCGAGGACTTCCTGGGTGTGGGTGGCACGGATGATGATCTACAAGCAGGATTATGAGGACTGTTTCGACCATTCGGATGCGATTCACACACCTCAGTGCGAGCGTGGGTGACACGGACGTCGCAGCCAGAGTAACCCTCCTCAGAGAGCTCGCGGGTGAAGAAGTCGTTCAACTCGGCACGGAAGACACCGTCAGCGACGAACTTGCGCTTCTTGCTGATCTGGCTGGCCATCTTGAAGGGGCGGAGACTGGAGGCAAGAGGTGCGTGCGTGAGCCTGGGACCAGCGTTATCCGCAAAGAATCGTGCCCATCCATCCCATTCTGCAGCGATTTCTGGACTCGATCCTCGACGAGAGCCGCGTGTACGGCAAGCAGGACGGACTAGATGCTCACCTTGAGGGGTAGCTTGACGGTGGGAGTGCCGAGGATGTCTCTGAGGCTTTGAGGCCGGCGTTGAAGGGGAGCACTCAAAATCTGCGATCAGTATTGGGGCACCCAATTCGGCATGTCGCTCTCACGACACAATGAGCGCCTATTCTTCACATAAATTTCGCGTCGACGCGCTCGTCTGCTCTGACCATCCTCTCTCTTCTTCCTTCTATCTTGGTGAGCTCGTCGCGGTACATTGACGACGAACTGGTGAGTTTCTGTCCAGTTCGACTCGTTTGCCTCTGTTGCAACTCGCAATGAAGAGTGTTGTATTTCAACCATCCTGGCACCTCTTAGTCGACCCGCTACCTTGCTTCTCGAGCTCTGCTCTGGCTTGGTATCGCTGACATGAATGACCTTCTGAGCTTTCATCTTCTCCATGTTGTCCATGGAAAGTCATCAGTACTGACCATATACTCTCGCAGATTTCCCGCTTAAGTGTGCTGCTGGACGTCGTCACTACTTCATGTTGTATGAACATCCTGTCCTCCGTTGTTGATTCAGGCCCTCTATGTTGTTTCCGTATGCAATTACAAGTTGTGCAATGCGATCCGTCCTCTCCTCTACATGTTGCGCTCCCCTGTGACCAGTCGTTATGGACGGCAAAGGACTTGGATCCGTAATCCATTCTTCTCTACGAGTGGGTTATGGAGCAAACCGCTGCAAACGTAGCCCTCGGTAGATGTGGGTCGTCAGAGTAGCAATACCTACCTATGTACATCTTACGAACGCGCCTCGTTCACGAATATGGCAGCACCACCCATGCCGCTACCAATGCACATGCTCGTGCAGAGGATCTCAGCACCACGTCGCTTCAACTCTGCGAGGCCAGTCACGACCTGCCTGGTACCAGCTAAAGAACGTGTCGTCAGAGATGACTCTGCGGACACGACAGTTGTCAACTTACTCATGCCAAGCGGATGCGTGAGGGCAATCGAACCACCGCTGCAAACGCGTCAAAATGTGTCCCGGCGGATTTGCCCTACTTCTAACTTACTTCGGGTTGATCTTCTCGATAGGAACCTGGAGCTGCTCCACGCAATACGCGAATTGCGAGGCGAAGGCCTCATTGATCTGGATCCAGCGTAAGCGTCATACATCAACGTAATGACTTGGTCAGAGGATATAGACTCATACCTCCCAAACATCTACGTCGTCCTTCTGCAACCCCGTCTTGGCCAGGACCTTCGGAATGGCAGCCACAGGTGATATGCCCATATAGCGGGGTTCCACGCCTATAACGTTGGCAATCAGAACTTGTCGCAGGCGATCACAAGGTCCTGTCGACCCACCCACGAACGCGCTCGTGATGTACTTGCCCACAATGTCC
The DNA here is from genome assembly GCA_008973685.1 of Trametes sanguinea. Classification (NCBI taxonomy): domain Eukaryota; kingdom Fungi; phylum Basidiomycota; class Agaricomycetes; order Polyporales; family Polyporaceae; genus Trametes; species Trametes sanguinea. The sequence continues at coordinate 2,247,396 of WAHA01000001.1, read as the reverse complement.
CAGCCTTCCAGCTCAGCTCTGGAGCGAGTCGTGAGAATACAAACGGCAGCGCCATCTCCAACACCGCTGGAATTTCCTGCGGTAGAAGCGCCATTCTCCATGAAAGCAGGTTTGAGCTTTGCTAGGGACTCGAGCGTCACTCCCGGACGGACAGTGTCGTCCACTGAGATGACTGAGCCCCGAACCTCCACCGGAATAATCTCTTCAGAGAAGATCCCTGCTTCGACAGCCTGGAAGAAGGTCAATGTGAGGAAAAGTCTCTGGGAAATGATAGGACACTCGCTTTGGCTGCGCGAGTATGAGAGATGAGAGCATATTCATCTTGCTTCTGACGAGGGATGTTGTACGCCTGCGCCACCATCTCCGACGTCCAACCCATGGGCTGCGAACCAATATTTTGGTCAGAATGAAATGCATAAGTTTTCGCACATTTTGGCACCTACCTGCACGCAGTCATGCGCCTGCGCATTCTCGGCAATAGCAGGAACAACCTCTGGTGTCGGCCGAGGGCTGGAGATGTCTCGTCATCAAATGCTCTGGCCCCAACGCGTAGAAAATGTCTCCCACTTCAAGGACATGCTTTCCACGCCGACGGCCATTCCAAACTGGATTTGTTGAGTTCGGATCGAGTTGGAAATGTTGACGATAGATTGCAAACCAGACGAACAGAGTCTGTTCACGGTTGAAATGGGCACTTCGACTGGAATGCCGGCCGCAATGGCTGCGGCTCGCGAGATATAGAGGGGGGATGGCGGATGGCAAGTTCCTAAAGTAAAGTCAGTTAGCAGTGTCAGTCGCGGCATGTATTATGCACATACCGACACAAATATCCTCGAGCAGGGCGGGGTTCAGCTTTGTCTTTTCGAGAGTTGCCTGCGGAGGATTACATCAGGGTCTGGACCAGGGATGTCCTCCGTCCTGCACTGACCCTGAAGAGAGCGTGCAGAAGCTCGTCCACGGGGACGTCCTTCAGCTGTCCTTTGCGCGCACGCCCCATCGCAGTCCTCTTCGCAAAGGTGATCACGACATCATCCGGCCGCTTGACCAACAGCTCTGAGCGACCTCTCACTTGCGTGGCAAATCCACGGGAAAGCCTGTGAGGGAAACGTCGAGCTACAAGCCTAGCGAACATGGTGGTCTGAGGGTAAGCAGGCGAGAGCCGGATGGAGAAACATATCTGAGCGGGCTGAGGGATGGCGGCCTTACTCAATCCTGGCTGTCCTTCCCCACACCCGGGCCCCCCGCGTCGGCTCTCAGCTCGAGATCGCGCTCCCGATTCCCCATGACGCGCCCACATGACCGCTTGCGACGCGCGCGTTCAGGCGCTCGTCTACCTCTCGTTGGCCATCCGAGTCACCGATCTGCGAGGAGACTATCATAGGATATCGTCGCTCACGCATTGCAACGAACGGGTCGGATATCAGGTATACTCTCTGCTGAGGCTTAATAGGCTGATTACTCTAACACTATCAATGTGACCGTAAATGTACTGTGCTGAGGACCATCCGGATAATGTTGCCAATTCCGAGTACTAGTCAACCACGAGCCCAGTACCTGCGAGGAGGTCGTCATCCCAGCGTTATGCATTGCACATCTCCAGTAGGTAACGTTTTGTGGCCTCAGAGCGCGTTGATACTATATTGCATGCACAAGATGGGCCCGCCGCACTCACAAGCCAGGTGTGTTTGTACTGATACCGGGTCTGCGCTTGCCTCACTGACTTTTCGGATCACGCCCTCAAGCAAGGAATATGTACATCCCTGAATCTGTGCGATATATTGCTGCAGTTACTACGTGCATGCTTCACAGATGTAGGCCTATGGCAAACCCACCAACGGCTTATCGCCGTCGCCCTATTCAAGAGGACGGCCCGCTTCGGATGCGTTTCTTCCATCAAAGCCTTCCAGATGATAGCTCATCCATTGCCTTCCTTTCGCAATCCTTGCGAAGATACCATAGACGTACGGGATGCGCCATATGCCGTTCTTCTGCCAGCATGAGACCCAGGTACGCCACGGTCGGCGCGAACGGCTCGGGAGGGTAGCGGGTCAGCTCCCCGCGTGCGTTGCTGGAACAGACAATGACGCGACCGGCCGTGCGTCGTATAAAGAAGACATGACCCTCTGTACTACTCTCCGCTTGCTCTCTGTGGCTCTACAGGCATCATGCGTCACTTCTGGCGACTCCTAAACCTCGGGCTTCTCCTGGCTCAGACGGGAGCAGTGAACGTCAACGAGACTTCTTCAGCCTACACGTTCGTCAACGATCGTATCTCATTCAACGTCATCAAAAACAGTGGGTACATACGGGACCTGCTCTTTGACGGCATCTCGGTATTGGGAAACCTCTCGGGCAACGCTGGCCAGCTGTACACAGGTAAGCTCCCGGGGAATGTTCGCGGACCTGCTTCGGAGAGTAAACCTCTGGATTCGATATTCCAGACTTTCCCGGAAATGCTTTTGCTCTCACAGGAAGTGCAGAAGCTAAGATCATAACGGGAAGAGGCTACGCGGGAATTGTCCTGACGGATAACGACACCACGACGGGATCGCTGTAAGTCTCCTTTTTGAAGTTTTGCTGCGTACCTTATATAAAGATTCTTGTAGAGTACAACGCTCCTGGTTCCTTCGCGATGGAGAGACAGGACTACACTCCTTCGTTCGACTTGCGTATCACAATGACACTGTGCCATCGAAAGGAGAACTGGGCGAAGTGAGAACGATGTTCAGACCAAACGGAGGCCCTTGGACTACTCTAGTGACCAATTCCGAGCAATGGGTGTGCCCTCGTTGAGCGCTGCCTCGGCATGTGCATGTGCTAAACTGGTGGACAGGCCCCCATTCCTGGACCCGAGGCCGTCGCAAACGAGGTTCAGGTACAAGACGCGTGGGTGCTGATCTTTCCTCCATGATCTGGCAGTACTGACTACACATAGAACGTGGTACCTCGGCCTTACGCCGAGCGACCCATACGTCCAGCAGGTACGTTCTCATTGAGATTGCTGGGATGCCTTTCACTCACAGGTGACCGGTCAACTATATCAGGAGTCAGACTACTTCACCAAAGTGAGGCCTGCTGCCCTGTCTCAATCGCATGACAACGCTGATGTCACTTCACCAGTACTCCTTCGCAGATAACCAGACGAACAAGGCCCATGGTTTATACGGCCAAGGTCCAGACGGCTTCCCCATCGGCGCCTGGTGGGTGGTCAACCAGAAGGACACGTTCTTTGGAGGACCGGTAAGGATGCATTGATTGTTTCAGCGAATTTCTGAGGCTGATACATCATTGCTAGTTTCACGTCGACTTGATGGTCGATGGTATAATCTAGTACGTACAGTGTGCTAAAGCCTTCGATGTGACTGAGCACCATCCTCTGCAGCAACAAACTGTCAACAAAGTGAGGACTTCACAGACGAGCTGTGCATGAGTGCTAACCCGTTGATCTACAATCCTGGACCTGCTCAGTCATGGAGGTGCTACGTGAGTTGTCAGATCTCGCATTAGCACCACAACAATTGGTTGACGAGTGTGTTAGCAATCCGAACGTCACCAATGGATTTGACCGGACTTTCGGACCACAGGTAAGAGGGGATTTATGTGTCGAAGCGAAGCCAGAGTTGACCCTACCTGCCTGCCGCCCAAGTTCCTCTATTTGAACCGTGGCCACGGTTCTAGGTTAGTATAGTCGTACCTAGGTACCGACGATCGTATTGACATCTTCCAGCTTGCAACAGCTCTTGACGGATGCAGAACGGTATGCCGACCCGTCCTGGAATGTTGAATTCTACGATGAGATTGCGCCATACGTGAGTAGGCTAATGGTTCATGCAAGTCAATACTGAGCGATGCCTGACTTCCCCAGGTTCATGGGTATGTTCCGAGCAAGAGCCGCGGGTCTTTCTCTGCAAGCATCCAAGTTCCTCATGGAGCGAAGGATGTTGTGGCTATACTGAGTGCGAATGGCGTACACTTCCAGGTATTTGAGAGTTTTCTTGATTTCTTGATCTACCATGCTTGTCTGACAACCCGAGTGCAGGATAGCGCTGCCGATCCAACCGCCTATCAGTATTTTGCCGTAGATGTTCAAGACGGAATTGTGAACTTTGACCGCGTGAAGGCCGGGACTTACCGCTTGACCATCGCCGCCAGTGGTTCGTGTTCGATCCATCAGATTTCCAGCCGTTGCGCTGAATTCACACTGCATCAGGCATTTTCGGAGACTACGTGCAGGACAACATCGTTGTCAAGCCTGGCAAACAAACGCATGTGAAAGCAACATGGATCCCGGAGTCGGCTGGTGTAGAGCTTTGGCGCATCGGTACCCCAGATAAGACGTCGGGCGAATTCAGGAACGGATGGGAACGCGACCTTACCCATCCTCGTCATCCATCCAGTAAGCCCCAATCATCCAGATTTAATGCTTCATCAGTACAACGGGACATAGAGTATCGCATTTTCTGGGGCGCATGGGACTTCCCCAATGAGTTCCCTGGCGGGGTCAACTTCACTGTCGGACACAGTGTAGAAGGCCGCGATTGGGTCAGTATTGGTCATAGCTCGTGTATGTTCCGCCATTTACGTTGCTCACCATTTTGATCATCAGAACTACGTACACTGGTCTCAGTATGGCCCGACCTACACCCGGAATGATACCGTGACGAGTACGCCTCACACCGTATGCCTTCATGTCAGAGCACCAACCGCAAGCTTCTGTCAGACATCAACCGGTGGACGATCAACTTCGAAATCGACCCGCTCACGGCGCGCAAGTTGAATGCTCACGCTGTTGCAACATTCACGATACAGCTGGCCGCCGCCAAAACCACGTCAGGCAATACCGACGTTGTCCAGGGCGCATATCCGAACTTCCCTGTGAGTGCTATGCATTGCTACACTATCCGTGCCAATCTAGTCGCTGACGAGAGAGACCAGCTCAACATATACGTCAATAACGAGTCCGAGCCGTTGGTCTGGACCATCCAGTGGTTTGAGAGCAGCAGCTGCGCTGAACGTTCAGGTATTTCGCGGTTTCGGAGTTTGGTCCGGATTTCAAGCTGAGGTCGTTGCCCCAGCAATCTCGTGTCATCTCCTATCGAATAAGCTACAGTTCCCGGGCACATGGCTTCAAGAAGGACACAACAGCTTTGTGGTGCGTCCGTACCGTACTGACCATGAACGCGACGCCAAACTAATGTCCGAATGGAACATAGTTGGAACTGCCGCACGCTGCGCCGGTGGTGAGTAGGGCAACTCTGTTATGAGTTTCTCTCGCTGACAAACGGGTATAGTACGTCCAATACGACGCTCTAAGACTCGAGCTGCAATGAACAGTACGGCTCAGCGGGAGAGTGCCGGGGTAGTCGTACCCAGTATCAATCCAAGTAAATACGCGAGCTATATACAGATACAATCAGTAAGCATAACATCAACCTTCAGTGTACAGTGCAAGGGAGCAAGAGTAGCGTCATAGCGGTGGTATATGTTTATGAGGCGGAAACTATAAAAACAGCGATACATGAGCAAGACCATGTTCCAAGCAACGGGTCTGGTAAAAGGATAGCGCCAAGAAGACAGAACGAAATGTAACCGGGTGGGTTGTTGGGGAGTACCAGGATCCTGTTCAGGCCTCGGAGGCACCCTCATCAGCTTCGGGATCAACGGCTGTGTCACTCTCAGTCGCAGCAGTGTCAGCATTGTCGCCATCGCCAGCTTGAGCGTCGTCGTTGTCGTCGGCTTCCTGGGCCTCAACTTCGGCATCATCCTCCTCCTCATCGCCGGCGTTGTTTCCATATTGAAGCGGTGCCTGGCCTGGAATGCGCTACATACAGACCGAGACTCATCAAGAGAAAGGTGCCTGGAGAAGAGAGCAGCTAGCGCACCTTCAACGCGAATTTGCAGACAAGGAATCCGTGCGCATTGAGTCCAGGCTCCATCCACGCCTTCAGGACGACGCGTTGAGCCGCCGTGCATATCTCTGAAAGGTTGAAAAATCCGACACACCTTCTCCACAGTATATAGGCCATCGTATCGATAGCCCTCGGCGGGTGCGTAGATGGAGTCGAGCTTGTAACCGCGAATGACGCGTACGGGCTTCTTGGTCTCACACGATTTCTAAATTCGACACAGGTTACACGAATGTGCACACATGGCTTCGGAACTGGACACACCTGCAAAGCTCTGTTGAATGGGTTCTCGAAGCTCTGGTCGCAACTCTGGGGTGCTGTGCGTAACTACAGGTAACCCAAATTCATGAGAGGGATTCATGAGACATGGTATTGAACGAAGCACCCACATTCTTCGGCTTGTCCTTGGTGCCCTTGAGATCGCGACCGCCTACCATAGATAACTAGTGAGCGTGAACGCGTCTAACGATTGATGAGTCACTGACCTGAGCCTGTGAAGGTGCTGTTGACAAGCATAATTAGAGGGATGGTCGTATATCAAAGCTTAGATAGAGCTCACAATCCTTCTCCGAGGTCAACGTCATCCTCGTAGCCACCAGAGAGAGCTACAGAGTACGCTCCCTGTGGGCCCGCAGAGATGCCAGCGACCCATGGTCTGCAACAGCCTGTGAGATACGCGCTCCTAAGAAGCCCTAGACACCTACTCACGCATGAACGGCATCGAGGCTACAAGCTTGCCTACACAGGTTTAGCTGTTCAGAGATCACAGGCTAGCTCAGACGGTTTCGCTCGACATACCGCGTTTCCCACCAAGTGCCAACGGGAATGCCAGGAATCGCACCGTATGTTTTCCTGTCTCGCCAATGAGACCAGCCCCTTACGCAGGAGAGACAGAACTCACGGATCGTGCACCCTCTTCGACACGTCTCGCGGGGAGCCCTTCATCCCAGCCCGTTCTGCGCTTGCACTAATGACGCGAGGAAGAGCGCGAGCCGCAGCGACCGCGTGCGCGCCGTTCTCGTTGTAGCTGAGCGCCTTGCCCTGGTTGCGCGCGCTCCTCCTCAGGCCAGTCGTCTCTCCAGACTCCTGCTGAACCTTCGCAAGCTTCTGCGGACGCTCTTCGGACTCGTTTTCGGTATCGGAGGTAGATCCGGCTGGGGGCGCGCGACGCTTTTTGGAAGGGGCGGGCTTGCGCTTCGGCTTCTTTGTGGGCTTGAGATCATGGTTCGTTAGACCGAGCGCCTCCAGGAGAGCCTTGTTCCTCCTGATGTTCTCGTCTCTCTGGTCTTCAAAATCCATGGTAGATGTCCGAGATGATAGAGACCACGAATTCGAGGAGGAGCTAGCTAGGTGGCTGTCGAAGGCAGAGACACTCAGACGCGTTCTAGTGGCTCGAATCGATCGAGGCTACCTCCCACGTGATCGCGTTTGCAGAGAGCGCCCGACTCGGCCCGAGCAGCAACGACGATTCGACGAACCTCAGGCGGCGTTTTACGCAGAGAATGAGATTGATCAAATACAAACGAGATATGCAATTGTGCCCAGGTAGAGCTACATAGTAATGGTGCGACAGCAGAAATACAGCATGCGCTAAATGTCATTCATACATTCGTCCGACGGGACCATCTTTCGAGTTCAATCTGCCGTCCCTCCGGGGCCGGCGACGCTCAATCAGAACCCTTGCGGGGTGAAGTCCTGGAAGCCTAGGAAGTTAGGAGCTAGTCCGGGCGGTGAGAAAGGCCTCGCGTGGACACCCTCGTACATCGGCACTCGGAACGGATTCGGGTCTGCGAATGGGCTGGCCAGCGGCGACAGTGCGTGCTCTGACAGTGGCTGCGAAAGCGGGCTGCCCATGACGCTTGGGCTCATCGCCGAGAAGTCTTGGCTGCTGCGTTGGCTTGAAGGAACGTCATGCATATGTTCTGCAGATATGTGAGTACGGGCGGAGCCAAGAGTAATGCGAGGTGCCACTGACTCCCAATGAACTTGCATTTGCCCTGCTTCCGGAAGGCACATTTGGGCCCCTTGGGGCAGTGGTGGCTCATGATGCAGTTATCACCGAGTGTGCATTGATGCCCTGCTCCAGGTCAGAAAGGGTTTGAAATTAGCAGAGCGGACAGGCGTACCGTTGTTTATAGCAGGGCATGGCCATCTCTTGGCGTTTACTCGAAGCTCCGTGACTTGCTCCGGTGTGAGGATATAGTGATGTTCGTATCTGCAACGGTCTCCGTTGTGGCACTTTGCAAGATAGTGGAAATTGCACGGAGGCGGTTTCTCTACAACAACGTCAGCACGCAAGTATGAGACGTCTGCGAGTAACAGCTTACGCTTATGGAGAGGCTTTACACAGCGGACGTAAGTCAATAACCCAAGTAACCTCTCTGCGCAGGGGACGCACCTGGGTAGGGTCTAACGCCCGCGGTTTCTTTCCGGGCGTACCCTTTCCGTTCGTTACAGGCGTGCCAGCTTTCGAACGCGCTTTCTCGGCTTCTTGTACCTGCTGTAATGCAGGCTGTTTGCTCGGTTTAGGCGAGTTCACAGACTTGGGTGAACTCGTGATGCTGCTAAGAGACGCAGGTTTCGAGGCAGGTTTGGTTGCCGATATAGCGGCTGCGGCCGCGGCCGCAGCTTTCTTCGTCCCGTTGGTGTACAGCTTCTTCGTGATGAAAATGCCGTCGATTTCGAGCTCGGGGAGGTTAAGGCTGTTGATCTCGTGCGCGAGATCTTTGTAACCCTTCAGGAGGACGACCTTGTCAAGAAGGCCCTCATTTTGCAGAAGGTTGAGAGTGGAAGTGTAACCGTTGTCGTGCGCGCCTGTGGCATCCATCAGTATCCTGGGATTATTGCGATTCAGCGCAGGTGTGCTCACCGCCGAAGAAGACTTTAGAGGTCTGTGGGAAGCGAGTGAAGACGCGGAGGCATTCTTTAATCTTCGAGTCCGCAGCCTCTTTACCGTTTCCGACGTCCACAATCGAGAACAGCGGCGACGACTGGTTGAAGCCCAGGACGAACGCCTCGAACTCCTCCACGGTGCACACCGCGTTCCCCGTCAGCGTCTCGACGAGCCCGCTTTTGTTGCAGTAGATTGTGAGCCACACTTGTCCACGACCTGCGGGGACCGACGCGTCGGAAGGGTCGATCGAGGCGAGGTAGTCTGTGAGGCCTTTGGTGAGCAGAGCGGCGGCTTGCCGACCGCCTGCCTGGCCTTGCTTTATGAGGTCCGCAGAGAAAATGTTGCCATCCCCGTCGATCAGGCAGAGGATCAGGGGATTGTCCTCCTACAAGCAGAGCAAATGTGAACCATCAAGATGCGCCTTTCGGAACAGAGGGGCAAGTCATGAGATGAAGTGGGAGCTTACCTTGAGAGCGCCGAGGGTCCGCTCGAGCTTGAGGATGGTCTTATTGAGCACCTTCCTGTCCCCATCGGCAGTCTTAAAGGCCTCTTTCCACACGGACAGCTCCCGCTCGAGCTCCTCGACGCGCGCCTCCAGCTCCGCGTTTCTGGTGAACGTCTTCTCAAATAAGGCTGTGGGTGTGTGCGAAAGCCACAGCAAGCGGCGTCAGGGTCGTGGGGCAGTAAGCGGAAATAGATGCCCACTGACCGGTCTGCTGTTCGAGAAGGCCCTTCCTGCAGTTATACGTACAGATACGTGAGAGGGAGAGGGCGAATCCGTTAGCTCATGTGCCTCGCCGCAGTGACAGAGAAGGCGAGCTTGGAGGGGCGGGAACAAAGGCGGCAGAAGCGAGAGGCTCACCAGACGGCAAAGTCGGAGACTACGCTTTCATCGTCCATAGCAATGTTCGTAGACGTTAGAGTGTGCTGCGGTGGTAGTGAGTGTTAGAAGGGTATAGGAGGGCTCTGCATGAACCCGCTCGAGAGGGGTGGCTTTAAGAGATGCTGGTGCAAGGCAGGCGCACTGCGGCCCGTCTCCTCACCTTCAGCACAACTGGGATGAGATCGGCCCCGAGCAGCTCAAATCTAGACGCCCATTAGACTTCACAAAAGCACATGCCGCATGGTTACGATGCGGCTGCACAGGCCTTCGCAGCGCAGGTCCATTCGTCGATGCAGCCAGGACCGAAGATCTGCTCATGTCTCGATAAATAGCGTCGTGAGATATCCTGATGGACTGTGATACTATACAGTGGGATGTGGTACGCGAGATACACCATGAATACAGCCAAAAACCAGCACATCGTCATGCTCGCTACTAGTACGCCTTATCCACGACAAGACGGGCTGTCCGGAGGAAGGCTTCCTTCGCCCCATTATCGTCGCGCAAGCTAGGACCAGCGGCCGCCCTCCTTGACTTTCTCCACATCTTCCACACTCCCTCTAGCGCAGCCCGTAGATCCGCCTCGTCTTCATCGCTACCATCTTGCAGACCCTAACCCGACGGGGCCGTCGACGCCAGAAGTGCCCATAAGTAACGCGGATGGACCAGCCCGAGCCTGCGCCATGGCCTCATTCTCCGCGATAATGGCCGCTGCCACCGCTGTACCTACACCACTCAGGCCCAGACCCGGAGAGGAGGACAACTCGGAGTCATCACTACCGCCGATGGTCGGTGAGCTCGACTCTTCGTCAATGTCGAAAGTGGCATCTGGTGCAGGACTGGGCGATGCGCTTTCACGCGGAGTGATGCTCGCAAGCAGCTTGGCCAGCGCGGTGGGCGACGCCGGGTCCCACCGCGAGTTGCTTCGCGGCCGAGGCATCATAGAGGGAGGCAATGGGGAGAGGCTCTGCATAGGTGTCCTCTGAAGGTACGCGGACCGGGACGGGTAGCGGGACAGGGTGAGGTGACGTCTCCCTCCGAGTCCAAAGAGATTGGGAGAGGTTTCCGACGGCCTTGAGGGATGGGAGAGGGAATGGTGGAATCCGCGGTACCTGAGGGCGAGCATGAGATTCATTCTGAAAATGGAGGCGCATGACACAGTGACTGTCCGCATGGAGGCTCGTGTGAAGCGGGTGTCAAAACCGTGGAACACACGAGCCTCACCAACAGATATGTCAATGAATGTCAGAAGCTGACCTTGTACTGATGCATACTGGGCCCAATAGGCATCCTCGGAGGACGCTGCGTCCTTTGCCGACGCCTGGGCGGCGCTGCTGTAGTGGCTGTCCCCGATGTCGGTCGAACCGTAAGCGTTCCAATAGTCGTCGTCATCGCTGTCGTCCTGCGGCAAGCTCGTTCTCATAACGACTGCTGTATGTCGCAGCAGAGAAGGTGGTCTGCGCGTCGAGCTTCGGAGGCGCAGGCGGGACGAGAATGTCTTCGAGGGCGCTGCGGCTGCCCGGAGGGAAAGGCATCAGGTCGATGTTGTGGTACTTCCACTCGCCGGACTCGTCCCATTGCAAGATGACCCTCGGGCCGTCGCGACCATATTCGGAGAGATCGACGTGGGCGTAGAAGTCTTCGCCGTCGAATGAGTACTGTATGGGGTATGCAGTCGGCTCGTCGTCGTCCACACTACGAGGGCGGGACTCGAGGAGGTCAATGATGTGAGCCTTCCGCTCAGGGCTGGATGGCCAACAGAGATACTCGTCTGGCTGGTCTGGGGTAAGACGAAGGAAGTGGTGGCGCTGGAGCAAGTGGCTTGGAGAGCAGATGAGGGGGTAAAGGCTGGGTGAGCTGGGACGGCGGGGAGATGTACTGGAGGAGGACGTGTAGGACGTTGAGTGGGAGGGGTGTGGGTGCCATGATGGGGGAAAGAGAGCAAGAGAGGAGGGCGGGGTTGGTCACGCTGAAGTACCGTCGTGCTCAGGTGGCCAAGAGAGCTGGAGTAAACTTTGGGATCGAGGCGAATGCGGGGATGCGGGGTTGCGCACATTCCATCTAGACGCCCGTCCCCCGCCAAATCTGTTCCGCGCGCTTTCCTTCTCGGCATCCTCCGCGCTCTCTGCTGCTGTTGCTACGACGGGCGCCTATCCACCACCTTGCCTGAGCAGAACGTCCGAGACCGATTTCGTCTTCGCTCGCTACGCCGGCTGCACTGCACGCCTCTCTTCTCCGTCGTCCGTCCACCATCGTCCTTCGCTCCTTCCTCTCTCTCGATACTCGTATTCTCCTCATCACGACATAATGCGCTGTGCATACCTCTTCGCATGTCTACTCTTCCCTCTGCTTGTCGTGGCGCAGGTACGTCCTGCTGATGGACCGCACACGCATGGCTCGCCTTAACACCGCTCTTTCTCCGCCTCTTATAGAGCACGAACAGCACACAGAACCAGAATACAGCCTCGAATACGCAGTCTAATACCGCATCTAGCGGAAATGCGCAAACGACCGGCGGTACCAGCAACACGAATGGCACCACGCCCTCTCCATCCGTCGTAGTCTCCACCTCCTTGTCGACCGGGGTCATGGTCAACTCGAACCGTGTTCTCACCACCTTCACCTCCACCTTCCTCTTCACGAGCACCATTCAGCCTTCAGGCTCGGCCGGGAACAACACAGGATCTGCTGGAGCGTCGTCTGCCAAATCCACATCCTCTCTCCCCCCACCTACCACAGCGCCGTCTAACATCCCCACCGGCGGTAACCTCCCGGGCGGTGCCCCCAGTCCAGGTGCATCGGCTGCTGGCGGCGTCCTTGGTCCCAACGATGGCTACATTGCGGGTGCAGCAGCGCTGAGCATCAACTACGTCCTCAGCGCGTTGGCGTGCATGGCGGTCGGTGGAGCGCTGGTATTGGCGTAGTTGGAACGGGGCTAGAGTGGCTGGGTTTTGGGTTGTCTGCGGTTTGGACGCCATTTTCTTGCATGGACATTTTGTATGACCCTCACGGACATTTTACTATCATATGCATCCTTAGCAGGCGGCATCTTGATGCTTCGTTTACGCGCCCGTCTCCGAACGCTAGTCGCTGTGCAGTCTCATCGCAGTCGTGATCGTATTCTTGCTATAGATTGAACATGATAGCATAGCTTTTTTGTTTGATGGTGTGCCAGGATGCATATTTGATTCACCACAAGGATCGGCTGCGAGTGCATGCTAGCGTGTGTGGCAAATAGCCGTGCGAGAATTGGGTGGATGGAGAGACGCACGTACACGATCATCGTGTGTGTGGCTTGCATCTTCGATCGATGCTCAGAGCAGCTTTCTCTTGCAGCTCCTCGGTCTTCCGCTCTTTCTCCCTCTCCCTCACGCGTACGAGTACACCTGTGTCGGCTTTCCCACCTCGACCTACACCTCTGACCTTTCGCTGCTTCGTATCAATGTCTACCGAAGACCATCCCGCGAAGAAAATGAAGATGGACGAAAAGGTGAGGAGTGTTCAAGGAGCTCGCTCCCCCCTGTCCTGAGGTATTGAAGTATAGACCAGGTCATCGGGACCCACAACGGGACCTTCCACTGTGACGAGGCCCTCGCTGTGTTCTTGCTCAAGCGGACCAAGGCCTACGCGAACGCAGGTACGTACGCCACCGCACTGGTCTGACCCGATGGAAACTAAGCAATCTGGACGTGATAGGTCTGAAGCGCACTAGAGACCCTGCTGTCCTCAACACCTGCGACATCGTTGTGGACGTTGGAGGCATATACTGACGAGAAGACGCAGCGCTTCGACCACCACCAGCGTGGCTTTGAGGAAATCTTCGGGCACGGCTTCGAGACGAAGCTGTCCTCAGCTGGCCTGGTTTACAAGTGCGCTTACCCTTCGATGCGATTTTCACGTACAGTGGACTTACACCGCCATAGGCACTTTGGTCGGGAAATCATTGCAAACCGCCTGCAAATCTCTGAGGAGGACCCCAAGATCGACACGCTCTGGCTGAAAATGTACAAGGAGTTCATCGAGGCGATCGACGCCATCGACAACGGCATCTCCCAGTATCCCACCGAGCTCAAGCCGCGCTACCGCATTCAACACGGACGTCTCGAAGCGCGTTGGGCACTTCAACCCCGCGTGGAACGAGAAGGTGGACGCTGAGACTGTCGATGTAAGTCACTTGCGTTGGAGGCTTCGCGTTGACCGCACACAATCTAACGCGCGGAAATTCGCAGGCCAAGTTCTTGCAGGCGTCGGCCATGGTCGGCACGGAGTTCCTCGACCGGCTCGACTACTACGCCAATGCGTGGTTGCCTGCTCGGGACTTAGTACTTGAGGCACTGAACAAGCGCAAGTCAGTCGACCCTAGCGGCCGCATTGTCCTCTTCGAGTCTTTTGCTCCTTGGAAGGTGGGCCATCATATTTACACTTGCCTGCAATTCTCGATGCTCATCGGTCTCATTCTATAGGAACATCCTCTTCGAGCTCGAAGAGACTCTCGCGATCCCTGAGGCGGAGCAGCCGATCTACGTGCTCTATCCCGACGAAACGGCGAGCAACTGGCGCATCCAGGCTGTCCCCGTCTCGCCGGAGAGCTTCGAGAGCAGGAAGGCGCTCCCTGAGCAGTGGCGCGGCGTGCGCGACGATGCGTTGTCTCAGCTCTCGGGCGTTGATGGCTGCATCTTCGTCCACGCCAGCGGCTTCATTGGCGGTGCGTGCTCCCCTGCCAACTGCGCGGGGTTCACGGGCAAGCTGACAGATTTGTGAAACAACAGGTAACAAGACGAAGGAGGGCGTGTTACGCCTCGCGAACCTTGCGCTGAACATCTGAGATCGCCCGAGGTGATGGGCAACTGACGGTGACTGGGTGGAATTGGCGTTGGAGGTACATCGTGATCATGGAGGGTTTAGTCAAGCGATAGGGTGACATGCATATGAGCATGTTTGCTAAGCGCAATGCTTAGCTGCATCCGCCATACGGCGGCCATGGACCAAGGCGTCGACCTTGGGAGCAGATTCTCTGTGGCCGCCGCCAGAGTACGAGCGTCCTGAAGCGCTCGTGATGCAGCATGGTCCGCATCGGGTCCCGGTCACGGAGTGCGGCGTGGCTACAGCCACACCTACTTAAGTAGCAGTCCATCGTCCGCTGTGACTTACTACATACTCCTGCGCCGCTGTATCCTGTACCTTTTGAAGTATCAATATGTCTGGTTTGCCCTCAAAGCCTAGGGTGTTGCTGACTGCAAGTACATTCGATTCTCCTCTGTACGCTAACTCTGTATCTAACCGCTGACTGCGCACCCTCTGCGCCACACAAGAACGATGATGGCCCTCCCGGTCACGAATCACCCTACATATATGGACTATACCGCCATCTGACGCAGGATCTCGGTATGTTCTGTGCCGGATCATGTAGAGATGCGCAGGTGATTCATGGGCGTTGTTGTCAGGTTGGGACGTGAAAGTCGTCATTCCTAGCTCACAGAAGTCATGGATCGGTAGGTTCAAGGCTTCAAGCTACAGGCCACGCGAGATTCCGCTTCCCTTCTGACTGGATCCTACGTAGGCAAGGCGTATCATATAAAGGACATCATCACTGGCCGATACTACTATCCCAGGGAGCCCGGTACGCTATGTCATGAGTTGGTGGTTGCACTTGCTGTGCCTGACATGTCTGTTTCCAGATGGTGCGGGCGAAGTGTCTGAAGACCCACGCCCGCTCAGTAGAGGGAGAAATAGCAGAGTGGGTTCTCTTGGACGGCGTAGGTTCCTTGGTCTGCAGGAACGAACTGAGTTGGAACTGAAAGCTCGGCAGACACCCGCGACGTGTGCCAACATTGGCCTCCACAACCTATATCACGAACAAATCGACCTGTTGGTAAGACTTGAAACCCTCATGCGCACATGTTCCACCGGCTAACGTGTGAGTCTTAGATATCTGGTCCCTAACCTTGGCCGTAACAGCTCAGGTAGGCCTGCTCCCCCGCAGTGGCAGCGCACGAACGGAGGGCTGACCTACACCCAGCCGCATTCGCGTTGTCGTCGGGGACGATCGGAGCCGCACTCTCGTCAGCCCTGTCCAAAGTTCGCTCCATCGCACTATCCTACGGGACCGTGCTACACCCGACCCCGACCGAGTTCTACGAGCCCGCGCACCAGCTCGCCGCGCGCATCATCGGGCACCTCTGGCGCAACTGGGGTGCGGACGAGGGTGGCCTGCGCGCGGGCGAGGTCGACCTCTACAACGTGAACATCCCTATGATCCCGGAGCTCCTCAGCGACGCGGGGCTCACGATCTGCTGGACGCGCATCTGGCGCAACTCGTACGGCCGCTTGTTCAAGGCGCATACCCCGCGCGATCCGAAGGCGAAGCAAACGATCTCCGCGGCGGGCCCGGACTCGCCCGACGAGCCACCCCAGGGCACCCAGCCGGGGCTGCTGGATGTGCAGGCGACGCCGAAGGACGTAGGCGAGCTTGTGTTCAAGTTCGCACCGGACATGGGAGACCTCATCAACCCGTCCAGTGTCCCCATTGGCACGGATGGATGGGCGATCCGAAAGGGTTGGGTCAGCGTTACGCCCATGCGTGCGACCTTCGGTGAGCCTGTAGGATGGTCCGCCGAGTGCGAGGAAGACATTGAGGCGAAGGTGTGGAAGATGAAGCTGTAGCAAGGCGTTGAGACGCTGTCATACAGAGCATATGTTCGTGAAGCAATCTATTCATGAGCTGACTACGTGTCACGGTGTATAATGAAGTGTACATCCCGCCTGGGAGTTCATAAAAAGTCGTGAAATCAGGAATACACATCCGGTGTGCATGTAAACGTTCTTGAAACGGGCGGTGAATGTATATGCCACGGGGAATACACGCACATCCCATCTCACACGAGCAGGAGCGCCCCGAGGAAGACGGTGATGCCTAGCCAGAACATAGCCGGGGTCTGCGAATGGCTACGCGCGCTGCCAGTGACCAGGCCGGCAAGAGTCTGCTTCCTGTACACCTTCAGGCTGTTGATGCTCCACGACGCGTTCTGCGTCCATCAGTGGATTCAGGACAACATACAAACGAGTACAGAGCGGAGAGGCTTACCACAAAGTTGCTCGGGTCCATGAGGCGATCCGTGCACGTCCCCGGGCAGCCCGAAGTAGCGTACGAGTTACCCGCCCAATCACCTGCACGGTGTCCGAATCAGTTAACGCGATAAACAACGTGACATAGCCTCAATGATATAGCTTACCGCAGAAGGTGATATCTACGTGATACCGATCAGCAGGGGGTTCGGAAATTAAGAGGCGCAGCACTGTGTACTCACCGAAGACGATCGAGTGGTTTACGAAGTTCGTGATTGGGTCACACCCAGTCGGATCTAGCGCAGCGACTGGCTCTCCCCAACTTGAGGGATCTGGTTGACCGCTGAGGACATCCTTGGGAACAGCTGCGCGATAGAATGACCCTGCGGGAGATATGAGCGACCTGCATTAGAACTCTCTCGTTGGAGTGAGATACGTACAGACCGCAATGCCTTCGTCATCCCACTTCATAGCGAAGACGCCTCCACCCTGTGCGTCGAAGACAGGACCATAGGAGGCACGGCTCCACTCTGTGATACCGCAACCGGCATTATTGTTGTCATTGCCGTAGCAGTTCAAGTTCGGCTGGCCGTTCGTCTCCTGATGATGACTGAGAACGGGACCAACGATCGTGAGACGAGCTACATACCACGATGGTGCCCGTAAAACTCGTGTTGGGGTTGAGGGTGCAGTCTTCGATTCCAGGTATTCAGTGACTGTTGTATGCAATGATTGCGGATGCAACTCACTCGGTCCTGTATGCCATGTCACCTGGTTGTGCGCGTTGTCGTGAACTCCTTCGATTATATCAATCTCGCCAGTCTGAGAACAAGTCAGATGGTTTTGAAGAGCAGCTGGAGTGTGTGTGTGTGGACTCACGTAAGGCCACTGCCCGCCACCGAGCGTCCACCATGCCGGCCAGACACCTGATGATCGTTAGACAGCAATCGTCGGAAAGAACCGAGTGAGTCCACATACCACAGCCCCACGGTGCATGGTTGAGGTCAAGAATGAACAGACCTGTTGTACGTTGAGCTTGTGCTTGCATCACTCTCCATTATCACTTACCCGTGTTGTACTGTGTACGACTGGATATCCGGACACTGGGACAGCGATTGGTGAAATGCCCTGGTGAGGATAGAACTTAAAGCTCTACCTGTTGCGGTAAACGCCAGACGCCAGCCAAGTGCTGTCGTCTCCCTTCATATGACTTTGCCATCATCAGTCACATAGGTGAGGTTATTGGCCAGTGCTGTATCACGGTCGGTATAGCTAGACCTCTGCGTGAGTATACCAGGCTCTGTAACATAACGTCATGCTCTTACTTGACCATGCCACTGCCAGAGCAACGAAAGTCAGTTTCGAGGAATGGTTTACGCTGCGGAACGTACGCACTGGGTCGGGTCTGATCCCGTGAAGAAGTCAAAAGTGCTGTTCTCACTGTTAACACAAGCCAACGTGTCCATGACACAACTGAAACGCACTCAAAGAAGCTCTTCCCCTGGTAGGTGTCCTGGATCGTCCAAATGAAGCTCGAGCCATTCGAACTGGTCTGCAGCTGGCTCGCCCGCTTGTCTAAAAGGGATACGGCTTGTGATCGGCCGACATGTTCAAGCAGCAACAATAGACCAGTCCGGGTAGCCCAAGGTTTCGCCAAGTTTGTCGAGGCAGGAGTAGTAGAAGCAACCACCAAGGAGAGCAGAGCCAAAGGGAGCGCGGAGAACATTGCAACCAGAATGAAGAGGGAAGAGAAACAGTTCGTGAGTGCGTTACCGCAGATGACGGCAGACTAGCTTATATGTGTCTGCGAAGCTCGTGGATCCGGGGAATATGAAAAGCAGATATTAAAGCTGCGCCAGGGTATACGGCTTCGAAGCGTGCGCACAGTCTGGAGCCAGTACAAGCATGCGATACCCTTGCCTCGTCAGCGTCGTCAGCGTCGTCAGCAGAGGATGTTCGATGGAGTGGACGATCTGCGAGTCTGCGTGATGGTGCAGAATGAAGAGCACAAAAGACGGACCGAGAGAAGGAACGCTCGCAAGATGTTCGGACTCGAGAGCTCCCAGGATAGACATGGTTGATGGTAGAACTCATTTCGCATGGATTCTGCGCAGTTGTCAGGCTCCATCCAACCCCAGCAACGTGTCTGCCTCATGTTCTTGTGCGATTCCAGCTCTTTCTCAGATTTGACAAAAACGATGACTGGAATTACTGGATGCTCTCGGGCCTCGGCGTATCGCACAAAATGGTAACCTTAGAACAATTGAACGTTCAGATGATGGTGTCTCATGCTACACTGGATTCCCTCCATCGGACATTTACGGACAGGCGAGCGTTTTGCAGGGGCAGAAGCAAGAGGCAGACAGCCTCTTTTTGGGCAAGCTGCACGGAGGCATACATCCATAACGAGCATGAGAGGACATGAATGCAGTGATACGATAGGAGACAGGATGCATGAGACAAAGTACAACAGATCACCGGTAACGGCGGAGGCTGAGGGTGTTGTGCTTCTTCCAGGTGGACCAGCCCGGAGTGTGGTTGTAGCGGTGACCCTTGCCGAGACCACGGTTCTGTCGCATACGATCTTAGTGTACTGTCCCTCCACGCGCATAACATGAACACAAACCTTCTTGCCGATGGCAGTAAGGCCACGGGCCTCGCGGTGCTTGTGCACAGGCTTCGTGATCCAGTTGATCCTGGGGTCACGACGAATCTGTGGTTTGATTAATGTCAGTGTGCTGAGATAGTCCCGGAAATTAGCTTACAGCCTTGTGGTTGGGGTCGACGAGGATGACCTCGTAGTACTTGTAGACACCATCCTGGTTGACCCAGTACGAGTTGAGAACACGGAGGTTTCCGCACCGCCTGCCAACACGCTCCTCCGCAACGCTCCTCAAACCACGCTGGGGCTTGAGCTGGTTAACACCCTGGCGGACGGGCTTGCCGTAGGTAGCACCTGGAGAATATGTGAGGATCTCTGCGCCATCCCCTGGCTGGCTGGATATACATACCCTTAGGGACGTGCTTCTTGCGGTTACCCCTCCGGACGCGGACGCGGTAGATAACGTAGCCCTGCTTAGCCTTGTAGCCAAGACGGCGAGCCTTGTCCGGGCGAGAGGGACGGGAGGCACGGTGGATGACGTTCAGCTGGCGGTACTCCCAGCACCTGCGTTCTGTTTAGGACGATGCACTTCCTGTCAACGACGGATCCTGGTTACACACCGGACACGGAGAAGGAAGCGGAGGACATCCGACTGCTTCTTTTTGTACAGCTCGCCGATATACTTGTAGGCTCCCATCTTGAGGGCTGAGAGGAGAGGGTGAAGGTCAGTATCACCTCCAGGCGCAGGGGCCCATCCAGATGTCAAGTCGTCCATCCACCCTCTTTCCACCATTCTTTCGCTCCCGTCGTCGAACAGCATTCCCTCGAGCATCGTCTGGACGGACCTGGCATGGATTCGGGAACTCACCTCTTGCGTCTTGAGGTTGGTCGGGGGGTCGTCGAGCTGATTTTGGTCCTTTGGCAAGCCCACACACAATCTGCTCGATACGCCGGGCGTTGCCGGCGCCCCACGTGGGTGTTGCCAAAAACGCGCTGTGAGTGTGACATAAGCGCCCGCAGAACGCGTCGTCGCAGCTACGCGAGGCACTGGTACAGTACTACAGTACTTACTCAGTTACTGCAACGTACTCTATAAGGCTGCGGCCAGACTATGATGCATCACTTTGAACATCCTCTCGGTGAGTACTGCTGCTGATCTCGTTGATATTCAACTCCGCTATCGTCTTCAGTCAAGCAAAGTTGTTGTGTTGCGGCAGGTGCAGTCTCCGATGTCTCCACTGTCTGGGGACCATTACTATGTCTGCAACGCCGTGGCCATCTCGTTGAAACAACCCCGGCGAGGTAAAAATCACGCTGCAGATAACGCGCACATACTGCGATGTGCCTGTCTATCTGCCTCAGGACCGCCACCTCTGTACGCACAGATATATGTTTCGGTCGATACTGTACCAGTCAGCTGTGACCATCAACTACAGTGCATTCGACTTAAGCCGACAATCGCCTGCACTGGCCTGAATAGTTGCTGATGTCCATTCTTCTAAATAGCGTACATGCCAAGCTAATGTACATACAGAGTCCTCAGGACGGTATGTTACAAGTGTGTAGGATATAAGGTGTGATTACCACTTGCGCCTCCTCTCTCCTCTCGTGACCGCAACTTCAACCACGCCGTACCCATGAACAGTATCCACGCGCACGCGATCAGTACGCCACACAGTACGGAGAAGATCTCCCCTCGCCGGACCTCGGCCTTCGTACGAAGCACCTTCACCTTCACCCGGACTGGCGGCTGTTCAGGCCCCACTTCTTCCTCCACGACGGCCTCGACGAGATATCGACTACCGCGGATGGTAGATGGCCGCGAGCTCCCGTGCAGAAGAGGTATGCTCTGCTCAGGCGAGGAAGATGATGGCAGAGGACCATGTCGGCTGAGCGTACTGCTTCTTCGATGGCGGCTATGCTCTGCAATCTCCGCTTGCCAATTTTCGTCGTCTGCTCCAGGCTCCTTGCCTGGACGTGTCTCCTCCTCGTCACTCTCGTCGATTGTGGAGGGTAGGAGTGTGCTCATGCGGCGTGCCGCTGCTTGCTTCTGCTTATGGTCAAGGTGCGCAAGGCCGACTATGCCCAGGATCTCGAGCACATTGAGGACTACGAAGGCGTTCAGGAGGTATTGAACGTCCTTGTCGTCGCCGTCGATGGGAAGCTGTCTCTCTGCTGACTTCTTGGACTTGATATCCAAGGCGAGGCCTGCAAGTGTCTGGAAGATTGTCGAACCCGTTTGCTCCAGCTGGAAGGAGAGATCAGATCAATTGTAGCAATGCAACGATGACATGCATGCATACCGCTTTGTGAGCGCCGAGGGTGGTCGAAACATACCTTCAAGGGCACGATCCGTGGTACGATTACAACCAAGAGCACTAACTCTCATGTCAGTATACGCATAGTAAGCACACGAGGCATCAACTCACAGGGTGAGAAGCCATGCCCAGAGGCGAAAGAGACAATGGCAGGGATGGGCGTCTTCGTCCACTCCGGCGGCAGTGCGAGCCATATATAACAAGCGAGGGTCAGACAGGCGGAGAGCAGGAACAGCCTCATGACGAAGTTGCGCTTCTTCACTCTGTCGACTACGAAGCCCGTCTGGAGGCGACGACGTTAGCGTTAGCGATATATTCTCGCCATATAAATCAAGCGTCGCATACAATCGGATATAGGACAACACTTCCAGCGAGTACGTAGGAGCCCTTGGTGCTCGCATCTGACTCTGTGAGGTCATAGCGACGCTGCAGGATATTTCTATGCGGGGTGTTAGGAACAAGCGAGGACGCATGAAGAACGGGGCCTACTCACGCGACAAGATGGGTGAATGGTGCCCAAACAGCACCGCACAGAATATTCAGACCGATGTAGCTGCGTAACACAGCAATGAGATGCTATCCTCCGAGATGAAGGTAGACGTTACTTACGCCCAAAAGACATCCCCGAGCTTGGTGATATCCCTTAGGTATACCATGCGCTTTTTGGCTACCTCCTTCAACGCCTCAGCCTCAGACATGTCCGCCGCAGAAGCTGCGCGGGAGTGTGCCTCGGCATTGAGTTCGGAGGCTTCCAGCTCTGCGCCAGACTCGCGAACCAGCCACTTGGACGAGAAGACGTAGACCAGATTGATGGTGAACGAGAATGCAGTCAGAAACGTCGAGGCATAGAAAGGGGCATGAGGACCGAAGCGCTGAGAGAGCGGGTACGAGGTGAGCGCGGATATGAAGGACGAGCCCTTGCCGGCGACGAGCCCGAGTGCGAGCGAGACTCCCAGTCCGTGAGATCTGAAGAAGCGCACGATGATGGTTTCTTGGACTACTGCTAGTGGACTGACGCCAAGTCCGAAGATGAACATGCCGAATGCCATCAGACGAACGCTGTCGGAGAGGTTGCCTATGAGGAGACATGCTTGACCTGCGTGCGAGGTTAGCGGACAGCTTCGAGGCGGTCATGCGAGTAGGGCTTACCTAGGAATATAACGCCGGTGGCGAGGATGCTGGTGAGAGTGGTGCCTAGCCTGCTGGCAAGCACACCGCCAACAAGAGGTGTCCATGTGCTGTTCAGGGAGAAAGCGGAGATCAGGAGGGAGAATTCGGTGTTATTTGTGCCCATTTCTCGTGATAAGCGGGACTTGAGCGGTCCCAATATGTATGTGGCACTACATGGTACAAGGGGTTCTGTCAGCTCCGAGTTGTATATGTGTTCAAGTTTCACCCACTAATGGCTGCCTATGCTGAGAGAGCAGGCACAGAGGAGAGCGAGAGTTCTGATCAGGTATGCTCGGGCGGGTGATGGCCTATCGTGTCCGGAGTGCATCAGAGTAGCTTCGTATTCACGAGCTATCTCCTCCTCTTCATGCCCGGGTCCCGTGGTATCAGTCTTCATTGTGTTCATCCGTCAATAGCGGTTGCTGGGCATGCAGGTCGGAGGACGGCATGTCGCATGCCAGAGGCTGTTGGGCGGGTAGGATGGCACAGTGAACAGAGCCTTTATAGCCCAAATAGACCGATGCTGGTCAACAGGTACCAGTAAAAGGATCCGAGGAAACCGTCTAGGTCAGCGAAGCGTAGCGGCCGATGGGAAGAGGCCGAGTTTGTGTGAGTACGGTAGAGAACGGGTGGGGCGGAGTCGGCGAGAACCTGGAGAAGTCATCTTCATCTAATCTGATAAACTTGGAAACGATCGCCGATTGGATCGTGCCTCCCGGGGACTTCAATGGGCGCTAATGCCTCTCGTCGAACTTCATGTTGAACCAATGCGCCACTGCTCGACCTGGAACATCGCCTCTTGAACAGCTGCAGCAGACTGATGTTGACTAGCCAAAGCCCATTGCGAGAAGAGATATACAAGCTAACTACATGCATTGCAGTGTGAAAAAAGTCAACTGCCCCTGGCAATCATTGAATCAACATGGAAATGTCCGACGTCCCTGCCGAGAGCGCGGTCGCGAAACCAGACAAGTACGTACACAACGAATGGCCAACAATCCGGTTCCTATCATACAAAAGTCCTCGAATCTCTGACAAACCTCCTCTTGCCCAGGCCCGTACGCATCCACAACAAGGTGGCTGCGAGTGTTGCGCAGCAGAGGCTGAACTCGGTCCATCCCAGCGCCTCTACCGTGAGCGACTGGCGGCATCTGCTTGAAGAGAGGAATGCTCAGCTCGTATGGCGGTCGGAATGGGACGCGATCTGGAACCCACCGCGACAGGGGCGGGCGCCCGGCGCAATTCCCACCAGAGCGCGTGTTGTGCATCAGCCCTGCGCCGACACCCTGTGGGGTTGGTTAACGCCGGTCTCTCGCACTCGGGGAAGAAGTGCCGCACCCATAGGACGGAGGTCAACAGGAGCCAGAATACGGAGCTTGCGATCTGGGCTAGGAGGTGCACGGCGCCGTCCACGATCCACAGCACGTATGCTCCAGAGAATAACAGAGTCCAAGCCGACGAGAAGCAGAGAAGAATCAACCTGCACTGATCGCATTAGATGCGGCGGATGCCGATGGACGGGGTACGCACATCGAATGATACCTAGGACTGGGCCAGGTCTGAGCTTCGTTCCCTGCACTGATGAGGAAGGCCGTCAAGCCAAGTTCTGCTGTGGCTGTCAAAGTCATCAAAGTGAAGAGGAAGGGATGGTAGTTGGCCCGTATCGCGGTACGTCTCTGGCGCATCTTGGACGTCGACGGGGTCTGGGGGTATATGTGGCTACACAGGAAGAGCTGCGACGGTCAGAGAGCGGGGACGATGGCTGCTTAATGGACAGGCGGCGCGCATGGTGCATGCTGTGTATACACGCGGTAATGCATGTGTTCTCAGTCTATGTCAGTAGTGCTGCTCGGCCGCACTGTGAAGCTTATCGAGAGGCGGAACGGAAGTTGGCTCTTGTACTACTTCTTGCGCCGGGGAGAGCTAAGCGATCCTTCTGGTCGCAAGCTTGAAGCCCGGGGTGCTTCCCGCCCTTGTCGACGAGAGGCGCTCGTGTTCCTGCTAGTGGTAGACTTTCACTACGAGTAGTTCAATGGCTCGGCACTCGTGTTGGACAGTCCTTCTGTTCAGTTGTCATTGTCGGGGGCCGCTGAAAGCATAGGAATGAATCGGCTGATGGAGTGGTAATAATATCACACGCACGGAGTAGGAGCAAAAGGGACGGAAAGAGTCACATGACGGTCGTAAGTCGATGGGCGGGCGCGGGCGGAGGCAGAGACCGAGAGTTGCAATCTGGCGACGAGTCGACGAGTCCGACGGTGTCCTCGTCCGTCCCTCTCCTCCGCCGTCTCCGTCCCGCTCGTCCTGGCTCGTTCATGAACGCGGTCTCTGTGCTTGAGACACCCCAATGAACCCCACAGTCGACTCATGATGACTCCCAAAAACCACCCTATCGACCTGCCCAAAATTCCCTCTCTCCCGCCGATTCAGATGCCCGATGCCTCCAACCTCTTCGGCGCAGCTTCTCACTCCAGGAGGTCCGACTCACCCTCCTCTCGCCCATCTTCCTCTTCGCCGCATGCCTCTCAGGACACCTTCTTGACCGCTCACACGTCGTTGTCTCCGGATCAGCCCAGCTCGTCTTCTACCAATGGCTCTCCAGTGTACTTGTATCCTCCTGCTGCACCTGCCATGAACACCCCGACCGGCCTCAGGAAGTCCCTATCCGTCGACTCAGTTCGTCAAGTACAACAAGCACGGCCCCATGCCACCCTCCCGGCCGACCCCTCCCAGCCCGCTCTCATCCGACTACCGTGCTTCCCAGGCTGATCCTGACGCTCACCCACCCGCTTCTGCGCGAGGGGCCGACGCGAATACGAGCGTGTATCGTTCAACATGGACAGACCGTGACAGACGTTTGCCTCCGCCTCCTCTCCAGTCGCGTAGCCCGGGCCTTAGCATCGGCACGGCAACGGAAGACCGAGACGCGACTTTCTTCGACGAATCCGACATCGAACGCTCAGAGGAATTGTCGAGACGTGCACGCAAGGGAAAGGGAACGTCACGACAGTCTGTGCGCCCGGGCGAACTTCCCATGCCGTCTCGCTTGCAGCCCAAGGGGTCAGTGCCTTCCATGCATATAGGTCCATACGCACAACCAATAGTACCATTACGGATCAGCAGTTTGAACTTCAGAGGTGCCAAGCACAAGAGCCTCATGCCATTACATACCCAGTTTTCCTCTGTGAGTGTGCTCGTGATGGCCCGGGACATGAAGCTAATGTCTCGAGTTTTCCGTAGCCTCCCCAGCTCCCCGAAGTGTCTCTGTTGGTCATCGGGCCGCATGGATGCGGAAAATCGACTATCATTCAGAAGGGGTTGAAGCATTACGGGCTGGGAAAGCCTGAGGAGATACAGCTTGAGAGGCCTGACGGCAAAGGTGTTTTCTCATGTAAGGAAATTCGCCGTGGCCCTGGGTTGATGACGTGCTGATCCTCATCAGATACCCAACGCTGGGCGATGTTACCTGTGGCACATGCTGTCACCGAAACCGCTCTTCGCATACTCGAGGCGGACTGTTTCTACGTTCAACCTGAGTGATGCTCACGGCGTCTGGTCAGACGCTACAGATGTTTGGAACGGGATTATGATTTGCTTCGATGTCACCGACCCGGACTCGCTCAGGCATGTTGAGGACCTACTCAGTGAGCAGCGCCAGTTAGTCTACAACGGCAGTGCCATAACATTATCAACAGTGGCATTTGGCAAGTTACGCGCACCTTGCCTCGCACTTGCGTGCAAGAGTGACTTGCCCCATCGAGTTGACTTACGGGAGGCGACCGCGATGCTAAAACATTACGATGTCCCCTTGATCGAGGTCTCAACGAGTTCAGACGCTACCAAGACAAAAGTCCGGATAACTTTCGAATGGATGTTTCGATCGATGTTCAAACCACACGGTCTGTATTCCCTCGTCTTTTGCGTTCGGAACGATCGTACTGACCTGCATCAACAATCATCTAGACGAGAACGACTCTTATCGAAATCCGGCTTCGCCTGCTGGGATGTCTCCTCCATCACCGCGCGATATCTCCCGGGCGTCATCTGCTACGCCCACTGCATCATCATCTCCATACTCCATACAGCAGCCGTCCGCTATCAACAGGCCAGCCAGTCATACGCCTTCGCAGTCCATCTCTCACGGGTCCCAATCAACGCGAGGCTACCATGTATCCATGGGTGGTGCGACGTCGGCCACGTCCGGCTCGCCTGCGTCTCCAACTCGAGTCCGTTCAACCGGCGACCTGCTGTCGGAGCATGAGAAGTCGAGGCGGGAAGAACGAGAAGGCCACGTTGGTATCTATAACGGTGCAAGGAACAGCAGCCACAGCTCTTTCCATGCGCACCAGTCGTCGAGTGTCGGAACGGACGGCCCGTCAAGTACGACGGATATATCCATGTCCGATGGTGCTAGGGATATGTCCATGAAGGAGTCGTAAGTTTCGCTGTGGACGTTTATGTATCCACTGTCTCTGACGTATGCCGTAGTCGTGCACCACCATGGATGAGCCTGGACGATTTGCTCAACAAGCTCTTGTTTATGGCCGTTTGTGACGATGGTTAGTTCAACGGTCCATTTGCCAAGCAATTTTGCTCAACGTCCTTACAGATCCCGTATTCATATCTCACTTCCTTCTAACCTATCGGCGATTCGCAAGTCCACGGACGGTGCTGTTATCGATGCAGAAGCGTATGCGATCCCTTGACGGTCCAAGTGGCGACCCGATGTTTGCCTGCTATGCTCAAATGAGGTATGATACGACCTTTGTCGCAGCACATCAATGGTTTTCCTAATAAGCCGCACAGGATCTGTCAACTCTTGGACTTGTGGATCAGCACGTACCCTACCGACTTCGCCGTGCCCGGTGCATCGAGCGCGCTGGCGGCGCTCATCAAATCAATCATTACGAAGACATACCTCCTCCACTATGGCGCCGAGTTCCTCCCCTTTCTCGAAGTTGTCGCAGGACTTCAAGACAAGGACGCTTCTTGGGCCTTGAAGGTCGAAGATGAAAGCTCAGATACCTCCAGTCTTTCCGACGAAGAGCGCTCTTTCCTCGTGGGCCAGTCTGCTTCCGCCCGATCGAGCAGTCCCACGCCTATTCCCCCAGAGCCTCCATCAATTCCACCTCAAGGAAGCCAGCAAGGATTCACTCGGGAGAGAAAAGCCAGCTTGCCACTCACCGCGAGAGCTTTGATCGCTACTCCTACCGCCAATTCAGCTACCCAATCCCTTCCTCAAGAGAACCAAGCGATCGGCCCGCCGCCAAATCTGGGGCCCAAACATATCTTGCGACATCTACAGACCATAAGCCAGACCCTCGCTCCGGTTGATCCTGCGGATATCGCTCAAGAAATGACACGGATACAATGCATATTCTTCTTGCGTATCGAGGTATGTTCTGCAATGACTATGGAGCATTTCGTAGCGGCGCTGACGTTGCGTCAGCCTCGCCATTGGCTTCAACACGTATTCGTGCAAGGAAAGAAGAATACCGAAGCCGACCCGATCACAGTCTACAACCTCGTTTCCAATCACTTTGGAGAATGGTACGTACAGACCAATCTAGCCACGTACTCGGAGCTGACGATACCTCAGGATCGTATCGTTGATTCTAAGCCATGACAAACCGAAAGGCCGAGCACGGCAGATCGAGAAGTTCATCGATGTGGCGAACCGCCTTCGCGCGCTACATAACTATTCCGGACTTCGGGCAGTCATTGCTGGCATCAATAGCGCGACATTCGAGGGCGATGAGTCGTTGGAGCTGTTGAGGACGAAGTCTGCCGAGCATTGGAAGAGCTTCCAACAATGGGACCAGCTCTTGCAATCTGTACGATCGCACCAGAAGTATCGGATGGCTTTGCGAAACACCAGGGGCGCATGTATACCCGCACTGTAGGTCCCCGCCTCTTCTCCGTCTGACTACCGCTGACACTGGCTGCGTCAACAGGGAGGTTCACCTGTCTGACCTCATCCGTGCTCATGAAGGCAATCCTGACTACCACGACGATGATCCTACTAAGATTCACTGGGCGAAGTTCAACATGATGGCGCGTTTCATCGATACCATTGTCCAATGTCAGAAGGGATGTCGTGAGGGAGGCGAGTACGAACGGTTCCCAGACCGTGAAGAGATTCGCGACCTCTTCTTATTTGAGAAGGAGCACTACCTTATGGATGAGGATGTGGGTAGCTTTCAGGTGCATTGTGAAGGAGTGAGCTGACATGTCTCGCTGTACAGATGCAAAGGTCGCGCATGGCACTCCCCGACCTCGACGGTTACGAAGACCAACTGAGGTCGGGCGGGCCTCGCGTAGCCCCTCGAGACCCCTCACATCACAAGGACGCCGCTATCTTCCGCAAGCTTCTCAACTTTTCGTGGACGTGAAGACCTCCTGCAGCGCTGCGCTTGCTGCGTTTTGATACCTTGCTTTCTCACACCGACGCACATATCTATGACAGTACATTACGAGGATTTGTATTACCCTTGTTGTCGCAGTTGCTATGCTGAATATGAGTTGTATGCGGGCTCTTGGATCACAACCCTATCGCTCCTACTTGTTTGAGCATCAAGACTCAAGTATTCAAGCTCAAGAAATTTGTAAGATCCAGTCAAGCAGAGGGTAGCGTAGGCCAGCCAGTACTAGTGACGAGCGCTTATGAGGTAGAAAGTGATCGAGGAAAGCGGTCCGATCGCGGGCGTTTAAATTATTCGTACTTTCATCCTTCTGCGCCGATGTCGAAGACACAAACCGCCGAAGAGGCCGTAGAGCTCAATCCTGACTTCACCTTCGACCTCTCTGGCGATCCATATGCGGACTTTCTTGATGACCACATCGACGTTCAGGACCTTGTCAAGAAGGGCTCCAAGCCGGTATGCACTCTGCTACTGGTATGTACGCCGTGTGCAGCTGCTCACGCTTTTATGCTCAGGACCCCATCTCAGTGGACGACATCATAGCGCGTCGAAAACTGCGTGTGCCTAATGGAAAGCGCAAACGCGCAGTGGAAGATGAAGCTGACGATGAGAGCGAGTCCGGGGATGAGGACGAAGATGTCGATGAAGACGACGAGTCTGGAAGCGAAGATGAGGAGTCTGAGAATTCGGACGCGTCGGAAGGAGAAATTCAAGGCCTTTCAGGCGAGGACGAAGAGGAGGACCCCTTGGCAACCTCAGACGAGGAGGAGGCAGGCTCGGAATCCAACGAGGACGAAGATATGTCAGACGAGGAGGACGATGCTGCTTCCTCTTCCTCAGGCGACGAGTCCGAAGAGGAAACGCAGGCAGAGAAGGACCGTAAAGCTGCGTTCTTTGACTCCGAGACAGGCCCCGCAGAAACGCACACTTCCTTCCTCTCCATGAACCTCTCCCGACCCATCATCAAATCCCTCACTTCCCTTGGCTTCACCACTCCTACTCCAATTCAGGCCGCTACTATCCCCGTTG
This sequence comes from Trametes sanguinea, assembly GCA_008973685.1. Lineage (NCBI taxonomy): Eukaryota > Fungi > Basidiomycota > Agaricomycetes > Polyporales > Polyporaceae > Trametes > Trametes sanguinea. The sequence continues at coordinate 2,217,108 of WAHA01000001.1, read as the reverse complement.
CACTGTTGGGCAAAGACGTTGTCGGCAATGCTGTGACTGGTTCCGGCAAGACCGCTGCGTTCATCATCCCCTATGCTTGAACGTCTCATGTACCGTGATCGAGGGAAGAAGGCGGCAGCCACAAGATGTCTTGTTCTCGTCCCGACCCGCGAACTGGCCGTACAGTGTTACGAAGTTGGCACGAAACTAGCGGCACATACAGATGTTCGATTCGCGTTGGTAGTCGGTCAGTATAGCCCTTCTCTGTCGCAGCGCTCACTCTGTGCTGACACCCTCGGACCACCACAGGTGGACTGTCGCTGAAGTCTCAGGAGGCGACATTGCGGACCCGCCCCGATGTTGTCATTGCTACTCCTGGTCGTCTGATTGACCACCTTCGCAACTCACCAAGCTTTATGCTCGACGCTCTGGATATCCTGGTCCTCGATGAAGCAGACCGTATGCTCGAAGACGGTTTCTCGGACGAGCTGACGGAAATCATCAAGTCATGTCCGCCAAATCGGCAAACCATGCTCTTCTCGGCAACGATGACGGACTCCGTAGACGAGCTCGTGAAAATGTCGCTCAACAAGCCCGTGCGGCTCTTCGTGGATCCCAAACGTAGTACAGCTCGAGGACTCCTCCAAGAGTTTGTGCGTGTGCGTGCGGGTAAGGAAGCTGAGCGGTCCGCGCTGCTTGTCGCGCTGTGCAAACGGACGTTCAAGTCTCGTGTCATCATCTTCTTCCGAAGCAAGAAGTTGGCGCACCAAATGCGTATCGTATTCAGCCTGTTAGACATGAAGTGCGATGAGTTGCATGGCGACCTCAGTCAGGAGCAGGTCAGTGTTTGTGTCATAAGGTGATCTTGTGTGGATGCTAACGGACACGTACAGAGATTGAGAGCCCTCCAGCAATTCCGTGATGGCCACGTAGACTACCTTCTGGCTACCGATCTTGCCTCCCGTGGTCTCGACATCAAGGGTATCGAGACCGTCATCAACTATGACATGCCCGGGCAGCTGGCGCAGTATCTTCATCGCGTTGGCCGAACGGCGCGAGCGGGCAAGAAAGGACGGTATGGTGATTTACCCGATAAGTTTACTTTCCGCGCTCATCTGAACGCCCCGCAGATCGGTCACACTTGTTGGCGAGGCCGACCGAAAGATGCTGAAGGCCGCAATCAAGCATTCTTCTAATGAAGACCAAGTTAGACACCGCCAGGTACCGCCGGAGGTCGTTGCAAAGTGGTCAAAGAAACTCGAAAGCCTCAAGGGAGAAATCTCCGAAATCCTCCAAGAGGAAAAAGAGGAGAAACATGTACGCCCACTTCGTACTCCCTAATCCCTTAGGCGACTAACCTAAGACCCCGTTGACAGCTTCGGCAAGCTGAGATGGAGCTCAAGAAAGGTCAGAACATGATCGAACATGAAGAGGAAATCTTCTCCCGGCCTGCCCGTACCTGGTTCCAGACTGGGAAGGAGAAGGCCAAGGCAGAGGGTGAGTGGGATCCACTTTTCATTTCCGCGCACCCCATCTGATTTCGCTCCCAGCTTTGAGTAAACAACAGTATGAAGCTGGCTTTGATGCCAGCATAAAAGGCAAGGCCAAGCAAGCGGCCGAACCTAAGGTACGTCAAGAGAAGCCCTTGATCCGGACACAGATGACCGACGGATTTAGCAGCCTAAGCGAGACAAATTCGCTGGTCTTTCCAGACGTGCGAAGCGGAGAAAGATGGCATTGGAGGAAGATGATGCGGCGGAGACTGGGGCTATCCGCGCCGCCGTACGGTCGGCGAAGAAAGCGTCGCGCCCAGCCAAGATTGGCGAGCCTGAGCGACGGCCGGCGCAGTCAAAAAAGAAGGATAAAAAGAAGGCTGCGCGGTCCAAGACCGTCACCAAGCAGAAGGGAAGCTCTTTTGAGAAAGACCTGGGTCAGCGGCCTGCCCGCGAGGGTGTGCGCGCAAAGAAGGGCGATGTCATTGGTGGTATGGGTAAGAAGAAGGGTGGAAAGCGGAAGCCATAGGCGGCGGCCGTGTGCTCTCATGCCGTACTGTAGTCCATTGCCTTGTAGATCTTTTCCTGCTCGCTCTTCTTGCATACTCCCTGTGAGATCATGTGGCATGTCTGGTTTGAGTCATCGCCGATTACAGCGACGGCTAACTCAGTACTTGCAAGACCCACAGTGCATATGCTCCCGAACTCTCAGCGCGCTGTGTGTTCAACACGAGTATTGCCGCTACGGCACTCCGGTTTCCACACCGGTCCATTGAAAAGCACTCGAAGAACATCATGATGTCAGGATACCATGTCTCGAGAGTAGTATTGGCAACATCGCGGCCTCTCCCTGTCGCTGCTTGAAGGAGTCCGTCCGGCCCTGTCGGCCGTTGCGGCCATGATGGCGTGACTCGAGGCGATGTGACAGCAGGTGACAAGACGCGGTCTTGACGCGTCCCAATAGGCGCCCATATGTGTCTTTGATCTGACGGCGACTCGGAGGGACTGGCTACCGAGAGGCACTTTCTTTGACCTGATTATATGCTTTGGTGCCGGTTTTTGATGCACAAGCTTCAATCTATCTGTGGCATACAGGCTCTACAGAACATCACCTAGTGCCGTTCACATCATCGCACGCAGGAACGACTCGGACTTCATCGTACTACCACACGCTTCAAGTGCCACTGTCCACGACCACCACTTGCTACAACTCGCCCGCCCCCCTGCAGCATTGCCAAACGTATGTGAACGCGACCGCGTACTGCATTGGTGCTGCGATTAACTGCTTCCGCCCTGCTCAACCGCTACATCGCTCTAGATGGCTACGACAATCGCGCCTGTGGCTACAATCTCCTTGCCAAACCCCGCGCGCATCCTTCGCACAGCATGGTGCCCAGACAAGGATTTGGTGGTCATTCTATCAAGGTTTGCACACCAAGAAAAGCTCAGCTTGTGGAAAATGTCTGGATCCAAGAAGTGGGAGATTGACCTTCCCGGAAACAATGATTACCATGTGGACCGGATAGTGGACATCGCCTGGAGCCCCGACGGTACGTATCAACTCGTCTAATGCGTACGATGACTGACAGGAAATCCAGTTCAAAGTATAGCCGTCGTCTCAAATCCCGGCATGGTGACTATCCACTCGATTCAGAATGGTGCCATTGAACGCGCCCTACCAATTCCAGGCCGGCGCTTCCACATCACCGGCGTGTGGTGGTTCCGAGATGAGCAGAAATCGTCCTCTGGAAATGGTCTGCCAGAAGTCTTTAAACGCGGCGAGAACATTGTATGACTGCAGTACAAGACCACGTCATCTCGGCGACTGATCTTAGCGTCTCAGACAGGCTCAGCTCATGCCATTCTGAGAAATCTACCCCTGCTAGACCCTATCCAAGATGAGACGAAAACACTCACGTGAGTAACAGACATCTCTTCGGCACTCGTCCGCCGCAGCTGAGAGCGATTTAGCTCCAATGATATCTTCGCATTCCACGGCGCACGAAATCGAGCACCTAAAGCGCCGAAGGTGCCGGGCATTATCAGAATATGGCCCACACTTCCTACAGACCTCGCTGCTGCATCGATTGCTTCAAATAAGCCTGGTGCCAAGAAGGCTTTCCCGGAAGCAGAAGATGAAGAAGATGACACTAACGTCAACAGCATTGTTGCTGTGTCGGACAGTATGGGCAATGTCCACCTCTTCCTGGAAGGAAGCTACCCACTAGGTCAGGTCCGCATCGGCGCAGAATCCACCCCGCGATCCCTTTACAAGCTCCGTGAATACCTCTTCGTGCACCCAGGGCCATCGTCTGATACGGCGATAGCCGCTGCGGCCCTCAGTCCGTGCGTACTGAAGCTGCCTTATCTGACTGGTAGGCATGTCAGAGACGTCGCACGCGTATCTTCTGCCGCGCGGGAGCTGACGTGGTACGCAATGCGAGTGGTGAAGGAGATGCGATCCGCCTGGTTCGGTTCAGAGGCGAACGGCGGTGCGCGAGATATGGGCCAGAAATGGGTGAATGCGCTGGAGGAGAGGCAGCGTAACGAGTTCGGTCGTAAGTGCTGATAGTTACGTCGAGACGTCGTTATCTGAGGGGTACCTGCAGATGACGAGCCGTATGCGCTACTGGACCTGACATACCTTCTGACTACGGGACGATCGTCAGAGGCGCTGATGGACTACCTAGGGAGTGCGGAACATATGAGTGAACGGGTAGGTCAATCCACGGAGCACATTGCGGTATACTAACACAAATTTGTTCCGTACAGAGTCTCCAGAAGTGGGAGACGACGATGATAGAGGCATTGATCAAGCTACGAGACTTTTCAGAGAAGCGTGTCGCCCCGGCATGTCAACGTCTTCGGCTGCTCCTGCAGGAGGTGCAAGGCTGGGCCTGCACTGTAAGTCTCTATGTTCAGTAGCCTCTGAACAGCGTCCGACAGGCCTGCACAGACCTCAATATGCGGTTTGCAACTTTGACACCCAGGAAATCGACGCTTGCCTTGCCATGGTGGCCAGAGGGATCGTCAGTTCCGCGTGGCTCACCGCCACCGCACGGAAGGAGCTCATCCGCTTTAAAGAGTTTATGAAATGGCTGACGTACGGTAAGTGCTCACCATGCCACATTTGAGGACCTTGTTGTCCACAGCTCCCGTTGCCAGCAAGCTGATGTGACGCAACAGAGATTACCCGGGCGAACGCGGCCGACCACCATCAGCCGCGTCCACAACACGACATCCTCGAGGTGAACGAGTACCTCACCTCCGGGCTTGTCGTCAGCCAGCTCGACAAATGGTTCATTGGCCCGGCACCGCGGTTTACACCTGAGAGCCTTGGGGTACCGCAAAATACGAACATCGGCCTCGCGCTTCGGAAAGCCCGTGCTGCGCTCAACCTCTGGGATCAAACCGTGCACGATGTGGGTGCCGTTCCCCGCGATCTCCGTAGTGCAGCGCTAGCAGTGCTAACCGTGTCACGCCCGCCTCGTTGCCCTCCCCGTTCCCTTGTCCATTCCTTATTTAGGACGTGAAACGGCGTGACCTCGGCCACATCGAGCGGAACATAGACGCGCTGTTCCAAAATCTCGCGACCAGCTGCCTGAAGATTTTTGAAGAGGCGTCCGGTGCGACAGCACGATCTGCGGAGCTCGTGGCCGGCGTCGTGGCTGCCCCCGCACTGTCGACCTCGGCCGACAGGCATCAGGATGAGGGGGAGAGGCCAGCCCCACAAGCAACCGGCTCGGCGCCCTTGATACGAGAGCGCACCGTGCTGGACAGCAGCCAGGCAAGCAAGCGACTCGCTGTTTTCAACGTGCCCGCCTTCTAATGCTGGACACGGAACTCCTATTACAGGCGGACCAATTTCTCCAGTACCTCGCGTTCATGGCGCCGCACGATGGTGATGGCGGTGATGCTGGTGGCCTGTCCTACCGTAAGCACCGAGCTTCTCTTCGCCCATTCTCCCCGTCCTTGGCGCACCTGCGCTGGAGCACGTTCAGTGATCTGACCCGAGTTCCTGCCTGCAGTGTGCGTGGCCCGTCTGCTACACGGTCTTGCGGAATCGAATACCTGTGCCGACGGTTAGAGGTTACCGCGCTGGAGTGCAGTGCCCCGATCGCGGGAAGCGAGGCGCGCGCGCCGATGTCGGTGCTGGACTTTGACTTCTTCGACGACCAGATGCTCGTCGTCGTCTACCGGCCGAAGGATCAAGAGCAAGGTGAGTTGCGGAGTGGTTCTGGTTTCGCGCGCCGTGCCACGTCGCGGGGATCGTTGTCTCGGTCTCGGTCTCGATCGCTCACATCACGATCATCTCGAGCAGGAGGAGCAGCGACCTGCGTCGCTACGGTCGGATACGCGGACTTAATCTACGACACGATCCCGACCCACGCGTACGTAACCGGCACGACTCGAGAAATGCTGATGGGAGATGTGCGCTCGCGGCTCGCGAACGGACAGGTATGTGTGTGCCTTTTGCTGCATTGTCGTCCCTCCCCCGTTCCCTTGTTCTCTTGTTCTCTCGGTCGCCAGTCCGCCGGAGAGCAGAGAAGATTCCGCTCCCGGCGGCGGCGGCGTTCTGGCGATGGTCCCATGCAGTCGCTGATTGTCACTTCCTTTCTCTCCTTGTCTTGTGTAAAGCTTCTGTCGGCACCCGCATCGATCATACAGAGCCGGCCGCTCAAGGGATGCAAAGAGGGAAAGGTGACGCTAGCGGTGAACGGCCGTGCTGGGCGGCGCGTGTCGTGCGTGCTGGACGCGGCTGGAACGACAGTGGAGGTGCTGGATATGGAAGCGGAAGACGAGGAGCTGGAGGAGGAAGGGCTCGAAGAAGCGGGAGAAGAGGGCGCGGAAGGATCAGGGTGATGGAGCGTGACATGGTGGTGGCTGGCGGGGCGCGTGTAGGGCCTCTTCACCGAGTAGTGCGTCCGGGTGCTGGCACGACATCACTGACGACGATGCACACGCTGAGCGTGCGTGGACGCGGTGGGGAAAATGGGTGGAAATGCGGAAGAAAAATGTAGGACTAGCGCGAGGGGAGCGGCGGGCGGGGAGAGCTAGCGCGAGCGGGGGTGTGGGACGGGATCTACACGTGCGCCGGCGATACGGACGGGGAGGAGAGAGAGAAGGGGAGGGACAAGGGTAGACGCCCGGAGGTCACACGGGAGGAAGGGGAGGAAGAGGGAACCGGAAGGCCGGGTCGGAGGTGCTCGAAAGGCCAGTCGGGAGTCGGACCTGGGAGGATGGAATGCGGATTAGGCTCTGGAGGACGACTGATGAGAACGCGCTGGCGGGGAGAAACATGAAAATAACACGGCGCGGCGTCGCGGCGTCGCGGCGTGACTCGTGCTGGCTGCCCAGCGAGCGAGGCGGAGGCGGAGGCGGAGGGGGATTCAGAAAACAAGGGGAAAATGGGAAGAATAAACCGGGAAGGAAATGGTGTGGGAGCGAGGCGGAGGACGGGGCTAGGGTCCATCAGCAGCAGCAGCAGCAGCAGCACTGGCAGCAGCACTGGGCACGGGCATGGCGAGCGGTTCGGCTTTTGAGAACGCGTTGTTTGCGGCTGGATTAGCTCTGGGACATATAATCATTAGCGTGCACGGCTGCAAGACTGGATTGGCTTTTGTATCGACTCGCAGGATCGCATCGCAGCTGGACCACCACTCTACAGTCCTACTCTCTGAATTTATATCTCTCCTCCCTCAGCCTGTCCCTGCCCGTATTGCCGGCACCTTCTGCCCCAGCCGGTCCTCTCAGCCTCCACCGCCCTCCTCCTCCTCCTCGTCCTCGTCCTCCTGCGCTCCTCCTTCGACGCCTCCCGTCCCCGTCCCCGTCCCCCCTTCCCGTCGTCGCCTACTCCTCCTCGTCTCTAGCGCTCTCCTCCCATCTCCCTCCGCCTCCTCTTTCCTCCCTCTCCCTCTCTCCTCCCTCTGCGCCTCTCCCTCCGGCTCCCTCCTCCGCCCTGCTATGCCGCCCTCTCCAGATCCAAAGACCGGCTCAGACGACGCCTCCACCTCCCGCCTCTCTGATGCCGCCCTCAGGAAGAAAAAGAATGCAGACGCACAGGCTGCCTTCCGCGCCCGTCGTGCAAATTACATCGCTACCCTCGAAGAAACAGGTCCGCTCTCCTCTCCTTCTCCCTCCGCTCTAGCCACGGTCATTAACCGCTGTCTCCTCCCCTCCCTCCCTCCTCCTCCCATTTCCTGCCATCCTGTCCATCAGTCACGAACCTAGAAGCCGTCGTCATACAGCTCCAGGACTCATGCCGCCACACTGACCGCCAGTGCCAGGACCTCCGCCAGGAGAACGCCCGCCTCAAGACCGAGCTCGAGCACAAGGACAGTCTCCTCAAGATGTACCAGCAGCAGAAGAAGCTCGATCGCGAGCCTCCCGACGACTACCCCATGTCCTCCTACGCCCCCGTCCGCACGCCCCCGCTCACCATGTCCACGCCCATGAACGGCCATTACGACGATTCCATGCGCTACGCTTCCGGCAGCGACCCTGCCGTCTCCATGAACGGATCCTCCTACCACAACCCCACGACCCCCGATTACGCCCAACGCTCGCCTGCAATGGGATTCGCGCAGCCTATCCAGAGCAGCTCAGAACCGCGCTCGATGGACACCCATGCCCGAATGCCGCGATACGACCAGTACACGCCGTACCCGATCGACACGTCCGGCCGCGATGGCAGCTGGGTCGGCCATCCCGGCACAGCCGTCAGCGACCCTGGATCTATGGACAACAGCAGCGCGAGCCATTCGCCCACATTCGTCGAGTCCCCCACTCTGACCGCGTCTGACCTGTCCTATTCCTCGCGGTACGGCGTCGTGGAAGACCAGAAAGTCCCGCTCACACCGCTCTCCACGTCCTCGTACATGTTCGCGCCCAGTCGGTCTCTCTCGCCCGCGGCTTCTACACCTTCATCTACGTCATCTACGTCCCTCGCGCCCGCTTCCTACCCGTTCACTTTCCCCGAAGGCACCTCCCTCCAAGACCGCCCCGAATTCTACCGCCGCCCGCCAGGACCGGAGCTCACCCTTCACGGCGGCACCGCCGACATTTCCTCGATCGTCCGCATGCACAGCGGCCGCGCAGGTGCGGGCGCGTCAACCGCCACCACCAACGACCGCCCGCTCGTGCAAGCCCCCTCGCCCTACTCGCGCGCGGACAACGGCTCGCACGAGCGCGAGAGCGACGGCGAGTCCTCGTCGTACACCTACTCCTCCCGCTCGCGCACGCGCCCGCAGTCGCGCGGCTCGCGGTCGCCCTCGCCTGCGCCGCCGCAGATCTGCGGGACGCTCGCGGTGATCAAGGCGCAGGCGTTCGGCGCGCTCCGGCGCACGCGCGGGCGGAGCAAGAAGACGAGCGAGGGCGCGGCGAAGGCGGCCGTCGAGGCCCTCGCCGCGCGCGGGATCGGCGTGGGCTCTGGCATGGGCGGCGTTGGCGTTGGCGTCGGGGTCGGCGTGGGCGTGGGCGTGGGCGGGCTCGCGAACCCTGCGAAGCGGCCGCGGATGCACGACAGCGATGGGGATCTGCGGATTTGACCTGCCCCGCTCGCTCGCTCGCTCGCCGACCCGTTTGGCCGAAATGAATCAGCGATCAATTGTCAATGAATGAATACGAACGCTTGGATTGCACGCCGCATCGATGGATCGACTCGACTCGACCCGACCCGACTCGACTCGACTCGGGTAGGGTCGTGCGTGCCCTTGGCTCGCCTGTCCACGGATACGACGACGACTGCAGAATTTTAGAGGCCCCTCCGCCCGGCTCGCGCTCTCCCACACTCATATGTACTAACAGCTATAGCTCCATCGTACGACGACGATCCCCCATCTCGCGCTCTGTCTCCTTGCTTTGGGACTCACTCTGTAGACGGCCCGGCATCCCTCGTTCGCTGCTCGCATTGCGCACACACTCACACGCTCACCCTCCTTTCTCTCTATCTCTCTCTATATCTCTCTCTCATCTCATCTCATCATCAACGTCTATCTCTCTACCTCTCCGTCTCCGGTTCGTTTAGGCCCGACTCTCCTCTCCTCTCCTCTCCTCTCCTCTCTTCTCCCTCCTCTACCCTCGTCTCTCTCTCTCTCTCCACATGCACTCTGCAACAAGTCAAGTTACTTATTCGCTCTCTCACATGTTCTCGCGTATACTTCATATGTAGGATAGTATTGTTTGTAATATAGTGCCCATCGCTTTGCTGTAAATATATACCGCCTCCCGCTCGTCCCTCACTATCACCCTCCGTTATCCCGGACCCGCGCCGTGCTCGAGCCTTCCTCGAGCCTCCCGCGGATCTGCGCCCTGGTCTCTGTCTCCACGCGCCATGGGCTTGGGCATCTGCACCGATATGGCAGGCGAGCTGCACGGGCTAGCAGACACCGGTACGGTCTCCCTGACCCACGCGCCGACGATTGGCAGAGGTTTCCCCAGCAGGAGCAAGGGGCGACCGACCGACCGACCGACCGAACGAACGAACATCCGCCCTTCTGCGTGGCGTGCCCGCTCCGTTCCGCACAGATAGGCCGTTAGGCATCCGCCGCGCTCCCGGACGCTTTAGTCGCCCCCACCCCTCTTCCTCCTTCGCGCCTTCGCCTCTTCGCTGACAGATAGCGCAGCGCGTTCGCCCGCCCTGTCCAGCAGCCACTGGCACTTGGCACTGCAGCGGGGACGCGCCGAAGTGGGTCAGAGCCCCGTCCAGCGCGCGCGCGGCACTCTCCGCGGGCGAAGCGGAGAGGTTCGCTGTCATGCTCGGGCTGCGCTGGCCTCGGCTAGCTGCCTAGCGGAAAATAAATGGCTATGCACATAGCACGGCGACTGTTTGCTGCTGCTGTCACTCTCGGGGGACGGACAAAGGTTCCATCGGCGGGGGTCGTGTACCCTCCCGGGCGCGCGCCTCTGCTGTCCGACTCGCACTTCCTGCCCTGAACGCACGGTAGAGACCATAATGGGCATCGCCGTGATCCCGCGCTGGACGCTGGACGCTGGGCAGCACGAGCCTACCGTGGGGGCGCCAGGCGGCAGACGCGAGCCGCCAACGATCGTTATCTCCAGCTGGCCAGCCAAGACGCCGTCCGTCAGGATGTCGCGATGTCGCGCTGCCGCCGCACACGGTGGCGGTGAGAAAGCGGCTCGTCTAGGCGTTCGCGGGCGGGAGGGGACGCGCGACGGGACAGCATCTCTCACCGCGCAGGCCCTTCTGCGCACTCACGGGTGATCACCCCGCGTGGCCCGAGCGATAGAGCCCGCGTGCAGAGAATCAGAGGCAGAGCGAGATGAAGTTGGAGATGCCCGCGCGTCGGGAGACTTCGCCTCAGTCCGCGAGCTTCACGTCCGGCGGTGGGGCTGGGGCTGGGGCTGGCTGTCGCCGAACGATCGTGCATCGCGAAGCCGCAGGGCAGAGGGATGCAGATTTGATATAGTGCCGTGGGAGAGCGTGAGGTCGTGTGGCTGGGGCCGGAAGCGCCAGATGGGAAAGCGTGCATGGAGTAGGTTGTGCTACGATACATGCAGGCCACAAGGCCGCAGCCTGCTGTGCCGTCTGCCATTTCCACGTCCACAAGGCCGCTGGGTCCTGCGAGAGAAGCGCATCGCCGTCATCACAGACGGCATCCATGCGTCATGTCACAAGCAGCTGGCTTCGATTGCCTACGTTTTGCCCGGCGAATTGAGGATTGACAGGCCTGCGACGACAATGCATAGGAAGGAGACGTCAAGCGGCGGGGGATTGTCGACTTTCGTTCGACGGAACGCTCGTGAAGGCAGCAGGAGATCGGCGCGGCCGGCGAGTTCAACGGGAAACGGATAAACGCCGATAGACTTTAGGCACTGCTGGATCCCAAGTGCCCCGGATTTCGCTGCGGAATGTGTCAGTTGTACATAACAGGGTTATGCATGCCAGGAAAGGAACGCACTTTTTGAACCTCTGTGCCCAGACCAACATGCCGGGCGCAACAAAGGTAACGAATGTATAGCATGCAATATATAGGTATGTAGCGGTGCTGGATAAGGGGTATGTGAGGGCGATGGAGAGCCCACAGAGTAGGATTGTCACCAGAATTTGCAGTGGTTTAGCGGTATCCTGAACACCGCGATAAGCAACATGACGGCAGGGGCATGAGGATGAGCCTACTTGAATGCGACGTCGTAACATGGGAAAGAGCGCAAAGGTTTGAACCGAGAAGAGGATGAGCCCAAACACAGAAATGTCGTCTGACAGCCTCGAGGCTAGCACGACGGAGGAAGATATCGCGGCGTTCATCGAAAGGACAGATGTCAACCTTGATAGAGCTGTCTCAGTCAGTCGGTTGGCTTTCCGAAGGGCGTGGCGTACCTCTCACGACGGTGACTTTGTGGCCGTAACGCGGTGTAATCCGCCAATAGGGCGTTCAATATGAATAGGGACGCGGACAGGGCCCATATAGAGTCCGAAGATGTCGCAGCGGTGAGTGTCTTGAGCACTGGCGACAAGGACATCAACGCAAGGAAGACGAGTATAGATCCCTTGACGGTCTTCGCCCCTAGATGCGAATGGACAATCAGGTAAGCCGGCATGCATGACGGGATATTGTTACTCACTATTGGTAGTCCGAACGGTGCTGTCGGCCCTACCGCGTTCCAGTATTTCCCAGATTGCATAGCTAGTAAAGAAGACACCGACAGATATCCATACAAGCGCACGAGGGTCCAAGAGCCTTTGTCGCAATCCCATAAAGACAGCAAGAAAGACGTAGATGCTCGCAAGGTGCTGACTTATGGAACAGGATAATATGACCAATTGCCAGTAGGTGTACGGCTTGAAGTTCGCTGGATAGCACCGTCATGGTTTGTACTACCAGCTAATCGCGCGCAACTTACGATTCTTGCTCAGGGAGGAGAGGAAGGACCGCGGTACATAGTTGTCAGGATACGGCTTCTTCTTCCAGAGCACACGCTCCCATTCTGCCTCCCATTCATCCGTTGACATTCATGAGAAGTCGCAGGCAGAGTCCAGAACGCCGTCCAGCGGTCGTGCCAGGCGTGCGTGAACGAGAACCTGAGTTGAACTAGAGCAGCAGGCGGTGGTCGTCAACAACGAAGTGCAGCTTATGGGCGCTTGTACAGGATGTATGACATGGCAGGAAGCGCCCATCACACTGGCATACACAATTCGATCACTACGGCACTCGGAGATGAATGGTGCTGGTAAAACGATACGACGTATGATATGGCGCATAAGTGGAGAACATCTCACGGATTTCTGCCGTCCGCGTCACACTCAGCGTGGCCGCGTAGTACAGTAAGATCGCAATGCAGCATGAGTCCAAGATGTTGGGAAGTGCTCATTGCAGCGGGGCACTGTAGCCACTTCATTTCTCCGAATTCTCATCCTCGCGATAGCACACAACAGGCGAGGTTGTAGCAACCCGGGAAGATGTCGCCCTTTGCACGGGGTAGATATGTTCCAGCAATAGAAGCAGCACGGTCATGCAACGTGGGGGTCACAGTGTCGTCAGCTTCCCATCCTGTTCCTGCTGTCCTGCCAGTGGGTATGAGTACCGCCTCGTGTGTGCGCACGCAGTTAGCCACTTCGTGGACGCTGGGGGCGGTGCTTAATCCCACTTTGAATGACGTTCTCGTCAGAACGGTGCATATCAAAGTGAGCCGACCTTGCACTCACCACGAGTCGCTCGGGCTGGTTCGGCTCCGGAACACGAGGTGCGCCCTTCTGCGCCTCGAGCTGAGCTGCAAGTCGCCCGGCATTGGGATTGGACGGTGCGACTCCCCTAGCTTGGGCCTAGATGGAGAAAGAAGGAATGTATGAGCGCATGTCTGTCTGAGACTGGTTGCCCCTCACGAACCGCCTTCTGTCGTCGTTCAGCCGCTTCCGCAGCTGCCGTGCGAGGGTCTGGCCTCGTGCCGTCAGGCGACCCTGTACTCGTTGCTGACCCTAGGACCTGATGTCCGCCAGACACAGTGCCGGACTTTGAGCAGAGAGAGCCCATGGACGATGGTGGTTGCTGTCAACTTGAAGCCGACTCTCTGACCACACGTGCTACTGCGGCCGCGGCTGTGCTATCAGTGTACTAGGTTCGGCATGGTGTTGCAACTTGCGACTGAAGCTGAAGGGCGGCCAAGATATACTTGGCATCATTCATGGTATCACAGTCATACAAGCATTCCATACCCAACCCAATGTAACCTTTGAATCTAAGTACAGGATGCCGCGATCACATCTTGCTCCGTTCCCAATCATTCGAATTCGAATTCGACTACGTATACAGGGATATATGACTGCGTGACTTCCGGTATTCATGCACATCAAGCAGTTTTTCAAACCTTGACTGTCAGGACCTGCTGACCCCGCCACGTCTGGCCAGGCTCGAGCTTGACGAATCCGCGGACATAGCCAGGCTCAACGCATACGTATCTCTCCCTAGAAAAAGACAGTGGTAAGCGATCGTTCAGTAGCGACTTAGAGGCATGCAACATACCAGCCGCCTTCCTCCATATCTGCAATCTTCGACCCAGTCTCCTGTTGAGGGTTCCAGACAACAACGTCCTTGAGATTGCTCGTCCTGATCTCAATCGCACCGCTGGGCCAGACTATGTCATATTTTCCAGGTGCGTTCTCATAGACGAAGTCGGTAAACTTCTTCACGTCGACACCTTCGCGACTCTCCACCTTCGGTGTTGCACGGGCCTCCTCAGTCGCCTCCGTCTTGTCATAATAGGAGACGCCCTTGAGGGGAGTGATGTGAACATCGTTTGCCGGAGCACGGATGTAGTTATGGAAGAGCGCCTGGAACTCGAATGGAGGAGTTGTAGAGAGGCCAGTGTGTTTGACGTGGAAATCGGTGGTGAGCTGGTGTTCTGCGAGAGTAACGATGTATTCCAGATGGAACGGGTGGTCGAATTGCGCCTTAATGGCATCGGTAGGGTCAAGAGCTGCATATCTGGGTAAGTAATGCTCTGCGCCAAAGCCAAATGTACTCACTTAGTTTGACCGATACTCCGGCCTCATTGTCCATCACAGTGCTCTCATACGCCCAGATATTGTTCCGTGCAAAGCCATGCTGAGAAAGCTTGGCGTGGTCTGGGTGGGTTGGGGCACCAAAGGCGGGAAAGACGACCGGAATACCGCCTCGAACCGGCTTGCTACCGTCAAGAGCAGCCTTTCCGGACACAAAGAGGCGTTCAGCAGGCTCTGAGCCAGACACACTGGGTGCCTTCCAGGAGATTACGGTCGCTCCGTAGTACAGAATCTCTGCAGATGCGCCCTGTAGCTATGCCATTCAATTGATGCTCAATCGAAGCAAGTTGTTGAGCATACCTTCGGGTGTTGAAGCACTACGCGGTCGCCTTTCTGAGTAACCGGCATTCTTGCTCTCTGATGGTGTAGATACGTGCGATGTTCAGTGAGAGACGAGTGGATGCGGTTTCCCACTGTCGGTGCCTGATTGCTGCTATATCCTTGTCCGTGCAGTCGCCGGTCCGCAGACGTCATAGTTACCAGCGTTCCCGTGACCCAATTCGGCAATGGCCGAACTGTCCATGGCCTGCCCTAAAGTGCCCCTGCCTCTCCGACTCATGCGGTCTGCCCTTTCTGTTTTCTTCTTCATCGTTCCCCTCCATATGGCTCCTTGGTCCACGACGTCTCTCTCGCCCCGCCTCTGACCCATGGCGGACGGCCGCTGTCGACTACGAGACTCGAGCTCACTGTGGCTCTACGACCTTGGCTAGCTCGGGGACGATCATCTGGCCCGCCGACTCTTTGTAGCCAGTGGCTACGCTTCCAGCGACTGGCATGGAGAACATCCGTCGCCGCCGCCCCTCATCTATATCGTCACGACGCTAACACGTCGACATTCGGATACACTCGGGCTTAGGCCTTGAGTTTCTACGGACCGCTACTAGCGCTCTACGGTCGCCGGTGTTGTCTAACAGTCTCGAAATGGAACGTACGAGGCGGCTCTTCGCGGAGTTGTTATCGGCGTTCTCGACTCTGGCTCTGCTGGAGGCGCGAGATGTACGTTGGATGATAGGCACTGGCAATGCTATCTGCATGCGTGAATCCCTCTCACGAGCTCTGCCACCACTTCGGAGGCGAATCAAGAGGATACAGTCGATATACGGAACGTCGAGGACTCGTGGCTCGATCGTACCTACAAACGTGGATGCTGTTCAGAGGAGACTCGGACGGCTATCTCGTAGCTTACTTCGCCAGTCTCGGGTTGCTGTACGAGAATGCTTCTGCGTTTATCGGCAGCTCTGCGCGCCCTGGGTGGTGCGTCCCGAGACAGAAGGCTTAGGATGCTTTACCAGGACAAGACGTTGGGCCGCTTCGCCTGTGGACGTTCGAGGTCGGTATCGGTCTTTCGACGTCCCTGCATCCCTTTAGGCTGCGCGAAGCACAACCCCTCCGCAAGTTCCTGCGCGGTACTGCAAAGTACTAGCAGACTGGACCGACCAGTATCGCGGCCGTACCAGGCTGATCGTTACTGCTTGGCCGTCTGTCGAGCATTGCTCACGGAAGCACAGAAGATCGGACAGCGATCTGAAGTTCAAGCCGAAGGACCGTTCGGACCCTCCCCGGACAGGGGCAACGAGAGTCCTCCTGTATGGAACCGACTCGGAGACGATGCATTCGTCGAATGCCTACCTGAGGCGAAAGCCCAGATGGGGCGAAGGCCCGAATGGGGCTCACGTCCAGGATGTTCAGACATCGACGCTGTATGCGTGATGATCTACTGGATGAAGCTGTATGCTTCGGCCGGGTGCCACCCGAGATTCCCAACGACGCGTTGGTGTACCGTCGCTTGAACGGTTGGATGTATTCCACGTTGCGACGAGGGATCTGGCGGCGCGGTAGGGGTCGAACAGACAGCGTGTGCATGCCTGTGTGTGGTCGATGTACCCCGGGATGCCGTGTCTGACCATCGCGTCGCAGATCTACCTTCAGCGGTGCTAGCTTTGAGTTAGCGGCTGACTCGACTTGGGTTGAGTTGGTCTATCCGCATAATTTTTGGGTCCCCTCATCCTTCTTCGCGAAGGATTGCAACGATCGCGTTAGCTGTGTCTTCGGATGCAGATTTTCGTGGTCGTTCGCCTTCTCGGTCGTCGTGTAGATTGTCTCTGTGTGTAGTAGTCAGGTTGTATGCAACGTAGCTTAAATGCAGTCTATCGTGTATGTCAGTGAACGAGTATCAGAGTCGATCGAGCGTAAGAGAGTAAGTGCACGATGTGGGGAAGCGCCCGGGGAGCGATATCGGAGGAGGAGCGCGTGCGATTGACCCAAACAAGGACATCGACGGGTCGATTGCAGCTGCAGCCCAGTTTGTTCCATTCATCCAATCCTCTAGACCACCGTCTCCTCCCTCACACTCGCCCCTTGATCCGTCTATCCGCCTACGTCTACACGTCTTTTCTCCCGCCAGTCCACCCCTCACTTACACCAACTGGTCGCCTAGCACATCATGGACCCTGGATCCTCTCTAGATGATGTACGTCCCGTTGAGCACACATATGCTCAAGTGTTCGCAAAACTGGGCCATGTCTGACCTCCCGCCACGCTCAGATTGCTCCGATTGCCATCCTCATGGATGAGTTGCGTTCGGAGGACGTCCAGTTGCGCCTGAATGCCATTCATCGGATATCGACGATTGCCCTCGCCCTCGGCCCCGACCGCGCGCGCGATGAGCTGATACCCTTCCTGCAAGAATCCGTCGATGATGAAGACGAGGTTCTCCTTGCGCTTGCGGAGGAGCTGGGCCGTAACTTTGAAGAATACATCGGAGGGCCGGAATACGCGCACGTCTTGTTGGGTCCCTTGGAGAACCTCTCAGCCGTAGAGGAGACGCTTGTCCGCGACAAGGTAAGCGTTTTCGACCGTCCATTTGCGCCGCCACAACACATCTATGTGTGTTTTGTGTTTGTCGCTCATGTCGCTGATGTACACGACCTCAGGCCGCAGAGTCAATCACGAAAATCTCCAATGTCTTGAGCAAACAGCAGATTGAGCAGTACTATATCCCCCTCCTACAAAGACTCTCGCACGGCGAGTGGTTCACGTCTCGCACGTCGTCGTGTGCACTCTATGCCCCCGTTTACGACAAGGTATCCACAGCCATCCAGGATGACCTTCGTCGCGGATTCGCTGCTCTCGTATCGGACGACACTCCCATGGTGCGCCGGGCAGCTGCCAAGTGGCTCGCGGTGCGTCTTCCCATATACTCTCTAACCCCGCTCGGTTCTGATGTTCTTCAATTCCCCCTTTGCATGCAGCCTCTCGTGAAGAAATTCACCAAACAACATGTCTTGACCGACGGCTTGGCTATGTACAGGAAGCTCCAAGCGGACGACCAGGACTCTGTGCGCCTGTTGACTGTGGAGGACTTGATTGCTATTGCTCAGCAGCTGTCCCCGGCCGAAGTCAAGGAACAACTTTTGAAGCAAATCAGGCAGACGATGACGGACAAGAGCTGGAGAGTGCGCTATATGGCCGCCAGCCATTTCAATGAGGTATGGACCCTGTTCGGTACCGCAGGTCTCCAACACTGATGACGTGCGTACTAGCTCGCCGAAGTTGTCGGGCAGGAGCTTGTGCGGGAGGAGCTCATTGGCCACTTTGTGCTGTTGCTGAAGGACAACGAGGCGGAAGTGCGGACCGCGGCTTCTGGCCAAATTCCAGGTAAGGTCAGGTCTGCAGCTCCATGAATGCTGCTCACCCTACGTCAGGCTTCTCAAAGCTACTTGAGAAGGAGGTTGTCCTTGCCCGTATCGTGCCTTGCGTCCGGGATCTGTGCCAGGATGTTTCGCAGCATGTTCGTGCTGCTTTGGCCAGCCAGATCAGTGGCCTTGCACCGCTGCTCGGCAAGGAGGCGACCATCGAGCATCTTCTCCCCTTGTTCCTGCACCTCCTTAAAGATGAGTTCCCGGAGGTCCGTCTCAACATTATCAGCAAGCTGGAACAGGTCAATGCCGGTGGGTGCCATCCGTCACCATCTTGATGTGGCAAGATCTCACAGCATTTTGTCGACTAGTCATCGGTATTGAGTTGTTGTCGGAGAGCTTGCTCCCTGCCATTGTCGAGCTTGCCGAGGACAAATCCTGGCGGGTGCGTCAGGCCATCATCGAGTACATCCCTCTCCTCGCCACCCAGCTTGGGAAGGCGTTCTTCGACGAGTCGCTCGGCAATCTGTGCATGTCCTGGCTGGGTGATAGCGTCTACAGCATCCGTGAGGCTGCGGCGGTTAACTTGAAGAAATTGACGGAAGTGTTTGGCGTGGAGTGGGCAAAGGAGCAGATTGTCCCGAAGGTAGTCGGGATGGGCCACCATCCGAACTATCTCTACAGGATGACCACCGTGCAGGCCATCATGGTTCGTGCTCTCGAACACGTCTTCATCAAACGGCTGACAGTTCGTACTGATTGATCTATCCACAGACGATCTCTCCATCTCTTACTCTCGACATCGTGCGTGGAGACATCCTCGAGATGCTTCTCCAGCTGGCAGGCGACCCCATCCCGAACATCCGCTTCAACGTCGCAAAGGCCCTGGAGGCCATCGCGACCTCGTTCGGCGACACTCCGGACGGGCGGCAGCTCGTGCAGCAAAAGATCGTGCCCGTTCTCGAGGCGCTGAAGAACGACCAGGATGCTGATGTCCGCTTCTTCGCGTCGCGCGCGCTTCAGAAGGCACACGGGCTAGACGCCTGAGGGCCGTAAACCTGTCATCCCTGCACGCCCATTCACTGAATGGCGGTGATTCGCGGCGAATCGTTGCGACAGTGCAACACGAGAAGAGGGGAAGGACGCATACCTGGTAGCCGTCATCGGTCAAACGGCGTTTTCCCTGTTCCTATCCTGCATTTTTGTTCCTGCGTTGTGTGTTAGCTTGAAACGCTTACAAGGTTCCAATGACACGAAATGTATTGTATGAAGACAGGTCAACGATCAAGGCCGCATTAGAAGCCCGTTCCGAATGTCCGCCCGTCGTACGACGAATGAGTCATGTCCGACGAGGTTGCTGGTGGCGCGTACCGGTAAGAAAGTAGGCCTGAACGAAGGCCGGCGCAAGTCGCGCGATCATCGACCTCGAGGCTCGAGCGGGTGCGCGCCGCCTGAGTCCGCCACTGGTCAGCGTCGGTGGCGGTCCTGGGTGATTGCCTTCGGTCATGACCGATCGGGCGGCCGCGAATACAGCGCACGGAGTTTGCGTCGGACGTGACCTGGGAGAACAAACAAGCGTCCTACGGCTGCCATCGCAACCGTGGCTTGTTCTCTGACTTACCGACCTGCTGGGGTCATTTGTCCCTTCCACTCCCCCTCCGTCCGGACAACAGGATGCGGTGTTAGCCTCGGTTTTATGGCACTGCGGTCAGTGTTCGCTGCAATGGAGGCCGATATCCATCTTATAGTGGTATCGCGAACATGCGACAGCCGTCGGCCACCGCGGGTCCGATGCAGAGGTATGTTCTGACGAGATCTTTCCAACCTGGCCCTTTCCGCCAAGTCATCAGGGTCACGCACACCGCGCGAAGCAACCAACGCGGGCTTCTATGGAATTTCCTGCCTCACGTCCTTGTTGCCGGAGTCGCCCAGGCACAAGGACTAGGCTAGATCGAGTATGCTCCTCCCTCCAGCCGTTCCCCGTCCTCGTCCTCGAGCTCGAGCTCGACATCGTGCGCAGTCGAGGGCGAGCTCGAGGACGGGATGCTTAATTTGCGTGAGCATTGTGGCGGGGCGAGAACACTGCAAGCAAGCACGGAGATTGATAGACTGTCAGTTCTTCTGCTTGATCCCCCAAGGGATGCTCTTGACGGATAGTGATGGCCGCCGTATGAGCGGATGATTGCAGTTCCGCAATGGCCCATGGGAGAATGCGCGAGGGCCTCCTTAGGCACATTGGCCTTGATCATTCGGCAGGTATATAAGATGCGAACAGCTTCGACCCCGTTCTTGCCAGACGTCCCGGTTTCTCTTCCCTCTCTCCCTAATCCCCCCTCCCCCTTCCCTTCCCGCTCCTGGGAACCCCACGGTCCTTAAAAATGACGCTCTTTGCACGTCTGTTGGTGGTTGCGGCCGCGCTGCCGTTCGTCTTCGCGCACAGCGGATCCTCTGGTTCTAGTTCTTCCAGTTCGTCGAGCTGCCAGAGCTCCGAGTTCTAGTGAGTGCGAACGCGCCTCTCTCTGCGTTTGAGGTACTGATGGAGTCTCTGTAGCTATGGGGAGAAGGAATGCTGTCTCCCTCACGGCGGTATTCCCAACCCGCCTCAGCCGCCCAGCGGCACGTCCTGTCCCTCGAGCTGGTACTGGCACAGCGGCAAGAGCTGCTGCGTGCCCTCCACGCCTCCCTCCAGCCCCTCCCCGCCCAGCTGCTCTAGCGGTTGGTCCTGGAACACGTCGGGCTGGTACTGCAGCCCCCACACCAGCACCACGGCTCACACGACGACTCCCGCGAAGCCCACCGCTTCGAAGCCCGCTTCCTGCAGCAACAACGAATTCTAGTGCGTCTCGTTCGTAATGATGCTCTTGTGCAGTTCTGACATGTTGTCTATAGCTGGGGTGACAAGGACTGCTGTCTCCCGTACGGCGGCCAGCCGAACCCTCCCTCGCCTCCGAGCGGTACTTCTTGCCCCTCGAACTGGTCGTGGCACACCGGCTACGGCTGCTGTGTTCCTCACTCGCCGCCTCCCTCCACGCCTCCTTCGTGCTCCAACGGTTGGAGCTGGAACGACAGCAGCAAGTGCTGTGAGCAGCCCAAGCCGACGTCGCCTCCCAAGACCACGGTTCACACGTCCAGCCAGCCCGCACCGACCTCCTCGAAGCCCGCTTCTTGCAAGAACGGCGAGTTCTAGTAAGTTGGGATTTGTTCGATGTCTCTGTATCGCTCTGACCGCCACTGCTCACAGCTGGGGTGACAAGGACTGCTGTCTCCCGTACGGTGGCCAGCCGAACCCTCCCTCGCCTCCGAGCGGTACCTCTTGCCCCTCGAACTGGTCGTGGCACACCGGCTACGGCTGTTGTGTTCCCCACTCGCCGCCTCCCTCCTCTCCCCCGTCTTGCTCTAACGGCTGGGGCTGGAACGACAGCAGCAAGTGTTGCGAGCAGCCCAAGCCTACGCCCACGCCTGCACCTTCCAGCTCGGTCCACACCACGTACCACCCGACCACTACTAGCCACTCCTCGGCCCCGGCGCCCTCTTCAAGTGACTGCCCGTCGAACCATTGGTTGTAAGTACATACCGTCACCTCCGTGCCGCCGGCAGTCGTTGACAGATCGTGTCCACAGCTGGGAGCCGAAGAGCTGCTGCTTGCCCCACGGCGGTTCGCCTAACCCTCCTTCGCCCCCGAGCGGCACTTCGTGCCCGTCTAACTGGGAGTGGCACACCGGCAAGGGCTGCTGCGTTCCCCAGCACCCGAACCAGCCTCCCCCCCAGTGTGGCTCCGGCTGGGGCTGGGACGATGGCTCCAAGTGCTGCTTCCCTCACGGCACCACCACCTCGTCTACCCCCAAGCCCTCTGGCAAGCCCGGCCATGGCAACGGCGGTTACTGGAAGCGCACGCATGCCAAGTCGCGCGCGTCTTCTCTCTGCCCTAACGACCTGGAGGCGTGCCCCATCATGGGCCTTAACGGCGTTCTGACTGGCGACTACGAGTGTGCCGACACCCGCAACGACATTCAGTCTTGCGGCGGTTGCGCGTCCACCGGTGCCGGCCAGGACTGCACTGCCATTGATGGCGCTTGGAATGTTGGCTGCAGCAACAGCAAGTGTGTCGGTAAGTAACGATAAGTTTGTCATTGGGCCGACATTTGCTTATGAACCGGTGCAGTCTACTCTTGCGCGGCGGGCTACAAGCGTTCCTCCGACCACACGATGTGCATTAAGCTCTAAAAGCTACATGCACTTGTCCCGGGAGCGACGCGACGATGCATTGCATCTCGCGCACCACGCTCACAACTATCGTTCGAAGACTGAACAATCGCCACTCGTTTCCCATCACGCTCTCTTCTGTACGAGCGCCCGGCATGATACTGAACCTTGACACCTTTAACGTTATATTTGCCTTCAATGTTGTGTTCGGACACGGACTGTCGCTTCGGTATCGTACCTAGGCGTTCGGGACAGCTCTTACCTTACTATCGGCCTCGCTGACATACCGGTTTGCCCTTCTCACCCGCACGCATACTTATTTATGTTCATGCTTCGGACTTGAGAGTGTTGGAGGAGGGATTTTGTTTGATTCCGTTGGACGTGTTGCTAGCTTCTACCTCGTGGATGTGACTAGCACAATCGAATGGCATTGTCCGTTCAAAAGCTACAAAAGCTTTCGATGTCAAGTGTATTGGCCTATGCGTGCGACCCGCAGAAAGTCCTAGCACGCCGAGCCCCACAACTGGTCCGGAGTAGTAGTGCCGCGGCGGTATGAAGCCTGATTCATGCAAGCGACGAACTTTGAGCCCGAAGAAGCTCAGAGTCACAGCACACACGACGCGCATTGGCGTCCGGCTCTGGTTGGGAACAGGCTAGGAACAGCGCCTGAACTGGATTCCTAGCCCTGGACCGGAACCAGCGTAGTAGACAGCCTTGTAACTCCGATACGATTGAACAAAGCGGCATCATAACCTGGATACTGATCAAGTAACAAAGTCTATAAGTAAGTTTCCGGACCTGAACCAGCCTGGTAACCAGACATGTGCCAGGAGTCCAGTTCCCAGCATATTCCGCGCCTGTTCCCAACCGGAACCAGGCGCCAACTTTGCGCGTCGTGACAGGCTGATGTTTGCCAAGTTTGACGCTTCAGGTCAACCGGTTCGGTTTCCACCACGTGACCGCGTCGCGTCGATGGAGGGGGCCAATCGCGAGAAGCCCGTCATGAACAGAGTTCTGTCGCGTCGGACGGTATATAAGGGCACGGTGGTTCGAAACGAACCAAGGCGTGTCTTGCCACTGACGCTTGCGCTCGTATCATCCCTAGCTTACGCTCTCTCTACCATCTATCCTACCGTCTCTTAGTCCTCGAGCGCTAGCCGCTTCATCTTGCAGGATCCTGAGTTCTCGTCTCTCGCCTGTCGTCTGGACGTCATGCCTGCCATCTCTCGCGCCGTCTTCCTAGGTCTCCAAGCTGCTGCTCTAGTGTCGCTGGTCGGCCCTAATGGAACACCAACTGCCTTGGCTAAGCCTATACCTGTGCCTGTCCCCATGATGCCTCACCTAGCGGACTACGCGGCTCAGCCTCCTGCTCGTAACAATCTCACGGCAGTTCCTTCAGCTCAGGACGTTGCTCTAGCCAGGCGCATGGATGAGGCGGTTGTGCCTCACACCCCATCCCAAAGCTCGGCTCTGAGGACTCGCGAAGATGACACTGCCATCCTCAACAACATCAACATATTGAGCACCGTGTACAATGACATGAACGGTCATTCCACCGCCCTCAGTAAGGTCTAGCCTACATGCGGCCATTTACCTGCTCACCATCTTGACAGGCGACCTTGCTTCTCGTGCGTCAGCCGGGGGTGCCGATGACACTTTCTCTGAACTGGCCGTGTCCCACTTCACCGCATACAAGGCCGGTTTGCTTCAATTCAACACAATCCTTGTACAGCTAGCCGGGGACAAGGGATTGGCAAACTTTGACGACGCCAACGGCTTGGAAGTAATGCTGAAGGATATGGTGAACATGACAAAATACATGCTCGCCGATATCAACACGCTCGTGGCAAACATCCCGACCCTGGGTCCGATGATGGGTCCACGTGAGTCACCCACCAATGTAATCCATGACGAACGTTAACATATCGCCCATAACGCAAGTCGTCTACGAGGTGAAGTGCATTTTGGACGAGGTCCTCGACGCGGTGGAGAACCTCACAGACGCCATCATGAACGCGTTGCAGCCGCTCCTCGAGCCTGTGATTGCACTGTATACGACAACAGTATGCAACATGGGCCTGCAAATCGCAGGGCTTTGTTTTCTGCTGTGAACGAGCCGAAGTGACTCCTGCATGAACGTCGAGGATATGTCTTTCGGGCGAGTGTGTATCTGTAGAGGGGCTGGTCCGCCATGTATACAAGTTCTCTGTCAGCATGTCATGACGATTCGGTATCTTGCTACACGATAGTTCTGAGAGAATGCATGTGGCAGACCGCGTCCGGTACCCATTCGCCGCACCATATTATAAACGTCGTGCGCGCTGCATTTCATCGCATTTTGTCACTGTGGCAAGCAAGGCGATCTAGCAGTCCTTGTACGCTCAGCAAATAAATCAGGTTCAAGTAAACAAAATACAGTATTGGTATAGCTGGCCAAGCTATTCCTCGTACACCCATCGTTCTGCTAATGGCCCGATGAAAGGTATCTGGAAGCGCACTAGACCATTCCGGGATGCGTCTACAAACGCTTGCCAGCTACGAGAAGCATTGAGCTGTAGTCTAGACCCATGTGAGGATCACTTACGACATGTAGAAGGAGGGTATCACAAGCACTAAAGTCAGCACAGTGCGGAGAAACGGCGGAAACTGTAGCAATGAGGCCAGCATGCGCAGGATGACCAAAGGAGTTGTGAGCAGGGCGGATTGGTATGCTGTGATAGCACGTGAATAATACGTATGCCATTGAGGCCATTCTCCACATACCATGAAAGCGAACAAAGTCGTTATGTGTCTCGATGATCAGGAGGAATAGCGCTGCACACACGTTAGACCATCATAACGACAGGCTATGGCTGGGACACGCACCAGATATAGGGCCCAAGAGGTAGGCGAATGCTGCCAGTAGGTCAACTCTGAAGCCATAACGCGTTTCCCACAGGTTTGTTGCGCTCTGTGACTCCGCATCTTCTACTGCACCAAGTCCGCCCGCTTGGGAGGTGTTGAAAGTGGGTATACCGCCCGACTGGTAGGACACGGACTGCTGCTGCGAAGGGAACCACGCTCGGGAGGTGTTGGTGCCCTTGGACGATGTGGGTGCAGCGTAAGAGGGGTCATCCGGTGGTGGTGTCTACGGGGCCAATCCGTCGAGAACGCTCAGAACGACTGAATAGCTTGGGACCCACGACTCATGAGATGCTCACATAGGCAGCAAATGACGCAAAGTGGGAGGGGTTGGTCGAATTCATAGGCGCAAGGTTCCGGTCCAGATAGCACAGACTTCAACAGAAAGAGAGCGATGTAAGAAGAACAAGCGGGCTCCAATCCTAGAGAGCACTTGATACAGAGAGCGCAGCGACTTCGCAGTTAGAAAGGAAGAGGTTAACACGGACCGGTGCGGAATCACCACGCAGGGGTCCTAAGCGCCGGTCGCCACCACGCACTGTTTGACGCTGTTTGGCACTGTTCTCACTGGGCGATCGCGTGTATTGCCGTGTTTGGTCAGCGACACCGGAGGCACTGGCAATCTTCAGCGGGCCCACGACATCAAGGTAAAGGACCAAAAAGCGGGTATACTAACCATGGTGAGTACCGTTCCGTCGTGCTGCTGGACGTCTGGAGAGGCTTCGGGAGAGAGATTATGGCGAACGGAGGGCTGGACGAGGCTGGATGGATGGTTTGGCATGCGGATGTAGTCTAGCGGCATATCGACTCTCGGACGACCAAGTACTGACGATTCTCCCCTTCTCTCTCTTCCCTACCACCATGCAGGCCGACACTTCAGCACCGGTGACCATCCGCACGCGCAAATTCATCACGAACCGCCTCTTGGCGCGCCGTCAGTTCATCGTGGATGTCCTCCACCCCAACCGCCCGAACGTCTCCAAGGCTGAGCTCTCGGAGCGCCTTGCGGCCATCTACAAGACGGACAAGGAGCGCGTCGTCACCTTCGGTCTCCGGACGATCTTCGGTGGTGGTCGGAGCACTGGCTTCGGTCTGATCTACGACGATGAGGCGTCGCAGAAGAAGTTCGAGCCCAAGCACCGGTTGATTCGGGTGCGTACGTCTGTGTACGTTTTCTCTCCAGCTGTCCTGACGTCTGGCTGCAGTCTGGCCTCGCGGAGGCTCCCCCGAAGACCAACCGCAAGCTTCGCAAGGAGCGCAAGAACCGTGCGAAGAAGGTACACCATTTTTTCCTATGCCTCTCGAGTTCGGTCTATCTTACGCTGTACCCTAGTTCCGTGGCACCAAAAAGGTCAAGGCTGCCGAGCCCCCCAAGAAGGGCAAGTAAGGGTTGGGCGTGTTGTACTATTTCTGGGCCCTCTCATTTTGCATCACATCTCCGCACCACGCAAAAGTTGCTCGCAGCTGTATCCTATCGCGTATGCCCGCTTTCACTCTCTTCCTCTAATGTCCATGAACATTATGCGCATGCGGATATATCCCTCTTTTGCATGGAAGACGAACTGTTTGCGTGACGTCCGCTCGCTTTTGTGCATCAGGCAGGTACGTGTGGTCAGGATCGTGCAAGGTCGTATTAGGAGTGCACACTACATGTCGGGTATCATAGCTAGGACAGGATATGGTCTACACATGAGCCAGTCAGAGAGCAAAAGCACCGAAAGCAGCCGTCCTAGAAACCCAGCTTCTTGTGGATGATGTCTGGGTCCTCCTGGTACTCATCCGCAGAGACCCACATCTTCGCCAGCCGGTCAGTGACAGCATAAAAGTGTTCTGAGCTCCTCAACGCACCTTCTTGAATGTGTTCAAGCCTGCTAAGATGGATCCACCAATCCATGTAGAGTACTTGCGCTCCGGAGGGGCGTAGATCTTGATCTTAATGTCCTTCAGCGCGAGCTTCTTAACCTCGTTAAGCAACCGATCACCAAATCCTGCGGGATTGTCGAGAGATAAGTAGAAGTTACGGGCGGTATGGCGCATACGAACCTCTGCACAAGGTGCTACCACCGCTGAGCACAATGTTCGAGAAGAGGCTCTTGCGCAAGTCCAAATCGACTCTGTTGATAGAGTCAACGACAACTTGGTGTACACCGGCATACTCTTGTCCAATGAGCTCTGGGTTGAACAGAATCTCGGGAGCACGGAACCGTTCAGGACCAAGCTATGGCTGTTGTCAGAGAGTGGGGCGTACTGGGGAGGAGTGTAACACACCTGCACCGTGTTGCCGTCGGGCAGACGGAACTCTTCGCTCCGGCCTAATGAATCCTTCTCCTCCTTCGCTGGGTTGAGAGCGACATAGCAGCACTTCTCCTTGATTGTTCGGACGACTTCGCGCTCCGCTGTAGTATGAAGATGGTGACCAGCCTTGCGGAGAAGGAGTTGGAGGTGATCGGTGACGTCTCTGGATACACAGCATGAGCAAGCCGACGCGTGTTTACCTTTATCTTCCGCTTACCTTCCCGCGACGTCTACTCTCCGAATCGCATGGGGCATGGAGAAACCTTCAAATACAGGCACCGCGTGTGTTACGCCATCGCCGGAGTCCAGGACAATGCCCGTCGTTCGACCAGAGGAATACCTGGGCTCATATGCTCAATGCTTGTTCAGTACGGCAGACCCGCCTAACTCACAGTGACAATACAGCTTGAACGGAAATATACAGAGCGGGTACGTTGAATGTGTCGAAGAAAATCTGCGCCGCAACATCACGATTATGGCGAGGGTTCAGCGGCGCCTCTGTCAAAAGTACGGGATGCTTCAGAGACGGTGAGTGATGGATCACCGGCTACTGCTGTGTTACACGTACCTCCTCGCTCAGGGTACCCAGTTCCTCCGCGTATACCCAACTCCATATTCGTTCCATGTCGTCCCAATCTGTCACAATGCCGTGTTCCATAGGGTATTTGATCTTGAGGAGTCCACGAGCCTCTTGCGCCTTACGTCCAATGAACACGTCCCCCTCGAGCGCGCCCGCCATGACACGAACATGCTTTGGCCGGCCCACGCTGCAGCCAAGAAGTTCCAAGTATCAGTACCTGTAATACACGCGTCACAGTACCAGGCTAACCGTGAAGACGCACAAAGACGGGAAGAAGCATTTTGGGTGATCCTGCCCGGCAAATCCAGCCTTGATTGTACCGGATCCCTATATGCCAATAGACCATTGAGCAGGAGGT
Organism: Trametes sanguinea; assembly: GCA_008973685.1. NCBI lineage: Eukaryota > Fungi > Basidiomycota > Agaricomycetes > Polyporales > Polyporaceae > Trametes > Trametes sanguinea. The sequence goes on along the minus strand of WAHA01000001.1, from coordinate 2,188,643 downwards.
AAGACGGTCGGATGTAGCTAGATTTACGAACATTGTCGATCACGACGGGCTGGTTCGTCAAGACATCCTCGAATTCAGTCGCCATCCTAAGCTACCGCGGTCCTCTTAGTCGGCTATCTGCCCTAGTAGAGTCTGGTCCAGATTACGAAGTAGTAGAATAGGCCGTCAACGAGTGTGATGCGGAGAGACGGGCGGCCAACCGAGGGGACGTCGAGGTCGGAGGGGAAGTCGAGAGACGCGCGTTGCAGACGCGTTTCGTGCAGCTTTGCCCACGACCGCGATCATGTCTCGGACAACCACTCGCACAACTTCGCTGTTGTGCTGCCTACTCCTGCTGCTCTTGCACTCTGTGAGCACTTATGAGATACCCTTTGGCAGCGGCTCCTTGACTGATCATCGTCGTCCAAGTAGCCGGGTGTTCTCGCAGTACTAGGGCACAAATGGGAGGCAACCAACTTTTGCAAGTGTACGTCTTTCAACTCTGCTGGTGTTATGACATGCAAACCGACAGGCGATTAGGCATATGCTTCGGCGCAAACTACACCATCCTCAGGATGGACATCCCTGATGACCCCAGCAAACCATGCCTAACGTGCACGAAAGTATGGTGCCAACAACAGAACCTCCCTATCTGCGCAGGAGCCTCTATTGGAGATGCGAATCCTGACACGGCCACTGGAAAAGAGGGCGACATTGAGGCTCGTTGTTTCCGTACGTCACACTGACCTTGCTCTCCATTGACGCTTCGCACTGACACCGACATGGACGATAGAGCGAGATTCGCCTAGGGACCAGCTAGTCGTCACTTTGTTCTTGCTTACGGTTTTCGGACTGCTTCTCGGTGCCGGTATCAAGGGCAGAATGTTGAAGGCAGGCTTTGACACGAGTCTGCCATGGGCAACGAGCAGGAGATGGTGGGAGGTGTGTGACGTCTTTCCAATACGCCTCCGTCATGCACCGTGTATGCTGATCCGCTCTTTGTACCTCCTAGGCCTGGGTGCCTCCAAGGCAGCCAGACGAGATTCGCCTTGGTGAGACGAGCCGCAACCGTCCTTCCAGAGAATCTCGGGGAGATTACGCCCCGGTTTCGGATTCGCCTCCAAACCCGTAATCTTTGACTGTGAACTATCTCTCTGGGTACGGATTGGATGCTCTAGGGTATACTTGTAACGTATTCGCCTATTTTGCACATTACTCTATATTGTCGGAAAGGCTAATTCCTTGGACTTTAAGGGGTGCGACCGCGCTACCTCCATCATACTGGGCTTATCACCTCAGTCTGCACAGTCCCATGATGGTTGGTCATGCTGGTTGATCCTGTATCTCAGCGAGACCGTCGGACATAAATGGGCTATCCAAGCAGAGTGTAGTAGGATAGACTGCTCTCTGGCTCTGGCTCGTTTGACTGCGGTCTGCCATCCCGATAGTGTCATACGCGCTCTTGCTCCCCATTACATTCTCATATTCTGTGAAATCTTCACACATTCAAACGACCAAGTTGGGACCGGATTCTCTTCCGGGATTCCTTGCACTTGAGGTTGGGGCATCCGATAGGTAGGTGTCACGTGCGTCGTGCACGCGACGCGTTGAACGCGCAGAGTTGCCAGTGTGGCTTGTATCCGACCATTGAACTCTGCTTCCGCCACCATCTCCTGCACATATTCTCTCGCTGTATATATTCGGCGTTTTTTTCTTGGATTCGACGCGTTTTCTTGGAAACTGAGGCCATGATTGCATCATGTCTGTAGGCTCGCAGCCACCTAGCCTTCGTGTCAGGATCAACCAGATTGACTATACGGTGGTTCCTCCTGGTCTGCTCGACAACTCGTCACTACACCGAGTGCCCATCATACGAATATACGGCGATTCCTCCGCTGGCTTGAAGACATGCGTCCATATACATCAAGTCTACCCCTACTTCTTCGTAGAGTATCTTGGGAAGATGCACCCTGACACTGGTGGGTCCGGCCACTACGGTTCATAAGGATTTAAGCTTGATATGCTGCCAGTCAATCAATATATTGCCAAGCTGAAGCACTCGCTCAACCACGCCATCGCCATATCGTTGAAGCGCAACCCACAATCGCCGAAGTCGAAGTTTGTTCGCGCCATAGTGCTTGTCAAAGGCGTACACTTTTATGGTTTTCACGCCAATTACTCCCCATTCCTCAAAGTCCACATAGCTGATCCAGCTCTTGTGAACCGAGCGGTTACGATCATGCAGTCGGGTACTGTCATGCAAACCCGGTTCCGTGTTTACGAAAGTCACATCTCGTATCTGCTGCAGTTCTTGTGCGACTTTGGACTGTACGGCTGCGGATGGATCGACCTTGGAGAAGTCTGGCAACGTGGACAAGATGAAGTGTCAGAAGATGGCGCACAAGATCCCGAGCTCGCGCAACTGCTCTCGACTTTCAAGGCCTCCCCGTATTATCGACAGACGCGCATGCCTCTCGAGGTCGACGCAATTGCGCCCCACATTCTCAATCGACAGAAGCTGTCAGCGCGTAATATCCATCATAAGCTGACGATTCCGGCACCCCCGTTCCCTCCTGAGCCTCTTGTGCTAAGCGTGCGCGAGCTGTGGGAGGATGAGCGGCAACGACGCATGGCCAAAGGCTTGTCGCCTTCTCCTGAAGTGCCCAAGGACTTGAGCGCCAACTCGCGCGGGCCAGGAGGCGGATGGGTTGCTGAAGCACGCTGGTGGGAGGAGATACGTAAGCGTATAGAGCGAGAACGAGGCCGAGAAGTCACTCCTCCACGCATGTCCTGGGAGAAGTGGGTTATGACGACGTTCGAGAGCATTGAAGCGCTGTGGGAGGATGAGCACAAGGCGTGGAGGCCCAACCTAGGAGGCGATGGTGGGAGCCCCAGCACTGGTGACCAGTCTTCCGAGGACGTGCAAAATCCGTACCGGGCGTCCGCTATAACCGTACTCCAAAACGATGACAATCACGATGTCCAACACGACGATGTTGAGATAGATGTCGACGAGACGATGTTGTCAAGTCAGGCGATGACCCAACTCATGGAGCAGAACAATGTGCAAGACAATCAGGAGGACGACATCGATGAACATGCACAAGAGTTCGAGGAAGAGTTCGTTGAAGATGGGCCACCACCAGACTTACAGTCAGTTGTTGGCGAAGATGACGATGGGTATGGTGGCTTCCCTTCAAAGTGGTCTTGACATAACCTGATGGCTACACAGTGCACACAATCCATTTCACGACAACGACGCGGGTCATACTTCAACGACGCCTTCGCCTTCCAAGGCTACAAACCCCTTCAAGGCTATCTGGTCGAGAGTTAGGTAAGTCAAAGACTCGCCCATCGCATCGCCACCTGTCATATTGACTTTAGGCTCGTGCGCAGCACCTCGTCGAGGCATCGTTCGACCTCAATTGCTTCGAACGGCCCGCGGACACCGACTAAGTAAGCTCCAACTTTTGAGCAGTGCATGAGGCTATGCTCATATCTCTGTAGGGTAATGGAGTTTTGCGATTACATATATTGTGGAAGCAACTAACCCCATGGTAGCCACACCGCGCAACTCCGGGTTGGTACACACCCACCAAGCGTCACGACATCCGTTCACCTACGGTAACCCCTACCAAGCGACCATATTCTCGAATTGCGAGCAAGGAAGCTCCCGGTGTTGGGTCTTCCATTCGCTCCCCTCGGTCTATTTTTCATCCTCTTCCACCTGCTAACGCGGAGGAGACGGTTCCGGCTGATGCACTTCCCGCGCCCCTCGAGACCGAAGAATCAAATACTGCTGCACCAGAAGAAAGGCCCGCTAAAAGGCGGAGGCTTAGCCCTCCCTATCAAGACAAGTCTGGCACATCGGGGAACTCGCACACAACATCCTGTGGTTTCTCTCAGCCGTCGTCGTCGAGCAGGAAACCGAACTCCCAGCAGAAGGCTATGGCATGCAGCTCAATAACCCTCTATCACGGGCGTAATGTATACATATACTCGCCTGCTCCTCCTACCTCGGCAGAACTGCTCGAAGGTACTGACGTAGTCGGTATTCCTAGCAAAGTCTATCGTGATCCCTACTATTCGAAGGAGAGCGACGCTCCCGAGCGGCCGAGGGAGTACGCAGGGCTAGTCTTCCACCTGAAAGGGGGCGAAGGAATCGCCACTCTGGAAGAATGGCAGAGCGACACGAGTGCGGCCCCCGTGATCAGCCGTCCTCCGGGTAAGCTGATTCCATCAGGGGTGAACGGATGGGAGTACGCGAGTGTGCCTCCTAGTGTGAAGCAGGCCCGAAATTGGTTAAGAGAGCAGGCCTCGCGTCGTGATTCTCAGACTGTGCGCGCAAAGGGCTCGTCTCAGGTGAGCTGCTTCTATCGCTCTCATACTGAGCCATAGAGCTTAGCCTTGTGCGCAGATCCAAGGTCCTACACAGCTCAACCCGTATGGCCTGAAGAGCACGCTTGTTCCTCGGTCTGATAAGGTCAAGCGCGAGAAGCAGAACATGAGTGTCTTTGCGATGGAAATGTTCGGTGAGGATGCAGTTGTGCCATACTATCTGCAATGTGCTGAAACAACGCCGACCCGCAAGCACCGTCCAGAGGAGCTCACGTTCCAGACCCCGATGAAGACGAAGTAATGGTGATATTCTACGCCTTACATAGCTCCGATCAAGATGCAGCCGCGAACGAGGGTAGTTTTGCATGCTATTCCGGCATCATTGCTGTCGGAAGCGACCAGTTGAACGCGCGCCGACTGCGAAATGTCAAGGCGGAATTTGTGGACAACGAACTTGATCTCATCAACAGGCTCATTGACATCGTGCTCGAGCTTGACCCTGACATACTCTCTGGTTGGGAAGTTCAAGCCTCGTCTTGGGGATACTTGGCTGCCCGTGGTCGATCGTACGGGCTCGACCTCGGCGAGCAGATCTCTCGTGCGCCGGGGAGACATATGGGTGGTGGGTCCGACCAATGGGGAATGAAGACCACCTCGACATTCAAGGTGATCGGGAGACACGTCTTGAATGTGTGGCGCATCATGCGCTCCGAGCATACTTTCAGCATATATACCTTCGAAAACGTGGTCTTTCAGATTCTGCGGCGACGGTATGCAATTGTTCAAATTGACGGCGACATCTTCGGGACTGACCGCGAGCCGTCAGCACTCCATGGTATCGTCCTCAAACATTGAACGATTGGTTCTTCAGTCCGGTTCCAGAGCACACGGACCGATTACTTTGCTACTATGCTCGTCGGACAGCCATGGTCCTTGAGATCCTCGACGTTGCCGAGGTTGTGACAAAGAATGCGTAAGTGGTTAGACTGAATGTCCCCGCATGGGTTCTCACCAAGTCTATGACAGTGAATTTGCGCGCGTGTTTGGTGTCGACTTCTTCTCAGTGTTGAGCAGAGGTTCTCAATTCAAGGTGGAGTCCTTCATGTTCCGCATTGCCAAGCCAGAGAGCTTTGTGCTACTCTCTCCAAGCAAGCAGGATGTAAGTCTCATCGCGAAACGTCCTCGCTTGCTATCTCACAGCACTTCTCCAGGTCGGCAAGCAGAACGCGGCCGAATGCATGCCTCTCATCATGGAACCCCTCTCCGCCTTCTACAACAGCCCTCTTGTGGTTCTAGATTTCCAGTCTCTATATCCATCCATCATGATTGCCTACAATTATTGCTATTCTACTTGCCTGGGGCGCATAACTGACTTCAAGGGTCAATACAAATTCGGCGTCACGGATCTGCGCCAGCCGGCGGGCTTACTGGCAACCCTTCAAGACCACATCAATGGTGCGCCTGGTTGTCTTCCATATCTGTTGCTAATGCGCTGAGTTGCTTGACCTTATACCAGTGGCACCCAATGGAATCATGTATGTGAAGGAGACCGTGCGAAAAGGCCTTCTGGGCCGCATGCTCACGGAACTCCTTGACACGCGAGTTATGGTCAAGCAGGCCATGAAGGGTGCGAAGGATGACAGGGTAATGTCAGCTAGTTGCTCTACCACAGCCGGTGCTCATAATTCGCAGGCCCTTCGTAGAATCCTCGATGCTCGCCAGCTAGGCTTGAAGTTTATCGCGAACGTCACCTATGGCTATACGAGCGCGACCTACTCAGGTCGCATGCCCGCCGTCGAGATCGCTGACAGCATCGTGCAGAGCGGCAGGGAGACTCTGGAAAAGGTATACTTCTCGCTTTACACTGCAGTCATTGTTGTTAATTCAATCTCAGGCTATCCGGGTCATAAATTCGACCAAGAAGTGGGGCGCAAGGGTAGTCTACGGCGACACCGACTCCTTGTTCATATACCTGCCGGGCAAGACTAAGGATCAAGCCTTCAGAATCGGGCAAGACATGGCAGACACTGTCACGCAAATGAACCCTGCGCCCGTGAAGCTGAAGTTCGAGAAGGTATGGCTATCTCGCGTCGCCCGCGTCTGATCATTGATACAAAGTCGCGAAGGTCTACCTACCGTGTGTGCTGATGGCGAAGAAAAGATACGTCGGCTTCAAATTTGAGAACCCGGATGACAAAGAGCCCGGCTTCGATGCAAAAGGCATAGAAACCGTGCGCAGAGATGGCATACCTGCCCAGCAGAAGATGACGGAGACTTGTCTCAAGTATGTGCCGCATAGATATTGGCACCAGCAATCAGCTGATGGCTTCCTCAAGGATCTTGTTCCGTACGCAGGATCTCAGTCAAGTGAAGGATTATTGCTGCCGTACATGGTCTAGGATCCTGGAGAACAAGGTATCGATACAGGACTTCATCTTTGCAAAGGAGGTCAAGATGGGTACCTATAGGTCAGCACTCATTCATCTCTCTGCATGGGAACGCGACTAACGGCCCGGCTGTATACAGTGATAGGGTACCACCGCCTCCAGGGGTGACCGTTGCTGCCAGACGCATGCTCGAGGACCCCAATGATGAACCGCAGTACGGGGAACGCATACCCTACGTGATAGTTCGGGGCGAACCAGGGTCCAGGCTTGTTGACCGAGCAATTGCACCACATGAACTGTTCAGGGACAGGTATGTCCTGACACACCCAAGGCTGTTTGCGCAACTAATCGCAGCCGTTATAGCCACAAACGTCTAGATGCTCACTACTACATCAGTCGGGTGCTGGTACCGCCGTTGGAACGCATCTTCAATCTTGTCGGAGCAGACGTCCGCAGTTGGTACGAGGAGATGCCCAAGAGCCTACGTGCCGACCACCCCGACATTACCCTGTCCCCGAGGAAGAACAAGAAGAGCGCCATGCTCGCGAACGCGTACAAGATTGATGATCATTTCATTAGCTCCCATTGTTTGATATGCGGAGCTTTGACTCCTGAAGGTGCGCAGCACAACAACACGATATTGATCAGTTCTTGACAATGCAAACAGTTCTTTGTGAAGTCTGCAGGTCAGACCACGCAGTCACCATTAGCGAGCTGCTCTCAAGGGTCCAAACCACGGAGAGTCGGCTAAAGGACGTGCACTCGGTCTGCAACTCCTGCTCTGGGGTGGCGCCGGCGGAAGCGGCGCAGTGCGAGTCTCTCGACTGCCCTTGGCTGTATGAACGAAAGAAGCTGGAGACCAAAGCTGATGCGTTGGCCACCGTTCACGAGCTGATTGAGGAGGTAGAGCAGGAATGGTACGCGGAACGTGGTTACGACTTGAATGACGATACCCTGGACGACTGGGATGTAACTGTTGTAGCTTAGTATGTTCACTGTATCTATAAATCATGACCGTGCACGACGCTTGCACTTGTCCCAAACCATACCCATACAAAATGCGGCAGGGAAGTTGGAACTGTGCCGCACGCAGCCGCAGCGCGCAGCGACCATACTGTAGCGGGCGCTTCTCATGCGCGTGACGCGTTGGATTCGCGGGGCCACGGCGCGCGAATCGTGTTGCACCGTTCTACAGCCAACCTCCATCGTCCCGCTCCGCAGATTCTCCCCAGGCCAGCTTTCTGCAAACATGGCGGACTTTATTCAAGCATTGGACCCCTCGAAACTGGTTCTCGTCGGGACTGTACGTTTCCCAAGCTCTCTCAGATCACAACCCAATAATGATGTCAGTGCACCCGAAACGCCTTGTCTTACAGGCTCTCTCCTTCGTGACGAGCGGGTTCTCTGCCCCGGTCTACAACTTGCCCATATTCCTGTTTGGCATGTATGCGCAGGAAGCCTCAGAGGCCGTCCAGTCCTTGAAAGCGGTACGCTATAGTACTCTTTGATCCGCCCCGGCGCGCAAGTTGGCCTGATGCAGACGGACGGATAGTTCACGTTCCTCCTCGGAGGTTCCATGTTCTACGACATCATCTGGATGTTCAACCACAGCCAGCACTGGTTCATCAAGTTCCTGAGCATCCTCTTGCTGCTGTTGAAGGTACGTAGGTTCCTCGGGCGTCGATAGTGACATGTCTGTAACTCGAAGCTAGGTCCCTACCACGTTCGCTTTCGTGACAGCGCTCCAGCAGCGTGGCGGACAATTCTCCGGCCTAGGCATTCGTGGAAACGATCTCTCTGGAGCCACAGGTCAGTTGGTCCCTTCAGTCATTAGCGAACAGCTTCTTATGACGGGTAGCAGTATGGTCCATGCCCGGCGGATTCACTTCTGGTGGACGCGATGGCTACCAGAACGTAGACAGCCCTGTCGACGCGCCGAAGCCCCTCAGTGTCCCGCCCGCACAACCGCCTTCACAGCCAGCCGCGGCACCATCGAACCCCGGCGCATACCAGTCGGTCTGAGAACAGACGGCGCCTTGAAGCGGAACGGAAGAGATGCCACAGTAGATTCAGTGTGCTACGTATACAATGGGTGCTTGAGTGCTCAAGCTGCCAGGAGAACATATATGCTACAAAGGACAGGCGAGACACGCCGTGTCGTCCGCGCAAATCACCATTAAGGGGCTTTGGGGGCCTTCCTCTCTCCTTGCCAGCCCCGGGACCCAGAGAGTACCGTTTTCCCCAACGTCGGACACGCGAGCGTTGCACTGCAGCAAATATCGTGTGGGGGATCGTTGATCCATTCCATTTGCCAATGGGTGTTTGATAGTACTAAGCAAATGCGTTCATTGCATCCTTCCACGACCCTCGCAGACTGTTGGACCTACTCTTCCGACGCGGTCAGCTGAGCAGTCTGGACAGACGTCTAGCCCTGGCTGCCCTGCACATCCATACTCCTCCGGTCCGATGTCCTTTGCCCCCCTGAATCGCTTTGCCGTACCCCGATGCCCGTCCCACCGCATCTCCATCGCGGTCCATCCCGTCCGCTTACCGGCCCTTCTCCCAGACTATCTCGAGCTCTGATCAAGTACGTGTCTGCGCTCCTTACCGCCACGCTTTGCTCCCTCCCCGCACAAGCCCCACAGACTGTATACCGTACATCTCGCATCCAAATTGTGACCGTACACACTTGCCATGGCTCCAGCGACGCTCCTCTCCCAGATACGTGCTCGAATCACCGTCGATGTCGATTCGATGGATCCCGAGGTGGCTGCACGACACACCACCGCCGAGCACAAGTTCTGCGACATGACCTCCAACCAGGCCATCGTCTACTCCGAAGCCATCAGGCCAGAGCGCGCGCAAGTATTCAACGCTGCCGTGGACAAGATTAAATCGGCAGAGGCACAGCAGTTGCAGCTCGACCTCGAAGGCCAAGTCTCGGATGCCATTGATCTCCTCGTATGTTTGCCAGCGTGACATTGGCTACTCTCACTGTTCGAGCACTGTTTCATACTCTGCTCGTGTCGAAAGCATTCGACTAGCGGACTTTCGTAGTCCCGGAGAATATATACCGCATCATATTCTTTCGTACCGCGAAGCAATGTACTGATTCCACGATGTGCATATAGACGGTTCTCTTGGCCAAGGAAGTGTTCCCGCACATTACTGGCCGTGTGCACGCGCAGACCTCGCCGTCGACCGCATACGACACCGAGGCAACCATTCAGCACGCGAAGAAGCTTGTCGCGCTCTTTGAAGCCAACGGCATTCCAAAGTTCGCTCGCTGCCGATTCACACCTGTCCGTTAAATGACCCGTCCAATGTGACCCCTTTCTTCGTTGTTATGCAGATCACGCGTGTGCATCAAGATCCCCGCGACGCCGGAGTCGATCGTTGCATGCAACTACCTCGAGCGGCTGGGTATTCGCACTCTCGCGACATGCCTCTTCTCGGTCCCGCAGGCGATGGCGGCGCACCAAGCGGGCTGCCTGTATGTCGCGCCGTACTTCAACGGTGCGTCCCGACTTTCGCTCTTGCCGCTCCATGCTCATAGTATTTCTGTGGTTTCCTTTCTCTTTACACACGTACCACGATATCGAAATGGCTCGCGTCTGGCTGCCAACAATGTGCTAATCACTGTTTCTCCGATCCTGACCCACATTCAACGATCCCCGACTCGATCGCAATTCGTGCGATCAACGTGCTCGTGTTTGTTTCGGATCCGGGCCTCCTCGGGCATAACCAGAACTCCGCGTCCACTTTGAGCCGGGCGTGTGGAAGGAGTACGCGGACACCGCGCGCGAGCATCCGATGGCCCCAGTGATCGGGGCGATTGTGCAGTTGTACAAGGAGATCGGCGCGCGCACGCTTGTGATGCCTGCGAGGTGAGCTTGTTAGGCCTTGCGTCCTTCCTCACTTCCCCGCACCCTTCGGAGAGAGACAGTCTGGGAACGAGTATACTGATCAGTACCGTGTTGCGCAGTATCGTGACGGCTAAAGAGGTACGTCGGCAAAGGACGGAGGACGATCCTCTCGTCCGAACTATCGCGAAGCTTGTTGAACCACAGTAACTGACCGCCGCGGTTCTATTCTCGGCAGGTCCTGGCTTTGGTGTCGTTGAAACCTGACCACCTCACGCTCGCGGGCGCCGTTTTGGACGAGCTGGCATCGAAGGACAGCGTCGCGTCCCTGGACGAGAATCCAAAGCCACACCACCCGGACGTACCCCTCGAGAGCGACCCCGCCGGTGCGAAGCCCACCGGAGACGCCAAAGGTGAGCTTGCACTGCCCGCGAAAATAACTTTTCTCTCGACTGTGAAGTGATTGACTGGCTATTCTCTCCCCGTATGACTCTTGAAAAAAAATGTGCGCAGAGCCGAACGTTAAGAACATAAACTATCTGGAGAACGGTGCGGCCGCGCTGAGGGAGGCGTTCGCTGTGGACGCGGAGGCGAGCCGGAAGATGGCGGATGCGCTGAAGATTTTCGGAGAGATGGAGGCGAAGACGAAGGAGCTCCTGAGGGCGGCCTTGAAAGCCTAAGCATAGACCCTTTATACAAATGTCAATACCACGGATGGATGTGTAGAATCTAGGAGCAATCGTTTGCACAAGAGCAGTATGGATATCGGCGGAAAATACAAAATGTGGTGGGAGCTGGTCACAGCAAGCCCTCTTGTCTGAGGGCCCCGATGATCAGGAAAGCGGACCGGCGGTCCCTCTCCACGCCTATCCAGTCGCCTTTCTTGACAGCGGGCAGGTCCCCTTCCTTCGCGTATATGTCATCTTCATCCTCATCCACCATGTTGTCCTTCTGCTCATCGTCTTCGGGCTCCTCCCAAAGGATTTCTTCCCATTGCGCATCACTGACAGCGCAGAATGACTGAGCGAATTACGAGGAGAAGATCAGTGAACGACGACGTACCCGATCGTTACGGCCACGATCCGTGCGTCGGGCACGTTTGGTAGAACCGACAGCAAGAGATTGGAGAGCAAGAACTGCAAGTCGGTCTCGCCTCTCTCGTTCGCCCGCGTAGGCATCGTCGGGAGCGGCAAATACTCCGCCTGGGAGGACATATCAGTTCTCGTCCGTCTAGACCTGACCACCGCATCGAGCCCTACCTCAAGGAACATTCCCTTTACCGCACCACCGGCAAGCAGCACGTTCCCCGCCCTCACGAGCCAATCTGTCCCAATTGAATACACATGTCCCTCCACTGTCAACATCTGTCCCGTGCCCTGCGCCTTCTGGCCCGTCGCCGACGAGCTCCCCGTTTGCCGGACTGACACCCACCGCGCGCGCAGTTGCGCCAGGAGTTGCTCAAGCGCGCCTGGCGGGCTGAGCGTCGGGAATGTATGGCGGTAGTGGGCGGGTGGGGGGAGAGTGACGCCTGGTTGAGTCTGGGCGAGCTCGGTGGCTTTTTGTTGGTACTCGGAGTGCATGGGCGCTGCGGGGTCTTCAAGGAGGACGAAGACGTTGTCTGCCGGATGCGACGGGCGGTCAGTATCGACGCAACTGTCACTCGGTAATGCTGCTTACCGTTCATCGTAAGGGCGCACATGGAACGCTCAGCGGGCACTTGGTACCCCGGGATCGAACTCAGCGTCGAACGGTAAGACCTGATGCTGATTGACCATTTGCCCTTGTATTGTCCCTAGCAAACAGGTCGGGCAAGACTTCAATATGGGTAGAAAAAGATGCGTACCTGATGATTCCGAATGATGTTTTGGTGGATCAGCTCGATGCTCGTGGTGGGAGCGTTGATCCACCTGGCCAGTCTGTAGACCGAATGTCATGTTCAGTTCTAAAACAATTCATCGGTCTTTCAATGGTCCGCATTACCCAGTGTATCCCATGGTACCTCCTTTGTACACTACGTCTGTGAATTTGACGTGTGAGCAACGCAACTATGATGTATGACTGTCCATCCGCCGCTGCACCTGGTAGCTACAGACAAGCTCATGCAAGCGCTCTTCAGGCGCTCAGGCCTCAGGGGCCAAGACTGCCGGCGCGTCATGTCACGCAAACAACGCGATCCGTCACAAAATCTTGATCCACTTCACAAGCGCTGCAGCTGCAGTGCCCATCTTTCCCTCGAGCTTTTGCAACTCGCGACTCGAATGAGTGGATACGACACGATATGGCCCGCAGACTCCGCGGAGTTCTGTCCGCATCCAGATGCTTTGGAAGTTTTTGTAGTTGGGACCTACAAACTTGAACAAACACCTCAAAGCGATGAAAAGGTCCCTTCAGAGGCAGAGGCCGAAGACGCGGGAGATACACCTCCGCCGGAAGCGCGAAAGCCTCAGAAGAGGCGGGGCAAGTGTCTCATGTTTTGCGTTCAAGACGATGATACGTTGTGCGTGCTCGCGGGCGTCACCTGTGCGAATAATGGCTGAATGTGTTCAGTGCAGCGATCTTTTGCAAGAGACGGAATTGCCCGCCATCTTGGACATGAAATGGTCTGGCTAAAAGATTCATTTTCTGCGTACGACTCTGAGGTGCTATTCAATCGAACCAGGTGCCATCGTGTCGATGATGTGACACCCATCTTGGGAATCGCTGATTCTGAAGGTCACATTACGTTGCACGAACTTGACACCCGTGAAGTAAGAACATCCTTGAGAATGCAAAGGAATGGCGCTGATCTTCCTTCGCAGCATCGCATGCAGCAGATTCAGTCAATCGCCTGCGCGGCAAGCGGATACTTTATGTCTATCGCTTGACTGGTCTAATCGTAGAAGTTCCACGTCGTGCGTACAAAAGTCTTCTAGCGGGGTGCCACATTGACACATACTACAGAGGTCTGGGGAACCTCATAGTGTCCCTCTCCAACGGGTCACTCTCGATTCTGAATCCAGAGAATGGGAGAGGACTGGCTGTGGCTGACTCATGGCATGCGCATGATTACGAGCCGTGGATCGCGGCTTGGGACTACTGGAATACCAATGTCATCTATTCAGGTCAGGCTCATACCTTGATGCTGACCTCTGGCGCACCTGAATCAGATCTGCAGGAGGAGACGATCTCAAACTGAAAGGCTGGGACGTTCGTCAGGGCGGGTCGTCCCCGCTCTTTGTCAACAAGCGGTCGGTATCTTCTGCTGAAGCTATGGTTCTCCGCATTCTCAAACATGACGATCAGTTTCGAGGCCGGCGTGACAACGATCCAGAGCCATCCACACTTGGAGCATCTTCTCGCCGTTGGAAGGTATGTGCAGTCTCTTTGGTGAAATCGCCTCCCACACCAGAATCACACCTGTCCACAGTTACGATAACACCGTCCGCCTGTTCGACACGCGGAAGCCGCTCGTCCCGCTCACACAAGTAGATGTCGGCGGCGGAGCATGGCGGGTGAAGTGGCACCCCTCACCAACACGTCGAAACGACCTGCTCGTGGCTTGCATGCATGACGGCTTCAAGGTCGTCAGACTCGACTTGAACGGAGAAAATCCCAGCTCGACTCTCCCTTCGTCTGAACAACCTTGGGAGGTTATCAAACGATTCGACAAGCACGAATCGTTGGCGTATGGGGTCGACTGGTCCGTCGCCGGAGACAGAGGGGACGATGGTACATTGGTAGCGAGTTGTTCGTTCTACGACCATACACTATACCTATGGAGAGCATGAGTTTCAAAGCAGTAAGTTCGAAGCCGCTTTAGAGGGTATCGCTTGTAGGATATATAGCAGTACTCTAGGCTCGTGTATCGTTCTCTTTCTGAGGGGTCGGGGGTCGAGGCGTAGGCGGCGCATTGGTGTCAAGCCGCTTGCGCTTCCAAAAGCCCGCGTTGGGCCCCTTCATAACGAATGCCAAGGTCCAGCGAGACAGGCCACGCAACGTGTCCGGGCGATGCATCGCCGCAGTCAATAGTGTGGAAAGGGAGAGAATGAACATGAGTCTGGTGGAAGGGGTCAGCTCGACCCATTGGTCTCGTTCACGAATCGAACGCACCGTTCCGCCCATCGTACGCTGGCTCTGCCGCTCTTGACCCATTCGGCAGGTAAGCAAGCTCGAATGGCTCGCGGAAGTACGTAGAGCGCCATCTCTCCTCTCCGCCGGCCGCGTTCGATCCAGATGCTCGCTCCGCAGACCAAGCTGCCAAGAAAGGTACAGCCGAAGGGCCCGTCCCAAAAGTCGTGAGGAATCCCGGGGAATAAGCGCGCCAGCACCAGCGTGCGGGTGAAGCATACCGCGAACCAGATAGACGACACGAAGGCGGAGAGGAACGAGGCACTACGTCCTACCGATAGCAATGTGGATATCAGATTCTGCACCTGCAGGAGCTTGCGGGGTCGGGTGACTAGAATGGGCAAGACGTGCACCTACGCATACGTTAGCATTCAGGCAATGCAAATGTCGTGAGGCGACTTACCGGCAGATAGATGGCGACAGCCTCTGCGAATGCCTGTATACCTCTGATAGAGGCGTTCGCGAAGCAGCTCCCTCCTGTGACATCGCCGTGAACGATCTCACAAGGCAGGCCACCTCGACCGTCACGGCCAGGATACGCCAAGGGATTTCCAGACCTGAGTCGCCTGAGGGCCACCGTACGCGGGTACCAGTGCAGGGTCACCCCATGTTGCCGGGTATCCGAGGTCTTTAGACAACGATGAGACGAGGTCTGCAGGGTTGGATATACCCTTCTGATAGGAGAAATCGCCGGTGCGAATCGCGCGCAACGCGGCCAGCAGACGCGGGTCGAGATTGGCCAATGTCATGATCCTGCAAGGTCATGCCAGCTTAGTCAAGGAACGGCCAACAATGAGCGACCAGTCGTATCATACCACTTATTGTACGATTGAGGCAGCCTGGAAGCATATTAACGCCGAGTCTGAGAGCATAACGGCTCGGGGTACTGACCTTTCCGGTTCGTAGAAGAAACACCACATGATTCTGTGCCGGGTATGAGCGTCGTTACAATGGAAAGAAGAGCGCGTGCACAACCAACCTCGC
This sequence comes from Trametes sanguinea, assembly GCA_008973685.1. Lineage (NCBI taxonomy): Eukaryota > Fungi > Basidiomycota > Agaricomycetes > Polyporales > Polyporaceae > Trametes > Trametes sanguinea. Next base: position 2,172,985 of record WAHA01000001.1, on the reverse strand, counting down.
ACTGCACGCCCAGAATACCAGAGCATCGAGGCGGGACGACCACTGGAGCCTGACTTCTTTCTTCTTTTGCTTCACTGCAGCAGGGAGGTACCGCTCGCTAGCCTCCGAAGGCTTGAAGAACGCCGACTGGACTACACTGTCCATTGCCCGTACCAAGAATAGAAGCGAGAGGTCAAGGGTAGGTGATGGCTTTCCCGTCCCAGCTGACTGCGAGTGAGTTCGCCTTGAGTGCAGGAGGGCGATGGCGAGCGTAGACGAAAGTATGTTCGACAGGAACGTTTTATGGGAGTCCTTGAGCGACGCGAGCCATACCTTCACCTTGTCCAAGGCATCTTGAGGTGTACCCTTCTCCTGGTTTCCTCGAGTCTTCCCATTTGGCCCAGAAGTGGCGGATGGTCGCCCCGCCTGCGACGCCTACTGTGATCGCTGACGCGAAAGCGGTGATACCAAGCTCGCGGCGCACGATCTGCAGGACGCGTCCGAACCCCTTTGCACGCGCCTTCTTGGAGGTAACGAATGGAAGCAGGGCAGGGCCCAGCGCGAGGGAGAGAGCGAGCGTGTATGTCCTGAGCGCGATTTGCAGCGGGTGATCGTCGGGCAGGGCGTGCAGGAAGTCCGCGAGGTCGTGTGGCGCGTCGCGCAGACGTGTTCGAATGTCGACGCTGTCCATGTCGGGTCGGCCAGGCGCGAAGGCGACAAGGGTTCAGGATGGCATGACAGCGGGATGATATAGGCAGCACTGTCAGGGCTGAATGCAGCGGACTCGCGTGAATACGGTCGACTTCTGAATTCAATCACATGCATCCCATCCAATGCCGCCGCCAACGCACAGACGCGGGGCATGGCAGTGCGCTCACCGATTTGGCAACTTCTGTCGTACGATCCGAACCGACGTGAGCTCATTGCATCTCCGGCTTCACATAGCCTCATGGCGCGGCGAACGATAGAACTATGACGGTACTCAATATACATTGTACAGGTATCAAGAGATATAAGACTGGCCTCGAGGCTTGGTCTAGATCCTGGGTATAGCTCCAAAAGTCCAATGCGCGCACGCTCTCCGACACGCCCAATCCTGTACCAAGCTCGTGTAGCAAGCCAGCCCGTCCCAAATATCGCAGTAGTGTTGCTCTGGAATCCGGATATACCAACAAACCCAAGATGTCGGATCCCTGAAGTCAGGGCGCTCAGCACGTAAGGCAAAGGTGATGACCGTTGGCTGACGGGCACTTACATGTTCAGCGAATGACAGGTGGCTATGTACTCTGCCGAAGCCTTCGAGGTACTGACCCCTGTGTCAGCTGCAAGCCTGCCGGCTTCCGACTCTTCTGCATCGGTGGATGGCTTCCTCTCTTGGTCTGGCTTCTCAGGTTCTCCTCTAGGCTCGAGGCAGGGCGCTAGACGGATTACGCGAAGCCTTTCGCGATAGGGTCTCGCCTTCTGGCAGACCGAGCCATCTAGCCCAAAGTTCCAGCTTCCTGCCATCCCGGCCGAGGCGCCGCAGTGCGATGTGGCACCGATCCCAATCCCCCGCGTCGCCTTTCCAGACATCGACGTCTCCCTCGTCCTCATCAATCGCTGTCATAACTACCGATGGCGGCCGCGTCGCGCCATCATCTTCATGGGCGATTTGAGGTAACACGGAGAGCGCGCCGGCGGTGCTGAATACGCTCTCCGCATCGTCGTGGCGCACATGCGCAGGTCGCATCATCAGGCGTATCCAACGTCTCCGCCTGACGAGGCCGCGATTGCTCAAGAAGCCCGGGTCAGGACCCCACTTCCTGCTGCGAAATGAGCGGCTGTATTCGAAGCCGTCCCATTGGACTTGACCATCGCCACGCATGTCGATCATCCAAGCCCGCGAAACCCATTTCCACGAACCGTCAGGCAGTGGGTAGTCCTCGAGGGATACGGTGGGTTGGTTCTTTCGCGGCGAGGGGATTAGCAGTAGGGATGGTGAAAGGTGGGGGATCAAGGGGCAGAAGGGTAAGCGCGGAATAATACGGCGTTGAGAACACCATAGCTCTGTCCATATGTCAGCTATATATCAGTATACCTAGAACGACCGAGATGTGTACCCTCTTTGGTTCTCATATAAGATAGCCCATCGGTAAACGTCCCTGTCGTAGTCCTCATCGAGCTCCGCGGCGAAATCCGAGGACTCGGATATGTTGACTAGCTCAGGTATGTCTGACGCAGATGCTGCCCGTGCTATCTCAGATATGGAGGACGGAGAGGGTGACGCATCGCGTCGTTTGGCCTTCGCCCTCCGACGCTTGCGAAAGCTGGGGAGAGAGATGCTCGAGAAGAGGCCAGGCCCGAGAGAATCGCCGCCGAGCCTCATCAGCAGCCGCATAGTCGTCTTTCTGTACTGTTGCAGGTGGTGGCGGCTGCGATTGCTGCAAGAATGAAGAGGACGGGCCAGCCGGAGAGGAAACGAGTGAGGATGCCTCAGACATGGGTCTACCAGGGTGAGTGTGGCGTCTCGGGTTAGGGTTCGAGCATTAATGAGCTTGCAATCACATGACGTCATTGTCCCAAGCTTTGTCCGCCGCCATGTTCCGCGTCCGCGCACTCGCGTCCCTGGCTGCTCATGCTCGTCCGTTTCTACCTCGCCATGCTACGGGAAGGCCACCTTGTCTGCCTAGATATGCCCCGAGAGTGAACTATGTGGGCTCACGAAGAAATCACACCGATTCTGCTTCGCGTACCAGGACATGTCCATCGTGCTCGGCACCCCTGCCGACCGCGCTGCCGGTCTGCTCAAACTGCGAGTACATTGCTCCGATTCCCGAGTCCATGACATACCATGAGATGCTTGGAACGCCTTACGAGCCCAATCCGTTTGTTGTGGATGTTCCGCAACTCAAGAAGCAGTTCCGAGCAGTACAAGCGATCGTACATCCCGACAGATGGGTATCGAGGCCTCCAGTAAGTTGATACATGGTTCGCCACATATTCAAGCTCACGTGTGAGTGTTTTTGCTTAGGAGCAGCAGGCAATCGCGGCTGCCATGTCTTCAAGAATAAATGAAGCTCTTCACCGGCTCTCTAACCCCCTCCGACGAGCGGAATATATCCTGGCTCGTGAGGGTCACGGCGGGGAAGAGACCGACAAGCTGGATGACATGGAGCTGTTGATGGAGATTATGGAGGCCCGCGAAGGCCTCGCCAATGCTTCATCCCCAGAAGAAGTGGCAGACATTAGGGCAGAGAACGATGGTGGGTTGCACATTCATGAGGTTTACAGCTCCCCGACTTCCTAACTTCCTGCCATTCAGTCAAGATCCAGGAGACGATCCAAGAGATCGAGCAACTGGCCGCAGCAAAGGACTGGCCTGCGCTCCGAACCGCTGCTGTCAAACTCAAGTATCTCCAAGGCATTGATACCGCCGCAGCTGCATGGCCCGCGAATGTCAACGATCATTAGATACAACGTTCAGACCAGTTTAGATACACCTGTAGTCAATCGCTTAGATACTAATAGTCACCTACTCATGAACGGCCCACTTATATGCAAAATGCGATGCGTACTAGTCTGAGTACCACAGCGCTCAGCGTTCGCTCTGGTTTGAGGTCAAGCGATGGTGAATCTGAGCTTGAGTGCGCCAATTTGGCAGATTCCAGATGGGGCTCTACGAAACGCGGGCGTCTATGCGTCTCTTCAGACTGGTGACGGCAGAACGCTTCTTGTCTCGAGCACTCTGCAACGCTCGCCCACTTTTTTCTTCTCTTCGCACCTACCACTCGCTTAGATCAACGTCAGACCGCCTTGAAGAAGAAGGCGGCATAGAGAAGGTGTAGATTTTGGTAGGAGGTACGACAGGTGTGTCGAGTGTGAAATCGTGCTCTCCACATCAACAGCCCTCTGACGCTTCACAGATCCGTCTGTGCAGTCCTACGCCTTATGCGTCTTGCTTTCAACCTCAGAATCAGGCGCAGCCTTCTCATGCCATCAAACTTTGCTAGAGGATCCTCACCTCTCGCGTCCCCCTCGGCTTCATCCTCCTACTCTCGTCCCTACACTCAGCCATCCAACAGCGTCAAGCAAGCTTCCGCCTCCCCCAAACGCACCTCAGATTACCCATCTGCCGAGGAACCCCCCGCCAAAATGCACAGAGTAGACCGTTCTTCCCCTGGTTCGTCACGCACGCCGTCTCGTGGAGGCGGCCGTGGCGCATCGTCCTCCCTCCTTGCCAAAGCCCACAAAAACAACGCATTCAGTAGCCGTGGCGGCAGGAGACGGGGAAGGGGCACTCCTAATTTGCCTTCTCTGCCCGGCCCTCTGCACGACGAGTCATACCTCAACGAGACACACAAGACGAAGGCGCTGAAAAAGATCTATGAGACGAATCCGAAGTCCCCGCTCAACAACTTCATCATGAGCACGTCCGGAGGGCAAATGGAGTTTTCAGGCACGCAGGGAATAGTGGAAGGACAAGATCAGCCTGTGTGGAGGTAGCTCTTGTTCCAAGCAGCAGCATCTTCAGATGATTCAGTTTGCGTTCGTAGGTGCACCATCAATGTGAAGTACGGCGACAGTGAGATCGTCGGGATTGGCGATCATCCCGTCAGAAAACAGGCGGAGAACCTGGCCGCGCTCTCTGCCGTATATCAATTGGATGCTCTCGGCGCGGTATGTCCTTATCCTACTCTTCAGCGGCTGTGTTATTGACGATATCTCTAGTTCGACAAGAAGAAGGAGAAAGGTCCGGAAGTCCCGGGTGCAATTGAAACAACCCTCTCAGATGGCTCTGTTGTCGACTACGAGAAGGCTCGCCACTTCATGGACTACTACTGTCGTCGCTTCCGCTTTGGCAAACCTGACATCGTCTATAGTCAGCCCACTCGCTCGGGTTGGCAGGCCGATATGATCGTGGACGGGCGGCGCATTGGTATCGGGAAAGGCACTTCGAAGAAGGATGCGATGATGCGGTGCTACACTGACGTCGTCCAGTATTTGGAGAGCTGCGACCAGACCATATGGCAGGAATTCGTCGAGGATGTCAAGGCCGGCAGGGATCTTGGTCTGGCACCCACCGTTCTCTTCCAGGCTGATGAGGCTCTCGAGGACAAGATCGACAACCTCAAGGACGACATCAAGCGGAGCTCGTTGTATCGGAATCGTCCTGCCCGGGTAGCTTCCGACGCACAAGTGGCACAGGCGCAGATGTCCTCTTCGTATCAACGACCGCCGCCCTCCGAAAGACTCCTTACGGAAAAATCCCAGCGACTTCTCGCCCGTCGCCAGGCGTACCTCACGGACCCTCAGCTCGAGTCCATCCGGAACGCGCGCGCTAGTCTCCCTGTTTTCACCAAGTCCGAGGAGCTGTTGAAGCACATCAACGAGCACGACGTCACGATCTGCATGGCGGCGACCGGTTCCGGCAAAACGACCCAGATCCCTCAACTCATCTTGGACGAGTGGATCGACCGGGGCGAAGGGGCCAAGTGTAACATCATCTGCACCCAGCCTCGTCGAATTGCCGCTATCAGTGTGGCGGAGCGTGTCGCGAAAGAGAGAGGGGAGGTCTGTGGACGCGGCACGATTGGCTACCAGGTCCGTTTCGAGTCGAAGACGCCCGAGCCTCACGGATGCGTGACCTACTGCACCACTGGTGTCTTCCTGCGGAAGATGCAGAGTGCGCTCCTGGAGGCGTCGTCCCGCACTGGTATGGATGAAGTCACTCATATCATCGTCGACGAGGTGCACGAGCGCGACGTCGATATCGACCTTATGCTGGTGGTCCTGAAGCGGCTACTTGCGGAGCGGAGAAAGCAGAAGAAACCCATCAGGATTGTGCTCATGAGTGCAACCATCGATTCTACCCTCTTCCGAAACTACTTCCCTGACGAACAAGGGAAGCCTGCTGGTGTGGTCGAGGTCCCTGGTCGAGCCTTCCCTGTCCAGAAGCACTTCCTTGACGACTTCGTTCCCGAGCTGTCCAAAGATCCTAAGACCTCATGGGTCTTCCGCGAAGAGTCTGTACGGAAGTATTTGACGCAGGAACTCGGTCCCGATGCTCCGGGCGTCTCCTCCCTATCTCTGTCCTCTTCCCGCGCCCCGACTCCGACTCTCCGTGAACACTCACGAGACACCGACGACCTTGAATTGCCGATACCTCTCATCGCGCTTACCATTGCTCACGTCTTGAAGAAGACTGATGATGGGCACGTCCTTGTGTTCCTACCTGGCTGGGACGACATCAGCGCTGTCCGTCGTGTCCTCGCTGACGACCGGTCGAGACCGTTTGGCTTTGACTTCAACGACACAAGCAAGTTCAGCATCCACCTTCTCCACTCGAGCATCCCTGTCGCAGAACAGCAAGCCATCTTCGAACCTCCCCCTCCTGGCGTTCGCCGGATCATTCTCTCCACCAACATCGCCGAGACGTCTGTCACCATCCCTGACGTCGTATACGTCGTCGACACTGCACGCGTGAAGGAACAGCGTTATGACCCCTCTCGTCACATCTCTAATCTGGTCTCTGCCTGGGTCGGCTCGTCGAACCTCAACCAGCGTGCGGGACGTGCAGGCCGTCACCGTCCTGGCGAGTACTACGGTATCCTCAGCCGCAAGCATGCAGAGGAACTGCAGCCACACCAGACGGTCGAGATGAAGCGCGTTGACCTGGAGAACGTCGTCATGCATGTCAAAGCGCTCAACTTCCCGGGTTTGACTATCCAGGAGGTGCTCGCTGCCACCATCGAACCTCCAGCGCCTGACCGTATTGAGTCTGCCATTCGGTCCTTACACATGGTCGGGGCTCTCGATGCCAACAACAATCTCACTTCGCTCGGTCACGTCTTGCTGCAGTTGCCAGTTGACGTACGTTTGGGCCGTCTCGTCCTCATGGGTTCCATGTTCCGCTGCTTGGATGCCGCGCTCACCCTTGCCGCCATCATGGGCGCTCGAGAGCCCTTCGTCGCACCGATGCACGTCAAGGCCGAAGCCCAGGCTCGCAAGAACTCGTGGACGCCGGAAGAGTTCCGTTCGGACCTCCTGGCCGCCCTTCGAGCATACCGTGAATGGTGGGCGTTGCAGAGCCAAGGCCTATACGTCTCGGCGAACCGCTTCTGTCAGGACAACTTCCTTTCCAAGCCGACATTGCTTAACATCGCGAAGGTCAAGGACCACTTGCTCAAAGCGTTGTATGACGTCGGTGTCATCGACATCTCTGCCGGTGGTGCTAGCAAGAACACCTATGTGCCGCCCGGGGCGCGTTCGCGCGAAACGCGTACAGTCCCGCCGCAGCTTAATGAGCACAACGACTCGCTGCCGCTGCTCGCTGCTCTCATAGCCGTCGCGTGCCAGCCCAAGTTCGCTATCAGGACCGGCGAGAGGACTTACAGGACTGCTGTCGACAAGGTACGTGTCATTGTGCTTCAGTTTGATTCGACCTTTGATTTGGTCTCTCCAGGTTGTCATCATTCACCCCTCCAGTGTCAACCATCGCAAGAAGGACATGCCGCAGAACGGGCCAATCATCGAGAAACAGATCATCGCCTACATGGAGAAGCGACAGAATATTTCGACGAGCCAGTCTGCCGAGAAGTATCTGGTTGCCACGACCCGCTTGGATCCCCTGACCTACGTCCTATTTGGCGCGTACAAGATCTCGGTCACCCCTCGCGGCCTGGAGTGTGATGGCTGGCTTCCAATCATTGGCCGTATGGACGTTTTGGACGACCTGGAGCGGCTCAAGGTTATGATGGAAGACTGCATGTTGCGCGTCTACCAGGGCCTCTTAGCAAGCCGTCAGCGGAAGGCGCAGCAGTACAAGCGACCGTTGAGATACGAGGACGGCCGCGAAGATGAGTCAGGTGACGAGAGCGACGATGATCTGACGAACGTCCCCCTCTCAGAAACGGAGATGAAGGAACTCGACCTCATGACAATGGACCTCGTCCGTATCCTCAACCACTACAGCACCTTCCGCGTCGCGATGCAGTCGAGGAACAACTCGCGGCCGGGAACGCCGATGGAGTCCCCCGCTTTCTCGTCCGTCCGCCTCCCTTCCTTCAGCGGTTCGCGCTCGGGCTACTCTACGCCATACACAGGCCTTGGATCCGCGTACTCTTCCCGTCCGAGCACTCCTAGTCGGCTGTCAAGGCAGTAACGGCCGCAGTGTCTGCTGGGTCACCATGATTGGAATGGTTCGCTCGATTGATTACATATATAGCTACAAAAAAGTTCTGTGGCATTGTAGGAAGCTCTGGTCATTGTAACGAACTATAATCTCTACTCTTACCCTCGATCACCAATGTGTAATGGATCTTCTCATCTCTCTCAACACTGGCCTGCTCAACTTGACCGTCCAGAGAGGCGAAACGCGGGGATTCCCAGGCTCCTACCCACCGCAGCTTCGAGGTGAGGGGTGATATCCCGACAAAGGAGTCGAAGTGGAATCCTAGAGCGAGACGTTCACCTGAATCCCTGTATACCATAGTCAGCGCTTAATCCTATAAACTTGTCACGTGCTCAGTCCTCTCAACCTTAATTCCCCTCACCTCTCCAAAAAGTCCGTGCTTTGGACTCTCTCACCTCTCACTCTCACGGCATGTCCCGGGTGAGAAAGCGCCCGCTCCTTGCTCGCTTGGCCTCCCCGCCGCCACATCGCCTTCACGCCGCCGCATCGACCTCTTCACGCCGCCACATTGCGTCGCGCTCAACGTCACCCGAGCTCTCAACGCACTGGACACTGGGCATTCGATGTGAGCCCTTGTGGGGGCATGTTCGCGCACCACATGTTGTGTCTTGTACCATAGAGCGTGACTTGTTCAATCTGACGTTGTTCAACTCTCTTCTCGTCCACTGGCAGCGCGTGCTGGTTCTCGGAAATGCCGTTCCCCATTGTCAACAGGCCGAACTGCTCTACGCCGAACTGCCTTAGACTCGCACAAGCTAAGGATTGTGCACGGCAACAATGCGCCAAGTGCTGTTCACGGGCATCCGGCCCCTGCGGCCAGAAGGGGCATGATTCAACACGCATTCGCCAACAGTCCGCGCACCTGGCGGCGCACCATACACGCCTGCATGCTGGTGAACCTCCATTGCATTGTTCTGATCCATTCATCCTATCCCGTCCCAGGCCGGTCAAACCGCCTGCAGCGCCTCCGAAAGCAGGCCCCGACGCTAGTACTGCTGCTACTCCGTCTGACTTGCCGGCTCAGGCTGACATTCCTATCGACCCGCGACTGCTCACACAGCCCAGCCCAACCTTGTGCACATCACCAGGTGCACCGCTCACCGGACCCCCTGTATCCCCGCCCTCTACAGGTATCTCCCCGGACTTAGACTCTACTGGCAATGCACCGCCAACCGAGCCGTCTGCCGTACCTCAGCCATCGGTCAACACACCCGGCGCATCCGCTCAACCTCATATACCACCTACATCTGCAACTACACTCACCGCAGCTTCATTTCCCAACCTACCTCAACGCTGGCTTCAGATACCGATGGATTCTCGCTGGAAAGCACAATGGGATCAAGAGGCTCAAAAGCAGACCGCACATCTACAAGCGGTCCAGCAGCGACGTGAGAATGAGGCAATGCTGGCACGCACGGCTTACGCGTGGTGGTTTTCAAAGGTGCAGTCAAGAGCGTCCCTCGACATTCCTGGTGCCGCATACTGACCACTGTCTAGGATAATGATCCGCCTCAGCGGCATCTCATTCAGAACATCCCCACTTGGCCCACGCTCAACATTGCTCAGGTCCCCGATTTGCTGGCGAGGTTTGGCCTTGCAGCAGATGACATACTTGAGTTCTACGACATCCGCGCCTGGTGCTGGCAGTATCAAGCCGTCCGCAGTGTCTTTGAGCTCAAGACCGGCACCGTGCTAGTCCTCCGGAGGCGAGGAGTGCAGGAGTGTTCGCAGCTAGATCGATGTATCGCTGATGCACAAGGGCAGCTCGCGTCTCCACCATCACCAGAGAAATCGTTGGCGGATGCTCTCGCAGTGGTGCAATCAGGCACACGTCGTCAAAGCAAGCGGAACCTGCGACCCTGGGACGCTGAAGACTCTTGCCGCTCTCCCATTGCCCGTGTCAATCTGGCGCATCTAAGCCCCCATTGCCAGTCCCTTACTAGCCCTCAGCTCACAGTTCCTGCTCTCAGTGTACGCTCGCCTTGGGCTACAGCTAGCCCAAGACAGTCCCTGGCAATGTCCTCGCCCACTCCCGCTACACCACCCCCACCAAGCCCATTGTCTATCTGCTCTGAGCACGACTCCGACTATGGAATTCTAGGTTCTCCCTCTCATGTTGGACTCGGCATCCAGCCGTCGGGTGATGCAGACTCGGTACTCTATGATGCACTCTGGGAACTGGGCCATGTCTACGTGCCTGAGCATGCTACAGCCTCATGGCCATACGGCATGTACGCGTGCGATATGGGCAAGGGATTCTCTCTACTGTCGGCAGCGCTGGCCAACCGCTCGGCATCAAACCACTGCACCAGTGGCAATCTGGGCAAACCCTCACGTATGGAAAGCGCCTTTCGACAGGTTTTCGGTCCACGTACCCGGTTTGTGTCGGCGACCGTTCACCGTCAGTATAACGTGTGGCGCCACTCTATGCAGAAGGAGCGGGATGCACTCCTAACACTTCCTCGTGACGTGCATGGGTTATGGACGGCTCATCGGGGCAGACTCTCTGGCTTCGCTCACGCCTATCACCACAAGTGAACGGCTTCCATATGTGACTCCTGTCATTTGTTTCACATGTTTATTACTATGTCCAGATATACCTATGTCTTGTTTTGTATAGATCACTCAGGATGCAGACACTTCTTCTCGCGATCAAAGACCAATGACGCCATTTCGAGCGTTTACGGACGTCTCAGTTCTCATGGTTCACTCTGCACTTCTGTGAAGGTATTGTCGTGCAACATCACTGCGATGGTATATAAGATGACTCAGGAGCCGCCCAAGGGTTCATTTACTCCTCCGCCTTTCTGTCGCGATACCTCCTTCTCCTTCCTGCTTGCACGTTCTGACCCGTAATGGCTCACCAACACTCTGGCTATTCTGACGGTGAAGCTTGCTGGGGCCCTCTTACGCGCTATCAATGGGATTGCAAGTTCTGCCACAGGAGCTTAGATATTAAGCGCAGCGTCAATGTGAACAATCAGAATTATGGACGTAGCTATGTTCTCGTACGTTCCCCTTCAGCTTTCGGTGGTGGGAGTACCTGCTCAATTTTTCTCTTCTGCAGTGCTATCCTCTTGATGCCCACAAGAGGCCAATCCACGCAAGATTCTTCCGGTGGTGCAATGCTAGGGTGTCCATGCCACGCGCTTCCCAGTCAGCAAACTCGTCACCTCGTCAGGCTTTATCTGGACGCTGCGGGATCTGCAACAGCAGCCGCGTCGCTGCACGCTGCGGCCGACAATACTGTAGCAAACATTGTGAGGTGGCCGGTGGCTGCACGCTCCACCAGCCTCTGAGCGAGGCCAATCTACAGCAACTCGGGCATCAACTGCTGCGCCGAGATGCTCTGTTGCCGGAAGTTATGGCGCCAAGCCAGTGCAGACACAGAGAATGGTATGTTGCGTCATTGAAATTAACCACCGCAGTGCATTGATACCTATCACAGCCCAACACCGAGCGGTTCAGCAGCTTCCCCCCCACCCCCTTTGTCCTCTAAAGCAGCGGAGAAGAGGCCGTGGGAGGGTCCATCATCTCCACCCTCCTCAGCATCAAGCCGCCCTTCAAAAGTGTGTCGGCTCACTGCACATCACCCAACGGCTACCTGTCCTTCCTCTTCGGGGCTCTCTGGTCTTCAGCACCAAAGCGCTGGCTCAGCTGGTTCTACCTCTGACATCTCCCGCATCTCGAGCGCATATATCCATCGCTGCTGGCATCCTGCCCATCCAGGATGCGATGACTGTAGGCTAACATATACCGATGAAGAAAGTGATGACGCCTTCGTCGCTGCATTGCGAGCCTCACATATGGATTCAGAAGATGGCTATCCTCCTGGCGCTGGCAACATCCCGTCATCTGGGCTGGCGGCGCTTGGACCGACTTCAGTATCTGTGGCGCCTGTGTCTCTGGATCTCAGCGCGGTAGCAGGCGAATGTGACGAGGACCTTGAGACTGCACTGCGGGCTTCATTGGCGACTCTTACACCGGAGGAGAACGACATCCTGGCTGCTATAAGCGCATCCATGGCGGACCTTCCACCCCCAACATCTACTCTGCTGGACCGTGGGGCATGTCGCAGCCCTTGTTGGGAAACCACACATCAAGGCTGTTCCCACTGTGAAGTTTCCGACAGCGGCGAGGCCGAACATGAGGCGCTTCGCACTAGCACCCGCAAACTGCTCTCTGACCTCTCTCGCTCTGTCACTCCCATGCCGCCAGTCTCTCTCCTCACCGATTGGGACCGTGAGCTCTTGAACATGGTACGCGCATCAATTGCTCAGATGCCATCTGTTTCGCCAGATAGTTCAGCTGGCAGCGTCGAGGATGCTGACTGCCTCACTGTCGAAATCCCATCTGCAAAGCTCTGCCCTGCTACCACATCACTATCGTCGTCACCCTCTACATCTGGGTCCATCCCGCGACTATCCTCAACCTGCTCCAACTCTTCCAACTCAGAGATGTCATCCATCCCATCATCGTCGACCTCCTCACTGCTGGCATTGCATCTGACAGTACCGGCTGTCTCTACCGTCAAACAAGAGGATGTTCGCTCAACCTTGTCTAACTCTCCGGCCGGGATCACCGCTGGTAACATTGGCCTTTCCTGTCAGGAACGTCACATTCAGATCGCGCGAGTCGACATCGACCTCACATTGGATGATGACTAGGTTGTTGCCGCCGGATGTACTGCCTGTCTTTTGTGTTACGATTCCTTGTTTTACGGTCACCACTGTTTCACATTTTTGTTTTGTGCGACTTAGTATCAAACTGTTACGGATTTGTATCATTCTGAGCCTTACGTTCACAAGCTCATATTCTCCAATGTGTGGTGCCTACTGTAATAGCACTTGTCGATGTACAATCTCAACTCCCAATATCTGTCTCTGCATGCTTGCAAGATCTAGAGCACCATCAGATTACTACGAGATGAGAGTAGAATGAGCGCTCACCAAGATAGGTGCAGATCATTCTTTGACGAAGGATTCCACCAATTCATCAATGTTAGAGAACCTCTGGACCGACGCTGCAACGCGCGCAGCCCTTGAAGCCTCAAACACCTTCTTTCCCTCAGGATCCTCTCGCCCAAAGCCATCCAGGCTCTGGAACCCACACTCTACCCAGCGTGCCAAACTGCCAGCACAATACTGAGTGAAGGATTGGCGATGTTCGTGCGCTTGAATGGGTACGTTCCCATGCGTCACCAGAGCTGATGGTATAAAGATGCTTGACGCCGACGGAAACTCGATAACCAGCTTGGCTTCAAAAATGATGATCTGGCCGCCAACGCAGGGGTCAAAAGTCCCAAGAGCGGTAATATGGCACCAATTGCAAGCGTCGTTAGCGGCATCTGTATGGGGGTAACAAACCGTGGACGGGCCAAAGTTGAAGCTCGCCGCAGGGTAGATGCTGGTCTTGAAGTTCAGCTGCAGATCGGGGTAGTGGTTGAGTATCTTCTGCACCGTGTCGCTCATGCTGGCATGTAGCCGCGGCGCGTACGTCGCCAGCATGTCTGTGGTGAACTGCATGAGAGTGAGACATGTACGTGGGCGATGATGCTCACTACTGCCAAACCCTGCAATCCGGGACATAGCTTTGTTCTTGCACAGCTTGTGCAGCGCTCGAGCACTCTTAGCAGAGTTGTGTATTTTCCCTGGCGCCTGCCATACAATGTACTAAGGGTGCTGCCTGGAGTTGACACTGTCGTACGTACCGTGCGTCCCCCTCCATGAGAGAAGCCATGGGCGAGAGTTGAGAACTTGCCTCGACGGTGGTCTTGTTGGCTGGATGTGAAGTGGGACGTCTGGTACGCTTCCTCCATCGCAGCACTGGCTTCTGCCGCAACAGCCCCCCAAGATGGGTCGCGCGGTTGTCCAGCAAGAAGCGCGACAACACGCTTGTCTTTGTCGAGGATGGTGATGGGTTTGCTGCACGATCCAAGTAACAAGGTCAGAGAGACATGCGTGATGTAGCGTGGAACGGACTCACATTCCATCCCAAGCTATATATGTAAAGCCTTCCGCCATCAATTCCTCCACCGTCCATACCTTCTTCGACGTAGGCCGCGACACTCCTTCAAACGCACCGCGGGCGATGGGCAGGGATATCGTCTCGATGCTTGACTGCAGCTGCTTGGCAGCGGTGACGTACTTGCTCGCAGATGACTTGACCTTCCGAGAAAACGGCGTACCGGGCTCGGCATGGCGTTTCTTGCGGCGGCGTGCGGCCTTGCCTTGCTTTGCATGCAGCCTTGCCTTGGAGTGCAAAGACTCTGGGCGCGGTGCAGAGGAGGAAGAGGTTGCACCGGGCGCAGCGGGAGATGGCGCGAAGAGGAGCGGCTGGAAGGTCGACGTCGCAGACATGACAGGGCCGAGCAGGCGCAGCGTTGGGACAGGGAGCGAGCTCGGTGGGATGGACAGCTCTCTGGGCGAGGGGGGAGAGGCTGGCGCTGAAGGGAGCGGCGCCCATGCATCCTCACAGTTCTCAGCATCTGTGAGCGCCTTCTCCAGGAGAGCTGCGGTATCGAGGACGGTGTTGATTTGGTCGCCGGGCCCAACACGAGGCCTCGCCTGAGAAAGCGCCCGTGAGCAATAGTGAGGTTAGCTGGATGTATTGCTTACCTTCCCTTGATCCATCGTGCAGGAAGTCTAGAGCCCCCATGGAGCATATCGCGCGTCAGGGCTGCGCCAGGCAGGTAGGGGCACAACGCCACGCTGCGCGTCCCCACTGCCGCTTGGCAAAGTCATAGGGCCAGTGTGTGACCCAGCGACATTGCCTCGCGGTAGGTAGAGGGCTGCAACGGCGCGTTGGTCCCGGATAGGCCGAAGGCACTCACTGACTCGTGAGGACGCCGTATGAAGCTGCGTGATAGTGGGGGCAAGAGGCAAAAAAATATGCGCGCTTGTTATCCCGTGCGCGTGAAATACGCGGCGCCTTTCAGAATTCCCAGCCGCCGCACGCCCGGCCTCATCGCCGTCTCCTACCACGTCTACCACGTCCTGCTCCTCACATGGCGCCCGTGCACAACCGCCTCTCCGCCGCGATCCTTTCGACTACTGTAGATAACCGCGACACAACCTCACTGACTCAAAGCGTCCTAAATCGACCCTACCGCTCGACGACATGGCTGAAGGATACACTTGGTTGATTACAGGGTATACGTTGTTCTCGAGCGTCGCCTGTGGCTGCGCCGCTGACCACACGTCCACATCCACAGCTCCTCGCCGACCCCATCAACACCGTCGTGGCGACGTTTCGAAACCCGGACAAAGCCAGCGACCTGCATGCGCTCAAGGACCGCGCGAAGGGGACGCTGCACGTGGTGCCAATCGACGTGGAGGACGAAGAATTCATCCGGGACTCATTCAAGATCGTCGAGCAGCGCATCGGTGAGAAGGGGCTCGACTACCTGTACAACAACGCCGCGATCGTATGCCATCTCACTGGCCACATCGAAGTCCGCGCGCTCGCGATCTGGCCGCCCCACACTCCCCTCCCTCCCTCACACCAGCGGCAGTTCCCCGTGAACGTCGCCCCCGTGCTCGCCTCTGGCGGACTCGACATGTCCGTTGTCCTCACGCCTGCCGCACTGCCGACTGCGACGCTCGCGGGCAAGGTAATGAACCCGCTCACGACGAGCACGACCGCGACGTTCGAGGACGCGTATCACCACCGCTTGGCGTACACCAGCGGGCCTGCGAGCTCGTCTGCGGTGCATCTGGCGAGGAAGGCGCGGCTGCTGATGTGCACGCGCGAGGCAGGCTTGACCGTGTGGCGTATCGCGAAGAGGCAGCAGAAAGGCGAGGAGGACGGTGAGATGGAGGTCCTTCGTGCGCAGGACGGCGGATGGGAGCGTGTGTTGGACATGGACTTGAATGTGCAGACCAACATCGTTTCTGGCGCTATTTCCGACGACGGAAAGTGGCTTGCGGTGGCCGACTGGTATGAGACGAAATTGTTCCGCCTCACAGAGGAGGTCAGTATTTTCCTGTTGCTCGTCGCCTACCATTGCGTTATTGACCGCTCCTCTTATGCAGAGCAACGGTGACCTCAAGCCGCGGAGAATACGCAACTTTGCCTCTTTGATCCAGAGCCAAGTCTCCGGCTCGTCATCCGGCGCATCCTCCCTCATCTTCACTCCCGACTCCTCAAAGCTCGTCCTCGCCACATCTACGTCCTCAACCGTGGTCATTATCGACCTCGGCTCGGCTGACCGCCCGCCACGTGTGCTCCGAAAGTTCGAGCAGCACCGTCTGCGTGATGGCTTCGTCAACAACCGGCTCATCAGGGGCCGCAAAGGTCCCTCAGCCTCCCCTGCCGCCGACGGCGACGTCGAGATGGCGACGGAGGACCAGGATGCGTCTCCGGAAGCTGAGGACAAGGCCAACGCCATCCCGCCGCTTGACCTAGGGCAGTCGAATACCGTCAACTTTCCAACAGAGCTTATCGATAGTACTAGTCGATGCAGTCTCGTCTGCAGTCGGAGTAGCAAGCCCAGAGAGCGATTCCAGTCCTCTGATCGCGCTCGGAGAATCGGCCACCACTGAACCACCTCGGGCGTCAACGCAATGTTTCGGTAGCACAAACTTGAAGCGCTTACTGGGCCATAGCATGTACGACACCCATGTCGATGCTAGTTTTTCCAGCGACACAGCGAGGCGCTCCGCCTCAGCTTCACGTCGCTCACTGTCAGTCAGACTACTCTCCGCCTCAGCCTCCTTGCTGCCAGCGGCGCACGCGCAGACAGCGGCAGACACGTATCGCGCCCCGGATGGCAGCTTGAGGTCGCGTGCAGCGTCAACGCAATGTTTCGGTAGCACAAACTTGAAGCGCTTACTGGGCCATAGCATGTACGACACCCATGTCGATGCTAGTTTTTCCAGCGACACAGCGAGGCGCTCCGCCTCAGCTTCACGTCGCTCACTGTCAGTCAGACTACTCTCCGCCTCAGCCTCCTTGCTGCCAGCGGCGCACGCGCAGACAGCGGCAGACACGTATCGCGCCCCGGATGGCAGCTTGAGGTCGCGTGCAGTATCATACATGGCTTTGAACATGGATATGGTCGTGTAAGTCGTCTTGAAGTTCTTCGCTTTTTTGAGCTTCTCGAGCCATGCTGGCTCATTATAGCGCTTGAATCTTTTCATTAACAGAACGGACAGGTGTTTTTGAGCGCGCTCATAGAGGTCTCCGTTTGGCTCGGAGCTGCGGATGATCTTGTCAACGCGGTCCCCGTACGGCAGTGGATTCAATCCAAAGCTTTCGTTCGCATCTGCCCCGAACACGCTCGTGCTCGGCTTCGCGGACAACGCGCTCGAGGTGTCCGACGTCGAGACGCGCCACTTCCCCCGCTGGGCATGCTCGCTCGTCAACGCGCTCCCGCAGCGCTTCACGCACCTGCACGATCCGGTGCTCGGGTTAATTTGAATGGTGGTTTCAAGAATGCGGTTGAGAGTGTCCGTGACAGGCTAAGGCGCAAGCTCTGGGTCGGCACTCTCGGTGCAGGTACCGATGGGCTTCGCGAAAGCCTGCGTCGAAGCATGGAATGGCGCACGCGTGAAGAACGCGAGAGCATCCCTGTCTGGATCCCTGACTCTGAGTTTGCGAGCTGCTACGATGAGTTCTGCCACCAGGTCCTCTGGCCAGCCCTTCACTACGCTGTGCCAGATGCGCCTAAAAGCAAGTCCTTCTACGAGAGTGACGCTTTCAAGCAATGATTACCACCTTGTGCTACTGCCGCAGATGCTCCGGGAGCGTCTTCCGAGCGCGCCGATCGGATTCTTCATGCACGTTGCCTTCCCATCTTCGGAGATCTTCCGCTGCCTCAGCGTGCGCGAGGATCCCATCAGGCTCTCACCATGAGCGACGACGAAGCGACCTCGCGTTGGGAGGACCTCCACAACCACGTTGTCACGCAAACCGCGCAAGCGTTCGTCACCTCCTCCCTCGTTCGCTGCCTGCGTTCGAACCTCGAGCATATGCAGTCCGACACGGAACACGGTCGCCGAGCTCGACATCAACCGCGTCTTGCCTCGCTACCGCCACTCGCAGAAGCGCCTGTTGCTTATCGACTTCGAATGTCTGCAGTCCACCGAGCGTACGCCTGGATCCTTCATCGTAGTGTACATGAAATCGACCAGAATAGATATGTGATTCCATCTCATGGCATCTCAGGGAGAGGGCGATAGGATGGGAGAAATCCAGAGGTGCTCAGCTTCGCCTTGGTGAGCTGGTTCCTCTCCTTGATCATCTCGTCAAGAAAGAAATCATACTTAATGGCAGTCATCTCCCGGAGAATAGAGGCGTATCCACCAGCCCAGACATTGCTCTGCTCTGCGATGGATGAATTGAAGAACCAATTGCCGTTGTCATCCAGGCGTAACTCCGGGTAGCTGAAAGGATTGCAATGTACCGCACATGCCTCGTCTGACTTCTTGTGCTTGCATTTCCAGTGGAAGACGTCCACCGGCAGGCCCATGTCCTCGTGAAGCGAATATCCATGACTGTTGGAGTGCTTCCACAGTCCACAGTTGTTGTCGTAGAACATGAAGCGGGGTAGCAAGGCCCGGGATGGAAACGTCTTCTGGATAAGGTCCTACAGAGAAGTTGAGCAACGCCGAGCTTTCCAAGTCATGCAGATGGGATGGCACTGACATATACCTGTGGTGTCGTCTCAGAGCCGTAGAACGTTGCACGTTTGATGATGATGCCACAGGGGCGCAGGATTAGCTGTTCATTATGAGTACGAGAGCGGGCGAACATGGCACGTAGGCTACGGCCTTTGAGCTCGGGCTTCTCAGGGCAGGGGAACGGGTTGGTTGGTGCTGAGGTTTGGATTGGAGTTGGGGGCGTAGTCTTTGCCAGTGGTGTAGAGGAACCAGAATATGCAGTTGATGCCAGCTCAGTCACAGGTGGGATCAGCGCAGGGCGTGCAGAGGAGGGACCAGTGGCACTGGCCGGAGCAGGCTCCGCAGGAGAGGAGGCTGTCGCTAGACCTATGGCGAGGTGAGTGCTCCCATCGATGGCCTCGACCTCGTGCGCAATGACATCCACACAGTCAATGTCTCTAGGCTCGACGTTGATCGGCTCGTCCGCTGCAGCATTTGTCTGGCCACGCAAGAGGACGCGTCGGAGGTTGAACATTGCTTTTCCATGCAGCACATGCCAGCTCTCGATAGCGCGGTGGCGTGGGTCTGTACAGGTCCGGAATCCAACCTCGGCATGCTGGGCGCAGTCGGCGACTCTGCAGAGGGTGCCCAGATGAGCATGTGAAGGACAGTACCGGTCTTGTGTAGTAAGAAGTCCCTCGGTGCAGTGGCGGACGCTGCAGCACGGCCGCCCCATCTCAATTCCATCCGTGACAATGGCATCAACGTACGCTGCGGGAAAGGTGAGGGACTGTAGGGATAGGTTATGTACTAACTTACATGTTGATCCATCCGGGTTTTCGTAACGGCGGACACACTTGGAGCAGTAATGGAGGAACTCCGGCTGGCCAGAACGATTCATGTGGTCGTTCCGTGCCTGCATTGCCCCCATAAAGCGATCCTTCTGTTCGCCAGTATGCGGTACTTGGAGAACGAAGCCTCTGTCGTGAGCATCCTTGAGCAGAGCGTGGAGTACAAATCCGTCCCAGACGTGCTCTGTCCGGAGCTGATACTGTGCGATCTCACGAGCTGTCATATTGAGTTGAGACAAGGAGTGGTGGTAGATGTTAGCTGCATTGGTTGCGGAGGTCCACGAGAAGAGTGTCAGGGCGGTGAAGAGTTCGAGTACACGCCACTCCACAAAATGGTGTTCGGAGACCTGGACATAGGCCGGAGTGCCTGCATAGTAAGTCCGGATCCCTTTGCGGACAACATAGTTATGGTGATAATTGCTAGAGCACTCTATGCATGCGTATCAGCATACGCATGTGGTATATGCAGGATATGTGGGCGTACCTCTACAGTAGAGATGAACAGATAATGCATCCCAAACACCTTTATCCAGTGTGAAAAGCTGGACTGTGCGTGGCGGGTCCTTCGGATACAAAAGTGATGTCCGCCGGCAGTCTGGCTGCAGACAGTGCGCAGTTGGCGGATACAACATACGAGGGCCTGTCCAAATGATCAGCATTGATGATGAGAACGTAACGTGAAACACGCACACAAGGCGGCAGCCTTCTCCAATGGGCCATGGATCCGAAGGGACAGATCCTCGGCTAGGATACTGGTGCCATCTGCCCAGATGTCCCGGCCGATCGCCTCCCATATGCCCTGCACATGTTCGACTGGAAGCTGCATCCTGTCAGATACATACCCGCATACAGGCGCAGGTAGCTGGGCTGGGATGGATGTGGCTGGATCAAACGTTGCATTTTGATAGTGGATGATTGTGGGTTTGAGCGCCGAGACGAGGCGAACAAATGAGGTGAGGGTATGCAGGCTGACTGAATCGGCCACGCCGGGGTATTTCTGCATCGCGCGCCAGATGCTATCTACAGAAGACATGGTAGGAGGTCGCGTATGTCGCCCGTAGATCCAGTAGAGGTAATGTATACTAGCATGCAGACGCGGTTCAAGAATCAAGTCCGGTTCACCGTTCCAATCCCAACCGCAGTGGTGCCGAGCTCAAGATGTGGCGGCTCGATTTGAGATCTATGCCGGAATGCCGATGAGATGCGGCGTGCAGTTATGTAAGCTCACTTTCTCACTCGTCTCAGTGAGAGACTGAGAAAGTCCGATTGCTGGACGCTCTCCACCTCTCAGCAGCGGCTGGCCGCAAACATTTGTAAACAACGGCCGTCGGCGAAGAGGCGCCCACGACTGCCCCCATTTGGCAGGCGGCGAAACTCAGGGCGCTAAGCATTTACCGGGAATTCCTCTGCCACCCGCAGGTTGCGGCGTGCTCTGGTACCTAGGATAGCCTGCAATACTGGCATGTAGTTCATACACCAGAACAAATGAAAACACTGAATGCTCCATGGATGTTAGAGAGTCTTCATACATGTCATTATTGATAACGCGACGCTCTGAGGAAGTCGAGATAGCATGGATCACATGATAGAAATATAACTGGAGGCTATGTCCCGGTTTCTGTGGATTGAAGCTCATCAACGGGAAAACCAAAGATCGTGCTTATGGTTTGCTCATTCTATTGTACATTGAACACCCATTCGAATTCTGATATCACTCAGCAATCAGACTAGAGCACGCCGCAACCTGCGGGTGGCAGAGGAATTCCCGGTAAATGCTTAGCGCCCTGAGTTTCGCCGCCTGCCAAATGGGGGCAGTCGTGGGCGCCTCTTCGCCGACGGCCGTTGTTTACAAATGTTTGCGGCCAGCCGCTGCTGAGAGGTGAGGGGAATTAAGGTTGAGAGGACTGAGCACGTGACAAGTTTATAGGATTAAGCGCTGACTATGGTATACAGGGATTCAGGTGAACGTCTCGCTCTAGGATTCCACTTCGACTCCTTTGTCGGGATATCACCCCTCACCTCGAAGCTGCGGTGGGTAGGAGCCTGGGGGATTCCGGGGAAGCGCGCGCAGTTCAGGGAGGTATGTGCACGTGACTGCCATATAGCAGACGTGCTTCGATCAGGTCTCCCCTGCCCGCTCTGGTACGCGTCTCCGGTCTTGCCTTCCGTCCACATCCTCGCTCTACGGCTGCTGATGAGCTGACCGCGACCTCATTACGCCTTTGTTGACTGTCTAACTTGGGTTCTGCGACGCTAGCGCTGCTACTACCATTGCTGTCCACTTATACCTAGGAGGTCACATTTGCGGCATCCCCGCGTCGATAATATACCACCATGGCCACGAACATGAGGGGTTTGACGCAGGTATGTGCATTGCTTAACATAGTCGGACCAGCCTTCAACCTGAGTGCCGGTAGTTCATCGCGGATATCCGCGGTGCGCGCGTCCGCGAGCTTGAGGAGAAGAGGATCAATAAGGAGATGGCCAATATCCGGAAACGGTTCAAGGGTGCGTACCATACAACCCCAACAGCTCAGGAACTCTAATGACTGGTGTGTAGATGGCAACCTGGATGGGTACCAGAAGAAGAAGTGAGCCCGTGATGTTCACATTGAGGCGTTGCATGAGCATCATATGCTTACCGTTACGTTAGGTATGTGGCGAAGGTCATATTCACATACATCCTTGGGTACAAGGTCGACATCGGACATATGGAGGCCGTCAACTTGATCTCAAGTTCGAAGTACAGCGAGAAGCAGATCGTACGCGGCGCTCTGTTCACTCCGCCGCGTGCACCTGTTCACTCACAATGCACATGCAGGGGTACCTTGCCGTCACGCTGCTGATGCACGAGAACTCCGATTTCCTGAGACTGGTCGTCAACTCAATACGGAAGGACTTGAACGACAATAATGAGATTCACAACTGCCTCGCTCTGCATGCCATCGCCAATGTTGGTAGCCAGGAAATGGCCGAGGCGTTGGCCGAAGATGTGCACCGGCTATTGATCTCACCGTAAGTCTATACATTTTGCGAGTTTGATTCCTCAGGGTCTTGACATCAGCACAGGACCTCTGAGAACTTTGTGCGGAAGAAGGCCGGCCTTACATTGCTCAGACTTTACCGGAAACATCCGGAGGTCATTCCTGCACAAGAGTGGGCACTCCGTATAGTCTCTATCATGGACGACCCAGACCTTGTCAGTGGCAGTGCGCTACTACCTGGATTACTCTTACTGACACACATGTAGGGAGTGGTCCTGTCCGTCACTAGCCTTATTCTAGCCTTGGCTCAAGATCATCCTGAGGCATACTCAATAGCTTACCAGAAAGCCGTTGACCGACTTAATCGCGTGAGTACTTTTCTCAATTCAAATTATCATCGACCTCTGAAATGCTTCATAGTTGATCGTGCAACACGAGTATGCTGCTACATATTCGTACTATAAGGTGCCTATACCCTGGCTGCAGATCAAACTCCTTCGTCTCCTACAAATCTATCCTCCCTCAGGTGAGCACTGCTGTCGTCGATTCTTACGGTGGCTGCTTACTCAGTACGCACTAGACGACCCGACCTTGCAGGTTATGCTCCAAGAGGTGCTACAGACCATCATGAACAATTGCAACGAGCCTTCACGAAACGTCCAGCACAACAATGCTCAGCACGCCGTCCTTTTCGAAGCAATTAACCTCGCAATACACCTGGACGGAAACTCGCCACTGGTCAATACTGCTGCAGTCCTGCTCGCTCGGTTCATCAGCTCGAAGGAGACAAACGTTCGTTACCTTGGCTTGGATACCATGGCGCACCTTGCTGCACGAACGGATAACTTGGAGGCCATCAAGAAGCACCAGGGCACGATCATATTGTCTCTCCGTGACAAGGATATCTCCGTACGGCGAAGAGCGTTGGACCTCCTATACAGCATGTGCGACGTCGATAACTCGGAGCTCATCGTGGGAGAGCTGCTGCGGTACCTGAAAGTCGCGGACTACGGTTTGCGAGAGGAGATGGTTTTGAAGATCGCTATCCTAACGGAGAAATACGCCAGTACCTACAAGTGGTATGTCGACACGATCCTGGAACTTCTCAGTGCTGCCGGCGACCACGTTGGGGAAGAAGTATGGTACCGCGTTGTGCAGATTGTGACGAACACGGAGGATCTGCAGGCGTATGCAGCGAAGGTGGTATTCGAGTATCTGAAATCACCATCCTCGCATGAGAGCTTGGTCAAAGTGGGCGGTATGTGCATCTCTTCCAGTCTCCTTTGCCGTGAAGCTCAATACTCTCAGGCTACATCCTTGGCGAATATGGGCATCTTATCGCGAATGAGCCCGGGTACAGCCCCATCGAACAGTTCCAAGGTGCTGCACGCGAAGTCGCAGTTCTGTATGGCGCCTACACGTTCGCTGCTCCTCTCGACGTACATCAAATGGGTGAATGTTTTCCCGGAGATCAAGCCCCAATTGGTGAATGTGTTCGAGCGGTATCGACACGTACTAGATGTCGACCTTCAGCAGCGTGCTTGCGAGTTCTACGCGCTTGCCATGCGACCAGAGGAGGACGAGCTGTTGCAAAACGTCTGCGAGGAAATTCCTCCCTTCCCGCCGCGCGAGAGCGCCCTCATCAACCGACTCAACAAGAAGCATGGTGACAGTGAAGACAAGCGACAGTGGACGCACAGCAATGGCACACTGGAGCGTCAGCCGTCGAAGATGATCCGCAAGCCTGGGACGATCGACACGAACGGACATGGGTCGACCTCAAACGGAGACATCTCACAAGAGATTGCTAGCTCTCTCGCGGGTCTCGACCTCACCTCTTCCCCTCTCGCCATGCAATCCCCATCATCCCTCCCCGATACCTCGGCGACGCTCGCCGCCAAGGGTATTCCCCGACTCACCGCTGGACCCAACATCGACCGCTGGTTCGACAAGCTGCTATATACCCCCGAGGGCGTGCTCTACGAGGACGTTCAAATCCAAATCGGCATCAAGTCGAAGTACCAAGGGCCGGTCGGTCAGGTGGCGGTGTACGTCGGGAACAAAATGTCTGCTCCGCTCACGTCGTTCACG
Source organism: Trametes sanguinea (assembly GCA_008973685.1). Taxonomy (NCBI): domain Eukaryota; kingdom Fungi; phylum Basidiomycota; class Agaricomycetes; order Polyporales; family Polyporaceae; genus Trametes; species Trametes sanguinea. Next base: position 2,148,309 of record WAHA01000001.1, on the reverse strand, counting down.
ACTGCGCTGCATACCGAGGACGGCGAGGCGCTCACCGCATCGTTCATCAAGATCGCGCCAAGCACTCTTGCCCCGCGCACGCAGATCCAGCAGATCGTTCAGGTCGAGTGCAAGAAGGTCTTCCGCAAGCCACCTATCCTCGTCGTCTCCTTCATCGCAGGCGCGCACCAGGCCATCGCTGTCCGCCTCCCGATCGTGATCACGAAGTTCCTCGAGGGAGTAAAGCTCGGGCCGGCCGACTTCTTCGAGCGGTGGAAGCTCATCGGCGGTCCGCCACGCGAGGCGCAGAGCATCTTCCCCATCTCGCTGGACGCTACGGGTCACATCGACCTGGCGAAGCAGCGGCAGGTTGTCTCTGGGCATGGCTTCCAGATCCTGGAGGGTATCGACCCGAACCCAAGCAATCTGGTCGGTGCTGGAATCGTGCATACCGCGGTGGACGGGAAAGTCGGTTGCTTGTTGCGGTTGGAGCCAAACCGGGAGGCGAAGGTACGAGTCTCGCATGTCAGGGTAGACGTTGCTTGTACTCACCCGCGTCTTCTTTGTATAGTTATCTCGCGTGACGATACGCAGTACGTCGGAGGAGGTGGCATCGGAGGTGCAGAAGCTGGTGCAGAAGCCGCTGGCTGCCGACCCCTCGGCGCCGGCAGAAAAGCGCACCGTCTGATCGTTTGCTCTCGACTCCGTGTGTTTGTACTATGGACCATATCTATCGGATGTATACGACGTACAGGACAGCGACAACTAATGGTAGTAATACACTGCAGCGCGGGCAGCAACAGTTGCAAGAGAGCAAAGGAGCAAGAACGAAGGATGCAGAACGAATGAGAGAACGGAAAGGGCCGGGCTAACGTCGAGTCAAGATTGACCGGAAGATGTTCATACGCTTCTTGCCCGTCTCGTCGGGCAGCTCGACGGAGGTATCGGCTGTAGGAGACATGAGCGGACTGGGCACGTGTTTCCTGGCTAGCGGGGAATCGGTCGAAGTCGAACGTGGGTGGTGCACTAATGGAGGCCGCGAGGGGCGGGACGAGCATTCTCCGAGCGCCTCGGTCGGAGAGGCGGGCGTCTTCGAAGGCGAAGGCAGAGGAGGTTGGAACAGAGGGCGCGGTTCGCAGTCGGACGTAGGGGAACCGAGCGACTTGCGCGTGGGGCTGTCTGAAGTCGACCGGGACGCCGTCGGTCGGCTCGACTTGCGCGAGCGCGCCTGGGTCGGCTGGCTAGGTGACGACAACTTCCGTCCACGTGCGGTCTTCAGCGGGGAGGATGGCGAGGGCGGGAGCGGTATGTTCGCGGGTGCGGGGGGTATCGGCAGAGGCGTGATCGCAGGCTCGGAGAACTGCCGCCGCGGCTTCGCGGCGAGCTTGCTGACGCGGAAGAGCGCCTGCTCCTCGACCTCGAGGCAGCGCGAGCAAAACTCGGAGAAGAACTTGTCCTCCGCGCCGCCCTGCTTCGCGGGGACGAAGTTCTTCGTGCGCGAGTAGCGGACGACGACGGAGGTGACGACCGCGAGGTGCCGGGGGATATCGAGCAGGTAGGGCAGGAGGGGTATCGCCTCGCGGTGGAGGATCGGCGTCGTCGCGCTGCGCTGCCGGAGCGCGTTCATGATGCGCAGGCGCTCGTGCTTGTTGGAGGAGAGGGGGGTGGCGGGGGCTTGGCTGCTGGGCTCGGGCGTGGAGACGACGATGATGTAGTCGATCATGCCGTGTAGGCTGTCGTTCAGGAAGTCTTTCACGCCGCGCATGTATTCCTCCTTCTGCACAGGTCTGCGGTAGGGTGTCAATGGCTATTCCCCTGGTTCTGGAAGGAAGTATGGGCTTACCGGGTTGAGATTCGCTAGGCTCTGAACGACCTTGGCGATTAACGTCAGACTACGCTGCACCGGCACGTCCGGCAAGCCTTCGGGGAACGTGTCAGCTCTCGACAACCAGTCGTGCATATGCGTAGCACGTACCAGGTAGCAGCCCGAAGAGGTGAGGATGTAAAATTGCCGGCACGATGAACCGCAGGAAGCAGAACGCAGACACGCTCTGCCACGGCAGCTCGCGATTCTGGTCGTCCCCTATCCGATACCGACTTTCCACCAACCTCCGTATGTGCTCAAACAGCCTCCGCAGTTCACTGCGATACACGCATTCGGGCAGAACAGAAATCAGCGCGCGAGCTCTCATGAGACTCTGCAATAAGCGGCACACGCACGGCGGACATTGGGTCCGGGCCTCGTATATGTGGTCCCAGAACTCGCGGCACCACGACACGAGCAGCTCCACGTTCTTCTCGATCGCCTTGGGGCCCTTGCCGATGCGGACCGGGTCGACCTCGATCGCGACCTTCTCTGCGCAGAGCCGGCGGATCGTCGCGCCTACGCTGGACTCGAGGAAGGCCATGCCGTACCAGGACATATACAGCTCGACCGTCTTGGTGAAGACGGTGTTGCCTCGGCTGGATGATGCATGTGAGAGCGCATTCGTGAAAGGGCGTTGTGTGGTATACGTACAATAGGGTATTATGAGCTGCATGGTGATGTGCACGTTCGATACATCAACATCGCGGATGACGGGCGACACGATTACTCACAACTCAGCGTGCCATCGACCTCGCGGTCGGCAAGCTCCATTATGTTCTCGAGTAGCACGTTCTTGGCGATGGCGATCGACATGATATTGTTGTTCACGTTCTTCATCTTCAGCCTCGTCTCGAGTTCGCGCATCCAGTCGAGATGATTGCGAGAGTGAAGGGTCTGCGTGGCCAGGGTCACGCCTATGTCCGAACATGATATGACGAACATGTGCTTACCTTGAGTAGCCGGGTATATGCATGATATGGCAGGATAATCTCCCTGAATGACCGTCATAAGCAGTGACACACTTGCCTTCGGAACCTACTCACTCATCAACTCGGACCTTGAGTCTCATCTCCCCCGCTTGCGTGCTCGATGCCTGTCCACCATGCAGCACAGGGAACCACCCCTCGACGGCTTCTCCTCTCCGGAAGTTGACGAGCACGATGCCGACGGTACCGATAATAACCGGCTTCGAGAGCCTCTTCTCCCTCCACACCACGATCTCCAGGTTCTCGAACGGCGGGAGGTCCGCGAGCACGAACCGCTCGTGCCAGTCGGGGCTCCCGATGCCCTTCTTCACCGTCGTGCGGCCCGACAGGACGCCGTTCACGAAGATCTCGCAGTAGACGTCCATGTCGATCGCGTCCGCGTCCAGCTTCGCGTCCAGGTCCGCGACGGACGGCTCGTCCGAGAGCGGGCGCGTTACGCCGAGGTTGCGGCCCTGGATGCAGGTGAGGTCGACTTGGCGCCACATGCGGTACAGCCCGCCGTCCTCTGGCGAGAGCCAGCGGCCGTAGACTTCGGGCATGGCGTACGAGCGGAGGAGCGCGAGCCAGGTGTTCGAGGTGTCCTCGTCTTCGAATTGCATGTACAGAGGTTCGGAGGTCGGCGCTGCCCCGCGCATCTGGCCGCTGTAACGGGCACGTCTTCAGTACGTGATGAGCAGGATGTAGATGGGGGCACGGGGACGTACGCGACCGAGAAGATACCGATACAATTTCGCCTGTCGAACAGCGAGCGGTGGACGGCGCGGATGTCCGTGTGGTTCAGCAAATACATGTAGATAGATCGGTATAATATAGTGTCCTGCACCTCCGAGGGTCAGCATCTTGCGTCGAGAACCGCTCATGGACCCACTCACGTCCACATAGATGTTGAGCAGACAGCCTTCCTCCTCCTCGACAAGCTTGCAACGCGCCGGCCGCCATTGGCCCGCGCTCGTCGAGTTGCGCCCGATACCGAGCCAACTGGTCTTCTCTGCAGCGCATATATAAGCACGCGTCGGCAAGGGCAGCAGCACCTCCACACGCCGCACACACCTTTGACCTTCCTCTGGGCTGCGTCGCCATTGGACGACGCCCCGCGGGGGTTGAGGTCGCGTTTGTCGGTGGTCTTCCTAGTGGGCGGCTAAACAGGAGGAGCGGGCGACGAACCCAGCGCCGGGGTGAGATCAGCGAGGACGGTAGCCGAGATCGAGGAGCGAACCTTCTTCAACGCCGCGGCGGCCTTTGAGGAGACGTAGAGCTCGACGGAGACGTAGAATTCCTTGTCCATCGCGGTCTCTGCTCGCGGCCCCGATCTTCTCGGGCGAAGGCGAGGGCCTATTCACTGCGCACAGGTGGGCGTGCGGTCTATTCGGGGATGTCCTCGGCTGCTCTTGTGGACTGCTCGCGGGGTATCCGGCCGACGGGCGCTGCACGGGGCGCGTCGAGGGCAAGCGAGGGTGCGAGGATTGCGAGGATGTTGGAGAGAAGGGGAGACAAGGGGGAGGCCAGGAGGTGTTCTGGGCGCGCTAGTGGGGACGGGGCCAATATATCAGAGTCGGGGAGAGGGGGATATATGCACAGCGCCCGCGGCCGGCTGAGTCCTGGCAAAGGGGGATAAATTGGAGGAGAAATGGAAGGAAATTCGAGACAGAGGAGGTTGCGATGATGGTGCGGATAGGGCGGGGCTCACAACATGGCAATCGCACAGCGCGACGACGAGCTCGAGGGCTGAGCGAACTGTGCGCAGGGTCAGTGGTCGGTTATCCGCAAGTACCAGCTAGTGCTAATGCAAGTATAGTAGTGCAGGCAGAGTGTGTCCGCTCCGCGTCTCTGCGCCAGAGCCCCGGTGTGCCACTGTGACTGACCTAGGCCTGTGGCGTACTGTAGCACTCACACAGGCGCTTATCCGCCCTTACTCAGTCAGACACCCACTCCAGCATCGAGACAGGAGTCTGATTGCGACGCTCTTCTCCCGTCCCACCATCATACATTACGCATCCCGCAATCGGTCCATCTCGGGGGCCGATACCTTGCTCGACATATTCTCAGGGCAGCGCACACTCGTCGTCAATGACCAGTCTCCATCGTTCCTCTGCGTGATTCGTCGTTGCCCGCCTCTATCAGGGCGCCCAGTTTACAAATAAACATGATCTACCGTAGAACAAGTAAAGGAAAGACGATGAAGCGTGTTTCGAGACCGGGTCGGTGCAGCGGCGTTGCGGCTTTAGGGTATCAACAGGACCGCAACGCCCCACGGGGGATGATGAGACTCGCGACGAGGACCATAATGGCGCCTCGCCACAATTACTCGGTTTTGTGACTACAGACGACCGGGTTAGCATGAGGACGCGACTCTAACCCAATGATACACTGACCCGTTCGCAACACCGTTTGCCTTGCCGTTCGCCATAGTCTTCTTGCCAGAGGGCTTCTTGTACGTCTGGATGTAGAACTGGATGAAGAGCAGCAGGTAGCTCGACAGCAGACCGCAGCCAAACAGGGCGGCGCTCTCCGTTCCGGCGCAAGTACCGAGGGAGGGGAGGTTCGGGAAGTATTCCGCAGCATAGTACGAGTACGCTGTGGGCCGACTATGGTGAGACCACAAGCAATGATAACAGGACGCGTTTCACTCACTAGCAAAGTACACGACGAACAGGTCGATGACGAACTGCACAATTTGGAAGGTCGTAAGGTACTTCTTCCACTGTGGAGTGAGTCAGTAACACGTCACGAACATGATATGCCTCATCAAGGGTACGCACCCAGATCTTGGCACCACCAGCAGTGGCGAAGTAGTAGTAGTCTGCACAGAACGATCAGGAACCGCTTCCTGAATTAATGAACGAATGCTTACACATGATCACATGGACCAGGAGATTAATGGAGATCACAACCCATTGCTACGTGACGGCGTCAACTATTGCCCGAAGCTGATGGAAGGTGCGACGTGTCACTCACAACGCTGGTCTTGCCGTTAAGTTGAGTGTAGCATAGGAGAGCAGTAGCAGAGTGGTGGAAGACATGCAAGAACGCTGACAGCAGGTTATAACACAACCGAGAGCGCAGAAAACGCGTCGCTTACCGAGAGGCTTCTTCTTGAGGGCCAGGAACACGGTGTCTATGAGCTCGATGTACTTGAAGTAGTAGTTGATCATGTAGTAGAATTGCAACCTCTGCAGACTACGATGTGAACACACGTCCGACCGACGCGTTATACGTGTCAACCAAGTCCTCACCTCAGTGAACATGCCTCTGTTGCATAGAGCATAGAAGGTGCCGTTTTGCCAGAAAAGAGGGAGGACCTCCTCGAGGATAAGAACGAACAGGAGGAGGCTTCCGCTGCTCAAGAACGCGTTGTGCAAGCGGAATAGGAACTGCATCCTGTACGGGGCCTTGTCCTTCATCCACGCGCGGATCCCGAAGATGATGACGAGGTACGCGACGAGGGCCGGGTACACCTCCTGCGGGGTCGACAAGGGCGTCTTCCCGGGCACATAGTGCGTCAGCTCATAGGGGATGGGGAGCGACGCGAGGTGGAGGCGCGAGAGCAGGAAATCCGCGAGGGGAGCCATGGAGGACGTGGTCGGGAGAGGAAGAGGTGGACGCTCTCTGGCGACTTTTTCCTGGCCCGCCATCTGGCGCGTGCTTTTAGGCCCCGGCAAACCCCGGTCGACCACCGGCCGGACGCGCACTCTTTCAGAGGGCCGAGGCCGGGTCCCCGGCGCCGACGCGTCATAATCGAGCACATCCCGACGCGAGCGCGTCGCGTCGCGTCGCTCGCCGGGGACGTGACACGTCGGTCGGCCTGCCTGCAGTGAGCCAATTTAGCTCAGTCGATCCTCTCTCAGGCAGCAGAACCAGCACAGCTTGCGCCGTCCCGACGTTCACGCGTCGAGGCTCGACATGCCCGCGTCGCGTGTTCAGCGAGTCTTTTCCGTAAGTAATAAGTACCGGCGCGGTTGCAGTGGGAAGGCCACCCGGTCGGTCGGCCATGCCTCCAGTCCTTGATGACAGATTGGTCATAATTGGGTCAGGTCCGGTACGTGATACGATTCCAGAATCAAAGAAAAGGCACATCATTGGCTGCCTCCAGCCTACAGGAGAGCCCATGTGCTCACCGATGGCATCGCTGGCGACAGCACCACGAGCATGCCCATCATCCCAGGTGCATGATGAGCGCGTAGGGGACCGGTCACAGAATAGACTTTGCCAGATGGGAGTGGAGGAAGGCAAGCCTCGTGAGCTTCGCAGCCGTTCTTCTGGCCCCTATGGGAATCTCTTCTGACGTACTGCAGAGCTACCTGACTCCTGGTAGGGGGCTTGAGAGGACTTAGGACGACTATTGCGCTCGGAACCCACAATGCAGTGCCACCGTCCACGACCTCACGGGGCCTGCAGCGGAGGCACCCATTTGACGGCATTCCTGATCGTCTCCTGGGCCTTCTTCACCACACAACCCTCTGCGGATCTTGCTCGAGTGTACGAGTCCGACGTATGCCTCGGGGAGGGTTCGCCTCCAAGATGAGGTAGACGAGTCAACGAGAAAGTCCATGAAGATAATCCAGAGGGGAACCGTGATACTGTAATAGATACATGCTGGTATGGAGAGACGATTAGAACACTAGATGCAAGGATGGTAGCGAGGACGAGGAGAAAGTGCAGGTGCGAAAGCGATGTCATGTAATAATCAAAGCATAGCCGTCCTCAAGATCGGCCAAGAGAGCCTTTTCTCTGCGAGAGAAAGGTGAGCACTGGTTAGAAATGGTCGCGAGCAAATCGTACTTTAGGTCGAGGTTTGCGTTCTGCACAGCAGCGAAAGCGGCAGCCCTGACCTTGGTGGCGTCGAGACCGGAAGGCAGCGCACAGACGAGACACATTTGGCAGCTAGCAGGCTGGAGCCGATAGGAAGCAGCAACCTGAGAAGCAGGTGGTCAGTCGGTGGCTGAACGGAAGGCGTTAACTTAATGAAGCGTGCTGACCCCAGATGCTCGAAGGGTCTCGACCAGGTTATGAACGAACACGAGTGAGCGAGAACGTAAGTCATGGAGGTCATGGAGGTCGGCATCTATCACGGCGGCGTGAGCGGCAGCAGGTCGTGTGACCGGTCGGCAGACGCACATGTAGCGGAGGAGGGTGGGCATCCGGTGGGGATCGTGCAATGCAGTCTCACAGAGCGTGCAGATTTCCGAATCAATCTGCGAGGGCGACGGTGAGCATGGCCCGGTCGTGAGGGAGCTCAGGGAGGTGCTAAGGGCGGTACTGACTGAGCAAAAGGTTCCACCGCCTCGTCCAAGTTGCCCAGCTGCGAGTTCGGGACGCACGTCAGTCGGTGTGGGATGTACAGCACACCAGGGTCATGATAGACACGCACCTCACTGAACTCCACGTCCTGGGTGGGACGGTCTGTGTCCAGATGCATTGGAATGTGGACGGCGGAGGATGGCATGACGGACATCATGTTGCTGACCCAGGTACGGCGGTGGTGGGCGAGAGGTGAGAGAAAGAGCTTGACGGGGGAAGGTGGGGGACGGCGAGCACTAACCAGAGTGTGTGGGAGGGGGGTGATCCATATAACTGCGGTGCGTGGTTTGGTGTAAAGTATGCCGCTGCCCCCTCGTTGCGGCCTTCGCGGGGGATTCCGGGGGTAAGGAATGCGTGCGGAGGTGATCGGTCGCCCAGGTCATGTTCTCGGTCGCAAGAATACACCTGCTGGGCGCGGTCAGCCACAGCCACGACAAATTTAGCGCCGTCACGAGGCCACCAGCTGGACGGAGCTGGCCCGGGATCTCGAACGGGAACGCTGGGTATCTCGTACAACTCACCGATGCGGACCGTTCATCTCATGGACGGGACAAGCGGACGCCACGGACGAGGAGGAAGCAGAGAGATACACCGTCCGCAGATAACTGCAGATCGATCCTCCTCCAAACACACACGCAGATAAAAGTCCCGCCCACTCCGGTCCCCGCGGCCCGGGCTTACGGTACCGCTTCCTATGGGCGCTTGTTGAACATACACTGGGCGCTAAACGTAGTAGGAGCTCCCCAAATGGGACATGACGTAACCACGCTCTCCGCGCCGAATCACTGAACGCTGACCGCGGCGAAGCTGCTCACAGTCTGCAATCACTCTCGTTACTCTGTACACCGCCCGCTTTCTGTGACAAATTGTCTTCTATCCATAGACAACTCTACGGGCGAGACTGTTTGCTAGAATTGTGTCGTCACCATGGTATGGTGGTCGGACCCGGGGAAGGAGGTGTTGAACATCGTACGTCGCTTGCCTCGATCATGCAGCGCGCGAGCTAAATCGCACACCAGTTGTTCAATCGCGTTCTTGCCCCATATGTCGAGAACTTGGACATGAACCAGGTCAACTATGGAATAGGCCAAGGTCTGTAATACCACGTTCACACAGTGCGCGTAGATTCACCCCCAGCACAGGACAAATCACTCTCAGCAAGCTGCGCCTGAAGAAGGGCGCCTTGGACAAGTTCAGGACTTCCAGTAGATGTCATTGACGGTGCGCAATATACACATTCATGGTGACTTGATATACTGACGTCGGCGCAGGCCACTTGGGAAAGCTGTCCCTCTCGTTACATTGGATGAACCTTGGGAATCAGCCCGTGGAAGTTCCTAATCGAGGATGTGTATCTCCTTGTCGTCCCCTCCTCCGAATCTAGCTATGATCCTGAGGAGGAAGAGCGTCGTGCTCAGGCTGCGAAGTTTGAGCGGCTAGAGAATGCCGAGCTCCTTCATATGCAGTCGAGGACCGACGTTTCCCAAGGTCAGGACATCCCAATACAGTCTTCAGACGAGCAATCTCTGAAGCGCCATTAGACACCGCACAAGTCGCAAGGACTCTTGTCAGTCGCTCGTGACCAAGATCATCAACAACTTGCAAGTCACCGTGAAGAACATCCACATTCGTTACGAGGACAAGCTCAGTGTACCCGGCGTGAAGTGAACTCTTGGTGGCATCAGGCACTGCAATCCAATGCTGACCGTCACATATCATTCATCAGCATCCATTCGCTGCGGGTGCGACTTTGGCGGGATTTACTGCGTTCTCCGTCAACGAGAACTGGCAGCCAGCTTTCATCGACAGCAAGGCTGGCGTTGTCCACAAGGTACATTACAGTCGTCCGCCGCAGCTCTAGCAGTCTCTGACTCTGCACAGTTGGCGAAACTAGAATCCCTTGCCGTCTACTTTGACACTGACTGCGAAAGCTTAGCGGGATTGCCATACCAAGAGTTTGTGGAGAAATTCACCGCTTTAGGTCAGTCCGTCAGATTCTGAGACCTGCTGATATGCCCGCTCACGAGTCTCGCAGATATCCAAGGGCAATCGTCTCGCGAAGCATCAGTTCATCCTCAAGCCCGTCTCCGGAGAGGGCAAGGTCAGCACATGTGCCACAGTTGGATACCCCGCACACTGACTGCGCTTGAGTAGATCATCATGAACCACAAGCTCGACAAGGAGACGCCTCGATTTGACGTACAGCTCTCCTTTGATGAGATCGGCGTTCTCCTAGATGACAACCAGTACCGAGACGCCATCTCTCTCGTCGATATGTATCATTTCTACACCCGCCAGCATCAAGTGAGTGAGCACGAGCGTCTTCATATGGAGGCGTGCCGCTGATATAAATGTTCGAAGTACCAAAAATATCGGCCACCTGCTGACGGAGTTCGAAAATAACCGTCCAAGGGCCCTATTGAAGTTCGCGACTACTGCAATTATGGATGAAGTACGCGACCGTCGACGGAGATGGACATGGGAATACTTCGCTGAGCGGCGCGATGATCGCCACCGTTACGTCGACCTATTCAAACGGAAGCAGCTAGGGCCGCTTCCTCCTCAAGTAAGCTACGGCCTTCAGCGTCACATGCGCCTTTATAACCTGCGTGCATATAGGATGTTGCCATGCTAGAAGCATTGGAGCGGAAGCTGTCATACGAAGACCTGCGCTTTTACCGCTCAATTGCGCGCTCGCAACTCCGCAAAGACATGGCCACCCGGCGCAAACTCGAAGAGGAGCGCAAGAAGCAGCAACCGCAGAAGCAGGCATCATGGTCCTCATGGATATGGGGCTCCTCTTCGTCTTCTTCAGGTGGCCAATCTGCTCCCACCACCGAGGAGCCTGCATTCACCGGCGAACTGACTGAGGAGCAGCGCAAGGAGCTCTACGAGGCGCTCGACTATGACGAAAAGGCTGCGCTTGCCGAATCTCTTGACATGCCGAGAGACGCCCTGAAAGCCCGCGTGAAGGCACAGCTCAATCGGGGCTCATTTGCGCTGAAGACGGACCCGCATGGAAGGAACAGCGAGATAATCTCTGTCGTCTTTGACATTTTCCAAGCGACGTTTTTGCAGAGACAGGACAACTTCGAGACATCCCTGTCTTTGGGCGGGTTTGCAATCCGAGATGGCACAACACAGAACACAGCATACCCGCTCATCGTTCACGTGCAGGAGAAGCGAAGCCAGAGCGAGATCGTCAAGACACTCCCCGTCGAAGAGCCTGGCGCTTTGCCAGAGCTGCAGGATCCGTTCTTCTTCCTGAAGTTCGAGCAGAACCCTCTCGATGGTCGGGCGGACAGTGCGCTGAGCGTCCGGATGCGCTATATGGAGATTGTGTACCACAAGGGATATGTGGAGGCCATATACAAGTTCTTGAAGCCGCCTGCCAGTCAGCTCGAGTCCGTTGAGGCACTCCTGGTACGACAATTGATTGATGCGAACAACTCAATACTGACTCCCGTGTAGGACGTTGCCAGTCAAACTCTGGAGGGTCTGCGGAAAGAGACTCGGATAGGCCTCGAGTACGCTTTGCAAACCCACAAGACCGTTGACGTGAAGATGGACCTCAATGCTCCCATCATCATCGTTCCAGAAGAGTGCGTGCGACTGTACAGGCCGTAATTTCGGGGACGCGTGTATGCTGACCACTATTCTTAGCGTGACCACCACGAAGGGGAAGCACCTGGTCGTCGATGCCGGCCACATTTCCATCGGCAGCGAACTTGCAAGCAAGGAAGCCATTCAGGAGATCCATGCAAAGCGGAAGCAGCAGTACACGGAGGAGGACTACAAGCACCTCGAGTCCATGATGTATGACCGTCTGACTGTCAGGCTGGAAGCCGCTCAGGTATCGTCCATTGAGACGCATTTAGCTACCATCCCTCTGACCCTCACGTTGTCTAGTTCCTGCCTCGGAGATGACTTTGGATTCGTGTCTCAAGGCGTTGCGTTCGAAAGAGCGCGACAACTTGCATTTGCTCGAGCGGACCAATTTCGACCTACAGGTACAGAACTCGATCGTCCCGACCGCATACACTCTCGCGCGATTCAAGGTTTCCGGGCACCTTCCAGCGCTTCAGGTGAATATGTCCGACATCAAGTACAAGTCTCTAATGCGGTTGATCGACGTCGCCATCCCGCATTTCGACGATGAAGAGGAGGTTCCGGCCCGAACATATTCCGCTCGGAAGCCTTCAACCTCACAACGGCATACTTCCACAGCGTTCAAGATACCTTCTGGCTTCTTCGGGCCGGCACCTGAGGACGAATACGCTATTGAGACCGATGATGAGGACCAGGCGGCCGTGACGCGGAAATCGCCCCAGCGGCCAGAGCGCGATGATGACAACGATGAGTTCTTCGAAGCCGATCCTGGCACTATCTCCGTAAGTTCGCCGTTCCCTGCGCTTTTACAGTCTCTCTGACTTCTAGGTTTTGGCTATCGTTAGAACCCAGCACTGCACCAGCATGTCGTGGAAGTAGACTTCAAGGTCGACACGCTTCGGGCCACTCTATCCAGATCTGCACCCGATGGCACGGACAAGCTACTGGGCGACGCAGTCTTCCAGGGCTTCGGGCTATTGTATGCCATGGAAAAATATGTCATGAAGGTCGACGTGAACCTCAAGTGCGTATCTGATCGTCGCAGATTGTACTCATTCACTCGAGCTGAAATGAATCGGAAACAGGTCCATATCGATGCATGTCAACCAAGTTGGGAAGGAGCCCTTAGAGTTCGTATCTTCGGCGGCCGGGCCTTCGACCGCGGACCTACTCACCGTCAAGTATACCCGAGTGCAACAGACCTCGCCCGAGTATCAACCGGTCTATGAGGGTATCGACCAGAACGTTGACGTCAAGATATCGACGTTCCTGTTCCGGGCTGCTCCAGAACCGGTCCTGACTCTCTACGATTTCATCATGACGACCTTCGTCCCACAGACGAGCGGGAAGGTCGAAGCGTCTCCTGCCTCGAGTACAACCGGCGAAGGAGATGTTCCAGAGGTCGTCGTGGGGGCTGGAGGCTCGCCCGAGAAGATCAGGGTGCTCTTGACGCTGGCGAGTATTGAAGGTGAGCGCAAGTCGTCGGTCTAGAATGTATTGCTGCTGACGCCACTTTAGTCATCCTCATCAACGACGATGTTAGGATCGCGACCCTGTCCCTCTCAACGGCTTATGTGGCGATCCTCTTGCGCGCCAACACGATGCGCATCAACGGTCGCTTGGGGAGCCTGGCTTTGAACGACGACTCTCCGATCCAGACCGCCGCGAAGGAGTTCAAGCAGATCCTCTCCATCGAAGGCGACAACTTTGCCGACTTCACGTACCAGACGTATGACCCCGAGGATCATGAGACATACCCCGGGGTCAAGTCATCCATCTCGCTGCAGCACGGGCTCGCTCAAGGTCCATTACCTCGAGCACAGCCTGCACGATGCCTACTTGTTCTTCATGAAGTTGGCGAAGCTCAAAGGCTTGTATGACGCTGCCTACCGAAGCAGCAGTGCAGAGAGCCTCTGAGATTGAGCGTATGCAGTTCAACGTCTCTATCAGCACGCCCATCGTCGTGTTCCCCGCAGACGCACAGCGTTCCCTTGATGTGCTCACTCTGCGCCTAGGCTCATTGAAGGCTCACAATGAGTACGATAACGACAGTGATCGTATTGTCGCCGGACTGCACGGCATACAACTGACGTCGTGCTTGCACTACGACGACGAGCCAGCCGTACTGAAGATAGTCGATGATATAGACATTGACGCGGATGTTACGCAGGCAGGGAACCTCGATCGGTCGAAAGACCTGGATCGCCCAAGCACGCAGGTAAATTGTCTAGCGCAAATTCTTCGGAGAGCAATCGAGTGACAATGATGGCTTCCACAGGTGTCCGTCAAGATATCCGATGTCCGGCTGCATCTGACCCAGTCTCAATACTGCCTCCTCATCGCGTTATCGCAGTCGATTCCAAAGGTCTTCGCCGACGTATCTGACGCGGAACTTGGAACCTCTCCGTCGGAGAGCCCATCTCCAGACCCGGCAGACATGCAAGTCGTCGTAGCGGGTTCAACGTCTTCGGTCGATCTGAAGCCAGAGCTGTCTCCCAAACCTGGCTCTGGTACCGCGTCGCCCTGGACGTCAGTAGATCTCGTGGTTACGGTCAACGCTGTCAAGCTGCACCTCTACGACACTCTCGCGACTACCCAGGCGAACGTCAAGGAGCATGGGATCGCTCGCTTTGCCTTGAACGACAACAGCTTGAGGCTGAAGATGCTATCAGACGGTGCTCTAGAGGCCCAGATCGTCCTCAAATCCATGACTATGAACAATACCCGCCCTGGGCATTCCAAGTTCCGCGAGATTATGCCCGCTGCGCGTCATGAACGCAATCAGATTATGCTCCTTCTGACGATGTCCGGAGGGCCGAGCAGCACTGGACTCGCAGTCCTAACTGTCGATTCGCCTGAAGTTATATTCGCTGTCGATCCGATCATTGCCCTGCTTGAGTTTTTCACCAGCGCGTTCCAATCCGAGTCCGATCAAGAAGACGATACAGTCACGGAGGAAGAGCCATCGCAACCCAACCAATCGAGCCTTGCGATAGATTTCAGGCTTGACCTCCATGATGTCTCTGTTTCCGTCTTGGAGGATGACACCAATGCGGAGTCTCAGGCAATCAGATTGGCAATCAAGCAACTGCTTGTTGCCCAGCAGGTTTGTCGTTCATTCAACAATTCGGACTTCGCTCACACAGCGTCTAGGGGGTATTTGCTGTGAGCGTCAAGCAGGTCGGCATGTCTCTTACCCGCATGGGCAAACCTGCCGAAAGCGTCCGCTTCCTCGACGACGTCGACCTTACATTCACGCTGGATAGCCGGTCTTCTTCAGCGCACCAGTCCACTAGCATCGAAGTGACGGCACTGCCGATTGTGTTCCGGGCATCCTACCGCGACATCATGCTGATTACGGCGATTGTGAACAAGGCGATCGAGCTGTACGGGAATTCCAGCAAGCCGTCGGATTCGAAGAAGTCCTCGGGAGAGGTCGCGATCAGACCCACCTTGCAATCCACTCGCAAACCTTCCAGGCCGACCACTTCCCGCGTCCAACCAGTCGGGCATGCTCACGTCGTCACCAACAAGGAGCAGGTAAGCTGAGCACCGTTCATTCCTTGTCCACCTGAGTTCGACTTCGAATACCATGTGCAGTTCCGCGGATCGTTCGAAGGCTTCCGTCTTGTCCTCATCGGTGACTTGCACGAACAACCTCTCTTGCACTTGAGGGTCAAGCCATTCATTTTGGGTGCGAAAGATTGGTCTGGCGAGGTAGGTCTCTTTCAGTCCCATGCGGGTAACATGTTCTCATGATTAACAGCTCCAAGCGACATCTACACTCTCTGTGCACGTCAGCTATTGGAATTTGTACAAACTCGCATTGGGAGCCTTGTAAGGACCACAGCGTACGGTATCATTCTAGTATACTTACTCCTGGTTTCTAGTGATTGATCCTTGGACGTTCACTGCATCGGTACGTCTTGCTCGAGGTTACTACATAAAAGGTCGCTAAGTGATGTTGCAGGTCTCGAAGGAATCACCGTCGGGTGGCATGAAGATGTCCGTGGATGCGAACCAGCGCCTCGACGTCAATGTCACCATGACTTTCGTCGAACTTGCTCTCGCTACATCCAAGATGCTGGGCGCAGAAGGCGACCGCGTACTGCAAAAGGCGCGTGGAAGCTACGCGCCATACCGCATCTGGAACCGGACAGGCTACCCCTTGTTCATTTGGTCGGACACGGACGGAAGCCACAATGTCAATGAAACCACCGCCAAGCAGATCGCTAATGGCAAGACCATCGATTGGCGGTTTGATGACTGGAAGACCATGCGTGAGGTGAGCTCGGTTTCCATGATGAGAAGCGCTTGTGCTGAGAAGGGTTGTTAGCACGTATCCTCTAGTGGACACAACAGCATTGGCCTGCAGATCGTTGGCAAACAGTGGGAGCATCTCCGTAGTATTCCTGTCGACAGGGAGGGCGAGTACACATTCTCCTTGAGGCCTCGGACAGAGAAGTATGCCCATCGGCTAGTCTGCGAGGTGAAAGTACAGGGCAACGTCAAACTCGTGGTGCTACGATCGACGTACAAGGTCGAGAACTTGACCTTGTACCCGCTGGAGCTGACATTGGTAGACGAGACGGGTCAACCAGTGTATGCAGTCGAGAAGATCGGTAGGATTGCTTCCTCCTGCCCTCTTTCAATGGCTAACTCAGATTTTCACAGTTCCTGGCCAAGACTACGTGCTTCCTCTTGATGCGGTCAACCGGTGTCGTGTCAGACTACAGCCGGATCGTTAGTTTATACCTGCTCGGACTGATACTCGCATCACTGACTATACTTCTCGTAGAGGGCTTCGGTTACAAGTGGTCCCCAGCAATCCGGTGGGAAGACCTCATCGCCAAGAGGGGCTTCACTTTGCGCTGTCCACACTCAGATGCAAATGAGGCGGCTTTCAGGTTCCAGGCGTGGGCTGATGCTGATGCATATGACATTGCGTCTCGGTAAGCATATCGACTGAATGCCCCTCGTCTCCCCTCTTGACATGACATGCAAAGCAAACTGCCGAGGATAACGCTGAAGTTGCGAGCGCCCATCGAGTTGGAGAACCTGCTTCCCTATAACCTGGAATATCGCATCTACGACAAGGAGACCGACCAAAACTGGAGAAGTTACCTACGGAAGGGTGGCGTCATGCCCGTCCACTCTGTTGAACTTGGGCACTTGGTGTTGTTGAACATACACGTGCAGGACACAGGTTAGATGGTCCCTAAGCCGACTCGGTTGCATGCTGACTATCGTAGTCTACAAACCGAGTGACTTTGCGATCATCAACACGGATGCCAACTCTGACTTCGATGTGGAGAACAAGCTTGTGCTGCGGGACCCTGCAGGTCGCAAGCTCGACCTGAAGCTCAACTACGTGTATGTCTTCGACCATGTTCCGGGTGATTATTGCTCATCCGCGGGCTGTACAGGCATTACCCGGACTCGGGGGGCTCCTTCAAGGTGCAAGTCTACAGTCCATACATCATTTTGAACAAGACAGGTCTGCCCTTCGCAGTAAGCCCAGCTCGGTCGCGCGTTGGCTCCCCTGCGGAAATCGCAGGAGAGACCAGACCAGGTGAGTTGGCTTGGACAGGTGCAGCGTACGTGAAACTTACCCTTGGCCTAGATGTCCTTGCGAAACCTGTTCCATTCAGTACGATATTTCTCCTTGCCCCTTCACCTCATGAACTGACTAACCTGTACCCATAGTGGTGTCCCATCCCGTTGAGAACGGCAAGGACTTCGCCTTCAGAGTAGGGGACTCCACGTGGTCTCAGGTATGTGGCATATCGCACATCGATCCTGTGTCACCACCAATCTGATGATTGTACGTAGCCTATCAGCTTGGACGCACCGACGGCCGAAACCCGGCTTGTCATACCACATCAGACGCAAAAGACAG
This sequence comes from Trametes sanguinea, assembly GCA_008973685.1. NCBI lineage: Eukaryota > Fungi > Basidiomycota > Agaricomycetes > Polyporales > Polyporaceae > Trametes > Trametes sanguinea. Next base: position 2,130,671 of record WAHA01000001.1, on the reverse strand, counting down.
AGGAGATCCATGTGGGACTCTCGTGGACAGAGGGGCTGGGGAAGTACAAGTTGACGAAGGTCATCACTCTGGCGCCGCGCTTCATTATCAAGAACAAGTTCTCGCAACCGCTGGCCTTCCGCGAGCATGGTGTGGCTCCTCGTGGTCGGGCTACCATTGATCCTGGAGAGAAGCGACCATTGCACTTCTTGCGAATCGGCGAGGAGAAACTGTTAACGATTGCCATGCCGGGGCTCAATGCTCAATGGTAAGCTACTGTAGTAAAGAATCCTGCTCATCCCGTCCTGAATGGCACTATATTGCTAGGTCCGCCCCCATCAACTTGGAGGACATCGGCACCGTGCACTTCCGACTATATGCTCCGGAGGGTAGCCAACGCATGTGGCTAATGCGCGCTGACGTGAAGATCGAGGGTCCCACCATCTTCATCTTCCTCGACGAGGCAACTGAAGGCTGGCCTTTCACACTCGAGAACGACAGCGATTATACAATCTCCTTCAGCCAAACAGTGCGTATCATCTGCTCTACGCCGTATGCAATGCTCATCTGGACGTCGCGTAGGATCAAAGTCGCAAAGAACCTGGTCAAGCCGCGAAACCTGCGCCTACGTACACCATCGCCAGCAAGTCCAGCCTCGATTACGCATGGGACTATCCAGCTGCCCGGGACAAGCGGATTGTTCTGTCCATCAATGGCTCTAGACGGGAGATCGACATCATGGAAATTGGTGATCTAGTGCCTTTCAGATTTGCGGTAAGTAGCATTCGCACATGCGATACACCTTCGCTGAATTAGCTGTTCAGGGAGAAGGAGGGCCTCGCGCAGTCTCCCTGGATGTTCGTGCCGAGGGTCACAAGCAAGTTCTGCGTATCACCAACTACAACGCGGAGTACAGTCTCTACAAGCCCAGGCGTCGTGATACTGCCTCTCTTACACGCCAAGACTCTATGAGTAGCAGCCAGGACGCCTTCGAAGCGGTTCAAGAGACTGTCTCTCCGGTTCTCACCATCGTCTTCGACCTTCATGGCATCGGTGTGTCTTTGATCAACAGACGGATGGTTGAGGTCGTCTACCTGTCCTTGAATGCCTTGAAATTCGAGTACGCGAAGAATCCCCTGGCACAATCGGTTAATCTATCATGCGGTACTCTCCAAATCGACAATCAACTCCACGATGCGCTATTCCCTGTTGTGCTTCAGCCCACTCCGATCTCTCAAGATTCCAAGGTTGCTGCTCTGCCGACCGTGCAAGCTTCTATGATTTGGCTGAACGACGAAGGTGGGTTACATCTGGTCTATACGGGGTCTTCAGCGTTTGCTCATAACCCTTCTAGAGCACGGCGTGTTCTTCGTCAAGTATTGCTCAATTCTTTTGCAGGCACTGACTGTGGAAGCCGATGAGGACTTCCTCTTTGCCGTATATGACCTCACTAAGATCAAAGGCGCGTCTTGGGACGAAGGACAGGAAGAGTGAGTACGGATTGACGCGTCCCTGCACTACCATTCACTTATATTCGGTAGCGTGCTCCTGGAATTCCCTGTGGAGATACCAGAGCCTCAGGCCACCGCTCGCGGACAAGACTTGTACTTTGAAGTCCTTGAGCTGCAGCCAATCAAGCTATCGATATCCTTCATGCGTACAGAGCGAGTCAGCGGAGAAGACAAGTAGGTTGCCCTATCGTTTCTCATTCCTGGGATAACGCTGAGCCCGATCTGGCTCGTTAGGCTTAGCCTGCGCAATCCCTTCGCTGTCGTCCTGAACGCGGTGACTATGGCGGTCGGAAACGTCAATGATGCACCTCTAGAGATGAACGCACTAGCCATCAAGGATATGCGTCTCACGTTACCAGAGCTCGAGGAACGGATCACGCACCATTACCGCCAAGAGGTCTTGCGTCAACTCTACCGTATCCTGGGCTCAGCGGACTTCATTGGCAATCCAGTTGGGCTCTTCAACAATGTCAGCTCGGGAGTCGCGGACATTTTCTACGAGCCATTCAACGGGGTGGTCATGCATGGGAATAAGGAGATAGGTATCGGTATCGCCAAGGTCTGCTTGATTTTCTGCATCTTAGTCTATGCCTCTCTCTGACGAATTGCATAGGGTGCAGCCAGCTTCGTCAAGAAAACCGTCTTTGGGTTCTCCGACAGTCTGACCAAGTTCACGAGCAGCGTCGGCAAAGGTCGCGCAAAAATTGTTCTTGGAACACGGTGCTGCTTGCTAACCGCGCATAATTGCAGGTCTCTCCGCAACAACCTTTGATTCGGAATACCAGCTTCGCAGGCGAATGAATCAGCGGCGCAATCGCCCTCGACATGCTATGTATGCATTCTGGATGTTGTGTATGACTGCAAGCCACTGACCATGCCATCAGCTATGGTGTCACTGCGGGGGCAGAGGCCCTCGCCAGCAGCGTGGTCAGCGGAGTCGAAGGCGTAGTGGTAAGATTGAGTCAGAACCATCAGCGTGGCAGCAAGGCTAAGTCGCACATAGCTCAAGCCGATCGAAGGCGCAGAGTCTGAAGGGGCTCGAGGCTTCTTCAAGGGCGTTGGCAAGGGTTTGATTGGGTGGGTCGATCCAGATGTCGTACGGCGATCCCATCGCGCTAACAACTCGACAGTGTCGTCACTAAACCGGTCATTGGTGTGCTGGACCTCGCTTCGAACGTGACCGAGGGTGCGTCCGCTCTCATGTGCGCGTTTGGGACTAATCGGCTGAGGTCCATACAGGCATCCGCAACACCACCACTGTCTTCGACAACCCAGCACGCGATCGTGTGCGGATGGTGAGCGGCCTGATTCACCTTCTGATGCATGACCACGTCTGACGTGAACTCGGGTAGCCTCGACTCATACCCGCGGATGGTGTCCTTGTGGTACGTTGCAGGGCACCTTGAGAGGTCGAGAGCGATTATTTACGCATGCACAGCCATATTCGGAGCGTGAAGCCCTCGGTCAGTACTGGATGAAGGACCTCGAGCAAGGGAGGTATCGCAACGAGACCTACGTCGCACACCTCAGTGAGCATCTCTCTCCCTACACAACCACCACGCATGGCACTCACTCCGCCGCCAGACCTGCCCGGCGGCGACAACGTCATCCTGCTCACGACGACGAAGGTCCTGTCGTTCTGGTCGAGCAAGCTCAGGCTCGAGTGGGAGCTGCCCTTCACGCAGGTCCAGGGCGTCACGATCGAAGACACGGGCATCAAGTTCGCGCACAAGGCCGGCAAGGAGTACGACAAGTTCATTTTCATCCCGGACAAGAAGTCGCAGACGTGGTTCTTCGGCCAGGTCGCCTCCGTCGTCAAGGCGTTCAACGCGCGGCGACGCATGGACTCCTAGAGCTTCTCACCGGGATCGGGACACACACACACAGCACGCACTGCTACCCCCCTGTTGTGGACGATATTAAAGTGTATTGATAGACTGTATCTCATGTACCATGCGAGGTGTACCAATGTATGACGGCCATATATCCGCGACCGTGCAGAACGGGGAAGAGAACGAGCGAAAGACGGTCGACTAGATGCAATGAAGCAGAGCCACGGAAAGATTTAACGGTAACGGGGGATATAGGAATCTAGGGAAGAAGGACAGACGGGCACAGGGGGATATACAGCGAGCGAGCGGTGTGGTGGACCGAGCAGGAGACTGGAGTAGTAGTAAGGGTCGGGGTAGCCGGCGGACTCGGAAGGGCAGAATGAACGCATAAACTAGGGGAATAAATATGACGGACCGGACGTATCCCTCCATTATTTACCTGGCAGCAGCGCGCCGCGCCGCGCTTTACTGCCCGCCGACCGTGTCCTCGCTCGCGCGAGCGATCAGGCGGTTCGTCCGGGCCTTGGCGGTAGGTCGCGGTGCTCGTGCTGAAGTTGCGCTCGCGGCTCTTGAGCGCGACCGCCTGGTGCGTGCCGAACTCGTCTAGGTGGTATCCGGTGATGCCAGTGGGCGTGACCTCCTCGCTCCGGTCGTCGTAGCCCTTCTGGTTGTAGTTCTCGAAGCTGCCGTAGCTCCCGCGCGGGCTGGTCGAGTACGCGCTCTGGAAGTCGGTCTCCTCGTCGTCCGTCGCCGCACTCGCCCCGGGGGTCAGAGCGGGCGTGGTGGGCGTCACGGTCGAGGGAGAGATGGCGCCGACGGACGCCGTGGAGGGGATCTTGCGCAGGCCAGGGAGTTCGAGAGTCGCAGTGGTGACCTGGGGGCGAGCAGGCCTGTCCTCGGGTGCAATCTCAGTCTTGGTCTCGCTTTCCGAGGCCGACAGGGCGTCGTCCTTCGGCAGGGGCGCCTTGACGTCGCTGCGGCGAACGGGAGTGTCCCGGCCTGAGAGCGCAGGTGAGTCGGTGTTGAGCTTCTTGGGCTTTGACTTGCCACCGTGGCCACGGCGCGAACGCGCCCGGCCGCCCTCGGAGAACTCGCTCTCGCTGTCCAGCGAGCGGCGGTACGCCTCCGAACCAAGAGCAGACTCCAGCTGTATCAACACGTGAGCGAATCAGGGACATGCCAGGCATCGAGGAAGTGAAGGCGTACCTTGCGCTGGATCTGCAACACCTTCTGCGCGATCTTGTCGCTCTTCTGGCTGATGCCCTCGTCGACGGCTTTCATGCCGTCCTGCTGCGCGTCCATGTCCGCGGCGGAGAATCGCTTCTTGGCCTTCTGCACCTTCTCGACGTCTTCCTCCGCCTCCGCCTCCGGGTCCTCGAGGACAGTGCCCGTGGGACGTTCAGGCTGCATCGTAAAGTCGTCGCGGAGGTCGCCCGAGGCGCCACCGGCATACGACTCTGCGAGCGTCGACTCGGTGCTAAACGAGCGTAGGGGACGCGAGCGAGAGCGCGAGTCTCCGCGCCGGATCGCACTGGGCGCGGAGCGGGACGAGAGTCGGCTGCTGGGACGGGAACCACCGTAGTCCGAGTCGTCGACGTCGACGGCCATGTGCGCGAGGGCGCGCTCGATCTGCGCTTCGACCTCCGCGATCATCTCCGCGCGTTCCTCTTCCATCTTCTCCATCGTCTGGCGCATCTGCTCGAGCTCCTGCAGCGCGGAGAGGTGCGCCTTCTCGGTCTCGGATAGCTCTGCACACGCGGAAATGGGAAACATCGTCAACGATCACATTCTCCCTTCGCCGCCTCACAGAGCGGACAGTGAAAGTGACGGATGTCGGGACAAAACACTCACGCTGCTGCAGCTTCGACTTCTCCGCGGCGGTCATGGTGATCATGCTCGACAGGCGCTTCGTCTCCTTCTGCTCCTTGTTGATCTTGGACCTGAGCTCGCTCGCCTCCTGGCTCAGCTTCTCCGCGTACTGCTCGAACGTGACGAACTTGTCGCGCCACAAGTCCGACTCCGTCATCAAGAAGTTCAGACGGCGCGACAGCCGCCCGATCTTCGTCTCGAGGTCGTCGCGCGCGTCGACGAACGCAGACGCGCGTTTGCGGATCGAGAGCTGGATGTGCTGCTCTGCGGGGCTGAGGCGCGGTGGCGGGCGCACGCTTCCAAAGGAGCTGATCCGCTTGAGAAGGGAGGGCTTCTTCATCTTGTCCGCGAGCACGCTGTCGAACGCCTGGATGATTCGCGTCGAGTGCCACCACTCGGGCGGCTTGACCATGTCGGCGACCGCGGTGGAAGCGGCACCGCGCTTCGCTTGGATCTTGCAGACCGGTCTGAACCTACCCGCCGGGAAGGCTTCCTTGAATTCGCTGCAAAGGAGCTGAGTCTAGTGTGTGGCGAGAGAAGATCAGGGACGAACCTGGGTACGCAATGGTCGGGATGGTAGTGCGGCTCAAAGGCAGCGAGCAGCCTCTGACGGTAGCGGTCGCGCTGCTGCTTGGTAGACACGACGCCGGGAGGAGGCGCGGCGCAGTTCAGGTAGTTGATGTCCCTGCGCATTCCCGGTCAGCGTGTTCACCCGGACGAGCAGTGCGATGCACTTACAGGTCGACGATGCACACCTCGGGTGCCGGTCGCACGGCATAGCGGGCCTCAGTGGCGAGACCGATGATCCACGGACCGGGGTCGTCGATGTATATCTTGGCATCGCGCGAGTGCACGGCGGAGAGGGCGACACCGCTCCAGCCACGCAACTCGACGAGGTACTTGATGGTCATGACCGCGATGCCCAACATGGCGGGGTGGCGGGAGAAGAACAAGATGCGGCCAGTCGGTGCGAGCGCGATCTGCAACAGGATTGGATGGTACCGATGATCAGCATATGGCAGATCCACCGAAGTCAGAGAACTTGGTGAGAAGCGCACCTCGCAGATGGTGAGGATGTTGTCGATGTTCAAGCACTTGAAGAGGGGCCACATTGTGAAGTTGACGTCGACGAGGCCGCGGCCAAAGTCGAGACCGCCTGGGAAGCGTGCGACGACCTCGAGGCTGGTCTCTGCAGCGCCATGAGCGGTGGCGGAGGAGGCGTCGAGGCGGACGAGTTCGCCTGGGCGGGGAGCGGGGTGGGAGAGGATCTTGCTGATCTGGAGCGTGTGCGACTGCACGTCCTTGGAGAACCGCGCCCAGGAAAGGGTCAGGTAGTCCCGCATCAGGTCGTAGATCGGGAACCGCGACACCAACGCTGAACCCACGTCACGTCAATACACACACTCTTCGCTGTCAGCCATCAGTTGCAGTCACTCACTCAGTGCGTATGGAAGCCAGAACACCGTGTCCCCGGGCAGGAAGAGCGTGCTCTCGCCGGGCGTGTGCCCCACCGTGCTCGCAACGTCATAGTCGCTCTCGCTCACCGCCCCGCCCTCGCCGTCCGTCTCCGGGTCAAGGTCCGTCTCGGCGTCCGTCCCAGCGCCCCACGGCCCCCGCGAGCTCATCTTCGCACGCCGCCGCGCCTGCACCGCCGGGTCTCCCCCGGTGCTCGTCGCGTCCGACGCGTGCCGCCGCATCCGCGACGCGACCAGGCTCTGCGCGCTCTCCTTACGCGACCGCCCGGCCTCCAGCGTGCGCCGGATAGCGGCCGTGCGCTCCGCGTCTGCGTGAGACCACACAGTGAGACACACCCCGTGGTATGTTATCTGCCCGCCGTTCCCAGCGTTCCCAAGACCGGCCCCAAGGTCGCTGGGCAGGCGGGTTCCCGCGTTATGCCCATTCGGCGACAGATACGCGGATGAGGTGGGGCCGAGGTAGGCGGAGGAGGGTCGGGCGTGCCGAGTGAACGGGTCGTCTGCGTACGGATACGCGTATGAGACATCCGTGTTAGTCGTCAGCACAGATGCACGCAGCACGTCCGTCGACGGGCTTGGCGCGAGCGGCGTCGCAGGTGCGGGCAGGTTGAAAGTGAACGTATGCACCGTCGACGCAGGCTGCAGCGTAGACGCGATGATCTCGACCTCGCGCGTGAACGACAGCTGCAAGCGGAACGCGTCAGTCTGACGGGGCCGCCAAAACGACGCAGCCGGAGCAAGGTAATGATGGGAGGGAGGAAGGACGCACCTTGAGCGCCTTGGACAGCATCTTTCCGACCTCTTGCTTGCTGAGATGGCCCGACGAGCTGAAGACGGTCGACCCGTCGTCCGCCTTGCCCTTCTTCTTGCGCTTACCTCCGCCCGCACCCGGGCTGATCGTGCTCCCGAGCACCTCAGGCCTCCACCACCTGCCGACCGCGCCCTCGCTGTGGTGCAGGCCCATGACCGAGTCCGGGTCCGCGAGCGTCCACGTGTGCGGGCTCTTCGGGAGACCTGAGACGACGTACAGGGACGCGAGAGGCATGGTGGGCCCTGTCGGCGTCGGGGGCGGCGCTGAGACCGAAGGCGGGGCAGAGCGGGCGGAGGCGAGGGAGTTGCGGTTTGAGCCTGGGATGGGCTCCATGCTCTGGCGCTGCCTGATACCGAGCACGCGTGCGGCCTTGTCTGCGCGGGGGGAGGGGATGACGGCGTTCTCGACGGGGCCGTGGGTGGGGATGTCGACGGTCACGTAGTCCGTGTCCTCGTCGTGGAGGGCGGAGTGGAAGGACGGGGTGGAGGACGGGTTGTGGGAGAAGGCGAAGGCGGGGAGGCCGTTTTGGGCGTCGAGCTTGTTCGCGTTAGAACTGGCTTCGGGGGTCTGACCCTGCGTCTGCCCGTGACCATGACCGGGACCATGACCATGACTGCTGCCAGCGTGAGCGGGGCCTGAGCCAGGAACAGACGACTGCGAATGGGAGATGGTGATGATGGGCTCTGGCGCCGGGATCCCTCGGCCCTGTCGCCGTCCGGCGATGCCTGCGCCTACGCCTACGCCTACGCCTCCGCTGGAGCCTCCCTCCTTCGAATACCCGCTCGCAGCAGACCGCAGGCTCAGATTCGACTTTTGCTGCGTCGTCTTCCGCGACAGGATCGACGACGACGCGCCCCCGCCCTGCTGCTGCTGCTGCTGCTGCTGGTTTTTGGTGCCCGCGTCCGAGACGTCCTCGGAGAAGCGGGACTTGAGGATCTTCTCTCCAATCGCTGGCGTCGCCGACACCGCCAGAGGCTGCACCGGCGCGTTTGCCCGCGTGCGAGGACTGTGCATGATGGCGACTGACGCGCACACGGGTCACTAGAAGCTGTGTGGGTGGATGGGTGGGTGGGTGGTTGGGTGGTGACGCAAACGAAGGGGAAAACCGCTGAAGCAGACTATAGCTAGCGCACAACACAACACGTAGTATTAGAGCAGGAGGCCGGGACGCGAACGGATGGACACAAGCACGAGAACGAGAGTGGAGGCAAGGACAGAAGGGGCAGCCTTGGAAGAGAGGAGAAGAGGAGAAGAGCAGGATCGTCCGCGCCTTCGCGAGAAAAGAAAGGCGGAGAGGAGAGAGCGAGAGCTGTCCCGCGGTGGAGAGGAGAGAAGGTGAGGAGGAGGAGGAGGAGGAGGAGGAGGGCGGCGGCGGCGGCGGCGAGATTCGGCTCGACGGTTCGTCCCCCAATCGTCCCTGGCCACTCGGTGACCTCGCTCGCTCGCCAAGCTCCTGAAACGCACGCGCGCGAGACCCCGAAGTGACGAACGAGCCTGTTTGTTCAGTTTTTGCAGCTCCATCGGCCGGGGGACGGGTCCCCCGCCGCGGTCCCATTAGGCGGTTTGATCTCCCTGGCCACTCCCTCCTCGCTCGCCAATTGACACGCCCGCTCATTTCCGCCCGAACAGCTCTTGACTACAGCCGTATCTCCTTCTCACCCATGTCCTTTCAAACGCGCCAGAAGCCCGTGCGCCCCCTGCAGTAAACCCAGAAGAGCGACGAAAGCTACCACGAGCGGCGGCCGCGAAGGTCGTTCGCGGAGGCGCAGCGTGGATACGCGATCACGTGGGTGAGCGTCGCGAAGCACTCGCTTATCTGGCGATCGGGATCTCATTGATTGTGGCGGTCCTCACTAGCCTTGTTCGGATGCGTAGAATCTTCCTGTGGAATGCGCTCGACGGTTCAATTGCCGCTTTCTCCGTCGACCACCTCCGCCTTGTCCATGCAAGCTGCCCTCATTCGAGGCCACGAATCGTCACAGTTCATACAAGACGTCGGTGCCTGATAGTTCGTTCATTGCATGTCAGAGTGGTGGCGTTGTCATGCCAGCTCTTCAGGTCGCCGTGCCACCCTTCGCTTCGCCCAAACGCTCAGAAAGCGCCAACGCGATGAAACCCGATTAAGTACCTCTCCCGCGAGATCTTGTGTCTGACCACGTTATATCACTCACACTAAATTGAAGACTTCTTCTAGACATTCTGCAAGTCGTCATCGGACCAAGTCAATATGCAACACCTACATTCTTCTAGTACTATAGCGCAGCAACTGCATCTGCGCATTGTATGATTGGTATCCGCGTATTATGGGGTATGCAATAGACGAGTCCGTAGTACATCGTAAACGCAGCGAACCTACGCCAATGTCTATACACTAGATATCCACAACTTCCGGCCACTTCCGCAATCAAAGCAGCGGCGGACTTACGCCGCGGAGGAATCCTTCATCTTCGCGAATCCGCACCACCCAACGCAAACACATTCCGCAACCACCTCCACCTCCCCTTCGCCTGCTGCCCAATCCCCTGTCCCGCCTCAGCGCGCTCACCCTCATCGCCTCTGTGACCACGCTCCAAGTCCGTGCCGTAAGGTAGGCCAGCTACCCGCTCCTCCGGATGTTGCGCGTTCTCCGCAACCGCATCGCCCTCGCTCACCACCCTCCGCATCTTCCATCCCGCCGAGGGACGCCCCCGACGACCGGGGCTGCCAACGGACGTTCCAGCACCCTCGGCATCCGACACCCCATGGTCTTCGTGTCTGCTCCCACTCACGCTCCCGCTGCTCCCCGGCTGACCCGCCAGACCGCTCCCTGTGAACCGTCTCCGTCGTTCTCGGGGTACGATGGAGAATCCAGGGCTGATGGGCGATAGCCCGATGGTAAATCCGCCGATCCCGGATGCGCTCGGCGACAGAGGTGATGGGAAGTGCGGCGGGCTGAGCGAGGCAGGCCCAGCGCCCGAACTCGATGCGAGCGTCGTCCGTCTCCGTCTCCTCGATGAGGGAGGGGATAACAGCGCATCTGCCATGCCTTGGCCCGTGCTCGCGGTATACGTCGACCGCGAACGCCTCGGAGGCGGCGACAAAGAGAGCAGAGCAGAATCCGTCTGCTGACGAGCATGCGTCGCGCTCCATCGGCCTCCTGTCGCTTTCGAGCGTCCAGGGCTGGTCAACCCCGGAGAAAGCTGAGGTGCAGGTATCGGCGTGGGCGGCTCCGTGATGATGTGCAGCCCCAGCCCTGACGGCATACGCTCACGATCACGGGCGGCCTCGGTTTGCGCGTGTTCGTGCATGGGCAGCGGCTCGTCTGCGTACGCCTCGTGCTCGTCCTCCTGCGCCTCGATGTCGCTGTCCTCGCCCGTGAGCTCCATCTCGGTAGACTCGCCCTCCGCCCAAGTGCTGATGGCGACGCCGCTTCCGCCGCCGGGCGGGAAGCTGATGATCCAGACCCCGGAAAGTAGGATGACGATACCGAGACCCACCAGGAGAAGGTGTGAGACAGGAAGTAGTGAAAACTGGTCAAAGTAGACCAAGCCGTTCACTATGCTAGACAAGTTGTAGAAGCAGAATGCCACTGTACACCGGATCAATATCGCGTGACCAGGATCCTCCATACGGGACACTTACGCGGGCAAACCAAAGTAGGGTCGGCGAGGACCAGACTCTTGTGCATGTACCAGAGCTGCAAAAGAGCGAAGATGACTAGACTCAGCACAAGTACCCAAGCCTGCCACCGCCAGAACTGATTGTGCCCGCTGATAGTCAGAAGCAGAAGCTCGACGCCGCTCTTGGCGAACAGGAGGCACATGCCTGAGAGTATGCCGGATATGGAGGCATATGACGATGCAAGGAATATGGGTGTGCGAGGTGAACTTGCTGTAAACGATAATGGGCTTGTGATCATCGAACGAATGGACGAGGATGGTGAGGGTGATTTCGACCGTGTGTGGGGTTTGCGGTCGATGAGGGGTGTCCGCTCTGTTGCCGTAGTGGGATCAACTGCGGACGTTGCAGTTGTCGCTGTGGTGAGAAGCGACGGCGCCGAGTTTGGTGCAAGAAGAGGTGAGAGAGGCGGGGTAACATCTGCGAGCTTGACTCGGCGTGTATAGGAGTACTCCACTATGTGGGTCTGAGGGGATGTTAGAAAGCGCTCGTGTGCGCTATGCAAATGACTTACCGCGACGAGCCAAAGAAAAACGAACACTCCAAGAATAGAGAAGTACGCTATGAAAGCCGGCCTGTTGAACAGCCGGAGAAGATCTTCAAGTGAATGTGTAGGTTCGGGGACGATGCCAAAGACAGCGATGAGGACCGCTCCGCCGGCGATGAGGAGGGTGCCTAGTACCATCCATGCGGAGAAGACGTCGCCAAGAAGGATGCGGGCAAAGAATGCGTTCCATAGTAACGAGACTGCGCCTAGCGGGGCGAGAATGACGACGGGCAGAGAGGCGATCTGGACGAGGGACCCAAAGAGGTTGGAGGAGATGAAGATGGCTGGGTTGCATCTGCATCAGCGAGCGGTGCGCCGGATACGATGAATGTATACATACCAAATCCTAGAAGCCACAGCCTGCATGAATGTGAGTGTAAGGCACGCAAGGGAGGGGCGGAAAACGTACGGTCTGCGATGTTCGACCTTCTGCTGGTCCTCGGGAAGGGATTGGTTCAGCACATGGCTCTTGCGCTGGATGGTGAGGCCGAGAGACTGAACGAAGGACGCAAGAAGGCCGATGATGATGCCGACTGGAATAGAGATGGAGGGGTCGCCGGAGTCGACGGCCATGAAGAAACAGCGAGAGAGACCAGAGCTGGTCGAAGTTGCAATGCACCGTACACACACCTCACGACGTCCGCCCCGCGTCCCGAGGCGATGGCTGTCTGCACCACGCCTGTCCTTTTCGGGACAACACGTGGCTACGTGCCGCCACCCTGTGTCCCGTCTCACGACAGGCTCTCTCCCGACTCGGACGTGCTCTTGTCCGAATCACTACTAACGCCGCGTCGGTTGTATATCAGGATGCCTCCAGGATTACGTGGTATCACTTTGCGCGAGCTAGTTGAAGAGCCATTCGGACCGTATCGTGAGGAGCATGTATTGACCGCAGCATGCAAAGGTACCACCGTCAAGCATCCCGTCTCATTAAGACGGCTGATCCTGGAGTGCGACAGGAAATATACCGGGTATGCGCAAAGTGGTCTTGATGCTACTCAATCTACTGGCTAACATAGGCTATCTCAGGCTTGATGAGTCCGAGCCGTGTCAGCCCGGCCACGACCAAAACCACTTCGCCGACCATCAAGTCCGCTTCCGAGGCATCCTAGAAATTCAGTCTCTGTCGTGGCTTACAGATGTCGCAATAGAAGCTATTGAGCAAGAACTCAGAGCCCGCGACGTCCGTGTACGGACTGCCCAGGGTGCACAAGCCTCCTCCAGCAGCCTATCTCTAAGACGCATGTACGACCCGACACCAGGATTCAATGGCGGCCAACTGAAAATCAAAGTGGAGATACAAGGGGTGAAACATCTTCCAGCAGTGTATCTCACATGTAACGTATACGCAGCGCTAACGACGTCTGTATCTTATACTGAACCTCTGATCATACAGCAACATACGTCCCCAATGGATTGTTAATCGTCTCGCAGGGCCAGTAAGTGATTCTGCCCAGTACCCAATGGCAGAATTATCCCATTCTATTCGTAGGAATCGCCGCTATGCAGTCGACACTATGCATATCCTCACCTACAAGCGAAGTGCGCTGGTGAGTCCTCCGCCACCATCGCATTAGCAGCGACTTTGTCCAATGTATTCACGTTATAGTACTTATCCCGCTACCGCGTCATGCAAGTCCTTAAAGACCTCCTTGCCCTCGATGCACGCTCCAATCACTGGACAAACAACAAGACGCCCCTTGCAGTTCGCACACCCGACTGGTTCGTCGACCTCTACCTCACGCACATGGCGTACGCAGGCAAAGCCCGCCGCCACCGCCCCGTCTACGACTCGGACGACTCGGACATCGAACCCGGCAGCGCCGGCCGCCTGCGCCGGGGCCGCGAACACACGCTCCGGCACGTCTCGCGCGCAGAGATCCTCTCGCTCTTCGCGATGCACGCGGAGTGGCTGGTACAGCAGGTGGCGAACATGCGCATGAACAAGTGGCTGGACGTGGACGTGTGGAAGGCGTGGCTGGTCACCGTCCGGCATATGCGCAAGCAGGCCGCGCGGGAGGGCTCGACGTGGGGTGTGTGGGAGGGCGCGGAGGTGTCTCTGGATGAAGACGATGATGAGGTCCCTGTGGTCGCCCCACCCGCGTCGAGAGGCAAGGCGATACAACGCACCCGTACGAGCCCTGCCTCCTTGGGTCCGTCATCCACACGACGAAGTCTTCCGCGGTCAAAGAAACGCGGCTCCGCGACGCGTCCTGCCTCCCGCGCATCTGGGAGCACGTCCGCTTCCTCGCGCTCGACTCCTGCGTTCGCTGGTCGTTCCGCGCTCCACCGTTCACCATCTCCCGATCTAACGGCGCCGCGTTCGTACTATGACCCAGACTTCTCTCCAGCCTCCACCCCGCCCGGCTCGCCCTCGGGCTCATCATCTGGCCTCCCCTCGCGCTCTCCCTCGCCTGTCGACCCGGATCTCGCCGCACGCATCCCCTCCGATTTCTTCGTACCGCCACAGCCCAACGCGGCGCTCAAATGGGTATGCCCTGTGGCGGGATGCAACTACCTCATTGACCTTTTGGACTTGACCGAGGAGAACCTCGACAATGAGGAGATCACGGAAGACGAGAAGCGGCGGCTGAGAGCGAAGACGTGGAACGTCCGCGAGGACTTTGTGCGCGAGTCGTTTGGGTATATGGTTGACAAGCACTTCTATCAGCACCTAGGACGAGTGGACATCAAGTTGGAGTGGGATGGAAAGCGGGTGCGTGCCATCGGGAGTGGTGTCATCAGTGCATACTGATTGATCTTATTGCAGGCGAAGGCGTCTTGGAAGCACCCGCGGCGTACGGACGGGCGGTTGCGGAAAGTCAAGGTAGACAACCGACGGCCAGTTATAAAGCAGGAAGACTCTTGATAGGAGGTCATCTTAGGGTCGAGCTTGAGGATACGCAGACCTTCATTCCCTCTCACACCTGCGCATATGGTCTCTTCTCTGCGAGGCTCCCGCAATCTGATTGATCCCTTGCGTGTCTTCGTCTCGTAAGATAGTGGACAGGCTTTTGGGAAAGGAGCGGAAAATTTGAATCACTGAGCTATCATACAATGCTTTTGCATGAATCTAAAAGTACAAATGCAAGGATACAAGATACCAGGCCGACTAGAACGTCATCGCTAGAGTACGTACGTCTTGCACTGCTCGCTCTATCCGTAATCGTACAAAGTCCCTCACATCTTGGCAGTGCGCGTTCCGAGTCCTCTTAAAGTCCGTTCACTTCGACGCCCACGACATGACGCGCTCAGTCCATCTCCTCGATCTCGATGTCCTCGTCGAAGTCGTCGACGTCCATGCCCTCGCCTGTGCCTTCGTGGTTCGGGATGATCTGAAGACGGTTGTGCGGGCCGTCGAACGTGACCCGGACGGTCTCGCCATCGCGGATGCGCTCGGAGAGGATCATAACCGAGAGCGGGTTGAGGAGCTCTTGCTGGATGGCACGGTTGAGCGGCCGCGCGCCGTAGACGGGCGAGTAGCCGATGGACATGAGGTAAGTTCTTCGCCGCATCGTCCAGCTCGAGCTTCATCTTGCGGTCGGCGAGACGCTCCTGGACCTCCTTGAGACGGATGTCGACGATCTTCAGCACGTTGGCACGAGACAACGTACGCTGTAGAGGGACAAGTCAGTATACTTGTCGTAAACACCAAGGTAAGCGAGGTTATACTTACGAAGATGACTATTTCATCGATACGGTTGATGAACTCGGGCGGGAAGTGGCCACGAATGGCGCCCATCACGAGCTCGCGAGTCTGCGGCTTGACAGGGCCTTCGCCCATGTCGTTGAGGAATGCCGCACCGAGGTTGCTCGTCATGATGATGACCGTGTTCCTGAAGTCGACGACACGGCCCTGACCATCGGTCAAGCGACCATCATCGAGGACCTGGAGGAATAGCTGGTAGAACTCCCTCGATGCCTTCTCGATCTCATCGATGAGCACGATCGAGTATGGCTTGCGGCGGATGTACTCGGTGAGCTGACCACCCTGGTCGTGGCCGACGTAGCCCGGAGGAGCACCAATGAGACGAGCGATCGAGTGCTTCTCGGAGTACTCGGAACCGTCGATACGGATCATGGCTTCAGGCGAGTCGAAGAGGATGGTCGCGAGCTGTAACAATGAAAGTCAGAATCATGCATGACATTACCAATGAATGGTGTGAACTCACCGTCTTGCTCATCAAGGTCTTACCGGTACCGGAGGGACCAGCGAAGAGGAAGCTTGCAATCGGCCGGTTCGCGTTGCGCAAGCCAGACCGACTGAGACGAATCGCGTTCGCTACAGCCTTGACAGCCTCTGGCTGACCGACGACGCTCTCCGCAAGGATCTTCTCCATGCGAAGCAGCTTCTCCTTCTCCGTGCTCATCAAGCGCGTGACAGGGATGTTCGTCCACCTCGCGACGATCTCAGCAATCTGCTCCGGGGTGACGGTGTCGGTGCCAGTGCCCCGAGCAGCGTCCTCCTCGGCCTTCTTGGCCTCGAGTTGCGCGAGCTTGTTCTGCAGTTCGGGGAGGGCGTAGTACCTGAGATCGGACGCGGTGGCGAGGTCGTAGCGACGTTCAGCCTCGTCAGCCTTCGCCTTGAGTTCGTCAATGCGCCGGCGGACTGCACTGATTTCGTCGCCGCGACGCTTCTCGGCTTCGTACGCAGCCTGAAGAGGCTTGAGCTGGTCTTCGACATCGGCGATAGCCTTGCGCGCGATCGCAAGACGCTCCTTAGAGGCCTCATCCTTCTCCCGTTCGAGAGCATGGATTTCAACCTCGAGCTCGAGCTTGCGACGCTGGAGCTTGTCGATTGCTTCAGGAGCAGTCTCACGCGTTACGCGGACACTGTATAGGAATGTTAGCATGCGATCCGGAATAAAAGCTTATAGCTCAGAATACTAACCTTGCGCAGGCCTCATCGACCAAGTCGATAGCAGAGTCAGGCAACCGTCTCGACGTGAGGTAACGGTGAGCGAGTTGTGCGGCGGCGATGAGCGCACCATCGAGGATGCGGACACCGTGGTGGACCTCGTACTTCTCGCGAATACCACGGAGGATGGAAATCGTCTCGGGGACCGACGGCTCGTTGACGAGCACCTGAGCGAACCGACGCTCGAGCGCGGGATCTGTCTCGATGTACTTGCGGTACTCGGCAAGCGTGGTCGCACCAATGCACCGGAGCTTACCACGAGCAAGCAGAGGCTTGAAGAGGTTAGCGGCATCCATACCGCCACCCTCCGCACCCCTACCAGCCATGATGAGGTGAAGCTCATCGATGAAGAGGATGATTCCGGGACCCTCCTCCGCGGCCTTCTCGACTTCGTTGAGGACAGACTTGATACGCTCCTCGTACTCGCCCTTGTACTTGGCGCCCGCCATGAGCGCACCCATATCGAGCGAGTAAAGACGCGCGATCAACGAAGCCGGGACGTCGCGGTTGACGATACGTTGTGCGAGACCCTCAGCGATAGGCGGACTTGCCTACACCGGGCTCACCGATGAGAACGGGGTTGTTCTTCGTCCTGTGGAATTGAATTAGAAACTGCTCAAGAAAGTGAACCGAATGTCCACGGAGACTTACCGTCTGCACAGAATCCGGATGACGCGGCGGATTTCGTTGTCGCGGCCGATAACAGGGTCGAGCTTGCCCTCTTCTGCGAGCCCAGTAAGGTCAACAGCGTACTTGTTAAGAGCGTCGAAGCCCTGCTCGGCATTCTTGCTGTCCACGCGACGGTTACCGCGGATCTGGTCGATTGCAGTCTTCAGGACAGTATCCGTGAGGTTAGCCTCCTTTAGCACGGGCTGTATTGATGGGTCCTTGATGAGAGCGGCGAGGATGTGGTCCTGAGCGATGTAGGAGTCGTGCATGGTCTTGCGCAGTGACTCGGCCTCGCGGAGGACCTTCATCGCCGCGGTGCTGAGGGAGACCTCCTCCGGTGGTGGTGACTGCGAGGGCAGACGAACGATGAGCTTCTGGAGACCCCTGCGAACAGTGACCTAGAACATGGTCATGTTAGTACCATGCCACTGATGATCGCAAGCACGAAACTACTTACTGGGTCACCGCCCGCCTTCTCGATGACGGACTGGAATAGTGAGTGGGTGGTTGATGCAGGTGCACCCTCACCCGCGCCCTCATTGAGGAGGACAAAGCCGATGTGTGCGGGGTGTACTGTTAAGAGAGCGTGTTAGCGACCTCCTATCTCTGCGGTTGAGACAACGGGTGTACTTACCCTGTGCATGGGAGTAGTCCTTCGCCAGCTGGATCGCTGCTGCGAGCGACTCCTGGGTCTTGTCGGTGAAGTTCATAGACGAAGCCATGGTGAAAGGAGAGAAGAAAGAAAAGGTGTGTTAGGGTAAGGGTATAAAGAAGAAGTAAGTGGTCGTAAGTCGTAAACTGTGTGTGAATGGAATGTGCGTTAGGGGGCACTTCTGGCCCAGCCTGTGTTATATACTGTCCGCCTGAGCAGAGTGGAAGAGCGTCGAAATGGGACGAATAGGCTCGACCCCGCGCGCGAGTGGCGAGAACGTTCCAGCGTTGGCCGCAATAGTCCATCCTCCTTCCTATTCTGACGTCACCCCTGCCCTCACCTCTCCCCGCCCCGCCCCGCCCCGCTCCGGAGTCCGGAGCCCTCCCTCGGCCGTCCCCGGCCGCTTTCACACGGTCCTCCCGACCTCACGCCCGCCCCTCTTGCCTCTTTCGGCACCCGCCAACATCGTCTCCAACGCCATGCTCGCCCGCCGAGCCCTCCAGGGCCTCGCCCGCCCGCTCACCCGCCTCTCTTCCTCCACACCGTCTTCTAGTGCGACTCCGGTGCCCTCAAATGAGGCTTCCTCGCCCTCGGCGGTAGCCCCCCAGGCTCCTAACTACCCGTCCACCTGGTCTACCAGCCAACGCCCCCGTCCTCAGGCCCAGTCTGGCCCTCGCTTCGAGCAGACCATCATGGAGCTCCAGCCCAACCCTCTCAGCGCGATGGAGATGATCAGCCGGGAGCCCATCCGTGTTGTCCATGGCCGCAAGGCGGTATGCGACGGTGGTACGTCCTTGGCTCAGATCGACCCGCTACACTTCTCTCACACCATGCAGGAGGAGGTCCTCTTGGCCACCCCAAGATTTACATCAACTTGGTGAGCTGCTTCTGCTTACCTCCCGGTTTTTCGTCTTTGAACAACAGAACTGACTGATATGCCGTCCAGGACAAGCCTGGTCCTCGGGCTTGCGGGTGCGTTTGTACAACCTTGGCCGTCCCCTTGCTATTGTATGAACCTGACCTCTGTTTTGTATCTTCTCTTTGTGATACAGATACTGGTGCGTGCTTTTCTGACACTCTTCTTGGCCGAGGAAACACGCTCATCTGCTTCCCTTGTCAGCGGCCTGCGTTTCGAACAAGCACCCCATCACCAGCACTAGATGGCGCCCTGTTCTGTACTCTCCCTGCTTTAATCCACCAATACCAGTCAAGATCGCTACCTGTACCCGTGCCGATGCCGTCTGAAGTTACTCATCGTCTTCCGGACGTGCACGGCTTTTCTGATGTTCAGGCTTCGGGACCGGAAGGCTGCTCGTGTGAACCCCCGATTCGCTGCCCAAACATACCCGTTCCTCCTGCTTCTTTCGCACTCACATCTGCTCGCACTTGCAAATTCGCACCGCCGAATTTGCGTCAGGTTTCCGTCTTGCACGCAATCCGCGTTCTCTACATTTCATCAGTCGGAGGAACGGGCATGCTCGGAATGCATCGCCTCTACTCGGGCTCCGACTCGCGCAGCGAACCTAAAGCAGCCCATCCGCGCGCGCGCGCGCGAAGGTTCAACGCACACACCCATACGTAGGCGCGAAAGAAAAGTCACCGGACGCGCTCTCGCTCGCTCCGATGAATCGCCCGTGCCATTCATATACGTGAGAGACCCATCCCCCACCACCGCTCCAGAGTCTAGACTGCGCCTGTGAGCACATCGACCGCCGTGTGGGGCGTACGTGTGCTGAGCACGGATCTGCGCGGTTCTCGTCGACGTAGCCTCGCTTCGCCGTGTCAGCCACTGCGGCGGCTGTGTGATGCACGTACCCTCTATACGGCGATTGGGCTGCACTGTGAGCCCTGCTGAGCACGCCTGTGAAGCTTGGCATGCACACGCCCATTTCTTCTGCCTTCTCCCTCCCCGCTGAGACCGACCCCGTTCGAACGTCCGGCCTTCCAAATTCCAATGCACTCACCGTTCCCGGAACAGCCCCGTGGGTTGGCCTGCCTCCAGACAATGTCACACATGCACGCCGCACACACGCGAAGATGTTTAAGCTCCTTTTCTTGCCGACCACGAGGTAGTACAAATACAGTTGAAAATGTAGTCTAGGTATGATAAGTGATAGGCAAGGCCACGCGCGCCCGACTCGGAAAGGGTGAGATGGGGTGAGGGTGAGGGTGAGGGTGAGGGTGAGGGGGACGCGAGTGGACAATATGCAATCGATGCGATGCGATGCAATGGCGACGCGACGGCCGCGCGCGCGCGTCGGCGCGCGAGAATAGGGGACGAATTATAATGTACCGTGGGTGAAGACGAATAGGGAGGGAGGACGCGGTATGGACGAGTTGAGATGAGAGTGAAAAGTGAGCGAGTGTGTGTGCGGAGGCCAGCGCATGTTTCCGGACAGCGGCGGGGCGACGAGCACGTCTACGCGCAACGTGAATAGTTGGCGGTCGGTGGTCGCGGACCCGGGCGACTGCAGGAGCATGTGGCGATCCGAAGCGAGAGTCAGCGGTCGATGGAGGGAGGTCCAGACAACTACAATGGGGTCCAAGGAGTGACGGGCGAATGCAACAGATAAGTACGAGAAAGCGAGTATGCATCGGTCGATGGGTGATGACGGAAGAGTGCGGATGTATGCGTGGGCTGCCGGCATATGGATGGAAAAAGCGAGGAGGGCACGGCCGTGTGGAGGCGAGACGATAATGCAAATCGGCGTGCGGATGCACATGCAGAGGCGGGGAGGAGAGCAAGGGATGATGGTTAAATAAGAACCAAGAACGAGCGTGAGCGTGATATGCGACAGGCGACCCGGATATACAGCAGAGAGACCACGAGCGCGCAGAAGCGAAGACGGCCAGGAAGGAGAGAAGGGAATAGGAACAGCCGGGGTTATCCGAAGTCGTTGGCAATGTCTTCAGGATTTGTAAAGGACATTGGCGACAAGGGCGGGTATTCACCCTCCGCTACAGCTTCTAGCTGTGAGAACGGAGGTAATGACCCCGGTCGAGCGAACGACGTCGTCAATGGCGGCTACAATAGGTTGTGATAAATGAGCATTCCACAGCAACAAGACTGGTACGGAAGCACTCACCACCTTGAACATCGGGTTGATGGCCGACTTGGGTGCAACGCCTGGGCTCGACGGGTAACCGCCTCTGCTCCCCTGCGTGTGCTCGTACGGACTGAGCGGGCCCTGCGGCTGAAAGTGTGTTGGGTGCTTCGGCTGCGGGGGGATACTAAGTGATGGCCGCTCGCTCCCATCTTCAACCGACGACTGGCCGCTCTCCTGATGCGCCCACGGTATCGGAGACGACAGCGAGAGCATGTGCATCGGCGCGACCGAAGGCGATCCCCCGTCGGAGATTGACGAGGAGTCAACCGAAGCCCGCAGGTGGAAATCGTTCGCGAACTGCTGCTCCATCGCCAGCGACGTTGATGACCGCGCGTGGGGCGAGAACTCGTCTGAGAGCGTCGTCCCCAGCGACGACATCGAGGTCATGCGGCTGATTCCGAGAGCGCTCGGTCGATGTCGTAGGCGAGCTGGGCCAGGGTCGCTGTCCACAGTTGCGAAGGAGATCACGGACACGCCGCTGGGCAGGTCGGTTGACGACATGGAGTGGTCGTCGTCGAAGTCTCTTCTTCGCGCCTTCGGCACACGCTCGTCTCTCCGCCAGTCTCCACGCGCTTGCGACTCGACCGGACTCGCGAAGCTCCCGCCCGCTGCATTGAACGACGAGACGCCGTGGCTCTGCGTTTGTCGAATAGGCCCAGCAGCGACAGGCAGTTTTCCTTCGCGCGCTTGCTGCGTGATCGCCTGGCTCGTTCCGTGGAGGAGCGCCAGCGCGTGCGTACTTCGCCACTCGAAGTCTCCGGACGAGTCGCGGATCCGCTTGCTCTTCTCCATGACCGCGCGGGCCTGTTCCCTTTGCATTTTCTCCGCGAGCAACCGTCGCTGCTTCTCCGCGTCTCGCTGCATGCGCGCCGCGACCTTCTTCCGCTGCTTGGGATCCAGAATGTCCCTGGGCACCTCCTGCATAGGAGAAAGCTCCGACAGCGAGCGGCTGTCCGTGCTTGAAGACTGTGTGCGCTTGAGGGACGGAGTTGAGCCGGCAGACCCGACGGGTATCTCCTGCACCGGGGGAAGGGCCTGGGAGCCCTTTTCGGAGTGGCCGAACATCCCACCAAGTCCCCATTTGCTCGTCTTCTTGGCGAAGCTGAACTTTCCAAGTTTGCTCGATGCCTGTTGCTGCTGCTGCGGGACCTCCTGGATGTGCCCATTCGCGCCGTTCTGGATCGGATCCTCGACCTGTGGTCGCGCAGGATGCTCGCGGACCATTGGCGATGTCTGGATGTCCATGGGCTGTTGGGGCCCGTCCGCAGGGATCTCCACCGTGACATCCATCGCATCCCAGTTCGATTGCGAATCGGACGTGTAGGACGGCCATCCCTGCGAGTAGTCTGACGGAGCGGAAGACTGCACGGGTGAAACGCCATTGGGCAACCGGACCTTGTGCACTGCATCCTGAGGGTACGGAGGGAAGCCGCGCGCGTCGGAATGTGTGCGCCCTCCGGGCTCGTAGAACGACGAACGGTGCGAAGACGAAGCGTCCGGTATCTGTACGGTCGCCGCTGGCGGCTGCGGTTCGAACTCCGGCCTTCCTGGAAGCGAATTGTGCGAGTGCGACGGTGGCATAGTGCGGGGCGTAACCGAGGGCAATGATCGCGCTGGTGAGACGCCGTTTCGCTGCGACGATCGCGCATAAACGCCGTTGCCATTGGTGCTCGTCGCGCTTCCATTGACGCAGGGTGGACCAGGCGGGTTATTGAGAGGCGTCGTCTCGAGGAGATATGGATGTTCGAGACATTGCTTGCTCGTGAGCCGCTGGTCCGGGTCGTACTTCAAGAGGTCCGCAATGCACTCGACTAGCTTCACATGGACCGAGGGGTCAAATAGGGAGTAGATGTCTCTGGGCTGAATCTGGACTCCGGAAATGAGGCAAGGCATTGAAAAGAGCTGGCTATATGCGCACCTCCGGGAACTGAAACCCCACTGCTCGCGCCATCTTAACTCCTCTAGGCCACTTCCCGCCTCCAAGAGGCTTCCCTCGGTGGTCGACGCCGTAGTCCCTGCATGGATCGCCCAGAAGCTCGCATATTCGGGCGACTTGATCGACCTCTCCCTGCCCGGGGAACAGTGGCCTGAGGTTGACCAACTCGGCCATGATCGTCCCAAGCGCCCACATGTCGACGGGATTCGAGTAGTCTCTGCTCTTGAGGAGGACCTCGGGTGCACGATACCATCGTGTCGAGACATATTCGGTGTAGGGGGGCTTGCTCTTCGTCTCTCGCGCGAGACCAAAGTCAGCTAGCTTGACGATCACCACTACGTCACTTTCCGGAGGAGAATCCGGAGTGGCATACGGCGAGACGGGACGGTAGTCGTATAACCCAGTAGTCGTAACGAGAAGGTTCTCTGGCTTCATGTCGCGATGGAAGTAGCCCGATGCGTGTATGTGGTGTAGTCCAGAGACGACCTGGCGAAAGATGGAGGAGACGAGACCTCCCGCCAAAGGCTTACCTTTGCGGGTCTTGATGAGTTGGTAGAGGTTACCCTCCATGGATTCGAAAACAAAGTAGAGCTCCTTGGTCTCTGGAAGGAGAAAGAAGTCGTAGAGCGGGATGATGTTCGGGTGGTTTGGGATGGCTCGTAGCGACTTCGGATCGAGTCTCAATGCCTGACATGTGGCCGAGAGGAGGAAGGCACGCACCTCTAGCTCCTTGAGCTTCTTGCACTCGTCCCAGCCGCCTGCCCAAGCCTTTTTCATCCTCTTGACGGCGACCAGTCTCTTGCCCGCATATTCGGGCCGCGCCCCACGACCGCATTGCATGGCGGACAAGGGTGTATTGGGCGGTAGCGTCCCATGCCAATCGCACAACCATACCGTACCGAATGAGCCATCTCCGACCACCTTGAGGAGGGTGTACGAACGCGTGGAGCCTAGGGAGTGGCGATACCACGATCAGTTCTGCATGAACGCACGGGGGCGGGAGAACAAAAGCGGGAGGGTAGGAGGGAGCGGATACTGACTGCTCTGAGCATCGCCGACGACGAGTTCATCGTTCTGCACCGTGACTGAGGGCACGCCTTGGACTGTGATGCGTTCTTTCGGCGCTTGTGGTTGGGAGCGATGGTTTGAAGGTTGCGGAGGAGGGGGCTGGGGAGGGTTGGGGAGCGGATGGTGCTGGTGTGCGTGGCCGTTGGACATGTGGTTCGGGTACGGGTTGTGGAGGGGGATGACGGGATTATGGCCTTGGTGGACATGGTTTGTGTACATGATATGGGTGTAGCTCGCATTGCCCGATGAATGGGGGATTAGAGGAAGCGCAGAGAGCGGCCAGAGCGCATGGATGGAAGGAATAAAGATAGAGAGGAAGGGGCGGACGCTGGGCGGGCGAGCGAGCACAAGAGAGGGCGGGGGGCGGGGATGAGGGCGGAGGGAAGGGAGGAGGATGAGGAGGAGGAGGAGAGAACGGAGGGGAAGAGGCCAGTGAGGGTGGCAGCAGCAAGCGACGTCCTCTCTACTCTCTCTCTCTCTCTCAATCGCTCGCTCGCTCAGTCAAAGTAAGCGCCCGCTCTCTCTCGCGCGGAAGACGAGAAACAGAAACCCTCCCTCCCCTCCCGATCATTCTATCCTATCCTATTCTATCCTTTATTTTCCCTTTTATTTTTCCCCTTCTACCTACTACAGTAGCACCCCCCGCCAATCGGTCCCGAAATGCGCCCGTCCTCTTTCCCTCTTCTGGCCACTTTCCCTCCCTTTCCAGCCCCGCGGCCCTCCAACTCCAAGCGTCTCCCTCGCAGTCCCCTCTATCAGGCATCCACCGTCCTACGCTACAGTACATTATCAGCTCTACCCTCGACCAGCTTCCGCTCTGCCATCCTCTTCTCTCTGCATTCTTCTTTCTCCCGCCCACCCGCACTCGCGCGCACGCCCGCCGGCCTGGCCACAAGGCTGTGTGTCCACCTACGCAAATTTTCCCGGGATCCGACGCCTATTTCTCCAGATCAGCTCGATCGCTGTAATATATACCAGCTGCCTCGCTTCGGTTATCATGTTCTCGCACATCGCCCGCAACCAACTTTCCTTTGCATCCAGCGTTGTGGCGCGTGCTCTGCTTCGCGCGCCTCTCCCGTCGCTCCCGGCGTCCGTCCCGCTCGCTCGCTCCTTTCCTGCGCTAGAATCGCATCGGTAGCGAAGTGCTCATCGTCAAGTCTATCCTCGATGCGTGCAATGAGCCTACTAGCGTCGATCCCCCCTCCACAACGCTCGAGCAAGCACGGGCGGCCGCCATGCCGAGGCAGGACCTCGGAATGGCACGGCAGGAAGCCCAGAGATGCAACGGCCTCCCCGCTAACGCCACAGCGAGCCATTCACTCCGTGGGTCTGATGGGTTGATTGGGTAGCTCGCTGATGGGACGAGAAGCGCGGTGCGCGTGGACAAGAACGCCTTCTTCTCTCTCCCTGCGCTCCCTTCCCTTTCGGCCATCCCTCTTCCTGACATGCGCTCCAGCTTCCGTCCCACTTCGCCTCAGCCACTCTCGTCACCCTCCCCGCCCAGCCATGCCTTCCGTCCCATCTCGCCCCGCCTGCACTGGTCCGCTCTCCGTCATAGATACCGTGCCGTCCTGCCGTTGCTTTTGTGTTGAACACGGCTAGAGCGGGCAGAGTCGTCCGCGTTGTCTAACCGCGATCGTGTGGGTTTGTAGGACGCCGTGATCAGCGGCTGATGACCGCGCTACGGCTGCTCTTGTGCTTCGATGCCATCCCCATCTTGAGCATAAATGCCCACGGCGCTCGAGCCGGAGAACAATCGTCGCGTGTTCTATTACTCCGCTTCGAGAGCAGCTAGCCTCCCCGAGTTCTGCGCGACGCCTCCTTTGTAGGCGTTGACCAGCACCAGCCGAGATGGCCCGAGGAAGACATGTCAATCACGGCCCGACCATGCCAAGCTTCCCCGAACACGAGGCAGATCCTGCGTATAATAGTCAGTGCTCCTCACCAGCCCGGCGTCCATGACAGATCCAGTGTCACATTAGCTTTCAAGTACATTGTACAAATCCTTCGCATCTATATCCTGTCAATCACCGCCTCGTCATCCGATTACGCATACCTGCTGCAACCATCCTGTCTGCCTTACATGTCCAAGCCCGCATCCGCCTCGCACTAGTATGGCACCTCGTCGAACAGCTTCGACACGCTCTCTCCATAGTGGCTGCGCCGGATAACCTCAGCAAGCACGTTGCCAATGTCGATGACCTCGATCTTCGAGCATCTCGCGACGTTTTCTGACTGCGGGAGCGTGTTCGTCACGATCAGCTTTTCCAACGAGGACTGCTCCACATTCTTGAGCGCGTTGCCGCTCAGGATTCCGTGCGTGACCATCGCGTAGACCTTGGAAGCTCCCGCTTCCGACAAGTGTTGCGCGGCAAGGCAGAGCGTGCCGCAGGTATCGGCCATGTCGTCCACGAGGATGGCAATCTTGTCCTTGACATGACCTACGAGGACCATACGCGAGACCTCGTTGGCCTTCTTCCGTTCTTTGTGGAAGAGCGCGAAATCCACGCCTAACCGGTCAGCCATAGATGTTGCTCTATACGCAAGTACGACAACTGTGAGTATTTGGCACGTCATGGTCCAAGGAAGGAAGCCTAACTGACCGTTTTGCACCGCCAGCATCAGGGGATACGATAACGATGTCGGACAGATCGAAGTTCGTCCGGATGTACTGGATCGAGGAGGGCTCCGCGTAGAGCTAACACCGGGGCCACGTGTGAACGGTAATAGGAAACACAGAAGGCGTTCATCACTTACGCTGGACGTCGTGAGAAGAGAGTGAGCGTTTGGTCATGTCTCATGAGTGATGAAGCACCCACTTGTCTACAGGTACGTCAAAGAATCCTTGTATTTGAGATGCGTGCAAGTCCATCGTCTGCGTACACCCGTGCAATAGTCCAGGTCACCCGTCAGCAAGTGCGTAAGAGGGGCGGAGATGGAGCGGACGGTTACTCACGATGACATGGTCGCAGCCCGACTTTTGGAGCATGTTCGCCACCAGCTTCGCAGTGATGGGCGCGCGGCTCTTGTCCTTCTTGTCCTGGCGCGCGTAGGGGAAGAGCGGGAGCACGGCGGTGATGCGCTTCGCGCTCGCGATTTTGCATGCGTGGATCATAATGCAGACCTCCATGAGAGCCGTGTTGATCTCGCCGCAGCCGGTGTTGATGATGTACACGTCGTCCTCGCGGACGGACTCGATGATGCGGACATGGGACTCCCCCACGCCGCTCTTCGTCACCTCGGCCTTGCCCAGGGTCACACCGAGTCTGCAGGATGGGTACGGTCAGGACCTCGAGCTTTGGAGGGTCGTGAGCGAGAGTGTGCACCGTTTGGTGATGATTTCGGCCAGCTCAGTGTGGCTGGTGCCTGCGATGACGACGGGTGAGCGGGGCCCTCGAGCATCGATGCCGCAGTACCGGGACGCACCAGTGAAGATTTTGATGCCGTTGCCGGTGAACATGGTGGGCGAGTCGTCTCAGCAAAAGTCCATAAACCAATAAAGATACACAGAGAGCGAAGAAAGCCGGGGAAGAAGAGAGAATCTACGGGAGAGGAGTATTTTATCGGGAGCAAGAGCGAGTGGGCTTCCGCCGAGCCCGCCTGAGGTCACTTTGGACGGAAGGCGCCTTCCGTTTGCGGGCATTTTCTGCAGCTCGTGGCTTACCTAATGCTCCGGACACGTGATAGCGGCTCGGTATGCGCTCGCCTCAGTTTGGCAAGTCTTCCTGTTCCCACCGCCTGCACATCGGGCCACCGTCGCAGTCCACAGTGGATACATGTTGGCCTCCAGCTCAGTGTCGGACAGATATGACCGCACCTGTTCGTTTGATGTCTCGCAATCTCACAATTCGCGCCCCATGTCTCGCTGGCCTGGTTGCGATGCGAACTTCCCTTGCCGATGTGAATTCGGTCACCAAATCGTTCTGTCCATATGCGCTGTTCTTCCGACGGTCTTCTGACTAACCTCGGAGTAATCCCTCCCAGGTAATGCACGGCGATAAGGTGGGCTACCTCCACCTCATGAAGAGAGGCGCATCAGACTGACATATAGACCGTACGATAGAACATACATCATCTCGAGCCAGGCACTGTAGGTCCAACAGCAAGCCGTGCACCTCCGCAGCGGTCGATCATGACCACAAAGCGGAAAGACCAGGAACTCCCCCGCTCAATTAGATGGCATCAGCAATTATGCACCCTTTGTGAATTTGTCCGGAAGCACCATATGGCTTGCTCACCGCTCGCGCGGGCCCGCCTTCTCATATTCACCGCGACGCGGAGTAGATCCCGTGGACCGTCCCCTCTGGAATAGCTAAATTGTTTCCTCGTCTTCCCATGCTACTCATCTATTCCTGCAGGTCTTAAACAGCTCCTACGCACGACCTCCTCTGTCGCCTGTCTTCAGAACCTCTTGGCTGTCATGCAACTATCCATTCTGGCGTACAGCGTGTACCTCTTGCTCAGCCCCACCTTCTCCGCTGCTGCGCCGCCAATCGCTCAGGATCGATGTCGCTGCTTGTTTGGAGATGCGTGCTGGCCAAGCGCCGACGACTTCGCTGAACTTCAAAAGCAAGTCTCGCAACCGCTCCTGCAACCGCTTCCTCCGGCTTCTCCTTGCTACCCGGTCTCGCACCCGTCCGGCAATTGCGACGAAGTCCACCAACAATGGACGAACGCTTCCTGGCGAGCAGACCAAGCCGGCGCCATGCAGGGCGAGAACTTCGAAACATTCGTCTTCAGTAACGGCACTACGAGCGCCTGCTTCATGAACACTAGCCTCGGCGTTCCGTGCACACAGGGCAGCGTGCCGGTGATAGGTGTGGATGCTCGGAACGACGTGGATGTGCAGGCCGCGGTCAACTTCGCAGCGTCTCATAACCTGCGCCTGGTCGTGAAGAGCACTGGGTAAGCATGACTCGCATTACGAACGAGGTCAGTGAGATGATGAGATGTTCGATAGCCACGATCTGTCCGGTCGTAGCACTGCACAAGGATCATTCATTGTATGGACCCACCATATGAAGAATATGACATTCCATGACACTTTCACGCCTGACGGAGCACCTACGTCAGAGACGCATGATCATGGTCTGCTTTTGATGATTCTCCGCGGGACCATGCATGCTCAATATCCTGATAGCCATCACCCTTGGTTCGGGTGTTCAATGGCAAGAAGCGTATGAAGCAGTCAATGCGAAGGACCGAGTTCTAGTAGGCGGTCTGTCTGCAGGCGGCACAGTCGGAGCCGCTAGTGGTTGGGTCCTGGGTGGCGGACACAGTGTACTTTCTCCAAGTTTCGGACTGGGTGGGTTGGATCATTCTATGCTCCACGCAAACGCCCTACTAACAATTCCATAGGCGTAGACAATGCCCTGCAGTTCACGATGGTATCGTCGAACGGCACGCGGTACGTCGCCAATGCGTACCAAAACCCGGACCTGTTCTTTGCCCTGCGTGGTGGTGGAGGCGGAACCTATGGTATTGTCACCTCTGTGACATACCAGACACACCCCAACCTGCCGCTCATCACTGCAATCATTTCAACGTCTACGAACAGCTCAACACCGAACGCACCCTTACAGACGCTGTTCAGTGAACTTATCCACATCACTCCCAGCCTCTCCGACGCAGGGTGGGCCGGGTTCTTCTCCCTAGCTCCTGACCCCAGCACCGGCATGCTCGGGCTATCAGCCTTCTACGTCATGCTCAACGGCACCATTGACCAAGCCAACGCAAGTATCGGGCCCTTCTTCTCCTCCGCGCAGTCTCTGGCGGCCAGCGGGGATGGTAGCCTTACCGTGCAGACTGCGATCATAACCCCTGTCGATTCCTTCTTCACCTGGTACAACACCTTCTTCCCACAAGCCAGCTCGGCGGGGACGAATGGAGCGCTGGGTTCATGGCTCTTGCCCAGGGATGTCATCGAAGCGAACCCGGACGAAGTGGCCCAGACGCTGCTACCGTTGACGGAGCTTACTGTATCGTAAGATGCGTCATCGCTTCACTCTGACCTGCACTGACACTTTGTGGATAGGATGGTCGGCGGGGGAGCTGTCTCCAAGGTGGACCCGGGCGCGATGGGTGTCAACCCTGCATGGCGCAAGGCTCTGCTGCACACCATATTCGCCACCGGCTGGGCAGAAGGCACCCCCGTCGATATCATCAATCAGCTCGTAGACGGTTTGAAGCAGAACATGACCACTCTGCGAGCACTGGCCCCCGAATCTGGTGCATACTTCAACGAGGTGAGTCGGCGATCTCAACATGCAACGACATCCACATTGCGCTGAAGTGCTAACGACTCTGTGTGTCTTGTCTCGGGCAGGCATCTCTGTTCGAACCTGATCCTCAGAGAACGTTCTTCGGGGACAATAGGTTCAAACTGCAAGACAATCAAACAGGACTTCGACCCCATCGATCTCTTTGTTGTAGCGGAGGGGATAGGTTCAGACGATTGGGACGCCGATCTGGTGTGTAGGCTGTAGTAAGGCCTCGGAAGGACAATAATGAGACGGAACACGCTTCCACGTTTGTATTTGTAGCGAGATCACGACACGAGTTTTCGGCAACGAGGATGCGAGCTCGATTGTTGTTCTGGGGAAGACAACAAATTGCATTGCGATGGGTCGACGAACATAAGCAGACATTCGAGCACTACGCTACAAAACTACAGATTGATGTGCGCGCTGCGAGCGGGGGCGACAAGACGGGGGACGCAGAAAGGAACTGGAGCGTTAAGACATTGTGGGTTAAGGGAGGGATGTGTGGGGGAGACCAAACGCCTCGGAAGCTGTAGTTCATAACGTAGCAGGGGAAGAAAGGAAAAAGGGGGAATTCGTGATCGAAAATCGGAGATGTTATCGGAAAAAGGAGAGGGGAGGGATCGCGGAGCCAAGAGGCCGTGAAGCATCGGAACTGGAGAACGAAGATAGAGGTAGCTAAGACACTATGTGGGTCAGAAGGCGAGGGATCGCCATGGCTGCACTGTCCGAGTGTAGAGCAGGGAGAGTATAGAGCGACGAGGAGGGGGAGATAAAGATGCGGGAAGGTGTAAACGAGAGTAAGGCATCGATCGATGTGGTATGCGACATTGACAGAACAAACCAATACTGCAACTAACCATATCAATACACGAAAACGGACACTACTCCAATACCTTCAACATTATCTAGAGTCGGTACTGATACGACTAGTTCACGCCCGGAACGCGGGGTTGGGCGAGTTTAAGATAGAGAGCAAACGAGCGTTGTTCGCGTGCGCGGCATTAGGAAGAGATGCTAAAGCGCTGCGTCAGCGAACTCTCCACGAGGCTCAGCACAATCTGACTTACCGATACTGGGTGTGTACAACGACCGGGGAGGAGGGACGGTACGATGGGCATTCATGGGTCCGGGGACGTGGGGAGGGAATGGAGCACCGGGAAGAGCATTGGGCGCTGGCGCGTGAGGCCAGGGGCCGTTAAGCGGAAGCATTGAACGGAGCTGCGCCTCATTCATGCTCTGGCGAGGCACCATGGCAGGGTGGGATGGAGGGTGATGAAGGGCGAGGCTGGTGCTCGGGCGTATGGACGCCCCATTCAATGGCGGGGGCGGATACGGCATCTGCTGCGCAGGACGCGGGGGTCCTCCAGAAGAGTAGATCATCTCCGGAGGCACCGAGGGAGGCGGAGGCGGAGGATACGACGAGAGGCCCTGTGGAACGGGAATAGGGAGGGCGATGGCCTAAGCGTGAAGCAACCCTATCGGACTCTTGCGCCACACTCTCTAGCATAGAGATGTATTTCATCTCCTTTGAGATGGCCTTCGGACGTGACAGGTAAGGCGAGAGGTCAGCCTGAGATTTGGAGCTGCGGCGTCCATGTCCAGGCTCCTTCATGGCAGGAGTGGCAGAAGCGGAAGGGAATTCGGAGACTCCGGCTTGCATCGGCGTGTGCTCAGGGGATCGAGCAGCGATAGCCGGTGACGACCTTGCTTGAGAGATGAGCTCGTGCGAGAAGTTGCTTGACCTCTGAGGTGGCACGTGAGCGGACCAATCTGGGCTGACGGTCGGGTCATTGAAGGATTGCTGAGAGGATAGCGGTACTGAGGTCAGAGCCGGCATCGTTCCCGCAGTGGCGAGTCCTGCCTTTGCAGGCTCTTCGACGGACAATGATGCAGCCGAACGGACGAGGCCGCTGATCAATTTCGTCAGGTGCTGATGGTCCGTGTTCGACGCGTTCGCAATGGGGTTTTCTAGGCTAGCATTGTCGCCAGTGTCGAACGTAGTTTGATGAACTCGCGCAGCGCTGTACTGGGGAGATGGGGTATGCGGTTCGCCATGATCGGCGGAGGAAGACTGGGAGCTCAGCTCCTGAGCGTTAGAATCCACGAGAGAAGATGGCGACCCCTGAACACTGCCTGCGCCATCCTCTTCGCTCGATGCATGCTCTCCGGAAACTTGTACGTTCTGCGCTCTGGGCGCCTTCCGACGAGTGTTCCGAGGCTTGCGGTCATGAATGAAGGCCTTCAGCGGGCTAACATAGGTGTAAGAACCAGCGGTGCCAGGAGTTTCCACCGCCACTTACCCAATGAATGGAGAGATGAGGTAGAATTTCCCTGGAACCGGCTTGTTGCGCTTCCAGGTCGGGAGATCGCTCAACCGGAACCAAGCGATTTTCTGATTGTGGTCAATCACAAACTGATATTGTCGACAGCAAACCTCGTACTCACGCTGATCTCCTTGCGCGTCCTCGTCGCGAACGGGAAATCTTCCGGGACGCCTGGAACAATGTACAACGAGATGGACTGCTCTTTAATGGACAATTGGATGACGTTTTCAGGATCCAATTGGTTTTCGAGGTTATATCCAGTCTCTTCGAGCACCTTACGGGGGGAAAGAGGGGGGTGTGAGCAGTTCAGAAGACGGCCAATGCGGGTGGCGCAACTCACCTCTCGGATTGCACATCGATGCTTGGGCTCCTGTTCGTTGATCTTGCCTTTCGGGAAACCCCACCCTGCTGAGGATTTCCAGCCCTTGACGAGTACGCACTGCGGTAGAGAAGCATCGTTACGTAAGCAATGCGTGCATTGTTGCAGGTAAGGGTACCAACCTTATCCCAGGTGTCGTTGAGCATGATCGCACCGCAAACCGGCACGCGTGTCTTGTACTGCATGAAGGAGGCGAAGGTCTTATCGTGATCTTGTGCCCAGTGGGCGAGGAGGGGGCAGGTACGGAACAAGGCTTCGGAGAATGTCTTGAGGCTGTACGAGGGAAACTTGGAAGGGTTCTGTTCGCGGACGAAGTCCTCATAATACCAATGTCTACCTTGAACATGAGTACAAGGGTAGATAGATGAGGAAAATGACACTGACGCTTGTTCCACCTGGAAGCACACCCTCTCTACGGACGCGAGCTCTTCTTCGGGGAGATTGAGGATGAAACGACTATGCAAATGTGAGCGTTGAGGGGGGAGATGGATGACTGATGGCGCCTACCTGGAGAGATCTTCGAGGACCTCCTCTCGACTGAGATCAGAGTATTGTACAGAGGCGTATTCTTGTGATGATGATGCCGCGAGAGCACCGGAGAGCTCTGGAGATGATGAAGATGAGGAGGCCATGTTGGATGGCGAGTGCAGGGAACGAGAGAAAACGCTGGAGATAGATAGGAAGGAACGAGTCGAGAGGGAGACAGAGAGGAGAGTTGGCGGGATGGATGGGATGTCTGGTGTGGTTGTGGAGGCTGGAGAAGGAACGCTCTCCGACCCGGGCCCTGTTGGCTCTCTTGGCGCAGCCACAACAAAAACAGCCGCAAATATTCCTCGCCCTCTCGCGTGCTCCCGTCCGCCGACTATATACAGACGAACCCCTCTTAACCCATACCTATCGGGCAGGAGCAAATTCTATGGGTTTTGAGGGGTTATGGGTTAGGAGAGAAACACTTAAATTAGCGCCCGTGGGTACCCTCCATAGAACTTGTAAGCGCCGGTGCTGTCTGTAGCTTACATACTGTCTGAGCAAATATTATTGCATTACTGAGAATCTCAGGCCGCTGCACATTAATGAGCTGGATTGCCGTCGAGCCACAACTCTTCCTCAGGCGTGATGGATGTTCCGCAGTCCAGGCGTACTCTCAACTCCTATCAGTGAGAGGTGGTGTCGCGGTATGTGACCTGAGTAGCTCCTGCTGGTATATACTAGCGGACATGGTCAAAACAAATGGATATATCTAGTATCGGTCAGTGTTGCTGATTTTCCTGCCCAGCGCTTGGCGGATTAGGCACCTTATGTAAGCACTCCCTATGGGTTATACCCTGCGATTTGGCTATGGGTTATCGGTTATGAGGGGATTATGGGTTATGGGGTCGATTTCCCCCTATCCCAACTCGGGAACGCCAAATTTCTATGGGTTATCACAGGTTATGGGTTTTGAGGGGCATGGGTTAAGAGGGGTTCGTCTGTAGCCTCCAGGCGCTTATATAGCCACAATTGCGACTGGCAATCGTCCCGCCTCCATTATTGTCGGAGCCGTCGACACCCCTAGGCTTTGCAACCTGCTCTTGGACCCTTCGTTGCGTCGCGTACGCCCTGCGCAACACCCGTTTGAACAGACATCAGCACAAGGTTTCTTATTGCCGACTCACCAATATGAATATTCACACCAATCCCACTCCTGGTCAAGCCGCTGCCGTCATGGACGGCTCTGCGCTGCAGAATGAGGCCATGCAGCTCGAACGCCATGGCGACCTCGCAGGTGCCGAGCGGGCTTTCTTGGAAGCCATACAGGTCAAAGAGGCCGGCTTGGGCGCCGACGCCGTCTCGACCGCATTGTCCTGCAACAGCCTCGGGGAGCTTTACCTCAAGTCGGGACGCCTTGACCAAGCAGAGCATTACCTGAACAGGGCGTTAAGCGTTCGAATTCATGCTGGACCCGCTGCCGACCTCGCCGTGACCCGCGATAATCTGGGTAGGCTTTACGAGGCAAAGGGCGATTTGAAGGCAGCCCGTGAGATCCGTGAACAGGGCGCACCGGACAACATCGCCTGCAGCAATTATAATGTAAGTGACACATGACAGTGCAATCGACTGGAATTTGCTCAAAGGCCTACTGTAGTGTCCAAGGATGTCCAACAGATTGAGTGATTTGTCTCGTTGCAGTGCTTGCAAGGTAGGGGTGCTTCAAAGAGGATAGGTAGTAAGTGCTCGGTGGCTGAAGCAGGCTTGTCACAGTCATCGTTTTACTGCACACGCACTTGTCAGGTAAGCTTGATTCCTCGCTGAAATGTACCATTACTCACCTCCTTGATTACAGGCCGCGGACTGGAAACGGCACAAACAGTATTGTAATCGTATTGCAAGTGCGGATGATTGAACACGGACTCCTCGGCAGGTGTATATCGCCGACAAAGTTGCTTCGCCCAACATTGGCCTAGTATTCCAACGAATCAAGTGGACACAATCCCGATAACTGGCTAAATCTGGAAGAACAAGTTGTATGAATATTCGCTCCTCGACATACTCGCGGTGGCCACATGGTGTATAGCACGCATTCTGCACGAATCTATCTGTAATTGTACTCCTACCTTATCGAGTCCTTTCGCGAGCCCACATCTCGTAGGTGGCCTACAGACGGTTGTTGTGGTTGAATGTGTAGGGACCATGGTGCCCACCACTTCAGCCACACTCACGCGGAGTGGCAAGCGCCTGCAGCTGCGTTTATATCACGTGGGCGTTGGACGCGTCTACAGACGCTCGGGCGCCGGCTCGCATCCTCGCACAGGCTTGCGCCTGTCGTACCGTCATATTGGAGGCACGGTGTGCCTGGCGTATAAATACCTTGGACCTCTACGACCACCTGCTGCCGCCAGTATCGCTAGGCGATACGTGTACATAGCGTCTCTGCTCACTCTCAGTGCTGACCCGCGAAGGATATGAGCTACCAGGAGAGTGTCGGCGGGCTCCGTCCACCTCCACTCCACCACTCGCGGACGACTTCTGACCTTTCGTCTCCTGCCTCTGCCTCTAGCAGTGCAGGGCCTCGGGTACCTCCGCCGCTTCCCCCAAGGCCGAGTGGGGTGGTGGTCTCGTCTTCAGAGGGGGATAACGTCACTACAGCAGATTCCGACGAAGAGGATGAATTGCCGAATGTGTCTGAAGACTTCGGAGCGTCGTCTTCTACGGTGAACATGCTGAGCAACAAGGACGAGGAGGAGCTTTCCGAAGTGCAGCTGCGTGAGCTTTACGATGACGAAGAGATAGAACGGTTCTTGCACTTGTTCTCTACGGTGGGCCATCTCACGCTTCCCAGAGCATGCCTCACGGACACTCATAATCTAAACTTGAAATCGCAGTACGTGCGGGAGGTCCGAGCCACAGACTCGGTCGCGCCTTCTAGCATCGCACAAGCAGCTTCAGCCAGTGCGCCTGCACTCTCGGATACCCTGTCAGCGAAATCTACGAGCCCTCCACGGCCTCTCCTTCCAAGCACCCCGCCAAAAACATTATCTGAACGTATCGCCTTCGTGAGTCTTGTTACTGTTGCAACCGTGCCTCGCATTGACGCATCTGCGATGGGCAACAGGAATTGTTCTTGCCCCTTCTGCCGCCTCCGAGACCGCCGCCGCCAGAGTTCAGCCTCGGACGGCTGAAGCAAACAGCTCAGCGACTATACGTCGCCCTCGAACCGATATACAGCGTTCTGTTGTTACCTCTGCTGAGGCTAGCTACGTGGCAAGACACAAGGCGAAGCTTCGTCTACTGTGCAGTAGGTGCTGCTGTCTATTCGCGCTTAGGGGAGCGTTAGTGACGTTGCTTGCTCCTCCAGCTCTACTGGGTCTTATGGTATCATGGCTTGCTGTTCTCCGCCCTCATACTCCTCCTGCTGTACAGGCTCATCCGGAGGAAGGTTTACCCTTATCCCAGCCTCGACGAGCTCCGTGCCCACCGAATTCGGATCGACCGCTCCCAGACCTTCGGAAGTACGCTCTCTGCGAGGCTTGCCGCATCGCCTTCGATCGGCGTAAGAGATATGTGGGACCTCTTTAAAGAATACAGACGTGCGCGTAAGCTCAAGAAAGAGAAGTCACATAAGCACGGAGGAAGCGCTTCCGAGGAGAAGGCCGAGGCGAGCGACACGGCGAGTGTGCATAGCGTGGCTACGGAGAGGCCGGAGGAGAACGATGAAGGCCCCACGGAGGAAGTGGATGTCAAAGAGGAAGACCTAAAGCGGCTTGGGCTATCCATCTTGAATGAGGTCGCAGACCTACTGGAACGCGTGAAGAAGTAGGCGATCTGATGACCGAATTGACGCTGTTTTGTGCTGACGCTTCATCAGCATTTTCCTCTGGCGGAACCCAAGCGCTTCTGTGTTTTATGGAGCGGTTAGTACAGATCGTTCGCCGTTGATATGGTCAATCGACTCACAACTTCTTAGGCCCTCCTCGGCTGGTGTGTTCTAGGGCTCCTACCCGCGACTTACTTGGTGAGGTTCGTTGGCTTCCTTGCTGGCGCGTTCTTCTGGCATGTCATTCCCGTCCTGGCTGTCCTACCGGCGTCTGAGAGGTCTCGGTGAGTTATCCTACAATCCAGCATTTAGTGCCGTATTCACCCTTCGTCAGCATCCCCCCGCCTCTCTCGAGCGTACCGACGGATGCAGAATATGCGATGGACCTCATCTCTCAGCGCGTGGCTCGAGGACTTCCTGTGAGGCCAAAGCGCCGGAAGGTACAGAGACGACACTCGCCAAGTCTGGGCGTTGCGACTGCTGCTGACTCTGAGCATCATGACGATGAGCGGAGCATAAGCACCTCGGTGAACTGGAACAAATGGGGCGACCGTCTTGCTTTCACGAAGGATCGCACGGGGGACCTGAGGAACATCTTCCGAGATGGACAGGTGAGTTGGACGCTGCTGCTCTATCCTCGGAATTCTGACAAATGTTCGTTACCAGTGGAAGAAATCAGATGGATGGATGGAGTTTATAACCCCGCTAGCAGCCAAAGTGGTCGCCCCACAAGGCGGACCCGAGAACCGAGTGGATGCGCACAGTAAGTCCCTCCTGCACCCGTCTGCGTCGATCAAACGTCATTGACGCGTGGCCCTTAGCCTTCCCTGCACAATTCAAGCAGCGTCCGGGTCTGATCACGCTGACGCCGACGACGGTGTTCTTCACTCCGCTGCTGTCATCGCGCGCCACATTGTGCATTCCTCTGCAAGACGTGACGGGAGTCAAGAAGAGCAGTCTGATGAAGGGCATCGACATACACTACTCCGAGCCTTTCGTGGACGGCAGCAAGGAGGCCAAGGAGGCCAAGTTCCTGTTCGTTGGGTCTCGCGACGACCTGTTCGCGAGACTGGTGAGCTACGGGGGCAAACGATGGAAGAACGTGTAGGGGATGTGAGATTTGGACAACAGGCGAGTACAGCGTCTTCTCAGTGTCCCTGTCTGCTCATGCGTATGCGACGATCTCCTGTCAGGCGTTTGATCTAAGAACTCTGTATCGAACTACGTATTGACATGGAATGTATCGGTAGCGGCATCATGATACGTCAGTGCAACTTCTCCGAAGTTGGGCGTTTATGGCAATCCCTTGACTGCAGATCCACGCGAGCTGTCGACTGCATTTGCTGAATATACTCGCGAGGGCATTGTTAATAGCATCGTACGCATCCCTGGCCAGGACCTGCCCTCGCATTCCAGCGTCGACTGCGTCCCTGTCCCCTGTGTCCTCCCGCCATCATGTTCTTTTCACCAGACCTCTTGGAACGAAGGGACAGCGGCTATGGCCTGCTCTGGTACGTCGTGTACGCTCGGACGCATACTCAAGGTAACCATGTCAATTAGGCTTGCAGCTACTCTGGGACCCAAGTCGTCTTTCAAGAGACTACCTAAACGCTCCGTGCTCACTGCAGACATCGCTCAACTATGCGAACTCATTGTGCAGCCTGCAGAACCACTCGCTCTGCGCTTGTCCAGCAATCTAATGATCGGTGTTGCTCGGTACGTTTAGTACTCCGTAAAAAGGAGGGTACCAAAGACTAACGCAGTGCGTGACCTGCACAAGAGTGTACAAAGGTAGATGTTGCGCATATACTCCTTCACACAACGTACTGAGAAGGTATATGCGCCAGTGAAGCAGGAGCTGTTCTTCACAGACGTCACAACCTGCTACAACGCGCTCAAGAAGGCCGTCCAGGATCTGAGCTCAATGTCTGCCAATGCCGCGCAGCTACAGATGGGCCAGCCCACCTTGCGGTAGGCACATCTGCTATTTTGACAGCATATGCTATGCCCTAATACTGAGCAGTGCGGAAGCTCTGACCTTGACCGCTGACCCTGGTGCAGCCTTCGGTATTGACTTCGACAATGTGTTTGTAGTGGTAAGTGAGCGTATGTAGACATTGATGTCGCATCTCACCATTTCCCAAAACCAAATCAAGGGCTTGACTCAGGAAGGTAGGATACGTCGTTCTCCCTACATCAGGTTAACTCACGCCCCTCAGCCCAAGTGGAAGATGACGATCTCTCCGACGATGACTTCGACCCTAGGTTCAAGCGGCCCAAAGCTAAGGGGAAGCAGAAGAGAGATGCCCCCTCCTCGGCCATCGTCGAACATGCTCGCGCATTGCACACTCTCGATGAACAACACGGACATCTGCTGAACAGTTCGCTCGGGTTTAGAGGAGGGAGTGCTGCTCCTGGTGGCGGAATGGAAGCGTCCTCATCTCAGTTCGACGGTGGCTTCGGGTTGGGCTTCGACGATAGCGTGTTCGCGTTGCCTGAGGGCGCCGGCGAGGCCGATATCGGCGACGAGCTCGCCCGAGAGCTGGGCGAGGGCTGGGGCGGATCAGTGTTGCGCGGCAGGTACGACCTCTTGCCGCCTAATGTACCGAAACGCTGGCTGAACTGGGCAACTGCTTCAGACAAGACGATGGCCCCAATCCCTTCGATCTTGGAGCTGACGCATTTGATCTCAATGCCGATTTCGCATTCGACGCGCAGGCTCCTGAGCCGGCGACTTCGCCCGGGCTACATGATCGAGGTACGCATGCCCTCACGTAGTCAACGCTAAGTCTCACTCGCGATTGTAGCGAGCCTTCCTCCGTCGGGCTCTGTTGTCGTTCCGCTCGCTCCCTTCAGCCCTCCTGGGCGCGATGGGCTGTCTAACGTCGATGGTCTGCCTCCTCACAAGAGGGCCGAAGCGAGTCAGGCTGCTCCTGGACGCTAGGACAGAGCTTACCGATGATGAATTGAAGGTGAGAGCTCGGCGTGGAGATAATCATAGCAATATGCGCAATGACACGCCGCCTTAGAATGCTCGCGCAAATTATGTCCAGGAGCAAGAACTTCTGAAGCGAGAGATCGCTCAGAAGAAGCTGGAGAAGGAGAGCGGTAAGCTGATTGAGGAAATGATCTATGGCGTACCGAAGGGAGGTGAGTTGTTTATGTCTCCCATGTCCGTGAGCATGGACTGTAACGTACACTGTGTCGACAGTTCAGGCCCCTGTGCTGGTTGATTTCTGGCTAGAGAACTTTCGCATACAAGTCGAGGCACGTTCTGGAGAGCTACATGTCGATGTGCAAGGTGTGTTGCTCTACCCAGGAATAGCGTTTCGTCGGAGATGTGCTCAACATTCATCAGGCGAGCCGCCAAGGAAGAGGCGAAAGCTCTCAGATATGGACGTAATGAATGAGAATGAAGAGGCTGCTCGCGGAAATGGTTTCCAGATGGATGTCGATCAGAACTTGGGTTATGACCTTGGAGGCGGTGACTACATCGGCTTCCGTACGTCTGGATGCCGGATCTCACTGCGGAACGCTCTTGACTCACGTTATCGCAGAGGATGTCGGAGATGGTTACGAACTCGACCGCATGCGCTCGTCAGAGGTAAGCGAAGTGAGTAAAGCCGCACCACGCAGCTGATTGTTGTATACAGGAGCCTGGACAAGCGCGCCGTGGCTCTCGTCCGCCCTCAGCCCTCGGCAGCCACTTCGACTTTGACCTCCGGCTTACGCAGGACCAGGGGTCAGCATCCCAGCGGAGCGCCTTTTTCCCGTGGGATCATGCAGGCCCCAGTTCTTCTGCTGCCGGTGTGGCCTACGAATTCGATGGCAGCGATGCGTACAGCGCCTTGCGGTCTGCGAGCAAGAGGGGCCATTCGATCGGGAGCAGGCGCGAGAGCTTGCTACTGCCCGGCGCTGGCGCCATCCCGCCTTCTCCGGCGTCGATGGGTTTGCGGAGTTCACAGGTCGGTGGAGAGGACTTCCAGTTCAATGGTGAGCATTACAGCACATCGTACGACCTGGCAGGTCATTGATATGGACGTAGTGCCCGAGGAGCAAGGCGCCGTCGAAGAGTCCCAGCAGTCAGGGATATTGACCCTCGAACGCAACTCGTTCAACTTCTTAGAGTTTGTTCACCCGTTCGTTCCGCGTGTGACCGCAGCACTCACATGCAACCAACTTTGACAGATACGCGAAGATGCAAATTAGTGCGAATCCATCTGCGACGTCCGAGCTACCTTTCGACGACGTTGTCCCGAAAGCCACCAGCACACGACGTGTAGCGGCAGCTGCCTTTTACCACTGCTTAGGTACTACATTGGCTAGAAAGGTACCACAGTATCTAACAATTGTTACCCACCTTCTAGTTTTGTCGACCAAGAATTTGATCAACGTTGGTCAAGACGTGCCATACGGCCCTCTGAAGATACGGGTGAAGTAATTGAACATGCACGATGGGCCAGACCACATGCTCGACCTACCAGCTCTAGGTGATTTGCATGCCGTTTCACATAAGACAGCATATGTGCTTCCATACGCCGCCTTGACCGCTCCAAGTGCTACCCGAATATCGAGTTGCTCTTGCTAGAATGTCTCGAGGACAAGGAGTGTGTGGGCGCCAGAGCGGCGGAATATGCGATGATTACATAAGTGAAAGCGGTCGGATGAGTGGACGGTGCGAGACGCCGAATAATTAAGCGCGATGAGTTTGTCGAGTCGGACCACCGCACGCTGCACTTCCCCACTCTCTTTTATATGAGCCGCTATCTGGCTTCGCTCCTTTCCACCACCGCCCGCCTTAGAACCAGACCCCCAGTACAGCTGTCTCTCTCTCGCACAATGACCTCGCGCGCTGTCGAAGCTTCCCGGGCCGTGCTCAAGTCTATTGACCTCGCTGCTGGCTATGACCCCGAGCAGACCCGTCTCATGGAGGAGAGGTGTATCCTCGTAGATGAGGAAGACCGTGCACTGGGCGCAGCGGACAAGAAGACCTGTGCGTCGAATTTGACTGAATTGACTAGATGGACATATCGACTGACATGAGCGCGCGCTGCAGGTCATTTGATGGAGAACATCAACAAGGGCCTCCTCCACCGCGCGTTCTCCGCGTTCGTCTTCCGCCCGAGCGACGGCAAGCTGCTCCTGCAGCAGCGCGCGAGCGAGAAGATCACGTTCCCGGACATGTGGACGAACACCTGCTGCTCGCACCCGCTCGACGACTTTGAGCAGGAGAAGATCGAGAAGGACCAGCTCGGCGTGCGCGTCGCTGCCTCGCGCAAGCTCGAGCACGAGCTCGGCATCCCGCAGAGCCAGACCCCGATCGACGAGTTCCAGTACCTCACGCGCATACACTACCTGGCGCCCTCGGACGGCCTTTGGGGAGAGCATGAAGGTGCGTGATTGGAACCTCCGATTCCGATCGGCGCACGGACTGAGATGGTTCCGCAGTGGACTACATTCTCTTCCTTACTAGGGACGTCACGGTCAAGCCTAATCTGAACGAGATCCGTGACTACAAGTACGTCGACAAGGCGGAGCTCCAGGCGATGTTCGAGGATCCCTGTAGGTCATGCGCTCTTTGTCAGTTCACCCTCGTGCTGACTGGGGTTTTCAGCGAACTCCTTTACCCCTTGGTTCAAGCTGATCGCGCGCGACTTCCTCTTCGGCTGGTGGGACGAGCTTTTAGGCTCGTCGGGACAGCGAGGGCCGTGTACACGCAAAGAGCCTCGCTGGCCTTGTAGACGGCAGCAAAGTGGTCAAGATGGTATGAACTGCCGCTCCTTGTATATATCATTTTAGATACCCTGCTGGGCACTTTCACATCACGTTTCTTGGGGAGCTTCCTGGCGAGATGGGCTCGGTGATTTACGTCAGGCGGTCAGAAGGCGGCATCAGGCAAGCAAGCAGCACGAATAATTGTTACGTCGGCCCTTCTGATTCATGGCATCTTATACTCAAACAAGAAGGGATCCATGGTGCCAGGCTCAAGCCACTACGAGAGACGAGCGTTGGACGGGGGGTGATGACTCTCAAACCTATACTAGGATTGGAGGCCCCTCTATAGGCTCGACGAATCCAACTCGCAAGACCTTGGCCGTCTAGAATAGGATAGCCACAAAGGTAAGGGCGAAGACGATGGTAGGAGCTTGGACGAACATCGTTTGCAGATTCACGAAGTCGCTGAGCAGATGTGTGGCGAGGAGGATGACTGACCATGTGGCGAGCGCGCCGGGCAGACAGTGGATTACTGCCAGGGGCTGGAAACC
The DNA here is from genome assembly GCA_008973685.1 of Trametes sanguinea. Classification (NCBI taxonomy): domain Eukaryota; kingdom Fungi; phylum Basidiomycota; class Agaricomycetes; order Polyporales; family Polyporaceae; genus Trametes; species Trametes sanguinea. Next base: position 2,087,114 of record WAHA01000001.1, on the reverse strand, counting down.
CAGCGTGGGGTGCTCGACGTCCGAGAGATGCAATGCCCTGTGCGGTATGCATATCAGCGGGTACTTAAGGCGGGTGTGGTAACGAGAGTGGGACAAACCGCAAGAAGTGCGTCAAACTTATCTGCATCTGCGTATCTCTGTAGCAGAAGAAGGCTACTGCCGACCCCGCCCAGTGCCAGAGCGACGGCAAGAGAACCCAAGGACGCCGAGATGGGGTTGGTAGGGCGAAGGACGGAGATCACGCCAATGCTGCCGGAGAACTGATTATCGATGTGTTCATTCAAGGCGGGGCTACTTACACAGTCAAACCTATAGACTATTTGGGGAGACGAGCGGGTGAGCACCGCTGCAGGTCGAAAATGAGCAGTAGAAATGCGCGTACTGTCATAGAATTGTTCTGCCATTCCTTGAGCCTTGCAGCACCATATTCTTGACAATGCATTGCATATGCGAGCTCATCGTTGAAGAGCAACTCAAGCTCCTCGTTACGACGACCGGGCATATTGAACATCAGTACGTTGTAGCTGTCCATCAGTATGCTCCGTTGGGGAGCAGGTTTGTCGAGACGCTGCTGTTCGCGGGAGATCCTCGCGTGGTCCGCACCGTAGTATGTGTTGTATCTGTGTTTAGCTGTTACGTATCAGCTTCGAGCGTAGAATCTGGGGCCATAGGTTGTTCTCACCGACATTCGCCCAAAGGCGGGCTATGTTAACAGGGTCATCAGCATGTCTGAGCACTGAGATCGCGAGAGAGCGCACCGATCGTCCATTGAATATAGACGTTGTCCTCCTCTGCGTTATCAAGACCGTCAAATCACTTCCACAAAAACGCAGGCGAACGCCAGGACTCACTGATCGGACTCGAGGATGTTCATGAATTGCGTGCAATCACTCACGCTATACGGGAATGTACTATACAAGCGCGAGGTCATGAGATCTAGAGATACTGTCAATGAGCAACACGAGGAGAAGGCGGACAGAGAGTGCGCACCTGCCCTGGCGAAGTTGAGTATCTGGTACAATTCCCTTCGCGAGGCGACTGATATAGCACGGTGCGGGAAGTACTCGCGATGCTTCCAGTATTGCTGTTGCAAGAGAAACCCTGGGAGAGGCTGGCCGTGAGCTTTCGCTGCTATGCGATTTGGATCGTCACCCACCCAAGTGCTCAGGAGAACTTGCCAGGAACATCTCCATATTCCCGAAACCGGGGCACACGTCGTCGATCCAGAAAAGCGACCGATTATCGTGGTTGACCAAATAGTACTTGCAAGTTTGGCCTTCTGCCTCCGGGTTCAGGTATATCTCGTAATCCTTTGGCATTGGCGACTGAAGAGCCTTAATCCGCGCTCGGAAGAGGTCGATCCAGCATTTCAGTCCGCCCAGGCGCTCCATGGGAATGTCCGTCACGATGTGCTCGTCGCACTTGACGTAGAACGGGGAACCTTCAGGGTTCACATACCAAGTCCAGCCCTCAGGGTGCTACGCGAGTACTGCGTAGAATAGTCACGATGGTCAGCAAGTGACAAGCACGAAGGACGTGCATGAACTGACTTGAAAACGGGCGCCGTCGTATTGGCTCCTCCTGGAATTGGAAAGTAGCCGTGCGTCACCCTTAAAAGTCAACAACCAGGCCATTGTATGGATACAAAGAGAGCATGTACTTACAACGCTCGCCTCTCACACCGGTCGTTTTCGCAAGGCGCAGTGGGCATGATCTGCAAAGTGCCTTGATCCCTGCACTTCTCGTCGACATCGTCGGAGATATTATCTATGTTGTCGTAGTGCGGCGGATTGGTGCAGAGCATGCCAGTGCGGCGATTCCACAAGGATAGCGGTATCCATACCGCTTATGGGAAGGCGGGTGCGAGAATGCAACCTACGGTAAGTCTACGTCGCCGAGGTTTTATACACTCCGGTATCAGGGGTGTGAATGATCAGGGAAAGCAGCATGGTTCAGGGCCACCAACTTAAGCCCGCAATGTCCATGAGAATGAGGTAACGCCGCTGAGGGAACTCGAAGCTGAGGCGAGGAGCCCATGGCGAGGCTGTCAATCGATCTACCGTAGGCTTGCGTGCCATGCTGGTCCGTTGCAGACCTGCTGAATCGGTAGGTTCGGTGGGCAGAAGCATCGGGAATATGTTCATACCGACGACGGTCTTCCAAACTGCTCATGAGCACACAGCGCCCAGGTATACAATACCTGTGTAGAACCAAACTAGATCAATCACAAGGCGCCAGCCCATGAGCCCGTTCAGAATCCGGTTGAATGGATCGATGTGGCAGGTACCACAGGTGCTCGTGGTATTTAATTGAAGGCCCTGTACGACAAGAAGCCCGTGAATGTCCAATGTTTGTGAGCTCCATGAGAAGAGCCACTAGGGCTTACCTCCTTTGGCGAGATCAGACATGGAGGAACCGAAAGTATGCGCCTCAATAATACCCATGATACATGTATAGTCGGATTTGCCCGCCCTTGCATGTGCTTCAGTGACGGTAGAGGTACGATCTGGAAGTCGGCACAGCGAGGGTACCGCATGCGCCAGAACATCAGACTATACAGCCCGTGCATAGGAATATCACTGCCACCATGACCTGCATATGTGGATTCTGCGCCAGGCCTTCCAACATGACAAGATGAAAGAGAATGAGCGCCGCCGCGGCGTGGGTGGTCAGATGCCAGGTAAGTATGTGAGTACTGCCCGCAGCCTCTCGCCGCCTTGAAGTTGGTGGCACCGTGGCAGACCGTGGCACTGCACATGGCCATAAGCGCCGAACGCCCGAGTCCTTGGGAGGCGCTGCCGCGTTCACATTGGGTTTCTGTTGTTTCTGTTTCCTGCTGCCATCGTGGTCATATGAGCCGTCCATCCTTGTCCGCTTGACCTCCCCTCGACCATTCCACCCAGGAGCTATCCCTGCATGCAGTTCTTCAAGCCTTGCGATGGCTCTTATCACGACGAACCTGGGCTGCATCTGACTCCCCTTCTTATAGGTACCAGCTTTCGTACGGTCCATCAGCAGCGAGTGCTATTTGACCCTGGTCGCGAGAATCACATCGTCTGCTCGCCTCGGCGTAGCAAACGGCTGCTGTTGTTGATACATGACAGGATTGTTCAGTTCGAAAGCGAGGCGTATCTGAGACTAGTACGCCGTTAACTGAAAGAGGCAATGCGACAAGACACTCTTGCGTTAACAGTCTATTTGGATCCATGTATGTCCTGTCCTTCTCTTCATCGCATCTGGCGTTGACAGTACCTATGACTCGTCCAGAGGTTGTGAGTCTATGATACGCCCGTATGGAGTGCTTACGTCGTGCACCTGTACACAGGCTTTTCGATCGTACTCTCAAGCGATAAGGAAGAAATGCTGCCCTATGGAAGTTGGCCGTGCGCGCTCGGATGACTAACGCTGACCTCTCATGAGCGATACACCTTGATACGCCTCAGGCGCTGTCCAGTTTTAGTACAAGATCAAGTCCGCTGCACGCTGATCGCCCGCCATTGTTCTGCCATCATCATGACTGCACGACTCTGCCTACCGTATGAGTTTGCCACTCATTTTCTGAATCCCTGTCAGTCTATACTGTCTCGAGGGATACTGAATACTCGTCATAGGAACAGATGACGTCTGCCGCATATCTGTCGAGATGCGAGTTTCATCCGAGGATCTATATTGCAATCGTTGCGCTCACCAAGGTATCACTGTCAGCTGCACTCTGCCAATCAAAGAAGCCACGACCGCAACCGGTGCACTTTGGGCGCATATGAACACGTTTTTCATTCGGAAGCTCGACCCTATCGTGCGAAGCTTTCTGAGCCTGGCGGTGCTGTGAAGATACGGCAAGCAATCACAGGTGGCGATGTCTCAGACTGCTATGAAGGCATGAGGCTTTTGACTTGTCAGAACATCAACCTCTTGACTTCCCGTCTATCACACTCTTACGCCAGAGAACATAAGCACGGACCTGCCCGATCCCTGCCCGGATGACGACTCAACCTGACACAATGTGACTAGCACGACCACGGCGCCCTCTCCTCTCTCCCCCTCCCCCCCTTGCGGTTGATTAAGCAGTATAGTATTCTTGTGTTGTAACCTGGCACGCCGTGTGCGTAACCTCCGCGTGGGTCCGGGGGAGTTCTGACACCGCCGTGGTGTCTGCCCGGCGCGTGTACCCCTTCCGTGGCAAGAGGCTCGAGCCCGACAGCGCAAGCGCTGCCGCAAAGCACGGACAGGTTTAGAACCCGGTGCCCTGCCCTTCTTGGGGCCAGCGCGGTGCGCACGGCGATGACCTTTCCCTTCTCTCTTATCTTGGTACCTCCTTCTCTCTGCACCCCACTCACCCATTGGCTCTACGTTACAGCAACTATATTTCTCGCGACGGCACGTCCGTTGCACCACCCCACACCCCCCTACTTACGTACATGTGATCCCTCTGAGCAGATGACCCCGTAGACACCCGTAGCTTACTGCCTACCATAGGGCTCGGCCCTCCCGGGCAATAAACAAGGATTCAAACAAACAAACAAACATAAGCACGGAATCTGTCATCGTCAATATCGCCCGGGACACACCCATGTTGGAAACATTAGTCCGTGACGGCAAGATACACAATGCGCCCGCCGATGCTATCGATGTTTGCAGAGACAACATGAGCATCGCGGGCGGATTGAAGAAGATTGATTCAGAGTCTCGGTATGTTACCGTCATGCTTGATCACATATGGCAGGAGCAGACTGAGCGACGAATGTCAGCTGGACGGGACGTCTTCCAGTACATGTCAAGGATGATTCCGCGCGGATCAGTAGTGCCTTGCACTGGTAGTACGCTCGGTCTCATACTTCAAATGAGCTACTGTCTGATTTGGTGGTCTCCGTCAGCAGCGCAGGAGCTCCTCTTGTTTGGGTAAGCACCTTCATTGATACCGACAGTTTTCAGATGAATAACAGCAGTTATCAGAGTTCCGATGGAAGATGAATCGTCTTCGGACGAGAGTTCGGACGACGATTCAAGCGAATATACTTTCATTCCGAAGGGTACAGGCACAGGATCAACCCTTGGGCATCCCAAGCCCACCGTTTTCCCTGGACGGGGACAAGACACTACATCGCCAGTTCGGCTGCCTTCTGGTCAGCGCCCAGATGGCAAGGCTGGCGATACCTCGCCTTCGGCGCTGCCGAATATGCAACAAGCGAAGAGCCAAGGGCGAGCCGATGAAGCCAATGCAAAGTCTGGTAGCCAACTCCCTCCTTGTCCCGGGCTAGGCAACCCGGTGAGACGTAACGCGCACTTTGCGGCCTCGTCAACTGAAAGCTCACCGATTTGGCAAGGCCCTCAAGGTACTCCAACAACCACAACCCCGTCCTGAGAGTAAGGAACCAAGTGGCGGCACTCACACTCCTGCTGCAACAAATTCGAATTCCACCCAGGGGACCCTTAGCCCGCTCGCCAAATCCCAAGGCAAAGCGGCGACTGCTAGCAGTGCCCCAGCTCTGGATCAGACCTTGGGCAGCAGATCACCGGCCCGGTCGTTCAGAAGCTACCTTCCCAAGAGCTCTAGGAAGTCGCCGGGCAATGACTGGATATGAAGATAATGTATGTATACTATGGACATTTGCCCGTGGAGCATGGTTGGTTTCTTGACTATCGGGACTTTGTAGCCGAGCGCTCGCTCACGTCATCCGGGCGCATGAGGACACTCGCTATTAGACATGTCTTTTATAGCTTTCTCGGACGTTGATTCCGATAGTACGCGGACTAGTACGCACCTGACGTTCTACATCTAGCCTGTGGGGCTGCACTCGTAGTGCAGTACGAACCAGCAGTCTCCTTCGTTGACTCAACGGGTGCACCTTACACCACATCTACGCCCAGGCAGATTAGCTTTCACTGCAGAGGAGCTACTCGTCGTCTTGTGATCACGACGCGTGAAGTGGGCGCACACCTGTCCAGTGTGAAAAAATCGGCTTGCAGAGAGCAGGAAGCTGCGTGTGGTCGCCGGGCGTGACCAGTGTCATACATCCTCATACATCGCGCGCGGCGCGACCAATTCACAACTGGCGTTGCGCGCTAACCACTGTGGGAAGTGAGAACACTGATTTTCAGCGGAAAGAGCAGTGAAATTCAGATTTCAGTGTGCGGAACACTGAAAGTGGTGACACTTAAATTCACTGCGCGTCTATTATCAGTGTTCATAATTACCATTTTCAGTGTTTGCCAAAATCAATGTTCTGAACACTTATTTGTGCACACTGAAAAACAGTGTGATCATACCACTAGTTATCGAAGCACAGATTATACGGATAGCTCATAGAATACAAACGTCTGACCCGTCGCTAGCATCTCCATCGACGGCGGACACGCAAGTCGCGTGTTATCTCGTCGCGTACTTAGAGGAAGACAGGGACCTCCGACACCCCAACTTGCCTTATTTGGTACTGTTACCCGCTGACGTCACATTTCACGACTCTTAGACGAGTCGCTCGCCAAGTTCAGCCATCAGTCTAACTTGCCTTCCTACCACCATTTTGTCTGCTCGCTTAACTCTGACCTCGCTCGCGGCAGCTTATCTCTATGCTTGACCATTAATTACCCTGCACGCGTTGTTTGCGATCTCGTTAAGACTTTTCAGGTTGAAATTAGCCGCATATAGCCACTGATTCGTACTCGAAGCTTCCCGGAACAACCAAGTCAAAGTGCAAGCCGCGTCAAGTTTAGGGCCTTCATGTGCGGCGACCCTTGCAAGGGATGTGGTTGGGTACGCTTAGTTGTCCAATGCGGCGTCCATCTTCGCCGTGTCTGCCTTGTCCTAATTACGCCAGACTTCCTCGAGCACGCACCACCCGTGACCCGGTACCAGCTTCTCCGAGGATGCTCCTCACGCGAGCCTCCGTCAGCGTACCTACAGCACCGTACACAGCCCGCTCGTATCCCCGTGCGCTCCGCAGTGCACGCCTGGGTCGTCGAAGACATGCGCAGCGTCCAAGCGCACGAATAGGGTGGAGACCCGGAGCGCGTGGTGAGTCCTATTCTACTTGGCTGCTTAAGCCCATTTCCACCAATATAGATATGTGGTTAGAGTATGCGCGAGTAGAGGCATCTATTAAGGTATGTACATCCTCGTGTATTCTACCTCTAATGACTTGGCATACTGACGACTGTGAGTGCAACCCGAGTCTTAGCGGCGCGGCAGTGGTAGTATGGCTTCGTAGTCGGGTAGTCACATTACGAGCCTGTATGTTACGAGCCTGGTCCCAATATATGCTTGATATCATAAGAGCTCGCAGTACACTATGAACAGAACCGGACGCCTGTGCGAGCAAATTCTCTCACCCAGTGAACATTGATTCTTAGTGTTTCGGGAATTCATTGTCCAAAACACTGAAATCAGAGTGTTTTCGCAGTGCAAAACACTGAATTTACGCGTTTTCGCGATTTTCAGTGTTTTTGACACTGAATCAAGGCAATGATTTTCAGTGTACGCCGCTGGTTTTCGGTGTCCCTTACACTGATTGTGCAACTGTTTCGAACACTGAAATTCAGTGTTCTGCCTTCCCACAGTGTAACGACGTACACACCAGGATTACCACGGCTACGGTCATAGTACAATTCGCCGGCTCTTTGTCTCGAACGTCGTCTTCGCTCATCCCCATCTTGCTGTTAGTCTACCTCCATGACAGGCAAAGCAATTGCTGTACTCGTTTACACGACAGTACTTGAACATGGCTGTCCTCGCCGGGTCAGGTCCGATATCGCTGTGCACCAGAGAATATCGCTACCCGACGTCTCATGATCGCGCCTGCAGTGAGTCTACGCCAGTGGGCATGTTCCATCGTAAATGTGTACGAGAAGCTGATTGAGTCTGTGGGTGGCCTGTGTCAATGTAACAGCCCGAGTACTACCCCTCAATTGCACGACGCCGCCGTGACAACTGCAGTTGAGGGGGCCGCGCACCTTGGACATACTTATTTGCGTCCAATACGTGCCGTACACACACACAACGCGACGCATTCTGCGCTTAACCTTGCTCGTTCTGATCCAAGGCGGCGTGTTCACGGGCATCGCTGCGCTGTCATCCATGATCCTCTCGAGACGTCCGGCGGACTTGGCAATATGGTATTCCTGTTCTGTGCTGCGCTGGATGTGCGAGTCGACTTAGCTATGCTGAGCGAATCATCGGGCGGAATGGTGCCGCGCCTTCTCTGACCACTAGCCACGAGGACTACATTGCCTCCGAGCGACGATTGGGTACGGTTCTATGCTCACCCAATTATTCGTGGCTTACCAATTGCACAGGAGCGCCAGGACCATGAGAAGTGCATTGTAAAATTATCAGACGCTGCCTTGGCACTGTTCACCGGCACCCTTCGCCTACCGCCTGTGTATTTGGCTTAGGCTTCCAGTGGGCTGTCAAAAAGACGTACCTCAGTCCAGCCCCGCTTTGGGTTGTGCGGTGCTGACTTTGCTGAAATTCGCATTTCGAGGCTTGTTGTCACGACCGGTGCGAGATTCTCATACCTATAAAGACTCCCACTCGACATATCCTCAGAAGCAGATCGACCCTCGGCCTGCTCAATTGCACATTCTAACCTCCTTTCCATGGCGAGCACCAATAACGATATCCCAGGCACAGGCCTAGGTCTTGTGGAGGGGTGGGTACAGTATGTCCCACCTTACTGTCGGGCTCCTAATGTCAATTCTCTATCATCACTTTCATTCAGCACCTATATCGAGAGCTCCGTTGCGAACTCGCAAAGCATCGGACGACGGGGTGGTTGCTCGCCCGAGCGCAGAATGCAACCTCATCCACGTCTCAGGTTGTAATCAGGTGGGTTCCTGGTGGTCCCACCCGCGAGCCGCCCTTTGACAACTTGTATAGTGTGTATGGATTCACCGCAACGGGGCCTGAGAAGTCTACCGCGCCTGAATCAATAGAATTTGATGACTCTTCCGCGTAAGAAGCTCACAATCTTTGGTGGTTGTGTCCGAAGTCTGACTTGTAGCCGGTATGCACAGGTCTGAGGACGAAGACGGATTGGAGCCTTACGACGGGACCCGCTGGATACCCAAAGGAGGTTCGACGAACAACTCCACTGGGAAGCCCAAAGAAGTCGTCAAACCGCCAGGGTCGAAGTGATTCCTGATGATAGCAAGGACAATGGACGTATGCTGTGGCTAGGGACTCTCGCGCAGGACTATAAGCGTTCACCTGGACTATGAATGTACTCATTCGACTTCTTACTGCGACGAGTTCCTTACTGCAGCATATGCACTCCTCAAATCACCTATGTTCCCACTGTGTGTGCATTCACACCGGCACGAATCTTCACGCTATTGCAATGTATACGAGGTCAGGTGGTTATCGACAGCAAAGATTGACTCCGTGGAAGCGCTGGGGCGTGTGTTCTCTGTAGTAATATGCGGACAATCAAGCTCACGCATGAAAGCGCGATCAAACTCTTCTTCTTGATTCCGAACCTCGACATTGCATACTATATGCTGCACGCATGCGCCATGCAGCAGTGCACCTCGGCGCCCTGATGGAACAAGTCATGTACGTCCAATCAGCCGGAAATCATCGCACAAACCTTGCTGCACATCCAGTACGGCCTTAAGTTGCGCCTCAAGCCACCCAGACGGCCCATCCAGCGGTGGAAGCGCGGTCGGATCCTGCGACTGTCGTGATGCTCATCAATCAAAGTCTGCGCCCCTCCCTCTACAACTCGTAGCTTCGCACGATGTGGTTGAAACGTCCACCTTCTGCATCAGAAGTTACCACAGGGAGCCTCGCCACTCCCTCGAAGACGACCGTCCTTGCCCGTCCCAGCAGCGCTTTCTTCTTCCATGCCAACTGTGGGCCCCGTCTTGCCTGAACAAAGGCCAAGGGTTCGCGGAATTGTCCAAATTCGACCTTCGTTAGACGCTACCAAGGGCCCTCGTGGCCTTCCGAGACGAATGCCACCGGCCGCGGGCTATGATTTGACATTGCTCGACCACATCCTGCGCTTAGCGCTCCGGTGAGGATGGCTCCGTCGCTCGAGTTCGGCGGTTGCTCATGCCTCAGGCTGTATGGCAGGTCGCGCGATTTCCGGAAGCACCCTTCTATCGAATGTGTACAGTGGCTGTCAGCCTGCGCTCCGTCTCGAATGCCAGATAGAGCAGAGCATATATACCGCTACTGAACATTTCTGAGCGAATCCCAGCTTCCACCACACCTACAACTTGAATCACCTCGCATATCCCATCTTACCTCTACACCTACAATGACGGTCGTCCCCAATCCCGCCGCCAATGCCGACCAAGTTCCCATCGCTGACCCCACCCCCGCAGCTACTGAAGTTAATCTGAACGACGCGTTGATTGGCACCTCGTATGTCCTCCAGCAGCAGGGCACCATCATTCACTTACCCAACAAACGCACAGTACCGTTGTCTCACAGGGCATGCCGTCTAGCGAGCCGGTTGACAACACGCCCGTGACTACGCCCGGTGCAACAATGGCTGCAGAGTCTGCACTCTTACCTCCATGCGAATTCAGGGGCAGGTGCGCATCTATCAGACATTGCATATCACCCAATGTTCACGACATCGTCTAGCGCATCCAATACGAGCTCCAGCAGTGTCCGACTGGCCGTGACACCGGAATTCGCCTTCGTGCGGACGTCGTAAGTCAGCGTGTTCCTCCTGATCCTGTTCTCGGGTTGATCGTCACAACCGCTGCAGGTCTGACTGAGGATTATGATGACGACGACGACGACGACGATCTGGGTGGTGGCTGGAGGCCGAAAGGCGTCCCTAATGACTCCTCGAAAGGCAAGAGGAAGGAGACTCACCCGTCGACTCCAACGACCACGCCTGGTCAGATCGCCGGTAACGACCAATCCACACAACCTGCTGACGGTGGCAGTGGTGGCACCGTCGAATCTGAAAGCTCTAACAACACCCGTGTTAAAAGCGCGGCCAACGGGAAGGCGCCGACAAAGAAGTAGGACGTCCCAGGCTCGCCTGCGTCGGATCGTGCCTCTTTCCTTTTGGCAGCTTGCTAGCTGTGCATGGACAAGCGATGTGGATAGTCACCTTCATCACGGACAATTGTTGTTGGTTCCCTTCGAATGCCAGACACGTATATTCTCTTTCTTTTGAGGGTCGGGCGGGGCATCAAGACACAGCCTGCAACCATCTGGCATGCCAGTACCAGACCAGAAACCCTGTGCAGGCTCTCGTAGCTCTACCCTTTGATCTTGACAGCTGGATAGGGCGACTAGCCCACAGCCTGCGAGCGACCCTGCAAATGAACGCAACTCTATCAGCTTATGCTCCGTTTCGAGTGCTGGAAGGAGCATTCATGCATTGCATAAATACCTCGGCCGACGGTCAAAGCTAAGCCTATCTCCTGCCACCTGCTAACCATCCACCACTCCCGCCCCGTCACCACCCTGATCCTGCGTGCATCACTCCGACGCCGACGATGACGATGACAATCGCTGATCCCGTCGCCGATACCGTCCCTGACGATTCTCTCATGGCTGGGAATGCCGAGCCTTCGGGCGCGGTGCTGGTCCAGGTGCTGGTGGAGACCTCGTAGGTCCAGTCGGCACCGACTCCGCGACTGGCAGCTGAGCATATGAATCATGCAGCACCGTCATTTCTGGCAGCGGACCTCTGAGCGATTCCCACCGTCAGCACTCCTATGACAACGCCTGCAGCGACCACGGCTGCAGAGGCAGCCCCCGCCCTCCCTTCCGAGATCGCTAGCGGGTATGCCTCTCTTGAACCTTCGCACCGTCAAGTGCTCATGGCCAAATCCTAGCACACCCCGCGGTACCTTTGGCACAGTCCCTCCGGTCGCTAGCAGGGCGGTCGTGCTGGAGCAGCTCTCGTGAGTCATTCTTCCGTTCTTGGGCCGTCATCTCAGAGGGTCCGCGAGCTGAGCGCTGACACCTCGCTCCAGGTCGGAGGAGAGTGATGAAGACGAAAACCTGGGTTGGATTCCAAAGGGTGGAACGACACCCAACGCTCGGGGAAAGACGAAGACGACGGTTCCAGCTGTGCCGACCCCACGCCCAAGCACTACAAGCGGAGGTGCTGCCGCCTCGACTCAGAGTAGCAACCCGTCCAAGGCAACGAAGACCAACACCACGAAGACACCGCAGTCGCAGCGCAAATAGTATGCAGCGGACACCTTGAATAAATTTCCCGGGATCGCTGTAGTGAATACCCTCCTTGCTTTGCCCATGCCCTCGTCTTGTTCAGTGACTCTTCTATGAATCTTCTTGTGCGATTAGTGGGTACTGGCGCTTCTATGCTTCTATGTGAGATGTAGCTGCAGTCCTTGTATTTGTCAGCTCGCGACAAGGCATCATATGCCACCTTTACATCCATACACATTGACTTTACCTAAGAGAATTCGTGACGCACATTGCAAACAGTAGCGACATAAGCACCAGCCCAGACGTCAGGCAGACATGAAGCCCAGATAAAGTACACAGACATTCGCGCAGCTAGCACCAAGACACAGGACACATCTACAGGCAGTCATCACGGGCCTCCGTGACCGTGGTGACTGCGGCTCGCCCTGCTCTCCGGGCGAAGGTCCTCGCGCGCGCCGGGGCGCCATGGCAGGCTCCTGAAGACCCACATCTCCTTGCGCCGACCAATGCCGAGGAAAGACTTGGAGCCTATCGGGATGGTGCCGCTCAGACGGAAGCCAGCAGCGTTGAAGAAGTGCAGGATGAACGCGATGAGGGTGTTCTTGTCCAGCGCGGGTGCTATAGAGCATTAGCAGAGAGGGGAATATGAGTGAACCGGGCGACGAGATGTGCGAAAGAATCGAAGGAGGAGGCGAAAGATGCTCACTGCCGTAGCTGCCCTTCTTGACTTCGAATATGCGGGTGTTGTTCTCCGTCGCGCGATCGGCGGTGAACCGACGCGGGAAGGTGCGACGAAGCTCCGCGCTGAGCTGATCCATTAATTCTTCTGGAGCCTCGGAGATTGTCAGACGATCGCCCTTCTTGGAGAGCGTCATGATGAAAACTTGAGCTTCGAAGTCCATGTCGGTCTCCACGAAAACTAGCGACGGTGGTTTAAACTGCGGAACCTGGTCAGTGCTCGAGATTTAGGGTATGCCTAGAGGTAGACTGGATTCTTACTCGGCTACCAACGTTGATAGTCGACAAATAGGTGAAACCCTGTAAATCCGATCAGTATTAGGTTTGCATGCTGTGTCGGCGCACGCACCCTCCGCGCAAGGATCATGTAGAGGAGCCAGATCATCTTGCCTGCCCTGAGACCCGAGTCTACGTCAGCCAGGGCATGTGCACGAATGTTATAAATACCAACATTATGGCTTCCAGGCCGCTGCTGGCCCACGGGGTCCCAGCGAAGTCAACCTGCCATTTTCCTCGATGGTTCAGGATGTGATTCGCCCCAGGAGGCCATATGGGTATAAGTTGTGCGGTCAGCTCTTCACCGAGTGAATGGTCGTCCATGTTCTCGATCGAGATGTGACTGGCCGACCGCATGGTGAGGATGAGGTGGTCTGCGGAGCAGTTATCGAGATGAACGGGAACGGCGTTACGATCGTACAAACGGATGTCACATACCAGACGGGGGGCGTGGGATGGAGCCTGACCGCATCCTCGACCCTGAGCGTGTCCGCTTGCGGCGCAGCGACTCGGGTCGCCCTCTGGAGGGATTACCAAGTCTGTCGGGTGTTTTGTTTCTCTTCATGGCCGACTTGAGAGGCTTGAGGTCGGGCCTGCCAGGTGTGGACTGCCCGAGAAGACTCGCGCGCCAGCGGCCGCGGTCCTACCTGGCTGCAAGTGCGGCGTGGTGGGGGCCATCTGGTCATAGTGTGGCGGGTACACGGGGAAGGGCTGGGCGATGGGTGGCGATGGCCCGGGGGTAGGATATCCATAGCCGGCGAACTGTTGTGCATAGGGCCCTGGCTGGATGTATGGGCCTGCAGGTGCTTGCTGGCCGTAGAATCGATCGTTTCCGAATGCCTGCATGGCTCGTGGCGGTCGGACGCTAGGCTATGTGGGTTTCGGAGCGCGCGAAGAAGTCGGCGAGGGTCGAGAGATTGCAAGGATCAGGAATCTATCACCTAGCGCTGCAGAGCGTCAGAGCTATGAGCAATTGAGCGAACCCCGAGTGGGAGGAGGAGGACTCGAGGGGAGAGGAGAGAGACAAGGCGGTCGGGGGCGTCCGCAGAGAGTACGACACGACTCTCAGGCGCTTCCCAGCGAAGCGTGCAACGAGGCAGATGGAGCATCCTCCAGATTCAGACAGAAATTATCACGCCCTGATCAGGCATGGCCGTCCAGCCCAAGACAAAGCAGCGGTACAGAAGCCATCAGAGCGCGTACGGGCGAGTACAGCCTCGAAGACAAGGAGAGACGGAGCCCAGCAGCAGCCTGTCCGTCGAGAGCGTGCGTCCTGAGTGAGGTCAGGCTGTGGTGGCACTAGCACTGGCCAGGACGACGAGCGCGTGTTCGCACGCGTCGGACGGGCGCCTAATGGCCACGTGGGCACGCTACCTGTTCGCGGAAATAGACGCTGGTGAGCGCTGTAAACGACTCGACTCACTGCGCCGCTCTCAAAGGTCCTGCACTCCAAGTCCGTCCACCCGAAAGATACCCTCCTCCACCATGGCCGCACGTTTCTTCACCTGGCTCAAGTCCCCCGCTGCCCGCGAATACTTCTTCAGTGAGTTTCTCCATGCAATCCGACCTCTGACCGCCGTCTGATGCATTTCTTGTAGGCACACACTTCTGGGGACCGGTCCGTTCGCCCTCACTTACCGCGCAATTCCGACCTTCGTTCCGCTCACGCTCTTCCCGCTTCTAGGTCGCCAACTGGGGCCTGCCTCTTGCTGCCCTCGCGGATCTGCGCAAGGATGAGGAGGTCATCTCCGGTGCGATGACCACCGCCCTGGCGTCCTACTCGTAAGTGGAAGAGAGTGCATAATTCGCCCAATCTGTCTCGAGCCTGACTCCTGCCCCTCGCATTCAGCATGGTCTTCATGCGTTTCGGTACGTGCCATACTGCTCGCGCAGCACAGTGCGGACCACTCACCGCCCTGTACAGCGTGGCGCGTACAACCCCGCAATTACCTCCTCTTCGCATGTCACGCGACGAATGCCACCGCGCAATCCATCCAGCTCGGCCGCTTTGCCAACTACTGGTACTTCGGCGGCAGGGACAAGCAGTTGAAGGACGCCCCAGCAGCGCAACAAGCGGTAGAGACAGCGAAGGAGGCCGTGCAGTCCGTCGCTTCAAAATGAACGATTCCTTAGACACTCGTTCTTACTGCCTTGGGTGGACTGCTTTCTCCGAGTTGTGTGCGCTTGCTCCTTATATAACTTACCCTAATCACAAACATAGTGCGAAGACGAGGATACGAGAGACCCCATGAGCCCATGCACCCGCTACCAGAACCCATCGTCTGCGTCCGCCCCCTTGCCCTTCTTCCCCTTTGCTCTGCGCGAGAGCCTGGCGTTGGTACATCTCCGCAATCTGCAAGCGCGTGTGTAAGCCAGAATGACATGCTCCACGCACAAAATGCTATCACCTGTTCCGGCCCCGTCGCGTCATCGGCAGCCTTGTCATCTCTCACCCGTATGAACCTCGGGAAACGCAGGGAGATACCGCGCTCGTCCGCCTGTGCACATTAATGCCGGTCAACGTCAGTCTGAACAACGAATAGGGACGTGGAGCTAATACGCACCAGACCCTGGGCGGCCGTGTATATCGGACTCAAGCTCAGGTCGGCCGTGAGGACCTCCCACACAATCTTCGGCTCGAACCACACGTCCGGTTTCGCCCCGCCGACCTTGATGTCCCCGCGGGGAGTCGCCATCTCGAGCGGCTTGAGTGTCTCGTAGTGCGCCTGAAGCGCCTCGTCGCTGAAGCCCTGTGCCGATCTTGCATATTGTCTGATACTCTTCCGAGTCGGAGTCGTAGCACGCAAGCAGGAAACGCGCCGTACACATTTGTACGCTTGCCTTTGCCGTAGTAGCCACCTACGACGACGAGGTCGAGAGAGTCGCCAACACCGGCTAAGTAATCCTTCTTAAGCTGTTCGGATGCGTAAGGAAATGATATGTAGAGGCATGCGCTCAGAACCAACCTTGAGCCAGTTGACTGTCCGGCGACTGGGCTGGTAGTGGCTGAGCTCGCCGTGGAGCATCTTCACCATAAGCCCTTCACAGCCATCCTTGACACTCTCCTCCAGGAACGCCTGGATCTCATCTGTCGTCTCACAGTCAGATGCTTTGGCGAACTGAAATTCGCCGTCGACAGGCTGGAAGTGCTCCCGAAGCAGGTCGCGGCGGTGTGCAAGGTCCTGCTGCAACAGCGGCTGCAACGCGATGATCAGCCAAACGCAGTCCACGTAGATTGCTAAAATCAGCAACGGACCTCGCCGTTGAGGTAAAGCAGATCGAAGGCGAACAGGCACACGCGAACTTTGATGTCCTCGACCTTGACGTCCTTGCGCTTTCGCCGGCTGAGCTCCTGGAACGGCATGAGCTTGCCCGTATCCTTGTCGATGGCCACCGCCTCAGCGTCGAACACGAAGGTCTTCGTGCCTTCCTTTGATACACTGTCGCGCCGCACGAGTCAGACGCCGCCACATTTTGCCCTGAATATCGAAACGCGTACCCTGGGCAGTTGCTCCATGAGGTCCGGGTACTTCTTACTCATGTCCTCAGAGTTCCGACTAAAGACGGCGATAGTGCCGTCCTCGAGCTTATGGACCTATCATAATCCATTAGTGAGCACATACGCCGAAGACTGCCGGTCACAAGCTCACTTGTGCACGTTCGCCGTCATACTTGTACTCGCACGTGAACTTCTGGCCCTCGAATTTGTCAAGAACCTCTCCGATTGCCTTTGTGGGTTTCGCCAACATGGGCTTCAAAGGCACGCCGGGAGTCAGCTTGCAGACCTCTCGCAGTCGGTCAATGCCGACGTCGAGCAGGGCGGGAATGACTAGGTCGTAGTTGGGAAGCTCGCTGTGGAGTAACAATCAGTCGCCTGATGATTATGGATATCATCTGTCATTCCGCGTTCTGACCTATATACCTGCTTGATGATACTAGCTGCCTCTTCTAATCGGGCTGCAAGCTTGTCTTTGCTGACCCTCTTGTTAGCTACCGTGTGGGGTCAGATACGGTACCTGCAAGCGATTACGGTAATTACTCACAGCTATCCTGTTCAGCGAGAACTGCTGCGTGTGCAAGCGCGACCAGAACAGTACGCTCGGCATTGCCAATGCGCAGCTTGCCTTCCAAACTACGGACAATGTACTTCGCTTCCTGACCTTGACATGATGCGAGCAGCTTCGTAATGATTGAGACCTTCTTGTTTTGGGACTATGCGGTAGCTCAGATGCGAATTCGTGTAACCCTTTAGCTTTCACTGAGACGTACCGAGTGCCCACTGCTGAGAGCAATTTCCTTGAGGTTCTTAAACACATTTGGAAGCGTCAGAGGCTTGGGTTTGAATAGTGTTTTCTGACTATTCTTTGAGTTCTGTGGTACAGATTAGTTCACAGATCTCTGGGTCACTGAGGGTGCTGACCATCGCCACGAGTCCGAGATCGCCTTCTTTCTTCAGGTCAGCCTTCACAACCGCCATGCTCCGACCGGTAGACTCGCTGATCGCCTTGATAAGGAGGCTTTCACCAATGCCGAGCTCGATGCCCATGTAATCTGGACATAGCTACACAGGCCTCAGTCACGCGCAACCGGCCTACGAACAGAGATACTCACTCGGTTAATACAGAGGTAGACTGCTTGAGTAAGGGACTGTGTGTCGCCCTTCGCTCGTCTGCGAATGACTAGCAGCAGGAATGAGGTGAGCAAGGAGGTTTTCTCTATACGCTTGGTTGTCGCTTCAATCAGCGAGAACACCTTTGCTAGAGCAGCATATGGTACACTGTCACGTGGATCAATGGAAGAGATTGTCCAACATGCAATAGAGGGCACCTACGGATCGCCGACTTTCCACCCACCAGGAAGATCTACTTCCTTCGTCTTCGACAAAGCGGCCTCCGCGCTAGGGTGGGAGTTGAGCTCTGACCCACAGCAAATCCACATGAGACCTACTTCTTCGATGCGGCGCCTTCGTCCTCCGCCTCCATCTCTTCTTCAGCCTCTACCTCATCCTCGCCTTCATCTGCATCTTCAGGACTGGACGCCGCACTTGCGTCTTCGTCCATATGATCCTCTTCAGCCACAGGCTCCGGTGCTTTGCCCTTTGCGGCTGAGGCTACGCTAGATGACGTCTTTGCGCTCGAGGAGGCCGCCGACCTTGGCTTAGAAGATTCGGGCTTGGTGACTTTCGATGGGCCGGCTTCGGGTAGCACAAGTCGTCAACACTGCCCGGTATAACCATCCGCGTTTGTACTCACGTTCCGGAAGGTCTTCATCGTCGGACTCAATGACCCTCCTGCGCTTCTTAGGAGCTGGGACCTCCTGCTGTACTGCGTTACAGGTCAGAAGACAGTTACCTCGCTATGTGATGTCATCTCACCGTCCTCCATGGGAGATGGCGAATGCGAGGCTACTCTCCGGATTAGAGCTGTTTCACCGGTGAAGATAGTAGTCACTCACCACTCTGCATGCCATCTTTCTCTTCTTTGGGCTCATCAGGTTCATTGGACTCTGCCTTCGTGGCGCGTTTCCGCTTACTACCCCACGCTTCCTCCAACTTGGCCTGTACAGGAGGATCACCACCCTTTCCGAAGAACTTGCCTGGTCATAGTTGTTAGTAGAACCGAGTAGCCTGAGTTACAGTATCATACCAAGTGTCTGCTGGCGCCCCATGGCGATGCTAGTTGAGTGGTAGAATGGGTGTGGTCGTGGGCAGTGGAGACGCGACTGGACTCGAAGCGCGGCTTTGACGCGTACCGTGACCGTGACTCTGAGCATGAGTGACCACACGCGACCAGACTTGTCAAGAGCCCCTTAGCAGGTTACGAGCGATTCAGCTCTCCATATGTTGCTATCGGTAGCTTCAAAATCCAACGAGACAGACGAGCAAACCAGAGACTGTTGTGGAAGGAGGAAAAGGCATGTCGCAGCCGCTTTCCGCAACCATGACGCAGTGACGCCCCGCGACTCGTTCTGGCAAGCGCGCGTGACTGACGCGCTTCCTCCTCGCTCAACGCAGGCGCCCGCTGGCGATGGATGGATTGGGTTGCAGAGGACGATCATCACCATGCATTGAATGGTGAGCACGCTTAGCACACGCCACGGCTTCCACTGCCTTTGACTGTTGATATCTTCACACCATCAAGGTTATGCTCGTAATCATCTCATTTCCCGTCGCAGCCTTCATTCCGTCGGAGGAACCTGTGCGCTGCCCTCGAGGTGCCCCCACGTCTCACAGATTGTCCTTGCCCTCCAAGAGTGAGATCTTTCTGTGCGCGTGCTTAGCCCATCGTCTGCTCTCAATGCCCGTGTGGCTGAACGGCTTAGGATGTTTCCGGCTCTCCTTTCACAGCCATTATGTTCAGTGACGCTCGCGATCAACAGTTGCGCAGTCGACCCGTATCATCCGGAAGCACAGGGTGCTTCTCTGTGGGCAGATTTCTCAAGCAAACTGCCAGAAGCATGCTTCTGCGTGTCTTACAGAGATGTAAAAGCTACATCTCATCACTTGGGCGGATGAGACTCCCTCGAGTGCCCTCTCTCACTCTCACAGCACGCTTCCGCTTCATTCAGCCCATGCTCTCTGGCTCGCCTTTAACATGTCGCTCAGCGCTTTGACCTCCGCGGTCATCGGTTTTGAAGTGAGTATTGTATGCTCTTGCAAGGTGCTCCTCGAACACTGACGTCTCCGCAGGTATCCAATGTAGCCTTACTGTCCTTACTCTTAGCAACACCAGCACCGAAGCATCCAATGGTAAAATCCCTCATGATTGCATGCTTGGTTCGCTCCGTGTTGGATGTCTTGCCTCCAATCGTTGAGAGAACCAGTCCGAACGACTTCAACGAACCTGGTCTCAACAATCGACCGACGCTCGTCAGTTTTTGTGTCAGCGACTCCGTCTTGTGAGTGGAACCCCCACAGCAATCGCAGATGGGCATTGAGTTGTGTTGAAGACTGCGGTATATCACTGTCGTCAAGGCTGCCTTCGCCGTCAGCTTTACTCTGGTATGTCGGGCATGATTCTTGCTGAACTGGATCTCAACTTTTCGTGACCGTCGCCATACAGCCTGCGCTGTGGTTATCAATCATACAGATCCAACCAAAGCGCAGTGCCGACGACTATCCCCGTCTGACTAGAGGGACTGTACTAATTCTATGCATTGCACCCTTCGGTACAGTCATACATTGCTTATCCTGTAACTGTGTACTCACTCTTTCTAGTGTGGGCATTGCCGGTTCTGCTCGTGGCTGTCCCGAGGTTGATCAAAGGTGAAGATTTGTGGGTGTGGTACCAGATTGTGAGTGATGCACGAGACACCACGCGTATCTCAACTCACGCGAGTTCACTAGAACACGTGCTATTTCGACGACAACGCCTTCACTATCGTGTCGCTGGTATTCACGCTGGTACCATTGGCGTTGGCTGTGTTCATCTCCGTATCGGTGGCAGTCGTGTTGCGCTGGTCCAGAATACACAGCCAACGCAGCGCGCTCCGATCCGGCCGCTCGCTGCGCTTCGGAGCGCTCGTTTTCGTCACAATCGTCTCTGCTTCTCTGTATGCAGCCGTCCTGGTGAAGTGGATCAAGGGCCATAAGATCTCTTGGAACAGCAGCCCTGCAGAACCCCTCCGCCTTCTCATCCGCACAAGTGTCATCTGGGAAGGTGCGCCGTACCCGTTGAAATAGTTGGAGCTACGCTGACGCCAAGCAGCCATCACCCCTTTCCTATTCTTCCTCATATTCGCAGCGCAGGAGGAGATCTATGAGACGTGGCTCGGATGGCTTTCTCGGCTTCTGCCCTGCACCCGCACAAAACACAATCTGATTGCGGAGAACGGCAATGACAGATCACAGTACAGTGCGTCTATGAATTGGCAAACGTGTCCTGCGGGAACGCCGGAAGCCAATCTCCCTTCTAGCAGTGACATACGACAGTTACATCTCTCCGAACCCGCAGACAGCCTACAGCAGAGTGCCCCTCGATGCGGAGGCGCCGGCGAGGAGAAACCTGCATCTGATATTGCCAGGCAAGATTCTGCCGCGCCAGACTTCGTCCAGCTTTCTCCGCCAGACGTTCACCAACGACAGACGTCGCCCAGGGCCGACGCTGAGCATCACCGAGCCCGGCCTGAGACCGCCACCGCGAACCCACATCTCCCGCCCCCTTACTGCCGAAGACTCTCCCCGGACGCCGCGCTTCCGCTTTCCGTTCATCCAGAATCTGTCGCTGTCGGCGTTCGGGAGCCAGCCGTCCATGCGCAGCCAAATGACAAGCACCTTCGCGGGGGACTTTAGCGGCGATGACGGCGGCATGGCGACGACGACTCTGGAGAGCGGGGAGAGGGTTGTCGGGGAGTTGCAGAGGTCGGATACCCCCTTGTCAACAAGGACTTTTGGACGGGCGACGACGTCCAGGCGATGAGAGCTTGTGGATGTCGGTGTGCTTGGGACAGTACTAGTCTTCTTGTATTATATTGCGTGTTCGGTATCTCCATCCTGAGTATGTCTTCGCTTATTGCCTCCCTTTTCCTCACGTCCACCAGTCCCGTCTACTACCTTTTAGCTAGGGTGTACTATTATTGCCATTCAACATGAATGATAGACTGGCATGCGGGCGTCTGTGATCCTGATTGAGTAACCAGGTTGGCGGGCGAGTCGGGAATAGCCGAAGGGGAATCAACTGTACAGTTCATTGATGTGTGGCTTGGGCGCCCAGCGGCCTAAGCGCCCGTAGACCAGAAACTTCAGTAGGTAGCCTATCCCGCCGGTCCCCACCGCCTCCATCCTCAAGATCCAGCCATGGCCGAACAGGTGAGAGCGTCCGGCTCGTCGTGGAAGATGGCTCGCTGACCCCGTTATGCTGCCAGATCGAGAAGGCATTCCAGAAGCAGCACATCTTCCAAAACGCGAAGGCTCGCGGTATGTCTCTACGGCGCACGGACGATGTTGGGACAGGGTGCTCATGGAGGAATGACTTTTAGGTGGCAAGAAGGTCGCCACCAAGGAGAAGCGGTGGTACAAGGATGTCGGCCTTGGCTTCAAGACCCCCTCTGAGGCGATTCACGGCACTTACATCGGTACGTGACTTTTGGTGCTGGTGCGGTTTGCAGCAGAAGCAAACCGTCGATACAGACAAGAAGTGCCCCTTCACCGGCAACGTCTCCATCCGTGGCCGTATCCTCACTGGCCGTGTCGTCTCGACGAAGATGACCCGCACCATCATCATCCGCCGTGACTACCTCCACTACATCCCCAAATACAGTGCGTCCAGTTGGTGTTGCTCGCGCGAGTTGCGCCCCCTGACGCGGCTTGGCTCCCCACAGACCGTTACGAGAAGCGTCACAAGAACCTTGCGGCGCACGTATCACCAGCCTTCCGTGTTGAGGTCGGTGACATTGTCACTGTTGGACAGTGCCGGCCGCTGTCGAAGACTGTGCGGTTCAACGTGCTTCGCGTGTCGAAGAACAAGGCGGCTGCGAAGTCGTTCGGCAAGTTCTAGGCTGGCTCTTGCACGCTGCGAGAGAGATGGAGACGACGTAGGATATGGTATTATTGCTCTTCTCATGTGCTATGACTGCATTCCAAAATGACACTGCACCCCATGCAACACGACACACACTCCTTCTGCGGGTCTGCACGAGCGTAATACAATGGAGATGATTGTACCAGTAGCTGCACGGCGTGAGCGATGAGAACGAGTGATGAACGAGTGATGATGCGCCAAGAGCAGAGTCGGGGGGATGGAGCGGTGCGTGCGTGCGTGCGTGTACATGCAGCAAACAAGTCCCAAACAAGGATCTGGGCCCTTTCCCTGTCCCTATCCCGTTTCCGCACTCGGCTTCACTCTCGCTCTCGCACCTCTCTCCTCCCCGTCCATCTCCTCCGTCCGCCGTCTCCCCCTCCGCCCTCGTCTCTCTGTACATTTATCTCACGTTTTCATCACGACGGAGACGACGACGATCACTGCATACCCCGTTTCCTCCCTTCTTCGCCTTCACACTTCGTCAAGCTGGCGCCAACACTCCTCTCTGTATTCACCTCACGGCTCTCGAGGACCAGGTCCCAGTCTCCCCAGCCAGGTTCCCCCTCTTCAGCTTCCTCGGCTCTACCCATGGGCCAGCAGCAGTCCAAAAAGTCCAAGAAGAACGGCAAGGATAAGGACAAGGATGCCAACGGCGACGCAGTAACTCTTGATTCCCAGCCTGGAGATGCCAACGACACCCCTCAAGGCTCCCTCTCCCGCGCAACGGGCTCCGCAGACCCTTCAGCACAAGCAAACGGCCATGCATCCGCAACAGGAGCACCCGGCACGCCTGCAATGACCATCACAAACCCAGAGGGCAACACCGTCCCCAATGGTAGTGGTTCGCGTCCTCCTGGTTCGCCTGGTTCAGTACCTAGTGATGCTCTCTCAGGATCGTTGCCCAACCCCTCTTCACCCCCCTCCTCGCCTCCGACGCATGGCAAACCCGCACCCCTCGACATCCCCGTCACGCACACCATCCTCTCCACGTCCCCGGGCTACCCCACCCCTGGTTCCACCAACAGCTTCTCGCTCTCCGACCCCTCAAGCGTCGGCGGGCGTGGCGCCAAGGAAGGAGTCAAGCAGCTGGATATCGATGACATGATCCAGCGGCTTCTCGACGTCGGCTACACGGGCAAAGTGAGCAAGTCGCTTTGTCTCAAGAACGCCGAGATCGTCGCCATATGTCAAGCGGCACGCGAAGTCTTCCTCAGCCAGCCGACCCTCATCGAGCTCTCACCACCAGTGAAGATTGTCGGCGACGTCCACGGACAGTACTCGGACCTCATCCGGCTCTTCGAGATGTGTGGCTTCCCGCCTGCGGCTAACTACCTTTTCCTGGGAGATTACGTGGACCGAGGGAAGCAGAGTCTCGAGACCATTCTCCTTCTCCTTTGTTACAAGATCAAGTACCCCGAGAACTTCTTCCTGCTCCGCGGCAACCACGAGTGCGCCAACGTCACGAGAGGTATGTTCCGTGTGTCTCAGAACGCTGGAGTATCCGTTCATTAGACACGCTCAGTTTACGGCTTCTACGACGAATGCAAACGAAGGTGTAACCTGAAGACGTGGAAGACGTTCATTGATGTCTTCAACTGCCTGCCCATCGCTGCTATCGTTGCCTCAAAGATCTTCTGCGTGCACGGCGGGTTGTCGCCGTCGCTGCACTCCATGGAGGAAATCAAGCGGATACAGCGACCGACAGATGTCCCCGACTACGGTCTGCTCAACGACCTCCTGTGGTCGGACCCGTCAGATACGGCTGTTGACTGGGAAGACAACGAGCGAGGGGTCAGCTATTGCTTCGGGAAGGCCGTCATCAATGACTTCCTGGTGCGGTACGACATGGACCTTATCTGTCGAGCACACATGGTAGTCGAGGATGGGTATGAGTTTTGGAACGACCGAACGCTGGTCACAGTATTCAGTGCGCCGAACTACTGCGGAGGTGAGTTATTCTTATTTTGAATACGCCGCCTCCATTGCTCATTTTGCCATTCAGAGTTCGACAACTATGGTGCATGCATGAGGTATGATTATCCCTTCTATCTATCGCTGGTGCTTCGTTGCTCATAGTGTCTCAGTGTCTCCGAGGAACTACTATGCGCCTTCGAGTTGCTCAAGCCGTTGGATGGTCCGGCGTTGCGCAAAGAGATGACGAAGGCGAAGCGGAAGAGGTGTGTTGCATCACTATGAAGGCACGACCCCGAGGAACTGAACGCGCCCCTTTCTCATCTAGCATGATGGCCACTACGACTTAAATCGCATCACGACATCTCGTTACCTGGAGGAGCCTATATGAGTATAATTGCTGTTGGAGGGTCGTGATGCGCGGACGTCGTTCCGCCACTCATCGCATATGCTGGCGCCGCCTTCTTTGAAGGCACCCCTCGCGCCTGTGGCCCGTCGAGCCGTGTCGGCTCTCGCTCTCGGAAGGAATCAAGATGAATGCTCATACGCATCGCCTGGTCCCCGGCCCGAGTAACTTAAATTTCTTACCGTGACGTCCTCTCTCTCTCGTATCTCTCTCTCTCTCACTTTCTCTCGTGCTGCTGGCAATTCCCTGGGATTACGGACTGTCTTTGTGTACACGCGCTGCTCTTGCATCATTCCATGGTTACGTGCCCCCGCCGTCTGCTAGTACGTACGCACCCGCCGCCACCATTCCTTCCACCCCTCTCGTTCTCCCCTTCTCCTCGCTCCTCCGTTTTCGTTCCGCCGGTTACCCTCGTTTGTGCTATAGCCATTATATCTCACTTGCCCCAAAATCCGCACCGACTTCTTTGGCGGTGGACCGAGTTCATTTCCGAAGATTTTCAAGGAACCAAGGTCGTGACATTCATTCAACGTGCGTATACATCCGTTTGAAGTACATGAACTCCACAAAGTGGACGCGTAACCGTTCCGGACATCCGTTCTATTCAGTACCCGTTCCAGCAGGGCGTCCACAAAAACCGCCAGAAACCGTATTCCTATCGTCCGCGAGGCGTAGATCCGTGCCGAGTTTGAACAGATCACACCTCGTTGTGCGCGAGGTCGTTGACGGTGCCAGACGCTGACAGGACGCAAGCGTGAGTAATGCGCCGCAGCACTTAGTGTGGAGTACCCACGGATGCCGCTGAGCGCGCCCTTGGTAGAGAGCTGCTGGAGCTTTGTCGTTATAGCCGCAGGGGTATCGTTTCCGTCGCGGCTGATGAGGGTGGCAATCAAGCCTGCGATGTGAGGAGTGGCCTGAACATATGTTCAATAGTCAGCCAATGTGCGCACACGAGTTCAGTCAGGTCGAAGGCACGCACCATCGAAGTGCCTGAGATGTTGTTGGTCGCCTGTGCAAGATTAGGGATGCGGGGTCAGCTGCCCGCGTCAGCTGAGGGATAAAGCGCGACGCTCACAGGTGGTGCTCCCAATCCACGAGCTGATGACGTTCTGGCCCGGGGCAAAGATGTCGACGACGGAGCCGTAGTTGGAGAACGAGGCGCGCGCATCCGCGATCGTGCTCGCGCCGACGGTGACGACGGCGGGGGCACGCGCGGGGCTGGTGCTGCCGGCGTCGGTGCCGTCGTTGCCCGCGGCGACCTGATCGTTGGGTGTCAGCTTGAGATATCGGACGTGCATACGGTCTCGCGAAGCTCGCTACTTACAGTGACGTGAATCCCGTTCCTTGTGAGCTGCGACTGCGGTCAGTGTCTTTACCTGCGATACAGTCACGATGCGCCTCTTACAGATGTGACGGCATTGTCCAGAGCGGTGCTGGCCCCGCCTCCCAGGCTCAAGCTGGCGATGGACGGACGACCAGAGGCGGCGGCTTGCTGGCTGACCCAGTTCAGGCCCGAAACACTATCGGACCTCTAGTTAGCCAGTAGGTCACAGCAGAAGCAGGCAGAGCTACGGACATGTCGGAGACACTGCCGGATCTGTGATACTCAAGCCATTAGCGCAGTGCTCAAGCTGTCGAGTGAGTCGCATGGCTTACCCCTGATCGGAGAGAACCTTGACGGCGATGAGGTTGGCCTTCTTCGCGACGCCGTAAGTAGCGCCAGCAGCGGTGCCGCTAGTATGGCCTGTTATCAACAGATGGAACCTGTGTGTTGGCAGACTACGTACGAGACGTGCGTTCCATGTCCATTTCCATCAGCGTTCTGCGCAAGGTGAGTGAGTACTAAATCAATCGAGTAATCGTTGTAACTTACGGCGTAACCCCCGAAAGTGGCACCCCAGCGAGCACGACCGCCAAACTCGGACTGTGAAAGTTATCAGATATAAGGGAAAGGGTCTGGCGCGGTGAACAGCTAATCACGTACGTGAGCGGTGTAGATACCGGTGTCTATGATGACACGGTGAGCCATTATACATCAAGGCCATGGATGGAAGGCAATAGACTAACCAACGATGTAGATGTCGACGCCGGAACCAGCAGTAGAGTCGTAAGTATAGGTGTAAGTCAGCGCATTGGTGTTCTGGCTCGAGAGCTTGGCGGTTTGGCTGATGCGCTGCAGTCCCCAGGGCGCGTTCGTCCTTCAAATACGGAGTGAGCAGACAACGGTCACGATCGCTGCAATGCTACTTACTGGGTGACGGCGGCATTAATGTGCACAATCCCGTCCTCAGCGATGTACTCGACGTCGGGGTTGGTACGCAAAGCGTTCAGCGCGTCGGCGTTGAAGGTTCCTAGAACATGCTCGCAATCAATCTGGGGCGGCATCACGTTGGGCGATGATTAGTACACACCAGCGAAACCATGGAGGACGTCCGACTCCCACTCGGGATGGGTCACAGTCGCGCCATCGCCGTGGTGCGCAGCGAGCCAATCGAGGTGGGCGGACTTCTCGACGCCGTCCTTGAGCTTGACGATGTACGACTGCAGCTTCGTCTCGCCCGCGTACCTCTCGATGGTGTGGAGGGCTGCGGTCGGAGCAGCGAAGACCGGCGCGGCGAGGAGGGCGAGCGCGGCGGCGACGGTAGCGAAAAGCTGCATGTCGGGCAACTAGGGTCGTCGAGAATAGTGCGAGGAGCTCGAAAGCAGAGCGACTGAGCACTGGGATGACTGGCTGGCGTTTGGAGCCTTTTATACACTACTGGACGCTGCAGGACGCTGCGCTATGCGTACTGGTGCACTCCCGTGAGCTGGACATCGGAGTCGAGAGCATTCTGCAGGACCATACGGACGTCGATGCGCACTTGCTATCCATGCGGTCCAACTATGTCGTGACCGCGACGTTAGATAACGACTGCTGCAGTGGTGATGCAGCGACACATACACAAACGTCCTTGGCCATGGGTAGTGACTTCGCAGATGAACGCAACGAGTGCGATCAGGTGATGGCTCGCACCCGACCCGCGTCGTTGCAGTCTGGAGGTCTTGGCAGCTTCTGATAACAGCAACTCTGTAGATGGTTACCATTTGCAGTATACACCGCGGTTGATCGCATGCGTTCTGGAAGGACATGCCTTCGAGGCGGTGCCGCAAGTTGTTCACGTTCGGATACGAGACGCGAGCGCTGCCGTCGAGTATAACGTGCTGGACGTCGTGGGCTTATTTCCTTGCATACGCCTGCAGCGGTCGCTCTGTCATATTCAGGGCTCCCATCATAGTAAGACGAGTCAACGCCCTATGCCTGAATCTCGGAGGAGTGCCCTCACAATCAACGAGAGACATGACTGACGCGGGTACAAAGCAACCCATGTGGGTCTGGGGAACGTACACACCTAGTGATCCGTCGACGAGGCTTGAGGCAAAGGAACAACGACAATGGGATCACCTTGCCATATGGTGCCCACTGCTTCTCAAAGGCTTGGCACCGGGCTCGAGGTCGCGGTGGTTCGAGAAGACAGCATGAGCGAAGGAGAATATACCTCGGACATGTGTGTCCCATCATATCTGCTGAAAAGAAACCGTAGTCACGAACCTGCATGTTCGCCAAGCAGGCACATATATGTCACCAAGTGATGTCGTCATGCGGCGTGTACCGAGACGACATTTTAGACAAAGCCCACTCGTATATGGTCTGTCATATCAGAGCTTTGTGATACTGGCATCGTAAATTTCCAGTGGCAGTATTACAGCCGACCTAGTGGCCTTAATTTGTAAGCTAGGGATTGACCATAGGAATGGCTCTACAAAACTCAATGAGACGTACATTGTATCATCCATCTCGAACTCGTCCATGCGCTACCTCCTCGTCAAATCATACGCCAGAATGGCGAATGCAAAGACGATCGCGCTGCATCCCAGGACGCTCCAGAAGGTCACTGTCTCGACCGCACCGCCGAAGATGGCGTCGGACAGGAACACCAGCACGATGGTGAGAAGGCTTCCGACCGAAGTGACAATGGGCCCCCAAGCGCCAAGCAATACCTATCGAAATCTGTCAGCGGCGCGACCATGCGGCGCAACTTCATACGGTAGACGTACCATGAAGCCGGCGTTGAATATCGCACCCGTGAGCGCGATACCAGCGATGACGCCATACGTGAGAGCTGTGCGAGGCATCTCGAAGGCTTCCACGCCAAGGATATCGAGGATGGGTACGGGAATCCATAAGACAAGCAACGTGCAGATGCCAATCGCCGAGGTCAAGAAATTGGGATATAGGCCGAAAGGGAGCGGGTGGATGAGTTCGTCCTGAACCAGCAGGGTCGTCTCCATAGGGTCCTCCAGCTCGTCTGCGGGCGAGTCTGCAAGTGGTACTGGCGAGTACAACGCGTCGGCCTGCACCTCCGGGTCATTTGGCAGGGCAGCGTAGATCTTGTAGAGGACTTGGTAAGCTCCGTACAGTATGGAGGCCACGAGCGTTAGCAAGTCCCCAAGGAGAGGGGCGGTTGCAGCGACGTAGCGTCTTTCGTGTGGCGCTCTCACCGCATCAGAGGGGTCACTTTCAGCAGTTGAGCCGCCGTATACGACTGCGAGAGCGCCGACTGTAGCGATGGACACCGCAATCAAGCGACGCACGTCCCACTTGCCACCAGAAAGTACACAAGTGAAGACGTATGCAAAGAAAGCATTGGTATTCCAAAGGGCAGTGACGTCGGTTACTCTGGCAGACCTTATCAGAATTGTTGTGAGGCGCAAGACGCAGATATACTTACGGCGCCAATGTAACGGCGATGAACCACAACAGCCCAGGGAAGGTCATACCAGCAGTCAGGAACGCCAGAAGACGGGCAAATCTCCATGTAGGGAAAGAGGGTTCAGGTATGGAGGAGGAAGCTGCCTTTGGCGATAGATGCGCCTGTACTGTGAAGAGGACGCTGTTCCAAAGCGACCTCATGGAGTGTTCGGACGCCACAGAGAGATATAGCAGGTGCAGCGGAAACATTATCGCGAAGGAAGAATGCACAATATAGCTGCAAAATCATGAGACTTGCATTAACGAAGTGAGATTGAGTTTCCCTTACAAGATAAGGTAGGGCTGTCGGAATCCAAGGTCTGCTTGGACATACTGTACGTTACTGAGCTCAGAGTCTGCTGTGTACAATCAAGTCATGCACGTACCTGGGATAACTGCGTCTCTGCAACAAATGCGAACAAGCATGCCACGAAGAGTACGACAGCCCGCACACCTCCGAGACGGACGAGGGCGTGGTGTCCGCTAGCCATTATCCTGAAGCTATGTAGGTCGTAGAGATGGTGGAGGAGATAGAAGCCGAGCTGGTGCTGATTATCGCGGAAGCAGCATAGAAGATATGGGTGTATATCGGGCGAAAGGGAAGCAGGACGTGAATGGCAGCGTCGGATAAGCAGAGAGGTCGTTCTTGGCTGCCATCCGGGGAACGTGCTTGCACAGAGAACACAGCCAAGTCCGTAGGCGCCCGTCCATCGCGCCGGCAAGTGGCCCGGAGGCATCGACTGCCATTTGCGGAAACCCTCCGTAGACGTCTTTGCGGAAAGAGCGCCCGAGGAATCCCAAGCCACCGCTCAGACCAGACCGCCATGTTGCGCGCACTCCTCGCCTCGGCTCGCCCTCTCTTGTCGCGCGTGCGACCAGCATCTTTGCCCCACTCGCACCTCGGGCACGCACACCATGCACACCACGCGCAAGTCGCCGCCAACCCCGTTCTCTCGAGAGGGATGAAGGTCCGCGCATCTGTCAAGACGATGTGCGACGGGTGCAGCGTAGTGAAGAGGAAGGGGCGCATCTATATCATCTGCTCGAAGAACCCCAAGCACAAGCAGGTGCGTAGAGTTGTCCGCGGCTGGTCGGTTACGCTCACATATGTGGTATCACAGCGTCAGGGATGAGCACCGAGCTCCCGCTTCACCACACCGGGCCCTTTGACAACCTCGCTACTCTAGTACGAAGGAGCGAAGCCAGGAAGATATATTACACACCAGGTCCATAGTCGCCGCTCTATCGTACCCACATCTGGAATTCATACTGCACCCCATTTTCCTCTTGTATCCCTTCCGGCACCTCAAACCCAGCCCACTCCTTCAATTCCTCATATGATGCTCTTCTCCACTGCTTCTCGCCGTCGGTCGTGTCCTCAGCAAGGAAATCTGGGAAGAACACGTCGCAGTCTTCGAAGGCCGGTGAGAACACGCGAGTGAGAAGGATGCGGTCGACGAATGCGTCAGAGGACGTCGGGAGTGCGAGTGTCGCGTTGTATACATGTGCGCCGCCTATGATGAACGACCGATGCAAGGGCTTCTCCAGCAACTCGGCTTTTGAGAGTCGTTCTGCGGCAGATTCTATGCTGGCGTTCAGGTAGACAGGTACGCTTGGGGTCTCCGCCTCGGCAGGCATCCTGCTCCGCATATGAGCATTCTACTTGAGGAAGAGACAGTCACTTGCGCCTACAGCTCGTAGTGTTTGTTTCTGCTGATAACCACGTTGATTCCGCTTGGGGAGTGGCCTGAATTTCTTCGGAATGCTCTCCCATGTCGCCCTTCCCATCACGACCGCGTTTATAGTCCCTTCAGGTGCGGCGGTCGTGATCTGCTTGAAATACGCTATCTCCTTTGACAGCCGCCAAGGAAGCTGCGAGTTGCGGCCTATCCCATTGTTTTTGGTAGCAGCGACAATGATGGTTAAGCGAGGCATTTGTATAGCGGTCCGGGTGGGTGCGAACGCTGCTTCGGCGGAGGATCTCACTGGCAAGAGTGCAGCTTGCAAAGCCGAACTTCCCGGGCCTCTGAGAGTCTGAGACGCCCATAGACGCCCGATACAGTACACTGCGAGAGCGCTATAAGCAGTCTTTCTCTCGCGAACCTCAGTGACTACTAACAAGAGGCCTCACGGTGTGTATCGACCTGCGAATCTGATAAACCTTGGAGATACAACGCGGTAGGCCCTCTATAGTGACTCGTATGGTATGCATAGTAGATAGCAAAGGCCGTGGAAGAGCAGGAAGAGTGTCCGATGAGCCGTAAGCAAAAGTTGGTGTCCGTAGAGGCAGTAGTAAGAAAAGGTGGAAATAGTAGGCGGTCCAGTCGTACTCGTATGGAATCGACTCTCAGAACCCAGACAACCTCCCTAAGGTGCCAGGAAGGCTTTGGAAGACGTACGCCGATCGAACGACACCTGGCTTCTGTCGGTCAAGGCGTACGCTGCGCCGGTCTCCGTCGCGCGTAGCAGAGTACCAGGATGCATGATGTTGAGCGTGTACATGGCCATCGTGACCAGCATACCGTCGAAGAGATCTGGACCCAATAAAATGATGAGTAAGAGGAAGCGTAGACCGTGCAAGGACACATACCGAAGAGGATCTGAGTATGAGCGATGGAGCCGTTGAACCCGTTGGCGAATTCGATGATACGGTAAACGGACCTAGCAACAGCCGTCAGTACACACCGGGAGAAACTCAGCTGCATGCAGGTCGCGCACCGAATGTAGATAAGCGCGGTGCTGATGATTACGCCGGCGACGAGCATCATCATCTTCCGGTCCATGACATGGCGGCCAGAAGGAAGACCAGCTTCCGCATAGCTGACCGGCTCAGGTGCCCTGAAGGGACGGTCCTTCGCGCGGCGGTAGGCGTAGTCTGCCATGAAGAAGCAGAAAATCGACATCGAGACTAGCGAATGTCTGGTCAGTCAAGAGCACAATATCTGTAGCGCTAGAGAGGACTCACTGATCTGGATGATCAGACCACCGAGAATGATGTCGCTAGCCCTGAGGACGAAGGGAACGATGAGTGGATGCTTCTCGTGAACCCATAACATTATGCTCACCAGCCGCGCTTTGTCTGGGTCATTGGTATTCGCAGCAGCAATGCCACCGCCACCGCCTTGAATTAGCAAAGAGAGAATGTCCTGATTAAGGTCAGCTAGAGAGTAGAAGATGGGTACGCAATAGGGACATACCGCTGTCAAGAATATACGCGAGTCTGAAGGGGAGTTGTTAGCATTGTTTGTCTGCGGAGAGGTAGAAGGTAGACGAACGCACATAGCTTAGGACTCAACCGGCTGTACTGGGCACCAAGCCGCGCTGCGATCCGCCCAAAGCCGACGAACAGAGCCGCGACAAATGGAGTAGGAGCAAGGACAAGAATAGACGTTCTGTTGGCGTGATACATGAGCACCTTCGCAGTCACAACCGAACAGCAATAAAAGCTTACTGAATGATGAACGGCATCCGCAAAGTAGGGTCGTATGAGGACTTTGTTCTTGCAGCCCATCCTACGACCTCCGCAATACCGGCAAGCACGACTGTAGGTAGCAGCCACCATGCGCGAGAGCGAATGGCCTGCCAGAAGTGACAGGCTGTGATTCTACGTGAGCTGAGATCCTGTCATAGGACAAATGCATACTCACTGGTAGACAAAGAGTAGAGGATCACGAAGAGGAAGCAGACAGCCTCTCGTTGGCGTATAACCATAGAGGTTGTCCGTGGAGGAATCTAGGTCCAGGTTGAGTAGGTGCCAGCGACTGAGACTATACACTGGATAGGCTCACCAGTGGAACTCATGCTAGATTCGTAGACTTGGCACAGAAGAGGAAGAAGAGAAAGAATAGATGGCCCCAGAGGATGGGTGAGGGGCGGTAGAAGCGAGGTGAGGATGTTCTCTCGCAGGTTGCTTTGCCCTTATACCAGGCGCCTCAGCATACCGCCGTCGTTATCCGCAGGCACACCGCACATTTGCGGCTGCGCACAGACTTTGGGGGCCGAGAATTGAAAGATGTTGACCACTGTCTCGGGGTTGTCTCCGAGAGAATGATCGACTGGATGGTTGCGGTTGGAAATCTCTGCAGTATTAACTCGGAGGCGGTGTTGCCCTGGTAGCTAGACTCGGGGTTTCGAGCCCTTACCCAGCAGCGGCTGCATCATTATGCAAGGGGCTTGAGTTATGTTCTTCTACGAATGGTGTCCTAAGCTTTCTATGAATTTTATATGCAATAGTATGAAGAAAAAAGCTGCAGGGTACTCGTGAGATTGGGCGGGAGAGAAAATGGGCAATGAACTACATACTCGATCCCAACAAAACGGGTAAGCGTGATTAGCCAAATACTCGGACCGAGCAGTTACCAAGGCTGGCTACAAAAGCCTCGGACCGAGGTTTGTATTAGTGCCGCCCCATGCTACACAGCATTGCGGGCTCGACGGTTGCGCCAGGTTGGGGCGTCGCAAGTTATCGAGAAGAAGCTTGGCGAGACCGAGTCTCGGAGGTGGTGTTTAACCGCACATGGCTTCAATGGCTTGCAGGCTCTTGCAGGACTACGGACGCACTAGCAAACCATAGGAACAGTGTACTGTACTTCCTCAAGCCTCACAGATCTGTAGTCGGGCATATGGAGCTCGAAATGAACCAGAAAACATCATCTAGCCCAGTCCAAGGTAGTCGCAGACTGCAGTGGTGTATTGACCATCGTGGGTCCCAGACGGTATGTGACTCTCGGCAATAGCCGACAACCACCCTTGCCTCTCCTAAGCGCCCGCATACTCTCGGCCCGACGTCTATCGCGGGAGCACCGACTCGGATTCCTCAAGTCTTTCAGCCCTTGTATCGGCAGAGATTAACACAGTAGCCCCGTCATATGCAATGCAAGGGGTGATTCTAAAAGCTCTATCTATATAACAAGCAGTCCGTACAAGGAGGATTGCAGCAACCTATAGCCGAAAGACTGCAACTTGAGAGTGTAGTAGCGCGGCGTCACGTAGTACGTTGATCCTAACTGAGTGAGGCAATAAATACGAGTGAACTCCTATTCTTGACAGAGCTCTGGCCACCGACATGGCAGATGAGATCACCAAGTCTCACTAACAAGAGCGGCCTTCGGATCCAACGGCGCAAAACTTGGCTCCGGCGATCCGCTTGGGGTGATGTCTTCGAGACGAACTGAAGGCGCTTCCTGATACACTCGCTCCAAGAGCCATCCTGGGTGCAGAACATTCAGAGTGTAGATGGCGCAGACGACCATTGCGCCGTCGAAGATATCTAGAACGCTATAAGCGACCACGTCACACGCTCTGCCATATGGAATACGCACTGAACCAGATTTCGGTCCGAATAATCTCGCCGTCGAAGCCGTCAATGAGCTCAATCATTCGATAAACGGATCTGTGATATGGAGACCGTCGGCGGGGATTAGGGCTGGTCTTCCGAGGAAAGGAGACATCATGTGTGACTGACCGAATGACCAGGAACATAGTCATCATCAGGAGACCAAGTACTAGGAGCTGAAGCTTTCTCGTGAGCACGCCGCGGGCCGCCGTCCTGGATTCCACCGAGGCAGAGTCCTTGTGGGACTTCCTCACGGGCTTGTCCAAGAAGTACCGGGTCAGATACTCCATCATGAGGATGACGAAGACGGTGATAGATGCTGCAAGGGTGTTGGTCAGCCGGCCGACCTCGGATGTTCGCAGGAAACAGATGGAAACGGCTGACCCAGCTGGAAAATGATGCCTGCCAACATGATATTCCCTCCCTATACAATGATGAGAAGACTGTTCAGGGGTAGCACAGCTTGCTAGGCTTACAAGGTCAACATCGCTTTGATTGTTGATGGACGATCCTGCAATACCGCCGCCCACGCCTTGCTGTCACCAGAGAAATGATGTCCTGAGCTCGAGATGAACAGATGTGCATGAAGGAGACAAAGGCGGGCCTTACGCATGTCAAGAAGATGATAGAATCTGTATGCGTAGAGTCAGCATACGAACACTGTGGTGCTGTGACTTCATGCACAGCAAACACAACACTTACACCATAGTGGGGTCAGTCGTCCATAGTGTGCGCCCAACCGCTCCGAGATGCGTCCGAAGAGAATGAACAACGCTGCTACGAGAGGCGACGGAGCGATGATAGTCACACACAGTCTTGGAAGGCCACAACGATGAGCGGCGTATTCCTTGTGCAATGCTGTTGAACAGGTGTGCTTACTGCATGATATACGGGTCTTGAGATAACGGACTGTAACTCGACCACAGCCTGGCGGACCAGCCGACGATCTCGCTGACACCGGCGAAGCATGCGGTGGCGTACAGCCAACTCATGCGCCAATATATAGCTTCGAACAAGTGAATCGCTGGTAAGGTTTGTAACGTCGTTGGCTCTAATGTGCTCGATGCCGCATCACGCGAGATACGCACCAGCAGAAACGCTGAAGAGAACGACGAAGATGAAGCAGACATCCCGGTTTGGGACATAACCATAGAAATTCTGCTGGTCTGCAGGCTTGTGTGGGAGACACTGTCGATCACCAAGCGTGAGTGAGCTGGCCCTTCCACAAGCGGAACAACGTACCTGTACCATTCACTGAAGCCATCGCTTTCGATTTCGGGGAGTCTGCAGAGGATATTATAAGACAGTACAAGATAGAGTGAGTAGCAGGCCGCCAGTAATCGCGAAGCCGACGAGAGAATTATATATCCAGGCTACGCACCGCTCTCTGAACGAGGCAGCATGGTTTCTTGTCCATGTCCGGAAGCTATCGAGGATTGCTGCGGAGCTCAAAGTCGCATTCTTGCTATGCGGCCCTGTTACGCGGTCGCTGGGCAAGTGAACCACCTCTGAATGCGGTGCAGAGATATGCACAGAGACAGTATTGTTGTACTCCACCGTGGTCTGAGCGAGCGCGAGGACCACATATAGTCAGAGTGAAACTCATAAAGTCAAAGTCGGTAGATGCATGAGCAGCAGGAACGTGTCGGTTTGACTGGTGAACAATGCTAAGATCAGACAGACGCGCTCACGACCGCCCTATTTCTCGATGGCAGAACTTCTGGGCGATCCGGCTGATAACATCCGTGCATCAAGAGGGTGCGGTCGCTAGCTCCCTACCGCTGCTATAGATATTTCTTCAGTATGCAAGTAAGCGGTAGTGAAGCTTGTAACTCACCTTCGGGGTAGAAGGCGATGCTGACCGGAAGCAATCCGATGCGCAAAGGCATATCGGAGAGTTGAGGTGATCGACCAAGGTTTTCCACGATCCAAAACAGAGGTACATTCGTACATGAAAGCCTGACTGATACAGCGATGATGAACCAGATACAACAACATGAGCAATACCTTCCTTCAAGAAATGAAGCACTCGCTGCGTCCTCATACACCCCACTTCTTCCACTCGCTGCCCTCCGGCGGCTTGACCTCCACCGTGCTCTTCTTCACTTCTTCCCAGTTGGTGCTCAGCGTGGTGCCGCCGCTCTCCTGGAAGCTCTTCATCATCGCCCGACGCGTGTCTTCGTCAGCATCCGCATACAGCTTCCGGAAGAAATCGTTGACTGCGGCATCGCCGCCCGCGTTAGGGTCCTGGTCGGGCGACACCGGTTTCTCCGACTCGAGGATCTCGTTCGTGATGCCGTCCCAGTTCTTGCGCGGTTTGCGCGGGGCGGGGCTGGCGGGCGCAGCGGCGACCGGCGCGGAGGCGAGTGCTGTGTTGCGCGCGGATCACGCAGCATGGGCGGGGCTTGTCGTCAGCATGCTGTTCGCGGAGCAATTGATGATTATGTTGCTCACGATCTGGGCTGTCTCCTACGAGGGACCCCCATCTGCCCTGGGCCATCTTCGCGAATCGCACCTCGAACTTTGACCTTCCCTACTGTATAGTCGCTCTTCTCAGGGTCGATCTGCCCCTTGAGGGGCTCGAGCACGAGGCTCTTCTCGCCATTCCGTGTAGGAGAACTATCGGTGCCACCCAGGATGTCCGAGTATTGGTCGGGCTGCGATCGCAGAGCATGCTGGGACTTGACGCACCTTGCGAGGCTCGAAGGTGATCTTGACTTGTTCAGGGTCTGCGCCCTTGTCGAATATGGACAGTGTCAGCCTTTCGTCTGTCTCATAGAACTCATGCCTGCACGTATGCATGTCTCGTGAGCCACTCCGGATCTGCAGGTGCCTGACGTACGTGCATACATACCGAAGCGAAGCCATTGTTGGGGTATCAAGCAGAGTGTGTGCGATCGAGTGGCGGTTTTGCAGCGATGGTTACGATTGACGTTGGTCGGATAGAGAGAAGACCTCTTATATACCGCAGCAGAACAACAATAAATGCAAGCCGAGTACAGCAGCGGCGTACGGATGTATCGCAAGGCCAATAACAGGAGCCCAAGATGGGCAGAAGGGGAATATTCTAGAAGCACGTGACAGACGCGTCCTGTCTGGACGCGCTCTGGGGTAAGCGCCCAGACGCGGGGATATGGAGATCTGGATCGGGGGTATGGGCTGGGGTCGAATTGGGGCAGACGTCATTCGAGTGGGCCTGGCAGTGGCGGCGGGCAAACACCGACATTCAACCCAAG
The DNA here is from genome assembly GCA_008973685.1 of Trametes sanguinea. NCBI lineage: Eukaryota > Fungi > Basidiomycota > Agaricomycetes > Polyporales > Polyporaceae > Trametes > Trametes sanguinea. The sequence continues at coordinate 2,048,763 of WAHA01000001.1, read as the reverse complement.
CATGGCCATCTCCACAGACTCAGCTGTCCTCTCTTTCCCTCCATCTACATCGACCACTGACTTCTGACTACCTGACAATGGCTGAGACAACCCACATCCCGAAGGCGTCGCTGTACTACTTCCATGGGTCCGTTTGGGCTTCAGTTCGTAAGTCTTACTCTAGACCTCACGCGTACGCGTCGCGCTCACGCGCCTCGAAGCGCTCCTCGCCTTGTAAGCGATCGACCAAACAGACTTGCGCTTGAGGCTAACTGCGCGATCGCCTCTGTAGAGAAGAGAAAGGATATGGGCCCGATGAAGTCGACTTGAAGGAAGTTGACCTCGGTGAGCGATACGTCCCATCGATCAAGGAGCTGCATATCGATACAGGACGCGCCGTGCTAAAGCAAAGGGCGAGAACTTCATGCCTTCCTACCTCCGACTGAACCCACAAGGTACGGGTCTCTGTATAAGCAGACGAATCGTGAATTGAAAGTGCTGCGCAGGCACAGTCCCGACCCTCGTGGTTCCCCTCGAGAAGACCCTGGCGCCCGAGATCGAGAGCCGCTACAAAGCAATTCAGGATACGAAGGTGTGCTGACTGCGCATTCTCGGAGGTTATTGCCATCCATATACTCAACTGCGGTCAGGCCATCGTCGAGTTCCTGGACAAGTCTCGCTCGGTCCAATCGCGGACTCACACTACCTCGACCGCGCCCGCGCCTTCCCTTGCTCCCGCCACCATCGCGTTCAGCACGCTCTCAAACCAGATCATTGAACTTCTGCACAGTCCCACTGCGGATCCCAATGCGTTGTTCTACATGAACGCGCGCTCGGAGGAAGAGCTGCGCGGTCTTGCGGAGAAACTCTTGCCGTTCCTCCGTGGCAGGCGTGACACGCTTGCGAAGCTCCTCCAGGACAGCGAGTCTGGTGCCGTACAGGTGTCAGAGAAGACTAGGGCGTTCTGGCACGTCAAGCAGCTTGCCGCGGACAAGTTCATTCAGGTATTTGAGGAGGCGAGCAAGAGCGCTTCGGAGCTCTCGGACGAAGCAAAGCACAGACGCGAGGAGTTCCTCCAATCCGCAAGAGCGGCATGGGGAGGCTTGAAGGATGTGCTTTTGACCCTCCACAAGGAAGTCATCGGGCCCTATACCCTTGGTAAGTGATGCCCAGAGGACTTTGGTAGGCGAAGCTGACTCATTATTCAACCGCGTATTCGTAGGCGACCAGCTATCCATCGCCGATCTTCACCTCGCGGCCTGGCTTTCCCGTATTGCATTCCTTGCAGGCGCGAATGTGTCGGAGGATGGTAACACGGTGCTCGGAAAGATCGAGGCGCATGTGGGTGACGGCTTTGGCCTGCCCAAGGACTTCTCTGTCGCGGAGGCGCGGAGGAGGGCGGGGCTGGCCGCCACGAACGTCGACTCGACGGAACGGCAGAACAAGCTTGCCGCGTTTTGGGACGCCATCAAGGAGCGTCCGAGCTGGAAGAAGGTCTACGCGAGTGGTCTGCACTAAAGGGCGTTCGAGTTCTGAAGTCCGGGGCTGAAACCATGGTATACCATGTGGGTGTATGATACTTGGACTGTCGTTCGTTTGGCTGGGGACAGCGTTGGATGACATGCTGTGTTCGGGAATTTGATAGCTGGATTATAGGGAGCAAGACTGGTGGAGATTCAAATGTTCATGTACATCTGTCCAACAGCATCCGGTAGTACAAAGTGAAACGGAAGTGATATTGCGACGGCCGGTGGCGGCGGGAATGGCAATGTTTGCACAGAGCAGAGCTACGGGCCTCCACGACTCTGATGCGGGCACTGCGCATTGCTGCGATTGCAGTCAGATGGACCAAGGCACAGCACGAGATAGTGAGAGAGGCGCCTGGATGAGTAGCGTGAGGCAGGGCAGTGCGCCGAAGTGGTCGTATCCGGCGCGCTGCGCAAGGCGGCTCATGGGGGGGCGGGGTGTGACCATGTCGTGACGAATTGCCGGATAAGGCGATGATGGTGGCAGTTACGTTACGGGCGTCTGTAGGGAAGGAGCGAGTGGAGGAGGATCCGAAGCGCCGGACGAGTGAGAGGCGAGAGGCAGAGAGCGCATACAGTCACTCCTTCCCGTTCGTTTCGTCCTTCTTACTCTACTCTCCCTTAAACCTCTCCTCTCTCTCCCTCCCATCCTCCCCTTCCTTCCGTCCTGGACTCATCCGACTCCTTGTCCTCCTCTCGGTAGGCTTCTTGGCCGCTTAGGCTCTTCTCCCCGTCCTCTCTATCCTACCTATCACGCCAAGCTGGTTTTTGGCCCGTCCTCTCTCCCAAAAGCGCCAGCTTGGCCATGTCCTTCGTGCGCGACCTCTTTCAGACCTCGCCACGCTCACATGTGCCCCTCGGTCACGTAACCGCCCCTCAAGACCAGCACTACCCTCCAGACGACGACTCTCGAGCTGGACCCTCGACAGCTCTCCTGCACGACCATCCTCTCGACCACCACCTCCCGCCCCGGCCCTCTTCTGTCCCGCTCATCGACCCACCCGCACCCCCATATGAAGAGGAGGAGTTCAACGCACGCGCACCGAGGCGTTCCACCGATGCCTCACTGCTCTACCCTACGCGCAACGCCGACTCGTCGGATCGATACCCGCCCTCTACGGCCGCCTCCGTATGCTCCACGGCGACGAACACGCCGTTTGCGTCGCGAGCCCCTTCGCCTCTCCCGTTCTACTACTCTGGCGCTTCCTCGTGCAGCTCGGACAGCGAGAGCGAGAGCGAGTCGCCGTCACTCGGTCGGCCCTCGAGGCAGCCCCGATGGCGCACGGACGAGCCTCGCCGGTGGTGGCAGCTCGGTTTCCGTTCGAATGGTACGGAAGGCTGGCGCCGCCGACGGAGATGGCGAGACGTGGTCTGGGGCGTGCGGACGTGCAAGCGCGTTATCCGGAGGCTCGTCCGTCACCCGCTCTTTCCAAAGACACCTGTCACGATTGTACGTGTTCCCGTCTCCCCTCCCATTCCCCGCGACTGCCGCGGCTGCGTTGTACGACACCATCGCTGTTCGAGGCGCGTCTGTGCTTCCATGACGCGACGCATTGCACGCGCCTTCGATTAAGCGCGGAGCGTCTGCCTGGATATGATCCATATTTCGCATCAAGTAGAGCAATTGCAGATACTGACTGATCTGTCATGACAGCTGCTCACCCTCCTTTTCCTCACGATCTTTGGCGTGTCCCTCACCTTCCTCCTCATCTACATCCTCAACCCTGACAAGGAACCACTGCCATGGCGGGGCTATTGCACACTGCCTCAACACTCCGGCCGACCCCCATCGCTGTCTCTCTCCCCGACAGCGCTCTTGCAGACACCTCTTCCGACGAACCTCACACCGTCAATATTTCCGCCGCCCGACTTTGATACGCTGGCGCCAGCGGGCGTGTTCATCGGTGTGTTTTCGATGGACACCGCAGTGGAACGTCGGATGCTTGTGCGTTCGACATGGGCGAATCATGTTCGCAGCAGGGAAGGCGCTGGCAATGGAGATGGAGGTATCGGCACGTCGAGGACGGTCGTCCGGTTCATCTTGGGACAGCCCCGGAAAGATTGGGAGCGGAGGGTCAAGCTGGAAATGGAGGGTGAGTAACCGAAAATTTGAACGAAACATCAAAACGCCGGTGGACTGCGATCGCTGATGTTATCTTGCTCTTTACAGCGTACAACGACATGGTGATTCTTCCTGTGCAGGAGAACATGAACAGTGGCAAGACCCATGCCTTCTTCTCCTGGGCTGCCAACCATTCATGGGTACCTCCGCTATACCAAGACAACTTCACGAGGATGCCCGAGGAGTTCTCCTACATGAACGTGTCCAATCCGGCGCCGGTCCTTGCGAGTCATGATCCAGCTCTTGCCCACCAGGACCAGCTGCGATCCGCTTCGCCTCAACCATGGGTTCGACCGGACTTCGTGGTCAAGGCAGACGATGACTCGTTTGTCATGCTTGCGGAACTCGAGGCGCGGTTACGAGTCGAGCTGTACAAGGACCCTATTCCGCCTCCGCCTCCACCATCTGACCGGAAGCAATCGGCGTCGCAACAGTCACTTATCCACGCGCGCAGTGATGAGGAGCCCGCTATCCTGGACTTCGATCACATCGCTTCGTACTTTGACTTTGCGCTTCCATCCTACGCGACACGCGTGCCGCCGACGCTTGCTGCCAGTCCGCCGGCAGCCCCCGAGGAGCCGCCATCGCGTGATCCGCTCGTGTTCTGGGGGTACCTCGTCAAGAATCGGTTTATGGCGGGCGAACTCTATGCGTTGAGCTTCGCGTTGGTCGACTGGGTGTCGAAGGACCCGATAGTCAAGACGATGGTTCGCGGCGCCGAGGACAAGCAGACGTCGAAATGGATCCGCGCTCATCCTCGAGCGGAGCAAGTGCGGTGGTCGAGCGAGCGCTGCTGGATTTATGACCACCCGCGCGCAGGGACTGTGTACGTGATCGACGCTACTCTCTTGGCGGATGGATCAAAGACTAACATCCGAGTTGCCTTTGTTGCCTCTGTGCCTCTTTGACCGACAGATATTCCCATGGCTTTTTATTCCCATCGGAAGTCAAGCGCGTGCAAGAGGGCGTGATGCGTGACGTCCAGCGCCTCGCTCAGCAAGTAGCCAAGGAAACTTCGTCCACAGCACCTGCAGTGCCTCCAGGGCAGAACGTGCCCGCGCCGGAGAAATGGTCACACTCGACGGTGTCGAAGTTCGGCTCGCGCTACTCGCCCCCAACCGGTGACCTCAACCTCGAGTACAGCGTGGAGGCTCTAGTGGAGGGCAGTGACATGTCCATGATTCATGACGGTGCGTGTTGAATGGCCCGCTGCGCGTCTTACGATCGTCTGACGTTTCACCCTTCTGCGCTTTGATTGCCCTATCGATAGACGGCTCGCTCTCGGCTGACTTGGCGTGGAAATACCGCGAGGGCCGAAGGAAGCGGTATGACGGCCGACGCGTCGGCGGGACGGTTGTGGTCCACTTCATCAAGAAGAACATGTGGTTCTTGGAGACGGCCGCCGCGCTGCTGCACGGCGAGGACGTGACCCCTCTGGAACGCGCACTGGACAGTGCGCGCGAGACCGAGGAGGCGAGCGCTGGCTCGGAAGAGCCAGCGACCGATGCGGAAAACTCATCGGATGCTCAGGAGGTACGGGAGCCTGAGGCGACCACGGACTCGGACAGAACACATACGAGGAGCACACGGACAATGGCTCGTAGACGTAGGGCCCTCGAGGGCGGTGAGGAGTGGTTGTGAGTGGTGTGTCGGTGTCGTCGTTATCGGGTGGTTGCGTTCCGTCCTTCGCATTGCACATACATATCCCCGTCTGCCTCTTCATGCGTACATCTTCCCCACACTTCGCCCTTCCATCGCCATTCGAGGTCCTTTCGCCAGTGCATTGGCCTTTTCGCTGTCTGTCCTTCCCTCGCTGACCACGATGTCCCCGCCCCCCTTCGTTGCTATCGCGTCTTGGATGTACCACTCGCCATCTCATCTAATCATCTCAGTAGCCGTCGGCATCCATCCATCCATCCATTCACCCGTCACTCATCACACACTTTACTGCTCTTTGTGTAAATTATCCACCCATATATCTCGCGGCCGCAGTTACCAGTGGAATCGAACTCTTGAAGTCGTATGTTACCAAGTCAGACCTCGATCGTCCGCCAGACTCGCTGGCCTGAGGGACCTGTCTAATACGATGACATTCGTGAGTCTATTACTACAGAAGTTTCTGCTGCTCATCCATGCTCGGGACGCTTCCCCAAGCGAGTATTTCCCACTGCAGACGGCGTGCCCTCCGACGGGCCCGCGCTTGTCACCTTTCTCAATGCTCGTTGGAGCGACCTCTTAGCCTCGCACTCTGGATAGGTCTCCAGGTTGAAGTATAGAGGCGCGAGCTCCACTAGCGAGGAAGCGCGAATCTCTGTCACGGTCTGAAGTAGGACTTGGTCGTCATGGTGCACTCGTCGAAGAGGACCCGTTCAGGACTGCGATCCAGGACAGTGGACGGATGCAGCCACGCAACCTGCTGGCTTGGCAAGTCAGCTAACGAGCAAGTGCTAGCGGGCGAGCTTATGTTGCGCACCTGGTGGTCTTTCACGGTGACGTATGTGCCTTTGTCGCCTTCTTTATGAGCAACTTGCGTGAAAAATCCACAGATGAGGGCTTTCCGTATGCTGTCGTACTGCCTGGTGGGACTGCTGTAGATCTTCGTGACGATGGGCAAGTCAAAGCGTTCCATGAGACGCTCCAGTTGTGCCCTGACGTTCTCCGCCTGGGCGAGAGCCAAAGACAGTCAACAGGCGCCTGTATAGTTGGCGAGCAGGACCCAAGTTGCCGTGCCAGAACATTTGTACAATCGGGCTGCCATCGAGGGGAATACACAGACTCCAATACGCTTCTTGATAAATGTCCATGCAAGGCGCTATCAAGCTTTGACCAACTGAGAATGAGCAATACATTGGGCGATCAAAAGATCTGCGGCGGTTGCACATAAGTAGGGCGATACCCATCCAAAGCCCTAGCCGATGTGTTGACGAACTCCAGTGGAGTCTTCGACTGCACCTTGCGCAGGACCGCGTTCCGGATAGGACCTTCCCAACGTTGGAACCACTCCCCTTCTCGCTCACCGACGAGATGCAGCAGCCCATCCGGCGTGTTCTTCCACCGCCCATCGTTGCGAGCCTCGGGCGGCGGCGGCTCGGCACCCCCAATCGGCGCGCGCCAGGTTTTCAAGGCGCATGCGCCGCCGCAAACTTCCCAGCGCCCGCCCCCGCGCCGGCCGAAGCGTTTGTAGAGCCAGATGAAGGGGTAAATGAGGAGGATCCAGAGGAGGAACTTGATCCACTTGTTCGAAAGCGCGCGCGCGAGGCGGTTTTCAGGCCGGATACGGATCTTGTGGTGCGAGAGCTCGAAGTCGACGGTGATGGTGGAGCTGTAGACGGAGCGGATGGCGGCGGTGATGGCCTCTTTGAGGTTCGCGATGTCCCAGCCATAGACAACCTGGCGCCAACGTCCGTTAGCATTGATGCGCAGGGTGAGCGCTAACAGCAATCACCTCTGTGTATATGAACTCCTTGAGGAGCTTGTCGCTGGCGCAATACTCGTCCGCCCAATCTCTGATGGTCATCGAGGAACCGAGGACTTGGGCATCGGGAGGCGGAGACGCTCCGATGGGGGCATACCACCCATCTGGCTCGGGAAACACCCAGGGAGGAAGACCGTGGTCCTCCCTGAGACGTTTGCGTTTCTCCGCCAACTTGATCTCAGCCTTGGTTGCCTTACGGCGCCCGGCTTGCAGCGACGCCTCGGTATCACCATTGCTCAGCAGTTGGTTTGAGTCGACTTCGAGGAACATCTTGCCCCTGTATGCAGGTTCCGCATCGGGAACGGTCCAATGTATAGGGCCGTGCACGATTTGTTCTCCAATGTCAATACGGAAGTCGAAGTCTGACGACAACAATGTTCAGCTAACGAGAGCAAACGTTGGTAGAGCCCAACGTACCTGTAACGGTTTCGGTGTAATGCTCATCATGAGGTCGAAGATTGCCTTGCTGGTCTTTGCGGTATACAGTACGCGTCTTATGCTCCGTATGAGTGCCTTTCATGTGGATAAAGTATTGAGGCCTGTTCGCGGTCTGCCACAACAGAAAACGGTACAACGCTTCCCCTTATTGAGTCCACGAATGGCCGTCAGAACGTTACACAGCGTGAGCTTTCAACTCGACTGACCATCGCGGTTCAGGTGAGGGTCGTGCGAGATGATCTCGCCATTAGAGATGAAGAACTCGGCTTCGTAAGGTGCAAAGTCCGGCGGAGGCTCTTCGCCTCTCATCGGAATGTACATGTTCTCGAGAGCATGCTCCGTGTACTTTGGTGGTGCCAACTGCTCCGAGTCCGGGACCTGTTGCAAGTCCGGAGAGGTGTCATCTGGAAGTACAAGTTGCCCTGCCAGCGAGCCCGAGGGACCTGCACTCGGGGCGCTTGCGTACGAACCAGCCGCTTCAAGCTCAGTAGAGTCAAACGGTGCTTTCTTGTCCGTGCCCATGATGGTGATGGTGGTCGACGAACGAGATGTGTGCGCAGAATCAAAGGATACGTTCGCAACGGTCGAGCCTTGAGCTTGAGGCAGTGCAACGCTCATAATCATGTGGCTGTGCTCTGTACCTCGAAGTTCAGATGTTGCCACTGGGCGCCAGAGTTGTTCCCGGCCTGAACCACAAGTTACCACTGAAGCTATCACTGGCATCTGCTCCGATCTGCGGAGGTTCGCATAAGATCGGACGATACAAACTACTGCAATAGAGATGAGTGGCACGACTGTGCTTTCGGCGTGGCTCCACAGACTTCGTTGGACTTCCCCGTAAACCATGACTTGCGCGTAAGCTGAAAGTGATCCTGAGAAGACTCTATCATGACGACGTATCTGAAGACCGCCCTCCCATAGAAGCCACAGGCACACAGCGCTCGGCCGGCGACTCCCATCGCATGGAGAAGCTCGCTCGTTCGAAAACCATGCACTGCGAAGAAGGCACTCGTGGAGCAAACTCGCCGTCAGCTGCATGGTATGCCCTATAGCGGGACCACAGGAACACACGCTCCTCTACTTGCCGCGCATAACCTACACGATGGCGTGCGCTCTGTCCTATCATGAGGACCGCCTAATACCTGGTACATGGTCTGGCACTGAGGAGCGATGAGGTCAGGCTCTGCCCACATACCGTGGTGGGAGCTCTTGCCATTGGAGGCAGATATAAGGCTCATTATGAGTGTATGACAGCATTCCAACAAAGGCCCGTCCAACCCCTCTCCCTCCCCATCCTCAGTCTCAAGTACTCCCTGAACACTCGCACACAAGACATGCAACGTGGACAAGATAACGAGTCCTGGAACGACGGCGGTACTGGTAGCGGCCGTCGCGGCATGGGCATCCAAGGCGGCCCCGAGTTCAACTCCTCGGATCCCATGAGCAACCAGCCGCAAAACCCACAAGGTTAGCGCCACGAGAGCGTCGGGCACGGGATGAACGCTGACACGTCCGCCGCGCAGGATTCAGAGGAGACGACCAGATGCGCCTCGGCAACGACGACAACATGAACATGAACGCCGGCCCGGGGTTCTCCTCCAGCGGCGGCGGCGGCGGAGGCCAGTTCGGCAACAACGCCGACCCGTCCATGCAAGGTACGCAGCTCCCGGTGTCCGATGCCAGTGGGTATGCGCTCACCTGACACCGTCTCTGCTGCTGCAGGTGGTGACTTCAGTGACGACCCGATGGGCGGCGGCGGCGGCGGCAGCAGCACCCAGCGCGCCTCCGCGGGACGCGACGACAACGGCACGAACTTCGGCTCGAGCGCCGGGCCCGCCGCCATGTCCGACGGCTCTGGCAACAACCCCAGCACCGGCGACAAGTTCATGGGTGCGTACTACTCGGCTGGCGCTGCGAGCGGGACTCCGCACCTGGCCGCTGATTCCGACGCTTGCGTTTGCGTGGCGGTGTGTGACATTGTGCAGGCAGCATGCAGAAGGCCGCCGGCCGCGTCTCGGGCAACGCGAACATGGTCCGAGCGCGGCGAGATGCGCAAGGTGCGTCGCTCTGTGCGCCGTTTCGGGTTCAAGTCGAGCGTTCTGCGTTCGTTTCGTGGTCGACGGCCACGATTCCCCGCGACGCCGTCGTGGCATGCATGCGCGCGCGCGGACGTCATCGGTGACGCTGAAGCTGACTGTGCCTTCTGCGCTTGCAGACGGGAGGCCCGCAGGCCGACGACACGCTCTTGTAGCCTTGGGTTGGATGCAAGTGCTTGCAACGCTGCAAGTAGCGTTCTGTAGGATGACAAGTGAGACGCGAAGTCCGGGAGTAGTTCCGAGTCGTCCAAGAATACGCACCTCGTCGTCGCGTTTATGTATTTCGTACCTGTTCCTGTACCAGTGTACCCCTCCCCTTCGTTGTGTATGATTAGCACTATGACATATGCATCCATGAATCGAGTCTAGACCGCCAGGGACGTTCCCATGCCATCAGTCAATACACACACACCTTCGACACGGATATCAATGAGTACATTGAGTTACAGTAGGGGATACCCGGCAAAACCTAGGACAGGTCACAGCGTGCATGGTGCAAAGAATAGCAAGCAAGCGTTGATCGAGCTGTACGTACTACATATTTAGCGTCCACTATATGTATGACGACGATAATGATGATGAGAATGGAACGGGATGAAGAGGTGAACGGAACCGAGCCGATGGATGGTGGTGATTGCGCTGTCCGTGAGTTTGCACGCCGCGCCGCGCACGTATGTCGCGCGGCGGTGTGGATGCGAGGATGCGAGGACGAGACGAAGAAGACGAGTAGGTGGGTGTGAGTTCGTTAGCGTACTAAGAGGGTGGGGTAAGAGGAGGATGAGGGAATGCGAGTAGGGAAAGGGGCAGGATATGTGTAGGGGAATCGGCTGCAAGATAAGGAAGCGATGGATAGAGAAAGGTCAGCAGGGGGGTACTGTAACAATGCAATGTACATCGTAGCAAGGTCAAAGCGTCGAGAACACGACTTCCTGAACACCGGGCACACCGCTCAGCCGCGCCTTGATGGCTCCCTTGATATATCGCTCAGAGTCATGCCGTCGGGGAGGTTCCGCACCTACGCACAACGATGAGCTCCTCCGGCTCCTATCAGGCGGCGATCGTAGAGCAGACGACGTACCTCCAGCTTCGGCCTCTCTTCAGGCAGATCGTCCTCGATGTCCGCCGAGTACACACTACTCGACGTCGCGCTCGACCCGCGCTCCCCCGTCGCGCCTCCCCTCAACCTCGGCGTCTCCCCGCTCACCCTCCTCGGGTCTCGCGGCGGGATCGCGGGGGGCGCACCTCCCTCCGACCCACCAGGCAGGTTCAGCGTCGGACCCAGCGCAGGCGTCGACGGCTCCGTCCCCGCGCCGCCCGCGTAGTATCCCGACAGCAGCGGCTCGTGGCTCCCCACGCTGCCCTTCGCCGCGTGTCCCCAGCCCATCGAGCTGGTGCTGGTACTGGTGCTGTGCGTGTGCTGCCGCTGCCACGCTCCGGGTGGAGGCGGGGGACTGCTTGTCCGCGCGGGCGCGTAACCGTCTCTGCGTGCTGAGCCGGGGAACGCGGCGGGAGGCGGGTGGATCGTGCCGTATGCTGCGTAGGGGTCGAAGTCCATGCGCCCTTCCGGCCCAGAGCCGGGGGTCGGCGGCTGCGTTGACATGCCTGCTGCCTCGGGGTCCATACCTCCCGAGGGCGGGCGCTGACCGTTCAAGCCGCCAGAGCCGACGCTTGCGTTTGGAAGAGAGGCCAGCGTACCAGAGGCCATGGGAGTCTGGCGCTGCGTCATGCCCACCTTGCTCTCTGATTCGTCATCGTCTCCGTCAAGCGGTCGACGGTTGAACCCTGCAGCGGCCAGCGTAGACGCGACAGCCGCATCGTGCTCAAGGCGTTGTGTGCGCCGCCGGCGCCGGATGTAGAAGAAGATGAAGAGGACGATGGAGGCAGCGGCAAGCCCAACAATGAGAAACACGCCGGCGACTGCGCCTTTGTTCCGGAAGAACCTACAGATAGGGTACGTCCGTTAGAGCGAGGAAACTCACATGGGCAGACAGGATCTGCGTAAGAGGAGGACGCGCGAATACGTACTCTGACGTCTGCGTAGCGTTATCATTGTTCGTAATGGGAGTAGGGTTCCCAACAACAATGGTGACGTAGCTCGGGGAGCCGTCGCTGTTCGTGCTCGTCAGGGTCTCCGTAATGAACGGCGGCGCGCTGGTCACGGTCTGTCCTGCACTGTTGGTCGTGGTCACGAACACCGTCGACTGGAACGTCGTCCTGAAAGTAAGATAATCAGTTTCCCTTTGAATCTGCTGGACACCGGCCTGCTGTATCTCACGTTACGAGATTTGTTGCCAGACTCGGCGAGTCGACTGACGCAGTAGAGGTGGCCGTTTCCGAGGCGGTATCAGTGCTCGTTACCGTCCCGCCATTCGCCGGTGTTGTCGATGTGCTCGTACCAGGAGCGGACGTGGGATCGTCGGTACTGCTGGTCTGCTGCGTAGTCGTGACTGTGCCCGTGTCATTCGGATTGGACGTCGTTGGAGGGTTATTGCTCGTGGTAGTGGTGGTCGTGGTAGTGTCAGGCTGGGACGTGGTCGTGTGCGAGGTCGTGGTCGTGGTCGTAGTCGTGGTGGGAGGATTGCTTGTAGTCGTAGGCCCGCTGGTCGTGGTAGGGGGGGAAGTGGAGGGAGGATTAGTAGTCGTAGAAGTGGACGTAGGCCCATCATTCGGGTCTGGCGAAGTGGACCCCTGGTCGCCGGTAGATGTCGACCTTGACACCATTCCGGACCTGCATTCGACCGCGCAGTTCAGCTTACGATGTCTGAGATGTGTCGTCCGGACTTACGTTGGGGACACGGAGGTAGGAATTGAAGCCGAGGTCGGACTTCCTGAAGAAGAAGTGCTAGACGATGCGGGATCCACGGCGTCTGGAGAGCTTGTGGCCGCGCTCGAGGCTGCGTCAGATGGGTCTGAAGATGTAGGAGCAGTATCCGAGGGGGTCGGAGACGAGTCTGGCGATGCTGTGGACGCCTGGGCTACAGCGGCCGAGGTGGGAGTTTGTTGTGCAGAGGCGGAAGTGGGCGGCGAATCCGTCGATTGAGTGGCCGTCGGTTGATTTTGAGATGTCGGGGAGGACATGGAGGATGCGTCGGTTATGGAAGGCGTTGAGTCAGATGGAGAGCCGTCCGGAGATGAAAGTGCAGTAGTGGAAGCGTCGGTGGCCGATTGAGGTGGGGAAGGCGTGCCGGAGGGAGAGTCAGTGGCAGGCTGAGAAGGAGAGACAGAAGAAAGAGAAGGGGATGGAGAAGAAGCTGAGGCGGGAGATGCCATCCGTGTGCGCACACGCTGCTACCGGATCGGCGGTCGGGGAGGGGACGCAGGGTAGTGTCCCGTAGGTAGGACCGACGGAAGGTCGGTGGAGGGGCGGGCGGGGGTGGAATGAGGACCTTTTGGGAGAAGGAATACGAACGGGGAAGGCGTATGGTAGGGCAATGAGGCGACCGCCTCCTGGCGTGGTGTGCAGCGTGTACGTACAGGATGGCGTTATTTGTGGAACAGACAGGGGGAGGATAATGGATAAGATACGGCGGGGGGATGAGCCGGGGGACGGGGGAGGGGCGCGAAAGGCGCAGTAGGATGGAGAAAAGTGGGGAAGAAGGGTGAAGGTGAACTCTGGAGCTGACGACTTACCGGTAGCGGCGGAGACGGAGGAGGCTTGCCTTTTGTCGGGGACGGGGTGGACGGGGATGGGTGAGGTGGAGATGAGAGAAGAGGGCCGGACTAAGGGCATGGTCGAGTCTAACACGAAGGGGACATGGTGGTCGGGAAGAAAGAGGAAGAAGACGGCGGACGGAGAGGACCTGGGGAGGTGGAGGAGGCGGACTGCAGAGGGAGGGGAGCCTGAGTGAGCGTGCGCACTGGACGCAGACGGACGGAGCGTGCCCACGGCCATCCTCGACGCTCGTGGAAATTTAGCCGAAACGTCATTTCTCCTGCTATATTCCTTCTCTGCCCCTTGTCAGTCCCGCCTTTTCTGCTATCTCTCACCGCCCCTTCGCTGTACTTTGTTTGCCCGAGTTCCGACGCCTTCGTTTGCGTTCGTCGGAGCCTGCGGTGTGGAGAGCGAGCTGGGGGACGACGACGTCGGGCGGGGAGAGCGCTGTGCGAGAGTCGCGACGCGTCGTGGACGCGCCTGGGGAGAGAGAGAGCGCCTCGGACTCAGAGAGCGCAGCTGTGCACTGACAGCACCGACAACGGCCAGACGCGATCGGCGATCGCGGGCCGTCCCCTGAGCGCGTCCCAGTCACTGCGAGAGCCAGACGCCCGGCTGCCGCTGCCTCCTGTGTGTCGGCACCTCCTCCTCCTCCTCTCCTCCTCCTCCTCTTCTCCTTACTGCCCTTAGCCTCGCGTCTACTCTACGACCGATCACTGCCTCTAGCACTACCCACCTCCCTCCTGTCTCCTCTCTGTCCGCCCATGGACGTCCATCACACTCCCAAACAACTCTCCACCATCGGTCCCAGTACATACCAATCAATCTATCTCCGTCCCGATTTCGCCGGACCTCGACTTCTCGCCCACTCCAACTGCCCACAGCATGGCGCGCCTTTCTGACCGCGTTCTGACGGACCTCGCCTCGTGGCAAGTTTAGCTGAAGGGAGGAGTTGTGCACCACGATGCACCGGACGCACCTCTTGCGCACCGGCCGATACCCACCGTTGCCTGGATATTCCCCACCTCCTCCACCTTCCCCTCTCGCATGACGTTTCTTGGCACTCACGCCCTCCTCGCGCCCTGCCATCCTCCCCGGCATCTCAACGGCTCAATCAGCCCCGCCCTACCTTCCCCTCGTGCCCGGCTCACCTCTCCAAGGTAGGCACAGAAGAGGCCTTTGCTCGGCGATAACACCCGCCCTTCTCCTCTCCCTGAGCTTCTCCATCATCGCTTCCGTCCGACGCACGCGTGCTGCGAGATAGTGAGCGCAAGATGACGCTGCTTTGCCGTTACTGTATGGACCACGCACTGCGCGACAATCCCCGCCGCTCACGCGCTCATGCATGCACGTCCTGCCACCGTCCACCTCGTTCTCTGATCAGCGTTCGCTTCTCCGCAAGGGTCCATACGAGCTATTCCCCGCCAGTCCGACCGTCGCTCCTTCTCCTCGCGTCCCCGTGCTATTACCTCCGCTGCGTTCATATACTTCAGCGCGTACGCTTTCGACTCGCTCTATCCCTTGCTCAGCGTTCGCAAATGCGCTCGTATTCGCTGGGACCGCTTCCGCCGACATGTCATACTTGCTCAATGTTCAAGCTGCCCACCGTCCCCGACGTTCGCCATGGAGCTCACGAGTATCCCGGGTACGCTGAGATTCGAAGCCGGTCGCTCTGGAGGGTCCTTTGTATTGTACATATGTACATATACCCAGGCTCGGCAAAGCCTCTCAATACATCCGCAGCTGATTCCCAACACCTCTAGTCACGTCGCGCGGCGCCCCGGCCACACATGCAGGCTAGCTATAGTAGCTCAGGACATGTGCATCCAGATTCCAGCCCAGCCCGCCCCAGTCAGCAGAGCTAGTAGCTACGTTCTCAGAGGTTCCGAACCCGGGCTATACGCCATATATGCATGCGCACGCGCGAGTACGCGTCGGAGCTTGTGATTCGCGACTTGACCCACGACCACGACCATCACTATACCCACGACGACGACGACGGACACAATGTCGACTGAACAACCTACCGCTGCTGATTCCGTGCCCGCTGCCACGCCCGCTCCTGTCGACCCAGCGCCGGCAAATCCGACCGCCGAGACGCCCAGCGCGCCCGTCGCGGCTCCTGCTACCGACACACCCGCGACCACGACCGCGAATGAGGAGGCGAGCAAGGAGAACAAGCTGCCCAAGACGCAGAGGTCGTGGCGCATCACGGGCAAGGGCGAGCCCGCGAAGGTGCTCAAGCTCGCGTCGGACACGCCCGTGCCCGCAAAGCTGAAGAAGGGCGAGGTGCTCGTGAAAGTGCAGGCAGCTGCACTGAACCCCGTGTGAGTGTCTCACACCTTACACCCATGCTTGCCGCGCTGTTCTGCTGGGGCCGGAGCTGGGGCTGGGGAGCGCGGGCCTGCGTGAGAGGGAGTTGATGCGTAGTATGTACTATGCACCGGGGTGTCGGGTCGGGATGAAGCGCGTTGCATGGGACGAGAAGTTGAGGATGGGGAACGGGCGGCAGTCTACTGACGCGGCGTGCTTTGCAGGGGCTACAAGACTATGGGCTTGGTGCCCGGATTCATCCTCCGGCGGGTGCAAGCGGCTGAGTACGACCTTACGGGGGTCGTTGTGGACGGCAACAACACAGTGTTGAAGGAAGGCGACCAGGTGTTTGGGTGGATCCCAGTCCGTGAGTGTTCAGTCCTCATCGCGCTCACTTTCTGCCCTTTCCTACCCGGGGTCGCGTAGCGCGACGGGTTGCTATGCTATCGCCATTCTATCCTCCGTATGGCTGGGTTACAGTCCGCGCGTGCTAAACCCACGAAATTTAGCTGTGTCGCTCGGCACCCGCCAAGGCGCCCTCCAGCAATACGCGCGCGTCCCCGCCATCGGGCTCGCCCTTCGCCCGCCGAACGTCACGCCCACACAAGCCGCAGGGTTCGGCATCGCAGGCCTCACGGCGTACCAAGCGCTCGAGGGGATCGCGCACATCAAGGAGGGCCAGTCGGTGTTCGTGAACGGCGGGAGCACCGCGGTCGGCGCGTTCGCGATCCAGCTCGCGAAGGCGCGGGGCGCGAAACGCGTCGGGGCGAGCGCGTCGGCGAAGAACGAGGAGTTTGTGAGGAGGCAGGGCGCGGACGAGGTCGGTTCCCCTGCACAGGGCCGCGCGTGTGTACTGTTGAGAAGCTGACGGGTCGTGTGCGAGCAGTTCTTCGACTACACGAAGTCGCCGCTGCACGAGCAGCTTGCTGCCGCGAACCCGACGCCAAAGTACGACGTCTTCCTCGAGGCGGTCGGCCTCCTCGACCCGACGCTGTTCCTCAAGAGCGAGGCGTACCTCGACCCGCACGGGGTGTTCATCTCGGTCGGGCCGCAGGGCTCTGGGATCGGGAACTACGCGCACTTTGTGTGGACCGTGCTGCTGAAGCCGGGCTTCTTGGGCGGGGTGAGGCGCAAGTGGAAGTGAGTCGCCTCCGTCGCCATAGGCCGGGTTTGAGAGCTTGACTGACTTGCGTTGGACAGGCTTGTCTCGGTGAAGCCGGTCGAGAAGGACCTCAAGGAGTTTGCGAAGTTGGTAGAGGAGGGTGAGCGTACAATCTAGCCGTTTGAACGAGTGATGAGTAGCTGACCGCCCGTACACAGGGAAGATCAAGCCTCTTGTCGACTCGGTGTACGAGTTCGAGGACGTGCTGAAGGCGTACGAGAAAGTGATGTCGAAGAGAGCGACGGGCAAGATCGTCGTGAAAGTCGACCCCGCCGCCGAGTGAGCGACTCGGACGTCTGGGCCGATCTGCCCTGCACTGTAACTGACGCTACCTGTGTATACCAACCTCCCCTCTATGTACCTGTGCATACGTACCTGCGAATGGATGGATGATGCGTCTAGACCTCGCCCGCCGGGTCGCTTGTCGCGATCAGGTGGGCGCGTTTGCCAAGTCGCTCGAGAGAAAGAGCGATCGCGTCGCGTCGAGCGGGCGTCTGGATAGGGACGCGATAACGTGACGTCATCAAATTGGGCAGAGCTGATTGCGTCCATCTGCTCAAACTCAGGCTCAGGCTCGCAGTCGCCCTCTCCTCACACAACCGTACCGTCTGCACTCTCTCACCTTATCGCGCGCATCCACTCTCACCCTCGCCCCCGCTCTCAGGCATACAGGTCAGTCAGTCGCTCACTATCTATCACAGCGACCGCGATGTCTGACCCCACCGCTAAACCAGCCCCGAAGCACGAGCACCCCATCCTCGGCATGGTTCACCGCCCCAAGCTCACCGTCGCCACAGAGTACGGCAACGCCGGCTCGTTCTGGGTCGAGTACCCCGCAGGCCTCATCGACCTCACGCGCACGACCCACCTGCCCAAGGGCGCGCTGCAAGACGGCGACGTGGTCCAGGACCAGGTCGCGCGCGACGTCCCCGTGCCCCCGCTGCAACCGTCGACGCAGCTCGATGTGCCCGTGAACGGCGACCGTGTCGTGCGCATTGCGAAGAAACAGAGCGCGATCGTCATCATCGACATGCAGAAGTGAGTGCGTGCCGTCTCGCGCGTCGATCGCTGCCCCGGTCGTGATGCTCATGCGTTCCGGGACCGCTGGCCGTGTGTAGCTTCTTCCTGCACCCTGACTTGCGAGACCATCCGACGGGTCTGGCGTGCGTAATCCCGCTCATGAACCTCGTCCCCGCCCTCCGTGAGCAGGGCGTCAAGATCCTCTGGGTGTGAGCCAATCGTCCTCCGCACATATCGTCCTCCATACTCACGCCCCGCTGCGCTTTCTCCCCACCTCCCAATCCCTCCACATGGCCACGCACACAGAAACTGGGGCCTCACAGAGCACGAGCTGACGACCATCCCACCCTCGCTCGTCCGCGGGTTCATGAAGAGCGGCCGGGGAGGCTTCGGCGCACCGCTCCCCGGAGACTTCGGCCGGCTCCTCATGCGCGGCGAGTTCAACTCTGAGCTGTACGGCCCGCTCCAGGGCCTGTACGAGGAAGGCCGGAGAGAGGGGACCGACGTCTGGATCCACAAGAATAGGTGAGCGGCAGCGCGTGCCGTACGCGGCAGACGGGCGGCGCAGACCGCAGTGCTTCCTGGCACTCTGTGGCTTCCTGCCTGTGGGCGCGGGTCTGCGAACGTGCGATGCCTTGAGTGTGTGTGTATGGACGAGCCTGACGTCCGGGTTTGGGTCGGTTTGGACAGGATGAGCGGACTGTGGGGACCCCAGACTGCTCTCGATCTCTATCTGCAAGAACAAGGGATCAACACGCTGTTCTTCGCGGGGGTCAACGCTGACCAGGTTAACATCTCTGTTCATGTTGTGTGCGGATCCTGGCGCTGACGCATATCCAAGTGCGTATTGGGCACCCTCGTCGACGCCTACTTCCGAGGGTACGACTGCATCGTTGTGGAAGATTGCGTCGCGACGACTTCTCCCGCTGGAGCGCTCGAGAACGTGCTATACAACGCCGGAGGAGTACGTCTTAGCGTTCCTCACATCACCGCCGTCCACATTCCCTACGACACCGGGGCACTGACGTCTACTTCTTCAGTCCTACGGCTTCGTCACAGACTCCTCGCGCATCATCGATGCCGCAACATGAGGCTCGGTCTTGCTATCACCGTGTTGCGTCTACGCTTGTGTGATTCCTCGGGATTAGAAGTTGGCCTGAATATGACGGGATATGCGGGGAAGATCTACAGAAGACCGGCATTGCGATGGAATTGTGTAATATACAGTGACGTTTCGACCGGGCTGCAGGCTATATACAGGGATCGAGGTCGAGTAAACGCCGGCGGATTCCTCATTCGTATGTGGTGTCGTGGAAGCATCGTTATGGAAGTGGTGCAATGGTGTCGCTGGGTGTACAGCCGCCTTCTAAGTGTATGTGGGTTACTACAAGGCATGTTGAGGATCAGTGAGATCATGAACGACGCATGTGCTGTATGCGTATGTATAATACAAGACGTGATATGGAGAGCACGCTAGACGAACGGTCATGGCTCGGAATTCAAGCTGTATGGGTGTTATGACGGCCCCGGGTGCAATCTAGTTCTTCCACTCGACGCTCGGTCGACGCTGCCATAGCAAGCCCGTCAGTTCCATGCGTACGTTCGGCGCCGTCACGCGTCAGAAACGCACCTGCGAAGCACTCCTGCGCGTGTAGAACGTCTCCTTCCGCGGTCTCGTCGGTGCCATCGCGAGCTCCGGCGGATGTAGAGGCGCAACTAGCCCCGGCGGCCCAGGCCTGACGAGCGCACGCTCATAGATATCTACGAACGGATTCACACGCTCCGAGCTCGCGGTGCCGAGCGGACTCGAGACCATCGTCGATGTCGGGGAGGACTCGTGGCCGACGCTCGAGCCGGCGGGCGAGATGGACGAGTACGACGTCGGCGGCGTGAGCGGCTCGTAGGGGTACGCCTTCAGCGCGACCGGTCTCCATCATCTCCGTGCTCGCGCTCTCGGAGCCGGAGCCCGAGGTCGACGGACGCGTGAGCGGCGGCGCGAGAGGCATGCGCGTGTTGAGAGTGATCGGAGGGCGTTTGAGAGGTCGGAGGCCGGGGAGAGAGGCTGCATCGGGGCCGACGTGCTGTTCCGGCGGAGCGGGCTGCGCGGCGGGACGACAGGCGGCTTCGGGGCAGCGGCCTGCTGCGGCGTGCGAGGCGTCGGGGCGGCCACGCGCTCAGGAGCCGGTGGAACAGCATCGGGATTGGGGACAGGCTTGCGCGTGACGGAGTGTACGCTGGGCGTGCTGCTGTTGCGATGATGGAGCGGAACGTCGACG
Organism: Trametes sanguinea; assembly: GCA_008973685.1. Classification (NCBI taxonomy): domain Eukaryota; kingdom Fungi; phylum Basidiomycota; class Agaricomycetes; order Polyporales; family Polyporaceae; genus Trametes; species Trametes sanguinea. Next base: position 2,028,704 of record WAHA01000001.1, on the reverse strand, counting down.
AGCACGGCCTCGCCTTCGTCCGGGAGCGTCGGCGGGTAGATGGACGGCGAGGACTGGGCGGAAGGCGGGGGCCTGCGCTCACGCGTGCTCCCGACGTGCTGGTCGGACGTGATCGCGAGGCCGATGACGCCGCTCTGTCCGCTCGGATGGCGCGAGCGCATCTCGGAGGCCGAGGTGTCCGCGCTGCCCATGCTCCCAGAACGACCGTGCGCACCGATCCCAGCGAGGCCAAGACCGTTGTATCGCGACGAGCTGCCGCTACTCGAAGAGCGCGCAGGCGTTGGGGCTGGCGGGGCTGGCGCCGCCATGCTATCGTCGAAGGGACTCGCTGGAGGGCGACCGCCGTCGATGACGAGCGTGCGGTCGGTGTAGCCTGACGCGTAGCGCATCTGTGGGGGTGGCGAAAGATCGCGCGGGTCCTCGAACGGGTTGTCTGGAATAGGCAAGGGGCGAGAGATAGTGGTGATGAAGCGTGGGTTGCGTCTTTTGCGACGACGGAGGAAGAGGCATATTCCTAAGAAGATGGCGGTAATGATGATACCGATGGCGAGGAACACGCCTGCAACGGCACCGCTATGGGAAAAGAACCTGTTTCGGCGATTCAGCACGGACAACCGTATATTATGCAAAAGGATACTCACCCATGCGAGGAGGACTCCGCTTGGACGCCATAGATGCCCGTCGGGTTCGCGATGATGTGCGTGATGCTGACTTGCCCGCCGTCGGGCAGCTGGGACACTTGCACGCTCGTGAACACCGGGGGCAAGGTCAAGCTCGTGTGGTGCTGCGCGTCCGTCACCGTCTGGAAGACTGGCGACGAGAGCGTCGTCTCGGGCTTGTCCGTGACGGTGCTCGTGCTCGTCGGAGCTGCGGTCTTCGCGTTCGCCTGCACCAAGCCAGACCCATTCTTAGAACCACTATCACTCGACACGGATGCAGGAGAAGAAACGGAAGCGGGGGGAGCAGCGGAGGGCGCAGCGTGTACCTCAGAAGCCTCATGCGGCACCGCATCCGAAGACGCGGGGGAGCCGGTGGGCGCAGCAGCACTTGCCTGCTCAGAGATATTATTCTGAACGAGCGGAGTCAGCACTGGCTGTGACTGTGAGGTTTGTATACTAGCCCCGCCGACGGTCAAGGCCTCAGGCTGTTGAGTAGGTAACACGACCGTGGTAGAGTGAACGACAGGATTGGCTTTCGTGACGCGCGGGGGTATAAAAGTGGCAGACGGGGTATTGTCGGGAGCGGGATTGGAGAAGGAAGGCGAACTAACCGCATGAAGCGAAGTAGGGTCCGTGGTGTCTACCGGGGCCGCAGGACTTGGCGAAGAAGCTGGAGGCGCAGACGTCTGAGGAGCAGCAGAGTGAGAAGCAGAGTTTGAAGCAGGAGCGGAGGGAGAGCTAGCAGGAGGTTGGGTCGGCTTGGCAGAAGCAGATGACGCGCGCGATGGAGAAGAGGGCTGCGAGGCCGCAGACGAACCCGCCGAGGATTGCGTTGGCGGCGCGGGGTCATGACCGTCCGCGCTCTTCGCTGGATTTGTGGACGATACCTCAGAAGCTGAGGAAGGTGCAGACGGAGAAGCGCTAGAAGGAGCGCTCGCACCGCTCGTCTGGGCCGTGGTCGTGGACTCCTGGTCGGCCATCTGCACGGAGTTCCTACGCGTAGATCCATGATTAGCGTATGTGGGAAGGAATTTACACCAGGTGAACAACTGACCCCGACTTTGCTATAGACGTCTCAAGCTGCTTGATTATATGTGAGGCAGAACTGGGCGCGGCCGGGGAAGCCGATGCTCTGCTTGCTGTGGGGGCGGCTGGCTTGTCAGGCTGTGTTTGCGGCGGAAGAACGGGGGAAGTAACGACAGGAGGGACGCTAAGACTAGTCGGTGGCGCAGCGGACGACGGGGCAACAGGAGCGGAAGAGGGGACAGATGAGCCACCGACTGGTGTAGACTGCGTGGGAGTTGGGGGAACAGGGAGTGGCCCAGGAGGGGTATCCACAGGTACTGTCCGCCCGGGTTCAGACGCAGAGCTGAATGCTGCGGTGCTCGAGAAGGTTGCAAAAGAAGAGGCTACGAATGTGCTCGACGCATCGACCACTGAAGACGAACTCGAAGGCGCTCCACTGTTTGTAACAGCGACAGACAGTGACGAGGGGACGCTCGCACTTCTTGTGGACAGCAGAAACGTTGTTGACGTCCCTACCTGTCCAGTGAATGCGGAGCTTCCTGACACTATGCTCGAGGCGTCCGGAGACGAAGATGAGGGGACGGGCAGAGACAATGGGGGTATCCCAGAACTAGCCTCGTCGGACACAGACGTAAATACCCCCTCAGGGGAGCCCGTGACGTTGAAGGAAGACATAAGGCCCGGTCCTACAAGGGGGAAGGGCGAACGTCAGGGACAATATGATGTATAGGGAATCGTATGGCCTGTTCTGCCAGCGCGCTACGACCGACGCTTCGGACGGTCCTTAGCAGGAGCTCGAAGCTACAGATAGCAGCTGCTATGGCCTCCGTAGCTGCGAGCGCCTCGAACAAACGCCACCTCCATATCGTATGCTAACGTCGAGGTGCGGCTAGGCATATGTGTAGTTCATTGAGATTGACCGAACGGAAGACATACCTGATGCTTGAGAAGTCATGACAGGTCCTGGTTTTGATCCCACGGAATACCGTTCCTGGGGGCGGCCGCTTCAGGGGCAGCAATCCGGCCTTGCAGGAGGAGCAGAGGACGCAGCAAGCCCCGATGTCGGGACGTCCAAGTGTTTATATGAACATCTCGGCGGTCCAAGGTGCGGGGATACGTGGGATCGGCTAAATCTCGAGTGTAGTACGGGTGTGCACGTCGTCGCGCCCCGACTTCCGATCTTCTCACCTTGTCAGTTGACTGAATCACGACATGGGCAGGCATGGTCCCGCGCACGGCTTATCACGCTTCCACGTAGTGGAACTTCGTGAGTACTTTCCCAAACCGCACCTGCGAGGGAACCATAGGGTAGCTTGCCCAAATGTGGGGGTGGGCACGCCTACCAGAGGTAGCCGCCCATTATCCTGTGGCATGTGGTCCGAACTCTACCATGCAGACCTAAAGTCTGTTAGTATCCGGTTTACAACCACGAGTTGGCTTCGCACTTACGGAAAGAAGCGTGCGCACATTGTCCGAGTGCCATATGATAGCTAGACGGTATCAGGCGGAGAGGATCCTCGTGAGCGGGGTTAAGAAAAGAAAGTGTAGCATATGGACTCACCGATGAGCTGACCTTCTCGGGATACGCGCGCAAAGTCACACGGTCCGCTGCCACCCTCGAATGCCAGTGCTGATGGGCATCTTCGAGTGACTTGTGAGTCAAAGTCTACTAAAGTGGATGAGGTAATAGTACAGATGATCCGATACATAGACCGTCAGGAGATTAAACACGATTACTACAAGATATCCAGGTGTGTCCCATGGAAAGGCTCTGCAAGCGTGTCTACTGCCGAGGATTGCGGTGCCGGTAATGTGGAGACACTCTCAAGCGGAGTGAGAACTGTCAGTAGAGAGGTATGAAGCTGGGAATGGGGTATGCTGCGGCCGGGACGATCAACGGTCGTAGTGGGAAGAGGGTACTGCAGAGGACAAACTGCGCGGCTCCGACAGCGCGATAAACCCTCTATCGACTCTGCTAAGCATGCATGAGAAATCCGGGACAAGGAACAGACGAGCCAAACTCACGTGCGGGAAGGAAACAAGGGACGGGGAAAGGGTGTCTATGTAGCGCCTAGCAACATCGTAGCCCTGTCCCTGGCAGCCTAAGTTTGACCGAACTCTTGCGGCGACCACCGCTTAGGCTCCCGAAACTCAGTCGACTAGAACTGTTAACTCGTCGTAAAGCTCGGTCGCCGTAGCTGACGCCACTGCCAGCCTTCTCTGGATCGAGAGTCCCGGACTCGATCGCCAGCAATATTGAGCGTGCGCAGAGCAGGAAGGGAGCCTCGACGTTCTCGCCCGTTAGTGAGGATGCTTCGAGGAAGTGGCAATCTACGGAAGGTGAGTATCATGATTTGCTGCACCTTCTGACTGGATTGCTCACCGTGCTCTGCCGCCCATCGACTCGCTTCAGCCCACTCCACCTCCCGGTCTTCTTCTCTATCCGATTTATTCCCGACGAGTACTGTGACCAGGTGTGGGCTCGCCAACGCTCGAGCGTCTTCCAACCACCGAGAAAGGTTCGAAAATGAGGCGCGACTGGTGGATCCTGTCAGCTTCGACTGCGGGAACCGAGCAGCATAACGACACACCTTGTGATATCATATACGAGGATTGCTCCTGCAGCTCCTCGGTAGTAACTCCTTGTCACGGAACTGACGGCACATTCGGATTCTAGGAATCGCATAAGGTGTGCGGAGATTGACTCACCGAAATCTCTCCTGGCCTGCTGTATCCCATAGCTTGTCAACGGAGATTAGGCCATGTATCCGTGGAACGGCACGCTGAGGCTCACCTGTAGCTTGATTCGCTTCTCTCCAAGCTTCACCGTCCGGCTAGAGAACTCCACTCCGATGGTGTGTTGTGAATGTTCCTTGACTAGGGGGGTTCGATACATATGGTAGATGGAAAGTCGCGAAGGCACTACTCACATGAATTATGCGTGAATTGATGTAGTAGGCATGTCTTTCCGGTTCCTGCCTCGCCTGTGGTCAATGCAGTTCAGTTGGTAATGCATGCAGGTAGGATCGTGTGTACATACCAATGATGATGTATTTCATGAGAAAGTCTGAGACCAATCATTCAGCGACGCGTCCAGTGAGTCCTGCTGAGTACGCACCGTAAGTTTCGAGTAGCTCTGTAGCATCTGCGTCATAGTCTGAGACTGCCATGGTGGCGAGGAGAAGAGATATGGAATGTAAACGGAGTGAGCTCAGCCCAAGAGGCGGGGCCGCAGCGAGTGAGGTCGACGACTGTGGCTGAGGCGGGCTCCGATGGACTCTTTCCCACGTGGCTATCAACCGAACTCGGCGCTCCTTCATCGTCGCGTAATCCCACCATCGTCACTTTGCTGGCTTCTTCAAATTCACAGGCGTCGTTGTTGAAGCTTTGAAGCACGGGTATTGGGATAAAGAATCGCCGCAGACGTCGACTATTATTCGTACATGCGCATTGATATCTGTACAAGGGATCCTGCATGCTTCCTACCAAGACCGGGACGATCACGACGAACCCTCCCATCCCATTCACCAGCCCTTCCACGGAACCCAGACGTCGACCACCACGTTCGCATCGTTCACGTCCGAATCGACAACGTAGTACCATGGGTATCCGGCCAGGGTCAGGCATGCATGCTGGCCGACGATCTGGACCATGTCACCAAGCTTGAGGCTCCCATCTCCCTGCAGAGGCCCGAGCTCGAACGATGCCGGAGACATCATGGTTAGGATGCCGTGCTCTTGAGCGACCCTGCTAAGCCGCCAGGGCTTTCCGATGACATCGCCGTAACCCGGACGCGGACCAGTGTCCTTGCTCATGGCCAGAGCTCCTGCGTCGCACATGGCCTCGTCGGAGCCGTCCTCACCGCGACCAGGGTAGTAGGAGATGACGGTCGCCAGTACGCGCTGCGCGATGTCGCGGTGGGTGATCAGGCCGGTGTTGAGTTGTTGGAGGTCGAGGAGGGGGTAGTTCCCTGCACAAGTCGACTTGAATACAGGCAAGTTGAACGACCGATCACGGAACTACGCACCTGCGTGCAGCTCAAGCACACCCTTCAGCCCAGCCTCAACGCGTGCCTTCAAATCTTCCGTCGCTGCATGTGCAGTCGGTGTAGCACCGACGGACAGCACGAAGGGCTCCTTCTGCTCCGGCATCCCTGGCGTATTTGCGATGATCGAGAGTGCGAGGGCTGCGGCAGAGTTGACCGCATTGACCTCCGCCAACAGGAAGTCGGACGCCTCCGCGAACGATGTTGACGCGTAAGAGTGCCCAGCATGCGTGTAGAAGCCGTAGAGGGAGATAGATGGCGAGTCCAGAACGGACCGCACGAGATGCTCGAACGCCGGAGAGTCTGGTTTGAGCCCCGCTCGTCTACTACGGATATGTTCAGTGCAAACTGGCGACAGCCACCGAGCCGTACGTACTGGTTACCGCAATCCACCTTGATGAAGACAGACCACTTTCTGTGGTTCGCCTTGGTGGATTCCCAGGCCTCGATGACCTTTACCTGATCCGGGTGATCTATGAGGATTCGCATGGAGGCGCCGACAGCGGAGAGCTCGTCCGTCAAAGCAGAGAGATCTGCAATCTTGTTAGGCGCCATGGGCAGCCCGTACAGCACCTGCAGGATGTCCGAAGCTGGCCATCAGCGACATGTATGAGACGTAAGATACGAGAACATACATCTTTCACGGTTCCGTCCGCCATCAAGCCTGCTCGGAAGACTTCGCAGACCTCCATCACGGTCGATACGACAATCGAATGGGTTTCGTCGGCATTGCTGAGAAGCTGTAGCCGCGTCCCTTCTGGTGTCTGTGCGCACGTTAGCGATATCCCACTTAACGGGTCTGGAAGTGGCTTGCTCACCTTATGGGACTTCACATGCGCACGGAACCGCGCCCCAAGCGCCTTTGCGTGCTCGTGCATCTTGGCACAGTTGCGCGCGAAGACCGCACGGTCAATAATGAGCGCGGGCGTCCTGAGCGCATCGAGGTTCTTGCCCTTGTACTCGTCGACCAGATCTTGCTTTTCGGGCTTGCCACTGATGTGGTATGGTGTGCGCGACTGCTTCGGAATGAGCGGGTTGGACTGGGGATGCTCTTCCGCGCTCATGGTGGCTGAGTCTGAGGAGGAGAAAACTTCTGGTATAGCGCGGACGCGGGGGTATGAAAGTGATATAGGGCGTGAAAGAGTGCAGTAGTATGCACGAGCACGAGCACGAGCAGCACGGTCGGAGAGGAGGTGCGGAAAGTTATCAACTCGCATTATGAAGTTATCGAATCCGATTGATCTGATCGAAGCGCCCATGTGAACGCACTGAGACTCTGCTCAGATTGGGCCAAATCCCAGGTCATTCGCTGCCCTCCGCCGCGGGAACCGTCCCGCTCGGCCAGCCATGACCAAGGGCCGCTCAGAATGCAGGGCGGGTACGTAGCCGATGCAGGTCATGCTTATCGAACCTTGTGGGCAGTATATATTGCTCCATGTGCGACGTCTCGCGGTCCTGTAACCCAGTTCTGGATCACCATGGCTCAGCCCACGATCTACCAGCCCATCCATCCCGACGTTGCCGGCAAGCTGCTCGAGGAGTATGCCGCGTTTCACAACACTCATCTCGCCCATACTGTGCCTGTGCACGAGCTACCCTGGGACCCGTCCATCCGTAACACCCCCGCCGTCCTCGGCGGGTCTGAACCCTTGAAGGTCGGCAACATCAAGGATTACCCGCTCAGCAAGTGCTCCGTGCGCGTGTTCACCCCCGAGGGTGAGCCGCCTGCGGACGGCTGGCCGGTATTCATCTTCTTCCACGGCGGTAAGGTCGTTATCCCGACATCGATTAGCGCACCCTGATAACAATGTTGCCGTGACCAGGAGGATGGACGCTTGGGACCATTAACACGGAGAATTCTTTCTCCACCAATATGTGCAACCGTGAGACTGAGGTGACCGTGTCAAATGAGACAGCTATTTTGAGCTCTTGAACGTCCTAGGGGCACGATGCGTTGTAGTCTCAGTGGACTACAGACTGGGTCCAGAGGAACCCTACCCAGCAGCGGTAGAAGACGCCGTCGAAGCTCTGCAATGGGTGTACAACCAAGGCAAGGCGGAGCTGGGCATAAACCCGGCCCGCATTGCTGTAGGAGGGTCATCGAGGTATGTGATGCTTTTGGCAAGCAAAGTTAATTGTACTCACCTGTCTTCAGTGGCGGTAACCTTGCCGCTATCTTAACGCACAAGGCAGCCTTGTTGGAGCCGCCAATTCCGCTTGTCTTCCAGCTGCTGGTTGTTCCTGTGGTCGACAACACCGCATCCGCGGCGGACGACCGCTATCCTTCGTGGAAGGACAATGCCAATACCGTGTCGCTCGTACCGGCGAAGATGATATGGTTCCGTAACAACTACTCGCCGAACAAGGAAGACTGGTCGAAGTGGGACAATTCGCCTATCTTCGCTCCGGAGGAAACGTTCAAGAAGGCACCTCCTGCATGGATTGGTGTCGCTGAACTCGATATTTTGAGAGATGAAGGTATTGCCTACGGTGAGAAGCTCAAGGCAGGCGGGTGTTCCTGTCGAGACTGTGGTGTACAAGGGCGCCCCTCATCCAATCATGGCTATGGATGGTACGTGCTGGTAATTGTCACTCTGTAATCGTTGCTGAGACGTCCTGACTTCTTCATGGATTCCACAGGGTCAGTTGTCTCATTTTAAGCGATGTTTACCGATCTGATTCTGGTTTCCACAGCGTGCTTGAGGTGGGGAAGCGCTTGGTCTCCGATGCCGGTACCGCCTTGGCTAAGGCATTCGGAAATGCATGATTGCGACGTGGATTGTCGGTATATAGGGAAGGCAGTTGGTCAATCTATAGAGAGAATGGGGATGCTGGTCAAAATGTGGGGACCACACGTTGGCACGCAGTGACAAGCAGTCCTTGGTGCAATCGAGCATACAGGGCTGCGATTCCCTAAGTCGCTACGCTGTCAGCTCTGAATCCATGCAGCATTGCCAATGCCAAGATGGTCACTCTAAGCTGCCTTTGGGCAGGATGCGTTGCTCGGTAGCGGCCGAGAATGACCACGGTATGGAGGATGCCTTCCTACGCAAGCACTCAGGTGTCAAGCGGCGAAGTGACAGAGTCGAAACATCACCTATCCTGCAGACACTGCGGCAATGCTGCGTCGGGTGCCAGGGTATGCAATTCATACAATTGTTCGTCGGGGGTCCTGGCAACTCAGACGTCAGAAGATACGACGTCGTACTCACATCAGCCTGCGATGGCACGCGCGATAGTCAGGACATATCTATTGCAGAAGAGCATATTGAGAGACGGAATGACCACGACGCACGAGAACGTCAGCGATAAACCTGCCTATCATGTGCGTACGTGACGACCTGGGAGTAAGAGCATAATCGAAATCTGCGTAGCATATGGTGATTGAGAAACGGCACCGCAAGAAAGTTCAGCAGCATGAAAAATACAACATATTTCGTTGCCCTGCGGAGGTGTCCTTCGCGCAAGTGCGGCTGGCCAGCCGAACAACCATCAGAGATGGGCCTGCATGAGCGCATCTGGGATGAATGCAGCAGAGATCGGTCGGCCACCAAAGTAGCGACCGTTCAAACCTTCGATAGCCTTCTTAGCCGCGTCGACAGAGTCGAATTGCACATAGATTTCGCCCTGGACGTGACATCAGTATACTTTCGCAACAGTGCGCAGGGCGTGTACAAGCTTACCAGGGACTCCTTTTCGACCTTGATGGCCCGGACAGGTCCATACTTAGCCTCGCATTCGATCTTGACATCATCAGCAAGATCCTTATCCCAATCACGCTCGGTTTCCCTGTGTATACGGTGAGCATGCACTGGATGAGAAATAGTGGCGTAGAGACGTACTCCTCAGGATTGAACATATTCTTGAGGAGCACCGACCGGGACTGCATGGTTTGAGGAATATTGGGTCGCTGACTGTAATGATAGGTGTGTTCATCAAGATTGTTCAGATGAGCAAATGCGTATGTAGATTGAGAGAAACGTACACGGGCTCAAGCTTCGGAGGAGCAGAATCGACCCTTGCAAGTTTCTGCATTAGCGCTTGGCGAGAAGCTGCGTTCAAGTTACCCCCTAATGTCCAAGCAGATCAGTAAACGATATATGGCATCTGCTTATACGCGACCTACCGCCCGCCTCATCGAGACTCTCCACCTGGGCGTATCTAGTCGAACCCTTCTCGTGGACGGTGTTCACACGCAGCTAATCGCACGTTAGATGGTACGATCACTGCAGAAACAGCTTCACTCACAGTCCGGCCAGCAAGCTCAAAGCCATCCATCTGCTCAAGAGCCATTTTGGCATCTTCAGCACGCTTGTATCTGTGGTAGAAGGTAAAATGATGTACAGCACTATGAATGTAATTGTACTCACTGTACAAACGCATAGCCTTTGCTACGTCCGGTCATTGGGTCACGATGCAAATCGACAAACTCCAGTTCGCCAAATGGTTCGAAGACCTGCTTGATGTCCGATTCTGTGAGATTGAAGTGGAGTGATCCAACGTAGAGTCTGCAATCACTCGAGCTCAGCAATGTCCCCAACACGCGCAGGAACACACTTACTGCATGCCGCCATGAGACGCGCTGACGCCCGGAGGGAGGTTCAGATTCCTATGTTGGACAGTTAGCTTCTGTAAAGGTGGACGAGGCCAATGTCACTGACCCATCTCCAGCATGGAGCCTGTTCCTCTCGGCTTCGGTGTGTTGTATCTGAATAGGAAGACCCATCACTACCGTTCCACTCAGAGCAATAGCTCTGTCAACGAGCTCAATCGAACGGAACTCCACGTAACCAATGCTGTGCAATTGTTCAGGCCACAATACTTTCAATCGTGCGGTAGGCCACGTACCCCTTGGAACGCCTCGAGATACGATCAGTCACAATTCGTGAGTCGAGCACAGAACCTTCCCCGAGCTTGTCTTCGAAGAAGTAGCCCAGATCGCGGGCCGTAAGTCGCGCAGCAAGCTGAGAGACAAACACAGACCGAGCTTCGGAGTCGTCCGGACTGGGTTCCTCGTTCATAGGGTCATCTTGCATATCGTATGTGGGCGAAGGACGCCTGCAGAATGTGTCAGTCTCTCAGAACGTTCATGTGATGAGGATACGCACTTCTTGGGAGGCGGGGGCGGGGGGCTCAAAGGACGGCTACGCGCCCTATCCCGACGGTACCGCGGGTCGTCGTCGTCGCGAGGATCCCTAGAACGTCTCGGCCTGTCATCATACCGGCGCTCAGGCTCCCGGGAACGAGTCCTGTGGCGACCCGGGCTGTCAGCTAGAGGCGGGGGAGGTGGAGGCAGGCCGGCAGAAGCGGGTGGGGCAGGGAGCGATGACCTCTCAGCACCTTCATCAGGCCGCTTCCTTTTGGCTCTTTCATCAGCGTCGCGTCCGTCATAGCCATCCTCGCCTTCGTCGCCCCGCTTTCGGCGGCGGTCCCGGCGGTCCCTCTCGTCGCGGTCGCGGTCGCGTTCCCGGTCCCTCTCGCGGTCGCGATGGCTGTGGCGACTTTCAGCCCTGTCCCTGTCGCTGCGGCGGTCGCTATCACGGTCTCTGCGCCGCTCTCTGTCCCGCTCGCGGTCGTAATCCCTGTCCCTGTGCGATCTTTCACGAGACCTGTCTCGTCTGTCGCGACTCCGGCTCCTCCTGCGCCTGTCGTCGTCGTCCCTGTCTCTGTGCCGCCTTTCCTTGTCGTGCTCTCTAGACCGCGAGCGATGAGAGCGGCGGGTACGGTGAGTCTCGGTTGAGTGGTTGCGAGACCTGCGACGGAAGTCCAGTGAGAGTACCGCATACAACACGAAAAACCTCACGATTTTGACCGTCTGTCAGGCGACCTCTCCCTTTCCACTTCCATCTTTTCCGCTGTACCGTTTTGCGACGACATTGTGACTGGAGAGTACGTCTGGGGAGCTGCTCGGCAAAGAAAGTGGCCGCAGTGGATGGTTCGGTGAGAGTGCCGGAGTCCAGCCAGCGCTCGACAGACTCCTTCTCAGACTGTCGTGTCACGATTCGTCACGACCTGTCGTAGGCTTTCCCAGCCCTTCTCTGTCACGCCGGCTTCCCTTTCGGCATGATTGGCACGTCCGAGAGCCCAAGTAGTCCTTTCACTTGATGTCGCTTACAATTACAGTGTAGTAGTGCGGGTATTGAGCATGCGATGTCTACACGATGTCTAGCAAATGCATCATGGTATCTTCACTCAGCCTGCAATAGGCCCGCCAAACGAGCGCGAACCCTCTTCTCAGCCTGTCCCAGTTCAGTCTCCTCAGACTTCTGGTAGAGAACGTTGAGCGGGTTTGCGTCTCCCTCCTTCTCGAGGTCTGCCTCGATCTTGCTGAACTCTTGGCAGAACTTGCCGTTCAGGAACCTGTAGGTAGGTATTCGCTTCAGCCGCACCATCGGAGTAGCGGACAGTCCTTCGAGGACAAACCTGGTTGTAGAGGATATTCTTGAAGTGTTCCCTTGCCTGCTTGCCGTCAAGAGCCAACGCTCCGCTCAACTGACCGTATTGCGAGACAGTAGAGTGGTGCTTGAGCTGTTGTGCCTATGGTGAGTATGGGTCCAAAAACCGTGAGTGACGGGAGGTACCAACCTGCTGAATGAAGCCGTCCTCTGCCGCGCGCTCGAAGATCTCCGCAGGCTTCCTTCGACATCCACCTGCACAGTGTAAGCTAAGGGAAGGTCGAACACGCAGGGTGGCACCCACATCTCGTAACAAAGGGCCTCATCTGAGCAACCGGCCTCCTTGAGAACGCTGAAGGCCTCCCTGTTGCAAACAGCGTCAGCAACTGCACGGACGTCCCGCGCGTGCGTGTACGAACCTAAAGAGCATGATGATGTTCGGCCAGAGGGCCTGCTCGGCAAACAGGTCCATAGCAGTCTCTTCGCGCGCTGAGGACGCAATTGCGCCCGCCTTTGTCGCGCCGATCGCGCGAGACAGCGCAAGAGCAATCTCGAGCGCCTTGCCCGTCCCATCTTGTTCCACCGAGACGAAGCAAGGGAAACCCTTTCCCTTGGTGTAAAGGCTGCGAACTGAGGAGCCAATCATACTATGCGGCCAGTTCAGCTTGAAATGTGACGCTATCGTAGGTGTAGGATGCATACCGAGGAGCGACCATGACCACGTCCTGTGATGGCTTGAAGTTCAGAAGCTTGTAGAAGACATTGTACCCGCTCGCGACGACAATCGCAGCGTTATCCTTCAGGTTCGGTGCAACCTCGTTGTTGAACACCCGAGGCTGGACCTGGTCAGGAATGAGGAGGAAGACGACTGGCGCGCTATGTCAGTACCCATTGCGCAGATGCAATCAAACGCACTCACCGTCGGCTGCCTTGGCCGCCTTGGCGAAGTCGTGCTCGACGTTGAAGCCTTTCGACTTCGCGTCCTCGGCATAGTGATCGGGCCGGTTCGCGATGATAATCTTGTCATTCGGGATTCCTGAGTCCCGCAGGTTCTGTGCTTGTGCAGCACCCTGGTTACCGAAGCTGTCGTATGCAATTGTAAGTCAATGGATATAGATGTGAGAACATTGGTGAGCATACCCCAAGAAGACGATCGTCTTGTCCTTGAGGACGTCGAGATTGGCGTCGTTGTCGTAGTAGCTGCGTGGAGAACACGGTAAGCACACCGCACTCCCAATGGGTAACAGATCGCCTACATCTTCGCGGAAGGCATGATGCAAAGCTGAGTATCACAAGCAGATGATAATGTCCTCCCCCACACATGCACCGCCTTATATAGGCTCAGCTTCGCGCTTCTTCATTCTAGCCCCGGACGACAGCCGCCTTCCAACTTCCCATCCAGGCTGATTTTGCGCAAGACATCTGGCCGTATGACTGGAGGGTAATCAGCGCATCCGCGAGTCGGGGCACCGCTCGATGTCCCTGTGACACCGACCCGGCGGCATACACGGTCCGCAAATGTGCGCAGACGTCGTCTCGGCGCACCAAGCTGGGGGCGCCATCGAGCCTGATCAACGATAATGCGGGAAGAGGGTACAAAAGGTCTGCTCACGCACGTCCGGGGGGCCGTTTGCTCTCCGCACAGGTCCAGGGCCGGAATTCGAAGATGTCGCTGCTGCCCAACAAAGTGGTCTGCATCACGGGCGCTTCGCGCGGAATCGGGAGGGCATGTGCGCTTGAATGTGCGAAACATGGTGCGACCGGGCTCGTTCTACACTACCTCGGGGATGAGGCGACGGAGAAGGAGATACAGTCGTTGAAGGCCGAGATTGAAACCACATATGGCCACGCCAAGGCGGTAGTGATACCAGGAGATATCGCGTTACGCGAAACATCGCTGAAGGTACGTCCGTTACCGCTCATAGCAGCGAGGCATTATGTCTCTCAACTTATGCTCCAGGTTGTTGAGGAGGGTGTGAAAGCATTCCAGCGGATAGGTGACCGAGCTTAGAGGCGTACGCCTCCACACACTGACCCAGTTACCCCCAGACGTGCTCGTCAGCAATGCAGGAATCTGTCCCTTCGCAGACTTCCTCACAATGCCGCCAGAGACATGGGAGCGAACACGCCAGGTGAACCTCGACGGATCCTTCTACATCACCCAAGGTCAGTCAGCGCGCCGCCTTCTGTCCCGGTCCCACATCCACTCACTAGAGACAACGAACCAGCCGTGGCCAACCAGATGAAGAACCAAGTGCCCCAGGGCGGCTCCATCATCGGCATTTCCTCGATATCCGCCCTCGTGGGAGGCGAGTTCCAATGGTGAGTAGCTCTGCGTCTTGCACGACTGAACGCACGGCTGAGCCGAACGCAGCCACTATACTCCTACCAAAGCCGGCATCCTCTCGCTCATGCAGAGCTGCGCCGTCGCGCTCGGAAAGTACAACATCCGCGCGAACGCCGTTCTTCCGGGTACGATCGAGACAGACATCAACAAGGAGGACCTGTCCGACACGGCGAAGCGGGAAGGCATGGTGAAGCGGACGGCTCTAGGGAGGCTTGGGGGTGAGTATCAACGGATGACTTGCATTGCAGAGCGATTGCTAAGTTCTGCACAGTGCCGGACGATATCGCTGGGCCGGTGGTGTTCCTGGCGAGCGACTTAGCCAAGTATGTGACGGGCGCACAGGTATTGGTGGACGGAGGTCTGTTTGTGAATCTGCAATAAAATACATTTATGCTGTATCCTGTTAATCGAAATCCGCATGCAGTCTGACATTGCTTCTTACCGATTACATTTGACTGGTTGCCTCCAAAGCCTTGCCGTTGACAACAGCAGGCTTCGCGTCGATCAACACAGTCATCCAGCGCGTCCACTCTGGTCCTGGGTTTCTCCACGCATGTATAGTTCCACGCTGGACCACAAGGTCTCCCGGCTTCTCAAGCAAAGTCTCCGAACCGTCCTCCATGATCAGAATGAGCTTGCCGCTGACTGTGACAAAGAACATTAGCGCAGACCAGCGGGAGATGTTTGAGTAGCTCACTGAGGACATTATAGTCGAGCGAGGACGTTCTGTGCTGCACGCGTCCGTCAATGGGTGCACAGCAACTGCACCGACCCATACTCACCGCAGCAGCAGTAGCACCAGGTGCAAGGTCCGTATACTGGAAATTTGTACCTGACTTCTTGACTATGCCAAAGTCCCCGTCCGCCGTGCGCGTAGCCCCGTCGGTGCTATTCACAATTGTACGTGAGGAGTGTACCACGTACGCCCTCACCCACACTCACTCATCGTTGTTGTCGTCCACCGGTACCGAGCCAGTGACCCAGAGAGCGCCTACTCTGATGTTCGGATGGCCTTCCTTGGCCTGCAACCAAATTGCTATTCAACACCTCGTTTCGTACGATCCACGTACGGTCCACCCACTCACCTCCCGCGAAGCCACGATTTCGTCGCTCTTCACGACCGCCAGGCCGTCACCAGCCCGATGTCCGGTCACGATGCGCCGCACACCGGGCAGGACATCCGCGACTCCCGTGTGAGACGCCATCTCATGCAGGTTTCTGCCCAAGTCTGTTCAGAACGCTCCCAGGATGCAGGCGGCCGTACGCACCTTGGAAGCCGGTCGTCTTCTCTGCTTTATCGATGGCTGGCGGGTCTCGGATAATGCATTGAAGGACGGTCATATGGCATCCTTCCGGCCCGCACCTGTGATAGACGGAGCATGGGCACCCGCGATGCGTACCAACGGGTCGAAGAAGGCATCGCTTATGTTACGCGTGCGCCCTGGACTCTGAACGCCGGCATACAAGGTCCGTAAACCGATGACGATCTGCTCGATCGATACAGTCGCAAGCGCAATGATGTCAGTGTCTTGTAAGTACAGATCATGCAGCCTAAGTTCGAGCTCGCACGACTTGAACAGGTCATGTCAGCTCGCGCTCGTGGAAAGTGATCGCAGCGTTCAGCAATAGTACAAGTATATATCCGTAGGAAGACAAGAGCGGGATATCGTCGACGCAAGAAACCTAAGACTACGGAGCCGTATCTGCACAGACCAAGGGTTAGCCATGACCTGAAGCAATGTTCAGAGGCAAGCTATAAGAGACACGTACAATAATAATACTCGTCGATGAGCGGTATCCAATCCTTCAGCAATGCACCAAAGACGCCAATGAGCGGGGTGTTCGCCGTCTTGTTGGCGAAGCCCTCCAACTTCGGCCTGAAAGCAGAACTCAGCAACGACGCTTGAACCCTGAGATAGCATACACGTACCGGGTCCAGTTTTCCCAGATAGAACCTCTCAACAGGTACCAGACGATATCACGGTCTCGCCTGGCATACTCGGAGCGTTCTAGAGCAGCGGACTGAGAGGGAACACGGCGGAGATTGAGCGCGAGAAGTTCCATGGCCAGCGCCGTCATGAGCGGCTTAGTATCCTTCCTGCCCGAGGACAACATGAAAGCTGCGCGGGAATGAGCGAACCCAAACGTTAACTCGAGAAACGTGCAATCAACTTACCGTATACGAGAGGGCGGAGGTGATAGATGATTTCTGAGAGCCATTCTTTGGGGCTCGCAAGAGGCTTCACGAGCGATGTCGGAGCCTTCACAGAAGCAGTCGTCAAAGCCTTGGGGAGCAGGTACTCCTCTACAGGGATAGGAGATTGCGAGGGGGGAGGCGGCGTCAACAGCGGGTGGAGAGGAAGGGGAGTATGATTGTTCTTGAGGTGTTCCGGAGTCGACGGTAGAGATGACGGCGGTGAAGAAGGTGCGAGGGTAGGCGAGGACGTATCCGAGTCCGCAGGCACGCTGTCCGGGTCGAATTCGCGCTCAGGAATCGGGGGCGACAGCAATGGACGTCGTGTGATGCGGAGTAGGGCGAGCCGCAGTAGCGCTCTAGAGAAATCGTTCGGTCATGCCACTTTCACACTCAGGGTTTTACGCACTTGACGATCTCGAGCAAGACGATGCCCCGCCAGCGGGTCTTTCGCGAGACCTTGCGGCGGAGGCCCATTTCGAGGAGCAGCTCGGTGAAGCGGATGAGCTCCAGGACGCGTGCGGCCCACTTGTACCGCGCATCCTTCTCACACCAGGCTCTGGTGTATCTCGTGTGGGCAGAGGACGGGATGAGGGGCTTGTACTTGGGATCTGTCTCGGCCACTCTGGCGAGGAGCGTATCATGGTACATGCTCATGACATTCAGGATTGCGGAGACTATGTACAGCTGGAATGAACACCGGGTCAAAACGAGAGCGGTAGCAAAAGACTAACGGGCTTCCGAGGCGAGTTCGGCATCCTTGAAGCGTCCTGGGAGGATCCACGTAATGGATCTCAAGGAGGACTCGAGGCTGGAGATGGTGGAGACATGTGCGACCAGGAAGGATTCATACCGAGCGAGAGCAGACGACATGTGAAGTAAAGACAGAAGGAGAGAAACTGAAAACCAGGGTCAGGTCGAAAGCCGACCCGGGAGGGTCGAGGGGTACGAGAGGATGGCGAGTCGGGAGAAGGCTGAGTGGACGAGGTGCGAGTGGAAGGCGGAGACGCGGGGCGAGTGCTACACAGCAGCCGCCCGTGGGAATTCACACCGTCCGGCGCCGGAGGCTAGACACCATATATGGGCAATCTCCGCATCCAGGAGTCCAAACATGTGCTTTCTGCCGTCTGCACTCGTCTCTCAGCTGCAGGTCCCTGGTCAGCACGGACTCGGTCGCTCAGAACGCCTGTAGAGAACAACGTTGCTCGAGATGGGCCGTGGCGAGCGATGGATGTGCCGCGTTGTCGGGCACGAGGCGGGGTCGGACGGGAGATAAATACGAGGGTGCGTTGTGTACAAACACGCGGCGTCTGACCTCATTCCACCAGACGTGCACGCTCATAAGTATGCATGCTCGAGGTCAGAGGCCGTGTGCTGCCAGCTAGTTGCAGCCTGAGGGTCCTGCCGTTGTCCATGCACTTCTCTCCGAGTCCCAGGGCCGCTGTCCGCGAGGCTAAATTCCAGCGGAGCGACGGCCGGGACGAGAAATGCGAGATAGGCATCGCTGTGTGAATCGAGAAGCCCCTCGGCCCTCGGGGGATGTGCGGGCTCTAACATTGTAGAAAGGCAAGTTCAAAGGCTGAGCCGCACTTGCCTTCATAGTCGACCTCACCCGACCCAGTGTCAGTGCGAGCGATGGTAGGGCTCACCTGCGCAAGGCTACATAGTACTACAGTGTACAGCTGTACACGATGAGCGCACGCGCGAACGCTAGTTCAAGTTGCGCCTCTCCATGACTGTGACTGGATATCATCAGAGACTGACTGGAACACTGCTCGTGCCTCGCTCCTCGCTTATATTTTCGCAGGCTTCCTCTCTCCCGCCCTCCATCCTTTTGTCCTCCTCTCCTCTCCTTCCTCTCCACCCCACCTGCTTCGCTCTCCCCTGAATTCGTCTGGAGCACTTCGCCTCCGCTAATCCCGGCCATGTCCACCGCCCCCGCTCCTAGGGCTCCCAATCCCCGGCTCAACTACTACCAGCAGAGCCCGGTGCGGGGCCAGCTCGAGGTTCCGGATGGCGGTTCCAAGAACGGCTGGCGATACATACAATGCACAGACACCCCCAACGAGCTGCGGGTACGAGCTTTCCTCCCATCCGCCCCTTATATGCATCCCAATCGAGCCGTGTCCACATCGTGCAGGTCCTCTTGCCCCCGCGCACAGCAAACATCTACAGCCAGCTCCTCAAGGCGGAGGCTGCAGAGCTCGTCAAGGACAGGGCGACCAACTGGGAACGCATCGTTGAGATTCGGCACCTCAAGGACCGCATGATCCGCAAATGCACGCGTCTCGGACGCGCCGCCGTCCCCAAGGACAAGCCCGCGCCCCGCGTCATGTTCCAGACTATACACGCCCCGCCCGATTTCAGGCTGAAGGAGATGGAAAGGTGGTTCAAGATGCAGTATCCGGAGATGGCGAAGGCGGCGGGCGGCGGCCCAGCGGCGCCCTATTGCAGGGAATGCAGGGAGTGTCTCGCGCATCAGGCCCAGAGTAGCAGCACCCAAGTCGCGCACGCGTACGGGCCTCCTCCACATGCCTCGGTACGTCGTGCCCCTTCCGTTAGCCGACCCGCACCTCCGAGAGGTGCTGCCCCCGAGCGCGTGGCCAGGCGTCCTGCGGCGCCTCCAAGCCAGACCGTCTCCTACAACCATTCTTCGGCGCCACCACCCAGGCAAGAGCAACGCCCGCCGCGTATCCCCCCGGTGTCGCGTACGCATGCACGGCAGGGGTCGATGCCTGGTTCGCCGGGCTTCTACCCTGCTGCACCACACGCTTCTCAGGGACGCAGGTCTGCCGAGCACTTACGAGTAGAGCATAACGCACGGCCGAACGTACGCTCGCCGGACCCTCTGCCCATCCCTTACCGCGCACGCGGTGAGACGCCAACTCCATCCACCGTCTCGACCCATTCTTCCGAGAAGGAGTCGCCTGTTCGGCAAGTGCTCGATCTCCCCGTATCCGCCAGCCCGGTTCCTATGTCATCGTCGCCGTCGCCTGGACAGTCGTCCTCTAGCACCCCACCGAAGCTCTCTTCCCCTCCCAACGGTCTTCCGACGATACACGAACGTCCAGAAGATCAGGAGTCGGAGCATCGTCCGATCGTGCGCCGCCGCAGTAGCTTGAAGAAGCGCGACAGCATGAGTCGGCTGAGTATCGCCAGCCAGACGAAGTCCGTAGCGTGGGCGATGGATCGCGACTGGTCGGAACAGATGTCCAAGTACGTCAAGACGGCGAACGAGGCTGAAGCCCTCAGTACGTATCGCTCCGCTATGGTTCTGCGTATCGCATCTTAACATCCATCTCGCAGGCGATGAACTCGAGAAACTCCGCCTCACGTACCAGTGCGAGATCCAGACGATGCGCGATCTGTGCATGAAGGTCGAAGAGTCGCAAGAACGCGTCCGGATCGAGACCGAGAGGCTCCACCGCGACCAGCAAGCCGTGCGCGCGCAAGAGAGCAAGCTCCTCGCGAACACGGAGCAGATCGAGCAGAAGCAGCAAGAGTTCCTCTCGAAAGGTGCGTCGCGCCCCCCTTTGGATCGGTCTCCCGTGGCCGGCTTTGGCTGACGGTGTACCCGATGCAGTCCTCGCTGCGTTGGAAGAGTCGCGGCGCGTCGTCGCGCTCTGCGACAAGAAGCGGGACCAGCACGATTCCTCATGACGATGCGACGGCTCCGCACTAAACCAAATGTCCGACATGTATGCATGACCGCACGCCCGCTTTCATGTTCATTTCATGTTCATGGTATCTATCGAGGCCCGCGCAGACACCCGCGATAAATATGGATACCCGCAGTGCATGCGCGTTGCCCCTTTCGACTGTAACATATGTAGTATAACTTACTGTTCGGAACTTGCTTTCCCGTATATAGCTTTTGTACGTCTCGGAGTAAGCGTGCGCAGGCATGCATAGAGTTCATGAAGTAATGGTACGCCATCGCCCAGCTCTCCTGGAATTACACTAGCCTCACGGGTCGATGAAGACATGATCTATCATCTAAGGTGATCAAGGCGACCTGACTGTAACGACCGAGGTATATTGACGTATGTCATGGCGTAGTGTATGTAAAGAAGCTGAGCATAATCAAGAGCGTCCGACAGGTACGGTCCATCGCCGCCTTCCTCCTTGATGGGCCGTATTCATCTGCGCAATCATGCCTGCGGGCACGCCCTAATCGCACGGGGTCAGAAGCCTGTTCTTGGGCTGAGGCTGCTTGTAGTCGTCGACCCAGGTCGTCAGGTTCGGGTTGGTGTAGGCCTCAATGTACCTAGTAGCAGGTAAGGCGCGTCAGCCCCGTACTCATCCTGCGGGGGGTCATTGTATGTAACAACGTTCGAAACGCACTCGTTGATGTAGGCCGCGGTCGGGAAGTCGGGCGGGTCGCACCCGATGTTGATGGCGTTCGGGTCTTGGTACACGCGGATCCAGTCGATCCGGAGCGTGGACGGGAACCGGAGCTTGTCCCAGTCTACCGGAGAGAAGTTCTCCGATATACCGAGATTGACGATCAGGTACTTGAGGGTGCAGCGCACGGTTGAGCATCCTGTGGAGTGTACATGTATAGAGTGCGGGCGGCTTACCATAGGCTCCTGAGGTACAGGTCGGGCGCTGATCTCGACCCTAGGGTCAGCGGCCATACCCTCCTGGTATAACACCCATGCGAGCTGGTTGTTGGCAATCCACCCTATGTACTGCGCAGGTGCGTGAGCCAGAGCGGCACGGTGCAAGGCAAACCCTCTTACTGCGCCGTCGAAGCCGGGCTTGTACTGGAAGCCGTACGTAGTATATTTGCCGCCGTTGAACTCATACGCTTCTTGGTCTGCGAGAGGCTGGCAACGTCAGCGCGACATGTAGCGGGAGGTAAGCAAAGCCTTTGCGCTTACCGGTTACGGTGACCACCGAAGTCGCCTCCTGGTACGCACCACCGCGGTAGTTATTGAGGCGGCTGATGCTGTCGTTGGCGATCATGAGTGTTTCCGAATTGTTGAACCAGGTGTATTTGTAGTTGAACGGCTAGACCCGCGGGATGAGCGGTTCGAATGCACACCCGTAGCAAGCCGCACACTCACAGCCCACTGACCAGATTGCGACACCGCGCCGACAGCTCCAGGTATGCCATCCACCCCGACCTGAGGGCCGCGACGACTGTGAGTGACAGGTGGCAGACGGAATCTGATGCGGGGACATACCTGCGCCTCGAACATGTCAATTTCGGGAGCGGCGCGACCGACGTATTCGCCGTTGGAATGAACGGGCCCAGGATGCGACTCTCCCGGACATGTACAGCGAGATAGGCGTTGGCCGGCCAGGTAGGAGAGGACGCCTCCGTAGCTTGGATCGCCGTCGACGGTGGCAGCGAGGGGCAGACCATTGATCGTCTGGTTCGGGGCTGTCCCAACGTCGCATGCATCGTAGGTGTATGGCCACTGTAATATTTGAGAGTCACGCCCGCTGACCGTGAAATAAAAATACCACGTACAGTGCCGTCCAAGGATGCACCATATCCTGCACGTCCCAAGTTCCCCATCGCCCAAATTGCCGGCCAAAGCCCGTGGACGTTATTGAATCCCGGGAGCATGACGCGCGCCTCGACCAGCCCACCCGTGAAGCAGAACTTGTTCCACGTCGACATCAAGCCACCGGTGTAGTTCATGCCGTGTTCAGGCTGATCCGAGAGGGTGATCTCGAGGGACCCGTTGCGCGTCGTGATAGACTTCGGGTCATACCACTCCAGATTATTGGTCTGCCAGTAGTGGAGATCTATGGCTTCCCAGTACGGGTCGTCGCCAGGATAGAAGGACCGGCCTTCGGTGTTGAACTCGTCGCTGAAGACAAGCTGCCATGTCTGACCGGTGACCCAATCTGTCTTCGTTCGCAGCTCTTGCGGGGTGTCGTTGTCGATGAGCCCCCAGTTGCCCGCGATTTGCGCAACCTGTCCTGTGCGGTTGATTCCACCCGGTCCAAAGCCACCCAAGTTCGAAGGTTGCTTATGCGTGAAGTATGTGAGGATCGGATAGCCGGCACTGAAAGCGGTGAATTTCAAGCATAATGAGCGGAACACACACGTTGATGCGACTCACAACAGAACAATCATCCCAGCGCACAAGATGAACAAACAGCCCAAGTTGACAAGTCCGCGGAGGGAGAAGATATGGCCGCCCTTGTCGATCCTGAAGTCTCTGGCGGGATCAGGGTTGTGTAGGAAGTCGTCGGGTTCAGGACCGTCAGCAAGCAGGACGCCTGCAATCGCATGGGGATCCAGCGGCAATGTATACTGCGATCTCTCCCGTGAGCCTCGGCAGATATATGCCAAACTGGGTACCCACTGACCTTCGCGGATATTGAGGTCGGCAGGTAGTCATCGCTCTGTCGCAGTGTGCCCTGCAGGATGTCAGTCCAAAGTCATGGGTGGATAAGGTCTGTTGAATGCGGCGCACGATGGAACCTGCAACGCTGGTTTGTCTGGCGGCGCTGAAACTGCCGCGGCGGACATTCAAGGGCTGAAGGGCGTGCGGACTGGAGGGACTCAGGAAGTCGGCCCTCGTCTCTCCAGGAGGGAGGGTTTGATAAAATCGGTGTCGAACCGTCCCTGTCGGCGTGGGTGGTAGCATGCTGGAACGGAGTAAGGACAGGACGTTTCAATAGTCAGAACGAGATGGAAAGCATGATCCAGCCCACCTGGTATATGAGACGTGAACGCCGACTCGGAATAACGCGAGCGAGCGAGCCATCGGACTGCCGACTCGGCGACTCAGCGGTGCGGTATTCGCTGTCAGTGCGTGCGGCGGCCTCAGGGCGCCCCCGTATTGTTGTCAGCACAATCAATTTTCACAGGCGGCGAGTGTTCGTGGACTTGGCACGATAGCGTCTACTGAGAGTCATTAGCAACTACTATATTCCTTCTTGCAGATAATCGCATGCATCTGGCGGGTGCTCGGATCAGACAACATAATAAAGCGTCAGAAGGTATGTAATTTTCGTACGCAGAAAGAGTATCGCCACGGATAGCAAGGGTCGACGCACGGCGAGGGACCGCTTGTGCAAGCCGCCGGCATTGATCAATTTGAACGTTCGAAGGAAGTGCAACGGGGTATTACGACCCAATCATCGAATGGCCTACGCTGCTTCAGCCTAGTTTCTGTCTATGACGACTGTACCTTGTTCAGCGCTGCCGCGCAAGCGACACCGCGTGTTCTCGCCGTGTCTCTGGTCTATATTGAGGCTATGGGGATCTGCCATTAGCGAAACAAGGGTTGCTGACATGCTGAACATACTGCACCTTCATTCATCATTCGTACCACGTACTACACTACGAGTAGTACCAGCGGACAATGTTAAACAATTAATAGTGACGTGCTAACCGTAATTAAATAATGCTGTGCAACTGTGTAACGCCATTGTGCCCACACTGCCAAACCGACATCGGGTTTGGCTGCGGTTTACCAGACCGCGTGCTTGTTCCTACGAAATAAAGGGGTAGAAGGGCAGATCGGGGTCAGAAGGAGAGCCCACCGTGGCATCGAACACCGCTATACAACCTCGGCCGAGTGGGTCGTTGCCCTGACAAAGACAGCGAATAGATTTCTTTACTAGCGATACACAGGGTTAGAGCGAAAACGAAGCGAAGCGAGCGAAGTCTATGGTTGTGCAAGGTATACGGGTCGGGAAGGGGTGCGAGGTGAGACGTCACATAGCAGTAGTGGAGGCCATACCGGAGAAGTCAAGTCCGTCGAAAGAATAAATTAGAGCATCTGGAGACGGCGGCGCTTTGCCTGTAGCCACCAACGACGCACTACGAAGCCGTAGACTGTGATTATGAGCACGGCAATGGCGATAACCGTAGCAAATACGTCGAATCGGTTGGAATCCTCAGGATCGTGAGGAACGTCGCAGTTCATCGACATGAGGCCTTGGGTGGAAGTGGGGTCAGCACGTGCGCAGTGACCAAAACCAATGTCACTCACCAAGCAGCGTTTGAATGAATAGCACTCCCATCGAGATCGCCGTGAGGCTGACGATCGCCTTATCACTATTAGACTTGGACTTGTTACCCAGAAGCCGTAACTGCGAGAGATACGCGGGGTGTGACTGGTTTAACATGCGCTCATAATGGGCGAGCGCCTGCTGTAGAGTTATGATATGATCTAGCGAAGGACGTGAGCCGTGATGCGCCCAAAGATGATCTTGGGAGGACACCATACCTTGAACATCACCCATATAAACGAAGACATCCAAGTCATCCTCAGTTCCGGTCCCAAGGCCCCATTCTCCCTGAGTGAGCAGCCGCTTCTTGACCTGCGTTACAACCTCGGACTTCACAGCGAGATACCGCGTGAGGGACGTGACCAGCCTCCGAGTGCGCGCTATGCGATGGATAGTGGTCGTTGGCTGGTAATACTCAGGCGAATGCGTGTCAAGAGCCTTGAAACGGGGTATCGAAGCGATGGTTTCAGTGATTGCACGTCGAGCACGGCGCACTAGGACAGGAAGGCTCATGGGCGACGAGAAGCGCGCTTTTGGGGAGGTCGTTTTCAGCGACTCCTTCGTGATGTCGTCAAGCGAACGTTTCTCGTCCGGCTCGACGAGGGCTCCATGCTGTTCGGACGAGTGAGCGGTGTCCGACGAAGCGCTGACATGCGTAGCAGCGACACTCTCGTTTAGCGGTGGGTTGGAACCATCGTCTGTAAAGACAATGTTCTCGATTTCCAGCACCTCCCGCTCAATCACCTCCAGAAAGGGGAAGAATGAATCGACGATGGAGTCCATGATGCCATGGGCGATCCAATCTGTTCGAGGTTCAGTATGGTATAGACTAAGATGTTGGTGAGAACTCACCAGAAGAAGTGTTGATACTTTCACCCAGCAGCATTATCCTAGTCCGCACGCGATCGACATGCTCCGCAATATCGGCAAAATGGAACTGTAAGCTCTCGGTAAGCACCTGAACGGAGAAGAATGATGAGAAGCAAGCTCACCGAACAGATTCCCTCTCGGAAAATAATGAGGTAAACGTTGACTTCACCGACGACTCCCTCGTCAGTAAAGTTCACAGTCCTCCTCGCCGGTGCTGAGGAGGTTCCGAAGGCGTTCTCGTGTCTTCTGACTCTCTATGGCGCGGAAAGAGATGAAGTAATAACCCAATTTTGGGAAGAGCTCGAGCTTTTCTCGGGGATCTTGCGTTAGAATATCCTCCAGCGTCAACGGATGAAGGTGAAGAAGCTGCGAACAGTACTCGTCAGCAACAACGTCATGGCAGTAGGAAACCGCACAACCTACCTTGCCAATCGCGCACATGTCTTCCCAAGTTGGGGAGGACACATCCAGCCACCACGCCTTGGGCACGCGCGAACCAAGACTGCCAGGCAGTTGGCTCTTGATGGTGGAGACTGCAGAGAGGCTCTGTGCGCTGCGTGCCATAGGCGCTCTCTGCTTGCCCTTCGCTTGCGCGGACATACGCGGCGGAAGGCCAGGCGAGGGCCGTGCGACATCCGATCCATCCGAGAGCATGTAGTCATGGTGTGGGGACAATGGACGGGATGGTATTGGGCTGACCGGTTCTGTGCGGGGGCGACGGGCTTTGGCGCGCTCCTTCAGCACCGCACTCAATCGAGTAGTGACCTCTTGTAGAGACGTAGTACGGAAGACCGGTTCTCGAGGGGCAGGCTGCCTCCTGCTTTGTTCAGAGGGAGCCTTGCCAGCTTGATTTGTGAGGGCGGGGGTATAGAGAACAAAGCCTCGAGGGATTGTCCGAAGGTCCTCTCGAGCCTTGATCCGAGCGGCGACCTCACGCTCGGAGCGTGCGTTATGGATGGTGGCGAGGCTCCGCGGCCTGCGCTTCCGCCTCCGCGTCGTCTGAGACTTTGTCAAGGATATGACCGACGCTGAGCTTGATGTAGAGGAGGACAGCGACGATGATGTCGTCCATGCCCGTGCCCAGCGGGAAATTGCGTGCTCGACACCAGCGGAAATGGCACCCAAGCGACCACCGAAGACCGAGCTAGAGGAGGAGGATGACGTCTGAGAGGATTCAGACAGGCGCTGGCGAGGCCGTCCTCGTCGGTGAGGGACGCCGACCACGGTAGATATCGTGTCCTTCTCCTTCGCTGTCTGAGCCGTCCGTAAGATCCGCAGGATTGTGCACGTAGCCGTAGATTTCCGCAGGTGGTTGCACCTGGAAGTATGAGCCGGGCTCGTCTTGCTGAGGCATGCTGGCGAATAGGTGGTTGTTCCGCCAAGCAGGTCAGAGTAAGTAGTCGCCGCCAGCATCAAGGCCGCGTCCGCCAGAGATGTTTGGAGGAGAGGGGGAACTACATGGAACATGGGCAAGTCGTGGTCGCATCCGACACCCCGCAAAATCTGGCATTCGCATGGAAAGACAATAAGCGCCCATTCCGCTCGCACCCAAAGCTCCAGATCAGGCTAATCCGAAAACATGTGTATCGACTCTGCGTAGCCAATGACGACCTTCGTTCCGCAAACATGCGTAACGCCATAGGATGAGAAACAACGTGGAGATAGACAGTACACAGCAGACTACGGCCTCTAACAGCGAGTATGTCATGAAGTCCTGGAACGCTTCCGAGGGCCTCCCTCTCCACCGTGAGTCCGCTTGCGAGATGGTCCAGCCTCGCGAGACATCCGCGGGGGCGGCCCTCCAACCTGTGGTCTTCTCTTCTTCTCCTTTTGACTGACTTTCTTCTGCTTCTTCTCGATGGCTTTCCGCACAGCACCGCGACCTCCCTCCGAGGCGAGAGCCTCGTATTTGGCTCGGAGCAGAAGAGCCTTCTTGTCCGCTGTAGCAGATGCGAGCGGTCAGCGGGCTTGGCGAAGAAGTACCGACAGCACTCACAGTCTTTCATATACCACGCCTTCTTCCCTTGTTGGCGTTTCTCCCGCTCCTCCTTCGCCACCTTGCTGAGAGCTTCGAGCTGGACCTTCTCCTGACGATCCCTGTTCACCATGCTCTCGGCGCGTTTCACGGCACGCTCTAGTCGTTGCACCTCTGCCTCTCGCTCCTCCCGCAGGTCCCGTGGAGAATTCGCCAACAGCTTGCGCGCACGCTTGAGGTTCTCCTTCAATGTCTTCAACTCTTGCTCGTGCATCTCGGCGAGGAAGCCGTACTGCGTATGGAATCGTTTACGGTCAAACTCTCCTGTGATAGGCAAGAAACGGGGGTCGCGAGGGGGCTAATAGATCCTTTAGTACGTTCAAGGTCATCTCATGTTTACTTGTGGACATACTGGTTTGGATTCCGTCGTAAGCTTCATACGAGGCACGGGCCTCTTGGATGACATTTCTGTAGGGCTGTGGATGCGAGGTGAATGCCGCCACTTGTGTAAGCGAAGCAAACGTTCTGTACTCACGCATGCTTATTTTTCCTCTTCGGAATCTCCTTCTTCGGTCGAGGCTCCTCGCGCCCCTTGCCCTTGTCAGAACGGGCCCCAGAGGTGGACATAGATTCTGCCTCGGATTCCGATTCGTAGTCGGATGATCCCCCTTCGTCAGACTCATCATCCGACTCAACCTTCGCGAGGGCTTTTTGTGCCTTCCGAAGGGCACCAAAGGGCAGAGTTTTCAGACTTTCTTCCTACGGTGCTGTTAGAACAATGTTGAGTAGGGCCAATGGCTGTGGTACATACCAGACGCTTATGATCAACTTCCTCTCCCTCCTCTTCCTCATCACTCTCGCTATTCGATGCTTCGTCCGATAGAGCATCCAATTCCTCTTCATCTACCCACTGGGCGACACGAGGAGCATCCGGTTCTGCATCCATTTCCTCGAATTCTTCCGCACTAGTTCTCCGACCCAGATTGACTAGCGTCAGACTCTTCTGGAGATGACTCTGAGTGTTGTGATCCAGAGCCGGAGCTTTCAGAATCGGAGACTTCTTCCTCTTCGAAGTGTTTGCGGCTCGGTTTGCGGGAGACGGATTTTCCATGGGCAGAGGCCGCTGTGACTGACGATTTCGAAGCAGCAGCGGCAATATGGCTAGGCACTCTTCTTGTTGCAGGACGTGGTCTCCGTGGCATGATGAGAATACCGGGTCAGAGGGATAGTGAAAATGAATGAGAGAAGAGGAGATGCTCAGCGGGCGGATTGAGTACAAGATGTGGTACCGTGACCGCAGAACGTTTTCAGCCACCGCCGCGAAACGCGTGCCGCACCTTCGAGCCCGCGACTCCTTCCTTCCGTTCACCACAACCTTCTCCGGCCCTCCTCTCGGTGCTCTACTTGCACACAAACGGCAGATTGCGTATAAGTCTCGGCGTTCGCCTGTGCCCCCGGTCTGCGCTCATACTAATATAACTTGTGGGAACTCCTTATCAATCCTGAGCTTAGCTCGGTTCTTGCGGTTGCGGAGTACGTAGGCGAATGGCGACATCACCCTTCTCGTTCGCATGTTGACGAGGACATATATCATTTACTAGCTAAGTGTCTCTGCTCATACTTTGTCGTAGCATCCAGAGCCATGTCGAAAGTCGCACTGTTACTGGGCAGCCTGCGGAGGCCAGGCAATGGTATCGGCATCGCGTCCTGGTTGCACCCAGTCCTCCGCGAAGGTCTCAACAACAAACCCTTAGCGACTGCTCATAGTCCAATCGTCGACGTAGTGTTTGTCGACCCCACAAAGCCTCCTTTGCCTCTGGGCCCCATCATCGACGGCTCACATGTACCTGCCGACATCCGCGATCCCACACAGCACCCAAACCCAAACGTGCGCGAGTTCGCCACTTTCATAACC
Organism: Trametes sanguinea; assembly: GCA_008973685.1. Taxonomy (NCBI): domain Eukaryota; kingdom Fungi; phylum Basidiomycota; class Agaricomycetes; order Polyporales; family Polyporaceae; genus Trametes; species Trametes sanguinea. The sequence goes on along the minus strand of WAHA01000001.1, from coordinate 1,999,295 downwards.
TCGTGCAGCGGCGTCGTCATCCTCTCGCCAGAGTACAATCGCGCCTATCCCGGCGAGCTGAAGAACACCTTCGATCACCTGTACTGGGAGTGGCGGAAGAAACCCGTGATGCTTGTCACCTACGGCAGCAGCGGTGGGACCAGCTGTTCTGCATTGCTGCGGTCGTTCCTGGGAGGACCTCTCAAAATGCAAGTCGCGGAAAAGAGCGTCGCTATCAAGCTGCCGAAGTCCCATAGTAACGGCTCTGAGAAGGTGTCACCGAACGGACCGTCACCGGATTGGCTTGAGGAGTACCGCCCAGAAGTCCTCGCAGCCGTGGAGGAGTTCAAGGGCCTCATTTCGAAACAGCCCTTATCATGAGATGCGGTCCGCGGTATGTTGTCATCGCCGCGCGTAATGTCCCAATCCTGACATGGTACTAACAGGACGCTTTTATACTAGTCGTGAATGTCATTAGATGCGTCATCATAGATCTTTGGTATCCTTGGCCCGTACTGTCCGCGGTTGTGACCTACCCAGGGCCGCTACGTCCTCCAACAAGACATATTTCCCGTTCTCCAGCTTCACGTCCAGAGCCAATCCTTGAGACGGTTCGCCAGTGCGCCATACCGGGCTCAGACCAAACCAAACAGCCAACTTCGACAAGAAGCGTTGCCGATGGCTCTTGTGCTTCCGAGTTGTGAGCGGATCCTCCAGGATCCCTTCCCAACGGTACGCGGGTCGTGCACGAATGGAGGAATCATCATGATCGGTACCAGCCTCCTGTGCCAAGCGTAGACGGCCGCTGGAGTGTCTGTATATCGACTTCCTCCATATCGAGCTCGGACACATCGTCGCCCAGATGGAAGATGATAGCCTACGACAGTCAGCCTCAAATTGTAACCCCTCAGGCCTGTGAATCGCCACTCACCTCGCCCGACCCTTGGAAGACGATATCGTTCATACGAAGATACATCTTGTTCAGGAAACCCGCGTGGAAGAAGTCGCCAAACTTCGGTTTCTTGTGGAGGAGCCCGCGTTGTGTAAGGAAGTTCTCCAGTGCAGCCCTTGGGAGCGGCGTATAGGCAATGGAAGTCGGGTAGTGAGGGTTGAAGTCGGTCGCATGTTTGTTCAATCCGCTGATGGCATCCCAGTTTCTCCGCCACAAGTCGTCCTGCCACCGTTTCAGCTTGTTAGGTAAGTCGCTAGGTACGAGGAGAGGCTTACCCAGAGTATGTACCACCAAGTTGCCAGCTCCGACTTGGTCACGGCGCACAGTCGGTCATAGGTAACCTCGAAGACGTTCACGTTGCTGGCCATCAGTTTGCGCACCCTTGCATCTCGTTCCATCTCTATCGCACTCTCTGACAGACCCCGCGGCTCTCGTGGCTGGTCATATACCGCTGTAAGGAAGCGATAGGAGAGCGTCTTTCTCTTCCACTCAGCTTCCTTTCGATAGTGATGCCGGTAGTTATGCAGGGCTGCCTCGATGTAAGAAAGACGGCTGGGGATGAGGCGCTCGTTCATGGCCAGAAATTGCGCGAGGGGTGGTGTGAGCTCATAGTCGTCCGTAAGGCCGATGATATCTCCTCCAACCTGGACGTGCTTGGCGTAGGTGAGCTCGACGTCGAAGCCGCTTCCCAGATCAAGTCCTTCCCATTGCACATGACCACGCCGCTTGAGGTGAAAGACGCAGGATTGGTAGTGAACAGACGTCTTGGCGGCATAACGATTGCCGCAGCAGCAGAACTTCTCGCGATCGCCAATGTACTGCGGTTAGGGATGAGTACGAGCATTTTGGTGGATTGGACAGCCACTGACCTCAACATGGTCGTACGGCCACCGCACAATCTGACCATCCAGGGCACGCAAAGCCATGCGGACTTGCCGTTTTCGTAGGATGTCCTCACTCGAATTCTGGTGCAGGTAGAGTTCCAAGTCGCGAACTTCGCTCAACACTAATTCCGGACCATCATCGTATCGAATAACCTGTATTTGCTTTAGGATGAGGGACTACAAACACAGATCTGTGATACTCACTAGCGTTGGCGGGAAGGGAACCCACCAAGCATTGCCGAAGAATTTCGTACAGTTGCGCGGCAAAGCACCATGGGGCTTCCAGTACGAATCTGGGCCAACGAAGTGCTGCTGGATCGTCTCCTCTAAATACCTGAACCACTCGTAATCTGCGCCAGAAACGAGGGCGACAGCCTTGGTGTAGGCGCCAGACCCTACTTCTCGAAGAATCTGCAAATTGCATATGAGGTAAGACAACTCAACCATCGAGACAAAGACTCTGCACAAACCTTCAAATTCTCAACATGCCGCTCGCCAGGGCTGCCTGCAAAGTTCAAGAGATATGGCGGGTATTCAGCATCGCGAGCTTGCTTGAACTCCATCTTCTGTTTCTCCGGAATCCTGCAATCGTCGTCGGTAAGCAGTAGTGTTGAGAATGGCTTCCTGCCAGATGCGGCGCTTGGCATGCGGTGACGTAGACGAGATGTCCAAGCTTAGAGGCGAGCTTTAGTACACAGGGTGAACACGCCAGCAAAGTCATTACCGTGGTGAGAAGATGTCAATGCCTAGATTATACGGTAAGTCACACACTCAACAAACAAGTTGGCACGCTTACTGAAGTCGATTCTACGTGCGAGCTCTGAGAGATCGAGTCAATATCCATGACAATTTCCTGTACGATGATTGCTCACTTTTGACGAAGCGGCGAGCGATACCCATGTTGATAAAGATGAAGTCTGAAGAGCATGTGAGGGCATGCACATGTAGATGACTCGTATACTCACAGAAACTCAGCCCATAAGTTGCGATATAAATTCTACAAATCAAGGAGCATGTTAAGCCGCACAGTCATTCACTGAGCATAGCAAAGACGTACACATAAAGCACTGGTCCATTGAATATAGATTGACCGGGTATATTGAGCGCGACAGCAAGAGAAACAGCAGATGTCAAGACGTAGTTGATACGGGAGGTCCATTCGCTCGCATTATTGACGGGATCCAGGAAAGGTGCGTAGACACATTGCAAGATGAAGAAGGCAAACATTGCGACGAGCAAGACGATCTGGCGAGCAACGGCTACCTTCTCCCTCGTCGCTGTTCGGAAGAGGCAGTTGTCGGGATCAATGACGGCGGTCAGAAGCAGTGTAGTCAACTTTGCAAACAGGTATACTGATTCATAGGTCGCCCAGCCGCGTCGGAACCCTGTGTGGAGCGTTAATGTGCAATCCCATCAAGGAAACACATTGATCATACAGACCATTATACAGGAAGTTGAGTGGGTTTTGGTCACGGCCTAGTAGTCGTTGGTACTCGCGATCCATGTCACTATTGCTACGAGGAGTTCCCAGTTCCGTGAAGCGATCCACTTTGGGCGTGACCCGGCGTATAGTGGTGTGCAGATGAATGGGGAACCACACTGTGAGCTGAGAACTGGCCATCAGTACATTCAGTCTTGCAGCGATACATGGTGCACCCTACCCCACAGAAACATATGATAGCAATAATGACAATGATGGGTGCATAGTTGATCTGATTCCGCAGCATTGTGGTGGTGTAGCAGAAGTCTAGTGGGTCCCGATACTGGTCGGCAGGACCTAGAGGGACGACCGCAGGTGGTGACGTCGTCGCGTTGGTATATGGATTGGGTACAACCCAGAGGTCGTCGGACCACACGAGGACGTGGACAGCCATAGTGCTCAGTGGGAGATAGAAGACCGTCAGAAGAAAGGTGACGATGACGACCGCCCAGGAGTTCTTCAGGTACTCGATGGACTGCAAGCCTTCAGGAAAAGCGACCGAACAGCACGCACGGGTCATTCTGTTGAAGAAGAACAACAGAATGCCGGCAATGATCATCAGGACAACGAGCAATATAAGCGACTTGGCCGCAGAGGACGCGAAGTTGAGAGCAAGAACGTTTGGGCTGTTCAAGCTGTCAGCCCTGAATATCGTCCTGGAGGTTTAGACATGCCTACATTGTTTGCAAGAACAAGGTCCGCCAATGCTCCTCGGGTTTAGCTCCATGAGAAACTACGAGCAGTTAGATCGTATTCTCTCTTCCGTGCGCTCAAACTCACAGACTGTACTCAAAATCAACGCGAAGATCTGCAACGTGTCCACCAGGCCCTGAACGCTGTAGAATGACGCGATTGCGCTCGAGCCCTATCAGAAGAACTGTCAGGTGGAATAGGTAGGCTACTCTTCCAGCCTACGTACAGTGATTCCCAGAGCGATGCTTGAGAGCGCAGAGAATATGGTCTGCCTATTCCTCCAGGCTGGCGGTACCTTCGCGTTGGTTTCCAAATCCGCTAGACTGGTCCCCGTCAAGCGTTCCATGGGAGGGAACATCGCTATAGCAGGACCTTTGCCCTTTCCTCTCCCCGCACTGACGTTTGTAGCGGGTATGTAAGGGAAGGAAGGCATCTCCAGAGACGATAGATATTCATCCAATTTGGGTAGGGAGACGGGTGCAGCGTTACGAGCCAGGATCTGAGTGAGGGGTATGGGGGTATGAGGGCCTAAGTTGGAGGAAGGCGATACGAGGGTAGCAGTTGAGCCAGTTGATAGGTATAAATTAGATGTCATAGGAGATGTCTTAGGGATGTCAGAGGCATCATGCTGGGAGTATGAACCCGACAGATGCAGAGTGCTTTCCGACAAGCCGCTCGACCCCGGCAGGAGTGGCTTGAGTTCGATAGCTGATCCGTTGTCCACGTTAGGGCTCCGCGCATTCCTCCAATCGGAGTGCACTACTGATGGGTTGACGCGAGAGTAATGGATATCCCTTCGACCCGACGCTGAGAGAAGCTCGTCCGTAACGTCCGCATCTGCTAGCACATTGGCGTCACAATCCTGGCCTTCATGCAGTGCAGCGGGATGGTGAATGACACCCGTAGAGGCTTTAGGATCTTCTAGAACTGTATCATCATCTTGGTCCGTAGAGCTTGGCTCACGCCGACGCAACAGGGGATGGGCTATGAATCTGGATGCCGACGAGAGTGTGACGTCCGGTATGGCATGTTCCGACCGTGGTGGCAGCCCCGAAGGTGTGAGTGAGCTCTGAGGTGCCTTATGTGCTTTTGGACTATGTGAGCTCGAGGCAGGGGAGCTTGGCGAATGTTTGGAGTGCGTTTCGAAAAGTCCTACGAGGTCCTTTACCGCCATGCTTTCCGGACAGCAAGACGTCCAGGATACTGGACACGAGGGCCAAGTTGCTCGAAGTCAAGGTCACTGCACAGACATCAAGAACGACAAGAACGAGAATGAGGCCAAGACCAGGAGCAGAGGACTCAGGAGGTGTGAAGACAACCGAGGCACGAGAAGCTGTTCAGGAACGCGGATGGCCATGCAACGACGCGACGCGATGTGGGGTCGTTCGCGCACGTGCTGCCCCTCACACACCTACTCTCCCAGATTTGGCCACCTGATGCTGATGATCATACTACTGGGGCTGCGACAACTTACGCCCTTGTAAGCAACTACGGCTACATGGGGGAGCCATCTTGTACAAGTATTCTTCGAGGTTCGTACAACAGACTGATACTACTACTAGAATAGCTCCTCGACCAGTCTGCCGACACTACTCTCGGCCGCCACTTTGCCTACCCAGTTCTGCACATACTGCGCGTGAGCGTCGCTGTGTCCTTCGTGGCTCCCAGTCTTCAGGTGCTTTACGGAGTCGATGACCTTATGCATGAACGAAGAGTGATGCTCATTCCGGTGGTGCTGTGCCTGAGATTCCTTCTCTTGGATGCGTTCCGGTGCTTGCACCGTGGGCGGCGGGTTCTGGACCAGCTTGGATTCCCAATGAGCCTTCACGCGCTCCTCCCAGGCGAGCAGCGGGGCGACGATTCCTGGATTGTGGTTGATGATCTCCTTCAAATCCGGAACCAGATGCAGCTGTTGCAGGACAGAGGAATGGATGACTTCGTGGGTGACGTCGTCGGTGACAGTGGGCAGCTTGCGCTGAATCTGCTTTGACAGTGCAAAGATGCCGGTGCGAGAGCTAAAGCCTATCAGCATCACGTCCTCTACAAGCAAGCAAGTAGGCATGCTCATGCGGCGGTTGAGTACCCCAGGAGGTGGTCGGACGTGGAAGAGAAATAACATAGTCGTAGTCGAAGGAGAGAGCATCTCCCAGGCTTGACTGAGGGGTGTATCAGTACCTCCTTCAGTAGCAAGAGGTCATCCACGCACAATCATCCAGTTGAGGGTGATATCTGAGAGGTCGTGTTCCTCGTATCCGCCACCAATCTATTGGGCAACGTCAGCGTGTTTGTGCTGAGAGAACGAACGACATACTCACATCGCAGTGGGAACCTAACCAAGAAGCGTAGAAAATGCTCTGAGCACATCTCTCTCAATGTCTCAAAAGATCTGCGTACCTGTGAACCAGCACTGGCGATTCAAAGCCGGTGAGACCAATATTCACAGACAGCGTAGGAATGTGCACCGTACCTGTCTGAGCACTTGTCCCTTCTTCCTCCCTCCCTCTGTTTGCTCGAACCTGGCACAATCCTATGCAAAGTGAGTAGATGCGTCGCGTCCAAAGTAACCAAGCAAGCTCACAAAGTCCGCACGGTGCTCGTTTAGTGCCAATGCTTGGTACGCTCTCTCCACATGCTCGCCAAGTAGTCGATCAGGGAAACCGAAGAGCGACTTCATCTTCTGGCTGCGCAGCGTCAACTCCTCGGGCATACCGACGGAGCCGACGGTGTCGAACACGCCCACGACCCTACAAGATCACGTCATGTCAGGGAGCAGCGCGCAAACTATCACGCCACTCATCCGCCTCACTTGATGGAGAAACCATGGGGCCCGGCATCGGCGCGGCGCTTTCCAGGTGCATGAGGTCCTGTCCAAGGCGACAGCTCTTCGTCCAACTTGCGAATTTCTGATGGCATTTCAGCCACGAGAGCGAGCAGGAGGAGCGTATGGCTCACCATCAGGGTCTTTCTCCTTTCCCCGCTTCTGGTATGCGACAAAGATGGTAGCGAAGTGGTCCATCTCCGTGCGATCCAATACGCCGATAGCCCCCTGTAATAGCACATCAGGAATTGATTCGGCCGTAGCGAATATTGGGATACCCACAATGAACATGGCTACCATACGAGCGGTATATGCGCCCTAAAGGATCCACGCATTATGTTCGGACATTGGGAAGGATGACAGAAGGCACATACCCTGGAGAAGCCGAAGAGGAATATCTGCAACGAATATCAGATTTGTTTCCCCGCGTATACGTACCAAGACCTACTTCATCTCCCGGGCGGTAGTTACTTGAGTAATCGCGACAGGCTGTCAGTTTGTGGCCGATATAACCATATAGCTGACCTACTGAGCAATGAATGCATATGCTTCCTCAACCTTGCTTCCTTGAAGCACGAAAGCCCATCAGACCCAGAATTACAGCAAGCAATCCGACGTGCATGCAAACCTAGACTAGCACCGGTGACGCCTTGACAAACGTCAGAACAGTTTCCCAAGCCGATGAACAAGTTGACTGAGTGATTCACCATCTACTAGCTCGTCATATAGATTATCTGTCCCGATGCCGGACTGGTAGAAAACGACTTGATGGATGGGTGGTCGGCTGCACCAGAAAGTCACGTTAGGGCCGTCTCTACATCTCCATGAGTGGTTTTAGACGTCAAGACTCACAATCTATCATCAACATGGTTGATGGCACGAGCAAGACGCTGCGCTCGGGGTCAACGAGATCATCCAATGCATGGCGTTCGCCCCAGGCGTTTACCACATACCAGGATGTTTGTATATTTCCATCTCTGGTTGACGACGATCCCATCTTGCCACGTTCTAAGATCGAGTAGATTAGCACATATGCTCCCAAAACTTCAGCATGAATGTACCCATCGCAGCAGACGATAATCCTCTTGTGTCCGCGACTGAGCTGCTGGGCAGGGGCTGTGGGAGATTGGGACATGTTGGCAAGAGACACGGCGAGGTGACGGGTAGAGACACCGAGTCTATGACGTCGCGCTAATGTTCACTTCATATATTTCCTCCCATTGCCCGCCCAGGCCGGTCGCACACTTTGCGGCGCTGCATTCCGGTGCTTGGAAGATCCGGACACATCAACGATGTGTAAGTAGAGAACAGCGATGGCAGGGTCTCCATCAGAGGTGGCATACTCGACTGCCCGCCCATGGTTCATCTGTGCCTGCTCTTCTGCAGGACTGACTGCTTGGACAGAAGCAGACCCGGATATTGTGGCACCGATCATCACTGCCATTAATGCAGGAGGCAAAGCCTTGCTGAGTATGGATGTGGCAGAGCGTGCGCGCGCGAATGCTGCTCCGGGATGCCCGCTAATTCTAGGATCGTGCCTGGCACAGTGCGCTTCGAAACCGCACGGCACGTTCGGTAGGGAAGGCTGCGTACTGGAGTGCGCGCTGTGAATGACTTCGAGTGACTGGTGAAACCAAATCCGCGTCCAATGCCTACAGTCCATCTGTCCTGTATACGTACAAAAACTGGCAGGTCTACTTTCCAAGACGCATCTCAGCACTCGCAAACTCGTCGAGCGCTCTCCTGAACTCCACTTCGTCAATGGATATACTGTTCTCGTCGGCAGTATTCCGCCATGCAGACGGGTATGCATTCCAGCTACCTGAGATCAGCTTCACAGCACTCTTTCGATATGCGACACGACTTACTAAATTTCTGTTAACCTGGACTGCCACGGTGGGAAGCCATCGAGTTCTACGGGCGGACGCAATTGAGGGACGGGCGGTTTCCGGTGCACAATCATCAAGTCCGGTGAAGGGAAACCGTGCTCGCCTGTGGGGCATATCCAATGATGAGATATCGTCATAGCCATCTGGAGCTAGCATAGCGTACCCTCTAAGATGGCATTGAGCTCCTGCAGGGATGGCAATGTCGTGCTGCACTGCGCAGTCTTCGGGCTTGGGTTCTGTCGAATCTCTCTAAGGAGTGCATTGGCGGTGGCAGCAATGGCTGGCTTGCCAGACTGGTAGGAAAGGATATGCAATGTCAAGCGCGGCTCTTCCAGCTTTTCGGCATCTGCGTGAGTTGGGTACTTTAGCGACAGCAAACCCTAGTAAGGAAACCAAATACTGACGGGAGACGCGGCGGCGCTTGATGCTGCTCCTGCTGACGCTGAGCCTACGTTTCGCTTTGGGCGGGTTAGGTGGGATGCGCAGCGTAATAGCATGGAGTCTTGGTGCGGCCGACCCAGAGTGCGGCGAAAGAGGTCTTGATTCGGCGTCGTCAGAGGGTGGGGGAGTAGGGGGATATTGTATGTCGCATTCAACGGGTGATTCCTCTTCGTCTCCCCCAGCCTGAAGGGGCGGAGCCAACCGCTTTCTGAGCTCTAGAGAGCTTTTCGCCAACACTCCTGAGATGATATTCGTGAGAAGAGCGCGAAGGTACGAGACATATAGAGTTTATACCTTCGCGATCATATACAGTGAGCCTGCGGATGCCCGCGGTCCGACACCAGCCAGCGACCTTCTCCACACTCGCAAGCATGTACTGCTCGTTCACCTCATCGCCAGCTTCCGGATTGGACACCAACGCCAAGGCAAGATGCGAAGGTACTTTCGACCGTTGTGCTTGAATAGGCAACGGTTCCTTGTCTGAGAAGAAGAAAGACTTGTATACAAGGACTAGCCGGTACAACGCGTGCAGAATAGCAAGGGCGACTGATGCCAGCCAGGACATCGCGACCGCCGCGTAGAGCGCGTCTTTAGCGCGTCTCAGAGCAAGCGTACGAGTGGGCGTCGAGGACGACGGTAGTGAAGGAGGGGTGCAGTGTAGTGGGAGGTAGGTTCAAGGCTGAGGAACGTCTGCCAACGATGCCTTGCTGCGAACATTTCAATCACGTGCACGTGGCTCACAGCTTCCAGACACTGGTCGCCGACGAGGACCGACGTGTCATTCAGACTCACGTACGTGGGTCCTGAAGGAACTTAGAGCCCGCCTGGGCCACGGAGCTCAAGCATGACCACCCATAGAAGCTGCAGAATATGTACTGGGCTATCCATATCCGAGAATGACGTCCAAAGTACTAGTATACAGGTGCGTCTCAGGGCCATACATACACATTATAGGATACCGGGCTCCTGGTCCAGGCCGCGCTTGACCTTGAGCAATATACTCGTCTTCCAGTTGTCCAGCTTCGTGACCTGATCGAACTCCACGACGGCGCCAGTGAAGGCTTCGAGGTCCCCGGCTTCGATCGCGTCTATAAGCGCGTTGACAAACTTGGCCTCTCGCGTGGACGTGAAAGTGGTGTCCAAGGAACCGTACTTCGTCAAGTTCCGTTTGGCTGTCACGGTGTCCTACACGGTTTTACAATGAGAGAGGACTTCAATTGATCATGAAGTGTCACTCACCCCCATCGCAAGAGCACACAAGCTGGAACGGAGCCAATACTCCTTCACGCTGTATTTCGTGAGAGGAGATGATAGGGATCCGTTAGCCACCTGCTCGTATAGGGCGATGGCTTGAGGGTATTCTTCTAGCTCCGCATGGAGGTCAGCAGCGTCTTTGTAGCATGCGTTCGCCGTACTGGAACCAATCTAGGTCAGAGCAGCGACTCTAAACGTAACCCTTTGACCACTTACGCAGTCGCATCCTCTTGCGAGTACCACTCCGCAGCACGCTCGAAGCTCTCGCAGGCCTTACGCAAGTCGTTCAACTCCTGAAGGTATATTTGGCCAATCTCCTTCTCCCGGTCAGCAGCTTGCCGGAAACGGCCAGCCTTGGTGAGATGGGAGATGGTGTGCCCAAGGGCCTGCACGGCGACTGGGTATAACGTCAAAGACTACTCCGGTAAGTGGACAATGGCACTTACGACCAGGATCCACCCTCTTGTAGGCCTTGGCGGCGTTCCACCATGCGTTTGCGGCCTCGTTGTTCTCCTGACACTTCTCTCTGCACTCGGCTTCCCTGGCGTGTGCGTCTCCGGCTTCTTTGAACTGCTTGTCGATCTTGAACTGGTTAGCTGCTTGCTGGTAGAGATCGCCCGCCTCCTCGAACTTCGTCGAAGCCGAAGAAAACCATCCGGTAGAGGAATTGGCCTTTTTGTCGGCCTTCTCGAGTAGGGCCTGAGCGGGAGACTTGGCTGGCATCTGGAATGAGAAGTAGCAGTGATGTGGAGAGTGCGTGGAGGAGGGATGCGGTGGCTGGAGAGTGATAAGCGCGATGAAGCTGAAGCGGGTGCGATGCGCTGGGCGGTCATGACTGCATCGCGTCGCACGTGGCCTCACAGCGTCGCGATCGAGATTTCATCATTCGAGACGTTACGCGCTTCTGGCCTCCGAGTCCTTGTCCTCGAGGTATAAAGCACTTCGACCGTCGGTCCTGTGTCTCCTCCTCTTGTCTTCCTACCCTCATCATGGCCTCTTCATTGCCCGTCGATGCGATCAGGGCGCTATCCCAACAACACGAAAAGCCCGCCAACGTGCATTATCAGTATGGAACTGCAGGGTTCAGAACACTGTACGTCCAGAATGCGATGGCTCGCATAGATTTACTCATCGACCTCCTAGGGGAAACCTCCTGGACTCTGTCATGTTCCGAGTTGGCATTCTCGCTGCCTTGAGGAGCAAGAGACTCGACGGCAAGACCATCGGCGTTATGGTCACCGCATCTCACAACCCCGAACCTGTACGCATCTCAGCCACAGGCGGGTATCTACGCCGCGAATTGTCTAACGTGGCGATATACACAGGACAACGGCGTTAAGCTCGTTGACCCTCGCGGAGAGATGTTGGAGGCAGCCTGGGAAACCCATGCAACCAACCTCGCCAATGCGCCCACCACCGATGCATTCATCGACGCCCTGGACGCGTTCATCAAGCTGTTGAGGATTGATCTGTCTAAGCCGGCGCGCGTAGTCTATGCCAGGGACACCCGGCCTTCCGGTCCTTCGCTTATCGCTGCTCTTGAGGATGGCTTCAAGGCTATCGGCGCGGAGGCTCGGAATGCCGGGGTCACGACTACGCCTGTGCTTCACTACCTCGTCAAGGCGATCAACACCAAGGGAACCAAGAATCGCATATGGCGATGACACCGAAGAGGGTTACCTGCAGAAGCTCAGCACTGCATTCAAGAAGCTTGTGGTACGTACACAGATGCCACGAAGAGTGACGATCACCTAACACGCCGTTCAGGCTGGGAAGCCAGCCATCCCACCCCTTGTCATTGACTGCGCTAACGGGGTCGGCGCCATTGTCGGGGAGAAGCTCGCCGAGCACCTTGGCGATGCACTCAAGCTCATCCTCCACAATACCGCTATCACCACTGCCGGCGCACTCAACAACGCCTGCGGAGCTGACTTCGTCAAGACCTCACAACGTCTTCCGCCCTCGTTGGCGTCAGTCCTCAAACCTGGTCAGCGAGCGTGCAGTCTTGACGGTGATGCCGATCGCTTGATCTACTACTACCTGGATGACCGTAGCCAATTCCACATGTTGGACGGCGACAAGATCGCTGCGCTTGTGGCTGCCTTCATTGTCGAGCTCACCAAGTCTGCTGGCCTGGAGGGCGAGATCCAAGTGGGCATCGTGCAGACGGCATATGCGAACGGCGGGTCGACCAAATACTTGTCGGAGGTAAGCCTCATCAACATCGCCTGCTCTTCTCCTAACTGACGTGCACTCTGCAGCGTCTTCCAGTGAAGTGCGTCCCCACTGGCGTCAAGCATCTCCACCATGCCGCGGAACACTACGACATCGGTGTCTACTTTGAGGCGAATGGTCATGGTACCGTCTTGTTCTCGCCCGAGACGCTCGAGAAGCTCTCGACGTACCAACCTTCCACGCCGGCGCAGTCGACCGCGCTGAACCATCTGATCAACCTGACGCAGGTGATCAACCAAACGGTCGGTGACGCGCTGTCCGACATGCTGCTCGTCGAAGTCGTCCTAGCGCACAAGTCGTACAGTGGCCTGGAATGGGACTCGCTTTACGTCGACCTGCCGAACCGCCTCGTGAAGGTCGTCGTACCTGACAGAAGCATTTTCAAGACCGAGGATGCGGAACGGCGCCTTGTCAGTCCGCCTGGCCTGCAGGCGAAGATTGATGAACTCATTCGCCGCTATGATGGTGGTCGGGCGTTCGTGAGGCCTAGCGGCACTGAGGACGTCGTTCGCGTCTACGCGGAGGCGACCGTGAGGAGTCCAGGCTGACGGTAAGAGCTTGATCTTAGACCCTTCGATTCGCTTCCCCGCTGACTTGTCAACCTTGGCGGACAGAACTTGCTTTCCGCGTTGCGGGATTGGTCTACGACGAGGTCGGCGGCGACTCGGCAAAGCGCCCCGCTGAGTTCCTGTAGATACCGACTGGACGAGATTGGTGGGCAGGACGGACATGCAGAGGAGAAGTGTATACCTGTCTGTACTTTACGTGAGGTCGATGAAATGCTGAGCATATGGGCTGAGCTGGCCAGAGAATGCACGCGCGATGGTTGGGTGAATTTGACTCATCGGCCGATGCCGGTGCAGGGAGACTGAGAGAGCGAATTCCTGTTGGACGCGGCCGCGGCTGAGGCAGACGGAGCTTGCAAGCATGTCGCCATGCCTGTGCTGCCTTTCCCCGCTCTTCGCTTTTCACCGCCCATATCTATAAGACCTGGCTATCTTTCCGACCGTTCGGAACTCTGACTCGACCCCCCGATCGTCTCGACCACCACCTCCGCAGAATGTGCCGGTTCGTGATCTACAAGGGCACTGCGCCCGTCCAGCTCTCGCACCTCCTTACACGACCTTGCCATTCCATCATAAACCAAGCCTTTGACTCCCGCCTGCGGTTGGACCATCGGAGGCCCATAAATGGAGACGGGTTCGGTGTCGGTAAGTGGGATTCCGGATGCGCCACTGACGTCCCCCGCTCACGAGCGCCCTCTCCCCCAGGCTGGTACGACTCTGTATACGATGAGGAATTGGGTAGCCAACCTTGCATCTTCACCTCGGTGACGCCGGTAAGTCGAATACTGCTCTCGTGTTGCATGGTGCATAGCTTGACTGTCGAGGAGGCATGGAACAACGTGAACCTCACTCGACTAGCAGAGAAGATCAAGTCACCATTGGTCTTGTGAGCATGGCCCTCTCGAGTGTGTTGAAGCACCACCTCACAAAGTATCACAGTGCCCACGTCCGTGCGACCACTGCTGGCACGCTCAGTTTGGATAACTGCCATCCATGGTCATACGGAAAGCTGATGGTATGTTCCACGCGCCAAGGCTTCGCCGGAGTACTCACCGGAGGCTCAGTGCAGTTCATGCATAACGGAGGCATCGCGGACTTTCCCAAGATCAAGCGTAAACTCCAAATGGCATTGCCCGACGAACTCTTCAACATGGTCACGGGAAATACCGGTCAGTGTTCCACCCCCTCCCGTTCTGTTAGCCTCTCTAATACGACAGTACACCCCAGATTCGCAATGGGCATTCGCACTTCTCCTTTCGAAGGTTCGAAGTCGTGTATTCCTAAACTTCCGCAAGTGTGCTGACAATCGTCTAGCTCCCTGATCCGAAAGCCAGGAGTTTTACTCCGAGCGTGCTACAGAAGGCGATGCTCGAGACCATTGCACACATCAACGCGCTGCTGGAGGAGCACGGCATCACGGAGGTAAGTGTTGCTCATATGGCGCAAGTGGTTCCTGCTGACGTCCTCGATAGCCCAGCCTCATGAACTTCTGCGTCACCGATGGGGAATCCGTTGTCGCTACTCGGTATATTTCCTCCAGGACTGAGGAGGCAGCGTCTCTAGTAAAGTCCCGTCACTTAGCAGCAACTTCCATTGCTAATGTCTTCCATATATCAGTGGTTCTCATCGGGAAGCACTTTCAGCGAGTATGCTCCCGGCGGACACTACAAGATGTCCAAGACGGACAAGCGCGAGAACATCATAATGGTGAGACATGGCGACATACTTCTGGCACTAGGCCCTTGAGACTCACCACGACGTTCAGATTGCCAGCGAGCCACTCACGTTTGAGAAGGGTGCGTCCACCCGGATACCGTTATCAAAGTACTTACCGACTCACGAGCCGGATGAACAGCGGACTGGATGGAGATTCGTACGAATCATATGGTGGTCATCACGCCGAAGATGAACCTACTTCAAGTCCCCATCATAGACAAGTTCTATGTTCCTCAGTCAGACCCTGCGGCCCTCAACAGAGGCACTGACTTCGCCGCCGCCAAGGGCTTCTTGAGTCCGCGACGAGACGTCGGTCGGCCGCTGGACGCGATTGAGAATCATGTGTGAGGGCCTCGTTTGTGATTGCTTGCTATGTTCTGGGACATTTCATCTAGGATGTAATATACGTGTAGACGCATCATGTACATATATCTGCTACTGTACCACTCCATATCATATGCGCTCATAGTTGAATCATGTTCTTAGCGAGCTGCGTTGAGGCTTGGTGCATCTGTCAAAGAGGTCCTCGAGGTGGAACTGCGCCAAGGGACAACGCGCTGCACGTGGTGACTTCGCGCGCGCGCGAAAGGCCTCTCTTCCTCCTTTATTACGCCATCGTCGGCGGTGGCCAACTATCGCCCTTCTCCTGTATCTCCCCTGGTGATACTGGCCGGCCATGGCTCCCTGGTTTCTCTGGCACGCGCTATCAAGCACAGCGAGGTGAGTGCCGATGACGTTCTCGAGCGCGGTAGCGTGACCACCGAACTGACCGACGCGAGCGTGGTCTCGGACGCACAGGCTCTCGACCGTCCTCCAGATTCTGATCTTTCTCCCCCTCACGCTCTCGACACTCTCCAAGTCCGCCTTCCTCCTCCTCTCGCTGCTTCTATTCCTCCACTTCGCTCATCCATGGCACGCTCGTCCTCTTCTGGGGCTCGCCCGCGCTGAGCATCATGCAGGTGCCCATGCACCCGTTCCTCCTGCTCGTGTGCTTCAACGCGTTCTCCGAGGGCGTGCACCCGTGGCTCACGATGGCCGCCGGGTGGTGGGGCAAGATCCTGAAGTGGTCCAGCCCGGGCTTCATTGTCATGGAGGGCATGTCGAGTTTGCTGGTGGCGCAGCGGCTGGGTCAAGTGGGGAAGGAGCTTGTCGGCGAAGGAGAGGGATACCAGTTCGGTATGTTGGTAGCCGCCGCTGCCGCATATGTTGCCTCGGCTTGGTGGATCGTCGTGGTAAGTGCCATTGTGCACGGCTTCTGCAGAACTTGCTCAGGCTGAACGTCTCTCCTGGACCAGTCGTATCCCTTCGCGGCAGCTTCTCCTCTTTCGTCCACCCTCCTTGGGGTGGCTCTGACCAGCTTGATCTTCTTGACCTTCATCGGCTTCGCGCTGAGAAGGACGAACGTCATTGAGTCTAGCTGCCTCGCCCTCATCGTGGCGTACAACGTATGGCTGTGCGGCGTGGATGACGCCCTGGTCATTGATCCCGCTCTCTCATAGTATGTTGCACAGCCGTTACACTTCCGACTCGCGTCGCTAACTACCATGCAGCACCCCGCTGTTGTCAAACATCCTACCTCATCTCCAGACCTTAGTGAACTTCGTGTCTAACACCCTTCCCAAGCCCGTTCTCTTTGCCCTTGTCTATCGTCTGGTGGTGATGCACTTCGCTTCGCGCATATTGCCCACCATCGGAGCGGATAGCTGGGAAGGCGAATCAGGCGTAGACGATGGCTGGGAGGGCAGGCCAGTACGTATGCGTATTTGATTGACAATGGAGTGTTGCTGATCCTTGGTAACAGACGTCGAAGCTGACCCACCTACTCCTAACGTATCGACAGTCTATCTTCGTGACTGTATACTCGCACCTTCTGCGTATGTCCCGTGGCGGTATCTGTGCAATGTGCATACTGACAATTCATCGTACAGTTCTTGACCACTCGTCGCAAGTATGGTGGAGGTGGATGAACATCTTTTTCACCTTGGCTATCTGGTCCGTCGAGCTCCTCGTGAGCAATGAAGACGATGTTGTCACAAAGGAGTGGAAAGTCGACTAACCTGATCCACGTACACTTGTTACGATCGCACGCACGTTATGACCATATTTACCTACGTGAGTGCGATTGACTGTGCACTTGTCAATAGCATGCTAAAGGAAGTCACAGATACGCTATCCCTCGAACATACCTCGCCACACACTTGATGTCAATGACCCGCATTTGATTTCCACTGCGCCTCCTCCTCCTTTTCTCCCTCATAATACTCCCGCTTCCATATCTGGGCCTTCGACTTCACCTCTTCCAAGATCAGCTCGCAGGCCATGAATGCTTCCTTCCGATGGGATGACGACACGGCAATGACGATGGAGGGCTCGCCCACCGGGACAGTGCCCAGTCTATGATGCACGGCGGAGCGTATGAGGGATGAGGCTTGCGATACGCTCTGCGTGATCTGGTGGTCCGACCGGCTGTACCTGCTGTGGGCATCGCGGAGGATATCCGCCATGGTCTTGATTGCCATCTTACTGTACGCCTGGTAGTCTAGCCGAGTGACCACCTTTCCTGCAGGGGGATGTGCGTTGTTGTGCATTTAGGCGAAGACTCTACGCGCCTCGCGCCGCGAAAGCCATACCTTTGAAGGAGTTGCGAGTAGTTCCAATGAATACGGCTGTCGCGCCCGCCCCATCGTCGGCCACTGACTGGATGATGGTCTGCACGTCGAGCGGCTCGTAAGTCAATGCACAGGTGCCCTCTGGTATGTCTAAGCGAGCCTCAATCGATGCAGATGGTGTGGATGCCATGTATGTTATGCGCTAAGGAGCCTTGAGCCGTTGTCCTGGACGATTCGAGAGATGGTATGTATATATCACGCCCAGACCGCGGCCGAGGTCGGTCAGGACGGGCGCGCCGATGTTCCGAACGGTGCGCGGGGCAGCCACCGCTACGCGTGAGTCGCGTCGATTGCCAAGAGCTCGCTCGGAGTGCTCGTGGTCCTCAACCATCTCAGACTCAGAGAGCAGCTGGGATGCGTAGCGTCTGATGTCTTTCCTTCAACGACGTGCCGCACCTCTCCTCAGGCCATCCACCGCGTCGCTGAGATGCAAGCGGCCGAGCTCCTCTCTTGCGGCCGCGCTCAAGGAACACGCGCCCATTGACATCCACCCTGAAGTACAGGAAGCCCTCGCGCATGGCCGGCCGGTGGTTGCGCTGGAGACTACGATAGTCACACATGGCATGCCCTATCCTGCGAACTTGGAGACCGCGCGGTCGGTCGAGAGCAATGTGCGCAAGGTGGGGGCGGTCCCCGCCACCATCGGCCTCATCGAAGGTCGAGTGAAGATCGGGTTGGAACCGCATGAACTCGAGCGACTGGCAGACATACGCCGAAACACGTCCGTCGTCAAGCTGTCGAGGCGAGATATTGGCCCCGCCATTGCTCTTAAGAGAGATGGTGTAAGTGCTCTACGCGCTCAGGGTTGTTGAGCGTGCCAAGTAGAACATATGATCCAGGGAACTACTTGCAGCGCGACCCTCATATTCTCCGCACTTGCTGGTATCAAGGTGAATTGTCTAAATGTATCTATCTGAGGTATCTACTGACAGTAAGTACAGGTGTTCTCTACGGGAGGGTAAGGCGTCTTCGATAACTGGCCCGGATGTGAGCTCAATTCTCCCCTAGTCTCGGCGGAGTGCACCGAGGCGCGGAGACAAGTGAGCTTCGACAAAGATATACACTGTGCCTCTGCTGATCAGTTTACCTTGCCAGCAATGGACGTTTCCGCGGACCTGCATGAACTCACCCGCTGTCCTGTCGGCTTAGTCTCTGCTGGCGTGAAATCCATTTTGGACATTGGACGGTCAGACAACCTTCTTCAATGTGAGAACCGACTGTCCTGATAGACCATTCTTTAACAGGACGCTTGAGTATTTGGTTCGTTGAGTATCATACAATACGTAGCATTTCGCTGAAGTGAGCTACAGGAAACTCTCGGTGTGCCTGTCGTGTCGTATGGCCCCACCGACGACTTTCCAGCTTTCTATAGCAGGCGCAGTGGATTCAAGGCACGTACTTTCTTCACAGAGCCCCCGACGATGTGCGCTAACAGCCTGATTCAGAGTCCATGGCGAATCGACGATCCATTATCTGCTGCACGGATACTCCGTAATTATCTGCCTCCACTCATATATTCACAGGACGCTGATAGTATTTTCAGATACTCACAAGCAGTTCGGCATGTCAAATGGTGTACTGTTCGCGGTGCCCATTCCTGAAGCCTACGAAGCTGTGGGCGAGGAGTTGCAACGCGCTGTCGAACAAGCTGTTCTGGAATCTGAAGCTAACGGTATGAGCCGGCGCGGAAAGGAAGCAACGCCTTGGCTACTCAAACGAGTTGGCGAGCTCACGGCGGGCAAGTCTTTAGCTAGCAGTGAGTCTCGAACAGCTGGGCGGGAGAGTTTAGGTCAAACATTCACCACTCCTGGCAGATATCGCATTGATTGAGAACACCGCTCTCGTTGGTGAGTCATTATCCTCGTATACTAGGAGGCCTCGGAGGCTCAAACCTGACATTGTTGTTCAGGTGGTCAAATCGCCGTGGCGTATTCCCATCTGGCTAAGGAGCACCAGCACGTCACTTCTCACCCCCACGTAGTACACAAAGCATCAGCGTCCGCTGCAGAGCCCAAGCCTACAGAAGCCACCAAGTTGGTGAGCATCAGGCGTCTCGCGACCGATGTAATATGCTAACATCGTGTGCAGCCTCCCGCCAAGTTGGTTATCGTTGGTTCCGCTGCTGTGGACATCACTGCTCGTGCAGATCCTGTCGCAGGTGCTTCCCGTGCCAACAACAACCTACACTCGACCGCTCCCGGCGTTGTCGCCCTGACGGCGGGAGGAGTGGGCAGGAACGTCGCGGAAGCAGCTCACCGGATCCTGACTTCTTACTCGAAGGACCTCTCGACTGCCACTGCACTAGTATCTCCTATCGGCGAAGATGCATTTGGACGAACTCCTGGTCACGGAGACTGAGCAAGTTGGCTTGCGGACTGACGGTCTCATCAGTGTTCCGAAGGCGCGGACTGCGGTTTGCAACATGGTCCTGGACAGCGCGGGTGGTCTAATTGGTGGTGTCGCTGACATGGACGTGATCCGTACTCTCGATGCAAACAAGGTCGAGTGCACGTCGCAATGCACTTTCAAAATGATGCTGATGTTCCACAGATCGTCGATGTTCTGGACAATCACCAACCTTCTGTGATGGCTTTGGACGCTAACATGTCCCATGAGGCGTTGAAGACCCTCATTCTCTACGCGAATCAGCGGAAAATCAACAGTATGGTCTAACACAGTATCTTTAGTCCTTCCACTTATTGACATGCCTGCAGCTTTCTTGTCAGTATATCACCATCGTCGATGATACTGTGAGGGCAGGACTGACTCCTCTCACAGCGAACCTACCTCCGTGCCCAAGTCCACCGTAATCTTCCCGCTCTAGCAGCCGCGATGAATACGGCCTCTACGTCTCGCGCACCTGTGACGTTCGCAACGCCCAACCTGCTCGAACTGGCGCATATGTATCAGGAGGCTTGTGCCAGCCCTCTCGAGCTGACCGCGCACAAGTACTGGTGGCAAGTGATCGACGAGATGGGCCTCGGTCCTGACTTCCGTATGGAGCTGGACCAGCTCGCTCGCCGAAGCGCGTTCGATGGCCAAGATGTCCCGAAGGTCGACCTGTCCTTCCTCGTCGACAACGGTATCGCGCAGATGGCGATCAATCTCCTCCCATTCTTCCAGCATCTCATCATCAAGTGTGGCGACCGAGGGCTCATCGCTGTCTTCCGCATTACGGGCGAAGAGGCTTTGTCGTCGGCCTGGGCCACCCACACCAGCAACATCTTCGCTCGGCAGGTAGTGGCGCGGAGCAGCTCGGGCCGCAGTGTGGTCGTCTTGAAGCACTTCCCGCCCATCCCGGTTCCACAGGAGAAGATTGTCAACGTGACAGGAGCTGGCGACTCTCTCGTCGGTTCAATGCTCGCGACGCTTGCCCAGAACCCCGCTGCATTCGAGGAACCGAACTCCTTGGACCGGCTCGTCGCGCAAGCCCAGATGGCAGCGGTGTACACTCTGCAAAGCGAGCATGCGGTATCTCCGAGGCTCTCTACATTGGCGGATCTATGAAGGGTCGGTCTATTAAGTAGGTACAATATACTGGGGGTGTACTATGATGTATATACAATTGCGGACAAATCAGGCTGTCGCAGTCAAGAGTCCGACTTTCACTTCCTCACGAGCGCGTCGCTTGGCCTCTTTCTCAATCACCAGGGCTGCCTTCAACTCCTCCTTCCGTCGCTTCTCATGACGTGACTACGAACAGATTGAGTGTCGGAACTCGCAACTGCATGCTCTCCGACTTACCTGGGCACCATGCTTCAGGCGAGTGATTATGTTGGCCGCCTCACCTTTCTTGAGGTTCTGTAGACCGTCTTCACTTGCTACCAACACCTTGCCCTGAACATCTCCGCCAACCGGAACCTTGCGAGCTTTCCACCTCTTCAAAATGAACTGTCTCTGCGAGTCTGTGGCCGGTTCCCAACGCCACCTAGCACCGCGTAGAAGTCTATACAACCAGCGGTCGGTTAATGGCCTTGCTACATCGAACGGACCGTGAACCTTACCCTAAAGCTACGTTGCCTGAGAGCACCTTCGTTTGCGCATACGTATCACAGCCTCGAATGGCCTCGGCCAAGGTGCCTGCTGAGAGAATATGCTTGCTCTTCCGGAAGGGCGATATCTTGAGCATATATGCCGTACCCTTCGGCATTGTTGGTGGTGTGTAGTGCGCGTGATATTTAACCTCTGTTTGTTTGATCAGACTCCGTCCAAAGCTACATCAGAAGAAATGCACATACCTTCGTTGCTCTCGTCCTGTGCAGGCTCGACAGCGGATGTAGCCATGTCCGAGACATTCCAAGATGTATATACCATCTCCACAGCATACCCATGCATTACGACTGAGCTGACGAATGTTCGGGTCGCCGGATGCTTGGTCCGCCAGCACGAAGGGGTCGTCATGGTCAATATAGGTGACGGACTTGGGTGCTGGAACGGGTCCATTGGTATCAGACTTGCTGATCTTGTCCATCATTTCGTCGGTCTCGTTTGCAGCCATCCGCTCTTCTAGGGTATCCAATGTCTCATCTGTATAGCCAGCGCACGTCAATTCCAAGCCCGCATATACACAGTATCAGTCACAATCTCACCGTCAGTGACCTCGTTGGGATCGAGACCAAACAGCGTAGGCGAAGAAATGACACCGGCCACTCGCTCTTGAGAATCGACGAAGTCTATAATCCGACAGTCCTGCTTGCCGGTATCAGGAGACAGCCTCATCCCGCGACCAATCTGGAGAGATATTGTCAAACGACGAGGTCCTTCTATATGAATGCACCCTCTTTCACCATCTGCGCAAACATGTTTCGGGATCGAGTTGGGCGCGCAACCATGACACAGTCAATGTTGGGTATATCAGCGCCCTCAGTAAGCACGGCTATGGTCGTCCATCAATGGCGCACTCCTCGGGAATAGTAATAAACATACCGCAATTTATGAGGACAGGGAACCGCCCACCCCTGAAAGCCTCAACGAGGAGCTTACGTTCAGCGGCAGGGGTATTCGCATGAATGTAACGTGCGTCAACGCCGGCCGCTCTGAAGGCAGCTGTCAACTTTGCAACATGGGCCAGATTGACACAGAACACCAGCGTAGACTTGCGATCCGCTACAAGTAGACATGAGGTGAGAATCAACCTTTACGCCTCGGATCACATTACTGACAAGCTTTGTCCAACCACGTCCGCACGACGAGGTCATTGACCGTCTCGGTGTTAACGACATGAGCCAGGCTGGTTGGATTGAACTCGCCGGTCCGCGCATTGACAGTCACTTCGGAGAGATCGATATTGGCGCGGACGGTGGTAAAGCGTACATTGCAGAGCCTGCATGTCGGACTTATCAGACCACTCTTGCCAGTTCCATTTGACTTCAGCACGACGTACCACTGCTCCTTGATCATGTCCAGGAAGTCTCTGTGATACACTATCCGCTCGAACACCGATCCCAGCGCTAGACCATCATGGCGGCTGAATGTCGCAGAGAATCCAAATACAGGGACGCGATGATCTAGCTGCGGAGGTACGAAGTCCTTCTCGGGGTTCTTGATGTCTGGGTGGAAATGGGACAGGATTCGGCGGTATCTGCATACAATGTGAATGTCTTCTCATTTTGACGCTACGACAAACGGATTGAACTCACGACGGCGCAGCAGCATGGTGGGCCTCATCCACAATAAGGGCTTTCATGTACTCGGCTCTGAATTTCTCCAGCCGCTGAGCACGCACAAGCGTCTGAAAAGTGGCCACTGTGCTAGCCCCAGGAGCAGCACGTTAACACGAATGCAATCGGCATAAAGGAAGAGCAGAGCATACAGGTCTGCGAGTCCAGACGCATGGTGTTTTCCTTGCTCAATCTCCACACTCCATTGCGGAAACAGTCTCTTCGCTTGATCTGCTGTCTGCTGAGCGAGTTCGACGCTGTTGACAATGACAAGAGATCTTGTCGCCTGTGGAGACTCTGGAGGGGTCGCCAAACGAGAGAGCAGGGATATAAAGACCGTGGTCTTGCCAGAACCCGTAGGTAGAGAGACTCCGATACGGGTAGAACCCTCCTTCAGAGCATCGATGCAAGCCTCCAGACAAGACTCTTGATATGGCCTAAGAACAATAGCAGCCTTTCTGACAACACTGTAGCATCGCAGAGCACTAGCACGCAAGAAGAGCGGTCGCCAAAACCATGGCATGGAATGAGAGGAAGGTCAAGAGTGCATCCGACGTTGAATCACTCGACTGCTGCCTCCAGCGGGCGCTTAATGTTTGATGTGGTATAAGAAATCTTCTGGATTCCGTGAACTACTACGTGTACTGAGATAATAACATTTCCGACGCCAGATGCATGCGAAACCAGCAGAGGAGAAACGGTCAGGTCTATTGCGAGAGCTCGTAGCGCGTGCAAGGTAAACGATAGTACTATGAGGCTGATACAATGTATAATGTCCGTGAAGACGTATACGTTTAGCCAGAGCCTGGAAAACATGTAAGTGATGAGGTCGAGATGACTGAGAATGCGATAGCTACATACCACCAGAGTAGACCTTGCCGAACATGACCTCCTGGAGCTTGTCGTAGAGCGACAAGACACCAGCACCAGCAACACCACGGAGGATGTTGGCACCAGCACCCTTGAAGAGGGACTTGACGCCCTCCTTGGCGATGATCTGGGAACCAGCGTCGAACATGGACTTGTAGTGGACACCAGCACCAGAAGTCATCATCATGCGACGACTGTGACAGTTTGTCAGATGTGAGCTTTTCAGAACTGCCGCACATGAAAACTCACCGGATAGTGTCGAGGGGGTACGAAGCAAGACCAGCACCAATGGTAACACCCCAGCCAAGCAGGAACGACGCAAAGAAGGAGCCCTGGAGAGCACCAACGAGGACGACGGGCTCTGCTCAAAGCATGAGTATCGAGCTAACGGATAGATATGTGAGAACACGTACTGAGGGAGTCGTAGACACCGAAGTAGAGACCACGGTAGACGATGATACCGACGACCGACGGGACGAAGCCACGGTAGAGACCGACGATACCGTCAGACGCAAGGGTCTTCTTGTAGACGTCGACAAGACCGTTGAACTGGCGGGTGCCGCCAGCCTTCGCCGACTTCGCGTCGTTGGCGAGACGGGTACGCGCGTAGTCTAGCGAGTACACGAAGAGCAGAGAAGCAGCACCAGCAGCACCACCAGAGGCGACGTTGCCGGCGAACCACTTCCAGTAGCCGTCCTGCTTCCTGAAGCCGAAGAGGGACTTGAAGTAGTCCTCTGTTGTGACACGTCAGAAACAACATACCCATATTGGGACATGATTGGTCACGTACTGAACGCGAAGTTCAGGGCCTGCGTGGGGAAGTACCGGATGACGTTGGCGGTGTTACCACGCCAGAGGGAGAGGAGACCCTCGTCACGGTAGGTACGGCCGAAGCAGTCAACGATACCCTTGTAAGGCTCGCTCAGACGGCCCTGCTTGATCTGTAGGAGGGCAGGGGCGTCAGAATTGTACGTACTGCTGGCACCAATCAAGCTCCACCGACCATCTCATCCTGGTTCTGAATCAGGAGCTTGATACGCTCAATGGGGGCAGCGGAGGTCTTGGCAACAGCCTGTAAAGCGCACAAACAGGTCAGATACGCGTTGAGAGGCATCAATAAGAGGACTACATACCGCAGACACACCACCCATCATGAAGTCGACTGTACACGAGTGCCAGGTCAGCAATCAAATTCTTGCACCTGCGACGGCACACAACTCCTCGTCGTGCCAGACGGCGTGCATACGCACCAAAGAACTCCTTGGGAGTCTTGCCCTTCTTGGCGTCGGCCATTTTGACGGAGGAGAACCGAAAGGAGGGGGGAAGGACTGAGTGGAGGGGGAGGAGAAGTTGGAGGAGAAAAAGTCTCGCGTGCGACGTCTAAGTACGTTTTCGGAACCCGCCGGAATTTGGAACTCCGTGTCCGGCCGACCGAACCGGTCCGTGCAAATTTCTGTTGGCCAATCAGGTGGTGCCCCGAAAGGACCAGAAAACCCGGCCGGTCGCTCGGCGGGCGGCTGGCCGACTGTGACGGAGTCTGGGGTCAACCAATCAGGACGCGTCCTCTTCACCCATCACTGTCGCCAGCGCATTGAGCACGCCAATCTACGCCAGCTCGACCGTTGAGGCTCATCTTCCATCACTGTTCCGGTGCACACGAGTAGTTGTACGCGGTGACAGGGACTGCAGCGCGACTTCCAACAACCGATGCGATGAACTATTACAGCGACGAGTGACGATTACACGGACAGTACGAGGAAATAGGCTGATACTCTATGCTACCGAATTTGTACAAACTGGGCAGGGATGAAACGCAAACCACAAGAGGCCCTCAAGCAAGCATACCAACGTCACAAACAGGTCAGCGCCAGTTCTGCGGTGATGACGATCCAGCACCGCTTCCTCGAGGCGCGTACCCGTTCGTCGAGAACGTGTTGCGGAAGTTGTCGTGGGTTGAGGCCGGTGGTCGTCGTGGAAGAGATGGTGGAGTGGGCAAGCCTCCGGGCGCTCCATATGATTGCGAAGAAAGTCCTCGGCTCGAAGACTGCGGGGACGCCGCATAACGGGATTGCGACGATGAGGGGAGCGCTGGCATTGTCGGTGCCGCGAGGCTCAGCCTGTCGTGCCCAATAGGGGAGGACAGGACGCTGTCTGTGCGGGACTTCTTCCAGATCTGCTCGGTGGGAGAGGGCAGATCATCCATTGCCTTTCTCTTCTGCGACACGGGTACCACAGGAGGCGGTCGTGACGGCGGTTGCTCATCATCGGAGTCAAGAGTAAGGTCGATGATGTCGGTGGCTTGTGAAC
The DNA here is from genome assembly GCA_008973685.1 of Trametes sanguinea. Lineage (NCBI taxonomy): Eukaryota > Fungi > Basidiomycota > Agaricomycetes > Polyporales > Polyporaceae > Trametes > Trametes sanguinea. The sequence continues at coordinate 1,972,882 of WAHA01000001.1, read as the reverse complement.
GAGATGTTTGTGAGCGAGGCGGCTGCGAGCCACCGACGCTGATGGACTGACTCGAACGAGGGAGCCGCATCGAGTCGGTAGATGGAGAAAGCTCGCGCTTCACGCGTCCCTCGTCTTCATCTTCCTCATCCGAGTCCAAGATAACGATTTCAGCGTTACTCGGTCGGGGCTTATCCTTTCCATCCACGCCACTTGTGGTTGGCTTGGTTGGTGAAGGGGCCCGCTTGACGGGTGCGACAGGCTTCGCAGTGAGAGGATGCGCTGCTAACCACTCCGCGGACCCGTACTTGTTGTCCTCTGTATGCCATTGACCATCGGACTCGACTATGACGTCTTCCACACTGTCCGGTGTGTTCTTCAAGATGTCGTCGAAATACCTTAGGTCCGACCGATAAGCGCCAATACAACTGCACCCGCCTATGGTTTACTCACCCATCGACGATTAGCTCCTCCGTGTTGAGAACCCTCTCGCACACAGGACACATCCATGTGGTCGTCTGCTCCATGACGGAGTACCACGATAAGGCGTCAAAACACTGCGGGTGTACGCATGTCGATGACCGACACGGCGTCGCAATGCGCATATAGCTGAGCTGCGTGCACACGCGTGAGATCAATTCCAGTATCGAGAATGGATGCACTCACTGGGCACTTCAATGACATCTTCTGCGCACCAGCGATGATATCGTCGTCTTCGGCAACCGTCTTCCTCACTGATTGACACATTCATGAACAAGACCGCTATGAGAGAACAAAGAGCGTGCTCACTGTTGGCAAGAATCTCTTCCTTCGGTTTGTACTTGCCCTTCCGCAATCGGTCGATAAGCTGATCCACGGTGGTAACTTCGACCAACATTACAGCAAGGTAGTATTTCTGTGGCGCGGCTTGAGACTAGTCGAGGGAAGACATAACAAAGAGAGAATCACCTTTGGCGCCGTGGGCTGCTGACTATTCACATAGATCATTTCGACCCGGTTAGTCTGGCCATACACGAGGCGAACCGACTTCCCCAAGTCAGGGGGCGGTGCGGTACCTGGCTTCTTCTTCAGCCCCTTCAGATTCGCCGTCAGCTGCACACCGTTGACTCGCACTTCACAGGTGGGTGGGAATTCAATGGGGCACGGCGCTGATGGTGAGGTACGGAATGGACCAGGAGGGGTATAGAACGTTGAGGACGTGCAGTACAGCCGCAACTGATACTTGGGCCTATCAAAAATTCCAGTTAATGCCTGGAATCATTATTGGATAGGCAAACAGGACATACGAGGGGGAATTGAGTTTGGCTATAACGTCGTTTGTGATCGTGAATGACAACGCCTGTGATCGGCGATCCATGGAGCTTGTAGACTCTGAACAGCAGGGTCAGCGGTTTCACCAACTGAAGGTCCTATGAACCGACCTGGGCATTCGACAATGGGAGATACCAAGCGTTCCACCCGGAAGAACGGCGAATATTTGAATCGGATGCTGGGCGCTGGTGGTGGCGCGGGGACTGTTGGGGAAGATGAGGGAACGGGCGCAGCCGCGGCGGCCCTTCGAGGGGGGGCATAGGGATCGTAGCGAGGAATGACAGTGGAAGACGAAGAGCTAGCCGGTTGGTAAGCGACGGTGGGAGGTGGCGGCGCAGCGTAGTGGTGGTTATGTGCGGAATAGGAGGATTCGCCATTCTGGCGCGGAGCGTAGTACCTGAGGACATGTTGCGCATAAGTCATCCGAGCTTGTGGCATGATGATACGGAGGACAGGAGGATGCAATGAGGGGATGGGAGGATGGGAGGGAGGCTTACCCTGTCTGCCGCACCCGCTGCATAATGGCCTTTGCTTTCTGCCACTGTTCGACACTCGAGCTTCGCCGCCAGTTGTCCAGCTCCCGAGTAATCTTGTCTATCAGATCTTGCTTTTTGCCGGTCTTCGTGAGGTTGGTGAAGCACTCCTCGTTGAAGCCTGTGAGGATTTGCTTGAGCTGCTCGACCTTGTTCGACTTCAGGTTATGTCGGAGCGTCTGTAAGCGCGGGGTCAGCCACGGTCCGCCTCATGCCAAAGGTCCTCACAAGACAATAAGAAAACGCACTTCGAAGTCTGCCCAAGCATCCTGGGTGGCCATGTGGAGGAAAGACGCACCGGATGGGAATGGGATGAGCAAAAGCACAGACGACGCGCTGTGGACGAGCGAGAGAGCGGGCTCACCGTCTGAGCCGTGGGAAACCGCCCGTCCTGTCCTTGGCTCACGTGGCCATGACGCGCTTGATAGCCGCCCATAACCATCCCTTTCGAAGGCGTTCCAAAGCCGCGCGCGCATACTGGCAGGCTCTGCTTGAAAGGTTTCCTGATTCGCCTGTGCTCTACCCTTGTACTCGCCTCATCGACAACAACCATGTCCTCCTAACGACGATTACGACAAGCTTTCCAAGGAAGAAAGAGAGGCACGCGACAAGGCCGATCGCGAACGTGAAGCAGCAGAGCAGGCTGGTGCGGCCCTCTGATCGCCCATCCAAGCATACATCGTACCGACCGGCGTTTGCATAACAGCATTGCCATATACTTGGACGCAGCAGCTCGTTGACGTCGATGTTACGGTGCCTGTTCCGAAGGGCACTCGCGCTCGTGACCTGAACGTCGTGATCAAGAAGAAGCATCTCACTGTCGGGCTGAAGGGGAAGGAGCCCATCCTGGATGGCGAGCTATGCAAGGAGATCAAAGTGGAGGAGAGCACCTGGACTGTTGGTAGGTGCCCAAACATGGATTGCGCCTCACAGATCTGACTTTTTCCCATAGAGGATCAAGAGACCGTGCTCATCCACCTCGAGAAAGTCAACAAACAGCAGTGGTGGGAGAACGTCTTGACCCATCACCCCAAGATCGACACCACCAAGATCCAACCGGAGAACAGCAAGCTAAGCGACCTTGATGGGGAGACGAGGTGCGTGCCTACGCATGCGCGCAACCAAGATGCATTCATGACTGATGACGTTTGTAGGGGGATGGTTGAGAAGATGATGGTGAGTACATCCGCATCGTTAGATGCAAACCGCTGTGCTGATATAGATGCAGTTCGATAACCAGCAAAAGGTAATTTGCAGTTTGCAACATGATCTGACATATACTCACTTGATTTCACGAAGCAAATGGGCAAGCCCACGTCCGACGAGCTCAAGAAGATGGAGGTCAGTGTTCTCACCAAGCTACACTTTGCTTTGTCTCATACTCCACGCATAGGCTCTGAGGAAATTCCAAGAGGCACACCCGGAGCTCGACTTTTCCCAAGCAAAGATCTCGTAGAGACCTCCGGTAGGAAGAAGTAAAGCAGTGCGCGTAGGAATGTACCCTTTATGTAACATCATCGTTGTCATGCATTGATCACACTCAAAGCTACGCATCTCGCCTTACGTGGGAATTGAAGTCACGCCCGCGCAGTTTATCCCAATCTCGAACCAATCATAGATTCCGGAATGAACGTAGAGCCTTCGCACGCGAAGGACAGGCGGTAGTCAGGATACAAAGAACGCAAATCAAAATAGCCATGCAACACCCCCCAACACGAAGTCCATGTTCAGTACCTGTACCCGCATTCAGTCCTTCGGTCGTGGTCCAACGTAGAAGCCTGCGAGCTATGCCATCAGCGAGGGTCAGCAATGAGAATCGGGGCGACGCACCTCAGTCTTTGTTCGAGAACTCGACGACTTGGCCATCCTTGGACATCGTCGCGACCTCGGCGGGGATGGTGTTCACATCCGCGCGCCTGTGGTTGTTGGAAAACTTGACGACCTGGCCGTTGCTCGACATCGTAGCCTCCTCGGCGGGGATGGTGTTGACATCTGCGCGCCTGTGGTTGTTTTGGAACTTCACAACCTGGCCGTTACTGGACATGGTCGCCTCTTCCGCGGGGATGGTGTTCACGTCAGCGCGCTTGTGGTTGTTCGAGAACTTCACAACTTGGCCGTTGCTGGACATCGTCGCCTCCTCAGCGGGAATCGTGTTGACGTCGGCACGCTTGTGGTTGTTGGAGAACTTGACGACCTGACCATTGCTCGACATGGTGGGCTCCTCAGCAGGGATGGTGTTCACATCCGCACGTCGGTGGTTGTTCGAAAACTTCACAACCTGACCATTGCTTGACATGGTCGCCTCCTCGGCAGGGATAGTGTTGACGTCTGCGCGCCGGTGGTTGTTTTGGAACTTCACAACCTGGCCGTTACTGGACATGGTCGCCTCTTCCGCGGGGATGGTATTCACGTCGGCGCGCTTGTGGTTGTTCGAGAACTTGACGACTTCGCCATTGCTGGACATGGTCGCCTCCTCTGCAGGGATGGTGTTCACGTCGGCGCGCTTGTACGCCTGGATGGTCTCGAAGGCATCGGGCTCGCGATGTTCGATCTGACGCTGTTGGTATGATCAGTGTCCGTCCGACCAAGGACACGTCGGCTAGGATTAACTCACGCGAAGAGGCATGGGCATAATGGGCGAGGCCACCGCCTGGCCGATGAAGACGGCAGCGACCGCAACGCTGAGAAGTTTGGAAACAAACATGCTGACAAGCGGAGAGAACTTGGAAATGTGCTGCGAAAGAGAGGTGCTCTGGCTATGATCGGCTCAACCGATGAAATGCGTTGTCCTGCGGCCTAGCGCGGAATGGAATCTAGGAGGGATCAGCATCACGGACTCGGTGGATGGGCGTGCGGAGGGACACTCACGAGAAGGGAACGAGAAAGGGGAATGAGAGAAACTGAAAGAGAAGGAGTTGGGCGTATATAAGAGAACGAGGGGCGCTGTGGCTGCCAGAGGGAGACCGTCGCCTGCCGTATCATTTTGATCCAGCCCTCGTCGCCAGGCAACTGCGTTCACCGAGTCCCCCGTCTATTTACGACTTCCCTTATTTGGGCCATTTCTGTCACACTATCCCCGGCCGTGTCACGCTCACCAGAATTTGACGGTTCCTTCGCGCTGATTGGCTGCTGCACTGCTCCTGCTCTCTGCCGCTCTCCGCCATGTCTGACCCTCGCTTTGCTCGCCTAAAGACCGACCCGCGCTTCAGGCGCATCAAGAAGGACAAGAGCAAGGTCGTTGTTGACGAGCGTTTTAAGGACATCTTTGACGACAAGGGCAAGAAGAAGAAAAAGAGCACAGGTACACGCTCAGATCTCCGTTCGCATGTCTGTTGCTCACACGCGGAGATGATCAGCGCGGGTCGACAAGTACGGACGGCCTCTTGCAGATGATCATGAACAGGAGAACCTACGCCGGTTTTACCGCCTTGAAAACGAAGAGGAGGCCGCACTCGAAGTCAAGACCGGACCAGACTATGCTCGTGGAGAGGTTCTGCTTGAGTCTTCTGATGAAGAGGACGACCGGCGGGAAAGCGACGACGAGAGCGAGGATGGTGGCATAGTTACCCTTGGGCGCGACGTCACTCAACCTATTCCTGTGCTCGATGATACCGCAGAAGTCGATCTTGATGAAGACACATACGCGGACTTGGACGCACAGGCTGCAGCTTACGCCAAAGACCACCCGGACGTCGATCAGGGGGCTTCCGAGGTCCAGCGCACCCGTCGTATCGCAGTCGTCAACCTTGACTGGGATCATGTACGTGCTGTTCACCTTTACAAGATCTTCTCGTCCCTTGTATCCCCCACCGGTTCCGCCGTCGCATCGGGATCCAGCGGCAAGGCGGCGAAGAGCTCTTCTGCGCCCGTCGTCCGCGGCAAGGTTCTCAGCGTGCGGGTATACCCCAGTGAGTTTCGGAAAGGAGCGCATGGCTAGGGAAGAGAAGGAGGGACCGCCGCCTGAGATCTTCAAGAAGCGGGATCTCAACCCGGATGAAATAAACGAGCGTACTGTCTATGAGACAGGCGACGGCGAAGACTACGATGAGGAGGCCCTCCGAAAATACCAGCTGGAGCGACTCCGGTGTGTCATGTCAGCATTCTTCTGATACTTCAGTTGCTGACCATTGGGTAGGTACTACTATGCGATTGTTGAGTGCGACACTGTTGAGGCGGCCTCGCATATCTTCAATGAGCTGGAGGGAACCGAGCTCGAGCGTTCCGCAAATGTGTTCGACCTCAGCTTCGTCCCAGATGACATGACCTTCGACGATGATTTCCGGTACGTCTCGGTCGAGAGATTTTGTCTTGTTCTGGAACTCAAAAGTCCATGATACAGCGACGAGGCAACCGACGATCTCAGCGCTCCATACAAGCCAGTAGAGTTCGTCACAGACGTGCGTAATATGGCTTTCTGATACGTTTAGCCATCTGACACCGAGTCCCACAGGCGCTACGGCATTCAAAGGTGAAGCTGACCTGGGACGAAGATGAACCCGAGCGTACACAAATCACGCGCCGCGTGCTCAGCAAGAAGGAAATTGAGGAGAACGACTTCCGCGCTTACATCGCCTCGTCCTCCGAGTCTGAAGATGAAGACGCTGCAGGCGGGTCGAAGAGCAAGAACAAGGCCGCTGAGCGCGACAAGCTCCGCGCGCTGCTTCTTGGCGGTGGTGAAGATCAGATGCCGGAGGGCTGGGGCAAAGGCAAGGGCTTTGACGACGACGAAGACGACGTCGACATGGAGATTACGTTTACTCCTGGCCTCAGCGGTGCGAAGGATGGCGAGAAGGAGGAGACAACTCTGGAGAAGTACCAGCGGAAGATGAAGGAGAAGAAGAAGAAGCGGAAGGAGGAGTTACGCGAGAAGGCGAAGGAGCATAAAGAGGGCAAGGAGGAGAAGAAGTCGAAGAAGGGCATCGATGACGACTTCTTCGGTGGAGACAGCGACGAGGAGAGCGAGGAGGAGGAGGAATCAGCGAAGGGTAAGAAGGGCAAGGACAAGGACAAGAAGGGCAAGCGGAAAGGCAAAGAGTCGGATGACGACGAGGAGCGTCCTGCACGCGTCGAGTCCACTGCGGAAGAGCTCGCACTGGTCGCTGCGTCTGAGAACCCTGATGCAGAGCCCAAGCACTTCGACATGAAGGCTGTGATCCGCGCAGAGAAGCGCTCTGGAAAGAAAAAGAAAGGCAAGAAGGGGAAGAAGGGCCGAGACGACGGCGACGCGGACTTGCAGGAGGGACTTTACGATCAATGTCAAGGACGAGCGTTTCCAAGCCGTCTTGGAAGACCACACGTTCGCTATCGACCCTAGCAACCCTCAGTACGTACCTCATCGAATCTCTAGCCCATCTAGCGTCAGTGCTTACCCACTCCCCCAGTTTCAAGAAGACGAAGAGTATGGCTGCGTTGCTGGAGGAGCGTTCTCGGAGACAACAAGAGAAGGCTTCGCAGAATCGCGAGGGGACATCCTTTGCCCGTGGCGATGCTGGTGCCCAACAGCCGAGTCTCCAGAGCTTAGTCGAAAGTGTCAAGCGGAAGACAAAAGCATTAGAGGAGCCGGGCACTGGAAAGCGGAGGAAACTGTCTTGAACTCTGAAAGTAGTGGTATACATCGTGTAATCGTACATATACCTCTTCGCGCTATCTTGCTGTCTACTCTTCAAGTCGCCAGATGTATAGAGTACCTTCCCCGCCGCCCACGATGACACGGCCCTCGAATCCTACCTCACACCAAGCTATGTCGGGCAACCCGGTAGGTCCTTCGCTCTGTCCCTCAACTCGAACATTCCAGTATGCGATTGCGTCGAAGAGGATCGCAAGGGGTGCGGGAGGGGGATACGACAGTGGACGTTTACCCTCCGGCAGAGTCTGGGCAGGCTGCTCGTCGTCATCACCCTCATCTCCGGCGCCCTGCGCTTCGGTTTCTGCGGTTGGTTCCTTCCTGGAGCCGCTAGGTCCAGGTTCTTGGTTGGTGCTGCCCGTCGACTCTGATCCTGTGATATGCATTTGGTCGGTTAAGAGTGCGAGGTCATCGGCTGGGAAGCTTGGTGGTGTGCGTGGACCAAAGCGCGAAATGTTGAATACACGAATGACCTTCCCGATAGGAATGAGCAAAATTGGGTCATGTCCGGGTGAGCGAAAGACGTGGAAGTGCTCGGTGACCATGGGGAGATGATATGCGGATAGTATCTTGAACGATTCTGGGAGAAGCATCAGAATGGGAACATCGGATGAGCACATAAGCTGACCGCTGTTGCGATAATCCTGCAGTTGCTGAGATGAAGATTGAGCGAATCAATGAAGCGAGGAATCACGTACGCTAGCCGTCCCTCTCATGATTTTCTGGGGGACTTTGCCAGGTGGAAAGAAGCGATCTAACCCAAGCCATTGCCATACCACGACTGTCCGATGTCAGTGAGAAGCTGCCTGGCATACGAGCACGACTGCCATACCTGTGCCTTGTTCGTAATAGGTGTCCTCGACGACATCCGGGTTACGGCGCATCAATGCTGCTGCGCTGCGCGACACCAGAATACTATCGGCCAACCTACTGAGCATGAGTTCGAAGTTCGTACCGTCGGCTTCCAAATACATACCAATAGATCGAATGGACCCCAGCCTTGTGTATGAGATCAGTACTAAATAACGGTTTGTCTTCCCTAGCAATCCTTGGTTGGACTGGCGGAGAAAATACAGAGGGCGGTATGCGCCAGATTTTGACAGCGCGGTCTATCTATGAGACGAATGAGTCGCCCGAGGTTGCGCATGGTGTGAAAGCTAGCCTTACTCCGCCTGTAGCGATCAGAGGCAAAGAGGGATGGAATGCCTTCAAGCAGAGATTAGACGCATGTATCCTCTGGGAAGCTGACTCGTAGTCTCACACAGCATAGCACCGCGGCTTTGTGTCCTCCAGAACGGCCCCCTGCGAGAACAGCGACGCATTGCCCTATACCCTCGCCTTCAGGTTCACACATGTGGAGACCATGCGCAGGTCCTGCAAGGCTAGGTTCCGTGCGCGGTAGCCAGTGTGGATTGTTGGGAACCTGGACAGGATATAGCGATGAGGTCATATATGCGTGCCGTGAAATCCCTTGATGTCGTGCAAAATAGGTGAGGCTGGGTAGGATGTACAGACAAGGATGTGATAGGCTGTACAGGATCGTCAGCCCAAGTATGTAGCAATTGGAAAGCTTTACTTACGCCTCCATGGCCACGTAGCTTGCCTACGATGGCGCATGAGTTGACATTGAAAATCATTATGACACTGGATACAGTGAACACGATCAGTGGCTCTAGAGGACGATTGGAGTTGATTGCCCAGGCGACATTGTCAACCTGCAATCCAGGGGCTATTAGGCCTCGGAATGTTTCGAGTCTGGTTCATTCTGGCTCCTTACCTCCGTTAGCTTCACGACGATTGGCTTTGCAGTCGCAAGTTTTGGGAAGACTATCAGCCGACCTGTCGCTGCAACAGCGATGGCACCCATCCATTTCTTTGCGACCTCCATCCACTGTGATGCTAACGGCGGTTCTTGTGTGGCATGGCCGTCCCACAGAGACTCCAAAGAGTCAGCGGTCCATGGAAAGCAAGCAGTCTGGCGAAACTGGGTGTCGTCCGACTGCTCATGATGTTATCTGTGATCAATGGCGTGAATGCGAATGTTTATTGCACTCTACGGACTGTCAATATTGTCGAGAGCACATATGGCTGACTGTCTGTAGACTTTCTGTACCAAGGAAGGTAGGAAGGTTCTGCGCTTTGTGCATCCATCTCGGCTGCCTGCGCGCAAAGGACAGAATAGGAGTATTCGAGCAGCGTAAGCCAGGAGATGGTCGTCGACGTCGAAGAGGAGGTCGTCGCCGCTGAGGAAATGTGGAGAGGCGATTGGCCGACAGGCGCGGGCCGCAACAGCCACTGGGAGAGCGAGAGCGAGTGACGCCGGTGAGGCGACCGCGTCCAACGTCTCTCTCACTCGAACACACGACTTCACCCGGCCGCCCCTCCGTCATGGCCGACGCTCTCGACACTTCCTCTTCTGCTGCAACGCCCGAGAAGGCGGTCTACGAGCCCAAGCCGACCTTGCAGTACGCGTCCGCCGTCGGCCTTCAGGCAGCTGGCGTCGGTGCCCTGGTCAGCGCCGTCCAAAATGCTCTCGGAAAACACAGCAGTGGTGCAGCGGGCTTCTTCACTAGGACGGGTGGGACTATCGGTTTCTTTGGTTCGTACGCGCACCAAACCGCTTGCAGAGATGTCAATTGAAGATACTCCTGTTCCACAGCCGCGATGGGTACTACCTTCGCCCTGACCGAGTCTATCGTGGCCAACCAGCGCCAGGTAGACGACCCTCTAAACGGCGCTGCAGGAGCGTGTGCAGCGGGATTCTTGGCTGGCATTCGCGGTACGTTCATTCCTATCGTGAGCGCTGTGCTGGGTGCTCATGTAGGAACGGACAGCCCGTTCGTTGCCTCTGGCGGTTGGCGCTTGCGCCGTCCTAGGGACTGCAGTGGGCACCCTGGATTACAACGGCCAGAACCTGGCGCCAACAAAGCTGGAATCTATAGAGGAGAGGAGGAAACGCTTCTTCAAGCAGCCCCGACCAACAACCTCGCCGGAATCTGTGCCGGATGCAGAATAGATGCTTGCTCTTGTAGAGAAACAATGCTCGCATTAGGCTTGCTGATATTGCTCAACCACCTTCCTTGCAACATACACCCAGGGTCTATCCGCCCGACAACATATCGGCCTACGAGCGCTCATGCGAGTAGCAGAGAGACAATAGGTATTCAAGAAGGGATCCATTACGGTAGGAAGAACAAGGGGTCCAAACGAATAACCCCTCAGTCTTACAATCAACTATACAGAGGTGCAGTCATAATATGTACAGGTGATATGTGCTCGTCACTCTGGTTCGGGTTTGACTTGCATCGGTGCTCCTCCGCTCTCTGGATCGCCCTGTACCCCACTCAATTCGCCCACGGCGGTCGCGATGGCCTCGTTATGTTCGATCCAGTACGCTTCCCAGCCGGCTGCTGACATTTCTGGATGCTACGAGAAAGAGCAAGTGTGACAATGTGTTGTATGCGCAATGCTGCGACGGGACATACCTGCTGGTTGAGTACTCTCCAAACGTCGGCATCGGCCAAGTTATCGGCGCCGCCCCCAGCGAAGAACTTTACCAAGATTGCAAAGGGGTCAACTGTCTCTGCGGTCTGCATGGACGGAGTCTGAGTGGTCGTGGCTGCGTGAGGCGGGTTTGCTTGAGGAGTGGTTCTTGCGTTGCCCGCTTGGGAGACCGACTGGCCGCTCGTGCTAGCTTTGCGGCGAGCTATCTGTGCCTGTCTCTTCATCTTCTCGATCTTTTCTCGCCGAGCTGCTTGTGAAAGGAACGTTGACCAAGAACCCTGAGTATGGTGGGGCATCTGGTTGGCGAGTATTAGGGAATACGCAAACAGTGATAATTGTGATTGTACCTTGGCGTGCAGCTTCTCAGCTACGGCAGTCTGAGTCATATCGGGGTCCCGTAAGAATAAGATGGGGAGGTACTCGTCGACATAGTCGTGATCTTCTTTGGTATACAGATATCTGCCCGGCATATGTTCCACAACACGCGTAGGGGGAGGCGGGGATGGCCGCCAGAAAGCTTGCGGGGAGGCTGATCGCTCGGAGGCTTGTGCAGGATTAGCATCCGCCTTCACACCGGTCTCGGTCTGTGAGGTTCTGGTCTTGGTCTTCTCAGCTTTCTTCTCCGTTTTCTTCTTCTTGGAGCTCTCCTTCGCCTTCGGAGTGGCCTTTGCTTTCCCTTTGGTTTTCACCCGGCGCACCTCCTCCTCCACAGCCTCCTCATCTTCTTCATCTTCGTCATCTTCATCGTCATCCAGGAGCTCGTCTTTCTCGTGCAGGAAGAAGCCATCACTCTTGCCCGCCCTAGGCTTAGGCGCATTAGGGACCCGTCACTATCAATCGCTTGCCCATCGCGTTGGGACGACCGCGCTTCTTCTCTACAGTGATACCCTCAAACGAGAACGGCTCGAGGTCCACAATTGCGTTCTGCTGGACGCATTCAAACACCCACTGTGGACGGACAGCCTGCTTCTCGTAGCTGCACGCTTGTTTCAACCGCTCCTCGAAGGTCCTCGTTGACGGCGAACCAAGGATCACGTAGTCAGCATCCGCGATATCGGGCACAAGCTTCCCTCCGTTTCTCTAGACAGATTTCATGGCTAACATAAGCGACGGTCGTTCCCATGGACCGCATTCAAGAACGCACCTTGATAGCGTCAGCGATCTTGGTCCTCGGCCGAATGTCCACTTGAACGAAGAATTTGCATGGTTCCCCATCCTCTTTAGCGAATAGCTTCTTCTCGTGTGCACTTGAGGAATCATGCCGCGTCTTGGTCGAGACAGGCGATGCGTCAGCAAACGGAAGCGGAGGCTCGTCGGCGGGATAAGTATGAGAGAGGCGGGGATGTTTCACGGATCGCCCGCTCTCGGTACGACCCAAGACAGACTGCCGACCCGAGCTGCTTGATGGCGGGCGATCCACTGAGGGCGACTTGCGCTTGAGTGAAGGAGACCTGATGTCTTCCACTTGGTGACCCTCGCAGCGTATCTACAAAGTAACAGGGTCAGATCAGCCCGACTTATAGAGCCAGAAACAACGGACCTGAGACGCCACTCTGCCTTCGCATTTGGAAGGTACTAGACTGAGCGTCCGGGGTGACAGGTGTAGGTGAACCATATTGAGTTGGCGGTGGAGGATTCATCATCTGAGGCTGCGACGCGTACGTTGGGGGTTGTTGGGACATGGGAAATGGTGCCTGGGTGAACATGCCGGGTTGGGACAGAAATGGCATGGCCTGCTGAGGATAGCCCTGAGGCAGCACTGGGCCCTGCATCATAGGCATGGGCATTTGAGGCCCCATTTGCGGGATGCCAAGACTCGCAGGGTTGAGGCCTTGCTGGCTGGCGAGTCCGACCAGTTGCGCAAGGAGTTGGGCGGGCAATGTGACCTGAGCGTTCGGATTGGGTTGCAAGGCAGCCATTGGTACCTGCATGCCGTTAGGAAGGCCGTTGTGCACCTGCTGAGGATGTTGATACTGGAATCCGGGAGGCAGGCCTCCAGGTGGGAATTGAGAGCCGTCGGGTGAGGTGAACATCTGCTGGTTCTGCACGTTTGCGTGAGCTTGAGTAGATGGGGCGTCCGGCGGCGTCTCGCGAGGTGTGGGCAAGGGGCTTCTTGACGATGTCAGTCAATTCAGTCATATAGAAGGGTCCGATGCTCACTTCTGCGACAATACCGAGTCGTTTGGCGTGTGCGTGCAAAACCCTCCCCACTGATCGTCTGCAAGTAACGCTTTCCCTCTCTTCAACGATTCGCGTACCCAAGCTACGTCCAATACAATCTTGCCAGGCTCCGAACCCCAATCTTGGGTGAACTGTGCGCCAGATGAGGTCTCTGGATCGACGAGGATGACAGAAGCTTCTTCGGGAGAGTGTCTGACTTGGGCGCCGTTGTTCTGCAACGATGTTCGGTATGATATGGTGCAAAGCAAGCACGGATACATACCTTGAGGGCACGGATGACCTTAGGACGGTGTAGTAGTTCTGAGGCCTCGACGAAGACGCGCAATGGATTTCCCGCCGGGTCGAGGAATACGCGTCCAGAGGCTTGGGAGCCGGAGGGCCCAGCAGCGGGTGCATCAACCTCCATCTTTGCGTTCCAATCCTACGACACGCCCTGGCGGCGCGTTAGCAGGAAAGACACGGAGACTAGGCAACCGAGCCTCTGGAACGAGAGACAAAGATATGGGCAGCTCGTAGTAGTAGTTCAAGAAAGTTGCACATGAAGAGAGCGCGACACGCGTTGAATCCGTTCGCGACTACAACCGCGCTCATATGCGTGCACATAGTAGGCACATAGTAGGTCCCTACTCGTTCCCAATCCATGCAAGCCTGTACTAGTACATGCCTCGTGCTGGAGGCACGGACTCGAACTGCTGACATTCACAATCAATGCGTATGTAGGAGCCCGCCGGCGGCGGCGCAAGTGAAAAGCGATTTACTGCGATGCTCTATATTGTCCTTAGACGCCCAAAATATCGGGGCGTTCTCCATCTACTGCGCCTTTTCGAAGTTTCAACTGTTTTCGACCAAGTACTCAGTCGGTACGCCTCGTGTACATATATGTTCCGGGAAGGACCACCAATCACGCTGGATAACGACGAGTATGTCGATGCACGACACTGAATTTAGCGATCATAAGGCCATGCCAATGGCCACCCTCCAGCTCGCCCAAAGGTATTGGTACAAGGAACATGGGATTGCACCTGCGCTCACATGCCCATCATAGTGTCTGCATATTGCCATGGCATAGCGTATGAAAGTAGTGATCGAACATGACAATACAAAGTGAAAACGACCAGACAGTATTGTTCACCGGTAACTGGAGGCAGCAGGGTTTCAGCACCAACGGTCTTTGTGATAATGAGAGCTTCGACGTACGATTTCTGCCTGCGGGCACGGGCACCGTGACCACCGAACTTCTTCGGCTCCGCTCTCCTGGGGTCCGCAATCAGGAGGGTCCTGTCGTAAGCAACGAGCTTCTTCTTGAGCTCGAGGGCGCTGGCCGCATCGAAGTACTTGGCGTAGTACGCAACGACAGCCTTGGCGATCGCCTGGCGGATGGCGTAGACCTGGGAGGTGTGTCCACCACCCTTGACGCGGAGGCGGATGTCGATCGCCGAGAAGGCGTCCTCACCGGCGACGAGGACGGGCTCGTAGACCTTGAAGCGCAAGATCTCGGGCTTGAGGAGGCTGATGGGCGAGCCGTTGATGTGGATCAAGCCACGGCCCTCCTTAGCGTGCGCAACGGCGGTCGCGGTCTGAATAGGCGGGTTAATGGTCGATCTGAAGGTGTAGACAGATCCTCCTGCGGGGACCTCCCAACATACCTTCTTTTTGCCGAAAGTCTGAACGGCCTGCGTTGAGGGAGCCATTTTGTCGGAAGTAGGCAAGCCGGTTGGTGGGCTGTTAATATGCTAGAAGGGGACAAGAACGAAGTTGAGCTCGAGGTTCCGCAATGAGGTCGCCGAGCAGAGAGCGCAGAAGGGTCATCCAAGGTCGGGAGGTGCCATCCAGCCAGTATTCATGGTTCCGTCCACGGTTTCTCTCTCCAGCACGAGCAAACTGAACCCATGGGACCCTCTTGCAGCATCAGAACGGCAATAGGACATAGACTCACCCCTCCGAGGTTTGAAGTTTGCTGGACGACGGTGCGATGGCGGGACTCGACGTTTTGCCTTCAGGCGTCTTGCGCAGGGGCATGTCACGCATTTCCCGAGATGGAAGTGTTATGTGTCACGTACTGTCACATATGCTGTTGCAACGCCAGGATTTCTTGTAGACGCCCAGGTGTCCGTCAAACGACTTTACCGACCGTCATGCTGGCTACTCTGAGGCGTACACTGGGGCAGGTAGGTGACTCGTCTTGCAGCTTCATGCATATGCTCAATCTCTGTGTATGTAGGGCTCTCGGACCGTGTGTCGCCGCCAGCTCTCTACGGTCGTCTCAGCTACGTCCGAGCCGATCCTCAGCGAACACCTAGCAGCTCAAACACTCGAAGATGTCTCCCGCTCATCTTCGCTTTCTCACCCCAACGGAACCTCCGGACTTTCAATACCTACAAAGGGTATGCTACCTAATCCTTTTGGTGAACTAAGGTTGACATAGTGCGAAGGTATCCGCCCGGTGTACCTCGAGATGTCGTCCCTAATCCGCCCGGAGGAGAACGTCAACCCTGCCGAAGAACTCGTGGAGCTTGACCCCCACGTTTTCTATCACCCCATTCGCAGAGATATCCTTCACCTCTGTGTCGTACACTACCTGGATTGCCAACGGCAAGGCAGCGCTAGCACCAAGACTCGTGGCGAAGTCCGTGGGTCTGGGCACAAAATCAGGCCGCAGAAGGGCTCTGGTCGTGCTCGTCTAGGTGACGCGCAGAGTCCAATGCTGCGTGGCGGTGGTGTAGCCTTCGGTCCCAAACCTCGAGACTTTGCAACGAAGCTCAACCGCAAGGTCATCCAGATGGGCATGCGGGTGGCTCTGAGTGCGAGGGTCAAGGAGCAATCGCTGGGCGTCGTTAGGAGTTTGGAGTGGCCCGAACCGAAGACGAAGACGTTGAAGGACCGCATTGAGGAGCTCGGGTGGTGGAAGACGCTCTTCGTCACTGGTCTCGACCGGGTTCCGGACGGCCTTGCGCGCGCCAGCAGCAATCTCCCGATGGTCGAGACAGTTACCGCGGCGGATTTGAACGTCTACAACACGTTAAAGTGGCCCCGAATTGTCCTCGATCTTGCGGCGGTGGAGTGGTTTGAGCGGGTTTTGGGCAAGCCGCAGGTACCACCTCGGGAGTACAAGTTGTGATTATACTTATCCTACACGTTATGATATTCGCGTAATTCTCTTGGATCTCATCGTTCTGAGCTGCTTGGCTGTCTGGTTGAGTAACGTCTGGCACCACAGCCCATTGCACTTAGTACCGACCGAATCGAGGCCCTATAGGCGTGAGCGTGTCCTTTCCTGCGATGGCTCGGGATGCAACCTCATCCATTCCTAGCAATAGTTCCTAGCGTTCAGCGTAAGCCTCGCTCCTGCAGGCACTGATGAGAGAGGAACGAATGGACGAAAGAAACCCAACGACATAACTGCGAACTCGAGTCCCTGGCGGGGCGAGCGGCCGAGGGCACGCGTTCACGTGACAAAACGCGTGGGCAATCAAACGCGCCTCCGAGCCACGCTGACTACGTTTTCTCCCTCTCCGTCGTTGTCGTTAACGTCCGTTTCCCGTCTTTCACCTCGCTCAATCCCATCCTTTTCTTGAGATTTTGAACCATGGAGTCACCATCGCAAATGTCGCAGCCCGAAGATGAGCAGGAGAACCAAGTCTCCGGACCCCTCCTCGTCGACAAGCTCGCGGAGGCCGGCATCACGCCCCAAGACATCAAGAAGCTGAACTGAGGCTGGCCTACATACCGTAGAGGCGGTTGCATATACCCCCAAGAAGAACTTGATGACCATTAAGGGCATCTCAGAACAGAAGGCGGACAAGATCCTAGCCGAAGGTACGTCGCATACGAAGGACCCATTGAACTCGTTTGACCTTCGGCTTTGCGCAGCTCTCAAAATCATACCGCTTGGATTTCAGAGCGCAACAGAAGTGCATGCTCGCCGCGCAGAACTGGTGCATATAACGACCGGGTCAAAGAACCTTGACGCACTTCTGGGCGGAGGCATCGAGACGGGCGCCATTACCGAACTGTTCGGTGAATTCAGGACGGGAAAGTCTCAAATCTGCCATACACTCGCCGTAACATGCCAGCTTCCTGTGGACATGGGCGGCGGAGAGGGGAAATGCCTTTACATCGACACAGAGGGCACCTTTCGTCCTGTCCGATTGCTGGCGGTGGCGGAAAGACTAGGCCTGAGTGGAGAAGAAGTACTGGACAACGTTGCTTATGCTCGCGCATACAATCACGATCACCAGCTACAACTGCTTACTGCTGCAAGCGCACTCATGTCGGAGTCGAGGTGGGTGAATACGCAAACTCTATGCGCCCCAGTCTAATTCCGACCTCGTGTAGGTTCTGTCTCCTTATCGTTGATTCGGCGACTGCGCTGTATCGTACAGATTTCAACGGACGCGGAGAGCTGTCCGCACGACAGGCACATCTCGGGAAATTCCTCCGCACGTTGCAAAGACTTGCGGATGAGGTCCGTTCATAGTCTTCGTATACCCAATCAGCTGCATTCGCTGACTTATGCTGTGCAGTTTGGTATCGCTGTGGTCATAACCTAACCAAGTCATGTCGAACCCCGATGCTTCTGCGGGTCCGTACATGGCCAATGAGAAGAAGCCCGTTGGTGGCAACATCTTGGCACATGCATCCACCACTCGGTGAGCTAGCATTGGCAATCTCGTGTGCACGGTTTCTGACGAGCGTCCCGATGCACAGCATACAACTGAAGAAAGGAAGGGGTGCCAATCGTCAAGCGAAGATATACGACTCGCCATGTCTACCAGAATCAGAGACACAGTTCGCGATTCTCAGTAGCGGCATTGGGGACCCCGAGGAAGAGTAGTGCGGTCCAGTCAGCTGTTCTGTATCACTTCGCCCTTTCTGTAGTTTTATCTCGTTCGGACTTTCAGCTGTATTCAAGTTTTGCCATATGGATTCACTCCGGGATCTCCGATGAATGACCAATGATACAATCTTCCTATTGCCTCCTCCTACACCCATTATTACTACATCTATATCGCACAGCAGGAACTAGTCTACAATGGTTGAACGATCGACAGCAAGTTGAGTGGCGAAGGGCTAGACCAGTTGAGTGGTCCTGTCCTGCGAATGCGACGGGAGGGGAGGGCCGTCCTCTAAACAAATTGAACCGTCCAAAGGCGGTCTTTTGACGGATGGGTAGGGTGTGCAGAGGGAGTAAGGCGTGCGACTGACAGCGAGGGAAGTCGACGGGAGAACAGATGGCTCAGGCGAGCATGCGAGTGAGGATGTTCGCGCTCGTCATGTTGATCTGTTCGCGAAGCGAGTTGATATCCCGAGGGCTGACATCTGCGATATCTGCCATGAGGTACGCGATCCTCGCCCTTCGAGTCCGAGTACTGCTTCTCGACGTTGTACGGCGAGAGCACTTCGTTGACTTGCCGCAGGACACCGGGGATGTTTCTGTGCACGTAGCAGACGCGAACGTGGTTCGGCTCCTCGAGCGTGATGGCACGCAGGTCGACTTCGGGGAAGTTGACGGCGCCGAGAGTGGAGCCATTGTTGAGGTAGCGGATCAGCGCTGAGGAGACCTCCTCTCCGATCATGCGCTGCGCCTCCTCGGTCGACCCACCGATATGCGGGGTGAGGATGACGTTAGGGAGGGAACGAAGGGCGCTCGACCAGGAGTTGAGCTGGTCATCGAAGGGGGCACCGTTCGAGCCGGGTTCCGAGGGGTACACGTCGAGCGCAGCACCAGCGAGGTGGCCAGACTTCAACGCGTCGATGAGCGCAGGGATGTCCACGACCTTGCCACGGGCGTTGTTGATGAGGTACTGCGCCCTTCTTCATCTGCGCGAGCTGCTCGGTCGAGATCATATTCGTGGTCTCCGGGAGTTCGGGAACGTGGAGGGTCACAAAGTCCGATTCCGACAGAAGCGTAGCGAGGGTGTCGACTTGCCGCGCAGAGCCGAGCGGCATGATGTTCACGACGTCGTAGAAGAGGACGCGCATGCCAAACGCCTCCGCGAGGACGGACAGCTGGGAGCCAATGTGTCCGTAGCCAACGATACCGAGGGTCTTGCCGCGGACCTCCCAGCAGCCCTTGGATTGCTTGTTCCAGATGCCGTTGCGCATCTCGAACGCGCGCTCGAAGTACTGGCGCGAGAGCGCTACGACCTCGGACATGACCAGCTCCGCGACCGACCGGGAGTTCGAGAAGGGGGAGTTGAATACGGGGATGCCGATTTTCGCTGCGTTCAGCAGGTCGACCTGGTTGGTGCCGATGCAGAAGCAGCCGATGACTAGCAACTGTGCACAATGACGTCTTAGCATCTGCATGAGGCATTGAAGTTATAAATACCATACCTTGTTGGCAGCTTTGAGTACGCGTTCGGTGATCTTGGTTTTGCTACGGATACCAATGGCATGGTACGACCCAATTTTCTGGACGAGCTCGTCCTCGGACATGGCCTTCGTAGAGTGGTCGACATGGAAGCCCTGAGCGCGGAACGCCTTCACCGCCTCCTGACTGATGTTCTCCAAAATGAGGAGCTTCAAGTCCTCGTTCTCTACGGGATGGAGGACCTTGGGTTGACGAATGGCGAAGGTGGTCGACTCCTTCCGGAACAGCATGCGGTCATGGATGGTGGTGGCTGTCGGCGAGGCAGAGGCAGCGACCGCATGCGGGTTGGCGTTCGGAATGGAGATGGCGCTCGACATGCTGGGTAGGCGATGGTGGGTATGAGGAAGGTGAGAAGGAGGAAGGGGGATTTATGACTCTACCTACGCTTGGCAGAGGAGGAGGGGTACTTATACCTCGGACTGCTATAAATTCGGAATTTAAGCAATGGCGAGTCGATGGTGCAAACGAGCTTAGATAAGATAAGATTAGATGCACTTTTTGTCGCTCCGTTTGACTCGACATCCCTCCCAAAGCTCATCTCAAGCATGTCTTCCTCCGCTCATCTCCCTCTCATCCCTACCCAGGCCTACGCGATCCATCATGGGTCTCTACCTCCTTGACTACGGCGCGGGCAACGTCCAGAGCCTGGCGAATACCCTGAAAAAGCTCGGCCACGATTTCGAGTGGATATCCTCGCCTGCGGACTTCCACAAGGCAACAGTCAGTCACCCAACGTCCAGCGCTGCCAATCTGTCCGTCTCGCTCACATACGCGCACCCATCCAGAGCCTCATTTTCCCCGGCGTCGGTGCCTTTGGCAGCGCCATCGATGGCCTCACATCACGCGGCCTCTACGAGCCTCTGCGCGAGTACATCGCTTCGGGCAAGCCGTACTTCGGCATCTGCATAGGCATGCAGGTCCTCTTCCGATCCTCCCTCGAGTCGCCCTCCTCCAAGGGGCTCGGGATCATCCCCAGTGACATCGGCGTCTTTAGCAACGTGGACAAGTCGGTGCCCCACATGGGCTGGAATTCAGTCGACTTGCTCGATCCGGCCGAAAACGCGCACGAGGGGCTGAGCGCCGCCGCGAGCTACTACTTCGTGCATTCCTTCCGCGCGGCGTACGAGTGGGACCGCCCTGAGGTGGCCCAATGGGCGCACTCCACCACGCAGTACGGCCGCGAGGTGTTCTTGGCCACCGTCCGGAAGGGCAACGTGTTCGCGTGCCAGTTCCACCCCGAGAAGTCGGGGCAGGCGGGCCTGCGCGTCCTAGGACGCGTGGCTGAGGCAATCGGAGTCCGAGCGCGCCACGAGCCCACCGAGCCCCCGAGTCGCGCGCGCGCCGAAGGCCACGGACGGCTTCACGAAGCGGAATCATCGCGTGCATGGACGTCCGCTCGAACGATGATGGGGACCTCGTCGTGACAAAGGGCGACCAGTACGACGTCCGGGAACGTACGACGGCGGGTGGGGTGCAGGCCGACGCGGCTGGCGCCGTGCGCAACCTCGGGAAACCTGTCGCGCTCGCGGCCCGGTACTACGAAGAGGGCGCGGACGAGATCTGCCTCATGAACATCACCTCCTTCCGCCACTCCCCGCTCCTCGACCAGCCCATGCTCGCCGTCGTCCGCGCGGCCGCAGAGACCGTCTACGTCCCGCTCACCATCGGCGGCGGGATCAAGGACACGGTCGACCCCGACGGCACGCCGCACTCCGCGCTCGAGGTCGCCGGCGCGTACTTCCGCGCGGGCGCGGACAAGGTGAGCATCGCGACCGAGGCCGTCTTCGCCGTCGAGAAGATGCGCACGCGGCCCAGCGCGGACGGCCTCGGGGAGGGCGACGGCACGAGCGCGATCGAGACGATCGCGCACGCGTACGGCCGCCAGGCCGTCGTCGTCTCCGTCGACCCGCGCAGGGTGTACGTCGAGCCCACGTACGACGGGCCGTACAAGGACGAGCTCGTGTTCGGCAAGCCGGACGGGCCCGAGAACGAGCGCGGCAGGGCGTGGTGGTACCAGTGCACGGTGCGCGGCGGGCGCGAGAACCGGCCGCTGTCCGTCGTGCAGCTCGTCAAGGGCGTGGAGAAGCTCGGCGCGGGGGAGATTTTGCTGAACAGCATCGACCGGGACGGCACGGGGCTCGGGTACGACCTGGAGCTCGTCTCCCTCGTGCGGCGGAGCGTGCGGATACCGGTCGTCGCGAGCAGTGGTGCGGGGCGGAAGGAGCACTTCGTGGAGGTGTTCGAGAAGACGGGTGTAGAGGCTGCCCTGGCCGCGGGTATCTTCCACCGCCGAGAAGTCAGCATCGAAGAAGTGAAGGAGGCCTTGGCGGAGGCCAAAATCAATGTACGGACTGCGTGAAGCGCATCTAGATAGACACACGGATCTGTCTCAGGAATAGTGTAATGTTAAACGTGTACGTTGCGTGTTGTATGCCCGTCGTTCTCTCATGCTCGCTTACAAGTAGCGAGCTGCCGCAAATGAAGCTTCAAGCAACTTTTTCTTATACATTGAAAGCGAGAACCGTTCAGCCCGGTATACATACAGGGGGGATCCGGTACTGTCGTAGGCGTGACGAGGGAATTTGAGAACACAGTAGGGTAAGTAGGAGACGGGTAGACCGAAGGACGACGGACGGCTTGGGGGAATGGGGTGGGTAGCAGGAAAGGCCAGTGGGTTTGAATATCGTGAAGGCCGGTATCAACGGGACACAACGTCGGTACCAAAACGAAGGGAGTGCATACATATCGACGGTAGAGAACGAATGGCTAGGTGGCGAATCCGCAGACGGGAAGGGGAAGAGTCCCTCTAGTAATACGACCACGTAACGCTAGTCTACATGGGCGAGCAGAAGAGATGGGCTCTGAGGAAGGGATTACAATGAACCTTGGGAATAGCATACAACGATAGCGGGTAGATGGCGTGGCGCTAGTACGTACGGATGGAAGGAGAAACACGGCGATGCTTGTCATGCGCTTTGGTTTACTTGCCCTTGACTACTTCGCGGACCTTCTTGAGCAGGCTGGTCTTCCTGCCAAGTCCACCGCCGCCTCCGGCAGAGCCGGTGCTGTGGTCGGGGTCAAAGTAACCGTTGCCACCCTCCATGGGCGTATAGCCGTCCTTGGGTGGCGGGGTGGGCAACGACTTCTCCTTCTTCATCGGGACGTGGTCAACGTAGACGTACGCTTCGTCCGATGGGGGAGATTGGCCGTTAGGACCACGACCGTAGCGTCCTGGGAAGGAGGCTTGTGAGCGATGCGTGGGCCTCGCAGGTGGCGGAGGCTGCGATAGCGAGCCCCGCGCGGTGTAGTGCTTCTTACCGGCCGATCCGGGGGAGGTCTCGCGGCCGCGAGCGTCCTCGTCATCGTAATGGCCTACGGGAACGTTGGGCGCATCGCGCATCTTACGGATGCGCTGCATGATGGACTTGTTGCGCCGGGGAGTGCCATTGGCGCCGGGCGAGCCTGGAGCACCGGCCGAAGTGGGCGAGGGTGGGTTGTTATCATAGTCGCTCTCAGGTACGAAGATGGGCTGGGGAGGGGGCAGTGTGCGCTTCGTGGTGGGCTGACGACGAGCAGGGGATGGGTGATGCTCGTCAAGGTACTCTCTGTAGACATCACGGGCATCGCGGCCGTCCTTGGTGCGTCTGGTGGTGCCATTGCCGTTGCTCCTCGGGTTTTCCCCGCTTGGCCGCGATGTTACTCCACCGCCAGCTGAGAAGTCCTCAAAGGGCTCTGGCTCGTGGATGCCCCATGCCTCTGCGATGGCGTCATGCTTCTTCTTGGGAGCCTCGTAGGGAACGTAGATGTCGGGCGAAGGGTATGGACCTTCCTGCCCGCGAGGCTGTATCTCACGAGCGTTGGCGAGCGCCTCCCTGTCGGCTTCTGTGGCCGCACTCCATGCTAGCATGGGCGCCTTGGAGCGATGGCGGTTGCGGGAGGGTGCGCAGGCGTCGAAAGGACCGTCGTGGTGGAACACTGAGGAGGATGGGGAGCAAGAATTGAGGCTAAAGGTGGCCAAATGTAAGACAAAAGAGAGACGCACTGGGTCCAACGCCCGAGAAATCCAGCCTGTCGATGACATCAGCATGGGAGGAGCCCTTCTTGGGACGTGGCCGGGAGGGCTGCTTTGCCTTCTCCATGTTGGCAGCGGCACGAGCGACAGAGTCTTGGGAGTGGGAGCGACGGGAGACGGGAGGCTGGGCAGGACGGAGGTTGGAGGGGCTGTAAGGTGGAGGGAGAGAGAAGGGGAAAGAAAAGATCAGAGGCGATCGCGATGGACAACGGGCGGATGCAACGCACGGAGGGAGTTCGGTTTGACTCCGACCCATTCTGGTGCGAGGGCTTTGATCAGTTGAACCCCGGACGGTGACGGTGTCTCTAACGGCGTCCATGATGTTTTCCCGGTTGCCGGCGGGCGGGGGATAGCGGTGCTTGGCGACGAGCTTTGGCGGGGGAGGGGGAGGTTGGTGTTGGCGGGGGACGGAGGCAAGCGGGGCGTTCCTGGCGAGGGTGGGGACGCCGTAAGAAGAGTAGGAGATGTTGGCTGGGTCGTTGAACGGATCAGAGGATTGTGATCTGTGCCGTGGCTGGTGCTTTGAGACCTGCATGATAATGGGATGGAGGAGGCGTTCTTTAAGGGCGGCAGGAACGAAGACACGGAAGTTGGGATGCGAGGGAGGTCAGGCGGGACTCTAGATTCGGCAAGGGCTGTCCTGGGACGGATCTCCCACGCCAAGCGAAGGTTTGAATGTGATGGTGTCTCTGCCTACAACGGCAGGGGATGCGACGAAGGGAGAGCGGAGAAAGCGACGGGGCGAGAGGGAGAGAGAGAGAGAAGAGAGTCGATGAGGGGAAGGAGGAGGGGAAGGGGAAGGGGAAGGGAAGGAGTGGAGGAGGGATGGAAATAGAGAGAGAGGGCGGCGGAGGCGAGGCCCAGCTGCAGGCGCTTAGACTGGGTGTACTAGGTGGAGATGTCATCCCTCCCCTACAGCGCTCAGAGTCTCCTCAGGCTCAGGCTCACGCTCAGGCTCAGGGGCACCGCCTCCACTCCCTCCCTCTCTCCCCCGCAGTTCCCCCGACCACCCGCGTCTCCGTCTCCGTCCCCGGGCCCAGACCGGAACAGCTGCTTTCCGTCCCTCATATCACAATGTTCATTGCACGCCCTCTTCATCCATACATCTCTACCATACATCATGCGAAGTTGCGAACGAACCTTCCAGCGATGCTGACCACCCCAATGATATCACAACAGGTCACCTGCATATGTATATCATCCCCAGATCTGCCGAGCGGCCTCTACCAACAACGCCAGCTTCTTGTTTTGCTCCTGCCCATCTACAGTCAATCATCCGCCAACACCACCTCATCATAAGCTGTGATAGATGCCCACCTCCTCTGTGATAGGATTGCCCTCAGCCATTGACGCGAACCCGCATTGAGGGCTGATCGAGAGCCTGCATGAATACGATGTCCACCGCTCGTCAGCCGCCATCCCAGGCACCCCCCGGATCCCTCGTCCACTCAGGGACCCGGCATCTCCACAACAAGCACACTCAACTGGTTCAGCGCATCCTCCAACGGCCGCTTCACCTCGCCGTCCGCGACAATCTCGGCCGCGCGGGCCACTCGCGCTTTGACCGCCTCCATGCTCTCAAGCTGCCGTTCCGGGTTCAGTCAGTCTCGGAGCCCTCCGTACCGTGCCAGCCGCGCACCGCACCGCACCTCTCCACTCTTCGTCGTGACCAGCCCGAGCACGGCTCGTTTACCCGGAGGCAGGTATCGCAGAGGCTCGAGCCCGCCCGCGCGATCCGTATCGTACTCCAACTGTGGCGTCCAGCATGCGTCAACGAGCTCCTATGGCTGCTGATAGCCCGACCACACGTGTCGCGCGGACTCACATAGAACACGTCGACGTCCAACTCGCAGAAAAGCTTTTCAGCTACCCGATCGTACCCTCCTTCTGCAAAATGCATGCCCTGTGTCCAATCATATCAGACACGAGAGGACGTATGTCGTAATTGTGCAGCGCGCACACACACACACCTTCATGTTGCCGCGGCAGGTGTGCACCGCAATCTCCAAATCCGCTGGCCTATCCGCGGTGACGGCGTTGTAAACGTCGATGTATGTTCTCAACATCTTCTCATGGTCGACACCTGTCGCTTCCATCGCATCTATCATCGCATTGGAGCAGAAGAAGCTGAAGACGGGATCGTCAAACTGGACACGCCTGCACCCGAGCCCGTACAATTCCAGTATCTCCTCTCGGAACGCTTTGATCAGATCCGCAAAGTACTCCTCTGTGAGAGCAATCTCGCGTTGTCAGCTACCTCACGTCGGTTATTGAGACCGCAAGGCCTACCGTCGTTTCGGTATACGGAGTGGTCGTAGGCAAACTTGGAGCCGTGGTTGGCATGATGCCAAATCGGCGGGCACATGGTGACTTTGAGAATTGGTACCTCCTAAGGTCCGATATCGTGATTGTATATCATTTGCTGATTTGAATCCGCCGCAGTAACGTACCTCGGGGGCAACACATTTCTTCAACGAAATGAAGTCCTGCGCGAATACAGGCTTGGTTCGACGGATCTTGCCCTGTGCAGGAAAGAGGGTCAGACATCGTGCGAAGCGTACCGACAGTCACACTCACGTTGCAGTAGACCGACGGCCATTCCTTGACCCCCATGGCGCTGAACATCTGTACCCAGGGCAAGTACGGCTGTCGTGCACATAGATGCCCTTCAGTCCGGTAATGGGCTGGGAGAATACGGGCAAGCACTGACCATAAATTCGTATATCGAACCTGCGCTTGCTGCGTTAGCCAATCGCACAGAGGACATCGACCGTTTAACTCACGACTTGGAATGGAGACCATGCCCTCAAGCGACTCAAATATCCCGTGCAGATACACGTCCCTAGTACTCGAGGTCAGTCAACCTATGACAATCTCCGTGCATGTACTCACCTGCGGTATTCGCCATCAGTGATGACGCCGAGCCCGATGTCCTTCTGAAGCTTCACGACGTCGGGAACAAACCGGTCCTCCAGCTTGCGCAGCTCCTCTGCGCTGCACTGGCCACCGTGGAACGCGACCCGTTTCTCGAGGAGCTCCTTCGGGCGGAGGAGGGACCCGACGTGGAGGGCATGAGGGTGCAGTTCGGCCTTTGTCGTTCCGTCGCTCATGTCGACTTGTTCGCAATACAGCTTGACGGGAGGCTCTACGGATCCAACGGGAGGTTTGACCCCAGGTACTTAAGTGCTCTCCCCGAGCGCGCAGCAGCAGCACATCCCATGCCATCACTCGGCAGCCGTACAAGCGATCTGCCCGCACGTGGGCGCGTCCGAAGAACACCCAGAAAGAGGCGCATCGAGCCCGGTGTCCGCACTCCACGCTGCGATCGGAGGACGGGGACGGGTACGGTATGCGGATGGCGGGGTTAAGCAGACGACGGGGTCATCTGCGCTCGACGCGGACGGTCGCTTGACGTGCAATTGAGCAGTTGGGCACCCAAAGCGCGATAGGATGCCGGGCGGGGGCAAGCGATGGAAGGCGAAGGACGCGACTGTGTGCGGGCGTGGAACGGGTGCCGTAAGCTGGAAGGTTGGATGGGCTTCTGTGGAGACGTGCAATCCAGTGCGCGCGCGGCTCATACACGCTGACAGTACCTATGTCCCGGATGCACGGTGTGCCACAAATATGCACTGAAGACTCGAGTGTGCGGGTTATGGACACCGATGTGATGCCTACTAAAGGATGGGTCAGTAGGTGAGCATCAGCGCTGGAGGGGTCGAGTCAAACCTCTCTCGTTGAAGTGTCAACGAAGCTGCTTGTGGCAACTGCAGTGGGAACGTAGCAAAAAGCTCCGACGATGCAGCGTGCAGGGTAACGAGAGACATGGAACACGAGGCTCACGCATGTTCATGATAGAGGCACAATAGCATATGCCATAGACGAATGGTAGCCTCAACGACATCCTCGCGCTCGAATCGTTGCCACGATGAGTCGCAGTGAGTGAGAGCGAGAAATCGACCAAAAGTCGGGAAATGGACACTGCACAGCTTCGGTGCGTGCTATGAGCGCCAATCATGTCCGACCGGAGGGCCGGCCGGGCTCCGGAGACAAGCGCCGGATCAGGTTCTCACGTGTTGGAACTCCGCCTCGCTCAGAGGGCGCAAGTGTTGTGTAGGGCCGATTTTCAACGCCTCCTCAAGACCCCCCTCAAGGTCAGTATGCTCGTCTACGCCCTCGAAACGCTGCGGAACCGCCTCTACGGATGCCATTTGTACGGTCGACCAGGTCGTTTCTGTGGTTTTCGTGCAGGAATGAGCTGGATGGGCGGAACTCTGGTCGGATGTAGCGGCGGGCTCGCATCTGGCTACTTTGGACTTTTCTCCTCTGCCTCCTCCTCCTCCTCCTGGCGAACTTGGGTGCTGACCTCTTCTCTTCTCTAAGCGCAGACTAAGCCGCCATGGGTTTCCGCCACAACAACGGTGGGTACAGAAAGCTGCAGGATCTGCTAGGGAACTTTGGAAACTGAAGGACCGCCCGTCTCTCACAGTCCTCCACGACAACCACTTCCGCAAGGACTGGCAGAGCCGTGTCCGCACCTGGTTCGACCAGCCCGGCCGCAAGCTCCGCCGCCGCAACGCGCGCAAGGAGAAGGCTGCCAAGCTCGGCGTCCGCCCCCTCACCCTCCTCCGCCCTGCTGTCCGTGCGCAGACCGTCCGCTACAACCGGAAAATCCGTGAGGGCCGTGGCTTCACCCTCGCCGAGCTCAAGGATGCTGGTATCGGCAAGAAGGAGGCCCGTGGTATCGGCATCGTCGTCGACCACCGGAGGCGAAACCTGAGCGAGGAGGGCAAGGCGCTCAACGTTGAGCGTCTCAAGGCGTACAAGGCGCGTCTCATTGTCTTCCCCCGCAACGCCAAGAAGCCCAAGAAGGGCGACTCTACCGTAAGTGGCTCGTTTCCAGTGGTTGTGTGGGCGTTCATTGAACCATCATAACAGGGCGAGGACCTCTCCGCGCCCACCACCCGTGCCTCCCTTCCCCTCCCCCCTTCCTTCGTCCGCGAGGAGCCCCGCAAGATCACCGAGGAGGAGCGCGAGTTCAAGGCGTACCGCACTCTCCGCGACCAGCGTGCCATCCAGCGCAACGAGGGCGCCCGCAAGGTCCGGGAAGCGAAGGTTCGTAGAAATGCCCCTTTGGCGTGAGGCTCTGACTGACATCGATATATCACTTGCAGAAGGCCGAGGAGGAGGCCAACAAGAAGAAGTAAACTGTTTGTCTTTTACTTCTTACTACTTCCCTGTACCACTCTTGCACCATGCTCTTCGCATTCTCCATGTACCCAAAATCTGGCGAGCCCGGGGTTCTATAGCATCATATGCCACATGCCTCAATATGATGACCACGCATTTTTGCTGGGGCGCACCCATCCTATCATCAATGTCCGAAGGCCTCGATTGCGATCGTGCCAAGTGTCGTCAAGCGGTATAAGTTAATTGTACAGTCCAGAATATCCATTAACCCTTGCATTTCCATTTCTACGTCTTCATGGCCTCTCTAATCTCCGAATCGGCGACCATACCGACGATTTTGATCTGGTCAGCGACCTGCTTGAGCACGCCCCTGACCTCCCCGTTGCCCTCCACGAAGCCGAACTCGGCGTACTCGAGCCCGCGCTCCTTTGCGTACTCCTTCACGATGAGGCTCGCCTCGCGGAGGTTGTGGCGCGGGAGACGGGGGAAGAGGTGGTGCGTGACCTGCAGGTGGAGGCCGCCATGGATGAACTCGATGCTGGGCGAGCAGATCACGTCGACGGTCGTCCGGAGCTGGCGCGCGAAGAACGACTCTGTCGGCCCGAGGTCGTCCGTCGAGCGAGAGAAGTGCGACAGCACGATCTGGATGGACACAAGTGAGCTCTTGCCGACCAGCGATGCAAGGCCATGGGCGCATGCATACCTGAACGTGCACCGGGCTGGCGGCGATGTGGCTGACGAGGAGGTAGACGAGCGCGCTCTGCCACGTCCCGCACCCGCGCAGCACGGCGCCGAACCAGACGAAGAACAGGCCGAGGCCCGCGATCTCGGCCCACCACCACCAGCGGCCGCCGCGGAAGCGGCGGGGCTCGAACGCGGTCTTCGCGAGGTAGCCGTACGAGTTCGCGTAGAGGTTGAAGCGCGCGAGGGAGAGGACGAGGTAGAAGAGCTTGTGCTGCATCGAGACGAAGAGCTTGCCGAACGCGTCGAACGTCATCTCGCGCTTGTAGTACGAGGACCAGAGCGAGTTGAGGAAGACGGGCGAGATGGCGAAGAAGGGCAGGTGCTGGATGTCCGGGTCGCTGCGGGGGCATGCGCGGTTAGACGAGATGGGCTGTGGACCGAGCGCAGAGGGATACGTACTGAGATGGGTGGTTGGGGACCACTGCGAGCGCGAAATGCGCGTCAGTACGGTCTCTGGCGGTGATTCGGCGTACTCACAATGATGCACGTTGTGA
The DNA here is from genome assembly GCA_008973685.1 of Trametes sanguinea. Lineage (NCBI taxonomy): Eukaryota > Fungi > Basidiomycota > Agaricomycetes > Polyporales > Polyporaceae > Trametes > Trametes sanguinea. The sequence continues at coordinate 1,942,881 of WAHA01000001.1, read as the reverse complement.
TTCTGAGAGACACGGCGGAGTTGTAAGCAAGCTGACGTGCAGAGAGACGTGGCTCACTTACGTTCACCCACCAGCCAATGCTGAGACCTCCAAGGAAGTCGGCGACGAAGATGGAGATGAGGCGGTCGGCTGCCCAGTTGTGCGTCACACCGACGTGTCCCAGGTCGTGCGCAAAGAAAGTGAGCTGCTGCCAGAACAGCCCGAGGAAGAGAGCAGCTAGGTACAAGCCAGCCATGGCGGTAGCAGACATAAGAGAGAAGGGCGAGCAGCGAATAACGGACGAACTCGGGTCCATAGCCAGTGAGGAAGCGTGTCTTGTAGAGGCCCGCGTCCGTGATGCGCCTGTGCAGCTCTTTGTACGCGTCCGAGTTCAGCTTCTCGTTCTTGGGCGAGAGCTTGCTCGGAAGACTCTGCAGCATGCTCAGAGTGGGCCCGCATTCCGTGCTCTCGCCGTCCTCCTTCTTGAGCAAGCCGTCGAATGCGGGAGAGATGCCTGCGCCTTCGCCGGGACTTGACCGGCCTTGCCTCGTTATACCACTCCATCTTCCCGTCCTTGCCCACCCTTCGCACCCAGCCATTCGCGATCGGAGGCACGAGCGGCGTCCAGCCGTCCTCGCCCACCTCGACGCGCCCGATGATGAAGCCCCTCATGCGCTGGAGGGTCTCGTCGGAGTGGAACGCCTCGACCTCGTCCGTCGCATCGCGCCCGACAAAGTGCAGGATCGAGAGCCGGCCGCCGGGGTGTGCGGCGAGCCAAGACGGCGGGACGCGGACGAGGTTGCCATGCAGGACGAAGAGCGTGTCGCCGGCGAGGATGCGCGTTGCGATCTGGTCGCGGGTCCAAACCTGGGTCGGCGGGAGACCCATGGGGAAGGGAGGACGTGTCGGAGGAGAGGGAGGCGGTTAGACGGAGGCGTAGCTGTAGCCTGTGAGTGTTACAGTGGCGGCCATCAGCGCACTCGCTACTATGCGTTGACCAGTAATGCAAAATTCGGCTTCCGACTCAAAAATCTGTTCAACGCCTTGACCAATTCTTATCGGAACTTCACTGGTGCATCTGTTACGGTCTTCGGTACATGCCCTGAATTTTTGGATGTTGTTGCAAGAGCTGGTAGATGTGCCGAAGGCAGAGACTGAGTTGAACAGTAATGCAAAATCCAGCAGCCCTCAGTCACGGACTTGTCACGGGCGCTTGATCGGGAAATTGAGTCTCCGCTTCGGCATGGACTGAATCATCCTGTGCTTGGCCCGCATTTGATCTGTCCCGGCAACGCTGAGATTTGGACACCGACAGTCCTCGGTGGCTGACGCTTGCGCATACATCGCGCCGTTGCACTACCTCCGCACCATGCAGGGTATTGCCTACAACGCTCAGATACCAGTATGCTGGCAAGGTGCGGTGACTGAATCTCTTCATAACATTATGTGCGCTTACGAGATGCCGTTCAGCCAACGAACGGCAGAAAGCGAGGGCGGTGAGCATGAATTCATAGTAGGAAAGTCAAAGAAGCAATCTGAAGCTTGTGGGTAAGCAAGAAGTGGGATCTAGCAGCATACATGCGTATACCACAGAGAGCTCAGAACTCCCTAAGCGCACACATATAAGGCTGTAACGAGGTCATGGCCAAAGTGCTTGGCAAAGATCCCGGTGATTTTAGGAGAGCGGTCGATCTGAGTTGGGCTGTGCATGATTACGATTGATGGCGGTAACGCCGTCGCGCGTGCGTTTGCCGTTGCAGATATGAACGGGTGTTCGCGACTGACGTGTATCACGACCACATTACGTGCCAGAGTCGTCTCACTGACCGTATGCAGACAGCTATCGTGCGTCTTCTGGTTATAAGAGGATCGCAGAAGAAACGAGTACATTGATCACGAAGTGAGCTAAGGGCTTGGGTGCTCTCGCCTTATCCGGATAATTGTACGAGCTCGGCCAGCCGAGCTTGCCAGCGGTGATTTGCGAAGATGATGCCTGACTCGGATAGATGCGGGGAAGCTGTGCAGATTTATACTGAACACCATGCTGATGTGCGGATTGTGCGAGACCCGGAGGGATGCTTGCGAGCTCGACCGAGTGCATTCGTAGACGGGAGCGGTCGAAGGAGGAGATGGGGATGTGGAGGTGATGCCGACTCGCGACCGAGGGTGCCGCTGTCAATATAGGCTGACGCCACGATCAGGCAGACGACGTCGGTCATTTTCCAGTGAATGAGTGATTTAGCGCCGACGCGAGGGAGTAGGGCTAGAGAGAATAGACGCCCAGCTGTCGCGAGTCGCGTGGTGGTCGCGATGAGAGGACGAGGAAGAGGACGAGGACGAGGAGCGTGACACAGCTGACCGTCTCACTCCGCGTCCTCCTCCTCTCGCTCTCCTCCTCCTCCTCCTCTTTCCTTCTCTCCTCGCCGCTCGCTGTGCTCCGTCCCCCGCGCCGTCCGTGCGCGTGCCCTTCCGCTCTCTTTACACAACTTCATTCCCTCATCGCCCGACGCCAGTGCGCTCGCTTGCTCGAAGACCTGACCTCTGTCCTCGTTCCCTTCTGGTCCATGTGGCGATCCGCTTGGAGTCTCATACCAACCCTCATCCTGCTATGGCCCCGCCAAGTCCACGCTGCTAATTTCACCTTCACTTATGGCACAGCTACGCAGTGCTGACGACTTCTCCGTCTCATGGACCGGTGCGCTCTACCTCCTTCCGTCATCGAATGTAATCATCTCACCTTCATATCCAGGGGGAACACCGCCTTTCCAACTGACGTTGGCTCTCGTGCGTCTGATCTATCTCCATGGTGCACGGGTCCTTATATTCCTCCCTCATAGTCCTACGGCTCCTATAGGACCCTGGACATACCTGCAGACAACTACAGCAATGGAAAGGGCTCTTTCTCCGCCACCCTCCCCTTCCCTGCCGCCAAGCAATTCATGGCCATCATGTCAGATAGCACCTGGCTTCGCTACCGGCGGTGTCTCCAAGCTGATCACAGTCGGCAAACCCTCGGGCCAAAACTCATGTAACACTACCGATCCTGGTACATATTACCGCTGGTCTCATTCAGCGTGCTCGCGTGCTGATCGTCGTCCGTGCAGGAGTGGATTTCACTTTCGAGGCCAATTCTTTCCTCGGACAGTGCTTGTGAGCGACTTTCGCTCTCTGACTGAAAACATTGATGCCAAACTCCCCTGCAGAACGTATACGTTTGATCACTATGACGGAGCCGTACAGCCCTTTACCGTCACGGTATGTTGTCCACCATCTGGTATCCTGCGACGTGATGTTAACCGTTCCTCAGGGAATCATCCCCGGCGGTACTGTATTCCCCTTGACTGCTCCAGTGGGCTCTACGTCCTTCGATTGGGTGGTAAACGTAAAGTCTGGCACCCCCTATTGTGTTTATGGGCTCCGACTCCAAAGGGCGCAATGGCGGCTGCGGCCAAGTGCTCACCGTCGGCCTCTCGAGCGACGCGACCTGCCTCACGAAAAACTCACCCGCCGCTGTCGCCCACCCGCCCACCCAAACCAAACCTGCAACGAGCAAGCCCTCTGCGAGTAAGACGCAAAGCGCCTCTACTACATCTGCCACTGCATCTGCGACCGCAGCCCCGGATGATGGCTCCTCGAGCAAGACAAACGGGGCGACCATTGCAGGTGCTATCATTGGCTGTATCATCGGCGCGTTTGTTGTCGGAACCCTCATCTGGTTCTATCTGCGTCGTCGGCGCGGCACTGCCCTCCTCACGACAGGCAAAGTCGGCGGGTTCTTTGGCAAGTTCCAGAAGAAGGAAGTCGACCTCATGCACGATCCTGGTCTTCCCCCACCTGCGGCCGTCAGCCCGTACCCTCTGTATCACCCGCAAGGAGGGTCGCACGCTGACGTCTCCACACCCAACTCTACTGTCAATCTCCTCGGCAACGGCGCAGGAGCAGGAGAGGCCGCGAGGATGGATCCCTACCGTGCCCCGGCCTCCGCGTACGCCCCCTCGTACGCCCCCTCGACCGCCATGTTTGCACAAGGCGCTCCCCCTTCTGCTACTGGCAGCCAGTTCTCCGCGTTCCCCCCTCCCGCTCCTTTTGCCGACAACCGCGGCTCGTTCTACCAAGACGGCAGTGTGGCTTCTTGGGAGCAGGACGGGAGCGTGTCGTCCGCGATGCGCCGCAAGGCAGCCGCAGCAGGCGTGTCGCCGTACGCACCGTCGACGCGCTTCATCCTGCACACCGATCTCGAGGACGACCTGCCGCCGCCGCCGCCCGAGGACGAGGTCATCGAACTGCCGCCACAGTACACCGAGCGTAGGGCGCCTCCTCCTCCGCTCGCTGCGACGAGTAGTCCTGGGGCGTCCGGATCCGGGTCGGGCTCTGGGGGAGGCTATGGGCAGCCGTCGTCGTCAGAGTTGCCGCCCCCGCCCAGTCCGAGCTTATCCACCGCCTCCCCGGTGGCCTGGCGTACCTCTCGGATCGCAACTCCTTCGCGCCCTCCGAGCACTCCTATACCCAGCCACCCGGCGACGCGGCCCTCATAGCATCGACAACGACGACCTTTGTCCGCGTTCTCGTCGATGGCTGTGATGGTCGTTCGTGATATAGGGTTCTTTGATGTTGTCGAAAGCGGTCTTTTCTCCTCCTCGAGGCGAGTCCTCGGCGGTTGTCCCAGTAGCCTTCCTCCCCGCGCAAGTGTCGATTGTTTCAATGCTTTACGACCGGTGCTCTGCTTCATCCTCACGGTCCTCCATACTACGCCATCGCTCTTTGCTCCTCCCTCCCTCCCTCCGCTCTTTGCGTCCTTTCACACCCCTTCGTTTCGCCGCCGCCTGGCCTGCCCACGTCGTCCGTGCGCACGTAGCAAGCAGGCGTGCCCGACTTCCGGAAGTTGTTGTCGTTCTTCTCCCGCCGGGCCCCTTGTTCTTTCTTTCTTTCTTTCATCCTCCTCCTGCCAAGGCCCGGTGTTTGCTTGATGTCTTTATTCACTTGTTGTCTTCCATTCCCCTCCTGGTCTGCACATCCCCTCCTCTCCACACGCCCCGCGAGAACACACGCGCCATGCTGTAAACGACGAGCACGGGCATCGATCGCATTGTAGCACGCACACGTACGCGACGTCGCGCCCGGGCGCACGTCCTGTAGTACAACGTCCACGCGTCCCGAATCAGTATCGTTGCGTACGAATCGCGCCCCACCTGAGACCGGCAACCGTCCCAGCTGAGCACGCCGCGTGTAGAAGCAAGAGAAAAAGGCGGCATCGATAGAATACTGAGTGATAGCTAGCTAGGGTCGTGAGCGTACTAGAACAACGGACGAGACAGGGTTATACAGGGACAGGTATGGTGGTGGAGGTGGTGATGGGCAGGTAGTACACGGTGCACACCTCCCACAGGCGGGCAGCTGCGCCGTGCAGGCGGATGAAAGACGGCCGCGGCGACGACTTACGCCGACGGCGATGGCGGTGACGGGACGATAGAATACATTAGCAATAACGCGTGGCATGAAAGACTTCCGGCTTCCTCCCCCCCTCTCCCCCGATTAATGCACTCGTGTCCGATCCTCTCTGTCTGTCTCTCTAGCGGAAGTAGGCATGGCTGTCCGTCTCCACAGAGCCTGTGAAGCGGCAGGTGCACGCGCACCAGACTATAGCTCTGGCTGCATGCCCGCGTACAGGCCCCCTGAGGCCTGCCCGGGAGGAGGGGCGGAAGCAGGATTGGGGATCGGCATCGGAACGGGCGCGGGCACAGGCAGGGGCTCCATAGGCGGCGGGGCACTGGACGGCGTGGGGAAGGACGGCGCGTACGCAGACGGCACGGTGTTAGTGTCGTTCGTGTTCGTCGCCGAGTTCGAGGGCGAGCCAGCTGGGGGTTCGGCCAAGCCTGTGCGCGCGAACGCGGAAATCATGGCATCCTGGTCCTTGCGCCGCTTATGACGCCGGCGGCGGTCGTCCTTGATCACGCGTGCGATCCGACGGCGGATAGCGCTGTGCAGGGCAGGGTCTGCCATCGCCTGCTTGCAGGCGTACGCAGCGAGCTCGATGCTCGCGAGGAGCCGTACGGTCTCGGAGTGGTTCAATGCCTGTGCGCCGGAGACGTGTGTGCAGCGGTCGGTTGACAGTTGTATGAGCGGTGCGTGTGTTAGGGGTGCAGGCGCCGACGGCGAGGTCGGAATGCGGGCACAGGAAACGTCAATAATGCGGCTCTGACAGTGGTGACGAGCAAGACAATGGTGCTTACGTTCAGAGACCAGGAGACGACGCGATTACCCTCGACGCAACCAATGACCACGAAGTTCCCGCGTCTCTCAGCTTGGAGGGCGGCACCCTAGGAGTCAATGCGTTAGTCAGGCACACGACAAGAACAAGGGCTTGCCCACCTCTCCGAAGACGGCAAGAATCTTGTGGGACGTGGCCGACCTCACGACTGATTTGGCTGAATGAGAAACGCGCGTTGTCAAAGGGTTTGCGCACAATGGGCACGCACCGACTCTCGGACGACTGTCCCGTAATCTCCTGGGAAACGACGCCGCGGCCCATGTACGCCCAGGAGTCCTTCTCGGGTTTCCGAACGTGGACCTTGACGGGGATATCGCGGATGGGCTCGCGGGGCTGAGCGGCACTTGCGACGACTGTCCGCATTTGTTCGTACAGGCGGTCCATCTCGGTCAGAACTGCCACCAGACTCGTGTGGGCGGAGGCGCGTCGGACGCAGGCCAGAACTCACCGGTGGTGCCGCTGGGGTTGTTGACGACGGGGACGTCGTAGCGTTCATGCATGGCTTGGGGAATGTGCTGCGCCGAGGGGTTGTAGTCCATGGAGGCGTCCATGACGTCCTCCATGTTGTGGTCTTCCGTTTGCTGCGTAATGGACGGTCAACGACGGCGCACAGGAGCGCAGAGCGAGAAAGAGAAAGTACCATGTCCATTGTGCGTTGCAAACAAGACAAGGACGGCTGATTGAGCGATGTAAGTAGACCGGCGTGGATGGTGGTGGAGGTCTAAGCGAGTGCTGCAGAGCAAGAGGCAAGAGCAGGAGGCGAGCTGAACACGACCCCTTCAATGGGCGTCTGCGCCACACGTGACCTCATTAAGGGCGCGTCGCACCGCGTCTCGAAGAGGAAGCTTAAGCGCGTCTGCTTCAGCCACTGCCACACCCGCTCGTGGCTACGGTTGTGGCATGTTCAGCAGTGGCATGCACCGTCGGCCACCGCCACTTCCTTGCAGCAGGTGTATCACCGTTTGCGCTCTTTCGCATGCGAATGCTTTCGTCTTCCAGAAGATGCTCGTACAGCGACAAGACAAATGTAACGGTCAAAGGATGGCAACCAATTGTTGCGGTGTAATCGACGCCTAGCAGCAAAGAGACAACAGCCGCAGTGCTTCTCTCTCGACAGTATTTAAGGCGGCAGTACGAGGCCAACTGCAGACCAACCAAGAGACCCTCTCTCTCATCATCTGCTCCCCTCACACCTGTACATACTCCATCATGTCCAGTCAGCAGTCAGATTATACTCCAAGCCAATTAGCAAGACCCGGCGAAGATCCCGAGTACGTCGGGTACGCGATTGCGCACGACAACTACGAGATCCAGAAGGCCGAACAGAAAGTAAGAGACCTTCTGCAGTCAAGGTGTATCACCCGCCTCTGACATCCCGTACCTGCACAGCGCGACGCAAACGATGAAGATTACTCCATGCCGGACTCGCAGGAGGAATCGCAGGATGATTACGATCCGAGCCCGTCCCAGGAGACGCAGAGCTCTCAAGCGTCGTACCTTAACCCTGCAGGATCCCAGCGCCAGCAGACCCCGCCCCCCAACCTCCCGGGGGATGACGACGAGTGGAACGAGGCCAACGGCGATACCGCCGGCGCCGGGTACGAGAGTCCCCCGTCCTCGCAGAACCCTGTGATACATGGTGAGACGCTCGCCAACGGCAAGTTGGACGGTGAGAAGCTCTGCAAGATCGCCCAGGTCTACAAGGCACGGCGGGCCACGGGCCCACAGGAGGCATTCCAGATGATCCCTTCGGATTGGGACTTCATCGTGAAGGTGCTGTATGGCCTCACTGAGGAGGAAATGAAGGCGACCAAGGCGTTCCTCAGGGCGAACTTGACGACGCTCTTCCGAGCGAAGTACTTCAAGCCTACGCACTGGGCCAAAGCAGAGGAGGAAGCACGGCGGACGTGGCACATTTACCTGGAGGAGGTCAGGTACCAGCTCCAGCATTGATATGCCATGGTCTGAGGTATATCACAATCGGTATTCAGCAGCGCCGCATCGTGGCTCGGACTGTACAGTAGGATCATCATCGACGTCGTATATCGCATTCATCGTGTCTCGGGTGACAAGTACGGGCCAGCTACTAGGCACAGGTTCCGGGGCGTGAACTGCACATTGATGATCGGCGTCCGTTTCGTCGGATATGTCGCCAGCAGGTCCGTCCTAAGAATTCCGATGTCAGTATTCGAAACCAGGTCACTAGGAGCGCTATAGGAGGACACGAACGTCTCGTTGCTCTCGGTTTCCTCCTTCTCCGGAGGGTGCTCCTCGGTAGCTCCGTTGGTCAAGGTCGTCCCGTTCTCGCGAGACTTCGTGCGAGGGCCGCCAGCGCCCTTCACGTCCCAGCAACGAACAGTCCAGTCTGCACTGCCGGTCACCAGCAGGCTGGATTCAGCACTGAATGCCATAGAGTAGATCGAAGCGGTGTGGCCCGTCATCTTCTTGACACATTTGCCAGATCCAAGGTCCCATAGACGTATCGCGAGGTCTTCGCCTATAGAGCCGCTGTCAGGGCTGTCCGGCGCGGGAAAATATCACCATGTCACTCACCAGCCGTGGCAAGATAGCGGCCGTCCGGACTGAACGTCAGCGTGGAGACGATGTCGTCGTGCCTGTAGAACACGCGGACACAAGAACCACGTTGTACATCCCACAGCCTCGCAGTACAATCACTGGACGCAGTGCCCAGATACAAAGAATTTGGATGGAAAGCTACGGCCTACGGAGGAAGGCTATAAGATCAACGATCGGGCCTATGGCAGAGCGGACTTACGTTCACGTCGCTCAAATGACCAGCGTATATCCGCAAAGCCGACGTACGGTCCGTAGACCACAACCTGGCAGTCCTATCTCGACTCGCGGTCGCGAAGTAGATGCCCATCGGACTCCACTTCACGTCCCATACTGGATTCTGGTGCCCACGGTAGGCAACGACGTTCGTCATGGTATCAAGCGACCACAGACGCGTCGTCGCGTCTGCAGAGGCGGAGAGGAGGTATCTTGGCGGCGTCGCAGAGCCACCGACTGGGTCGAAAGAAACGGAATAGACTGGGCCGCTGTGCCCAATGAGTTTTCGAGTAGTTGATCCACCCTTTTCTCGGATTTTGCTCAAAGACGAGGCTGGAAGGGTTGTCAGTTCATAGGAATTTGCAGAGTGAGGATATCGCTCACAGTCTCGTATTGAGCTGCTCTGAAAGTCGCTACGGAGGCCCTTCAGCTTCTCGCCCTTCAGACTCCATAGCCTGACATAGCTCTCAGAGAAGCCAGCTGCGAGTAGCGAGGTGTCCGGCGAGAACTCGCAACATGGTATTCTGCACTACGATGAGTCGAGTGATGGCTAGAGATGACACAACACGACTTACCCTTCTCCTACATCATGAAATGTATATGCACAGATGCTGGGCAGCGCACGCGCTCGAGATGCAGCACCTTGTGGAGTACTTGCGTTCGCGTTGTTGAGCATCGAAGGATCTAGACGGATGCGTTTCCGCATATCGCGCACTTTCTCCACCTCCCGCTTGACATCCACAGTTTGGAACATAGGCGGACGTGGCGGAAGGTCGGATATGCTTGGTGCTACCAACCCTGGTGGCGGTGCTTGTCGTGCATAGTGGAGGTCGTAACGGGCACCAGGGTCATGGTCGACCATAGCTTGATCCTGCAGCGTGCGTTCTGTCTCGGCGCGGAGGTCTTCTGGTATAGGAGCAGGTCCTAACTTGAGCTCGCCCTTCGACTGGTTGAAAGCATTCGCGTCTGTAGTGCTTCCGTTCGTTTGCGGTACTACCGCCGACAAGAAACCTGTTGACTCCTCCCAGGCGCGTACATTCACGGAAGTGGTCGGAGACGATGTCACTGCGATTCGGGGTGAACATGGCGTGTAGCATGAACGAACAAACGAATTACCATCAAAACGCAGGTGGTTGTTTACCACTCGCATGACAGCGGCTCGTCCTCGCCTCCCCTTATCACCCGCAAAGCCTTCCCCTGACCCCGATGGCTCTCCGCCGAACCCTTCTGTCAGCCAGCCTACCAGAAGACTGAATCCAGATCGACTCATCCGCACGGTGTACTTCTCGGTGCGAAACCGCTGCGCGACCTCGTCCGTCTGAACATGGTACGGTAGCGTGATTGTTGATAAGTGGTTCAATGTCGAGTAATGCACGGAGGATATGGAGGGTGAGAAGGCTTGAATAGAAGTCCTGTGCTGTATACCCATAGGTCTCGTGAGACATCTCCGATCGTCATATAGCGAAGATACTGACCGGCTTCGCGAAGACCCTGCTGCACAAGATCTAGGTAGAAATGGCAGAAGATAGGGAACAAGATAGGTCGGAATTCCGGCTGTAAGGCTCGTGAGCTTATGGTACAAAGAACCTAGTATGCCGTCCACATACACGGTACATGTCAAGCGAACCATCCACCCATGCTTCCAACTCCCGGAATCCTTCATGCTTGTCGGTAGGGTCGAGCGACAAAATTTCCTCGGCTCCAACCTGGCCTATGCTGGAAATGAGGTTCTGGATGTTCTGCGGAGTACCCGTGGAAGAGAGCTCCTGGAGAACGCTTGAACTATCCTTCAGCGCGTTCTGCGTTGAGTCCGCAGGCTTCTGCGCAAAGATAGCAAGCTGCTTGACAAGCTCTTCTTGGGATATCGTTGTGGTGGCCGCGGTCTGGGGCTGCTTGCCCTTGTCATCCGTAGCAGACGCTTTGCGCTCCAGTTCCTCCAGAAAGGACTTTTCGGCTTCTTTGAGCCCTCTTGCGCGCAAATACTCCAGGATCAGCTGGTCTGCGTTTGAGGTGACATCCTTGGCAGAGTCCGTGGCCGGAGCATTGCTTGCGGAAGGTGAGACTCCGTCTGGAGTAGAGGCGGCGGGCGTGGCGGCAGACATAGCAATATAATGATACAACAAATGAGCAATTAGCGGGATGTCAGAAGAGTCAGCGTGTCATAGACAGAGCGACAAGAGAAAGGGCAGGCCGAGCAGAGCAGGGAGAGGGAGAAGTAGAGGGTGGTGGTCGGTGTGCAGCAGCCACAACTCTGTTCACGCGTCGTTCGAACGCGCGCGCGTCACGTCACGGACTCGCGCGCTTACAGCGTACTTGCACAAGACTTGCACATGTTCGTGGTTGCAGGAGATCTGTTGGGCTACTTCAGCAGCCTGTTCTCCTAAATGTCTGTATAATACCCGTCATACCCGAGTTCCGGCCGCAATGTCGAACTCGGAAGCCCTTTGGACTTGGTAACTATGCCGCCCAATCTACACAACTTGAACAAGCACTGACTTGATAGTACTAGGATATATGTCACTACACGATGATCGACACAGCCAGTAGCATAAGACAATATATGAACATATGTATGCAATACACCGACCACTTCGACGACGCCCCGAAGAGCTAATCATACAAACCCCATAACCCTGCAATTAGCAGCAAACCGGCCCTAGAACTTCCCCCGTCGGCCACGCTTGTAACCACTGCTGTATCCGCCACGGGATGCTCCGCGCGAGGATGAAGCGGTGGCCTGAGTATAGGTCCGCTTCTGTGCGGTGCGTACAACCGGAAGTGGCTCGGACTTCGCGTAGCCTGCCTTCTTGCACTCCACATCGAATGCAGCCACTAACGCGTTGAAGTCGGTGTCGACCATGCTCCCGAAGAGCGGGTGGTAGGTGGACCACTTCCCCGCTGTGAGGCGGGGCGAGGTGATTCCGAAGGCCATGCGAGCGAGCAGTCGAGGGTCGTCCCGTTCCGGGCACGCCTCCAAGATTTTTTGGATGCGATAGGGATCAGGGACGGCCTGTGCAATAGGCTCGAACTCAACGCCCGAACCTGTCATGCAGAACGTGCACTGCCCACACATGCCGTCCGGCACGACATTGTCATCCCCAAAGTACGCCGCCAACTGCTGCGCCAAGCCTGTCACAAGCATCAGTGAGCACTGCAGCATCGGAAGAGGAACACCTGCGATATCCACAATCGTCGTTCGTCGCGAATTGAATGACTTGTCTGATTTTCTCGACTGCTTCTTCCTCTCGCGCGACCATTCCCTGGTACATCAGGGTAGAAAGGCTCTTGATCTCCTTCGCGGATCTAGGCATTGGCTTAACCACCATATATCTCTACGGACTCCGATCAGCACGATATGTATCGTGAGGGAACTCATACTCCTTACCGCTCTGACTTGAGAGGCCTTGCTTGAGATGTATCCTGTTCAAGAGCGTTAGCTACGAATTCCACAATCAGAGACAGGAGGGCGTGCCATCCTACCTGACAACTCCCAGCCATTGACTGTCCTCGCGAGCTCCGTCCTGTCGATCTTCGAACGTTCGGCAGTGAGTACCATATCAACCTGGAATCACGTTAGTCAACCACATGGAGGTCGGGGCAAGAGGTCACATACTGTATGCGTTCCGGTGGCTTTAGGTTTCCAATACTGACGGATTGCCTTTGCCGCAGGAGAACTGTCCGCCAGAACTTGTGCCCATCCGCTTGACGACTTCGCGGAGATGTCGTAAAGCGAGTAAAATGGGGTGATTGCTCGGATGTATCCATAGTCCAGCTCTAACTGTGCGTAGCACAGGTTCAGTACGTTTTGCTGCATGAAACGAGCGTATCAGCCTGTCAGATTCGCGGCGATCCAGATTGTGCCCGTTGCAATTACCCTGATATCGTAGCTGAAACGCTCAATCAACTTCAGCGCTCAGTGCGTCACGACAGTTTGTTATGGATGCACTCACTCCTTTGCCTGGTTATAGAGGCTGAAATCAAGGGTACCATCGGGAGCAGGCTCCCTCATCGCCACTTCTGTTAGCCATAACTCCAAGTCACGCTTCGCGCATGTATCGCCGCGGGCGAACCCTTCAAGAACAGGAATATCGCTTGCACAGAGGAACATATAACAAGTCGAGGGCAAGCCATCACGGCCTGCTCTTCCGACTTCCTGACTGTAGTTCTCCAGCGTCTTGGGCATGAATAAATGGATGACCTGATCATGAGTTTGTGAGATTTCAGAGCAACTTGTGCCAAACAGAGGCGTACCTGTCGGATATCGGCTGCACAGTATTATGAACGTGCGCACTCTTCAATCTCATGACAGATCATAGTTGAACACACATACCCTTGTCTATACCCATTCCGAAAGCGATTGTAGCGACAACGATTCCTTTCTCGGACGCCATGAACGCCTGCTGAACGCGTTCACGCTCTTCCGACGCCAGGCCCGCGTGGTACACCATGGAATCCAGGCCGGCAGCGCAGAGACGATTCGACACTTCTTCAGCGTGCTTCTGAAGGGTGACATAGACGATCGACGGTCCGGTTCGTTCTTTGAGGATGGTCACCAGGCGTGCCATCTTTTGATCCATATTTTGCACTACCTCGGTCTTCAAAGCGAGGCTATAGCCGGGCTCAGCATCCTCCACGCGCTGAGACTGATAGGGACCAGACTGACTTCGGCCGATACATGGGGATACGGAACACGCCGGCTTCCCGATCGATGAAGAAGCTGTCGCAAATGTCTTTTGCGACTGAAGGGGTTGCGGTGGCCGTTAGGCACAACACGCGTTCCACGTCCAGCTCCTCTGCTGCTCGCGCAATCTTCAGATATTCCGGGCGGAAGCTCGCGCCCCACTAGATGAGGAGGTGAGCATAGCTTCTCCTCACAACTACACGGGTGCACTGACCTGCGATATACAATGGGATTCATCCACCGCAAGAAGCGATATCTTGACTTGTCTCATCATAGCAACGAATCCTTCGTTGTTCAACCTGTAATCGGCTTCATGAGGTTCACAAGGTGCAGTACATAAGTATGGAGCTCACCTCTCAGGCGCGACATACAGGATCTTCATCCTACCTGAGATAACCTCCTGCTTAACCCAAGACTGCCCGATCAGCACCCTGCGTGCTATCCAAGCTCGCGGCTTTCACGCCCTTCATGACCAGGCTATCAACCTGGTCTTTCATAAGCGCAATGAGTGGCGAAATGACCAGAGCGATTCCCTGAAAAGCGGCAGAGTTGGCGAGAAATTCATAGATCGGTGATGCGTCGAGCATACCTCCAGGCATAGAGCGGGTATCTGGTATGTCAAACTCTTGCCTCCTGTTAAAGCGAAGCGTGCTCTTCAGCAAGCCGCCCACTTTCGTTACATTGGACAGAATCACGCACCTCCTGTCGGAAACAGTACAAGGGCGTTCTCGTTATCGACGATAAGCCGGCGAATCACCTAGCCACCGTCTCTTGGTGAGTACCTGAAAGGAGGATATACAGGCGCGTCAATCGAGGACATACCGCCTCCTGCTCATGCCGGAACGCCTCGAAACCGAAGGTCTTCCGAAGCACTTCATACGCCTTCTCCATGGCAGTAGCGAGGTCACGTCAATCTACTGTAAGTAGCGCTACAGGTGGGCGACAAGAGCTCAAATGACCAAAAGGCGCGTCGGTGATGGAGCCCCTGCAGGAAACGCGACGCGTAATAGGTACTTACCAGGAGGCCAAGTACTATGAGACGAGTGTGGCAGAAGCGCCCGCTTTGTGGACGCGTTATTTGTGCAAGCGCTCATTTACGCACATCGGGCGCTTGTGAGTGCTTGAGCGGTGGGCTCGCTCATCACCAAATGTAGTCCTACCGAAGGCACACAGGATATTTTACAATGTTTCTCTCTCAACTCAATTAAATAGAAGCAGGTGCACAGCAACATCTCTCAAAAAGGGGGGGCGCGTAACATACAGCACTGGTCTAGCAAGACAGTATACGTGAACAGAAGCAGCTCGGGCATGACGGGGACCGTTTAGAAGTGTTCCTGCGCGGCTTGTGAGTAACCACACACATAACGTAATTGCTTCGGAATGTCTCACCTTGGCGAAGGCGAACTCGACCTGGGCAGAGTTCGAAGCCTGGCACGCCTCCTTGATGGCCTTGGCGAGGACACCGGGGCCACAGAAGTACGTCTGTGAGAGTGTCGTGTTAGCAACCTTGTCATGCCCGACATGCCCATCGCAACACTTACCCCGACGCGGGTCTTGAGCTGGGCGTTGGTGCCGGGAAGGTACTGGCCAGCCTGGATAGCCTGGCTGATCCGGGAGTAGATGCTCTTCCAGTCCGGACGGCCGAACATCGTACGCGTGCGGAGGAGCGTGAGCGGATCATACTCGGCACCGGCGTCGTTGACCGCGATGTTCCAGAGCATGTCCTCGCTGACCTTCTGCGTCAGGTAGATGTTGATGCGCAGGAAGTTGGCTGTGAAGGCGAGAACGTTAGAATGGCAACGAAGCAATGTTCGCGGTTGCTAGCACTCACGATCGGCCTGAGCAGCCTCGACCTCTTGGAGGAGCGTCTGGAACCAGCCGAAAGACGGCGCATCACGGCACACCCAGAAGAATTCCACGCGCTTGAGAGAGCCAAGCGTGCCCTTCTTCTGACGGTACCAGATGTGCTTGAGGATGGACGCGAAGGGCGTGACACCAATACCGGCACCAATGAGCACAGCGACCTCGACGTTGAAGACATCCTCTGCGGGGGCACCGTAAGGGCCATCAATCCGGACCGAGGGGAGAGGGCGGTTGGACGAGTCGATCTCCACGAAGTTACCACGGGTACCGTAGATGCCATCATCCTTTTCGGCACCCTTCATAGCCTCCTTGGTCATTGCGGCGACAACTTGGGGGCCAGCGCCTACGCGCTCACCGAGTGCATAGGTCCAGTCGCCAACCTGACGAATGTGAACAGAGACGTACGGGTCCTCGGGGGCAGAGGTGATGGTGAACTGGAAATCATCGTTAGTTACAGTCAACCTGTGGGTGTGTAACAGAACTTACGGGGTGCCACTGGAGCCCGGAAATCTCAGGCACTTGAATGAACAGCCACTGGCCGGCGACGTACTTGAAGCTGGGCTTGATGATACGCAGCTCCATAGCGCCTGATTGCAACTCAGAGGTCAGTACCCTGGCAACAGCTCGATAGTAGATATCATTACCGCTGGGGTGAACGAGGACCTTCGACAGACGCGTTGCGCGTCTGGCCCTGATCTCACGCCAAATACGCTCTCCGAAGTAGATGATGCCAGGCCAAATGGTGAACCGCCAGCTCTCGTATCCGAGACAGTGTTCTGTCGAGTAGAAGGGGAATGTGGGGATGTAGTCGGGATCGGCACTGTCGCGAACGAAGCATCCGGTGGCATGGGTGTAGAGACCGATCATAAAGAAGAACGCAAGGTGGTGCGTGTACCAGAAGGCCTCAAAGCACTGGTGACGGATCTTGTGATGCGCGGTGGTGTACATGAGCAGCATGATCAAGAGCATGAAGTGACCAGTGATACCACCGGCCTGGTGGTAGTGGATGTCAATAGCCAACTCCGGTCGGACCTCTGCAAGGGCGACAGGTGTCAGCGCCTCAGCTCATCTAGGATAGCGTTGGTCTGAACGACATACGGGTGAGCTCGACGTTGAAGAAGTTGACGTAGTGAGCAGTAGTGTGGACCATGGCCCAGAAAGCCATCGAGTAGGCCACCTGTCTGTGGAACCAGATGTTCTCGTCGGCGGGGAAGAGCCAGGTGAGGCGAGGGCGGACGACACGGATAATGTTCCGCAACATGGGGACGAGGATCATGCCTCCATCGAATGCGAGAACAAGACCGGCACCACGGGAAACCCATACGGACCACTTAAGGCCATTGAGCGCGCTGAGCTTCTTGTTCGTTTCCTAGAGCATACGTGGGTTAGCTGGGTAGCAAATTAGCGGTCCAGGTATAGGACATACCTGACTATACCAACCATACCCGAAGAGGAAGAGCTGCACGCCATAGAAGAGTACGTTGAAGACGAGGCGGCGGGGCTGGAGGAACTCGCGTTGGAACCAGTTCTCGCCCATTGTGGTATGAAGCGGGTATTACGAGCCGTCCCAGAGAGAATAGGATATGAAACGAGCGTCGTCCGGCCGGCCAGACAGTTGAAGGAAAGAGGAGAAGCGAGAGAGAAGGGAGAGGAGGCAGAGAGCCAGGAGACGGGGGAGAGGATGGGAAGAAAAGGGAGGGGAGGAGGTGGTATGGGCGCCTGGGCCAGGGAAGCGCGGTCGACAAGTATCAGACAGAGGCCGGGTGGCATGGCGATGGCAGACGCAGACGGTCCTCGACTGACGTCTCTCTCGTTCCTAGATACCGCATTCCAAATTCATATATTTACACAACTCCTCCACTCCTCGCCCCCTCTTCTGATCGTAGAACGTCTCCTCGCTCATAATAGACTGCGCGCAGAGCAGCGTTCACCCAGCGTGTCGAATGCCCTCGCCCGGATTGCTCAAACTCGTCCTTTGAGCCTCCCGTCTGTCGCATTGCCTCGACCCGAATCTATGTCACCCCGTCCCGTCCCCAACAGTCGCGCTCATCATCAATCACAAACTCCGTCCGACTGTCCTCCTGAGCCATGTAACTCATAGCCTCGGAAACCAATCGCCATGCAGACTATGCGTACAAAAACCCGGATCCATGAATCGACATTCCCGGTCGGCGCCCGGGATCCCCTCCCGTGGGTCCCCATCACCGCTTCGCACCTAACCTTCGTAACGATACGCAACCATGGCCTCGATCCGATGCACATCAGTGCTGAAAGCTCCGAAGCTTCACTTGTTGGCTCTTCGACGCCTCGATCGCGAGCGGATCCGTATCAACCCACTCGTTCGCGGGGATGTCCGCCGACTCCGACGTGTACGCCAGGATGTTGAACACCGTGGGCTCGTCGATCACGGGCAAGAATGTCACTGTCGGAGACGATCTGCTTCAGGATGGCGCGGATTTCTGCTTGAATCTCTGCCTCGGGCTTGGCAGGCGCCCTGTGTGGGAGCGGTCAGCATGAACCGTCCCAAGCTGCGCGCAACGGAGGGCGTACGGCTGTGAACCTTCAGAGGCCGGCTGTTGTACAAGATTGATGTCGAAGACCCAGCGTTCGAGGGGTATCCGTGAGTCTTTCGAGATGATGGCCAGAACTAGCTGTGTCACGGAGCCCGTGAGAAGCCATTCTGTGAGGGGTAGATCGGTCAATGCTGGCGCGCAGAGTTGCTACAGACTTACGGTTCACTTGCTTCAAGATCCTGGCAGTAGTCCATCAGGTGGCGATGCGTAGTCAAAGGAGACGAGGGACGTACTTATCAAGGTAGTTCTCGAGTGCGAGATCTTGGGTGACAAGGACGGTCTGTCCATACTTCTTCACCATGTGGAAATCATCGGCAGGGTATACACCGCGCTGGAAGAGAATCCTGATCGAGTTCAGTATATCGTGCGTTTGTGTAGACTTCGTGCTGAGTGTCGTACGTGTTAGCAGCATACTTGAAGAATTCAGTAACGAGTTCAGTCGAGCCTTTCAGAGTGATCGCCTGGCGGGTCGGAGCTTGCTTGGTCGGGGCCATGGTAATACTTGCCTTGACGATACGATGCGAGTAGGTTGAGAATATGGTTTGGCTTGAAGGGTCGGTGGTGGTGGCAAAGACACTTAATTCGGTGGCACACGAACAAACGCGGTTCGCGACAACGCGTGTTCTCGCGCGCGTGTCACAGGCACGTGCGCGCGTTACGCGTCTCTCCAATAATCCGCTGAAGTGGACAGCAGCGGCCATGTAGTCGCATTCATCAGTAGACTTCAGCACTTCGTCAACCTCAAGTCAATTTCCTAAAGCAATGCATCAATAAAAAACTATGGAAGCAGACGAAAGAGCAACATCGATGACAGGGAAGCAGCAACGAAGGGGATTAACGAGGTATACGGAACGCGACGGCCGGAAATGAATGAAGCAAGGTATGTGGAAGGAATGAGATGCATGGCGACGTGTACTAACGACAGAAATCATGAGGAGAGCATATAGAGCATATCAATGGCGACATAGCAAGTGAAGGGGCATGGTAGTGAATTATCCATAGAGACGACGGACCGCCCGGACGTTCGGTGGGGTGCCAATGTCGAGCGGATGTCCGACTAGACCAGGGCGAGTCAGAAACGGTGCAAGGATTCGAAGGACCACCCGGCGATTCGACGTCAGAGGAGCCGCAGTCCATGTCCGACTCGGAGAAGGCGTCTTGCGCAGTAAGCATGTTCTCCAGCATCGTCTCGTCTTCCCATTCCGAATCCGAGTCTTCGCGGGTGTCAGCCGCGGGGACAGCAGCTGGCGCAGGCGTAGCTCGCTTGGAGACGGTGGCGGCAGACGTGCGGGGTATACGGGGAGTAACGAGCGGATGGCGGAAGAAGGGCGGTTCGTTGTCAGAGTCCGAATCAGAGTCCACGGTAAGGTCGATGATCACAGGGGTTTGCTTCTTGGCCAGTGATGCGGCTTCTATTGCAAGTTTGCCTGATGGGGCCTTTGGCCCAACGAGTGGCGGGACGACCTTCGGTACTGTGGCGCACGTGTAAGTGCTTGTAACAGAAGTTCAATGCGCGACATACGATTGGGAGAGCCCATGACTCTGATCTTGAGGCTGGGACTGCGGCGACTTGGACGTGCAGCATGAGCGGCCTTTATCTTCTGTATGGCACGCTTGCGGCGTTGGACAGGGGACAGCAGAAGCTTAGTCTTGCTCGGCGCAGGAGCAAGGGTTTTGGCTTCGGACCTCCAATCCATACTGAATGTGCGCGGGTCTTGATACTGCCTGCGCGGCGGAGGTCGTGATCTCCTTCGGGCACACTCACCCTGTGAGTGACAGAAACGGGGGCAAGGCCACAGAATCACTCACGCTTGCTGAAAGGCGTCCACGGTGGCCCTGATGAGAGGTCTGTATATCTCTTCCACCCATTTGCAGAGCGCGTCGAAACCGTGATCCAGATAATACGCCCCGATTACCGTCTCAAACAGATCCGCCGTCGCCTTGATCTGCGGCCTCGATTTATGAGGTGCCGCCGTTCCCCTCCCCGAATGTCTTCCGCGTCAGGGCCTTGAGCACCGTGCTACTCACAGCCATGATGTCCAGCTTCTCAGCAAGCATCGCGAACGTCATGTTCGAGTGCAGCGCCGCACGCACACACTATCTCAGGCTCACCCATGACCTTCACCGAACTCGCCAAAGTAACGCAACATGACGCACCGTATAGAGATGGGGAGACCCGTTCGGGACCTGAGTGTAAAGCTGACGCCCAATGGTGGCGTACATGAGGGCGTCGCCGAGGAACTCGAGCCGCTCGTTCTCGGCATGTGCTTGAGGAGTGAAGGTGAGGATCCGCATCCATGTTTGGTCTGAGAGAGGTGGCAGAGCAGCATCAAAGTCAGGACGGCTTATTGCCTCGCGGATGGACTGTTGCAAGGTGTAGTAGGACGCCATGGCCGCCGCTGGTGGCGTTGTCTTGAGTTGCGGGGCGGGAGGGAGACAGCGCAGACTAGAACACGACACTCGCTTTTAGCGCAATGGCTGTAGGGTCGGCGGCTGACAAAGTAGATGGAGGCAAACAGTGTTCTCAGTTCTGTGGCGGTAGGTGGATGACAGCAAAAGCAAAAGCGAAGTACCTGTCAGAACTGTGCGGTACTGGTACCTCTGATGTCGTTTGAAAGCCAAACGCCGATCGCATAGAGCACACATCGAGCTTGGGCGCTCGTAGTCAATTACTACCCTCCGCCACAAGTGATAAGGCTCTGGACACTTCTGAATACATAACATCACAGGGTTCAGCATATTCAAGGCAGCGCGTCGACAACACAATAATCAGCCAAGATGCACAGATACGCGTTAGGAGCCTCCGCTTCAAGTCGCCAGGCAGCCAGTCGTGAAAGGGCTATGCAGGTCAATAAGTTATGTACAAACCATCCGAATGATACATCCAAGCTCGCGAAGTCCATTGGGAGAGCATTAATATGAAGAAGCCCCGCCAATCTCTCAACCAACTTCAAGAATCGCATCCTCGGCACGCAGAAGCATTCGCTTCGACATACGCTCGGTCCACTTGTAGACTTGGTAGAGTGCTCTGCGCCGCATCCTTGTTCAGAACCCATGACGCCACGAAATGTCACAAAAGCATCTGCTCACCTAGCTGCGCCGGCGATAACCACAGCTAGCACAATCAAAGCCATGAGGTCCTTGCTCTGTCGGCTGATTCGACGAGTGCGCATCCGGAAGTACTGGAACGGCATGGGGAACGACCATAGCATGTGCGCTATTGAGCCCGCACCGACCACGGGAAGGCCAAGCAGGAAACGGCGGATGAATCGTGCGAGAAGACTAGGAGGACCGCGCGGCTCCTTCATTCGGTACGAGCCACGTCCACGGAGGACGGTTGGGTCGTTCAGAATCGTTTCATCGAAGAAGCCGATCGTGGTCCGTACGAGCCCCCGGAAGACGTCCACGGGATACCAGAAGCTATACCATGAGAGGTAGTCGTCCTCGTAATCGCCCATGAACCAGGTGGCAACGAAAGGAGCTCATGAAGACGATGATGGTGAATAGCAACGAGGAGAGCGCGGCGATGACCACTGTCAACGTGAGGTGTATTAGGCTTCACATGCCCTGTTGTTCAAACCTCCGACAATATCACTCACCTGGATTCGTTGCTATGCCCACAACGCGAGTACGGGCGAAATGGTAGTGGTAGCCACATTGCGGACATGCGTAGAACGCACTCTGAGAGGGTGAGGTGGTCCTCCATCGCTGAAGACACTTGACATGCACATACTAAGCAGCCACCACGCTCGTCAGAACACTCTGCATTACAAACGTACGTAGAGAGCTTGAGCTCAACTCACGCTAATTGAGCCTTTGCACAGACATGGTCTAATGAGTCTGCCGAGCTCTGGATCCTCCCCGTCCAAGCAGATCCGGCATTGCTTGCTATCTTCTGTGTCGCTCGACATCAGGGTTGGCAAGGCATAGGCCCGTATGAATGATGGTGAAATGAGTGTACGTGGTCAATGTTCAACGTGTGAAGCCTGAGCTGTAGACTCTGCCACCGAGTTCGCGGCGTTTCCGTCGGACTCACTGCCTCGGCTCGATCATCGCGAAGTCCGGGGTAGCTTTAGGCGCCCGAATGACGCCACCACGTGTTTCTGTACGTTTATTGACTCGCGGTACCGTTTTGACACCTGCACTCAAGTCGGACCTGCGTACGATCTGGAGATTTGCTGTGTAGGTTACAGTACGAGAGAAAGGCAACATAACTCAATCTTCCCAGGTAGACCGCATGGGTACTGAGGCAAAGTCAGATGCCAGCCACGTACGGTTTGTAGGAGCAGTGGCCGGCATTGGAAGTGGTGAGGTTCACTGGCGAAGTCTCTGCGAACACTCGTGAAGTTGACAAGGAGGCGGCGGCAGGGTTGACAAAGGTCCCTGATTCACTGGTACACGCTGTGTCATCTCGCTAATCGCTGAGATTTGCGCTTTGAGCAGGTCGCCGTCGGACATGGGTGCGTGCTATGTCCGTTACGATAGTGACACCAGGTAGGCGGCCACTGGCAAGGGTATTTCGAGTCTCAAGAGAACAGCTTGGCTCATCATTGCATCCTGCTCTTTGTCGCAGGGGATGTGGCTGCATCTGACTCTCGTATCTGCTTGCAAGATTCGATACCATTAAAACTCGCCTGCAGTGTTCTCCACCAGGGACCTACAAGAACGCCGTGGACTGTCTGCTGAAGACTGTCCGGAATGAGGTGGGTTAGATCACAGACATGTGATTTACACGCCTTATATGATGTCCTGCAGTCGGTGTTTGCGTTATACAAGGGTGCAACCCCGCCTGCCGTTGGGTGGGCTGCGATAGACTCCCTGCTGCTCGGCTCACTACACAACTATCGTCTCTTTCTGATTCGGCATGGCTTGACGGAGACAGTGCCTGGCACTGATGTCAAGAGGCTAACTCTTGTAGGCCATGGTATTGCAGGCTTGTTCGCCGGTTGGACAAGGTGAGGCTACTGGCGGCACACTCCTTCTATCCCGATGAGCTGACGTCTCTCGGTCTTATAGCGCGCTCCTGGCTACCCCCATGGAACAGCTCAAAGGTGAAGAGACCGACACGTCACGATATGATTATGTATGCTTACCAGATTGATGTCCAGTCAAACTCCAACTTCAACTACAAAGATCAACGTCGGACCGACAGTACAAGGGTCCAATAGACTGCATACGACAGATCGTCCGAGCACAGGGCGTCCTCGGCTTGTGGATAGGTTTCACCGGTAGTCTAGCATTCCGGAGCAACTTCTTGTGGATGTTCGGTTCGTTCGAGGTAAGAGGGAACCCAATGAACCCGGGATCCTGACTGACAGACGAGTGAGGCTCTCATGCGGGCATTCTCAAAACTTGACGGAACACCCTACGCAGTACGTGCACACATGATGCTCCCTCGAAAGTGATGACTGACAGGCAACAGGTCAGCACGCCGATGGCGAACTTTATGTCAGGCGGCCTCGCTTCCTTTGTGTATTGGATCATGGCCATACCGGCGGATAACATCAAGAAGTGAGTTCGAGTGCATTCGCTGGGACAGTTGCCCATTGACATCACCCACACACAGTCGCATGATGGCAACCCCTCACAACCTGCCCAAGCCGTCGTTCACAGCTACTGCTCGTCAGATATTCGCGGAAGGTGGGCTTCGTGGATACTACCGGGGCCTTGGTCCTACCCTGCTTCGAGCGTTCCCTGTGAATGCTTCTGCCCTATGGGTGTACGAAGGTTTGATGAGAGTACTTGGCGCGGAGAAGGTACGTAGAAATCTTACGGTTTGCTAGGAGCTCACAGATCTGACCACTGAGGACAGACGAGACATTGACGACTGGCGACCGTCGGAGCCATAATACTTACGAATCATTTCTACCCTGTTCCGGCGTGGGGATGTTTGGTACAAACCGTGCAACGGCAATCAGGAGAAGCCCGTCATATTGTGCTGTCCAGAGCTATAGCACTCTTACGTCTCCGTACATCCCAGATTCTATACGCTGCGGCAGCGACTAATGGCACCAAAATAAGCGCAACAATCACCGGCCAACTGCGGACAATCCAGCGCATCCAACTCTGCGAGCGTTGTCCGCGACGGGACGCGCCTTGTCCATCTGGGCCTTGGTCAGAATTATCGACCAAGCGGATCGTCCGCGCGAAGAGATGCTCCAGACCTGTGGGCTCCTCGGGAGCGAAGAATCTTTGCGGCCGCAGCCACGTTCCATCATCATCCCGGCCTGGTCTCTTCACTGGAGAAGAGGGGTCGATGTCCATCGCATCGGGATCGCGGTCGTCGTCATCATCGTCCATGTCGACGTCCAAGTTTGGTGGTCGGGGTGACGTGCTGGTAGGCCTGCGAGGAGGAGAAGACGGTGATGTAGCTGTGGCTAGAGAAGGTAACCCGAAGACCGGGTTGAATGCAGGCGGCGCAGCGATGACTGGGTTGTTGGACAGGGTGAGGGAGGCAATGAGGTCAGGCTCTGGCGCCGCTGGTGTAACGTCACGGGAGCTTGAAGACGGCAATGAAGGTGTCGCAGAGAGGGCGCGGAGATGGCTCTTCGAGTCAATAAGCCTGACGGGAGGTGGGTGTTGTACCTTCAGAATGAGATGCGACGAAAGCAGAATCTGCGGTGATGCACTGAGTATGGTTGAAGATGATCATTGCGTAGCACTCACGATCAGCTCGCACGCCAACATCACGGAGGAGAACATCCGCGCATGGTGGGACCGAGGATCCCGCCAAAGACCGAGATAGTCAGTACCTGGTTTGTATATTGCCATGGCAAGGACGATGGTAGTACTCAGACGCAACGCCCAAGCCGTCAGTTGCAGAGCCTGAGGAGAATGAGGGAAGTCAGCGGTCCTCGCTCTGCGACGGAAATGAAGAGCTCACGTTGTACGTCTTCTTGCCGTGAACACGGACCGCCCTGCCTTGAAACTGGGATCTTCGGAATGTAGCATACGTTGGGTTCCAAGCCGTCCACAGTATCGAGATGAAAGCCAATGGTGGAAGGGCAGGAACCAACTGCCTTGGGATAGAGAAGGGATGGTAAGATGCCGCGACTATGTGTATCCGGTCAGCCACTACCTGCAAAGAGAGCGAAGAGTTCTCCTACTTGATAGGTGTCCTGCGAGGGCGCAAAGCAAGGTCCCGACCCAAAGGCATCCGCGAATTTTCCACGCCCTTAGTTCACGCTCGAGTTTATCTCGTTCTTTCTGTGTTGCGGAAGAGCGCCGGCGGCTGTCGGTACCTCTTGTGGTCTTCAAGGCACCGCCAAGTGCACGAACACGAGCCATGTGGTCTCGTTTACGAATCTCCTCTTCCACGGCTGGTAAACAGTTGGGACATATGGGAGGGTATCTTCTTTCTACGCTGATTCGGTATTCGGGGAGGGTTTCCAGACGACTCTCGTATTCGGGATCCTAGATGCGACGGTTGAGTAAGTGGGCAGAGAGTGAATGGCGCGACATACGTCCGGCAAGGGAAGATAGTTGGACAACAGATTGTTGATTAACATCTGATTGGTTTGACACGTATGGCAGAATACAGTGTTCCCATACGAGGAGGGAAAGCGGTCTTTACGAGGGGACGCTGGACGCAGAGACCACAATGAGGGGAATGCGGTATGCCTTAGCCACATGTACGGTACGTACCACGCTTCGCAAAAGAGCGTGCGTTCAAGTTCTCGTCGTGCATAGCAGGTTCATCGGATATAATCTCCCCGTGTTCATCATAGCGATTCCAGCAATCACAGTGAGGACATCGGAACGACCGGGGGTTGCGGGGGAGTGGGGTAATGGCCGACTGGCAGAAGAAGCAGGAGACGGAGCTCGGTTGTCTGAATATTGCAGGCATTTTGAGGCATCTACAATCTTATCTCATAAGACTTTATGCGTTAACAGGTAGCCGTCGCAAGGGCCAGCATGCGTGGTGGAGAGAGACGAGAAGACGGGATCGAGCGTCAGAAAGCGGCGGAGGCTGAGAGTTTGTTCAGCGTCCGCGTGGCACGTGCGCGAAAGACGCGTTCGCGCTATGGTGCCTTGTTTGGCTCTGAGGTCACCCGTATGCGCGCCAAGCTCTGCTTAGGCTCGTACACGCTTGGCGAATCTCGTCCCCGTCACTTGTTTGCACCGGCCATGGCGACCATAGCCCCGGAACCATCGACATCGAGAGGGGAGATCACTCTGCAACCAAACTACTTTAGCTCCTCTCTCTTCGTGAACCCTCTGCGAGAGGACTTCTCCGCTCTCGCGGCAGCATTCTCTGAGCAATTTCGCGAGGATGTGCGGCCGTTTGAGCTATTCAAAAAGCTGTGGGTTGAGCAAGGATGGTCATGGTTGCACCTTCGCGTGCACGATGGGCGAGCTCGTCAAGCTTTTCTCAGAATTACTGAGAGAGTGTTTGCAGGTCAGAAACTGAGCATTGCGCCATATGTAGACTCTCCTCTTGACTGACCATTTGACAGAGCATCTATCCCATTCCAAAACTCCTTTGGCACGGGTAGTTGCACTATTCTCCCTCTACACCTTCCACTACACCCAGCCATCATCCTCCGCACCGCCAGTGTATTCCACGTCCCATATAGCCATACCCACAGGCAAGTATGATGAATCAAGCTCGCAGTGCGCTTCTCGGTCACTGACCGATTTGTAGATCTCTACCAGGACATGTTATCTATAACGTCCGCACTAACGGAGGCCCATCATGCATCGGTCAAGCCCTATGTGTCGCGCATATTGACCGTGATGCTGGACGACCAGCTTTTTCACATATTGCCTCATTCCGAGACAAATGCCCAATATCCCAGCAGGCTACCGCGAGAGGTTTTTGTCATGGACGGCCAGGAGGCTTCTGCTACTCTGCAAGCATCAACGGGCGATGTCGCGGTTGGCCAAACGGGCGCACCAAAGAAGAAGGGCCGCCCTTCGAAACGCGACAAAATACGCAAGGCAAAGGAAGCACTGGCATCCCTGGAGAGATACGTTGACCGGAACTACGTCGCGTTACCCGAGCCAACGGCTCTGCTGCGGATGGAACCTCCTCCTACGCTGGAGGGCGAACCGATACACACCGCCCACACGCTTTTCGCACAAGCACCTACCGGATCGCTCGAGAACTACCTTGCGCGCAAACACGAGCTCCTTGCGGCGGTTCACTCGGACGCACCTGGCGGGTCTCAGGATGCTGCACTCCGGCGCGCGAACGAGGCGGTCCTGGCACGCCTGAAGCAGATCGATGAAATGGCCGCTGAGAAGGGGTTGGAGGTGGGCGGCGAGGGAGGCGACAAGACAGGGCTTATACGCGTAGAGAAAGCAGTGGAAGAGCTTCGGCAGTCGGTTGGAGTCGGTGCGTCAGGCGGTATCCTGGGTCTGCTAGAAGGTGCCGGGATGGATGGGACTTCTTCACGCTAGTATCGGTAGGAAGGTGGCCTTCGGCGATCTCAAGACGTGCCCTCACTAACCCAACATCGGTGTGCAAGCTGAGTATCCTGGTCCTCTTCATTTCGACTGCAAATTATAGCAGCAGCACTGTCTCACTGCATAAGCACGGTAAGCCACATCCAGACATGCATGTTCTGTTGTTTGTGCAATGAGCGCTACCGGCGCGCCAAGCCCATGTGCCTCAGTCAATCAAACCGGTTGATCCGCTCAATTGATGAACCCAATCGCAACGATCACACTTATCCTCCTTTATCTCAGTACTTACTCGAACTACTATCCTGATGCCGTTGGTGTTGACCTGTACCTTGTGGCACCGCCTTCTCGAACGAGAGTTTGACAGCCCCATTTCCTATGGCGGCCAACGAGGCCGCTGCAGCATGAGAATCCGACTCCGGTGAGAGACCGTATCATGCATGTCGGCGCAAAATGCCAGCGGCGTTATGCGGGGTAGGTCGGAACGCCTTGTAATGCAGAATTCAACGCTCACCATTTCGCGCGGCAGGTTTCACGAGTGCTATGCACTGATTGCGCGCACAACTGCGGTCTTGCAGCGAGCGCACTGGTGCGGTGCAATGCAAAGCAACGAAACGGACGACGAAATCATCAGGACGTCGGCGCAGACAGCCTGAGAGACCGCCGCCCATACTGCAATGCAGGTCCC
The DNA here is from genome assembly GCA_008973685.1 of Trametes sanguinea. NCBI lineage: Eukaryota > Fungi > Basidiomycota > Agaricomycetes > Polyporales > Polyporaceae > Trametes > Trametes sanguinea. The sequence goes on along the minus strand of WAHA01000001.1, from coordinate 1,914,634 downwards.
GTGCTGCTCTGCGTACCTCCACCGGACGCCTTCGAGATGGCATCTCTGATGCCGCCACTCCGCCATCCAATTGTCGTGCTCTGGCCCCGGGCCCTAGTCCCCTTTTGAGCATCGTGCGTGGATGCAAAGGGCTATACACGCCGGAGTTCCCAAGGCAGCGCGCACTGCGCCCATATTCACATCCTGTCTCCCTCCCTGACATCGCCTCCTACCAACTTCTTTCTGTAATACCACCACCACCACCACCACCATCTCCCCCGCGCGCCGTGGGCTTCCGGTCGTTTCTGCTCTATATCTGTCCCTCCCCTCCTTTCCTTCTGGCATGGTTCCCCCGCCGTATGCGAACCAGCAGAGGCGCTACTACCAGAATGTTACCGCCTCTAGCACTTCATTGTTAGCTCCACAGATCCATGAGGAGCCCAGGGCTGCGTATGCTCAGGCTCCCCGCTCTCTGCGCGCGTCCGCGAGTTCATCGTCTCTTGTAAGTTGTTTCTACCGCGGTACCCCGAATGGTAACTGACCTGTCTCCGTTGTAGAGCTCCGCCTCGGTTCCTCCTTCTATCTCAGAGAAGGTAGGTTTCGAGAGGCCACTGTTTCCTTTTGTTTCCTTAGTAACGCACTTACCGTACGGTATAGTATGTACTCCCGCTGGACCCCGACGCGATGGCCAAGTCGCATATGATAGATGGTCCCGAGCCGGATGACAGCCTGCACAATCCCGATCCGCAGAGGGACCGCCGCCACGATAGAGGCGGCAGTATCATCACCGCCCGAGGACTAATGAACTTGGGCTGCATCGCTGTCCTTGTCTCTGGCATAGTTGCCCTCTTGTAAGAGCAATGCACAACCCAGCAGTTAACCTTTTACTCACGGTCGTTCGTTCGCCAGTGCGGGGTTCCCGATCATCACGTTCTTTACGCGCCATCCGCTGTCGAACCTGGGGGGATGGAACCTCGGAGGCATCAACGCCACAGGCCAAGTCCCCGCGATACCGGGCAATTGGGGCCTCATCGACCTCGATACGCCCGAGGACGCGCGGACCAAGACGGACTACGTGACCGGCAAGACCTGGCAGCTGGTCTTCAGCGACGAATTCAACGTCGAAGGGCGCTCCTTCTACCCCGGTGACGACCCCTACTGGGAGGCCGTCGACCTGCACTACTGGCAGACCAACAACTTGGAGTGGTACGACCCCGAGGCCATCACGACGAGGAACGGTTCGCTCGAGATCCAGCTCTCTACGAAGGAGAACCACAACCTGAACTTCACGGGGGGTATGATGTCCACCTGGAACAAGTTCTGCTTCACCGGCGGTCTTGTTGAGGCGCGTGTGATGCTCCCTGGGTTCAACAATGTCCAGGGTCTCTGGCCTGCCATCTGGGCCATGGGTAACCTCGGACGCGCCGGTTACGGTGCATCTCTTGATGGAATGGCAAGTGCGCGAGCCTTAATCAACTCGGGTGGTACGCTTACTTGTACCTGACAGTGGCCGTACACGTATGACGCGTGCGATGTCGGAACTGCTCCCAACCAGACTATCAACGGTCTCCCGGTGGCAGCCACTGTGAACGGAGACGAGGGCAACGGCGGTGTGCTGTCGTTCCTTCCCGGCCAGCGACTCTCGCGTTGCACGTGCCCCGGCGAATCACACCCTGGTCCCGTCCATTCCAATGGCGAATATGTCGGTCGTTCTGCTCCTGAAATCGACATTTTCGAGGCGCAGGTCAGTCGGATCCGACAACAGTCTGTCACTGAATCTAACTCACTCTCGCTAACAGGTTGGAGGCAGCGGTGCGCCTGGCAAAGTCGGCGCTGTTTCCCAGTCTGGACAGTGGGGTGTATGTCTCCGGTGCACGCATCGAGGTATTCTGCGACTGACGAGGAGGACGGTTTATGTAGCCGTTCAACCACGCCTATATTTGGGACAACTCCACGGACAACTTGATCATCAAGGACCCTACGAAGAGCAAACTGAACAGTTACAGGGGAGGCGTGTATCAGCAGGCGACGTCCGTTGTCACCATGACCAGTGCGTGCATCTCTGAAGCCCAAAGACGCCATCCGACCTGACCCTGCTGGCATACAGATCAGGCAGCCTACGAGTTCAGTGGCGGAGAGTACTCCGTGTATGGATTCCAGTACAAACCCGGATTTGGCGATGCCGTACGTGCTGCAGTCCTTCGCGCCCAGCGCCCACACTGATCGAATTCGCGCCCAGTACATCGCATGGATTGCGGATGGCCAGCTCGCATGGCAGCTCAACCAGCCGGGTATGGCTGCTGACCCCATCGTCGAGATTAGCGACAGACCTGTGCCGCAAGAGCCGATGGTGCGTATCTTCAGCGGTGTTGATGTTGGGCGGCGCGTTGAGATGTTTCGTCATCAGTACTTGATCATGAATCTGGGCATGTCGAAGAACTTCGGTACGGTCGATTTTGATCACTTGCAATTCCCGTCCACGTTGCGTGTGGACTACATTCGAGTGTACCAAGACCCGGACAACATCAACATTAGCTGTGACCCGCCGGACTTCCCGACCGCGGCGTACATTAACGAGTGAGTCCCGCTGTGACGTGATGCAGACATGCGTATTGACGTCGTCGCAGGTACATCGAGGCCTACACGAACCCTCTGCTGACGACATGGGTCGACGACTTTGGACAGACTATCCCGAAGAACAAGATGGTTACGGGCTGCGACTAAAGTCCCCCCGTTCCGCGTTCTTACTATACCACTTTGCCGCTGCTTTCGCGTGGTTGCCTGCTCCCTCGTGAGTGCCTCCGTCTCGGTCGTGTGGCTCCCCGAGGGGCCATCCCACGCGAAGCTCATGGGCTGCACCCACAGATTTGTACACACACCTACTAGTTGCTATGATATTCTTATTTCGTCAGTGTATCCTTGTTTTCTATGATGCGTGAAACACAGGTGGATGTGGCACACGATGATGGACGCCGCGCGCCGAAGACGGACTCGGAAGATGGCAAGATGGAGAAGGGCCGGGAGGCCAGTGCGTGCGTCGACCGCGAAGGCGGGAATGGACGCCGCCCTTCTTATTTTTGGGCGGGGGCGGTGATTGGCTGGGAGCCGAGAGAGGCAGGTGGTTCCCACGGGCGGGTGTCTTGGAGGGACGGGGACTCGCTTGGAATCGAATTGGAACTTGAGCTTGACTACCAGCTGCAGTCGCCTTCGCAGACGCAGACCCTTCCGCTCCTTATCCCCCTCCTTGTCCTGTACCACCACTCGCCCCCCTCCTCTCTCTTCCCCACATATACCCTCTGCTTGCTCACCGCTCTCCCTCTTCCACCTAGACTGCACCCCCCTCGCACAGAGTCGTCATGGCGTCGCTACGCCCCAACCCGCAGATGCGGTACAATCAACCAAACTCACCCTCAACAACCAACCTCCTCAACCCTTCAGCTGGCTCAGGTGCTCCGGGCGTGCAGGCCGCGCTCGCTCGCGGGCCTGGTCTGCGTAGCATGGCCAGCGATGCATCTCTCGTCAGTCACCATCCTCTTGCTGCGCACCGGCGATCGTTTCTCATACTCATTTTCCACGTCAGAACGAGTCCAGATACTCAGGAAAGACGACATCCATGCCTGCCTCCATCTCGGACAAGGTGCGTCTCTCGCAGCGCCTACTTTTCCAAAGCCACTTCATGAACGTTGCCCCAGTTCTCGCTCTCCCCGGATCCCTCGTCGTGGGGTGCCGACCTCTCTATCGACCACCCCGAAGGTGACGACCACCTTCATAACCCAGACCCCCGAAGGGATAGAAAGCACGATCAAGGTGGCCACATCTTTACCTCCAGAGGTCTGTGGAATTTGGGATGCCTGTTCGTCCTCGGCGCCGGTCTGCTCGCGCTCTTGTGAGTCTTCCCGTCCCTACCGCTCCCGGCGTTCATCCGTGCTGACTGCTATTTATAGTGCTGGTTATCCTATAATCAGCTACTTCACCAAGCATCCTCTGTCCACTCTTGGAGGCTTCAACTTGGGTGGTATCAATGCAACTGGCCAGGTTCCCTCCATGCCTGGCAACTGGGGTCTCATCGACCTCGAGACACCCCAAGACGCCTACACATATACGGATTTCAACACCCAGAAGGAGTGGCAGCTTGTTTGGAGTGACGAGTTCAACGTCGATGGTCGCACTTTCTATCCTGGAGACGACCCCTACTGGGAGGCTGTTGATCTTCACTACTGGCAGACCAACAACATGGAGTGGTACGACCCCGCGGCCATCACCACGAAGAACGGCTCTCTTCACATCACCCTGAGTCGAAAAGAGACCCATGGCCTCAACTTCCAGGGAGGCATGATGTCTACGTGGAACAAGTTCTGTTTCACGGGTGGTCTGGTCTTGACTTCCGTTGTGCTCCCTGGTGTCAACAACGTTGTCGGTCTTTGGCCTGCTATCTGGACAATGGGTAACCTTGGACGTGCTGGTTACGGTGCGAGTTTGGAGGGAATGGTACGTGTCCATCTGTCGATGTCCTGTCATATCGCCTTCGTGTTAATGTACGTCGTGCAGTGGCCATACACCTACGACTCTTGTGATGTCGGCACTGTCGCGAACCAGACCATCAACGGACTTCCTCATGCGGCCACCGTCAACGGTGATGCGAGTCAGAACGGCGTCTTGTCTTTCTTGCCCGGTCAACGTCTGTCGCGTTGCACTTGCCCCGGCGAATCCCACCCTGGTCCCATCCACTCTGATGGCACCTACGTCGGTCGTTCTGCACCCGAAATTGATATTTTCGAAGCTCAGGTATGTATCGTCTCGGCCATGGATTGGAGGTATTGCTGAAGGGCAAGCTGCTGTAGATCACGGGTGACCCGTTGACTGGTCAAGTATCCCAGTCTGCGCAGTGGGGTGTAAGTCTTGGCGTCGTGCCAGCAGTCGCTTGTCGATTGACCCTCTTCATAGCCGTTCAATGCAGCCTACACCTGGTTCAACACGACGGATAACCTCATTATCCCCAACGAAACCATCAGTGCCCTTAACGGCTACAAGGGTGGTGTATTCCAGCAGGCTAGTTCCGTCGTCACCGAGACCAGTAAGTATCCCATAATCACAGTACACGGATGCCAATACTGACTTCCTGCAGACCAGGAGGCGTACGAGGGTACCGGCAATGTGTTCTCCGTATATGGTATCCAATACAAGCCTGGTTTCGACGATGCTGTGGGTGTTCCGCTTCTTTGACACAGCCGGGGAGGATGCTGACGTCTTTGCAGTACATCAGCTGGATTGCGGACGGTAAGCTGGCATGGACCTTGAAGCAAGCTGGTTTCGCAGCAGACACGGCTGTCGAGATCGGCCCTCGTCCTGTTCCTCAGGAACCGATGGTACAAGTTTCAGACTGATCGTCGTACAGAACCAGATCTGACCTCGAGCCACAGTACTTGATTGCCAACTTGGGAATGTCCACGAACTTCGGTTTCGTAGACCTTGACCACCTCGACTTCCCGGTCACGATGAAGGTTGACTACATCCGGGTGTACCAAGACCCGGACAACATCAACATTGGCTGCGACCCTCCGGACTTCCCGACGGCGGCCTACATCAACGAGTACGTGTCATTGTCGCGTTCAATCACAACTCCGCTGACGTTCTCTACAGGTACATCGAAGCGTACACAAATCCCAACCTGACCACTTGGCGAGACGACTTCAAGCAGCCGTTCCCCAAGAACAGCTTCCTCGGAGAGTGCTGAGCGGGTTCCCTCATTTTGTCTTGCATTACTGCTCTGCGTCCCTGGCTCTCGCGTACAATCTCATCAGCTCGACGAACTCTTCCCTCACCCCAGAGACGTTCCGTCCCCCGACGAGCTGCGGACTCGTCCGGCGCAGCGCACCCACCCCACCCGCTCGCCCCTCTCGTCCGTGTCCGGTCTTTACCCGCCCGCGATCCAACCACCTGCATTTGTACTGTTTCGTCGCAACGCACTTGTTTATTCTTGCCTCTCGCCCCCATCGAACTTTTCACGCATTGATTCTGCGTCGGCTGGCCTACCCCTACCCCTCTCCTATATCTACTCCCGTGCGGTCGCTTTGCCCTTTTGTTATCCGGCTGCTCATATTTTTTTCGATGGTTGATGGATATAGCGTAGAAGTCGTCAGACAATATACGGAACTGCCCGTTGCGTATAACTCGTGCGTGGATAGTGTCAATATAGGGTCGTTGGAGATCAGTATAAAGCCGGACTATCGACCGACAGTACGTCGACACCGCAATGTGTGCACATGGGTGAACAACGCTCAGAGCCAAAAAGCATCTCCCTGGCGGGGAGTCGAACCCCGCTCTCGCGCGTCCGCAATTGATGATTGACAGGCGCGTGTACTATCCGATATACTACCAGGGAGTTGTTACGTCATCCATATTTATGTCCATAATGACGGGAGAACTAGATCCCGTTCTGCTTTCGTGTCACCTTACAGTTACTTGCTGTACGCCTCCAAATCATCCATGTCAAGGCAGAGTCCCACTGATGTATTACATCCAATTTCGACAACATATCGTACTAAAGCATACGTGCACAATAACATGTACCACTACACGGCTGAGGTCCGGTCGCAATGGGGGTTCGTTGTAAGTGTTCATAAAGATGGGAAGCCGTCGCGCTCGTCTAGTCCGGCGAAGGCTACAAAGCATGAGGCGAATGAGGAGAGGACGGTGCTCGGGGCGAGTGCACATCTTCCTTGGCGCGGACGTCCAGCGTAACAGGCAGGTTGTGGTACCGCTGCAGGTCGTACGCCTCCGAGCGACCGATGCCCCCGACGTCGTTCGGCAGCCAGATCATGGGAGGCGGCGCGAGAAGCTCCGGTGCGTACAGCACCCCGGCCATCTCTTCCGCGTGGTCCGCGAAGGGCAGAGGAGGGAGGTGAGGAGGCGCGTCCGGATTCGTGCGCGCGGCTCGCTCCGTGGCGGTGAGGTCGTCCAAATTCTCGGTTTCTACAGCCAGAGATGAGCCTCCCTCTATATTGGGTACAGGGCAGAAGATCGGCTTACCCAGCGGGACGGGCCCCCTTGACTCCGAAGCAGAAGGGGTCACTGCCAGCGTCAGGGACATCATCTCTAACACCGACGCGAACGAGCCGCGCGCACGGGTGTTCCTCGCGGAGCTGACGAGGCTTGTGTTCTCCTCGTCTACATTGCGTTGCCTACCCGGGATAGCGCTCTGCTCGAACGTCGCCAGGGAGTCGAGCGTGATCGGGGACAGAGAGCGGCGTGCGGGAAAGCTCGTTCGCCAATTGCAGAAGGTCTCGACAACAAGGACGACGAGGAAGGCAAAGCCGCATAGCACTCCCGCCTTCAATCCAAAGTCGCCTGCTGAGGAATATAAGTCCGAAGAGGAGCGGCTGCAGGGCGAGGGCAGTGCCAAGACGACGAAGTAGCCAGATATATACAAGGCCGCCGGTTTGAGACAACGTCCTGCCGTATACGTAGCCGACGAGGAATCTATGAGCTGCATGAAATATCAGCGACGACCTTTCAGACGTCAAGGTGTTTGTGTTTCCTTACCGATCAGAGTAAGGAACAGCAATAGCAAGACAGCAGGTGCGAGCAATGGGAAAATCAGGGCAAATGCGGATGCGAAGATGACGGCGAGTACAGAGCAGCTTGTCGCATAAAATGGGTCATAAGATTGGGGATATACAGCTATCGCATCGTCAGCAAGCAGCCTAGAGACTAGTGAGAAGGAACGCACCTCGGAAGCGCTGCCGGGGAGTAACTGCAGCTTTCTCCGCACGGATGACCTTCAACAGCCTCATCGGCTGGAGCAAGAGCAAGCCCGGGGATATGATGGCGACGTTCAGGACGACGACCAGAGCAAATGCGCTCATGTAAATCGCGCCATTGGCGACCGATTGCGACTCGCCAGAGTCACTACTCAATGCTTGCATGGAGAAGAGGATGGCTCCAGTGGTGAACATCCAGACGCCTCCCACTATGAGCAAAAACCAGAACATCGTCCTGAACATGACGAAAGCGCGAGGCAGAGACGGACACGGTTCGAGTCAGCGGAGTCAGCTCTGCACAATCAGAACTATGTCAAGCAATGAGCAGCTCTCAATGGATATGAACTACTCACGGTGCAGGATGATCAATGCTAGGAAAATGAACAGTGTCGCGGCTAGTGAGGCAGCCCATGTCGACCCGAGACCGCCGCCGAGCTTGCTACCTGTGACGAGAGGCATCATGAACGGGAAGTAGTGCGCCACATCCGGCGCAGTCGCCACCGCGAGCCCGGAGACGGCAGTCACTAACAGAACCCAGGTTAGCACATCTCCCACTGTATGAGAGGGCCGACGCACGTCCTACACCGAGCATGAAACCAATCATGATGACGGCGAGCCACCACATCATGCTCCTCGTCCAGTCGCCTTCGTATTGCAGTTCGTCCCAGCGGATGTCTTCCTTCGCGCGGCCTTCGATTAGCTGAATACCAGGGAGGTACCTCAAGCCTCGTCCCACCATAAGCCAACCCTTGATCCTCGCGCCATCCGCAATGTCGTTGTAGCATTCCCGCTGGACCTCCGCAATCTCGGTGTTGATCACCTTCAGCTTCCACCGCCAATGGTTGATGTCCGAGTATATGCGCCCCAGCTGGTCGTGGTCGAGCCCGGAGAGCGGGCGAACAAACGGTTGCCGCGGCTGGAGACGCAAGTGCGGCGGCGGGACCTCCTCAGGCGCATTCGGCGGCCCGCGGTGCCGCATAGGGAATGTCTCGCGATGCTCCTCAACGGGCGTGCCTGCACCCGTCCGCGTGCGCGGCGGCCGCGGGCGACGGCGCGCTTCGGTCGGGTACTCCTCGGCGTGTTGGAATGCCTCCGGGTCTTCCTGCGCAACGTCGTGCCAGTCTTCCTCGGGTTCCTCGTCTTCCGGGATGGCCTCAGGCCACTCATGCTGCGACTGCTGCTGGAACCAGTTGTGCTGTTCCTGCGGCACGCCACCTTCTCTGAACGCGGTCGTATCCCACGACGTGTGCTGATCGGGTCCATAATGTACGGGCTCAGTAAGCGGGGAGTCGTGCGAGCCGATCATGGGAGAAAGCTCCCCGGTCTGGTCCACGACGACTTGGCTACCAATGGGGATGCGGCCGACTGCCATCGAGTTGCGGTTGACCTCCTGGAATCGGCTGCCGACGATGCGCCTGCTAACGCTCTCGGTGAAGCTGCTCTGACGCGAGCGGCGGGACGATGCAGAGGGGAGGTCCTTCTCCGGGTCTGCAAATTCGCCTCCGGTAATGCCTCCGAGGTCGGTGATCTTGTAAAACTGGGAGGGCATCACGTAGGACGTGGGAGGTAGCGACGAGGATGCATATGCAGGATTTCTTCCCCTACGTCTGCGACGGCGGCTCTGACGGACATATTCAGTGTTGCGGTACAAAGTCATTCGGGCGTAGAGGACTTACTGCAGAACTTGACAGCGGGAGGGGACGGCTTATTTGGGGCCTGGGAGGCGATTCAGGCGGCGGCACGGGAGGTTCCCAATCTGCGATTGAAGGGTCCGGTGTCGTGAGTCTGAAACTATTGATGTACTTCGTCTCTGCTATCTCCAAATTCTCGAGAATCTCGTCTCGCTCGTCGATGAGGAGTGCAAGGTGGCCGGTATCACTAGAAACACAGCAATCAGTACAATGTATCGGAGGAGGGTCTCTCACAGCGAACCTACCCAATGGAGAAAAGCGACTGGACGTCGATCTCATAAGTACCTCTCTCCTCCATGTTCGCCTCCTGCGCTCGTCTGCGGCGCCTCGACCGCGCAGTCCTGTCAGTTAGCGTCAAGATGACGAGCTCAGGCCGATCTTGGCGAGGTAGTCCTTCAGCCGCTTCTCACCCCACCCCACAAAGCCCGGGGCGCGGCGCGCACTAAGCCAGCCCATTTCCAAACCCTGGCAGCGCACGTCCATCCACCGCTCACGATACGCCACAAGGCGATTAAACTCCTTGAGAATCTTCCACAGAACCGGCAAGAGTCCCAGGACGATAGCGAGCACCGTCGCGATGATGATGCGGACGCGAGCGTCGTCCGTCCTGTCCGTCCCGTTCACGACCGCGCGTCGCGACGCGGTGCGCGCGTTCGTCGTGGTCACCTGACCCGCGTCGTACAGGCGTAGCAGACGGAGGAGGCTGAGATCCTGTAGTGCGGAGTACACACCCGTAAAGTGAGGCCGCGGGGCGGAGTCGGCGAGGCAAGGTGTGGTGACCATGTACAGAGGGAGGAAACCTGCGAGTGCGAGGACCGTCCAGCCGGCCGCGATCAGAGTACAAATCCATAGAACGCGTTGGCTGAGTTGTTCGTCGGAGGGGAAGAGTAAGGCGTCCTTCGCGGGTGACCGGCCTGCGTCAGACACGTCTGAAGGAAGGGATGGGACGAGGGGAACGTGAGGGAAGAGGAACGCCCAGAAGGAGCGACCTAACGGCTTGGGGCGGAAACTGCGACGCATCAAATGAGTCTCGCGGACGAGGCGAGGCATGGATACTCACCTCTGTTGCACAAACCATTCTCGAAGACCATACAGTTGTCGATAGCGAGGACGTAGAATAGCAAACAACAACTATGAGAGCACAGACCCGGTCAGTCGCGTTCCGACAGACTCTCACCGCATACGCCATATACTGCGACTCACCCATACTAATAAGCCAATAACTGAAGGAACAACAACGGCAGCCAGCAGACCCCACGAGTACGCGTCCAGCCCGTCGCCGACGCAGACTGGTTCTACCAGTGCGACGACATGCGCAGTTTGCGTGTCTGGGGCCGCGGTGACGACCTGCGAGGAGGTAACTGTGAGTTGGTAATAGGAAGTAAATGTCGTAGAAGGATCGGAGACGGTGATCGGGACAGAGGTAGTGAATGTAGTGAGGTCAGAAGTGGGAACTACAGATCCGGAGGTTGTGGCGCTGGGAGGTATGGGAGAGTTCGGCGTCGAGCTACCCGAGGTCGCTGTCGCCGATAGTCTAGATGAGGAGGGTATCGCTGAAGAGTCCGTAGACGGAGATGAAGGAGTTACGGAGGACTGGGATGTCTGCGTGGGTAGGAAGGTGGAGCCGTCTGAGGTCGACCACCACTGGTTTTGGGGGGTGTTTGACATGGAGAAGGTATCGTCATGAACTTGTCGTCGCAGTCGTTTTGGTAAATGAGAGGGCAAGGGCGTAGAGAGGGTCGTCATGTGTGCCCCGAGGGACAGGGCGTGGTATACGGATAAGATACAAGCAGGGAGTACAAGCCGGCGTCGCCAAGGACGAGCGCAGACGACTGTAGAACACTCGAACCCATTTCTCCTCCAACATCCTTGCCGCTTTCGGAAATTCTTACACGCCCATCACTCCCTTCCCAGGCCTTCCGCATGCTCCCCTCCTCCTCCCATCCACTGATCCAGACAAGAACCAGTCTGGCGTAGCTATGGCGGCGCTGGCAGCGGTGGTCTGGTCGCGCGCTCGAGTGCAAGCGATAAGAAATAGAATATTCACCGGTAAACGAGGCGTGATATACAGACGGCAGCAGCAAGCGAAGAAATGACGAAATGCAAAGGAAATGAGCGTGTGTATGGACGTCTCCACGGAAGCCTATTTACAGTAGTGATCTAGGTTACGGTGAGCTTCATCCACTGCTAATCGCCGCTGGTGGTAGAGAACTCACCTCCGGGACCGACGAAGAAGCGAAGCACAGAGAGACGGCGGAGACGCATGCTATGACTGCACGCTCTGAGTCTCAGTGATGATGATCGTGCCGTCTTTGTGCGTGAGGACCCTGCTCGCAGCGCCCTTCACCCACGGAGGTGCATCGTCAGCGACGACCGGCGAGGGCGGCCCTTTCTTCTGTTTCCGCTCCTTCTGACCTTTGGCTCCAGAGATAGCGGTGGTCGAAGAGTCGCCGTCAAGGACTTTCTGCTTGCTAGGAATGCAACCCATCTATCACGCGACGTTCAGTTCGAGTTTGTCGCGGCGGGTGCGCAGAGATCCACTACTGACCGTGACGGCGACCTAGGACCAAGAGGGGGAGGATGTAAAGGGGTGTCAATCACTCACCGACGCGTTATTTGAAGAGATCCCCGCGATTCGTTGCGAGGGCAGCATGATCTACGATCGAAATGGTGCGGGCTGATGCAGATGCCCTTCAAGTTGACTGGCGGTGCCAGTGCAACCGCAGCGCCCTCATCCTGACCTGGCTACGCCGCTAAACGAGGACGTGGCTGATCAGAAGCATGAGACGGTCGCGAGGTGTTGCAGCAATTCATGCGCCATCGCGGCCAATCATTATGCGGCGGAGGTGTTCCGTTCATAACATTCGCGGGGACCGGGCGACGGGGTGTGGTCGTCGTGGCGGAAAGCGTCGAGCGGGCGCTTAGAGACTTGAGCCGCCACCAGCGCGTCCTGCTGTTGCAGTGATGGCTCCACGTGGCCGTGCTCTACGTATGGGCGCCTACGCGTGCCCACTGCGTCTCGTATCGTGTTCCTGGACTCCGACTGCGCTGCCTCTCTCTTCAATCAGCCGCGTAAACGAGTAGCTCATTGAGGCTGCCAACATGGCGAGTAGCGCACTCAAACAGGTTTGTGGAATCATCGTAGACTATTATACAGCGTACTGAAGCTACTGTCACAGGCGAGTGCAGCACCGCCCACTCTCCAGGAGTCCCAGACCAATGCACTCTTGACTCTCCTCAACCTCAACAACCCTGTGGAACCTCACAATAACCCCTTGCAAGCCTCGAGCAAAGGTCCCTCTTCTCTAAAGGTTACGGCGCCGTCAGGTCCTCCAGTCTGGAAGATCCTTGTCTTGGACCAGCATACCAAGGACGTGCTCGCTACCGTACTCCGCGTTCAGGATCTGCGTGATGTGGGCGTAACGCTGCATGTGTGCGTCCCCTTCAGTTCTGTGTATGAGTTCATCCCATCTTACCAATCTGTAGCCAACTGCACTCGAATCGCCCACCACTGCCCGATGTCCCTGCGGTGTACTTCGTCTCTCCTACGCTCACCAACATCCGGCGAATAGCACAGGACCTCGAGAAGGGCCTCTACGAATCCTTCCATCTCAACTTCGTAGAGCCTCTCTCACGAGCACTCCTGGAAGAGCTTGCGGCCGCGGTAGCGAAGGACGGAACCAGCGAACTCGTCGAACAGGTGCGCACTTGCTGCTGGAATGTGCTACACGCAGATTTCGCTGACCACTATGTGACTACAGGTGCTTGACCAATACCTCTCCTTCATCGCCCCTTCTCCTTCCCTCTTCTCCCTCCTACCTCCGGTTAATGCACCATCCGCGTCAACACCCAATGCGGTGCCAGGCCCCTCGGCACCTTCAGTCCCCCACTCGACCTACGCCGTCCTCAATTCGCCTGCATCTACCGAGCAGCAAATCGAGGAGGAGATTGAGCGAGTCGCGACTGGGCTGTTCAGCGTCGTCGTAACGATGGGTACGAGATTCCCTGCAGAATCATTGGTGCATTCTCCTGGTTGCTGAAACCGCATACAGGCCACGTCCCAATCATCCGCGCTCCTAGAGGGAACGCGGCTGAGATGATTGCGAAGAGATTGGAGCAGAAGATCCGGGACGCTATACTATCCTCAGCACGGTCACACACATCCTCGCTATTTGCGCAAGACGCGTCGGGATTGTCAAATCTCCAACGGCCTCGTAAGTCGCAGCCTGACCTCGTTCCTCACCTTCCTGATATGGAGCATGGTGATAGTACTCCTCATCCTCGACCGCAATATCGACCTCGTACCCATGCTCTCACACGGATGGACATACCAGGCTCTCGCATCTGACTGCCTGGAAATGAAGCTCAATCGCGTCGTAGTCGCCCAACCCCAGAAACGCTCCTACGACCTCGACTCCAAGGACTTCTTCTGGGCCAAGAATGCCTCGAACCCCTTCCCGCAGGTCGCAGAGGACATCGACGTGGAGCTCAACAGATATAAGCAGGACGCGGCGGAGATTACGCGCTCTACAGGCGTGAGCGACGTCAACGACATCGCCCAAATGTCTGTACTTCCAAGACACTGCCTATAGTTTATGGACCGACTGACATGGTCGATGTGCTACAGGGATCTGTCGGCGAACGCTGCGCACTTGAAGACCGCTATTACCCAGCTCCCCGAACTGACCGCCCGCAAGGCCGTCCTGGATACCCACATGAACATCGCGACGGCGCTCCTCGAAGAGATCAAGAAGCGCGGGCTCGACGAACTCTTCAGCACAGAAGAGGCCATCAACAAGCAGACCGCCCAAGCCATCCTCGAGTTCCTCCGCAACCCCAAAGCGGACGTGCATCCGACGCCGGTCGACAAGCTCCGTCTGGTGCTCGTGTGGTACCTCTCCGTCCCGGACAGCGCTATTTCGCGCGAGGATGTCGCTGAGCTGGAGAAGGAGCTCAAGGCGGCTGGCGCGGACGTCGCTGCGTTCGAATATGTGCGCCGGACGAGGGAGATTTCGAAGATGACCGCACCCAGCGCGTTGGGCGGGTCGTCCACACCGGTTCCTGGCGCGAGCACGCCTGGTGGAGAGCTGTTCAAGGGCTTCAGCGCGCTGAGCAACAGGGTACGTGTCGGCTTCCCTGCTGCATTGCATCACAAAACATTGGTTCTGACATGCCGCTCTGCAGCTGACAGACCGGCTGAAAGACGGCGGTCTTGAGAACCTCATCTCCGGAGTGAAGAACTTCCTCCCCGCGAACAAGCTCCTCCCCGTCACCCGCCTCACCGGAGGCGCTCATGGACCCCTCCGCGGCGTCGAACCAGTCCCTGCAAGAGACAGACGACTACATCTTCCTCGACCCGCGCGCGCCGCGCAACCCGAATGCAGGCCTCGGCATCTCCGGGGTAGGTGCCCCAAGCGGCGCGGGCGGAGGCAGCGGGCGCTCGCGGCGGATGGCCTTCTCGGAAGGTATCGTGTTCGTGGTAGGCGGCGCTGGGTACGTCGAGTACGGGAACCTGGAGGAGTGGGCGAAGAAGACGGGCAAGCGGGTGACTTATGGCGGTACCGAGATCGTCGACCCTGGAGGATTTGTGCGCGTGCTCGAGAGCCTCGGCAAGGCTTCTAGTTAGGCGTAGGCAGTATATATACCGGTTCCATCATTCAGTTCTCTGCAGCGGGCTGGCCCTTCAGGAGGACGGCACAATAATACTCATCTGGGCTTTGACACGATGCTCTGAGCAGAGTGGATGGTAGAGTAGTAGATACAAGTAAATGCTAAAACATGGTACAATTGCGGTAAGGTACAGACGGAAGCCACGATCCTTTACTTGCGGTTGTTCTGACGCGATGCCAGGATCTGCACAAGTCGGATGCTGGAGAGCATATTAGCGATTTATACTCTTCAAGACAAGTCGACCATACTCACAAGATGTTGATCATGTCAAGCTCGAGACCAATGGACTCCTTGAGCGGGTCCCGAGGGATCCGGCCCTGCTCAGCCAAACGCGCATTGTGGAGGATCTTCTGCGTGCTGTACGAGTACAAGTGAGTCGCAGAACAATTCAGGGGTCGCAACATACTTACTCGTAAAGAACAAAGCCAGAGAAGACAGCAAGACCACCGTAGAGCGAGATAGCCTCAGAGATGGCAAGACCGCGCAGACCGAGAGGAAGAGCCATAGGAGCGAGCGAGCTCAGCGCAACGACCGTGACACCAGCAAGAAGAGGGCCGCCCATGTACAGGTACGTATCGTTCCTGTGATGCATGTCAGCGCATGCCATTGTGAAGGGATGATCATTGGCACTCACTTGGCGGTAGCACCGACGTAGGACAGGGAGCCGACAACCCCGCAGGTGTAGAGCGCCGCGCGAGAAAGGATGGCCGGGCTCAGGAAGAACAGCGGGCTAAGAGTCGCCGCTTGACACGCGTTGAAGCCCTGCTCTCAGTCAGTACCTTCGCTGCTTGGATGGAATGTGCAGGCGAGCTCACCAGCCAGAAGGCGTGCTTCAACACCTTGTTCTCAGGGGAGGTGTACATGGCACCCATCATCGTACCGATGGACCCAACCAAGCTGACACCCAGAACGAGCCAGGGGTTCGCGGACATGACCCGGAAGGCAAAGCCGTTCTTGAACATGGCACGAGCGGCGAGCGCGGTGATCGCGAGGCCTCCACCGGTATATTGGAAGCTCTCGTGCAGGTAGGACCGTTCGGCAGGGGAAAGCGCATCTCGCGTCTCCCGGTTGAGGAACAAATTTACGCCCACAATGGTACCTGCAACAGTCGCCTACGATGCATTAGCTATAGGGTCCCGCCGGCAGCCACGGGGCGAGCGAACGTACTGCAGTGATCCCGAAGCGCTTCCAGGCCTCGGCCTGACTTGGCCTGACCACAGGGGTAGCATCGGTGATGAGCGTGCGGGATTGCTGGGCAAAGCCAGGACGTGAAAGAGGGGAACGCTTGAAGGAGGAGAATATGTTCGACCGGAAACTGCTGTAAAGTCTGAAAGAGGACATCTGCGGATTCCGAGCCGCCTGGAAGCACGGGCTCGCCATTGGGCGGACGGCGGAGACGAAGCTCACGCGCAACATGGTGTACAAGTTGGTCTGAAGAGAAAGGGGAACGAGTGAGAGTAGCAGACGAAAGCGAGGATGTGCAAGTACGGAGACAAGCTTGGTGAAGCTCGGCCTGGCTGGACAAGGCGGCGATGACATACGCGCGTTTGGCCGGCGCGGATCACGTCACGTCTCTTCCCGACCTCTCCAGAAGCGCCGATTTCAGCGACCTGGTGAAAACACATGTACGGCCATGTTCGACAAAACATACATACTGTACACGCTTACTACTACTACTGAGAACATGAACATAGGTGAGGAATAAATACAACAACGGAGGAGGGCAACAGCCGTGAACCTGAGTAGTAAGTCGAAATTATAGGAAGCGTAGTATACCATCGAAAGTCCCGGTCGCCAAACTACTGTAGTTCGGGTATTCGAGTCAAGTCTGCGACCCCGACCGCACGGTTTTCCAAGGCCATGGCTATTCTGTTCAGGTTGCCCGCCTTCTGCCACGAGAGCTCGAAAATGCCGCGCTTGCCTGTACAGTACGACCACTTCTTCTGTTTCGACTAACGGGGCCGTCAGCAAGGTATAAATCCAGCAGTGACAACGTCCTACTAACCTCCACCTCATATACATACATCCACCCATCTCCACCGGCAGTGGCAAAATGTCGACCATCGGGGCTGAAGGCCAGATTATACACATGGCTCTTGTGGTCGTGGAATACCCGCAGACATTGTCCAGTCACGCTATCCCATAGTCGGGCTGTCTGGTCGAACGACGTTCTATAGCTTTGAAGTCAGTTATTGACAAGCGAGCTACGGTAGGGAGTGTACCGACGTGACAAGGAGTTCGTGGTGTCCACTGGCAGTATACGGCGACCAGGCGAGATTGCTGACTTGAAGCTTATGACCCGACAAAAGAACGACCTGGTCATCGTGCGGTCGGGAGTGTACGATGTCCTCGATGTTCCATACGCGAGCAGTCTTGTCATCTGAGCAGGACGCTATACGTGTTCTGCTGGGGTTGGCTCTCAGTTGGTTGACCTCGCTTCTATGTCCGCTATGACTTGCTATGAGAGGCTGACCAAAACGCCGTACACAACGCAGCATACCTGAGGCTCTTCAACGGTTTCGGGTTGTCAACGTGCATGATTTGAATCAAGCCATCTGAGCCGCTAGTGGCGAACTCAGATTCCGACAACCAGTCGACGTCAAGACAACATTCTGCTCGAGAATGTTAGCGGATATGCATCGTAGTGAAACAGAGCACACACTTTGGTGAGCGACATATTGTCGATGTAGCCGCTTTCCTTGTACATCCCATATGCAAGCTGAACCATCCAGACTGGCAGTAGCGAGCCAGCGACCTGCCGGTGAGAAACGTGCAGCGAATATAGGCCCCTTCTCAACACATAGTCAGTAGCAGCTTCCACGCTATGCGGAACAGGACTTACATCATGCTGCGTGTGCATGAAGTACACGTTTCCATTTTTGTCGCACACACGTAGCACCGAGTCGTAACAACCTATGGCGAGAAGAGAGCCGTCGGGAGACCAATCCAGGGAGGTGAGATCTGCTTGGTCGTCCTTGGGAGGATAAGCGCATCTTGTAGGCGGTTCGATCTCTGTATGTATGTCTCCGTTTGGATCCGGTCCAGGAAGGTTCCATAAATGAACTACGCTATCTCTTGAACTAGAGCAAACATGATGAGCATGCAGTGCGGACTCGCAAAGCGGATGGACATTACCCAGAAGCGAGCATTGAATTGTTGACAGGATTCCACGCGCAAACGAATACCTAGACAACACGCCTAAGTTATACAGCTTGTATGTGAGAAGTGACAGACGGACCTCAGTCTTGTGTGCCTTCAACAATTGTACTGGCGCGTCCTCAGACTCCTTGTCGTTGTGCTCGGGGAGGGGCACATTGGCAGGCTTACTGGCAGGAAGCTCTGTGATGCCGTCTGCACCATCAGAGCTGGCGGATGGTGGATGGGGATTGCCAGACAGGGCTTGAAGAAGAAACGGGTCGGTCTATTGTACGTGACCTTGATACATAGCATGAGCAACCTACGTTCTACAGAAGGTCCTGGCCTCGACTCTACGTCTATCTCAACAGGCGAGCTCGTTTTCGCCCGTTTCTCCTTGGGAGGCTCATCCAATGTTGGGGTCCCACTAGCCTTTCGCTTGAGCGCATTCTCGGAAGAAGAGGGCTTGCTCTGCGGCAATGCACCGCCATTGGAAACACGGTCAACGGTAGATGCAGGTACTAGAGGAAGAGGAGGAGGAGGAGGAGCAAGCTGAGGAGATGCGGAGCAGACATGTCGTTCGAGGATGTTGAACGGGTTTCGACAAGAGAGGGTCATGTTGTCGCCCTTCCAATGTGCTTCAACCTCGGAGAATAGCAGCGCCTTGCTGAGAAGTTCTACGAGCTCGCCTCGTGGCACATGTTTCCTAAAGTGAGGGGAATGCTCAAGATGAGATTCCGCACGCAGCACAAATGCGCTGTGTTGGAAACCTGGATAACGCTCAGTATAGCTGGAACAGAGGCAGAGGGTCCGCAGCCACCACACACCGGAGTCCTTGAAGTACGCATATATCAGGCAATTCACCTCGTCGGCTGTTATCTGAAGCGGGTCGACCATAGCGATTGCATAGACGGAAGATAAGGAGTGCGCAACGAGGGAGGACACAATGGAACCAGAGACAAAGGTGAACTCTGCGAAATTCAGTCCCAACCACCCTGGCCTGGTGGCGTGAGAACCGGTTGTTGAGGCGGCGACTGTCGGAATCTGAAGGGGATACTTATCTGAGATTGCCTCGGTCACCAACCACGGGAGATAAGATAAGCCTTGGGACGCGGGCTGTAATATGTAGATCGAGTGCGGGGTCAGCGATGATGCTGCTTTCTCAGCGGCGCCGGTCGGAAGTAGCACTTGCAGCACTCTCTCACACTCCCTCGACGTCCTCCTCGACGACTCTGCTTGTGAGCGCACCATGGACAACGGCGACCAGGCAGAGAATACTCAGGGAGAGGCTCACTACTCTCAAAGCGGCTTGCAAGAGATATTGTCAGGGGGCGATGCTTCCAGCCGGGAGAGGTTGCAGCGGATTACTGGACGGTAATACGCGCTCTCTATCCGCTCTAGAGCTCTCAGTCTCATCGTCGGTATTCATGCAGCCATACTAGAACTCCAGGGTGTACAAACCGTCGGCAACGATGGCGAACGCATATCCGCCACCCTCACCATTGACGACTTGCAACGTCTCATGCAACTCTTTGGTGCCGGAACCGGCGGAAGCAGAAGTGTCGAACTTGTCACAAATGAAGAAGACGATGAAGAGAACGACGCTGACTATGTGGACGAAGAGGAGGACGATGATGATGACGTTGATTACTGGAGTACCGGTACCCATACCCATTGGGATCGCACAAGAGACTGGTGGCCAAAGATAACAGAGCCCCAGGAGGAGGGCATGTCGCTCCTGATGAGCGGAGAGTTCGGACGGGTGCAGCATCAGCTCAAGTCGAGGAGCGGGTATAAAAACGTGGCTCGCAATCTGCTCAACAGGTCGACAAGTGCAAGACCGACCTACAGAGAAGACATCACAAGTGTGCGTTCGAAGGTTGCATTAATGATCGCTTTGCCTGATATCAAGTAGGACATCCTGCCGAATTCCAGCGGGACAGCGGTGGCCGCATATCCGGCGAATGCTTATGTCGGACAATTCTCATCCGGTATGTTTCGTATGAGCTCCTCCTCTGGACGTTTGTTGAAGATCGTCTGGCAGATTCTGCCTTTTACTATACCTGCGTCAGGAGTAAGTTTTCTTCTGGCTCAATCTTCGGTCAGCAAAGCTCATTCATGTCTTTCAGACTTCCGCCTCCATGTATACGACATGAAGGCCCCATTCAGGCAACAATCGCCAGCAAGGCCTCAACGGCAAGAATTCGATGATGGTCACACTACCACCATGCAGGTCATCAAGACCATTCAGGCAGCGCCGGGCCGTTGGACTATCACCGACTCTCACCTTAGTCCTGACAACCAACGGCAAGTCGTCTTCCCATACGCCGTTTCTCATCAGATGCTCATGTCGAGGCAATCAGAATGATATACGCTTCAATAGTGAGGATCTCGCTTATGCCCACAGAATCTCCTTGACCCTTCTTCCAAACTCCAGTCTAGCACAGTATACATGACTTCCACGTTGGATTCCTCGACAGAGCAGATACCCATATCTTTCAGAGACCCAGCACCACAACGTGGACGGCGAGGCCTGTACTCGTTCGATGACGAGGATCAGTTTGGCATATGGAGCTGCAAATTCTCCGCGGATGGCAAGGAGGTAATCGCTGGCGGAAGTAGTATGATCTTCGGTACGTTTTTTCGCAGATGTTTACAAACTAAACACTCACACTCGACTAGTTTACGACCTCATCGCGGATAAGCGGACAGTGAAGATCGCTGGCCATACAGATGATGTCAACAGTTGCTGTTGGGCGGATACTGCGTCCGGTAACGTCCTCATTAGCGCATCAGATGATACTTTCGTCAAAGTCTGGTATGTGTATTGAATGCGTCTAAAAACTCTCACTAATGCTCAGTGTAGGGACCGTCGATCTTTGGCCGCGACAAGGAAACCATCCGGTGTCCTCATTGGGCATACGGAGGGTATCACATACGTCTCCGCCAAGGGTGACGGCCGATATGTCATATCAAATGGGAAGGATCAAATACTCCGCCTTTGGGACCTTCGCATGATGAGGAGTGATAGCGAGTTTGAAAGCGTGGCCAAACAGAACTACGGCATTCCACACTTCGACTATCGAGGAGAGAACTACCCACGCCCGCGTTACAAGGCCCATCCCCTGGACTTGCAGCGTCATGAAGTTCACGGGCCACGAAGTTTTGCGCACTCTCATCCGCTGTCACTTTAGTCCTGCAGAGACCACAGGTCAACAGTACATCTACTCAGGCTCCTCGGACGGCCGAATTCATGTGAGTTACACGCATCTCATCGGCCTCTCGGCGCTCTGTGGCTTATGCATCTTGTAGATCTGGTCACTAGACGGCCGAGTGGTCGAAGGTGCTGGATCGCTCATACACCCTCCCAATGGCCCTCGATCCCTCTGGACCTGACCCTACGGATATTACTCCTGCACGCGTAAGACCATGCGTCCGAGATGTCAGCTGGCATTCACAAGTAAGCCTCGGCTTCGGTATTATTTACTGGATAGCAAGTCTGACGCTCAGCGATTGTAGCAACCGATCCTCATGAGTACGGGGTGGCTCGGTCGCCGATGGGGTCTGTCCGAGGGTAGTGTCATTGCACGGCACGAGGTGAGGGAGAGCACAATATACCTGTCGAAGTCGCTGCTTACTGTGATCTTTAGTTCAAAGGCCTGTCGAAACTGAGAGGTGGCCTGGAGGACTGGGTAGCAAAGGAAAGGGCTGAACGCGCTGAACGAGCTCAGCGGCGTGCGTCAGGGCAGCGTGGTATGCCCGGCGCCTTCGATACCGGGGATGCATTCGACGACATGGACACGTCCGATGGGGAGTATGTTCCTGATGACGATGACGAGTGAGAGCTCTGAACCGGAGGTCTTGAGGACGTCTTGCCAATCCGCTCAAGGTGCTGTACCTAGCCGTGTCACGCCGAGGATTTGTATTATGGAAGATTTGTATTGCTACCGTACCGCCCTTAATCTGAATCCGGATAGACTGTCTGAAAGGCTCTACGCATACGTACACTTGAGGCTGACTTGGCGCGGAACTGTGGCTGTACATCGCACTCTCGTCCTGCCTCCATCTACTCAAATCATAGGAACTGCGCGTCCACAGTGCCACACAATGGTTATAACGGGTGAAGAGGAGCTCAAGACGGAGGAGAAGTTTGACGACAGCATCCCGCCTTTGAGTGTCGAACTGAAGTCATATGGCTTTCCCCATGGATATTTCATGCTAAGGTGCATCGGAGCTGCGCGGATTCTCGATGTCGCTCGAGGGTCCATTGAGGACGGCACCGATGTAATCCTTTGGCCTCCTACAGATAGCTCTCAAGTCGAATGTGAGAGCATCAGTCTCTACGTTAGATGCTATACTGACAGGACCGTTGTACTAGCCATGAGGAGGCCGGAATCTAACAATCAGGTATATCGCACTATTAGTATAGAATGCAAATGTTCTTGCATTGAATGCAGCGTATCATAGGTATTCTTCATCGACACATCGGGGGCATTGTCCTCTAGACATTCCGGACATGCAAGTTGACGTCGAGAGTACGTGAATCGCAAGCACCACGCTCTTGTATGCTCATGTCCTCTTACAGGAGAGAAACTCGTCCTGCGCCACCGGAGGCCCATTTCACACCCCTTTCCGAACGCGTACTCGCACCCGCTGCCCCGCTTCGTCTACCATCATGAGACGAAGGAGATCACCATCGTATTCGGCAGTGGCCCATCCGATCCCGCTTCGCGAAGGAACAGCAGTTCCAGTACGCGGAAAGAGAAGACGTACTACCTCACGTCCGTTCCTGTCCGCAGGCCACCCTCCCTCATGACGAATGCCTCAAATATGCTGAACACGGCCATCGCCGCTCCTCTTGCGTTCTTCGGAGGCAAAGGAGGCTCCAATGCCACTCCTGAGCAAGTGTTCGATGGCGAGATCGACCTGACGGAGAACGAGATCGCAGAGCAAGACAGGAACGAGGCCGAGGAGATTGACGACTCCATCGACGCTCTTCGTCCCTGTGAAGGTCATCGCGCTGACGGCCGAAGAAGCGGGGAACGCGAGCGAGCAGGCAAAGTTGCGACGCCAGTGGGAGATACTGCCTCTGCGGATCTCGAAGCACCGGACGGGAATGCCCTCTCAGTGAGAGCGAGAAGTTGGATCGGTTCTCCCTTGTTTGTGATTCTGTGTTATGTCGGTCGGATCAGTCTGTACTATGATATCCCAGCCTTGATTAGTTGCTGGGCCTCAATTGTGTACCAGAAGCTTGAATGCCTTTGGTGTCTGGACGTCATTCTGCTTTGAGTACGCAGGTCGCAACTCGGACCAGCCAGGGAGCTGCCAGTGCAGGAGACGCGTTGTGTCATCTGACTGGGGTGAGCGCTCACGTGCCAGAAACGCGCCCGACCACACGCTGCGGGAGTCCGTCGGCTGCCGCTTGCAAGTGTTTCCTATCGACTGCTCGAGAAGATAAGTCGTCTGCCATATACATTCGATGGTTCCACACCATGCCGCATGCCCAGCCAGTATATAAATCGTTGCGCATTGGCGCAATGGCCAAGCTCGACCGAACGGCCCCTACAGCCCATACTAACCTCAACTTCACGATGTTCAGGTTGCTTCCTATCGTGCTCTTGGTCGTCCTTGCCAACTCGCGGGCGGCACGGTCTCACCGTCACGGGCACCACCACCATGACCAAGTTCCGCTTGCGGACATCCATGACTTCACGAAATCGAACGGAGACGGGTCAACTTGGCTCGAGAAGTACGGAAAACAGATCGACCAGCCCTTCACCGGACCTCTCTCCTTCTCCCACCTCCCATACTCGCGGTGTCTGGAGGATGAGAGCGCGGAGTTTGACATCGCAGTCTTGGGCATGCCGTTTGATACCGCCGTCACCTACCGGCCAGGAGCGCGGTTCGGACCCTATGCGATTCGTTCTGGCAGCAGACGGCAGCGCGAGACTCGGGGCTACACTCTCTCCTGGCATAACAATCCATACGAGCTCGGCTCGAAGATCATGGACTGCGGGGATGTGTGTAGTGCGCCATCTGCTCTGGACAATGTGGTCGCTGACATCGGGACTTTGTTTTACAGGTACCCGTCAGCCCATTCGACAACGCCTTGGCGGTGGACCAGATGGAGGTGGCGTATTCTACGCTCCTCGCGCGCTCAGTGGCTAGCAATGATTCGTCGGGCTCCTCTTCGGTCACGCAGCGCTTCTCAAAGGACGGCAAGCAGCACCCTCGCATAGTCAGGTGAGCCACACGACGCCCAAGAGGCTCGCATCGCTGACTCGGCGGGGCCTTCCCAGCTTGGGAGGCGACCACACCATCGTACTGCCAATCCTGCGCTCGCTGAACAAGGTGTATGGACCCGTCTCTGTCATCCACTTTGACGCGCACTTGGATACTTGGCCCGCGTACCCGGGCACCAGCACGGACCAGTCCAGGGTCACGCATGGCACCTTCTTCTACCTAGCTAATGAGGAGGGGCTCATGACCAACACAAGCATCCACGCTGGCATTCGGTGCAAGCTGACTGTGCGTCTCCCAGCGTCCCCCAGCTCAAGCACTTATTGAGCAGGTTCGAGGACTGACTTGCGTCTACAGGGAATGGCAGACATCGAGAACGACGTGTCTGTCGGCTTCCGAACTCATCTCGACGGACGATATCGACGACTTATGGCGTGGCGGCCATCATCAAACGCATCCGCGACCGTGTCGGCGACTCGCCCGTCTATTTGAGGTACGTCGTGTAAAGACGTCGCGGAAGCGACCTCCCTGACTGTCTTGCGAATCAGCTTGGATATCGACGTAATCGACCCTGGACTCGCACCCGCCACTGGCACGCCTGAGGCGGGAGGATGGACGACCCGCGAGGTGAAGCGCATCATCCGCGGTCTTGCAGGACTCAACTTCGTGTAGGTGTAGTCATCATGTCTGCAAGTACTCACTCGCTGATTGGCTCGATGCAGCGGCGCGGACATCGTCGAGGTTTCGCCTGCGTACGACAACGGTTCGTGTCCCTTATTCATGAATCCTAGCGAGACTTAGTCTGAAAATCTCCAACAGCTGAAATCACCGGTATCGCGGCTGCAGACATCGTTCACGACTTCCTGTCGATGCTGCTCTCCTCAGCGCCCCCAGCCCCGCACAGCATGTGGGGCCCCGCAAAAGACGAGCTCTGAGAAGCTCATAGACAGCGCGCGATGGATCAGGCAGGACCTGGAGGTATCTCGGATATACGGTCTCTGTATTGCATCGACAGTGCGTCTGTTGTACATCCATACAAAGTGAACGAACGGCCCCAGGTCGGATGAATAATTACGGGATAGAGTACCGAGCATACTCAAGAAGTGCGTGTCCGTCGTGACAGAAAAGGTGGTCAACGAGAAGAAAAAGAGGTAGAGATGTCCGTAACGGCCGCAGGGATACATCGTGAAAGTCAATCATAGCATCAAGGGCCCACTAATGCTTCGCGCTCCACTGCCCAGGCGGCTGCGCAGTCGCAGCGTCGTACATCGGCGGCGCCTCCTCTGGTTCAGGCTCTTCGTGCATCGGCGACTGCATGATGGGTGACGGCATTGAATGCGCGGGGTTCGGGTCTCGCGGTCCCCTCGGGCTCGTCGGCTGGGGCATCCCAGGCGCCTGCTGCACAGAGGTGTTGATCGGCGCCGGAGCGGTCGCCGTGTACGCTACTCGATGTGCTGTACGTTGATGGTGCGCTCGGCGCAGGCGACGGTCCGCTGTAGTGGGGGTATGTTGAGGACGCGACGTCCATGGCGGGGACGACGTTCGAGCCGTACCCGCCGCCACCGAGCGTGTAGTTGCGTTCAGGCGGTGCGAGTGCGGGCGAGTACTGTCCTGGGGCACGGTACGGGTTTGTAGATCCACCGCTGGGTGGTGGCGATGAAGAGCCAGCTCCGGGGTGCATATACGCGGTGGTGTTGTAGGCGTCAGGGCTGAAAGCGGTCTGAGGGCATCGGAGGCTGCGCAGCAAACGGATCAGCAGCAGCGGTGGCGTTGTACTCCGAGGGGTATTGCTGGTGCGACATAGCCGAATGGTCTGCGACCCAGTGTGTAAGCTGTGATAATGCTGTTCAACCACAGATAGACTCACATGATGTGCCGCGCGCAGGGTGGTTGTAAGACGCAGTGGTGGGCTGTTGCTGATGTCCGTACTGTGCATAGGGGGCGGCCGTAGAGAGGTAAGATCCAGCAGCGGCCGCGCCAACCGCTGCAGGTGCTGCTCCCGCAGGTAGGGCATAAGGATCACTGTAACCCGTCGACGGGCCCTGAGTGTGCTGACTACCCTGGCGCGCGGGAGTAGGGTAGGTCGTCTGCGCCTGAGCAGGAGCATTGTAGTATGCGTCCACCGCGCGCGTTCCTGGTGCAGCTTGAGCATACCCACCCGCATACCTCGGTTGAGTCTGGCTCGGTTGCCGAGAGTAAGCAGCGGTGCCAGCGCCGAAGCCAGCGCTACCCGCCGACGGCTGTTGCGGGTGATACGGCAGCACCTGATCGCCATCCTCCACAAATTGCTCATCAGACTTCGAAGTGAGCGGTTGGCGCTCGTGCTCCTGGAATGCGGGCAGCCCGACCTCGGGCTTGCCAGCGAGCTGGCGGGCCTTGCGGTCGGCCTCGGCCTTGACAGCCTCCAGACGCATCTGCTCGGCGTAGCCGTTGTCGGGACCAGGTCGGTTGAGCTCCCTGTCGAAGCCTTTGGGCCGGCGTCTGATACAGCATCTGCCGAGGCCGTAGAAGCAGCCAGCGAAGAAGAGCAGGAGAAACGCGGCGAGCGTCAGCCAGATGGAAATTCCCATCTCGGCGTGGCCACCCTCGACGTCGTTCACGCGTGTCTTGGTGAGGAAGAAGAGGACGAGGTCAAAGATGAAGGCAACCAAGGCGACAGTTGCGGAGAATCCGGATACGCAGGTGCTGCAGTAGGTCATGGACATCTCACGGACGTGGGCGAGCAGGCCGAACACGGCGGAGATGCCCGCCAGAACGAGAGCGACGATGTGGAGGAACGAGCGCATAGGTGATCCATTTGACGAGGACGGTGGGGATTTTGATGGGAGTGTTGTCACCAAGAAGGGCATTCACATCTAGTGGAGCAAGGTTGTAGGGAGATGCTAAGAAACATGCTATTGGGATAGACTCACCGAGTTGGTATCCTACGGAGGGTTTCGAACATGTCGTACCGCTCGGAAGGGTCAAGCAATAGCCAAGCGTCCCAAACACAATGGATTCGGTCTGGCCACTGATGGTGACTGAAGCCTTGAGGAAAAAGACGGACTTGATGATAGGAACGTTGAATGAAACCACCGCTAGAAGAGCTGTCGCGATGAGGGTGACCAGGAAGCCAGGGGTTGCTGGACGCAAGCAGCCCATCGTTCAGGCAAAGATAGACGATGGGCGAAGAAGGGAAGGAGGGCGATACGAAGGGGAGAGGAGAGAGGAGATGAGAGATGGGAAGGAAGACGCCGTGGTGGTGAGTGGGAGGAGGTCTCTAAGTGAGGCAGTGTCGCATAAGGACTTGCAGTGCTGGAGTAAGTACCGTGACCCTAGGTGGCCATCTGCATGTATACAGTGCTCTACTCTTCCTCTCCGCGCGTCTCGGTGTATGTTCACCGTCTCTCTGCATGCGCCGCAGTCCACTCGCTCGTCATCCTACCCCGACGGCCCCCTCCTTTGCCAATCCTTTGCATATTACCCGTCCTCCACGCTGCACCGCCCAGCCGTAAACAACACACTGCGCCAAGTTCTTCCGATGCCGAGCTTGCCGTCCGCCCATCCTTGTCTTCAACCGCATCCCACAGAGTCGCGAACGCAACCGTTGTCACCTATTCTACACCCATATAATGATGTTACAACCCCGGTTCGGGTCACAGAGGTGATTGGCCCGACCCCGCTGCCATCTCCCACCACAGTACATGATAGCCTTCTATCAGCTGTCCTGCGCTCGTCACCCTCCTGATCGCGACCGTGTTGCCTATCCTGAACCCCAGCTTTTCTAGCACCCGCACGCTCGTCCAGTTGCCAACGATCGTCTCTGCCCGCATATGGCGCGCCTTCATGCGTGGGATTGCCCATACTTGCATGAGCGTGCGCAGAGCACAGGTCATGATCCCCCGACCATGAAACGCCGTGCTCAGATAGTCTTGATGTGGTATATAGCCGATTTGAGTGATAATTGTCAGTGTGGTCAGTCGAGGTGAGTCTCATTGATGGCAGATGCTGCAAGAGCGATTCAGTACTCACAGCCTGTGCACCACACAATCTCCTCGTCCCCCGCCTTCCTGCTCTCGTTCCGAGATATCAAACGCTCTTGCTCTGCTCTGTCGCGCACGTCCGGGAAGTTACACCGGTTGAACTCTACCACTCCCGCAAACCAGTGCGACCCATCCTCCTCCGTCCATCTCAGACAACTGACCGGACACCCGCTCACTGCCACTGGCGGTCCGCCCGGCTGCTCTTCTTCGGCCATCCCTCAGCTCGTGCAGGACAGCATCCGACTTCTCCAGCGTTTGCGCCACCCATTCCTCGGCGTGCTCCTCCAGGTAGGGGAACGGTAGGCCGTCGATCCAGCGCTTCACGGGATCGTCGTTCAGAATGCGGACGATGTGCGGCACGTCCTCTCGCCGTGGAGGTGTGATAATGAACCGTTCGAAAGGCGCAGGAAGTTGGATGTACGGCTCGCCGGTACGGGAGTCGCGTCGGAGAGGATAGAACTGCGAGAAAGGCATGGCTGACGCAGTCGTGACAGGGTGGATACCATCGAGCTTTTCAGGTGCAAATGACTGGTTGTGGCGGACGCGACGGTTGAAGTCCTTAACCTCCTACAGGACCCGTACGGAACCTTCTTATTGTTCGGAGCACCCACAAGGAGGACACACAACGTTGACATGTGCTCCCAGTGCTCACAGACCTGTTGTCATGCAAGCCGATAAAGAAGGCGACGGTGGGATTGAAGCATCGGTCAGCAGCAAGCCCCGTCGCACAGAGTTCAGCACAACTACCCTTTCCTGTCAACGTACATCCACTACGGCGAACGCGTTCCCCTAAGCAAATATCAGGGCGAAGCCATCATCCTTTTACAGTGGATCTCGCATCCCCACATGTAGGGATGATGGGAAGACGGTCGCTCTAGGAAGCCCGCCTTGGGACCTACGAGTCCGCTTTCCACCACAGTATGTCCATTCCCTCAATCCGCCTGCCCGAGTTGAGCAGGCCGACGCTCGAGCGGCACGGTCTTTTCGAAGACGAAGCCGAGCTTTTCGAATACCCGCCGGCTGCCGATGTTATCCGTGAAGGTCTCCACGCGAATCTGCCGCACGTCCATGCGCGGGATGGCCCACTTGTCCAGCAGTGTTCTGATGGCGGCCGTCATGATGCCCTTCCCGTGATGCGAAGGTGCGAGGTAGTCTGGCCGACGCGACGTCCGATGGATCAGTCGCGGTCTCATGCAGGAAGGTCAGGATGTTAGATTGCTCACCACCGATGCACCAGACGATGGAGGGATCGCCGTCCTCCTTCGCAGCGTTGGCTCGCTCAAGGGTCGCTTTGGCTTCCTTGTCTTCGAGATCCGGCCACCGTTCTCGCACAAGGGTGATGTCGCCGATGAACAACTCCGACCCATCTTCGCGCACCTCCCTCAGACTGCGAATCGGCCAACAGGGCACAACTACTGGGGGTGCGTCTCCGTGCTCCTCATTGGCTCGATCGAGTCGTTCTCGCGCAGCGTCCGTGTCCATCTTGATTTTGGTCAACCACTCTTCTGCATGCTGAGGGAGGTAGGGAAACGGTGGACCTTCGAGCCAGTAGTAGAGCGCGGGATCGTTCATATATGAGACGATGGTTGGTGCGTCGCTCATGCGAGGCGGGGTGATGATGATGTTGTCGTGCGGGCTGGGTAGTCGCAGGAACAGCTCTCCAGTCTTAGGGTGAATTTGCAGAGGGTCGAACTGGGTGGTCGACATGGCGGTTGGTATCAGATTGTCGTGTTTGACGCTTGGGTGAGTATATGTACACGTAGGTTTGAGATGACTCTGCGCGGACGGAGCCGCCGCCGCCGTTCTCACCCTGATATCCAGAGGTTCACGGGGCAAATCAAGAAGACCCTACCTGAGGACCTACAGCACCATACTGGACTATCTGTGTGTCAGTAAACTGAACAGTCTGTTGACGCGCAGTTGGTACACATATGCATGTGCACACGGCTTGATGTTCATAACGCTGTTCGGTTATAGCAGCTAGGCGGGTGGACGCCAGCAGTCACTTCTGCACTGCGGTATGTGAGTTCAATTAGCACCGTGTTTGACTTCAGACAACACGGCCATCTCGAGACGTCCGAAGAGAGTGCACGGCGGTAGGAGTGGGTGCTGGAGCGGTCGAGAGTGCAGATCAAGGCCGGGAGCTGGCAGCCTGGACGAGTGCGCAATGTCAAGTCGCGCACAAGCGCCGTCGACCAATGGGAAAGTGAAGCGGCCCGGTAGCACGTGCCTTGCGAGACTGGGCCTGCCCTAAATCGATCGATAAGCAGGGCCAGTGGGGCTGCAAAAGTTTGCGCACAACTTAACGTCGAGTTCTGCATCCCCGGCGAGCTTGCTCGACCTCTTTCCTCTCGATACATCCACCGCGCATCGTGCGGTGTCCCCCTCGTCGTTTTCCTTCCTTTCTCTGTGTAAAAACTAGTCACCATGGTGTAAGTGCCCTCTCTCGTCGCGTAGATATACGCTCTCCGTGCTCATCGCAATTTTTCCTGTTGCGGATGGCAGTAACTTCACCGTCGGTAAGTACACAGTAACACCCCTGCCTATCGTCGTTCGATGGCTGATATCTTCGTTATACAGACCAGATTCGGGCCCTTATGGACCGCCCGACCAACATCCGTAACATGAGTGTCATTGCTCATGGTACGTCCCTTCGCCGATTCTCTCAGGAGTAAGGGCCAGGCTGACCGCCCTACTCCTCTCCCTCCAGTCGACCACGGAAAGTCCACCCTTACCGACTCGCTCGTCTCGAAGGCGGGTATCATCGCCAGCTCAAAAGCGGGTGATATGCGTTTCACGGATACACGAGACGACGAAAAGGAGCGTGGTATCACTATCAAGTCGACGGCCATTTCCATGTACTTCGAGGTCGACAAGGAGGAGATCTCTGCCATCAAGCAGCAGACCGAGGGTGAGCACTCATCTTAGCGAGTACGGATAGCGAGCCTCATGGATCTAATCAATCGCGTTCGCTTACCTCTCCAGGTACCGAGTTCTTGATCAACCTGATCGATTCCCCCGGACACGTTGACTTCTCTTCCGAGGTCACGGCCGCTCTCCGTGTCACCGACGGTGCTCTCGTCGTTGTCGACTGCGTTGAGGGTGTTTGCGTGCAGACCGAGACTGTGCTCCGTCAGGCGCTTACCGAGCGTATCAAGCCCGTCGTTGTCATCAACAAGGTCGACCGTGCTCTTCTTGAGCTCCAGGTCTCAAAGGAGGACCTCTTCCAGTCCTTCTCCCGTACCATCGAGTCCGTGAACGTCATCATCTCGACGTACCACGATGCTGCTCTCGGTGACGTCCAGGTCTACCCCGAGAAGGGTACCGTCGCCTTCGGTTCCGGTCTTCACGGATGGGCGTTCACTCTCCGTCAGTTCGCCGCCCGTTACTCCAAGAAGTTCGGTGTCGACAAGGACAAGATGATGCTCAAGCTCTGGGGCGACAACTTCTTCAACCCCGCCACCAAGAAGTGGTCGACTAAGAGCGTTGACGCCGACGGCAAGCCTCTCGAGCGTGCGTTCAACATGTTCGTCCTCGACCCCATCTTCCGCATCTTCGACGCGGTCATGAACTACAAGAAGGACGCCATCGCGTCGATGTGCGAGAAGCTCGACATCAAGCTTGCTCAGGACGAGCGTGACCTCGAGGGCAAGGCTCTCCTCAAGGTCATCATGAGGAAGTTCCTCCCCGCCGGTGACTCCATGTTGGAGATGGTTGTCATCAACCTCCCCTCGCCCAAGACCGCTCAGCGCTACCGTGTCGAGACCCTCTACGAGGGTCCCATGGACGACGAGTCCGCCATCGGTATCCGTGACTGTGACCCCAAGGGTCCCCTCGTCTGCTACATCTCCAAGATGGTGCCCACCTCCGACAAGGGTCGCTTCTACGCCTTCGGTCGTGTCTTCTCCGGTACCGTCCGTGCTGGTCCCAAGATCCGTATCCAGGGCCCGAACTACGTCCCCGGCAAGAAGGACGACCTCTTCGTCAAGTCGGTGCAGCGCACTGTTCTCATGATGGGTCGTTACGTTGAGCCCATTGAGGACTGCCCGGCTGGTAACATCGTCGGTCTCGTCGGTATCGACCAGTTCTTGCTCAAGAGCGGTACCCTCACCACGTCCGAGACTGCGCACAACATGAAGGTCATGAAGTTCTCCGTGTCGCCCGTCGTCCAGGTCGCCGTCGAGGTCAAGAACGCCGCTGATCTCCCCAAGCTCGTCGAGGGTCTCAAGCGTCTCTCGAAGTCCGACCCCTGTGTCCAGGCATGGATTGCCGAGACTGGTGAGCACATCGTTGCCGGTGCTGGTGAGCTCCACTTGGAGATTTGCTTGAAGGTACGTTGTCATATGCCTATGTGGAGGAGACCGGGGACCTGACTATATGCCTGTAGGATCTGCAAGAGGACCACGCTGGTGTTCCCCTCAAGATCTCCGACCCCGTCGTAGGTTACCGTGAGACTGTCAAGGCCGAGTCCTCGATCGTCGCGCTCTCCAAGTCGCAGAACAAGCACAACCGTCTCTACGCGAAGGCGCAGCCCATCGATGAGGAGCTCTCGCTTGCCATTGAGAGCGGCAAGGTCAACCCCCGTGACGATTACAAGGTCCGCGCTCGTATCCTCGCCGACGAGTTCGGCTGGGACGTTCACCGATGCCCGTAAGATCTGGTGCTTCGGTCCCGACACCACCGGCCCCAACGTCCTCGTCGATGTCACCAAGGGTGTGCAGTACCTCAATGAAATCAAGGACTCTTGCGTTGCTGCCTTCCAGTGGGCGACCAAGGAGGGTGTCCTCGCTGAGGAGAACATGCGTGGTGTCCGCGTCAACATCCTCGATGTTACGGTAAGCTTCGCTAGATAAGGCTTTTGTGTCTCGGAATGGTTCTCATCGCTTTCTCTATAGCTCCACACCGATGCCATTCACCGTGGTGGAGGTCAGATCATCCCCACGTGCCGTCGTGTCACCTACGCTGCGTGCTTGCTCGCCGACCCCAGTCTCCAGGAGCCCGTCTACCTCGGTGAGTGATTTTACGTTGAGAAGCATTGTCAGGTGACTGATCATCGTGTTATGCAGTTGAGATTCAGTGCCCGGAGAACGCGATCGGTGGTATCTACTCAGGTGCTCAACAAGCGTCGTGGCCAGGTCTTCAGCGAGGAGCAGCGTGTTGGCACGCCCATGTTCACGGTCAAGGCGTACCTGCCCGTCATGGAGTCGTTCGGTTTCAACGGCGAGCTTCGTGCGGCGACTGGTGGCCAGGCGTTCCCCCAGTCCGTGTTCGACCACTGGGAGTTGATGAACGGCTGTAAGTGCACCCGTTCTGGTTATCAAGCGCTTCGCAGTTCTGACGTAGGGTCTGTCGACAGCTCCTCTCGAGAAGGGCAGCAAGCTCGAGGAGCTCGTGAAGAGCATCCGTGTCCGCAAGGGTCTCAAGGTACGTTGTTGGCGCGAGGCATCAGTGTCTGATAGATTGCTGACGTCGGGTGTGCTTTTTGCAATCTCGTTATGTAGCCCGAGATTCCTCCTCTCGACACCTACTACGACAAGCTCTAAACGACGGGGGTCGTGCTACGAATGCAGAAGTTCATCAATGTGCCAATGTGTTGTCTTACTGTCGCCGCCTCCTGTTGTTAGCAGCATCTGTCTCTCCCTTTTCACCGTGTTGTACTTTGTGCCCTGCGTCTCTCCCATCTCGTCTCGTTACCGCAGATCCCATCCTGCCAAATGCATCTTTTACGTCTTTCACGCAATCTAACGAACACCCTGGTATCGAAGCGCGAGCGTGCCCCACCATCATGAGAATCCAGGCGGCGGATCCCATACAGCGAAGTGTCGAGAGCGTAGATAACGCAAGTCACGAGCAGCGCGGGTAGCCGCGCGATGAATTTTGTGGAAGCGCAGGAAGTTCTCTCCAGGGGTTCCCCTCTCTGGACTCTTGAGAGGGGCCGGGAGCTGCGCAGCCGCGCGTGCGAGAGGGCGTATCAGCGCACATCGGGGGTGCATAATAAGTCGTCGCCCTGTGCGTTCTGTTCGTTCGCGACTCAGGAGGAGCACGCGCAGCGGGTGCGGTCGAAGAGGCAGACGCAGCGCCGGAGCCCGAGAGAACGTGATAGATGGCTGATCAGACGACCGCGGCTGGGGAGGGAGCAGGCGGAAGAGAAGGGGGTGGTGGGCAGGTGGCACCGGGAGGAACGTCGGAGGCTGAAGCTGCAGGAGAGCCCTCTGCATTGATCATGAAGGC
This sequence comes from Trametes sanguinea, assembly GCA_008973685.1. Classification (NCBI taxonomy): domain Eukaryota; kingdom Fungi; phylum Basidiomycota; class Agaricomycetes; order Polyporales; family Polyporaceae; genus Trametes; species Trametes sanguinea. The sequence goes on along the minus strand of WAHA01000001.1, from coordinate 1,879,906 downwards.
GTGCGTGGCCAGGCGCGGGCGATCCAGACGTCGACGCGCGCAGGGCCATATGCATGCATATGCATCGTTCGTGCCGCTCCTTCTGCAGCTTCCTGCGTTCTGGACGTCGACGGGTTCTGTGCGGTCGCCCGGGGGAACTTGATCGAGCGCAGCGGTGGCAGCGCTGTGGCCCATGCCAGCCATGGCTGGCTCGCTGGATGGGGTCGTGCACGTATGTACGGTCGATTCAGATCCAGCTCCAGATGCGCATGATGCATGGCGATGACAATGCCGTCATTCGGGCACTCGCGCGCGAGCTGGTGATGTAACGCGCGTACTAATACTATTGAATCTGTGGCTGCGGACCAGCTCCAGTGCAGCTAGTGAGTGGCCAAGGCCACGGTCCGGCGCTCGCGCCCATGGGCCAGGCCTGGGGTGCAGATGAGGTGGACGGACGTCCCGCACGATACGTACACTACGTAGATGGCATGACATGGAGAGGAGAGGACTCCAGGAGGAGCGAGCTCGGGGGGCGTGTCCACGATGGCTGATTACGCGAAGGGAGAGGCGTGCTAAATCCGAGCACAAGGCTCGTTCCTGCTCGTCCTCGCCCTCCGGTCGCCCTCGCCCACGCTCCTCGACGTTCTCCTCTCCCACCCCGTGCTCGTGAGCCTCGTGCTTGACGTCACCACCCTCGCTCGCGCGACACAGCTTCTCCCGCTCTCATGACCTCTCCGCCCGCCGTGCTATCGCGACAACGGTGACCCGCTGCAGCGTCGGCGCGCGCGGATGACTACCGCACCAGCCACGCACACGCACGTTCGTTCGTGGAGGTCCAAGAAGGGCTGGCATTAGACGGATACAATAGCGTGTTAGGACCAACAGTGTATGCGTGCGTACTCTATATACTACGGATGATGGGTAAGGTGCGACAGCGATCATAGTACAGTGGAAAACAGACACGACGCGAGCGGGAAGATGGGTAAGAAACCACGGACGATGATGATGATGAGGACGATGATGAGACGGCACGATGGGTGATAGAGAGGGAAACGAGAGCCTGGCTCAGACGCGAATAACAAAGAAGCGAGACGTGATAGCGCAGCGCACCCACGCTGCCACCACATCCGCGAGAAGAGAAGTGCGGATGCGGCGGATGATTACAGCCCCGAAGAAGGATCATCGTCGAACGACTGGCAGGGGACGCATTATAGCACGAAAAGAAGACCAAGAGAGAGAAGGGGGAAAAATTACAAACATACGAAGAAGAGCGGCCGGTGGTGATACGATGATGGGCGAGAACGAGAACCCCGTTGCGCGGCGCACAGCACCACAGACTAGTCCCACCGCGTGTCCCTGTGTATCCGTGTCCGTCAAGGAAAGGCCGCCGCCCCCCGGCCCCGGCCCCGCATCACGCCAAGCGTCCGACGCGGGCGGGCGGCTTGAGCGCCAGGCTCGCGCGCGAGCTGCCTGCTTGTATCGCGGCAGCGTCAATGGATCGCGAATAGCGCGCGCGAGCGCTCGCGAGGCAGGGAAGAGCGGGAGGGGCGACGCCCGGAGGGTAGGGAAGGTGAAGGACTCTTCTTCGACATTGTCGCACGAGGAAGGCATAGGCGTAAGCCTCGTACGATGGTGTTGGTGGTGACGATGATGATGATGAGCGGGTGGACAGGTGTGTGTGTGTTGGGTGATAGATGGACCTCCGACGGTGGACGTTCCGCAGGAGGTCGATCGAGGGCGTAGGGTGGCGGAGAGAGCAGGACGCGTGCGCGCGTCATGGCGATCATCTGCGCGCGACGTAACGCCAGTAAAGACTATTTGGTGGCTAAATGGGGGGACCGGTCAGCATGGCGGACAATGGGATTACGTCGCGCGGAGTTGAGAGTACCGACCTGAGTGCCCGGAGTGGATTGGTCTGGCGAAGGACAAAGCACGGGTTGGCTTGGCTGCACGGAAACGAGGAAGAGAGAGCTTGGGAGACTTACGTGGTCGGATGCACTCCCAGACATCTACGCCCTTGCCCTTGGGGTCCCACACCCCGCATTGTGCAGTGCAGGGGCCAGTAGAGGTTAAGCTCCCAGATGCGAGTGGCGTCGGCAACGAGACCAGGCATAGGCGGACGAGGAGAGGAGAGGGGGGGAGCCAGAGAAGAGGATGCGGAGAGAAAAGTGAGGAGAAAAGGGAGGCAGAGGGGGCAGCGGCGGTGGTTGCTAGCGAGACTTGTAGAAAAGGAGAGGGAGAGAGCGGAGGATTGGTTTATATGAGTCCGGGCGACAGACGCCGGAAGGTGCGCTGCTGCCGTTCTCAATTCAGTCCTCTCTCTGGCCATAATGACATAATTTCAGGCCCCTCCTGGCCAATCACAAAATCCGCTATTTTCGCTGTCCCCGGGGAAATAAACGGGCGCTGCCCCTCAATGGTGCGCTCTCCGCCTGAACATGGGGCACTGGGCCGGAAATGCCGGGCCTGGCTGGGTGCAGCCGGCGGAGAGGAGGTGAGTCGGAGTCCAAGATTGGGCTGGATAATCGCGATAAGTCCCGGATGGGCGGATGGTAACGATCGATAACGCCCGGGATCTCCACCCAACCGTGGCTGCCAGTCGACGCGACGAGAGGGCTGCCAGTCCCGCCGTGAAGTCATCCGACGCGTCTGCAAATCTGGTGCTCTCTTTGCAATGCCATTAATCGCCCTCGGACAAAAGCATCCTCGAGCTCTCTCGCGACCTCGTCGGATCGACAGCTCGTGTCCCCCGCCTGCTGTGCCACCCAAAATTTTCGCGACACCGGCAGCCAGTAGCAACTGCAGCGCGACCCATCATAATCACCGTAACAGTTGCTGGCACGCAGCGCGATTCACCGCTTTCTGCTGCAGCGCGATCGCGACTCGCCACGTCCGCACCTTGCTGCAATGTCCTCGGCGTAGCACTGCTCACAAAGCCACCTTGGCCGCTTCTTTCTCCTTCATCAACGTCGCATCTCCATGGCTAGCCTCGCGCTAGCCACCTGCCTCCATTCTTCTGTCCCGTCTTTGCCCTCCCTGGCGCTCCGGCCGACCCTGTCTCGAGCGTCTCCCGCTCGCCCGACGAGTCTGCACCGGGCTAGAACCCCGCTCCACAACACCACGCCCGCCTTCTTCCCCTGCCCTCTCCCCTCTCCAGCCAATCCCCGTCGCCCGGTCTCCTCCGTGCATCAACGCGGGGCTGCACAAAACACGCGTGCCCCGACGACGCTGCATCAGCTCCACTCCTTTTTGCGAAAAAGCCCTCCGCGGGGGGCCTCGACCTCTGCTCGCTCTCTCGCGTTCCTTCGGATCCCATCTTTGCCATCTGAATCAGTGCATCGTGCAACCCCACAGTCGCTCGCGCAGCTGAACGCCTTGCCTGACTGGCTGCTGTCTTGCGCCAGGCCCGACCGCGCCCAAGACCTTTGCCCGAACGTTACCCGAACGTGGTCTCGAGACCCACAGCCTGGCCAATCCCCGCATGGTGGACGATAGCCCATCGATGCGTCTTGACGGACCTGACCTTGCGCAGTGCGTGGACGGCGGACCCGGACCCGCCGGCCATCCAATCCCCGTTCAAGAGGCTGCGGTCGCGCGGAATCGCGGATTTTGTGGGCGCGTTCTAGGTTGTGACAGGCTCTCGGCGTCCTGTTACCGGCGATGGACGTTTCCCTCTTGTGGCTGAAATTTGCGCGCAAATTACCAACGATCCCAAGGTCGGTTTATGTCGCGATCTCTGTTGCGCACTCACGACCCCTGTGCATCGCGCGCGCCCTATCAATATCAGTGCGTGCGCAGACCGATTGGACCGCACCCGTGGATAGGAGCAACACCGACTTATTAGCGTGTCTAGACCGCGGGCCCGACGAGTAGGCTCTGACTCCAACGGCGACATGCTGAATGAACCAAGCCAAGGCCCGCCACGATGCCCAGAACGTCATATAGGGATGAACGTTGAACTTCAGCTACATTGCGGTCCGACCCGCCGACTCGAACAGGTGCGTCGCCCCAACCGTACCCCCGCAATGTGCCATGCGCGCGCCGCCCCGGACGTTCATTTGGCTTCACTCGCAAACCTTCCCGCGGGATGTGTTGTTTGAATGAGCCACCACTGCATTGATGTGCTGGCACGCCGCTGTCAGTGATACCGCTGTCACCGCGCAAGCAAAGGCCTTGGAAACCGATCAGGCACCTCGCAGTTGCCCAGCTGGACGACCACCCGAGATCTCGCCAGCATGTTGGGATCGCAGTCGGGTGATGTCCTCGCGAAGCCAGAACGAGATTCGCGATGCACGATGTGAGGCTGAGCGCGAGCGCGAGCGCGCAGTACGACGTGGGCGTTGGGTTTGTACGTACTCCGAACGCAGCGGCTTCGTACACGACTTGTCACCCTGTTTCTGGCCCATCATGATCCATCGTATGAATAGCGCTTGCGAACCATTCACCTCCGGTGCGCATCGTAGCTAAGCTGCTTGGTTCTCTCGGCCAGGAGCTGGCGTGCGTGTGTGGGTTGCTATGCGTCGGGTCGACTTCTCCTGTAGACGAGGAAGGTATTAAGAATGTAGCGTGTCCGGGCACGCTTGCGGATATACTGTTGCCCGTGAAGCATATGGGCGCTTTGACCGGCCAGACGGAACTGCGACAGAAGATGATTCAGGCTCGGGGAGAGCTCCTGACATGGCGGTGGCTTGCTGTCATTGTGATTAGCCATTCATCTCATGACATACCGCACTCGGACAAATATGGCTACGGCTAGACTGCCTGCTGGCGTGATGCAAGTGAGAAAGAGTAACGCGAGATGGATAAATGAGCGAAGCTCGGACGCGCCTTCGGCATACGATTGTCGTCAGCTTCTGAGCTTCGGAGCGGACGTGCCCGGGGGATATTGAGCTGTCACACTACCAGGGTGCGCTGGTGCTATCAGTAGCTGACTGGCTCGGACTCTCGTCAAACTTTGCGCGTATCTCCCTTCCTCGCGTCATCGCCGACTGTCTGTTTTGCATTCGGCCACCCGAACATTGCAGTCGCATCTGCCGAGGCAGGCGTAGAAGCCGCCACATCTATGAACGGTGAGATCGCCGGTGTCGCTGTGCGTGTGAGCGGTACTCGCGTTCAATTTCCGCCTCTGACGTACAACAGCTTCTCCGGAGTGCGAACGAACGCAGCAGGACCCCTCGAGCTCGCTGCGTTGGTGCTTATGCCACACCATCGATGGGCTTTCGGCGCCTGCGGCGGCCGCAATGAAAGTGGCAAGTATACCCGGCCGGAGTGAGTGGCGATTGCGGTGCAGAGGATGAAGTCGAGGGTGCCTGTCATTTATTGTGCCCAATACTGCGCAGTCAGCGACCGGCGCGCGCCAACTATAACTCCTGCTATTTCGGGCTGGGGGTGCAGGCGCACGTGGCTGTGGCAGCCAAGAATAATGGAGGAGTCGGCTAACGGTCGAGTCGGAGCTGCGCTGAGCTGCGCCGTCCATCGCTCCGAGCACACATCCCGCGCGCCCGGACATCCACATCCATCTCTCTCGCTCGTGCCGCCATCGTCGTCTGCCTGCAGGTCATACCATACGCCCGCCACGCTCGCCTGGGACGCCCGCCCATCTCTCACACGCTCCTTACCACTGCCTCGCCGCTGAGGCCCCCGTCTCGCCACCCCGTCTCTTTCTCCCCGTCCACGTACACAAGCATGAAGCTCCCAACGAACCTCGTGACGCCGGCCGTTCTCTCGTTGCTAGCTTCCCTTGTTCCTGGCTCTGCCGCGCTCTCGACTGCTAAGAGGGCTACCACTTGCAACGGACATGCAGAGGTACGTCTGCGCGCGCGCATCTTGGTCGGCATCACAGCTGCTGCGGAGAGGATGTCTCACACCCCGGACCCGTACTGCAGCTCTGCGACCGTAGTTTCGGTAATGTCACTTTCGTCGGAAGCCACGACTCGTATGCCGTCGGGACCAACAGTCGTACGTACCCAGAATCACGGATGCCAGCCCGAATCGCCGCCTAACCCGAGCTCATCTCCGTAGTTGCCGTAAACCAGGACTACAACAGTGCGTGACTCCTGAAGTTCTTAGGCAGAGGTGCCCTAAATGATGTGCAGTTACGCAGCAGCTGAACGACGGCGTCCGTATGCTGCAGTCGCAGGCACACAACTCGAATGGGGTCATTCACCTTGTGCCACACGAGCTGCGTATGTCCTGCTTTCCAGAATCTGCAGCATTGCCTTGGTAACTGATGATCTCCGCAGGGACTGTACGACGGCGGTTCCCTGCAAGACTATCTGACCGAACGTGCGTCTATTTGATCTACTAGCTCATGGTCGAGGCCGCGGGGTTCTGACGAGCGGGCACCAATACAGTCAAAACATGGATGGACGCGAACCCGAATGATGGTACGTTTGAGACAGGGTACCATACGGTGCTCTGGTTCCTGGTCGCGCCAGGGGCTCAGCTGACGAACGTCCATCTCCAGTTGTCTCGCTGCTGATCGTGAACTCGGACGACCTGGCTCCTACGCTGTACGACTCGGTGTTCAAGGCAGCCGGAGTGGACACGCTCGCTTACGCGCCCGAGACGGCGACCCTAGCGGCGTCGGCTTGGCCAACGCTTGGCTCGCTTGATCGATTCTGGCAAACGCCTCGTTGTCTTCATGGACGCCAAGGCCGACTTCAACTCGGTGCCCTATATCATCGATGGTGCGTGCGGAGCCTCGTGCATAGTTTGTCCGCCGAGCTTCCGATCTGATTGGCATCGCAGAGTTCACGAACATCTGGGAGACTGCATTCGATGTCACCGATACGACGTTTGACTGCAACGTGAACCGTACCAACGGAGACACGAGCACTCAGATGTATCTCATCAATCACTTCTTGGACAAGCTCGTCGCTGGCTTCCCTGCACCAGACCCGGACCACGCGAACACGACCAACGCCGTGAGCGGTGTCGGTTCTCTTGGACAGCAAGTCCAGACCTGCGCCGCGCAGTACGGCAAGAACCCCAACTTCATGCTCGTCGATGTACGTCACAGGGATTCCACTGCAGACAGAAGCCTCCGGTTAACGTTAACGTCTAGTTCTATGAGTATGGGAACGGCTCGGTGTTCCAAGTCGCCGCCGATGCGAACGGCGTGAGCTACAATCCGATGACGCCGGTCGCGCTGCCGAAGTCGGGCTCCTCGAGCTCCGGTTCCAGCAGCAGCTCGTCGGCTTCTGGGGTGACCACTGCCCCAGCCAATGGCGCCGCAGATTTGAAACTGGTCCCTACTCACATTGCCGCTCTCTGTGCTATCGCTGGAGGTGTTCTAGCGGGCGCATTGAGCGTCTTCTAGGATGCCACAGATTTAGCCACAGAACTATCCCCTTACTAGTTACACGCTAAACGCCGGACTTTGCATATCATCATCATTATCATCATGTATTCCCCGCATCTGGACATCGCTCGCTACATTGGCTGTGAGCTCGTAATCGCATTTGTTTTTGCTTTCGACCATGTCTTTGTGGTGTTTGCTGCTGTCGGCAGGGATGCTCGCTGGAAGGAAAGTGCAATGTGCATTGCATGATCGAGCCGGTCACGCGCGTGGGCGTTGTTACCCGTTCGGCAAGACCGGTACGGAATGCGTCTTCGCGACTCGCTCAACCAGCATCCGCTGCCGCTCCTCTGCCTTAGCTCATTCCCTCTCTCTATGTGCGCGCCACCATGAGCTTTCAGGCCTTCAGGATACACCTTCCCGCACCCCAACAAACATACAACGAATTGGACGGCTCCTCGCCGGCGTCCATGGCCCAAATGTCCAACGACCCCACGGGCGCCTCCGGCGTGCATTCCCCGCCCGCGACATACACGGAGAACCCGCGAAAAGGCCTGTACGGCTCTGGCGAGGCGGACGAGCGGTACACGCTCGTGTTCGAGTCGATTGAGGCCTTTGAGGCATGGCGGCAACGCGAGGAGGAGGAGAAGATGGTCGAGTTCGTCAAAGGCGACACGCATTCGTCCAAGGCCGTCCCTCCGCGGTTCAAGGAGCACACCAAGCTCGTTTGCGGGCGGCATTCGCGCGGCGGGAGGAAGAAGTATGTGAAGAAGTACCCGGATAGGGTCAGGAAGGTGCCGAGCAGGAAGGTGCGTGCGTGCGGCCTGTGGTGTGCGCGCGAGTCTGGTGCAAGAGGGGGGCCGTGTTGTTCGTCGGTTTCACCTCCTCGCGCGTGCGTATGTGAAGTCGCGGTCGCTCATGATGGTCAGCTAGCTCGAAGGTGTTGGCTGCCCTGCCTCTATCAGCTACAAGACGTACTTTGACTCGAACGAAGTCCGCGCATGCTGTGAGTGCTTCCGGTGCCACCGACGTCTTGCGCCCTGCGCGTTCTCCCGGGTACTGAACGGAAGGACAGACATTTCGGAACACTCGCATGAGATCGGTCCCGCCAACCTTCCGTACACGAAACGCGGCCGGAAGGCGCAGGCACAGATGGAAGCGCGAACAGCTTCAGAGCGGCCCCGGGGACGACCGCGCAAAGACCGTCAGTCGGAGACGCCTTCCGCCAGCCCCTCGTCCGCATCGTTCATGGACAACATGCAAGCCCAGAGCCCGATGGCGGGACCCTCGACCGCCTCGACCTCGGCCTCGATGAACCAAGCCATGTCGTCTTCGCCAGAAGTGCACACCCCGCAGCAGACGTTCCAGTCCGCGATCTCGATGCTCGCACCGCTGCCTTCCGCGGGGCAGATGCAGCAGCCGCCGGTCGACATCAACCAGGATCGGTGGGACCGGATGGGCGTGCTCTTCCAGAGCATCAGGGACCATGCGCGGACGTTCGAGTTCCCGGTGCCGTCCGTTGCGGCGCTGGAGAGCGTCCTGATCCGCTTGTATCTGGAGAGCCCTATCGGAGGAGGAGGGGGGTCTGCGCCTGCGGGCCCACCCATAGACCCTATGCTCGGCGGGACCGGGATGAATGGGCAATCTATGGACGCTAATCATCATGGCTCCGGCGGGGCGTAGCTGTCCAGCCTTTCTTTCCTGTTCGTATCCCGGCCGCGATTGAGTATTGTTACCGTTACCCGTTCCGCTTTCCGCTGCCAGTGACTTATTCAGATGTAACCATAGTTAGGGTTCAATGCTTTCTCTCAGGCTGGTCGATATGCATCTATATACCGCCTGCGCTAGCCTAGTAATGAGGGCTGCTGCACGCCGATATCTATCGGCGTGCCCGCTTTGAATCGACCAGCAGCTTGAATACAAGATTCGACTCATTCGACTCGCGGCGTACCGGTCCGTCGATCAAGGAATGTGGGTAGGCGCCCGTGAGACCTTTTTCGATACTGAACGCCACGGCCTCTTCCAATTCTGCCACCGTCTGCCACCTCCCGCCTGTATCGCCGTCCCACCACTGCTTGTCTAGGCCTTCTTTCTTACGACTCGACTATCTTGCGTTTTACAGCCGCCTATCAGCCTTTTTACAAAAATGTCTTCACTGAAGAATTCGCTGCATAGGCGGACGCACAAGGAGCGTTCGCAGCTCTCGCACCGAACGCGGCTCGGTTTCCTGGAGAAGCACAAGGACTATGTTCTTCGTGCGCGGGACTACCACTCCAAGCAGGACAGGATAAATCTGCTGCGGGAGAAGGCGGCTATGCGGAACAAGGATGAGTTCTACTTCTCGATGACAAGGGAGAAGACGCAGGTTCGTATACTTCGAGAGCTAATGGATAGTGTGCTCGAACGGCTGACCAGGTGTGCATGAACAGGGTGGCGTGCATGTCAAAGATAGAGGGAATGAGGCATTGCCTACCGATATTGTGAAGGTGTTGAAGACGCAGGATGAAAACTACCTGCGAACGATGAGAGCGCTCGGGCTCAAGGTATTGGCAACCGCTCCCGTTCTCGTCTTGTATCATAGTGAGCTAATGACCTTGTAGAAAATTGACAGGCTCAAGAACCAGCTTATGCAACTTGCTGACCTTTTGAAGCCCGGCTCGCTCGACGCGGAAGACGATGCGGAGGAGCTTGACGAGCAGGAGCTGGAGGTGCTCCGGGAGGCAGGCGTCATACCCCCGGAGTCGAAGAAGGCGCGGCGGAAGTCCCATAGTAAGAAGGGGAAGCATGTGCTGTTCGCTGAGAGCGAGGAGGAAGGTATGCTCACGCTGTCTCAGCACGGTCTGTCGCACGGGTGGCTCATGTGCTACGTTCCAGCACGACGATGTGCGAGCTCTGCTCGGACAGCATCGAAGTCGCAGGACGAGGACGACCGCATGGACGTCTCACAAGAGCAAAGCGTGGATCTGGGCTGGAAGGTGCCTGAGCAGTCGAAGAGGAAACGGAGGAAGTCGAAAGCCTCCGCGGAGGAAGAGGAGACCGAGATGGATGTAGCCTCGATCGAGACTGCAGAACAGGCCAAGGTCGGTGCATTCTCCGGCTGTAAGGCAGAATTGGCATCTGATACCGGGCTGGCTTTAGGAGCACCGCACAAGGCTATTAAAGGAACTCTCGGCCCGCCTGGTACGAGACCGTCAGCTGCGGTACGCAGAGCGGGAGCTCGAGATGCAGAAGGCGCTCATGGGCAAGGGTGCGTCAAGAAAGTTGAGAGGAGTAGAACGAGTCGATGCGGAAGAGGATGAAGATGACGACGACGAGGATAGGCCGCCGAAGAAGGTCGACGAGAAGACGTGGAAGCCGAGGGTCTACAAATGGCGTGTCGAACGCAAGCGATAGCCTCGCACTTGTGTAGTACACCATGACTTTATAATTTGTACATACCATGGCGTTATCATCGGATGGCACGCTTCAGATTCTAAGCACATGCAGCTTCGAGAAAATCATGACACAATAATTGGAGGTTTAGATACATACACTAGATCCAAAGGATATCATGATACACCGCACGGCTCGCTCCGCAAGCGGAGACGTAGTAGCACAAGGGAATATTCAAACAAGATGTGGATACACTCCCCTTCAAGACTTCTTCCTTTCCTTCCTTCTGTCGTCCTCTCTTATCGTAACATCGTCCGCTAAGCGATCTAAATAGGGTCTGCGAACGGGTCCTCTTCATCAAGCAAGTGCTGCCTCGGGTTGCGCTGCACATCCAAGGGAGTCGTTGTCGGAGACGTCGACGTAGTCTCTCCTCCGCGCCTGCGACGAGGACGCGCCAGCCTGACGGTTGTGTGTATCGTCGTCGTCGGAGTTGTAGTCGCTGAAGTCGGAGAGTGATCCTCGCTGCCAGGCGTTGTCCTCTTCGGAGGAAGAGCGAGCAGCGGTGGGGCGAATGGGTGGCGGCAAGTTCCTATAAAACAGATGGAATTAACAGCCGCTAGCAGACGCAATGGCTCGTGATGAACACACCTGCGCTCAGCGCCCAGGGAGCCAAACTCGAGGTCTTGCAGGTCTGGGTGGACATATGATGGGCTTGTAGGACTTGTTGGGCTTGTTGGACTTTCGTCACCAGGGTCAGGACGCGTGCTAGACGAGCCAACACGACCATTCGAGCGTTCGATTGCCGCGCGCTGCCTCTCCTGCAACTTGCCGAGTTCACCGCTCGACAGCTTTGTGGCTGCGAGACCTTCCTGGATCTCCTTCACTTGTTGCTCTGAGGTCTCCGGTTTTGTGAGCTGGACAACGCTAGTGAGCAGGGAGCATGCGCATGGCAGAGAATATGTGCTCACCAAATCGTAGTTCTCAAGTGCGGCAATGATACGGTCATTGGTGTCGATGAGCACACCAATCATCTCCTCGTTCTCAACCAACTGGTGGACACTGTGAGACAATGCTACTGTAGGTTTGAACGAATAGCGTACCTGGATGTAGCGAACGATTGGCTTCCGCGCCAGCTTGACCTTGGCCAAACACTCTTGGACGCGCTCGTTGTCCTCCAAGCGCTCCTTCTCAGTATTCACGAGCTATGACCCCATCAGCTGGATGCTCATAAACGCTGACCCGTCAGACTCACAGTCATGGCGTTCACCAGATTGTTCGCAGCCTGCGATGCGTTCGCGATCGCAGTCAGGATTTGTGGTTTCTCCTGCAATTCCATCAGTCAAAGCCTGAATCGAGTCACAGTCATATAACGAACGCACCTGCTCGAAGTTGAACGGCTTTCTCTTAGTCTTGGGCTGCGAAGCCTTGCGCTTCCTCTCCTCTTCCTCTCGCTTGCGACGCTCCTTCTCTTCCTTCGCCTTGCGCTTCTCCTCTTCCCGCTTCTTTCTGGCCTCTTCCTCCTTCCGCTTGCGCTCGAGGTACTCGGTATCGGGTCCTAGGCCGGCATTGATGATGTTCTGATGGTCGGAGGTGACACGATGCGTGTGCGCAATCTTGCATTGCTTGTAGAGGTTGGCGACGAGAGTCATGGAGGGGTCATCCTTGAATTGCAGATGCCATGCTGCGAGTACGGAGGCGAGTTTCTTCTTGACCTTGGGATCGGTGCCGGGATCGGCGGCGAGGTTCTTCAGAGCATCGGTGAGCTGATGGTCGGCAAAGGAAGCTACAGAGCGGTCAGCATAGTACAAGCATGCACATCGCCACAACCGGATGACTGACTCTGAAAGTTATGGCCGCCGTTCTCGACGGTTGCCTTCAGTATCTGGGAGGCTGTGAGCCTGTGGCTGAACTACCTTCAGCTGCGGGAAAGACATACCACGAGTGCGCGGTACTGCTGGTGTGCGTTTCCGTGCTTGATCTTCTTGCGGATGGCTCGCGAAGCCTCCGCTGGGCTATATCTGGGTCATTCTCATGTCTGGGCACAGGATCGGTATGAGCCTACCCTGTAGCTTGTATATTGATAGCATCGACCAACTCTGGAATGCTAGAATGGGCCATTCAGATCGAGCAGGCTGCCGAGAAACCGCAAGGAGCGTACCCGTCGTAGGCTTCGTCTTCATAGCTAGGGGACGTGAGGATCTCCACCCACTCCGTAATGGACGACTAGAGGGATGCAGGTTGGGTTATTGCTCGGCGCGCTCAGAGATTACATACATGGGGCTTCTCGCGGTTGAGTGCGGAGTACGCTTGCTTTGCTAGCTGCAGCGCAGACATGGTGGCGGGCAGAGAGAGTGTGTGTGGTGGTGGAGAGAGAGAAGAGACTGGAAGGGCAGCCTGGCCGGATGCACCGCGGCGCAGATCAGTGAGCCTCTGGACCGAATGCACACATGATGTCCAGTACAGATTGGCGTAGGCGCCCATATCATCATCGCTCCCAATCTCAATCTCCCCCGGGCCTGTTCCTGAACGTGGATTTCATACGACTCCTCGTCCACGCGACACGCTCAACTCATTCATCTCAGGGGGACTGGGCAGCAGGTTGGTCTCTGCTGCACCGTCATGGACAAGGGCTATGCTGATGGGGTAGGTAGGATGACCATACCGGCCCCGGACGGACGCCGTTCCAGTGTAGCGTACTAGCGGGCTATCGGTCCGCAGTAGCAATATGCCACACAAACCACGTCTGCCCGCTATTTCGAGTGAGTCCACCTTGTGCACAAGGGCGCTATGCAAGTATCATTAGCTGTGATACATTGAGTGGTGTTCATTATATGGGTAGATACAGTGTAATTGTCCAAAGCGCACGCACGACGGTTATACCCACTCGATCAGCCCGCGCGCATTATTGTCTCCCACCCAGAACGGTCGCAGTGCTTTGGGGAGCCGTAGTCCTACGACGGAGCCTGCAGAGTCAAAGACGGCGCCGTTCTCTACGAGCGCAACAATCAGCCGGGGCACGGCAGCAGCGGTTCCGTTCAGGGTATGTGCGAAGGGCACCGTCGGCAAAGCTTGCTCTGTCGAGGAGCTTGAGGGTGTCGCTGGCTGCCTGCGATATCGTATGTGGAGCCGCCGCGCTTGGTAGTCTGTGCAATTTGATGTCGACGAGATTTCGCCCCAGCCACCGCGTCCGGGCATCCACGCTTCTGCATCGTACTTGCGGTATGCGCTTGCACCGAGCTCTTCTGTGGGCATTTCGAGCACCCTGCGTACCGAGGTCAGCTTCCGATAGCCGTAAGAAGAACGGTACGGAGCACGCACCTAAAGGGAAGCCCGAGACCTTCAAATATCTCCGTCTGCAGCTTACGCATCTCCTCCATCATCTCTCCGCTCTTTTCCTCTTCGCTCACGACGAACAGTTCCAGCTTGGTGAACTGGTGAACGCGGTATAGCCCACGCGTGTCCGCTCCTCTGGCTCCTGCCTCAGCGCGGAATGCGTGTCCAATGCCAACGATCTTCGTAGGGAGGTTGGATTGAGACAATATCTTGTTTGCGAACATACCCGCTAAAGGGATTTCCGCTGTACCAGCAAGGACCAGTTCCGGGTGGTGGTGGTTCTCCGAAGCTGTAGGGTCGGTTGAGCGCGCGAGGTGATACATCTGGGAGGCAGCGCCGTCCGCAGGATCTCGGGGCTGGAAACCGCACCTCCGCGCGATATCCGAGCGGACGACGTCTGGGGTGGTGACAGGCCTGTAACCGTGCTTCATCGCTATGCTCAACGCGTAGTTGACTAGCGCGAGCTCGAGGAGCGCGCCCTCGTTCTTGAGGTAGTACCACGACGAACCGGTCACTGTCGCACCAGCCTCTAGGTCGATCAAGTCGAGCGCGCGGCATATCGCGACGTGGTCGCGTGCAGGGTCGGCAGGGATGGGTTCCGGGCCATGGGTCGACAGCGTCTCCGCGACCGACTCTGGGCCTATCGGGACGTCGGGGTGGGTATCGTTGGGGATAGCGAGCGCGAGCGTGTGCAGCTCTTCCTCGATGCTGCTTAGGCGCACCTCCAGCTCCGAGATCTCAGCCTTCAGCGCCTTCGCCTTCTCGAGCATCTCCTGCTTCTGCGGCAACTGCGAACGGAGGGCCTTGATCCTCATCTCGATATCCGACCTTTGGTGGCGTTTTGCATTCAGAGTATTTGATATGTTCTTCTGCTCCTCGTAGAGTCGCGCGACGTTCTGGACCGCGCCGACGGGAAGCGGCGCTTTGCGGTTGAAGGCATTGTGCGACTTGAAGACGACGTTCTCGGAGATGTCGCGGTAATCTAGCCTGGGTTTTGGTAGGCTGCTAGAGGAAGACGCACTGGCGCGTCGAGCGGTGCATGAGAACGTGCGCACGGAGCCTTAGACCTCGATCGAGTGTGAGCTGGTGGACATGCTGAAGATTGGGAGGGTTGCATACTCACGACAGCAATGTCGTAAGCAGGCATTGTGCATCCAGCGCGCTGAGTTCGCCGCGCTCAGCTGCATCTTCTTGCCTTCTGTTGCAACTGCTACGTAGAACTTGGCAAAGGAATGCTGAGGAGGAGCGTAGTCACCGAGTCGTGGACGAAGAGACGCTTTTGCGCGCTTGTGCTGCGCCGGCCTGTCGGGCCGTGACTGTCGCGTTCCGTCACACTGCACGCGCGCACTCGACCGTCACACTCGACTTCGCGTCTAGACGCGTCGCGCTCGCCACATCCACGCGCCATCGCCGGCGAACGTGTTGATCAGGCCAGGTCGCGTTATGGTACATCAAAGTTCAGACGTGCATGAGCGACTGCAGTGTCCAATCCAGTCACAAATTGATATGATCATAGCTGCCGCTTACGCACGATCACCTTCAGATCACCTTTAGGCTGCATGATACCCTGCTTCCGCTCCCACTGGATCTCCGGCCGAGAAGACGACGAGGGGTCAGCCTCAACGGTGGCGTAGGTGAGCATGACCGCTACGAACATCTTCATCTCAGCCATTGCAAGATGTCTGTATGTCGGACAATGGTCAACGACGGTCAGTGATTTAAAGGATCAAAGCGACCCACCTGCCCGCGCACATCGACACTCCGCCACCAAACGCCATGCTGTGATTGGCAACCAAGCGACCGTCCTTGATAGGCTTTGGAGCCTCGAGATATCTCCGGATGTCGAACGCGGCCGCGTTTGGATGGATTTCATCGTCAATGTGCGCCTGCCGTGTCGCGCAGACCACTTCTTCTCCTACGCGAAGGTCGTAACCACCGAGCTGCACGGGCTTCACCACACGGCGAATAGAGTATGACTGACTCGTGTACCGAAGGGTTTCTCGGATGGCGGATGTGACGAGTGGGAGCGCATTGGAGGAGCTTGAGCCGAGGAACTTGAAGAATTCGCGGCCGAGAGACGTAGAAGGGTGAGTATCCTGCCAGAGTCGTCGTGCGTTGTCCACTTCGGCGATCAGAGGAGCGAGACCCTCGCTCTGCTGTAGCTGGAGTGCGAAGAGCCAGTATGCAGCGAAGACGGCATTCGCTTGCAGTGCCCAGAGTAGACTGCTCAAGAGTGACGCGACTTCGCGGTTTGTCTGTGCAAGATTGAGCATATTATGCGCCATGGCAAGCAGGCCGAATGTACATACCCATCCGGCGGCTTCGCGACCTTGAAGGGTCAGGCGGACCAGCGCTCCAGCCTCCTCTGCGTCGTCTTCCGCCATATGGTCGATATACGATTCAACCACGTCGACCAACTTCTCCCAGGCGTCGAGCGGTTCCGACAACAACCACCTTGGCAAGTTTGCCGCAAGGAGGTGGGAGGAGTGATCGAACGTCCTAAACAAGGGAAAAGAGTCCCCGACTGGGAACCCTGGGCCGAAGGCTGCGTGCGCCGCTGCATGATAGGCCGGAGGAATGATCAAAGACATGAGGGGGACGGAGGAGCCATCCAGCTCCGCTGCCGAGCTCCGTATGCAATCGTATGCATTATCGATATATGCCGTGATAATTGACTTCAAGTTGCTTGGTAGAATCATACGATGCATGGCAGGCATGAAGTGGTCGACCATGTACGGCTGCCTGCCGAAGCTTGCCGAAATGGAGAACACTTGCTCGCCGATGTCCAAACGTATCTCGTTGAAGTCATAGGACTGTAGTGAACATCAGCATTCGCTCTCGAGTATGCACTGACCTCCCTACTTGTGAGTCGCGGTAGACAGTGCTGATCATCTCAACAAGCGGTCAGTTCAGTGGATGAGGCGGGGTGGTAAGGCTGTATGTGGACCAACATACCGACGGTGAAGTCACAAAGATCCTCTCTTGACCTAGGAGCTGCACGCGGAAGATGGGCCCCAATCGCTTCCTTGAGCTGAATTAGTACGAGGACGCTGCACGATATGTGAAAATCACGTACGACGTGCTGGTAAAGAACCCATCAGGATCCTTGCCAACTTCGAACGCAGGCCCAAGCCATGGGATCCAATGGCGCAAGAGAGGCGGCCGGGAGGTATCCACGGGACGATAGACCCTCGACAACCAGCACAAGCCCACAATGAGCAAGGCGATCACAAGGGAAGGCTGCTGCAGCGTGCCGACCGAGGTCGGCAGTATTGGTATGAACTTGATGTTGAGGGCGTCCACAGACATGAGAGCGACTGATAGGACGAGCAGCGTCCCTCTTTGATCGAGGCCTCATATACCTCGCCTGTTGGTAGCTTTTGCGAATATTGCACGTTCGAGACAAAGTTCAAGAACAAAGCCCAAGAAGCAAGCGAACCGACGAGTTGTCATCAGATGTCCCTGCGCGTGCAATGGCCTCCAAATTGTCCCCTCGCGATGGCCTGACCAGTACTCAAAGGAACTGTACAGCTCACAGGTCCGTCAGAGCTAATGTGAGAGCCAGGAGCCGATGACACCTGCGGGGAGCAGAACGCCTCCTCCCAGCAGACAGCGAGAGCGTGCCGAAAGTTACGGAGACACTGGCAAGTGGCGCAGCTTCAGCGTTCGGCTCGATCGACAGCGTAGTAAGTTGGCAGGGCGCAGAGAAACTCGTACGAAGCTTTGTCCTGTAAGACGTGTCATGACACGGTAGTACACCTCGACCTGTGGGCCAAGACTGTAGGCCACGACCGTCGTGTTCTACCACTTTGCTCGTGGTTTGAACTAGATGTCGCGTGTTCGCCCCTGCGCCATTCGTGTTCCACCACATTGCTCGTGGTTTGAACTAGACGTCGCGTGTTCGCCACTGCGCCGGTCGTCATTGATCCGAAATACTGGACGTCTGTGGATAATGAAGCGGAGATGATATCATCAGTGCAGTACAGTACAGCATCGAGAGACGGTATACGATAGCAAGCTTCACCCAGGACTCAAAGCGATATCACAGTTGTCGCTGACGTACGGCTACCTTCAAATCTCCTTTCGGCTGCATGATGCCCTGCCGCTCCCACATGAAACCGGGTCGAGCAGACGACGAGGGGTCCACTTCGACAGTGGCGTATGTGAGCATGATCGCCACAAACATCTTGAGCTCCGACATCGCGAAATGCCTGTGCACGGTTGAGTGGGTTAAGAAGGGCCCGTGAAGAGAGTTTAGGGTGACGAACCTGCCCTCGCACATGGAAACACCACCGCCGAACGCCATGCTGTGGTTCGCGATAAGGCGACCGTCCTTGACTGGCTTCGGAGCTTCCAGGTACCTCCGGATGTCGAACGAAGCCGCGTGCGGATGAATTTCATCGTCGAGGTGAGCCGGGCGCGTAGCGCAGACGATTTCCTCTCCCGCACGGAGCTCATACCCTCCGAGTTGTACCGGCTTCAACACGCGACGTATCGAGAACGTCTGGCTGGTATACCGAAGCGTTTCTTGAATGGCGGATGTAATGAGCGGGAGCGACTTTGAAGAGCTGGAGGCAAGGTGTTCGAAGAACTCTGGGCCGAGAGGCGTTGAAGGGTGGGAATCTTGCCAGAGACGACGCGCGTTGTCTACCTCGGAAATGAGAGGGGCAAGACCCTCCTCTTGCTGTAGCTGAAGCGCGAAGAGCCAGTATGCAGCAAAGACGGCGTTCGCCTGCAGTGCCCAGAGCTGGCTACTCAGGAGCGATGCGATATTGCGGTTCGTCTGGGCAGAAATGAGTCGCTGCTTCGCACTGGCAAGCGAGATCAATCACGTACCCACCCTGCCTCGCGGCCCTGAAGAGCCATGCGGACAAAGAGACCAGCCTCGTCAACGTCCTCGATGTTCTCGATATACGACTCGACCAGATCGACTAGCTTCTCCCAGGCATCAAGCGGTTTCGACAGCATGAATCTAGGAAGATGCGTAGTAATCAGGTGGAAAGAGTCGTCGAAGGTCCGGAAATGAGGATACGACTCCTCCACGGGAAAGCCCGATCCGAACGCCGCGCGCGCAGCAGCGTGATATGCAGGAGGAATGACTAGAGACACCAGAGGAACGGAAGTACCGTTCATGTTCGCTACTGAACTCCGTATGGAGTCGTAGGCATTTGCGATGTAAGCCGTGACTATTGGTTGTAGGTTCCCCGGGAGAAGCGCGTGGTGCATTGCGGGCATGTAATGCTCAATCATATACTGCTGCCTGGCAAGGCTGGCAGGGAATGAGAAAACATGCTCGCTGATGTCCAGCCGGATTTCGAGGAAGTCAAACGACTGAAGGGTAATGAGTTAGTACTTAAACACGGTGCAGGCGCACAATACTTGCCTGTGAGTCACGATATACAGTGCTGATCAGCTGTCCTCATGATTAGCATCGGAGACGAGACGGTTATATAGGTTGGGCCACATACCGATGGTGAGGTCACAAAGATCCTTTCTTGTCCCAAAACCTTCACGCGGAATACAGGTCGCAGCAACTTTCTGTCCGGGGAGCACCTTCGTTCTTTGAATCCGTCTGATGGGTGAAATCTACGCACGACATGCTGGTGAAGAATCCGTCAGGATCCTTGCCGATGTCCAGAGCGGACCCCAGCCATGGAACCCAGTAGCGCACAAGAGGCGGTCGAGTGGTATCAGCGGGACGGAAGACTTTTGATAGCCAGTAAAGCCCGAAGAAGAGTAGAGCAACTCCGAGTGGTGACTGATGTACCAGGCCTACTGAAGCTGGCAAGGACAGCATGACGTTGGCAGAGTCCTCAGACATGACGGCAAAAGATAGGACTGTGAGAGCGCGGTATCAGACGCAACGCTCTATATAGGCTGCGCAAACGCTTGATGGTAGGGTCCGTGCACGTTGTCCGCTGGAGGTGGGTGAATAGGTGGCCAAGAAGCTAGCGTGTCGTGATCAGATGGCCCTGCACATGCAATGGATACTGAATGGGTCCACTCCCGGTGGCTTCGAGAGGCTTTATATGTTGCTGTCCACAGGGGTACTGGAGTCAATCAAGACGTCGGATAGGATGAAACACGAGAAGTTTAGCGGACCCCTTGGTAGCAGCCAGCGAAAGGATTGCTGAAGGTGTCTGAGCCCCGTCTCACGAGAACCCGCTCCGCTCGCACGACGCGCGGGGTCACAGTCACGCACCTCGACGCGTCGGTAGCGCGTCTGGCCAGGTCACGATCGCGCGCCTTCCTCTCACCTCAGCCACGATGTCCTCCTCTACTGCCAAGGGAAAAGCTCCAGCCAACGGAGACGCGTCCACACTGCCATATGAACTACCATGGTAAATGTGCCTTTCGCTCGTGTCTCAGTGCGGATAGTTGACATCTGGGCAGGGTCGAGAAGTATCGACCACAGACTCTGGACGATATTGTCGGCAACACCGACACCATCGAAAGGCTGAAAGTCATTGCGAGAGATGGAAATTGCCCTCATATAATTATATCCGTACGTGGTACAGATACGCATCTGCGAGGTCTGTCTAAAGTCGAGCGGTAGGGAATGCCAGGTATCGGAAGACCACCAGTATTCACTGCCTGGCCCACCAGCTTCTTGGAGATGCATATAAGGAAGGCGTTCTCGAGCTGAACGCCTCCGATGAGAGGTATGTGCGGTATGTAGGCTAGTGTGTCTTTGCATGGTGACGGTCGTGTGCAGAGGTATCGATGTTGTACGAAACAAAATCAAATCCTTTGCCCAGAAGAAAGTTACGCTGCCTCCAGGTCGCCACAAGATCATCATACTGGACGAAGCAGACAGGTACTTAAACTCCTGCATAACATGTTTCCAGTCACTCAGTTATATCAGCATGACAGCAGGAGCACAACAGGCTCTGCGACGGACAATGGAAATCTACGCGAATACTACTCGTTTTGCATTAGCATGCAACATGTCGAACAAGATCATTGAGCCGATTCAGAGTCGATGCGCAATCCTCCGCTATGCCAAGCTGCGTGATCAAGAGATTCTCAAGCGCCTGTTGGAGATATGCGAAATGGAAAATGTATGTCGATCACCCCTTGTCCTTAGCGCAGCGCTGACGCTGACATTCGGGATAGGTGAAATACAGCAACGAAGGGCTGGAAGCTCTCATCTTCACTGCTGAAGGTGATATGCGGCAAGCCATTAACAATCTGCAGTCGACATGGTCCGGCTTCGGCTTTGTCTCCGCCGACAATGTCTTCAAAGTCTGCGACCAGCCCCACCCCATCACTGTACAGGCTATGATTCGTGCATGTTTGAAGAGCGATATAGATGGCGCCATGGACAAGCTCAACGCGCTTTGGGACCAAGGCTATAGCGCGGTCGACATTGTGGTCACCATATTCCGAGTAGTTAAGACGTTCGACGAGTAAGCTCCTTACGCAGCATATGAGATGTAGCTCTCTGACCATCTGAGTTTCAGAATACCTGAGTATACGAAACTCGAATACATCAAAGTATGTCTTCCTCTATGTTCTGACCTCTTTAATTCTCAATGGCATGCAGGAGATTGGCTGGACACATATGCGGATATTGGAGGGCGTTGGAACCCTCATCCAGTTGGGCGGCCTTATGGCACGTTTGTGCAGAATGTGAGCCATCATGAACTACTTCTCCCGATGCGCTTACGGTGCTCACTACTTTACTGCAGGAACATGAAGCCGGAGCTATTCCGTGTAGCATGAGGAGGGACGCTGCCTGTCTTGTTACTGTATTGTTACGCGTCCACATTTTGGGTATCACTACTCGATCCATGGCGACATTGGCCTATCTCAGCAAATCTTCTGGGCCTCCATCTTCTGCGCATCAGGCGAGCCGCCTGTTCGCTGACCAGTCACCACAGGGGAGGAGGACCTGTGTGGTTCGCCGGCCCGCCACTTTAGCGCGCGCGCGTAATTCCCGTTATGGTAGGTCACGGTGACTTAGCAGGCGCACCTTCGCGCGATTTATCATCATCGCCGCTGCATCTCATGCCTCCGCCATTGACTCGACTCTTCTTCTCCCTCTCGTCCTGTGCCCGTTCTGACAATCGTCCAACATGAGCGCGGCAGAAGACACACCTGTTGCTCGACGCTTGCGGAGCGTGAAGCGTATCATCATCGTCTGCTCCGGAAAAGGCGGAGTCGGCAAGTCCTCTGTCTCGACACAGCTTGCCTTGTCCCTTCGCGCATCTTCGCCCACAGCGCGTGTGGGCATCCTCGATGTCGACCTCACCGGACCTTCAATACCACGCATGCTTGGCTTGGACGGCCACCCGGTGCACCAGAGCAGTGACGGCTGGGTCCCTGTCTATGCGGACGGAAGCGAAGCACGGCTCGCATGCATGAGCGTCGGCTTCCTGCTGAAGAAGAAGGAAGACTCGGTCGTATGGAGGGGCCCGAAGAAAAACGCGATGATCAGACAGTTTCTGAGTGACGTCCGGTGGGGAGAGCTCGACTACCTCGTCATCGACACGCCGCCAGGTGCGTGCCCTCCCTCTTTTTCTCTTGCCCGCCTCCGCACTGGCGGCGGCGGCGCAGTGCACACGCACGCGAGCTTGTTAGACTGACTGACGCACGCCCTCTCCACCCTTCCCATCCCGCGTCTGCGATATCCTGCCGCCTCCGCTGACAGGCACGTCCGACGAACATCTGTCGCTCGTCGAGCACATGGCGCCCGTGCACGACCGCCTCTCTGCCGTCATTGTGACGACGCCGCAAGCGGTCGCGCTGCTCGACGCGATGAAGTGCCTCTCCTTCACGCGCGCGACCGCGATCCCCGTGCTCGGGCTCATCGAGAACATGAGCGGATACGTGTGCCCGTGCTGCGGCGAGGTCAGCAACGTGTTCTCGACCGGGGGCGGGGCGGAGATGGCGCGCCGCGAGGGCCTTACGTTCCTGGGGAGCCTCCCCGTCGACACCGAGCTCGTCACGCTGCTCGACGCGGCGGAGGCGGAGCGCCCGGGCGAATCCGCGGAGCTGCCTGAGGGCGGCAGCAGGCGATCGTTCAACCTACTCGAGCGGTATGAGAAGACTCCCACCGCGCCGCTGTTCAAGAGCATAGTGGACAAGATCTTGGAGCGGCTGTCGAGCGGCGACTCGCAGCGGCAGGAGCTCAATCAAGCTTCATGACGACGACGGCGATTGTGTGTGTGTATGTGCAGCACGACGTGCGTAATGTCGCACGATATTGAATCTCGCCTGTCGTGTTTCAGAGGAGCTGACGCCTGGTCTATCCCGTTACAGGTATATTACTGGCCCGCGATGGATGTCATTGTATCTCTAGACACATTCCTTCCTACTGTATCGCTTGCCGGAGCTGGCCTGCATGGAATACGAGGCGTGTCGACGTTCCCAGAGGACGCTCGAACGTCTAACGCCGCGACTTCCAAGTTGATTTGAAGGCCTTCTTTGCAGCGCACGCTCAGATCCCACCTCGCTGGCATGGATATTCTTCAAAAGACGACGCAGAAGTTGATACGATCAGCCATCCAAACGCTGTCTCGCCTCACGCCCACACGAATTTGTAGATGGGCCTGGTGCTTTCGAGCTTCCTTTCACCGCACATCCCAACTGAGAAGATGTCACCAGGAGTCGTTGTTCTGTCCAGTTCATGCAGAAACGCGCATCCGGAAGCATATTGCACACGGCCGCAATCACAGCCATGCCTCCGTAAGCCACAGTCTGCCTTCAGCCACCCATCAGCCCCGCTGATGAACATCACTGGAAGGTCGCAGTCATGCAGGACGGGCCGCGACGAGTCTCCGCATGCCGATGGTGGCGCTGCATGTGAACGGGGCGGGTGCGTACGATGCGGACGGGCGTCCGCCAGACGATGTAGACGGACATCGTGCTTGCACTCTGTGCAATCGACCTCGAGCAGGAGTTCAAAGCACGTCAGCGCGATTCGCCCAGCATGCGTTCGGCATCGGGCACGGATAAGTACGGGGAGAAAGTCCGGTAGTCCGAGATCTTGGGCACGATGGCGATACAATCTGGATCGGCGAGGGATAATAGATGACGTTCGCTACGCCTCGACATCTGATCGCGACCTGGTCAGATTAACCGCGACATGAGACACACGACACTCTGAACTCTGCGCTACATGAACATGAATGAATGCTCATACTCGCAGATGAGCGAACGAATGCAGCGGAATGAATGTCGCACGCGGGGCGTGCATAGGCGACCAGGCATGCACGGAGGATTCGGGGGAGATACGGTGCGGATTGGAGGGGCTTGCGGCAGACTTTGTTCTGGCAGATTGCAGCGGAGGTAAACTGGGGAACACGCAGGAACATGCCTGTGCGAGGGCTCGCGGAGGCAATTCCGACCCAACACGTGGAAAGGGACATCGATGGATGTCGGAGTGCCCGGAGTGGCTAAATGTGACCCAACCTTGTACTTTCTACGTACGATGGCGGGCTCGGACTGCAACCGCGGAACCGTTTCTGGGTAATTCTGGGACGTCAGGGGAGGCCAGGCAGGGGAAGATTGTGGCGATTGTGGGATAAGTGAAAGAGCGGGGACGATAGAAGGACGGATAAGAAGATCATGGCCTGCCGAGCGGTTGGGGAGAGGAGGCAGGGCAGCGAGGCGAAGCGCGTGCGTCGTCTTGTGATCCTCTCGCACATAACGAGTTCGTTCATGGACGGCCAATGCAGTTCGGCGGGCGTAGGCGGCGTGCGCGAAGGCACGGGCTGCCGAGTAGAGAGAGGAGGGCTGTACGTGTATGTCGTGTCGGTGTTCGCGTAGGCTTGCGCGCTGCATTGCGTTACATACATACATACGCTGGTGTGGGAATGGACAGATACGGTTCGGATGTCGAGCATGCGCAGGAGTATCGATGGGAACAAGCGTCGGATGATTGGGGAGAACACGTTTCTGCGGCAGTACGTCAACACTGACCAATGTAATCATGTCCTCTGCAAGCCCGCCATCACCAGCCTCTGGTCTGAATCTCCTGGCCTGCCCCTGCTCTTCCGGGTTTAGTGCCCGTACGCCTACGCAGCGGTCGGTCCGCCCCTAGTCGTACTTCCGTATAATTATCCCCTCCCCTGCCCCTTCCCCTTCCCTCTCCTCTCCCCTCCCCTTTCTGCCCCTCGGCTTCCCCTCCTCCCTCGCAAATGGCCCTCTTCGCCTCTCCATGATATTCCCATTCCCTGACCTCTCCCGCTTCTTCCCCGCCAGACGAATCGGACACGACGCTCACGATGTCTCCACACGCCATTCACGATCGTACTCTATTCGCATCTACCGCCCTTGTCACCGACTTCTCCGTGCCTGCCCCCGACGGCTTATACCCCCTCAGACGCCCCGACGCCGCATCCCCGAGCCCTATTATTGCAGGTGCGCTCGGAGCGCGTCCCTGCCATCCTCGCATTCTGACCGTGTGCGCGAACGCCCCTGTAGAGCCCCCTACGCCCACTTCCACAGTCACCATGCGTAGACAGAACGCGTCTTCCTCCTCGAGCGAGGACGACATCCTCCCAACACCTAGCATTTCTCGATCACCACAACGCAGCTCTAGCAGGACATACAAGTGGGTGGAGGACCAGCAACAGCAGCTGGGCGCCACCACCCAGCCGTCTGAGCCTGAGGCGCTGCCGGGCGCGAGGTGCCACCCTTACCTCGCCTACCCGCAGCTGAGCGCGGCCTCGCTGGTCAAAGGAAGCAACAAAGACACGATCCGCACGGTGGAAAGTTACGTCTTTGTTGACGACGACCACGAGCGTGTTGCCCAACCAACCGAACGCGTGCCCCGAGGCAGAGACGCGAGCGTCACGCAGGTAAGTTCGCGTACACGTGACGGATACGAACGCACCTCGTTGACCGCGCTCGACACCTTTAGCCTGCCTCGCGGTCGGAAACCCCGTCCACGCCGCGTAAATCGTTCCGGGCTTCACAGGGCATCTTCCATTCAGGCTCGCCTCTCCGCAGCCTGCACCTCACGTTCACGTCTCGCCGCCCGTCCGCACCGGCCTCGAGCGCTAGCCTCGCTCGCCCGCACAGCCCCGCCTCGAGTACAACGTCGACGTTCCGCCGTAATCCGGCAGCGTCGCACAGCAGAGGTTCCAGCTTGTCTACCGTGAATGCCCTCCACCAGCGGAGCGCGCGCACTGAAAGCCCCGAGCTCTCCACGAGCCCACCAAAGACCACAGCATGGAAGTTCAAACGCCCTTCCGTCGCTGGACATTTCTCCCCCATGCCAGAGAATGACAGCGCAGAGCGGATACCGCCTCCGCGACCGAGTACTTCATCTAGCGTCACCCACTCGGGCTCCTCGACGGTGTACACTCGCACGTCCTCCGATGCCCCGCGCAAGATGTACTTTGGCTCCATCCGCTCGCATTCGTCCACCACGATCTTCAGCGCATCGCCCTCACTATGGTCCCTCCCCACGGATGCGTCGCACATCAACGACCCGCCTGAATCCGAAAAGGTCATCGCGCGGGACAGATTGCAGTCTGCTTCCGAGGGGTCTCCCATCCCGTGGAAGCCCTCGCCTTCCACCGTGCCACACATGGGTAGCGTGACGAGCCTGCTCACGAGCCCCCGGTCACGGAGCAAAAAGCGCAAGCTGATCATCAGCGGCATCCCACCAGCTGACGAGCGGCGATTCGAAGGCGTCCGCAAATGGTGCGAGTCGTTTGGCGAGTTGAATTCTATCACCCGTGCCCCCAACGGGGACCTGCACATCGATTTCCGCAAAGCGGAAGTGGCGGACACCGTACGTGCCTGTCAGATTATCTGGTCAGCTTGTTGAGCTCATCACTTCCCGTCAGGTCTGTCGTCTCAACGCGAGAGTGTATATAGCCGGAGTCGGCAGTGTCTGCCTCTCCTGGTTTACCGGCAAACGTCCTTGATATACCCGATACCCCCCTTGGACCTGTTGTATGCCCTGCCTCGCTTGCCGCATCTCTGCCCTTCCGCTCACGACATTTCCCATCACGTCACGATTCCAGTGTACAACAGTGCTATCGTAGCTGCTCTCGTACACCTAATCTGCACTCTGTCGCTGGCTCTTCGTCCTTCTATGCCCCTTATGCCATCATCTCACCTGTACATGCCCTGTCTTCTATACATCCCATCTGTACCATCCATCTCCACGAACCCTCGCATCTTGTTCCGCTCCTGTCCCGCATCTCACCACTGCTCTCCATCTTACGACCGCTTCGTTCACCGCCCTCCCCTCGTCTCCTCATCCCCATCTCTTATCATGATGTGCCGCAGAACGCCCCGTCTTTGCTCATTGGACGCTGTCGCGTACTGTACCCTGTGTATTTCTAGCTCGCCGCGCGATGTGCTAGAGGCCAGTCCTGCTGCATGGCTCAGACTGGGACTTCCTTCGCTCTTGTACCATGCAATCCCATTCGTGTCCCCCTTCAGCCTCTCTTCGTGTGCTTCCCAGGCTTCAGCCATGCACGTGACCGCGTTCCGACGCGACAAGCATGTCCGCTCAACTAGTTCAAATTCTCTGATCTGTCAAAAAGACGAACCGCAGCAATGGTTCAGGATAGTAGCATGACACTAGCAGTGAGCCACCGAAGTATTGCGAAGCAAAGTGAGAGCACGTATCCGACTGTATCGGGATGTCCGAGGGGCAACAAGTTACTATGTACATATCGCACATCGAGACGTGGCCGTGGTCCTATGCCGCGCCATCAACCAGCGACTCACCTCCGTAATTCGGGTGGTCACCGGTGGGATGCGGGTACGGCCTGGGCGCAGTGCACGCGCCGAAACCAAGGCTTCTTGACGCCGTGCACTCAGGCGGCACCTCCGACCCCAGTGTGCCCGGTCTGTTGAATCCTCTGCAGGAACAGGTCTTAGATCTGGCTGCTATGGCTATACTCCGAGTCGGACGGACAACACTGGTTCCGCATTGAATCGCACGCCCGAATCCCTATGCACGCGCAGAGTCCGCGTCCGTGCCTGCGTCGTTTGCTACTGGGAATACGCGCTCGGAGCTGATGGTGATTCGCGGAATGTCCGGGAGGGAAAAGGGCATTCTCGGGGTGCGCAGGCCATCCGTGCCCGTGAGGGTACCGGCGCGAGGTGTGCCGTAAGGTCTGGTTGTGGAACGCGCTGGAGTCGCTTGGGTACGTCTCATATGCGGTAGCGCCGCTGGACGGTGGGCCGTCGGCGTATGCTTCTCCTGGGGGAGGTGCGAGGAACGGTTCGATCTGTGCAGCATGTAGGCCCGACTCGCGTATCGCTCTCCTTGGCCGGCCTTTGTCTGTATGTAAACACCTTATAAGAAACGCGTCAGGAAAACATGCAGTTAGGTTCCTACCTTCGTCGAGAAGCGCATCCCTGGGTAGGCCTGTATAACGGGATTCCCAACCACGTCGCCTGCGGGCTCTGATAAACCAGATGATCATGGCCAGAGCGGCTAGCACGAGGACGCCGCCCAAGACGCCGCCTAAGATTGCCGCGATGCGCTTCGGATCGAGCGCGCTGTTGCTGCTGAGCTGAGAAGACGATGCACTGGAGCTCGCAATGGCAGTAGAAGACATTGACGATGATGAAGACGTGCTTGAGGGGAGGAATGGGATGGTTTCGTTCGCTGGGAGGACGGCGAAGTAGTCGAGGAAGAACGGGAAGTCGTCCGATGCAGCCGCCACGATGATCTTGAGCGAATGCTTCCCTCCTATCAGAGGGCCAGAGTTGTAGAATGTGACGGAGGACGCGTTCTCGACGGGTGCAGCGTACGCGGTGTATGTATTTGGGCTCTCGTCCAGAATGTAATGCGTGACTGTCCCGCCGCCCAGCATCCGCCAGATCGAGTGCATCGGGAGGAAGCTAATGTAGTACCGACGACGACTATCTCGCTGCCTGCAATATGACAATCATCCTGATGTCTTCAGCTGCCTAGAGACAATCAGTCAACATCCCATAGAGAGCGCACCAAAGAAATCGAATGTGACCATCGCTCCCGTCTCCACAGTAGACGATAACGTGTTGTCGTACGCCTCGTCGTTCTCGTTGTCGTACCAAACGTGGTCGAAGACGTCGTATACAACATTGGGGTCCATATCATCGTACTTGACGTACAAAGAGTCAGGATCCGCCATGGCTTGCGGCCGAGAGAAGCCAAGTCTGAAGCAGCAGCCTTAGTCGAAGAGCACAGCAGGAAAGAACAAGTATCGTGATAGAAAGAAGGTGGGGGCATGAGAAGCTTGTTAGGATGGACCAGAGAACGTCTGCCGTGCCTCTATGATTTGAATATATCACCTACAGCGCTATTGAAGACAGTGGCAGTTTCAGATGGACGGTCTTCGCAGGGATCTGGTGGACATCGCTGGCCCACGGAGGAGCACGACTCTCAATCTATGGGCCGGAAATGTGTGAGGCTGTGTATAAGCGCGTAGACATGCGGCAGTGCATACCTCTGTCCTGCGGTCAGCGACTGATTGTGCGGTATCCGGATACATGGGCGCGGATGTCCAGCGGCATGTGGGTCCTATACGGCTTGCCACAGCGGAGAGAGAAGTCATGTCTATGATACACAATCACCCAAATGCCGCCGGGTCACTAACGGCATGGCTGTTCGTGTAAAGGATGTCGCTAGAACGTGAGGTCAATTGCTTGGAAAACGTTGAACGACTCAGGTGCAAACATACCGTAGTATCATTGGAAGCACCGCCATGTCTTGTACAGATTGTGTCAGTGAGAAATGTCCGATGCAAAGATGATACCGGCCGCTGTGCTGTCAGTGACACTACGAATGAAATGGAACAACGTCGTAAATGCGTGATATATAGTCCCTAGATGTTAAGTCCGTAGTGAATGAGCGTGTAGAGAATGCTATGCTATGTACTATATGGCGTTGACAAGGCCTTCAGTCCGTACACTTGTAACCCACAATATATGTAAACCCAGGAAATCTCACAGTACCTACAATGCGGCGACAAGTCTCAAGCCCCATGGCGCCTTCTTCCGTCACGAAGGCGTGTACTCCGGAGGTACATCCGCTAAAGGAAGCACCTCCGAGGTGGAAGGAACGACCGGCCGTCCCTCACTATCGAACCGCACGCCCGAATCAGCGTGGAACTGAACCCGCTCCGACTCTCGCTTGGCTTCCGCGGCCTTGCGCTGTGCTGGCGTGAGATATCCGCCATCCGAATAGTCGTTTACTACAGACAGCGTTCGGCCGGAACTGCTGCCTGCGCCGCTACCGCTGATACTGCTGGCGGCGGGAGGATATGTGTGTGGTGTTTGCGGAGTTGGTGAAAGTTCTGACGGAGCGCGGGGCGAGTAGGTCGGGTTGTCAGAGTAGGTCGTAGTTGGGGCAGGGAGCCAGGAACGGCTCAATCTGCGAACCCGCCACCTCCGTCGGCCTCAAGCGATCCTTCTCTGCACATATCAATCA
Source organism: Trametes sanguinea (assembly GCA_008973685.1). Taxonomy (NCBI): domain Eukaryota; kingdom Fungi; phylum Basidiomycota; class Agaricomycetes; order Polyporales; family Polyporaceae; genus Trametes; species Trametes sanguinea. The sequence goes on along the minus strand of WAHA01000001.1, from coordinate 1,849,529 downwards.
GTCTTGTGCCATATGCCACCACAATCCACCCAAAGCAGCACTTACCTGAGTCGAATAAAGGCTCGCCCCCACCGAAGCTATGATACGCGTAGACCCCGTGGCGTCGCCGACGGAAGTACAAGAATACACCGCAAGTGCAGCACACACAAGCAAGGTGAATCCTCCGACCGCACCGCCTACAATAGCTCCTACAGGGACAGAGCTCGCTGATGCGCCAGCCACGTCATCCTTGTCGGCAATGTTGGTAGGTGCACTGGGTGGGGTCACGAAGACGGTTGAAACCCATACGGCAGTAGTCGTGCTAGACGGGCCAGAGTCTACAGGCTGTTGGAGATAGACAGCATCGAGAAGGTAAGGGATGTCTTCGGTAATGGTGATGACCTCGATGTCCAGGGTGTGGTTGCCTGTATTGAGGGCCCCAGAGTTGAAGAAGGTGACGTCGGTTGCGTTCGTAGCATTAGCTTGGAATAAAAAGGCCGTGTTCTTCGCGCCATCCAAAACGTACGCCGACACAGGCCCCGAGTCGTCACTTGCGCCTGCTGGTGCAATGGATGCACCAATGATCACAATCTGGGACGCTGCAGGGGTGCATTTTCAACGCGAATACGCGAGTTTATGGAGAGCGAACACACCAGTGAACTCGATGTGGACGGTGGCGCCCTGCTTAGTGGTAGAGGAGAGGGTGTGGTTGAAGACGCCTTCAATCCCGGGGTTGTCAAACCAGTCTCCCGGACTGTACAAGATGCCAGGATCCGTGTCGTCGAACTTGCGGAATACGCCTGAATCGGAGCTCGACATGGCTAGGCGTCACGTTCAGACGAGTGATGCCGGGGTACGAGGGGAAGGTAGGAAAGGTGCAAAATGCGAACTCTGCCGGCTAGTTGTCGTGCTGGGGGACTGAAACCCAAGCCCTGAAGCTGTGTGGCGACCATCTCGTTCGCTGCGATGCGCATCAACTCCCACCATGGCCAGAGTCTGAGCCTAAGCTTGCCCTGCGCGGCATGTCCAACTCCGAAGCCGCTCGCCACTAGAGGCTTACCTCATCAAGTACTGCGCGGAAACTCGTGCCTACCTATAGGCGCTCACCGTAGTAGGTGGCGGCAGTGATGGCTGTGGCTCATGCCTTGTCCCATTTCATCTGTTCTTGTTGCCTCAGGTAAGTTTCGTCCTTGGACGCCTCACAATGTGGTCATGACGGAGGTCGGGTTCCGTGGGTATCAACCGACAGCAACTGACCATCTACAAACCAGCATATCAAATGCTACATCCGGTCTGAATTCGCCGTTCAGCTCGCCATCCCGCCATCCCTCATACCGCCGTGTGCCAAGTCGATTGCACGAAGCCAGTGCCCCAGATCCAACCAGAAAGCCTTCTGGCTACGCGTACCCAGCCAAAACGGCACGATCGAGAAGTGATGCGCGTCCGCAATATGGTGGACATTCCAGACGCCTGCTTCTGGTGGACAGCTGTAGCGCGCTTTCTCCGCATCGTCCAGGATGTTGTGCTCATGGCTAAAATGCCGACATCGTGTAGATCTGGAGGCGTGTCTCAGCATCCAATGCGAGAGGACACGGCTTTAGCGACCAACCTGCACTGGAACGGGTGCCATTGGGAGAAGAGCGGCACGACGCTGTCATTTGCCCGCAACGAAAGCGATAGGTAATCTCCGCCTCGCGCAACGTCGATGACGCCGTCCTCGATAATGGCCTCGGACCTGACTTTCGAGGCATGAGTGGCTGCTGCCACCGTAGCCATGAACGCAGGAATGGGCCGCAGGACGGAGAAGTCGAAATTGGCCATCCTATTCGCGGACACTTGCAATGGCCATGATATGGCTTCCAAGAAGGACCCCAACGGTTCCGCGTCGTCTTCGTTGTTCTGAGGTATGTCAATGTCTACAAATCTCTTCTCATGGAGAATGGATCGGACGAACCAGAGTCGCACAATAGCTACGGTAGTAAGTGCCCGGGCTGACGGAGCCTTCGCCCACAGCTTCCCGTCCGTCTGCAGCTTCGAATGTCACATCGTACGGCGTGGCATCGCGACTTTCAGCCCAGTCACTCTTGCGCAGTTGGCGGAGAAAGGAGCCAAAGGTTGCCTCGCGAAACGATAACCCTCGCGCGTCGGCATGCAAGTCGAATATATGAGGTAGGATGGGTGACAGGTATGCTGCGATGTGGACGCTTTTGGTGAGGAAGTCTCCAGGCGAGAATGCCCGGACTGCAGGTGCGTTGCGAGCGTCTTCGCCGAGACTGTAAACTAGCTGAGTACCACGGAACGGCGACGACACTGATACTCCAAGTGAGTTGCCCATCATCACTTGACGTGAGATGCTCGAGACACACCTGTATTCACAGATAGTATCATATCAGCCGAGTACTTTTGACCAAAGAATCCTGTACTGAGCAACCACTGGAGCTTAATGATAGTAGACCCTCCCTATACAGCCGATAAGAGAACTAAAAGCGCATAGCTGAGGGAGAAGACGCTACCATAGAGTGTCCAAGGAAATGTAGAGGTCGTTTTGTCGACCACTGGGTACAAACCCGTTTCGTGAGTGCGTCCTAATCGGCCATGGCTGTTCTCTCAGGCATGCTCTGTGCCATAGTCAACTTAAGAGCATACCGTCAACACGTAGCCCTCGAAGAAGATGTAAAATGACGTACCCGTTCCTCCGACCAACAGGTAGGACAGCTCGCACGCACGGTCATGTAGCGAACTTACAGGTCCAACACTAAATCACAGGTCAGCAAGGATAACGCACAGACGCAAAGACGCCGCCGCTGGCCTTGACTTACCTTGCGAATAACGTCCTCCTACTCTGTTCTCCGTTACTCAAACAAGCATAGTTCGAATGCTCTTCGAAGTTGCCCCAGACGACAGCGCCTGCGCTGCTGAGAAAACCCTCGACGACGACAAGCGGGGTTGGATCCGTGTATAACATGGAAGTAGGTGGTGAAGCTGCTAGTCACTGGCAGTGCTGGACGAGCTACCGTGCCAGACTAACTCCGAGTCGGCTACTTCTGTGCCTTCTGCGTACGGTGTGAATGCATCACGACCGCAGTTCGCTGCTTAGAGAGCGTCACTTGGGACCTTCGCCCAGCTGACGGCAACAAGGAGGACATCTGACTCCAAACAAGGAAGCAGCGACGGACGAACACGATTACGGAATCGGGAACGCTGGTCCCAATTGTGATCGATTTCACCTCTGTGAAGATGACGCACCGGTATTCCAAAAAACGACTTGTGTGCTCTTGCGAGCATTTCACTCGAGTGGAACGCCATTGCGCCTCTGTACGGCTCCTCGGGTTCAAATTAACCGGCATTAAGTGGTTGTAGAGTAATAGGGGAATATGTACGTGCTCAGCGGCCTCTTCGAAGACACCTGCAGGAGATTCGATAAGGATATAGCTCAAATCACGAACCAATCACCGTACCACAGCCTGAGCACAAGGCTAGCAAGTAGACGGACACATGTAGTACGTCATCAACAGAGCAAAAAAAGAGGAAGGCCGAGCCCACTGGCGTGATAGTGCAGAGACCGTGACTGACACTCACGTTATGGGAAACGACGGTTGCGACTGTTGAATCTCCTGGTAGGGAACGTGCCTCCACGCATGGGAGGGAGTTGATCACGAGCCACGGATACCTGCCCTGGATGATGAGCTACACCTTGTCCTGGACCTGTCTGGGAGGATGATTGCATAGTGGCGGAAGGGACACCTTGCGGCGCGAAGCGCACAGGAGGGGGCAAGGGACCACCGGGAATCCAGTACCCTTGCTGCGCCAGAGGTGCAACGGTGGATGTATGTGGTTGTATGGGTGGGGCCGGACACGTTCCCGAATGGATGGGCAACAGCTGTCCTGGCTGTCCTGGCTGTCCCATGAAGCTGGGTCCGGGAGCGGGAGGTCGGTCATGATGAGGGGATCTGGTTGGCATAGGGTGGATCTGACCTCCATGAGCGTTGACCATATATTGATCTAGAGCGTCTTGCTGGTACACTGGAATGAACATGCCATGCTCGTTTTGTATGAAACAGGTGGCACGGAGTGGAGACTGCGTTCCGCTCTTCTGCAGTAAACGCTCCGAGAGGTCATTACTGCTGCCAGTGGTGCTGCCCTGCTATATCAACGTTATAAAATATAATACTGAGGTGGTGCCTAGAATCCTACCTTCAACTGATCTCCGGACGGAGCATCTGCGCCCATCGCACTGTTGCTTCCCGAGGCCTGTAGGTTGCCAGGGTAGGGTCCTTCTCTTGTTATAAACGCAGGCAGAGGCGGGAAGGGAGAATACACATAACCAGCGTAGTGGTACCCTGATACAAACGGAAAGCCATATGGGTATGATAGAGGATAAGGATACATCCAGGCCTGGGGGTCATAATGAGCCAGGTTCATGGGGTTAGGTGGGTGCTGTGTGACCGCAGACACCAGTGCAGGGACTGAGGACGTCAGAGGCGGAGGTGTCGCTGCAGTGCTCAATGGGTTGTAGGCGTCATGCTGCGTGAGCGCTACTTTGGTCGTGTCAGATGAGATAGAGGAAGCAGCACTATCCTCCAGGTCTTCTGAGTCCACCCTCCTGATAGCGTCAAGTGGAAGTCCTGAATGTGCATTAGGATGAACTGCAGAGGGTGTTTCGACATGGCTCGACGTAGGTGATGCAGCCCGCCCAGCAGCTGGAAAATGAGTGATTGCGCCGACACTCGCAGCATTTCCAAGTACCCCATTGGGTGCAACAACTTGTTCGGATTGCTGGAGCCGGGGCAAATCTTCGTGGGTCCTCTCATAATGGGTGTGTCCCCGACCTCTTCCGGGTCTCCAACGAGCGTGGTATTCACGTAGATGAACCCGGATGGGCTGCCCGAGATGCATCCGATTGTGCTATTGCGTATGTAAGTGTCGTGTATCGCCCCTTCGGTGATGCATACTCACCTCTTCCTGTACGGCAAGACTGGCTGCCTCTGAGTGGGCAAAAGTGAGGAATGCAAAGCAGCTGCGCTTGTAAACTGTAAGGTAATTAGAGCCCAGTCACAGTATGTGAAGTCAACGACTCACGGGGGCGCACGAGCTGCACGCGCTCGATTGATCCAAAGCGACCAAAGATGCGTCGCAATTTCTCCTCCGTCCAGGGTTCGGCATCTTGTATGGAAAGGCCGCCCACGAAGATTGTCATAGGGTCCACCTCGCTTGTAGTGGCCACAGAGGGGAGACGGAGAGCGGGGGAAGTTCTGCTCTCATTCCAGGACTGGCCTCTAAAGCCAAACACTGATGCCGTTGCCGAGGAACGCAACAATTCCGGGTTGTGAGGATGAGTAGGGTGAACCGTGGGTGCCATGAGAGAGGCGCTCGTAGGGGATAGGTGGTGGCCGGACTGGTCGGCATTGTGAGGAGCTCCGCATTCGCCGATCGTGCTCGAAGGATTGTGAGATACCACATGGTCTCTGAGCGTGTGGCCAGTCGCCACTGTTGAGCATTGTGATGGAGACGAGGCAGCGAAAATAGGTTGAGTGAAGACGTCGAGTTCAGATACTTGGTCCACCCATCTGCTCGTGGAATCAACCAGAGTATCTGAGCCACTACCAAGCGATGGCGAGGCAGCTTTGACGGGACCGTTGAACGAGTCGTCTACATTGCCACCACAGGTGCTGAGATCTTTCGAGATCCTACCACGATTAGAGCGAATAAGCAGATGATAGTGGGTGGCAGCGTCACGTACACAACGATACGCGAGCGCGCATCCCGTTCCAGTGATTCAAATCGAGGTCAACTCACTGTTGGGTAGTCAGAAGAGCACGAGACGCTTTCGTCGCCTCAAATCGCAGTATATAACCGTGGAATGGCCTTTGAGGGCTGCATTGCAAGTCCTGGAGCAGTTTGCTTGCGGCGGGGTGATTCTGGTGTGCTGTGAGCAAACACCGAAACGCATTTAGTCGCTACACTGACCTCGCACTGAATGAAGGCACAGACTCTACTGCGACCGCTATTGCGAACCACTTTGACTTTGTTGATTTGTGGGTGGATTGATAAGTGGTCGGTCAACTGCTGCGTTAGCTCTGCGTGATCGATATTCGTGGGGAGACTGTTATGGCCCTCTGGTCAAGGGCTACTCTGCACACCATCACCTCGGATCGAGACTCACCCGCCTATGAATATACTCGCATCTTGAGGAGAGGCATCTTGTGCTGCGACACCGTCACCACTGGGGCTGTCCAATTGAGAGCAGGACCGAGATTCTCTGCCAGAGGCCGGTGATATGGGACTGCGAGCCTTTAGATCAGCGGCGGAACGACGGTGAATGGGTGGCGACGAAGGCTCAGATTCAAGCGTATCATAGCGCGTGCCCCATGCACGGTCCCTAACGAGATCCTTGGGTGGCATCAGGCAGTGGAGTAGCGCGGAACTCGTTGTGTGGACGGCGGGATAGCTGATTGTTGTGGAAGGGGGGAAACCGTCTCGGAGGGGTGAGGTCCCTCCCGACGCATATTTGAGCTCGCTTGCAGCCGTAGCGATGACAGGGACAGCTGGGGATCGGTCTGGATGAGGTCACCGAACTTCGTCGCTGCCTTCGCCGAGGCCGGCGGCATATCACGGTGATCAGTGAGCCTTCTGCTGTTGCGATCGCTGTCCGCCACATACGATATGAGCGAATTGATTACCCAGTTCCCCTTGACAAGCGTGACCTTTCTCATCCAACCAGTGAGCTAGAGCAGATCACAGGTCTACGCTGTTGCTGGCCATGACATTGTCCATCTTTGTCCGGTATGTGTTCTGCTGGCTCTCGCATGAGTGCAGGTAGAATTCGACCGTTTGACCTCAAGAAACGCGCGACGAAGTGTCATCGTCGAAGTGCCAGCGGCCATGTCGAAATCTAGATAACCGTCAACGTTGCATGAGCTACCGGACACGATCCACTAGATTGGGTAGGGACGAACCTTGGGAGAGATCTTCCATGCTGTTCATCGACGCTCGCAGTGTTGAGCAGGGCTTGTTATGCAGTGGAAAGCCCCTCCGCTCACTTACCTGTAGAGCTCTGGGTAGAGGCACACGTAGTGGTTGAAGGTTAAGAGCGACTTGGGATTCTGCTCCTACAGAGCAGTCTTATATACTACTGTACAGGGGCTATGATGTAATACTATATAGTACGATGTAATACTGTATAGTACTGGAGCCACAGTATCCGGAACATTCTCCGACTGTCCGGTAGCCTCGTGTCAGTAGTTGCCTTACTAGGCTGTGCTTAGTCAGCGCCTAGTTCGACACTCCCCCTCGCTAAGCACCATGGTAGGGTGCGCGAGCGTATGGGCGCTGCAAGCAGCGGATTAGGCCGAGTCGTAGAACTCAAGGCCGAGTTCGCCTCTAAACTCTGTGAACTTGACTCGTCCCAGGTTTTTGGTGAAGAGGTCGGCAGGGTTGTTGTCGGTATCGACGTAGAAGACTTCGATCAGCTTATTCTCGATGTACTCGCGAATAGCATGATACTTGATGTCGATATGCTTCGACCGACTTTCAGTTACAGGGTTCGAGCCCATAAAGAGCGATCCCTGATTATCTCCTGCAACGGGGATAGGGCCGAGTTTGTAGCCGATCTCGCCCATAAGGTTGCGGATCCAGACTACTTGGCGAGAGCAATCACTCATGGCCATATACTCAGCTTCAGTTGAAGAATGTGCGACAGTTTTCTGTGCACGAGACTGCCAACTGAACGTCCCGCCGGCCAGTTTCAGGAAGTATCCTGTCTGAGACCGTCGACTGGATGGGTCTGAGCCCCAATCCGAGTCTGTACATGCGCTTATGCCGAGTCCAGAAGCACCTTTGTAAACCAGAGCATAAGACCTGGTTCCAATGAGGTAGCGACAGATATACAGCGCTTTGTTGAGGTGCTCTTGCGAAGGATTCGCAGCAAACTGTGATAGTTTGGTCACGGCAAAGGCAATGTCAGGTCGAGTACCGAGCATGATGTATAGCAAGGACCCAATGACGGTCTGGAACCTGGAACGAAGAGTGGGATCTGCCGTGCCATCATTTGGCTTGGGGTAGTAACCCGCAGGCAGTGGAGTAGGCGCAGACTTCGCATTCTGCATTCCGCATCGCTGAAGCACTTTCTCCAGGTACGCGCACTGATCTATACGGATCGTGCTGCCGCTACGCTGGATGCGCATACGCAGGAATTCCTTGACTTCGCCAAGGTCTCTGCATTCCCATTTCTTCATGAACTTGGCCTTCATCTTTTCGACAAGCGCCTTGTCTGGTCCACAGAAGAGGGCATCATCGACGTATACAACGACAATGACTAGTTGGCCGTTCTTATCTTTGCAGATGAACAGACCTGGGTCAGAAACTAAGCGGTTAAAGCCTAGTTCCTTCATGGACTGATTCAGGGTGCTCCACCAAGCACGACCTGCTTGCTTGAGTCCATAGAGCGCACGCAGAAGCCGTAGGACTTTGCGCTCTTGGCCTTTGGCTACGAAGCCTTCGGGTTGTTCCATATAGATCTCCTCATCAAGCTTACCATAGAGATAAGCATTGCGGACGTCAAGTCCAGTGATGTACCAGTTCTCGAGAGCTGCAAGTGCAAGGATGAGGCGCACAGTCTCGAAGCGAACGACTGGTGAGAAGATCTGGTCGTAGTCAATGCCTTCGACCTGGGAGAAACCCTTGGCGACAAGCCTGGCTTTCTTTCGACCGTCAGATTTGACGTCGAATACCCATCGGTTCTTAATGACCTTGCGCCCCTTAGGGCGGTCGACCAATTCAAAGACCTTTCGCCTTCGGAGTGCCTCTAACTCCTCTTGGCAAGCGGCCTTCCATTCCCTCTGCTCAGCCTCTGGCAGGCGAGTAATGTCACGGTATGTCCACTCTCTGACGTTGGACGTGTCGGGCAGATCATCAACTGGTGGTACCGCTTTCATAAGCAGGAAGTTGATGAGTGCTACTCCCCCTTCCCAGCACAGTTGTGCCATAGCTATCTCATCGCCGGCAGCGGCTCGAAGGGCATTATCGACTTCGTCTGATGAATTGCCCGAGCTATCACCACCTGGCGCATCACCCGAGGCGGATGGAGCAGGTATGTCGCTTGGAGGGGATGGTGCAGAACTGTTGCCGGGAACTTGTTCTGACCGAGACGGTCCAGTAGCTCGGGAGCGACCCGGCTTCTGGCCAACGAGGTTTTCCCACTTCCCCTGCTTCTCAATCTCCTTGAACTGTTCTACGGGATGCCGTGACTCTCCGTAGATGTTGCCTGGGCGGATAGGCACTTTCCGCACGCGTGCAGGCACCTTTTTCTTAGGAGTAGGTGGCACTTCCGGCACACGCGGCGGCGGACTAGGAGTACGCGGTGGTGCTTCAGGTGCATCGTCATGCTCCTGCTCCTGTCTCCTTTCTGGAAGGCTTTGGGGAGGATGACGAGGCGGTTGGTCCTCATCGTCATCATCATTGCCCGAAGGAATGGATGATTCCTGGTCGGATGGGTTTTCCTCCGGCTCATCTTCAAGCCTGGAGGTGCGTCGCCGCTGATTAGTGGGACACTTAGGGAACATCGTCTCGTCGAACAACGCATACGCCGACGTGAAGATCACGTTGTTGGGTGACCGCATGAATCTAAAGCCATGCCCACCGGGTGCAACCCCGATGTAAACCATAAGCTCTGACTTAGGCGAGAGCTTGTTAGGGCGGACGGCAGGCGGTAAGTGCACGTAGGCACCACACCCAAAAACGCGAAGATGACGGATAGATGGAGCTTCGCCGTTCAATGCCTCATAGGGGGTTCGCCACTTGTGGCGGCGTAGAGGCGTGCGGTTGTACACATGAACAGCATGCTCAATCGCGAATTCCCACCAAGATTGAGGTAGACAGGCTTCGAGGCGCATGGCTTCAGCCTTGTCTGAGAGAGTCCGCATGAGACGTTCAGCACGACCATTCTGTTGGGGCTGATGCGGGACACTCTGGAGTATCTCAATGCCTTTGTCCTTAAGCAAATTATCGAATGCTTTGGACTTATATTCTCCTCCACCATCAGACATCCACTTCTGCACCTTCGTCTTGAATTGATTCTCGACGTTGGCTAGGAAGTGTTTTGTCGCTGTGAGTGCAGCATCCTTAGAGCGCAGACACACAGCCCAAGCATACGACGTATGATCATCGAGGAACATGATCGCATACTTATATTTGTGGTAGGAGTCGACGGGGAATGACTTCAGATCCGAGTGAATGAGTTCAAACGGTTTAGAAGCCCGTCGAGTGGATGGAGGGAATGGGCGCAATGGCATCTTTCCTTCTGCACATCCGCGGCAAAGAGGTTCCTCCTTAGGGAACTTGATGGTAGGGAAATCAGCGATGTGTTCCCTTGCATGTCGAAGTACATCCTTGGAAGGATGCCCCAAGCGACGATGCATGGTCTGGTAATCAATCTTACAGACCGTTGGAAAGATAGACATCGCTTCCTTGGCAGGTAGCGATTGCACAACGAAGATTGTATCGTTGCGACGGCGAGGATGGAATATCATAAAGGGTCTTCCATTCGCCTCCAAGATGTTGATTCGCTCAGCAGTTCCGCTTACGCGCATGCCATCCCGGAGAAACTCTCCCATAGAGAGGAGTCGTACATTAAGATCAGGCATGTAGTACACCGGCGCAATGCGCACTGTGGTGTGTTCTCCAGGGTACAACGGGCAATTAAGCATGACGGTGCCAGAGCCCTTTGCGGTAGTTATACCGTTCGCAGTGCCGACGATCATTTCTTCATGGAGAGGTGTATATTCAACAAAGTCGTCCATGTCAAACGTGAAATGGCACGACGCTCCAGAATCAAGCATCCATGTATATGGAAGTTCGAATTCAGTTTTCCTCTTGCCCTTACAGCGAGTGCATTCAGAATAATACAAAGAATGACCGCATATATTCGAAGATTTACAGACATTGGATCGCAAAGTAACTACTGCAGATCCCGCCACACTGTTAGAGATCGCTGCTATGGAGAGCGCGTCAGTGCGGTGTCTGTTGGGCAGAGGATGGAGTACTGACCGAACTTGTTCGTCGTACTGCTCATAGAGGCCAGCGGCCTGGGCTATCTCCATGTCCACGTCTTCATCCTCGTTACCGAGGGAGATCGCAGACTCTGCGTCATCATCTCTTTCAGTCCAGTCGATGCGCTCAGCCAGCGTAAGGCGAGTCCGCTTCGACGAGTGACTGTCCGCGCTGTCCGAGTCCGAGGGAACCTCGACGATCCTGCTAGTACCCTCCCCCTTGTCCGCTGCCTTAATCACACCCTCAAGAGCACGAATGCGCTCAATACTAGGCGTGACGTCGAGCTCGCGAGCAAGGTTGAAAGCACGCTTGAGAGTGGGGTACTTAGACTCACCCTCCAGACCATTAACTTGGACAGGTTTGCGCAGAAGCGCACGCGGATCGACGGTCGACGTAGGACCGTCTGAGATGGTCGCGGGAGATACGAGGTGAGCGTGGTCATGGTCCGAAGACTTCTGACTCTTACGCTTCCCTCGCCTGGCTTTCCCCTTCTTCTGCTGCTGCTGCTGCGAGCTGCCATCACTGTTCTGGTGACGCTGCTGCTGCTGCTGCTGCTTGAATGAAGGGTCTTTGCCCTTGCGCTTGATTGCGCTGAGCTTCTTGGCCTCGCCAGCTTTGTTGCGGTTACCTCTAGTAGTGGTCGCCTCCCAGGATGCCACTAAGGCTTCCCGAGCTGCGGAGGTAGTGAGCTCGCTCAGATCATTGTCGTTAAGACAAAGCTGAATAGCGGTCTCGTACCGCGAAGGTGCTGCGTCCAAGATCATCAAGGCACGCAGGTTAGCTGGGATGTTAATCCCTGCACCTTCGAGCTGGTCAAGATTCCCTTGGATCTTGGCGATCGCAGGGCCAGGATGCTCATTCGGTGGAATGCGCGTCCCAACGGCAGCCTTATAGAAGCTATAGGCGCCTAGGGCGGAGGTGGTACCGTAGAGATCCTTAAGATCATCCCACAGTTTCTTGGCAGTCGTCGCATCCTTGACGAGTTTTGCAACTTCGTCATTCAGGCGCAAGCGGATAGAACCCATCGCCTTGGACTGTGTCATCGTCCAGGCAATGACCTCATTCCGGTTGCTACCGTCCTCCTGAAGGGTAGGAGCGGTGATGCCTGCAGGGAGTTCGACGACGTACCAAACCTCCTGCTGCTGAAGGTAGGCCTTCATCAGCTCAGCCCAGCGGGTGTAGTTCGAACCGTCAAGGACGGGAACAAGCTGCTGGAGCGAGTTGGACATGGTGTCGAGTATGGGAGTTCTGTAGAGACAGAATGTCAGCATTTGTCCATGCGCACACAAGGCAACCATAGCGGCGCCGAGGGCAGCAATGCTGAACACTCCCTAGGCTCTAGCGGCATAGGTGCAGCCTACATGGCGCACACTAAGGGCCGCGACGTCGAGCCCCTTCAGGGCGACGTCCAGGTATTCTGGGAGCTCATAGATCGCAGCCTTGCCAGGCGCAGATCTAGGCATCGACCAGTTGAGCTGGGAGCATCAGGATCAGGCCTTGCCAGGCACAGATCCGAGCATCAACCAGGGCTCATAACCTGTTGAGCAGGGCTTGTTATGCAGTGGAAAGCCCCTCCGCTCACTTACCTGTAGAGCTCTGGGTAGAGGCACACGTAGTGGTTGAAGGTTAAGAGCGACTTGGGATTCTGCTCCTACAGAGCAGTCTTATATACTACTGTACAGGGGCTATGATGTAATACTATATAGTACGATGTAATACTGTATAGTACTGGAGCCACAGTATCCGGAACATTCTCCGACTGTCCGGTAGCCTCGTGTCAGTAGTTGCCTTACTAGGCTGTGCTTAGTCAGCGCCTAGTTCGACACGCAGATCCGGCACAGGAGACATTCTTCCCTGAGAAGCATCGCGGACGTCATTCTATGCACATAGAGCAATCGTGCAGTCCGCATCCGAGCGTCAGCGTCCTTGGAGAATAGTTCTCAATTTTTGATCCCGAAAGTAAGAGACTATGCATATCGAAGTAGCACAGTAACAGTAAATATACCCAGCGCATCATTGCCAACTCGAAAAAGCACTGCCTCTTGAACATTGCCGACGCCGGTCTGCGCTCTTGAGTCAATGCATGTCAATCGGGATGGAGGAGCCTCGGTCGATCGATGATACACGTCCACGTAACAGAAGAAGATCGTTGCAGTTGACGTTTCGTAGCGGCGTGTTGTTTCATGTCGTGAGAAGCGAAGAGCTTACGACTGAAGGGAAACTCCAGGGTGATCAAGAGCAGTGCGCCAGTATGAGAGGGGCCGATACACATTCAACACGCCCGGAGTCGGTTTTGAAGACGGCGTGGCCAGTGAACTATGCTCTCGAGTGGCCAGCCGTCCGCACTGTGTTCAGGCGAGAGCTTGGGGGATCCTCCGAGTCCGCGACTCAACAAGCTGTGGTTCTGATAAGCGCTCGTATGGTCGACCCAAATTGGTTGAGCGCGTGCATGGGCGTCAAAATTCTTGTCTTCGCGCCTTCGCCTCTGCCGCTCTCCGCGTCCGCCTCTCTGTTGCTGCTCCCATCGTCCAGAGTTCATCCTCCCCGCGCGCCAGAGCTCTCTAAACCTAACAGCAACAAGTCTCAAACACATCACATAATGTCCGACGATGGCTATGGCGGAGGTGGCGGTGGAGACGATTATGACTACGACGGCCCGGGGTGAGTAGGTCATTCCACCCTCACCCATAGTACTGGTTTTCTGACGGAATCATCGATGCTATAGGTTCACTGAGGACGCCTTTGTGGGTTCAAGCCTTTGATCTGCGAGTATCATCGACTGAGTGCACCTGTCAATACGATACAGGATGACAACTACGACCTGCTTGCTACGGAACTTCCTGACGGCGAAGGCAACGCCGAAGGAGAGCAAGCAAACGGTTATGCTGGAGCAAACGGCGTAGAAAACGGACAGGATGCACCGAATGGCGACGCAGCTCAGCCAGAGGCCGCTGCCGCCGGCATCCGGGGAGAGCGACAACCCAACAAAGTCCGGGTGACCACCCCGTACTTGACAAAGTACGAGCGGGCACGAGTGTTGGGCACACGGGCACTGCAGATCAGGTAATGAAGCAAGGATTTACTTTATCTGACGTATTGACAATGGCCCTACAGCATGAACGCACCTGTCCTTGTACCACTGGACGGCGAGACGGATGCGCTGCAGATCGCCATCAAGGAGCTCTCGCAGCGGAAAATCCCCCTCATCATCCGACGCTACCTCCCTGACGGCAGCTTCGAGGACTGGAGCGTGTCGGAGCTCATTAGCGATTGAGAAGGTTTCTGTTGTGTGGGTTCTGTAGGATGTAGGTGTGTCTCCGAGACTTGTATTTTTCCTTCTACTGCACTTCCTCTCAGGCTATCGCATGTTCTTCGTTATTGCTTCATTGAATGGCCGTGTTCATAATGCCACATATCAACCGTGTCTCAGGTAGGTAGACTTGGCTATCTGAGCTGTCAGCTACCCAGGTAGGCAGCATGGCATATATATACAATAATGTTACAGGTCCGCAAGAACGGGGGTGGTAGGAAAGCAGTCGATATGAATCACGTCTCGGCTCGTCATAGGGGTGCAGCCATCCTTCCTCGATTCCAACACAACTTCGACCTGAGCGTTCGGCACCTTGGCCTTTGCCGACCTCTTTGGCGCGGCTTTGGGCTTGATGAGGTTTTCCCCGAGGTCGAAGTCGTCTTTCGAGGGGTTACTCCGAGTCTTCGCGTTAGTCGTGTTCCCGAAGAGCAGACCACGCTCCTCGAACTCCACGGCTTTGCGAGCGGACCACCTCGCGCGACTTCTTCGACGGGCTCATCTCCACGTCGTAATGGCAGCGACTGCGCGGACGCTTGCTGGGCGAAGGCGGAGGCGACGGAAGCGGCAGAGTGATGTCGAAGACATCGTCCTCCGCATTTGCCTCTGGCACGTTCTCCCGCTTTCGGTCGTTCTTCCGCTTGGCACCTGCTCGAAGACCCTCAACACCTCCGAACACTCCCCAAGCAAGGAACCACATACCCTTGCCCTTCAGACCGATTGTGTTCGTAATCTCCTTCGCGACATGGAAGGTACCGGTCGTGTTCGCCTCGCCAGTCGCAACAAGGGTCTTCTGAACCTCCCAGTCGGACGGCCGGGCCTTCTTCCAGTCCTCAGTGACCTTTTCCACCCACCGGTCCGTCTCCCCAACGATGTGGTAGTCGATGATATTGTCCCACTCGCTACCGGGGGCAGTCTTGTTCACGAAGATGACTTTCCCCGCGAAGCTCTTCACGTTCTTCTTCGGAGGCGCCGCCGCGAGAGCTGCTGGAGAAGGCGCGGACTCGTGCACTGCGCGCGCGAAGTCCTTGACGAGCTTCTTGAAGCCATGCACTTTCAGCGAGGTGCCCATGATGATGAGCATGTCCGGTTTGCGCGCGATGTCCGCGCTGTGGATGCTCCCGATATCGTCGCCCAAAGGATGCGGCTCATCGTAGAGGACGATGGCAGGGCGCAAGGTTCCAACCTTCAGTGCGCGCGCCGAACGCGCGACGCGGGCAGATGCTGAGCGCAGCGTGTTTGCTCAGCTTGCCGCAGTATCTCACAGAATGCACCACTCACAACGGGACGCGCAATCTGGGCAGTCAGGAGCAGTGCCGGAGAGGAATGTGTCCATATGCTCTTGCGTGCACGGGTATTCGGCGGAACAGAAGGTACAGCGGACGCGGTGGATGTCTCCATGCAGCTGCACATTGCGCACTTCCTTCAACTTGAGCTTGGACTTTCCCTTTCCATGGCACCTCGCTTCCTGACTTGATGACCCGACGAGCCCTGCTCTCTCCTCCAGGCCATCGATGTTCTGGGTATAGGAGCGTAGAAGCTTCTTCTTCGAGTCCAGGGTCTTGATGAAGCGGTGCGTAGGTGATGGAGACGCGACATCGATGGACTTTTTAAGCTGCGATATGAACAGTGTAGAACACGGATGTTGAGGTGGAGTCGCGGAACAGAGACGCGTCGAAAAGGTCGCGTCCCTTCATGACGACGTCAGGGTACTGCTGTTTGACAAGCGCATAGAGCCCGTCAGACGATCGAAAGTCCTGGAGACGCGTCAAAATAGTGCGCAAGTGGGATATATACAGGATGGCACGTACTGGAATCCCGCACGAACAAGAGATGCCAGCCCCGGTGACGACGACGATCTTCTTGCACTTAGCTACAGCGAGCGAGAGGTTGGACAGCGCTCTCCTGGTGGGCGCGTCTGAGGTTGAAGCGTCAAGATCAAGAGTGACTGTCATGCTGGATGGCCCGCGTGTATGTGGACGCGCACGCGGACGACGAGGGGCGAGGGGATGGGAGAGGGAATGAGAAGAGCGTGCGGTGTGGCTGATCGTCACGGTCTTCAACAAACCAGCCCTCTCGCGTACCCCGCGTAATACCACGTGATCGCTTCGCGTCAAGGCGCGCTTCCACAAGCGCCCATGCGTATGCACTTCCACCACTGGCACTGGCAGCAGAACGGTCAACCCTCATCGTGCCTTGTCATGCCCTCGTTAAGCACCCTTGCTGCTCCAGAATTTCTCTCGTCTCTACGTATGGACTCTGTTGGTGCATCTACTACTCCATAATGGGACTCCATCCACTCTACGGACTAGTGATCGCCGGGACGTGGGACAAGTGTGCTGCTTCACCGTACTGGGCACCTCCGATTATCACCACCGCGATGCGCCTGGCATGTTCCATGTCCTTTGTCGTCACCTAACAAGCGTTCTGAGATAGTATGAGTGCGTGCAAGATGATTCGTATTGTCGACACATACATTCCTTTGCCCGCGAATCCTCTCGCCGTCGCAACAGGCATACGTAATGCTGCACCACAGGCGCATAGGCACTTCCTTCCATCCCAGTCGGAGCGTCCACAGTCAACATCTTCTCCATGGTCCAGTAGTCGCTTGCACGTGGCCGGGGAGGTTCGCCGCTCGCCGTAGGCGACATGAAGGAGAAGCGGGTGGAGGAGAACGTCAATGCCACCCAGAGTCCTCCGGAACGCACGAGGGTGGCGAGATGAATGGCGAAGACTTCCACAGGAGATAAAGTGAGTGTCCGCCCTTGCTCGACTTCTAAAAACTTGTGAAAGACTGGGTGGATGTTCGAGTTCGCTCGCGAGTAGTTCACGTCCTCTCCGCAAGAGATGGCGTCTGACGTGCTCTTCTCCACGACCAAGTCAAAGGGCTCGCTTTGTGGTCCAACGAGGCTGCTGAGTTCTTGCCACTTGAGCGCGTCTGCGCAAACCCATTGCATGCCCTTTCGCAACCCACCCTTCGCGCGTCTTGCTTCCTCCGTCTCCCGTTTTCGCCGGACTAGCTTTTCGGCAAAGTCGGTGTTCACTATCGCGTTCTCGTCTGCAGCGTCTCCATAGATGTCGACGTACAATTCGCGCAGCCGTTCCGAGAGAGACGACGTCCCCGCTCCGATGTGCAGTAGTCGTGAGGGGGCTTCTGCCGAACCACGTTTGTTCGCGCGGGAGTCGAGCAAAAATGTGCGGACGTGTGGAATGATTGTATCCGTGCCGTCTCCGAGCCACTCGAAGTGTCTTTCTCCGTCGAACCTTGCGTTCCAATATTCTTGAGATTCGTAGTCCGGCGGCATGGGTACTTCAGCTGCGAGGCTAGGAGCTCGTGGCGGATTGTGGCTATCGACGGCAGCGTTCTGCAAGCGCCCAATCGCGTCGAGAGCGAATCGAGCGGAACACAGGATAGTCGGCCTCCGCAAGGCTTGCGATATGTGTACGCCATGCGCGGTCACTCTCACAGCAGTAGAACATCGTACTCGCAGTCGGTGCAATAGGCACTGAACTGTGGCTACCGCGTAGTGCTAAGCTGGCGTTGATCAAGAGAACCCGCCCCTATGCATCGACCCGGAACAGGCTGGAACCCATGGATCGTCTCATGATCTCGAGCTCAAGGTTAGTCTTTCATTCCCATAACCTTTCACTAAATCATCAGGTTTCTTATTATATGCCGTCATCGCGCGTTCCACCTCGCCGGCGACCATGCTTGTGTTACTTAAGGCAAGAGCCTGACTTCCCGCTCGGAAGTAGGAGTGCGCTCATAATAATGGATGCCGGCAGTGGATGAGCAGGTGGACGAAGTAGTCGAGTCCACCGTCTTGAAGTGACCGAACTGCTCCTGCAGGGACGTCAATCCGCATTCCAAAGAGCCAATGCAATGGTACTCACTGTGCCAAGAACGTGATGGAAGTACCACTACTTCCTGAAGAACGGTGCCATTGGATCACGCAACCAAGGTAAGGAGTAGCCCCAGTCTGTGCTTTCAACGCAGTCTGTAGCTGCGTGAGCGAGTAGGTCGTCTTGTTCGACGGGAAGATACCAGAACTGGAGCAGAACCGGCTATTAGCAATGCTCGCAGAAGCATGATGGCGAGCCAGCTTACGCAGCCAGGATCTCCCAGGTGGGGTACATCTTGTACGCTCGCACGACAGCATCGAAGAAGTCGACGACGTCCTGGTTCTTCTTATAGTCGGGGCCATAGCACGCGACGTCAAAGGTGGACGTGCAAGTGGCATGTTTGGAGAACTGTACTCCAGGTAAGTATCACTTGCCTGATCATGATAGTGAGACTCGCAAACCTCATGACCCCAGAATGCGCTGTTTGGGCTGCCTTGGCTGACCCAATACTTTTCCACTGTGATTAGGCGATTTCAGCTACGCCTTGGACACGCAGAGGAATCTTGGCGTACTGAAGTCAAGGAGGTCGAGGCGGTCCGAACTCAGCGACGAAAGTGTCTACGCCAGGCCCCTTGTACGGAGGTACGGGCGTTCCATTGGGCAAGACGGAAGGCGAGGGATCGGGGATCATACTGGCGCGAAAGGTCGCAGTATTGGTCGTAAGACCTGGGAAAATAGCGGGATCAGCGTCGATGCTATCCACAGAATCATAATCCACACATACCCGTCACAGTTGTCCGGCCACAGCCCGTGTATGGTCCAGCTGTCCTTGGGCAGCAGCTGTCCCTTGTGCTCCAGTCCGGTGTAGGTATCCCAGAATTGGGTCTGAAGAACCAAACCCCCCGGGGTGGGTGAGCAGCAGGTGTTCTGGATGGCGGTCGTGTTCTCGCATGAGTACGTGATTGGCTCGTTCACGCATGCAGAGATGTTGGGAAAAGTCCGCGGCAGCGACAGAAGCGAGGAAACGCTCGCGCTAGCTTGAAGTGCCAGGAGGGCGGAGACGAAACCGAACGCGGCAGCCATACCTACTGCAGTGATCTGTGCGGGCACCAGGACACAGCGCGGACACCTGAGGTCTGCCCACTAACGGCGGGCTTTTATACGGACAAGGGGCAGCCGGGCATTACGAACGTGCTATCTTGCCGCCGATACAGAGGACGGCGTCCACATGCCCCGCGACGCGGAGCAGGCCCATCAGCCAACGGTAGGCAGCCATCAAATACGTTGTCGCGGCGGATTGTCTATGATGATGCGACAGGTGCCTGCAATGTGGGGACCGGCGGCGAGTCCACGGGGTATGTACCGAGTCTCGAGGATAAGAATATCGGGCGACGCGCTGCTCCGCAGGACTCCGCCGCATTATGATCCCCGTGAGACTACAGTGCTCATGTATACAGTACTGTACTGGAGCCTCTTGGCGCCCTGTATCAATCCGATACTAACAGCGTGTGCTTCAGCCTCCGACATCTGTGGCGTCCAAGGTGCCTCATGGGTAGTATTCGAGCTCCGATCGTGGCTAATGAACGTGCATTGTGTACATACGGCTCCTCGTCCTGCTCCAGAGGCGTAATCAACCGAGATGAGACTACCGCGGCTCTTTGTGTAGAGAGGCTAGGAATTCTCTCTGTTTAACATTTTACTATGATGTCGGGACATGCATGACGACCTCGTAGATCGAAGCGAGGAAACGGGGATTGGAACCAGTAGAGCCAGCAGAGTGAAGAGAATTTAGAGCCATCAGCGTGCCACAAGAGCATGTAAGAGCCTGTGGAGAGTTGTCGACAGAGCCCTCGCAGCGACCAGCAGAACAAAGCCAGACAGAAGCAGGACAGATGTGCGCAAGTCGTGAGCAATCTTCAGAATTCAGACGTCCGCCCAGCCGCCCTCGTCGAGCTTGTACGAAGCCTCGCTTTCCGGTTTGTCAGGGCTGTCCACCAGTTTCGCTACGCGTTCCTCTGCCCGACCTTCAGAGCAGAAAGTAGGCATACGTCAGGTTGGCCCATAGTATACAACCGCGATGTGCTGACCTTTGCGCAAATACATCCTGGTAGCCGATGCATGCGACAGGATATGCCCACCAATAGGCTTGAGTGCTCCGCCAGCGACGAAGGTCATAGTGGCACCCGGATCAGCTAAAGATTCTACGTGAGTCTCGGTCATAAAGTGCCCTGCAATATATCTTACATTGCACTTGGTTAGTCAAGAGAACCACGATCTACAATGGGTCAGTAGTGCTAGATCACCTCATAAGACTGCCTTGAACATACATTGTATTCTTCAGACAGCTTGCTGAGTTTGGAAAGCATCTACGGCCGAGTTAGCATGCGGGCCGAAATGGGCATGACGGACGAAACAAACCTGCGCCAACTGAGAGAGTCCCGGTTATTAAACTGAAAGCTACTCCAATAGCTAGCGAAGCATACTCACCTTCTGCTGGCGTTCACTGAGTTCGCCTCTACCTGAGTAGTCTGCTCTGAATAGCGCCATGATGCTGTCGACGATCTGATGATGGTTGGCTATGCGTGACGCAGATTGTGTGATTGACCTACCAGAAGCCGGAAGTCCTTGTCCTCGGCGAATCGTATAGAGCATTCGTTGATCAACTCCATCTGCGACAATAAGCATAACAAGATCGTCGCATCGGGGTAAGAACGTACCTGGTGTTCGCTGTTGTGGGCTCTGGCTAGTTCGTTCACTTAATGTTAGCACGATCACCTCAGATATTGTATGCAAAGAGTCACCGTAGAGAATATTCTCCAGAGCCATATCGCCATCAACTATAGCGAGTTAGCCTACTGCCGCGGTTGAACTATTCATAATCACTATGTCTTACCACCGAAGCGGTCTGCTATGGAGCGGATCCGATCTGGTCTGAATGTACCTTCGGTGTCGATATATGCAACCTGCAACGGCCCAGTGTCAGAGGCCTGTTTCGTCAATGTTGATGTAGTACGCACTTTCCCAGACGCTCCACCCATGTCGGGAGGAAGCTGAGCGACCACGCTCATTGTATGCGCAAGTTGCGTCTTTCCGGTCCTGAACTCGCCATATACCTCGGTAATTGACTGAGACATGATCCCTCCTGTCAAAAATGATATGCTTGTGAGAGGCGTGCGCAGACTCGATTGAAGAAAGGACCAACCACCCAATGCCGTGTCTACGGCTTTGCTGCCCGTGCTGATGGTAAGGACGCGCTTTCGCTTTTCCTGCACTTCAAGGCCAGTGGCGAAGGAGGACCCCTGGCTTCCAAGTCAGCAGCATACAGACGTGGTGGATTGCTGAGTTTACCAAGATCTTGTGCGCAGCTTCCTGTATAACAGTGTCAGCGCCATAATGAGATACAGGAAGTGATGGCCCACTTTGATCTTCTCTACCTTTGCTTCCGACATTCCCTGTATGAGGATGTAGAGAATTGGAACGGGGCGAGAGCATCGCGTATAGGAAGGATCTACCTTGATTTTCAGCATCTGGCGTCTGGTCGTCATATTTACGCCAGAGACCGTGTTGATGGCAGCGGACTGAACGACAAAAAAAAAGGTTGAATACATGGTCGAGGTTATGAACGCATACATGCTCACCTTCAACTTGAGAATATCTTGCACGTTTATACCCTGCGTAATGGTAAGTGACAGCGTAGTCAGAGCGAGTACGGTGCGCATACATGCTGCTGGAGCTCATCGACGCTATCAAAGTAGGGTCCCTGCGAGTGGATTTGAGTATATGCGCAGAATAGCGATTGGAAGCGTATGCTACCTCTTCAACATCGTCGCCCGCCGGACTGCCCTGGCGGGACGGAGCAGGTACGCTCTGGGAAGGGGCGCGGCGAACCATGGCAAAGGCAACAGCAACAGAGGAAGCTTAGGAAGGTGGTGGTAAGAAAGAAAGAACAGGTATTCAATGCTGCTGCAACATTCTTTCTACTGCCACGGGTTCGCGGGAGAAGCACTGGCCAGACTTGGCAGAGATGCCAGGTCGGACGCGTCACTCGGAATTCTAAGTCGACGCGTTGTGTATAACGCTCACGTGTGCGCGTTGTTGAGGATAGCATTCACTGTAAACGGAGATCGAATTCTGTAATACTTCCTAATTGACTTCCTTCTATAGCAACTGAATTGCGGCTTATTTTGCCTTCAATCCTTGAACTTACCTTGTTATCACAATGAAGCTACCAACGTTCGAAGGAAACACGGCGGTCTCCCGCAACCGACTGGGTACGAGCAAATGCTTGTTGCCTCCCTCCCTACCTTCCAAGGTGTTGCTCAGCTGTGAGGATGGCCAGTACATGACTGCTTGCACAAACTCTTGCCAAAACAATGCCAGGAGCGTGGATTGAACACGCGACCTCCAGAACTTCAGTCTGTTGCTCTCCCAGCTGAGCTATCCCGGCTTGTTATTGTCCATTCTGTTATATTTCACCAGCGTTCACATAGGACCAGGCATTCTCGACGAATCACGATGGGGGCAGCTCCTCACCATCTCATTCATACAAACGTTATGGGGCCGCGAAGGCCTACAAGCTTTAAGCGGGGGTAGGGTCTGCCTCCCCGAAGTCCTCCTTCCCGAAGTCGTCGATGTCGCCGACAATCTCCACACCAGCATCGTGCACGCTGGGCGTCCGACTTTTCTTACGGATGACTTTAGGGGAAGGTGGGGCAACCGGTTGCTCGTGAGTCTCCAATTCCGTCGACCGCAGAGGTGTAGGTGCTCGGATTTCCGGAGTTGGGCCCGAGAAATCTTTCCCAGTCATACGCGACAAGGTCGCGATATCTATAACATAGCACATTCTTAGTACGGGATAGAATGCGAGCGAGTGGGTGTTCTGACCATAGGGTCGACGGTTCTGCAGGCAATATGTGATGCGCGCGGGATTCTTCTTATCCTCAGCCTTGAATTTATTCTTGCACGCCTTTCGGTCCCGTCCGGGAAGAACATACGAGATCAACTCGTAGTTTTCTCCGAACTGTGATAGTGCCTAGTCGCGAAATGTAAGCCAGAGACATAACGATTCCTTTGCATGGACCTACGTCGTAGAACATCTCAGTCTCTTCGGCGCTCCAGCGCGATCCGCGAAGCTTCTTGCTGTATGTTGCAGAGTTTACGAACTTGGTCAGGTCGGACTCTTCCACGTGCGTGTAATCTTGCGTCTCATGCTCCTCTTCCCGGTTGACAAATAGTGATTGTTCGTCGATAATGGTCTCTCCGTTGGCGCCTATGCGGACTTGCACGTTGAAGCGGCTGACGGCCATTTCTTCCGTATAGTCGAAACCATCGACGCCCTTCTCCGTTTCTCCTGGCGCATCTGCGCTGCCATTCTGCGCATTTGGATCAAGCGCAACCGATCCTGCACGTGAAGCTGAGCTTGCTGCGTCCTTCTGGCTCGAAGTCGCATTGCCGTTCGCGCCCTGAGGTCCACCTTCATCGTCATCGACACTTTTGCCATACTTCTTCGCCTCCATCATAGCCTTCTGACGAGCGCGTTTCTCCCGGTTCGCGGCTCGCCATGCAGCGTGGTTGCTGACGATCTGCGCCGCTTTGCTACTGACCCGACCACGGCCTGTATCGTCACATAGTGAAGCCATCGTGATCGACGTCGGATCCAGCTCCTCACCCGGGTCCGCGTCTGGGTCGAAAGGGGGAGGAGAAGGTGCGCGTTTTCTCGACCGACGGGGTTCCGCAGTCTCCGACCGCTTGCGTTTCTTCCCCGTAGATTCGGACGCGGTTTCATCACCTTCCGATGCGGTTTTCCTTGAACGTCGCTTTTTAGTAGGCGCTGTTCCGGCTTCAGCACTCTCTGCTAAACGAGGTGTTCATTGTTGTTTTGCCAGGAAACCCGACAGGGATAGCAGCTTACGGGTGTTGTCATCTCCCGTCGGCCCGTCCCCCGCGTTCGTCTTTTCTCTTGGGGCGCGACGAGACCGAGGGGCTTTTGCCGGAATCGTGTCGTTGAGATCGACAGGGAGCCCTTGGTTAACGGGTTGTCCATTGGGAGTTGCCTCTTGCTGCGTAGACATCATACTCGCAAGGCCGGCCGGTCCCATTAGTTGCGGGTCAATTTGCGAAGCATCGAACGCGACGGCAGGAGGTATTTGTTGCCCTTCCAAATATATTGGAACAGATGGTACCAATGATGGCTCACTGGGCGCGGAACTCGCTACGGCGGGTGTTCGTCGAGGGGAAGGAGGTCGAACAGGTACAATGGGTGTGATCGCAGGGGCACCAGAAGGGGCGCGGACCATGGTACGTGAAGGAACGATAATCGCGGTACCAGGCTGTGATGGTGGCTGGGAGGAACCGATCCTAGGGGGCATTCGGGAAGGGGGGTTTCTGGATGTGGGTGGCAGGATGGGGTTGGGCACGAAGGTTGCTGTGGGAGCAGCTACGGTAGTTGGTACAGCGCCGGTTCCTGAGGCACTTTCCACAGATGAGCTGGGTTTTGAGACAGGATGCGATGAGGATGCTTCATGTTCAGGCCGCTGAGATACCAATGGAGGCGGTGGCATAGTGGACGAGGGTTTAGGATCTGGAGAGGCCTGCGCATTACTACCACCGGCTCCGGTTGCCGCTGAAGCTTCCGGGAGAGCTGAGGGCTGCCGAGATTCTCCACCAGCCCGCGGACGAGGTTTTGCGACGGGTCTGAAGACCGTATTACCCTTCTCTGAGGGGTATTCAGAAGGCGCATTCGGAGAGAGTGGGGATCAAATGATCACTTACGGACGCGTTGAGACATAGCAGTTGCAGCACGTGGCAGTAATGAAAGGTGTGTCCGCAGGAAGCAGATGACCAAGTTCCTTCCAGTCTAGATAGGTTACTGAAGGAGGATCGCTGCGGCACTACTAGCGGTAGTGGAAGAAGTGATGTTGAAAACAAGCGCCCGCGACATGTCTTGGGTCGGTGAGATGGTAAGCGCCGTCAGCTTGACTGGACTCTGCCACCGTACGACCGTGTACGTGTATAGCAGACGTGCATCTGTTGCACACTCATCTATTGACTAAAGTACGTTCTGACGTCCCTGCAACTGGGCCAAGCGTTCTTGATCGGCCTACCGATGAATCGTGCGGTACAATTACCCACGGGCCCACAGCCTGGGTGGGAGGTCGATAGCCACAGCGCAGAAGAGCTTACTCTCCAGAGCATATCGAAAAGGTCAGCATTGAAAGGCTTCAAGAGATTCTCGACGCATCAAGGAAGGACTCTAATAACATATCATGTAGCCTGGTCGTTTTGCAATCCTTGAGACAGTGTGAGCCGTAGAGCCGCATATTGAACCTTCTTGTCGGTGAACCAATGTGTTGCAGCTCGGAATGCATGGCTATCGACCATTTTCCCAAAATTTTCCGTGAAAGCTCGGGGTGGAAGACCCGCCGAAGTAACGCCTCCACCTCATACCACTAAAGCACACGGGAAGTATGACATCCATATCGGCCCGCATGTCTTCTCGAGTACAGCGATATACGAAGTCCATTATTTGCCACCGCCTCCGGCTCCTGCAACCGATGGAGGTCACAGTCAGTATCTTATGTCCCTTTCTCCTAGGATCGAGCTCATGTTCTACGCATGCAGCGGGACAACAAGCCTCTCCAAGCTCTTCTGCACCAGGCCCAAGCACGAGTGGCGTTCAGACGTCGTTGTCATCCGTTGCCTTTCCAACAGGCACATACGTGACTCCCGCGCTATCTGCCAAAGTCGCTGAAGCAGCCCGAAGTGATCCTGTGCTTGCAAATCTCCTCAACGCTGTCATCAATCGCACAGCAACTGAACAGCAGGTGAAGACATTAGGGTATCTGATCCAATCCCTGAACGGTGTTCAATCGCTCGAGCCTCTAAGCACGGGAGATAGCGATCAAAACATACAACCGGAGGTGGAGACACAACCTCCGCGTCCATTCGACGTGATACTTGAGTTTCACGAACGGCCCTCTGAACGGTTCATTCTCCCTCGCGGCGACGTGGTTTGTGAACTTGCAGCGCCAAAGTCGGTGTCTGGTCACGGCGGTTCGGATCTGATCATAACCCACTGCTTGCCTTTCTCCGGAACTTCGAACGTCGAGCAGGGAGTTGAAGGCCCGAACGGAGTCGTACCTGAGATAGTTAGCTTCAGGCTCTCGCGAGTGTCGCAGAGCTTGTGGGATCTCCTGTCTAATTGGGCTGGAGGACCAGAAAAGATCGAGCAAAGCAGGATCAAACTTTCTGAGCTAGTAAGCTTGATTCTCTGGATTGTGAGCTTAGTGCTGATTTGTCATGGACAGGCCAAGCAGGCTGCGCCACGATCCTACTTGCAATACAGGCTGCCGGAAGGAGAGTTGCTGTCAGAGATTAGAAGTGTACGTCTGCGGCTCGTATCTATGGTTCCCCATCTAACTTCAAGGTCGTTTCCAGGCTATGGCGCCCTCGTACACGATGAAGCCAATCAAGCCTGCTGGGGCTGATAGCAATAGGGCGAAGAGGAAATCGGTGTCCCGAAGACCAACTGTGACGACTACAGCCAACCCGCCATCTACCAGTATTGGCATGCCTGCTCCCAAACCGATGCCTGTCAAACGGCGTAGTCAACCTAAGACCAAGGCCGTGGCACCACCTCCCATAGCATGTCATGCGTGCGGAAAGACAGACGTTCCATTGATGATGGGTGGCAGTGAGTATGCTTACGTTGTTGTCGCCATATCCCTCTCTGACTCTCATGCGTAGGGTACTGCCGGGAATGTATCAACGCGGGCAAGCCTGTCGCAGACATTCCTCAGGTTCAGCCAAACCGCGCCATGCCTATGCCCAGCCCCTCCATTCAAGGCTCGGGGCACGCCAATAGCGCGGCGTACAATACGTGGCCCAATCAAGGACCCGCTCCCGCTGCGACGACATCCGCCGGTTATGGCACAGCAGAACAAGGAACCCCCATGAACGTCGATCCAGTCCCAACAGCATCAACACCAATAGGTTGATCGATCGTTGATCTCGCTGAATGTACCGTATATTCTCACCACTATATCCATGCCGTTGTACAATATCAAGGAGAATAAAGATACAAGCACAGCAACACCCATAGCACTATGTAAACAGGTTCACAGTCCATCCCAGCCACCAAATGACGACGCCTGACTGTGCAAGAAGGATGCAGTACTCGACCAGAACCGCACACCACGTGATTATAAGCGAAATAGTATAGACGGGAGTGAGAATCCACCGCAATCCGGTATTTGAAATCCAGGGTAGGTTGAAGTGCATGGTCATCGTGATAGCGGCGCGGGTTTGCAGGAGAGTGACGACGACGCTGAGGAACGAAAGGCAAAGGAGGCCAACCCAGTGACGGAACGAGCGGCGAGGGAAACGTTTGATCGGGTATCGCTTAGGTTCGCCAGTGAACTCATTGCGGTACCATGGTATGATGAGGAAGTCCTGCACATCTTCGCCGATGACTTTGCCATAGTTCCGCCAGAAGGGGGTAACGGTATCAAGTAGAAGAGTTAGCGCGTCCAAACCGATATCCCAGAATTGTTGGTAGTGATTGCGGTAGTTTTCCTCCAGGGCGGCGATCTGCGACAGCTGAGCGAGGACGTGAGTATATGAAGGACTGAAGGATGGCACAACACAATACATACTTCAGGATATACCAACGATGTGTGCGCAAGCGTATCGTTGTAGTCCTTCTTCACCGTCGCCTGGATTGCCTTAACTCGCTTCAGGGCTGTGGCAACCTCCTCAGCTTTGTTTGTGAGTACTTCCCGCTGGGACGCGAGCTGCTCTAACGACTGAATAACAGCCTTGATCTGGTCCTCAAGCACGTTTGTCGTTGGCGTTGGAGGACACGAGTCGCCAAGCTGCGAACGGAGGAAAGACTGGAGGGTCTCTCGCTGACGCTGGATGCGAGCGTGTATGTCCTCAACAGCCTTCCATCCGGTAACGCGACGCGTGCCTCCTGTGACAGCAGAGGGGTCGTGTATAAAGGCGTCCATAACCTCCGGGGGTATCCTGGGGTAGGGTATATGAAGCAGATCCGACAGTCCACCCTGAACGGAATCGTATTCACGGGCGCCCGCTGCGATACGTTGCAGTAGATGTCGGATGCGGTAATTCTGGGATAGTGTGTCTTCCAGGACCCTACACCACCGTAAGACATTGCTCTGAATGGGGATAGGAAAGTCACGTACTGGGCTTTGATCTCGTACTCTTCTCGCTCCTTCTGTTCATCCGCGGCGCGGCGCTGTTTCTCCCGCTCCTTCACGAACAAGTCCCTGGAAGACGGTAGAGATGTCCGGTATCGGCGACGAGGCAGCGTGCTCCGTCCGGAGACATTCTTGTCTGTCCTAGGGGTAGGGTCTGGGGTGCGAGAGAATATGGTCGTGCTTTGTGTCGCAGTTGCCGGTTCCTCAGAAGCCTCGGCTCGTAGAGTGTCGCCTTCGGATGGTGCGCTGTGCATGCCGCCCACGCGAGCTGATGTCTCCTCATCTCCTGAATGAAGGTGGAGGCTCGTCGGTCTGCTGGACGGCCTCAACGTCGCCATCTTCTGGTGTCCGCGGTGGCCGTCCTCTGACGCACTCTGTTCTGAGGTGGAATTCCTTGCTGACGACAACGCATCGTCGCTGCGACGACGCCCAAGTCTCTTGCTGAGGCCGCGCAGGTGTTTGCGACTGCTGTTAGGCGAAGCGCCTTTGGATATGAGACTGTATAGCGAGCTTCGTGCGGAGTCGCCACCTGCAGCGGTACTCCGCCAGTTCCTACTGAAACCTTCGGTACTATGCCGCGAGCGAGGGCCAATTGACTCCTTCCCTGATTCTACATGCGGTTCAAATGAGACTTGAGCGTCGTAAGAGGACCGCTTGCGAGATATGGCAGGTTCCAGTGAATGACGAGGAGAGGTCCACGAGTAGGAGCTGGTGGATGGCGACCGCGCTTCGGAGAACGAGGGGGCATTTGGCGATGACGGCAGGGCAACATCGTCTTCGGGTATGGTGGACATAGTATGGGGGCTGGTATGGAACTTGACATACTCTTCAATGACAAGAGCCGTAGGGGACCATGACGAATTGCCCCCCTTCGGTGCGCCATGCTTGTCCCACAGGTGTTTCATCCAAGTTGCGGGCTCCATCTTATCCAGGGTCTCCTTGACATGTTCTTCCTGCTTGCGATACCACCGGACGACATCCAGAAGATTGACGCTAGGAGTGTTGCCTTTGGGTAAAAGAAAGCGGTACCTTCTACCCAATTGGTCGCTTGAGATGGCAGCTTTCCGGATAGTGTGGGGTTTGGCCCGTGCCCGTATCTGCTGGAGTTTATCTGCGGAGATCGCGGCTCAGCACAGACGTACAACAACCTCGAAGGCGATGCTTACCGACGTATAGCGACTCTTGCTTCTCAATGACGTCCTTACTAGACGCGAGAGCTGGCTCCTTACCCTTACGTTTGGTGATGGAGATAGACCAGCGACGCTCTCGGGTATCTTCGGCGGAAGCTGGACCCCAATCCAGCGTGACGCCGCCATCCGATGACGTCGGGACAGGATGCAGGGGCGAAGGTCCTGTCGCAGGGCTGAAGTCGACCTCAGAATCGCCAGGGAGGGCAGGTCTGTCGTGGAAAGGAAGTCCCATTGGGCCCTGGAGCCGCCGCAGGTGACGACGCTGCGGAGATGGATGATACAGAGGCAATCTCTGGCGTGCCGCGGGACTCCGAATGTATGGGGCTAGACTGTAGCGTCCTTAGGCGAGCCTCACGACGAGCCTTCAGGCGTAATGCCCGCTGCACATCCTCCAATATGGCTGGATCTGTGAACATGGGTCATCGTATACAGAGCAGACCGTGTTTAGAGGGGCTACATGCCTTCGCGCGCTACATGAAGGTCAATTGACGATGCATTAAACGAATGGATATAGGACACTCACAGAGGTCGTACTCGTTCGAGAAGGACTCCGTCAGTCCAGTGGTGAGTCCCTTGAGATACTTGTCGCGTTGCTCTCCACGCCTACTCAAGCTGACAGTCCTTCTCGACATCGACGTCGACGCTTGTGGGTCCTTCTGCCGGGTCTGTGCAACACCTGTCGACGCCATCTACAGACCTCACACGCCTTCTCTTCTCGTCCTGACTGAAGACCAGAGACCCGTCGGCATTGCCAGCGCGACCAGTCAAGCTTGGAGGAGGACCCAGTCCTAAGGCCTGAAAGCTTCCATACTGCCTGTTTTCGGCAGAATTGCCGTGGCTCTGGTCGTTGGGAAACCGGATGCGCGAAGCTCGTCGTGGCGGGGATGAGTTCGGTGTGACAGGGCGAGAGTCTGACTGGATACTGGACGACGAGGGCCCAGCCTCCGCCATCAATGCCTCTCAGAGTTACTTGTACCAGATAGACTGTCGCTGGAAGCCAGTATGTCGCCGAGGAATGCCTTCAGAGCGGAAGACGAGAGGAGAGAAGAATAGCAGTCCGCGTCCCACGAGCGCCCCTGCTCACTCCGCAGTTCCTCTTTCGTCGAATTCGGTTCGAGCGGCCCGCTGGCAGTGCGCGGGCGCTTACATTGCTATGGTTGAGAGCGGCTGCTGGGATGTCCGCAATGACATTTTACAATAGTACAGACGGGTCGCAGTGCTATGTAGCAAGGTATACAGGTACAACGAGGGCATTTCAACGTCGTGAAGGGGAGGTGGGAAAAAATGCACCGCTAGTTATGAAGATGCATGGGTTACTACAGACGAGGGCGCACCGGTGAAGGCTCCGACTTGCACCTGCGCCTCGGATGCACTCCGTAGAACGCGTTCGGTTGGCTTGGTACAAACTCGTCCCTAAGAGACGACATAGACTCCGCGCGAGGTCGTCTGAAGGGATTGAAGCGAGGCAGTGGTGCCAAGCGCTTGACGAGATCCATGATGGCCGAGGTGCTCATGGTGGATGTCGCTGGCGGGGAAGAACTCATGCTGCTCCGTGACGATGCCCTTGACAGGCTCTTCTGAATGACCGAAGAGCGGGACCGAGAAGGGCGGTGGTGAGACTTGGACCCTGCTTTGGATGGGCTCATCAAGAGTAACGACAAGCCCTCATCGCATCCAGTCGAAGAGCTAGAGTCCGAACGGCCTACATCCAACACGTCAGTTAAATGGAGGGAGGTTCGATCATGTCTTCTGACTTACTACGCATGGACTCGATGACTACGAGTTCGTCACCCTGTTCGGGGAACGGAAGGTCTATGGGCATCAACCGTGGTGTCGAGGGCGGCGAGCTTGCCCGAGACGAGACGGTCGAAGAAGATGACGATGAGTGGGATCGAGAATGTCCCCGGAATGAATATCCGCCACTCGTAGTAGCCATCGACTCGAGGGCCCGTCGAGCCCTCATCCTTTGCTTATGTCTAAGCGTCTCTGCGACATTCTCCGTGCTGTAGGACTCTGTCCACCATCCGTTACGTTCTGCCATACAGTCAGCCAACGAATGCCGTACCTTCGGGGTAGTATACCGAGAAACTGCCTCGTTTGTCCACAATGGAGTCCGACGTATTCGCCATCGTCGGAGTGGGTATTGTGGATGTTTGCACGTCGACTACTCTCGTAGAGCACGCGGACTGCGGGCGCGAAGCCTGCTTGCCGTCTCCCTTGAACTTGCGCATGTCCGGGAATTCGTAGAGTTTGATAGAACGTGGATGGAGGTAGATAGGGTTGGTGATCATGATGGTAGGGATTTGGGCAAGGACGAGGTGTGTGGCTTTTGGATCGGATGTAGTCTCAATATAGAGAGTAGCCTGCCAGCAGAGTCGGGCCTATGGAGGATGTGCAGAGGTGAAAGCGAGGTGGTGGTTGGAGGTAGAGGGAAGGGTTGAGGAGAGAGGAACACTTCGGTTCTGTTTAAGTCGTAGTTTAGCGCGCGGTAGCTAAACGGTCGTCGAGGCTTAGCCATAATAGACGCCCTGGACAAAGGATCGGGGCGCATCAACGCTGACCCGGCATAGAGCGAGCCATGTGCAACATGGCCCACTGTCAAAGCAGGGGTCTGCTTCACGCTATGGCGGATCCGCCATATGTGGCCAGTTCCAGCACAATAGCACCCATGCAAAGGAGCTTGTCATAGACCCGAGGGTGAGCAGATGGATCTTAGGTTCTGGCGTGACTGACGTACCTATAGTGATTCTGGCCAGATCGTGGCCGTCTCTTGCTCGGCGTGCATTCTGTGCCAGGAGTGGAATGACTACACTTACTCTCCGTAATCGCCGGCGGTGGACATGAGGCGATCACAGCTGCTAGAATGAATATTGATATGTATAGGCACGGCTACACTCTAGTACCGCGGAAGACGGCCCAACGCTTGTCGGCGTTTCAAGAGAAGGCGTATGAACATGGCAGTAGTGAACGCGGAAAGTGAGTACCTGTGGGCAATTCAGCTGAAACAGCACCTTGACTGACTCTTCATCAACTTACCAGGTTACTATGTAAGATACGTGCGAGTTCCTTATGTCTACTGTCGGCGTCCGACCAACAGGTACACCATGCGACAGGCGTGTATTGGCTTCTCCAGCATGGCCCTCTGAAGCAGGTCAGAGAAGTGGTCGATGTCGTCTGCAATCTGCTCGACGTACCGAAGACCTCTTCGACAAATACCGGCTGTACGCCAGCTTCCTCACCTCCAGCGTGCGCAGCCATGGCATCCACGTCCGCCCAATACCACTCACCCTTCTCAGGGTGATTGTCAGGGGTGTACGCATTGCGCACTTGCGCAGTACGCAGCATGCCAAGGATTTCGGCCTCCCCTTGCTGCTGGTCCTGTATCCGCCGCGCAGCCTGTGCCATATCCCTAGCGACAAATCCACGGTCGACAAGTACGGTGGAGCCGTCCGAGCGCACAAATGGTACTACGAGGTGGTAGCCGATGGTGCCGTCACGTACTCGGGGACCAAGGAGGATTGCATGAGCATTATCCCAACGGCCTTTCAGAACGACCTTGCGGAATTGGAAGTCGGGAAGGGCTTCAAGGCTGTTAGACGCAGTTCAGCGCATCACTCGTGCTACTAAAATATGGCAGCTCTTACTTTACTTTGGGAGGCAGAGGAAGCGGTTCCCGCTCCAACTTCTCCTCGAGGTCGTCAATTAGAGCGATCTTCCACTTCAGTCGCTGGACCTGCCATGTACCCAGCGCAAACGTGAAGATTGGAATAATTCCGACTAACACCATGAACGGTGTGATCAACGGTTCCCGCTTTGCTCTGTATGTTTGCGAAGTCCCTTCTGTTGACACCATCCGTTTCGGGAGGATTTGCCACGGTCCGCTGCAGAGCCCGTGCCCTGGCGAGCGGTCGCCTGATAGCAGACACCAAGGATCGAAGCATATTGAGGCAGTCCGGCCAAGTCCCAGAGGTCTTTTGCAGATATGCCCAGGCGGAGGTGCGC
This sequence comes from Trametes sanguinea, assembly GCA_008973685.1. Lineage (NCBI taxonomy): Eukaryota > Fungi > Basidiomycota > Agaricomycetes > Polyporales > Polyporaceae > Trametes > Trametes sanguinea. The sequence goes on along the minus strand of WAHA01000001.1, from coordinate 1,815,945 downwards.
AGATAGGTCCAAGTCAGCTCAGCTCATTCACCGTACCGTCCCGGAGTCCAAGGCGCGCGACGCGACTGGGGCGCTTACGCGGAGGGCCATGCGCAGCCGAGGCTCTGCTAAGTACTTGGTACTTTGCTGCTCAATACTCTCACTTTCCTTCCTCCACCGGTCATATATACCCCCTCCGTTCCTTATCCTAGCTCCTCACTGAGGCACCGAACATGTGAGCACTCGGATGGTGACCGCAGAATGCTCGTATCAGTCTCATACGTCACGCTAGGTATTCGGGCTCGCGCGGACGCCAGGGAGATTACAATATCGACGGCGATGAAGTTCACTACCCCACACGCCCGGTAGACAAGGACAAGGCTGAAGCAGAACTTGTCGTAAACATCAAGAAGGCAACATCTCCGGAGGAAACTGCTCCCAAGCAGAAGCATGTCCGGAGTGCGTGCGCTGTACTTCCGCTCAATTCCCCGCATTGACATCACATACCATGCCTGGTCAGAATGTATCGTCTACACCTGGGATTACCACTCTTCGATCTCCTTTTGGACGGGCCTGAGGGTGCAACCGATCTTGTCCGACGAAGTTCAGACGTTCAAGGCCCTCATCACCGTCCACAAGGTGCTCCAGGAAGGTCACCCCGTGGTACGTGTGCTATACTCCTGTTGTGCTGCCGTCCATGCTGATGTTGCTGCTCCAGACTATCAAGGAAGCGCATGGGCAGACGGGTTGGCTGGAGACCTGTGCCAGGACAGTTGGCCATGAGACGGCTCGCGGTAAGCGTGTTATGCGAACCGCTGATTCCCCTGAAATCCTGAGATATCCATAGGCTACGGACCCTTGATCAGGACGTATGTACAATTCCTCCTCGCCAAGCTGCGCTTCCACCGGCTGCGCCCTGAGTTCAATGGCCTGTTTCGAGTACGAGGAGTACATCACCCTGAAGGGCATCGACGATCCGAATGAAGGGTGAGTAGCCGCCATCGTTGCTCTTACAGTCGCTTATGACCTTGATTCAGTTACGAGACCATCTCGGATCTCATGAACTTGCAGGACCAGATTGACTCTTTCCAGAGGATGATCTTCGCCCATTTCCGCCACTCTGCCAGCAATGAATGTCGTATCTCCGCCCTTGTGCCGCTTGTCAAGGAGAGCTGGGGTATTTACCGCTTCATCACCAGTATGCTCCGCGCGATGCACAGACGTGAGTGAACGTGAAGTCTTACTCTACGTGATTGGCTTATCTGGTGGTTAGGAACTAATGATACGGACGCCCTCGAGCCTCTCCGGCAGCGTTATAGCCAGCAACACTATGCTCTCCGCAAATTTTACTACGAGTGCTCGAATCTCAAGTATCTGACTGGCCTCATCAACGTACCCAAGCTTGGTGCTGTGCGTATTACACGCGACATCGTATTCCAGCACATGTCGCTGATAGTCTCGACTTTCCACAGGAACCCCCGAATCTGTTGGACAACGGCTCGGCTCCCGATCTCCCAGCTAGGCCAACAACGGCGGCAGCAGTATCGCCACCACCTGCAACACCTCAGCCAAATGCAGCAGAAATCAACGAACAAGCGCGTTTGCTGAAGCAGTATGAGGAGCAACAGGCTGCTCTGGTCGCCGCGCGCGAGGAGGAGGAGCGCCGACGAAGGGAGATGGAGGAGCAGCAACGCCGAGAATTCGAGCAACGACAGGCGGAGCAGGCCGAGAGGGAACGCTTGGCTCAGGAGCAGCTGGTACAACAACAGATGCAGCAGCAGATGATGCAGTACAGCAACCAAGCGGCCCAGCAGCTCTATGACCTTGAGAGGGAACTCCTGAACATGCGTGGCCAGTACGAGCGTGATCAGCTCATGCTCGAGCAATACGACAGAGTACGTCGAAATCCGACTGATTGACACACCCAACCGCTTACATTTTCGGCAGAGGGTCAAAGCATTGGAGAGCGAGCTCAGCAGTGTCACCGCAAACGTGAACTCACAAATGATGTCCAAGGACGAACTCATCAGACAGCTCCAGGAGCAAGTCACAATGTGGCAGAAGAAGTACGAGGCGCTGGCCAAGCTCTACAGCCAGCTTCGCACGGAGCACCTGGACATGCTAGCCAAGTACAAGCAGATGCAGCTGAAGGCCAACTCTGCGCAGGAGGCGATCGACAAGATGGAGCGCATGGAGCGCGACCTGAAGGCGAAGAACCTCGAGCTCGCAGACATGATTCGCGAACGCGACCGTGCCCGCTTCGACTTGGATCGCCAGAAGGCCGCGCACAAGGACGAAGTCGATCGCCTTCGCCGCGAAATCAACTTCGCTAACGAGCGTGCTGAGGATGCCACCAGGTCCTAAGAGCTCCGAGGTCTCGAATGTGCTCGCAAAGTACAACCGTCAGCTCACTGAGCTGGAGGATTCGTTGCGGGTACGCTTCCATGTTCTCGTTGCTTCAATAGAAGGTGCTGACCGTTTCCATAGGCGAAGCAGATCCAGATTGACGACCTTCTCAGCAAGCTCGACCATGCTAGCCATGACATGGACCGCCTTCGGGAAGAGAAGGACCAGGAGATCGCGATCTTGCAAGAGAGTGTGGACGAATCTCTTCGGCAGCTTGCAGACGTTCAGCAGGTATGGCCATCTCACCATAGCGACAGGGCGCACCATCTCATTCATCCCTTCAGAGTCAAGGTCCTGAACGAGGAGGCGACGAACGCCCAGATCGACACGCTCATCTTGGATAATAAGAAGAAGCTGAACGAGATCATCGGTATGGCGTAACTCAAACCTCGAGTAACAGCCTGCTGACCATACACGTCAGACTCTATTCTGAAGGCATGCATGCAGAAGGTGGACGAAGCGATCTACGAGCTAGAGTCGCCCGCGCAAGCCGGCAACCTCAACTCCACGCCCGAATACACGCTCTCCATGATCGAGAAGGCGATCAACAACGCCACTGACTTTCGCGACAATCTTCAACCTCTACCTCGGAGGAGAGCCCGGCGGCGACCACGTCGACGTGATCAAGGGCGCGAACGAGCTCGCACAGTCCCTCTCCGATGTCTTGATCAACACGAAGGGCATCACCCGTCTAGTCGAAGACGACGTCTCCGACAAGCTCATCAACACCGCGAAGCACGTCGGAGACGTCGGCCTGCGCACCTTCCTCAACCTCTCCTCGTACAAGCTCGACCTCATCTCGCAGCCCACGCAGCGCAAGGAGGTCGCCATGCGCAACAACGGCGAGGTCCGCGCCGCGCTCACCAAGCTCTCCGAGGTCGTCGACGGCCTCGTGCCCAAGGGCGGCAAGGCCGGTCCCCCTCGCCAAGGCCAACGGCGACATCGGCGACCTCGTCGAGCAGGAGATGCTGGGCGCCGCGCAGGCGATCGAGGCCGCGACCGAGCGGCTTGCAGCAGCTCATCGCGCGCCCGCGCGACTCGGACCGGTTCAGCGCGGTCGAGGTGCAGGTGCACGACTCCATCCTGCAGGCCGCGCTCGCGATCACGAACGCGATCGCGCGGCTCATCAAGGCCGCGACGGAGTCGCAGCAGGAAATCGTCGCGCAGGGCAAGGGCTCGAGCACGACGCAGCAGTTCTACAAGCGCAACAACCGCTGGACGGAGGGCCTCATCTCCGCCGCGCGCTTCCGTCGCGTTCGCGACGAACCTGCTCATCGAGAGCGCAGGACGGCGTGCTCTCCGGCACGCACACGCTCGAGCAGCTCATCGTCGCGTCGAACGAGGTCGCCGCGGCGACCGCGCAGCTCGTCGCGGCCTCGCGCGTGAAGGCGAACCTGATGTCCAAGACGCAGGAGCGCCTCGAGCTCGCGGCGAAGGCGGTCACGGAGGCGTGCAGGGCGCTCGTCAAGCAGGTGAAGACGATCACCACGAAGCAGATGCAGGAGGAAGACGTGGACTACAAGGGCATGGCCGTGCTCGAGTTCAAACGGCGGGAGATGGAGCAGCAGGTCGAGATCTTGCGGCTCGAGAAGGAGCTTAACGCCGCCCGCCACAGACTCGGGCGCCATGCGGCGCGCAGGATATCACACAGACGAGACAGAATAAGGGAGGAAGGTGGGAATAGGATCCGGACTGCCTCGACATCCTGCCTTGAGGAATATTACTCAGCGTTCACGTACATTCCATCGATTTACTTGTACCCGGGGCACGCATGCTGGTGCGCGCTCTCAGCGAGAATCTATACTTTCTCTCCCATTGTCGAAATTGCCAAACCGTTGGTCCGTGGACGACGACGCTATAAAAATCCAGCGTGCCTTTGATGTTGTGTACAATCTCTCTCCAAGGTATGCAGAAGATCGTGAGGCGGGAAGAACAACAGTGCGAGGGTGCGAGGAGGCGATCATCAGGCGCGCTCTCACAAGCCGCGGTGCGAATTAAGCAGGTGTATGTAAAGTCGAAGCAAGACGAGCGTATGAGGATAGGTGTGCAAGTAAGTACGAAGAGGCGCATCACGGAGCGGTGGTGCGGGTGTATCATATCAATAAAGAGGTATAGATACGCGAACGAAGGGAAGGGTGCAGTGCAGACAGAGGCAAGCAAGGAGAAAAGGAGGACGAATGAGCGGAAGGGGAGCAAAAATGAGATGCAGCAAAGGTCACTGAAACAAAACCCCCAGTGGTAGGAATAGCGCAGAATTCTAGTATACACAGAACGCACTCTCCGCGCTCCGCACCGGTGTCGAACGAATCCTTCCGGTCCATGTCCAGGAAGCTGCTCTCCATCGACGGCGACCGCGGGGACGGCGGCGCCGACATCCGGCGCGACTCGTCGTCCGAGCCGCCCCCGAGGTCGTTCTCCGCGCTCATGTCCGCCTCGTCCTCGATGTCGAGGAAGGACGGCTTCTTCATGAGCGAGCGCCGCTGCAGGACCTTCTGCCGGTCGAACGCGCTTGGGGGGCGGGACGGCGTCACCTGCGACGCGGCTGCGCTGTCGTTGGACGGCTGCCGGCGCGGCCGGGGACGTATCGGGGGCGGGGAGAGCGGGTTCATGGGTACGACGCTCGCGCGCTTGCCCGTCAGCCCGGGCTCGTTCAGGTCGTGCCGGGAAGGCTTCCGCCGCGGGGGCGGGGGAAGGCTCGTGGAAGGCATCTCGGGCGAGTGCGAGGCCGGAGCGGCGAACGTCGTCGGGGACGTCGGCGGGGTGAGGCTTGGTTGCGCAGTCGAGGGCCGCGCGGAGATTGGGGGAGGCTTGTTGAGGCTCCGGGCGAGCATGGACGAGCTTCGTGCAGGCCCCCCTCCACTGCCACCCCCACGCACGCTCTCCGTCAGGGACATCTTCCGTGGAGAAGTCGCGGGGCGCGCAAAGCTGGTGCTGGTGCTGCTGTGCCAACCGGAAGCAGACTTTGACGAAGCCGAGAGAACAGAAGCCCCGCGCGACACGCTGCTGCCAAATTCCCCCGCGAGCCCATTTCCGCTCCCGCTCGTGCCGCCGATCCCACCGCTGCCCCCATTTCCGAACGCGAGCGTGCCCGTCGACGCATACGACAGGACGGAGTTGGAGCGCGAGCGCACGCTGCGCGACGACGCTTCTTGCCGCTGCTGGTTCTGGCTCTGGTTCTTGCCCGCGAGGAAGGCGAGCCCGAAGTCGCTCGGCTGGAGATCGAGCTTCGGCTTTCGCTCCGTCTCCGGCTCACGCACCGGCTGCTCTCGCACGGACGCCTCCTCGTCCGCGAGCTTCTCCGCGAGCCGCAACTGCTCTGCGGGGGACATGATATATTGCGGCATGTACTCCGACTGGGACGTCCGTTTGCTGCTCCCATCCCCGCCCCCTGGACTGCTCGAGTCGTCCCACAGCGACGCCGGCGAGATGCATGCGTTCCTCGTCATGATGGATAGCGGCGCTCCTGAGTTGCCGAACGACAAGGTGATGTGGTCCGTCGCCGACGAAGTGCCAGGTCTTGATTCGGTGTCCAGGCTCAGTATCGACCGGCCGTCGTCCTCGGTAGACGGGCTCGTCGGCCCATGCGAAGACGTGCTCCTCCGGGCACTCGACCCCGAGAACAAGCGCTTGCGAGGGCTGGTCACGCTGCTTCGACGTGGCTCCACAACAGGCGATGTGGGCGCAGGTAGTGTCTCGGCGCTCGCAGACGGATGCGCAGACGATCCCCCTCTGAGACCGGGCAGCGGCGGCAGAGGAACGCGCGGGTGGTGGAACGACCGCTGCTTGCGCGCGTGCTTGCCGGACGAATGGCTGTGGGTGGACGCGTCGTCGTGCGAGGCCGAGGACGCCCAGCTCGCTGCGGAGTTGCGCTGTCCCAGGTTTTGCTGCGAAGACATCTTCTTGAGGAGCTTGCTCGCCTTGCTCGACGCCAGGTCACCGTGGATGAACGCTGGCACGGGCGGGAACTTGCTCAGGGGTGAGGGCAAGCTCGCTTCCACAGGCATATTCGCAGTTGGGCTCAGATCCCCGTCCAAAATGTACGTGTTGCGGTGGCTTTTCCGCTTTCCCTTCGTATCCGGTTCCCGCATCTCGAAAGGGCCGAGGTCGTAGGCGTTGTGCATGAGTTGCGAGATCGCGTCGCCGTTGTCGACGTCGTGGAAACCGTCGATGCTGGGCGCAAAGTTCAGGCTCAGCGAGGAGCTTGACGAGTTCTTGTTCCGGAACTCTAACGGCGACAGATCGTAGTCTCGATGCGGCGACCGCGGCACGGGCGGCGGTGGTGGTAGGTCGCTCATCGGGGGCGCCGAGTGCAGCGGGGGCAGCTTGACCCGGGACGACGATGCTTTGCGCACCAGGACGAGCGGTCGCGTTGGCGACGGCTCTACGGGGGACTCCACGGTCGAATCATTTCGATGGCGAGTGAAGGTGACGGGTGATGGGGATGGTGTGCTGGAAGAGGAAGGGGAGGAGGACCCGGACGGCTTCCTGCGGATTTGCAGCGGTTGAATGGGGCTCAACGTAATGTCTGGCGACTGGACATTGCGCGGGACATCGGGGCGGCTGTCCCGATCTCGTACGTTCACGGCAGCGACCGTCATGCCTCTGGGTCTAAGCGAAGGGCTGGATCGCTTGCGCGGCAGTTGGTTGGGGGCACCAGGTTCACTCAATCTATTCCGGAAGCCCTCTGGCGTGACCGTAGAGTTGGAGGAATTCGAACCGGACGGGGTCTTCGTCCGTCGAGTCCTCTGCGATGGGTGTCCGTGCGTAGACGGGGCTCGATGAGAGGAGGCGTCATTCGGCTGAGTCAGATCATAGGCAGACCTGCTAGAAGGCGGTCAGTAAATTGATGGAAGAATCGAGCCGCAATCAATTGACGTGCCTCGCAGTCGGTGACCGTCCAAAGGAGCTGGGGGACAAGGGAGACAGCGCTTGGCCGTCGGAGGAAGTACCATGGGAGTTGGATGAGGACGAGCCGTAGGACCGCCTGTTGTGGGGGAGGTCCCCTTTCTTCTGGTGATGAGGATCGAGCATAGACGAGTCGGAGTAAACGGATAGTCTGTTGGGATCCTGGGGTAAGTGTTGTACAACAATGCCACCTGAAGCAAAGGGGTCGATCTCCGAAAAGGTCATGACAGACGTTTGGTAGGACATACGGTCCCTCGGGTGGTCCGAGGGGGTGCGGGGCTCCGAGGTGGTGTGGGGATCCGATGCGGCATCGAAGTCGTACTCGGATGAGCGGACGGTGGAGACGGATTTCGCGGGGGGACGGTTTGTGAAGAAGGGGGAGTGGTCTGCGGTGGAGGGGGTGGTGCTGCCTGTGCCCGGACGGGACTGTGGGTTGTACTGGAGAGATGGCGCTACGGGGGAGGGAGGATCTTGGATGGTGAGTGCGGGGAGCTTTTTGGATTTGAAGCCGATGGCGGATGCGAGGGTATTGAATTTGAGGGACGGAAGGCCGTCCTTGTGTTTGGGGGAGGTGGGAGAAGACGGGGTGTACTTCTCGCTGTCATCCTGGACCTGGAGGGAGGAGAAGGAGCGATTTGCGCGAAGCTGTTCCTTGGAGGGCTTTGAGCGGGACCACCACGGTCTTGTGGACGGCTGGGAGGAGAGTGCGGGGGACATAAGAGGGAGAGAAGGAAAGGAGCGTGGATGAGAGGAGGGGAAGAGATAAAAGGTACAGCTGGTAGAGCGGGATCAGAGCTCGTTGATTTGGAGGCTCGGGCGGGGGGAGCGAGAAGCTGGGCTGCGGTGGAGGAGATGCACCGACGAGCCTGTAAGGTGTTCACGTCGGCATGGAGAGCAGTGAACGGTACCTCTGGGAGAGCGGGCTGGCAGACGAGCCGACAGCGAGCAAGGGTTGGGAGAGGGAGGGAGGAGGAGGAAGCCGGAGCTGGCGGGGAGAGGAGAGAGCGAGCCGGACGAGACGAGACGAGGCGAGCGAGCGTCGCGATGGCCGCCGCGGATGTCGACCAGCCAGTCCACATATGCCCTTTAGGCGCCCACTCGTATCACACCGATAAATTCGCTTCTCCCAATTTATGTAACTACAGTATATTGTACAACCTCTCTCTTCCCTCTCCCCGCGGATCTGCCCTCTGCTGTCTGCTCGTGCACCCGCTCAGACGTCTCTCGCTGCAGGGCGTTGTGCGTCCCATCCCGCGCACACACCCGCGCAGGCGTTGCAGCCCGGGCTATTGTAAAGGATAACCAGGGCAACACGTGGGCGTCTGTGAGGAGTGTCCCTTGCGCCAATCTGCGCGTATCACTCCGCGGCGCTTCCTCCCCTCCAAATCCGTTTTCCAATCGCCCTTCCAGCCGCATCCCAACATTGTCATGCGCCCTCCCCGCACCGCGCCTCCCAATCTTCATCCCATCCTCCTCTGCGCCACCCTGATCAACGCTTTCGTCGCCATCCATCTCCCCATGCTCTCCCCTTCGTCAGATGCCCACCCCCGGCACCGACCCAGCTGCGTATTACAGTTGGCACTCGACTCAACGCCACGCACGATCCGTTGATCTTCCTACTCCGTTCCCCCCGCGCCCAGCGACATTCTCGGACCCGCGCAGCATCGGCCGCGCGCTTGTACATCCGCTCTCATTTGACGCCGCGTACAGCGGCAATCCCGCAACCCAGCCAGCCCACCCTGCAATAAGTAGTCGGCTCCCCCGCAACCACCATGAAGCGAGCTATCAATAAGTGTCCTGGCGTCCCATGCATACGCTGCCGCCCTGTGCCGTCATACCCTCCTCGCACGCTTCTTCTCGTCCACCTCAGCCCACTGCGATCGGCACCGCCCCCATGTGCCCTAGAAGTTTGCGGGAGCTAAAGCACGCTGATTGCTATTCCAAGCCGCACGTCCCTCGGCGCGTGCGGCCCAATCGTGCGCCGCTCGACGCACTTGTTTCAAGCTTACTTTACGGCGAAGCTCCCGCGTGCTCAATGGAAGTTCCAATTCCATTCAGCCCGGAGCTCAGAGCTGTGTGAGGCACGTATGTACGTCGAACTCTACTCGAGCCTTCCCGGTCGAGCTTATTGCGCTGTACCTGTCGCTGACGCGAAGTTCATTGACAGTATGTGCGCATCTCTGCATCTACGCAGGCGGTCCCAGGCCTCTGAAGAAAGACAGAAGACCTCGAGCAGAAGCTCAGCCTGCGATGCGGATCATCATCAGAACGCCGACGACTGGGCTAACCACCGCGCTTGCCTCATAAAGCCCACCAAACTATAGAAATACCATACAGCCTCCTCTCCGCCGTGAGAGCACCCATCTCGCACTGCTGACGAAGACGACCCACCCGAGGCGGGCGGACTATGCAGGTGACTTCCCCCTCATGCAGGTCCGCCGCGTCGTGGGTAACATACCGAAACGACCTGAGCGGACGGAGGGACGGGCCCGGAGTCTATACCGGGACCTCGGATTGGCGTGCATCACGTCCTTTGTCCATTCCTCGCGAGTAACTGCGTCCGCGGGCGGTCCGCCTGTGTACGACGACCGACTCGCGCTCAATCGCTGACCGGCCTTCCAGGCTTCGGGAGCCCGGGATTGCGAGTATCGACGCGAGTATGCGTCATGCAGTCCGCGTCGCCGCATCGTTTCGCCTCCCCTGAGGGCGGCGAGCGGGGAAGATCAGGTCCACGCTCGGCGCCAGGACGCCCGCCGGCGGCCCTGGCGCGTAACTCGAACGCGCCGCGCCCTGAACTCCAGTCGAGATGACGCAGTGCCCGGCACCATCTGAACTTCCACCTCCATCGGGAGAACAGGATGTCGCCGAGGGGCGAAGGTGAGTAGCCATCAGGCCTGCCCGCGCGGCCCCGTCCCGAGCATCAGTGTCATCAGGGCGTCCTGATAGAATGCCCCGCACGCCCGTGAGGGCATCACCTTCAGATCGCTTCTCGAACTGCTCCGGCGGCACGCGTGCTTGCGGGCATCGGGCGTTATGATGGCGAGACGTTCGAATGCCGCGGCATGCTGCATGTGCGCGCTGGGAACCACCCACAGAAGGTGTACGGTGCTCATTTGGACAACGCTCTGCTGGAAGATCGCACGGTGCCCCGCCATGCTGCGAAGTGCCTCCCTGAAGGTGTTGTCTGCGCTCGCATCTCTTGTTCATCAGCTGGCATCAGTCAAGAGGACAGATATGAAGCATCGCAATGCGACGTGGATGCGAACTAGATGCGCACACGCTGATCGCGTCCTGCCTGCAGTGCTAAGGGTCTCCTGCACGTGCTTGCTTAGTACTCACAGTATGTCCCTCGACCTCGGCCACATAGCCTCACGAAGACTCGGAGCAGATGGATAATGTGCAGATGGCATTGTGCTCGTTCCGTCGCGAGTAATGGAAGCAGCGTTTTGAACTGTCGAGATTCTACCGCAGTCCTGCCGTGTATAGTAGCTCTGTCGTTAAAAGTGCAATCTTTATTCGCGCAACGTCGATTGAGTATGGTTGGGTGTAGACTTCAGAGGTTACAGACCCCTATTGCTGCCTCTATTGCAGCTCGGGCAAGACGGCAGGTAGCAGCACTTCGCACGGGCCCTTGAACACAAAGTCTGCACCCGCGACATCTTTCTCACTCGGATCCATGTTGAACAGCGCAACCTTCCCGCCCCGCCTGCGCACGCGATACGCATACGTGGACGCAGGGCGAACCTAACACGAAACCAGTTCAACCTCGTCTGAAGCCAAATAGCACGGACGCGACGCTCACCTGGGAAGACGTGCCGATCACGAGACACATGTCGGCCTTATACATGATGCTGTTGATCTCATCCAGGTGCAGCGGCCGCTCGCCGAACCACACCACGCCCGGCCGCGCCAGCGCACCACACTTTGGACACCGGGGGAGCTGTTCCGTGGGTATGTCGGCCGCCTTCGTGCCTGCGTCTTGGTAGGTACGCAGGTCGCCGTCCGCCGCGCCCAGCGCGGGCGTGAGCGGGCTGGCGCGGTCCTCGGCGCGGTACTCGCACTGGGTGCACTGCACGTCGAAGAGCCTGCCGTGCATCTCCAGGATCGAGTCCTTGTACACGGTCGGTCTCGTCGGTCCGGTGCTGAGGCTCTGCACGAGGGTGCGCAGGGCGTCGACGGAGAGCCTGTCGATGTTCTGCGTGATGAGGTGGAAGGACTGCGCGTTTGGCGCGACTTTCTTCAGGCATTGCGGCACGGACATCTTCGCGACCACCTCGTGCGCCGGGTTGGGCTTTGCCTCCAACGCCCTGTTACCCCCCGCGTCCAGAAGAGGTCAGTGGTTAGGATCGGCGCGTGCGAGTGCAGGCGTACTTGTTTCTACGGTAATGATAGAACTGCCACACCAGGGAGGGGTTGTCCTTGAAGGCTTCCGGGGACGCCAGGGCCGTGGCATCCAGCGTCCGCCACAGGCCTCCCCCGTCGTGATACGTGGGAATGCCTGACCACGTTCTGGCGTCAGCGCAGGACGTGTTGTGGTTGTTGGAGGTGAGAGCTACGAACCAGACGCGGCGGATAACCCGGCACCGGCGATGGCGACGATGTGCTTGCTGTCCTTCAGTGCTGTCCGAAACGCGTCAGCGTCCCCGATAGATGTCTCTGGATCCATGAATGGGTTGAGTCTGGGTGTTTCAGCGACGCGGTGCACACCGTGCACTCTGCAGAGACGCGAAGATCTTGGTGGTCTGTGATGGTTGTTTGTGTATACTAGCTGCACGTACGGAACTAGCCGTACCCTACGACATGTGGTGGATGCGTGGCTTCGGTGGCCGCACGTATGATACACATTGTGATTGAAAGTTTCATTATTCGTTAGCATTGCTACCACTGGTAATCACGACCGCCCTCCAAGCTAACCCATCATGATCCAGCTAGATGACACTAGTGCCACATGCCACACACGACCAGCGCGTCAATTTCGCGCACACAGTAGACCAACAACAGCATGCTTCCTGTGACATCTGAGATTGGCGTACCGCACAATCTGAACGTCAGCATGACTTCGCCGACCAGTCAGACAACAAATTGGGCGCACGAGGCCACCTGTCGTTCTGGTGGATAGAACGTTGAGCACGTTGCGGAGTGGCTAGGAATCTCCTGCGCAATGAACGGTTCCACACAAGTGAAGTACCTCGAGATTCTATCCAGGCAGACTGAATAGGAGGAGCTATGAACCACGCACTCGTGTGAAGAGTTCGCTATGGGTCGATCTGCAGTGAAGACTGGACAAAGTTCAATCGCCTATGCATGCAGCATGTAAGGCAATCCATTCCAACGGCGAGGGTGCCAAGGCCAAGGGGATGATATTAGGGCTGTATGAAACGATGTGAACGCTGAGAATATCCGAAGTAGCGTCGTGAAGACCGGAGAACCAGACGGGATGTCACCATCAGCCCAACTCGGCCCAGACGTCTTCCACATCCCGTTCTTGTGCAGCTTGAACAGCTCGAGGCATATCTGACATAGGGGCACGAGGGGCGCGGGTCGGCTCTTCGGTGGCGTCGAAGACGACGTCGCTGCGGATGAGCGGACGCCCCAGCTCCTCGTCCTCGTCTTCCATGTCGATGTCCAGCGTGTACCCTTGTCGTCGGGCTGCGGACAGATCGATGGGCTTCGGACGTGTGAAGATGGATTGGCCAGACCTGTCAGGTCGTGATCATCAGCTATGTTCTGGGAGAGGGATGTGCGAGAGCAACGCACTGCCGCATAACCGCAGCGAGACGGCCGAATTGGAGGATGTTGCGGGCGACGAGGAGAAGGGTGTCAAGGAGCTCTTCTTCCTTGCTGGTGTTGCCGCACCCGGCGAAGAAGATGAACAGTAGCGTGATCACGCAGAACGCGGTTAGGACCAGGTCCATGACGTTGAATGGGGATTTCCAGAATTGCTGCATGGACATTAGAAGCGACCGGGACGAACATGCATGTGTTTGGGTACTCACCCGTCCGAACGCCATAAAGCGTATAGCGACTTCAAGAATCATCGCGCTGTTGATGATAACCTCCAGGATATAGAACGGCAGCGTTGGACAGTCATTGACTAGACTGAGTACGACCGTGGTAATGGAGAGCGCGGCCATGCCCAGATAGAGCATGATGTATGTTCTCGAGTGCACGAAGCGGTTCGCGATTCCTTTGGTGATTTCATCACGCGTCATAGAGTATATGGATCGTGTGGGCCTACAATGTCATGAGACAAGGGTACTGTCAACGGACGGCGTGCATGAGTTGGCGAGACCGGGGCGCAAGAACTAAACATACGCGGGTGTGGGTGGCTCGGGGCCATGGAGGGTGTCGTGGAGGGGATCGAGCTCGCCGGCCTCGAGGTCCCCTAGTCGATGATCGGGAGAGGAAGACATGAGCCCGCCGTCGGACCCAGCTCGCGCTCGTAGACTCGCCATACGTTTTGGGCGCTTACGCTCGCTCACGAGCCAACCGAGGTCAACAACCCCAAATAGCGCCCGTTAGTCACTCTCTTCCGCACCGCGACCATCCTCAGCTGCGGTCTGTCTCTTTACTGTCCTATCATCCCTCTCGTTCTTTCTATCGCCGTACTCGCAAAGATCAGTCAAGATGGGTGGCGGCGATTTGAACATGAAGAAGTCGTGGCACCCGCTCCTGTTGAAGAATCAGGAGCGGGTGTGGCTCGAGGAGAAGAAAGCTGTACGTGCGACCATTATCTCATTGGGTTGACCAATTATTAACGCTATATACATAGCTCGAGGAAAAGAAGAAGCTTGACCAGCTTCGAAAGGAGAAAGAGGAGGAGAGGCAGCTGCAAGAGCTCCAGAGATTGCAGGAGGAGCAGACTGGGAAGAAGAGGCAGGAGAAGCTGGACTGGATGTATGCCACCCCCGCTACCGGCAGCAGCCAAAACCCCAACGACCTCGAAGACTATCTCCTGGGCAAGAAGCGAGTTGACAAGATCTTGACGGCGGACGAGAACGAGAAGGTACGCATAGATCACAGTGCGCTTACAAACCTATACTCACACCACACAACAGGTCGGAGCTGCGCACAAGAACTTCATCGCGACGCAGTATGCCAATACCGCTCGCGATCTCGCTGCCAAGGTCCGCGAGGACCCGCTTTTGGCTATCAAGCAGCAGGAGCAAGCGGCGCTCCAGGCAATCATGTCCAACCCACTCCGGCTTCGCGAGCTGGAGGAGAAGACGGGCATCAAGTTGAAGAAGGACAAGAAAGACAAGAAGGACAAAAAGGAGAAGAAGAAGGATAAGCACAAGCATAAGAAGGACAAGCACCGGGAGGACTCTCGCTCGCGGTCACCCCGCTCCGATAGGCAGCGGTCAACCTCTCGCGAACGTTATCAAACGTCGAGGCGTTCTCCCAGCTATGACCGTCGCTCTCGCTCTCCTCCACCATCGCGTTCGCGATACTACGACGACGACCGCCGTGACGACTACAACCAATACTCGAGTCGTCGTGGCCGGAGCCGTGACCGGAGCCGTGACCGTTCACCGGATCGTAGCCGTGACAAAGTCAGGACTTGGCCTCGATCGGACGAGTCTGATGATGCGTATGAGCGCAGAGCGCGGAGCCCCAGCTACAGCCGGCAACGAGACGACTACGACGCTAGGAAACGCAGGCGCAGCCCCAGCCCTCGTCGCGCGGATCCAACACCTCAGAAGCGGCCCAGAATGAGCCCTCCTCCCCCGCGTGGCCCGTCATCGTCAAGACCAAGCGAGAGTGCGGAGGATCGTGCGGCGCGTCTTGCCGCGATGAGCTCGAATGCTTCGTCTCTTTCTGTCGAACGGCGAGAGCATCTTGCCCAACTCCTGGAGCGGGAGAAAGCTGAGCTCGAGGCGGAGGAGCGGGCGAGGGCCAAGTCCAAGGGTATGGGTGGCTTCCTGTCTCATGAGCAGAAGAAGGTGTTTGGCGGTGCTGGTGGTCTTGAAGAGAGGATCCGTCGCGGCAGAGGGCAGATGCGCGTTGAGGCCGATTAGGATGCATTTCGGCCGACCGGTACTTGGACGTCTTCACGGGGTCTTGTAAGATTATTAGTTGGTTGGTGCCATTGTAATGCTATACTGGGCTCACGGACCACTTAGTTTCTGCCGTTGCTCACTAGCTATGACCGTAGCAAGTGGCGAGGATGTGCGAGATCTTCGAGATCGGGCTTCGCAGTGGCGGAGAGGCGTGGTTAGCCAATGAACGTGTCGGCGTTGGCAGCCGAAGCACGCTATTTTTGGAGTGATGAGCATGGAGGCGTCGTCGGAGTCATTCGGCCGAAAACGGAGTGTCGTCTCCAGAATGGGAAGTTTGGATCACGGTTTGCATGTTTAGTCAAGACAACGGTGCCGAACGCTCGCGACTTTCAGCCTGTGTGCTATAAAGGACGGGCCGTGGAAGTATCTGGGTGCCGTAACGAATGCCCTATCCCATGAGCCGTGTGTGTCGTTTGTGATAAAACGACCATCCCGCTCTTGTACAATCCTAATCATGACCACCATGGAAGAGAAACAACGAACTGCAAGCAATGACGTTGACGACAACGCTTCCACCATCGACTCTCCCAACTTGAAAACTCTACCCGCAGATAGCGGCAAAGGTCCGTTGTTCTTACTTGTAGGCATGCCTGCTGGTTATATGTGTGCTGACGTGATGCCACGCTCAACAGAGATGAAGGAACGGAATGAGCCTGCAGATAAGCCTGTGGCTACGTCTGAACCGCCCTCCAAGCAGCCCTACAGCGTATATACCTCCAAAGAAAAATGGTTCATTGTCGCCGTCACAGGTTTCGCCGCGGTGTTCAGGTAAGGTCATGGGCAAGGGGCGTTCGCTTTCACCTCGCTGACGGATAGTAATCGCTGCAGCCCTCTTACAGCGAACATATACTTCCCGGCTATTCCCACCATTGCAACAGCCTTCCATAAATCTGTAGAGTTGATCAACCTTACGGTGACCGTCTATATGATCATGCAAGGAGTCTGTAAGTGATGTTCATGCTCTCGACACGAGCTTATCGCTAAGGGAGCTTTGCGTGTGCCAGCTCCCATGATCTGGGGCACCATGTCCGACCGCTGGGGTAGACGGCCAATGTTTATCGGCTGCATGGTTGTCCTCTGCTTATCCTGCGTCGGGCTCGCATTAGTACCAACAAACGCTTATTGGCTGCTCATGGTTCTACGGTGCCTGCAAGCCGCGGGCTCCGCAAGCACCATCGCACTAGGTAAGTCGTATCGCCTTTGCCACGGCGGATTCATCGGTCGCTCACATGCGATGTAGGTGCGGGCGTGATTGCAGACATTGCCGCACCAGCAGAGCGAGGCGGATACTTCGGTATGTGGAATATCGGGCCCATGGTGGGCCCGAGCATAGGCCCTGTCCTGGGAGGCGTGCTCGCCGACCACCTGGGCTGGAGGTAAGCGAGCCCGGAGAGACAAGATCACCGTACGTTCATTGACCAGAGGCACCGTGACGCAGATCAATATTCTGGTTCCTGTGCATCTCCGCAGGCGTCTGCGGAGTCGTGATGGCCTTGTGAGTCGCGCTGTAACTCTCCCATGATACGCGTTATCTCAATACCAATTGCAGGCTGCTCCCGGAGACCTTGCGCGCGATGGTGGGAAATGGAAGTATCCCGCCGCCCAAGGCGTACAAACCGCTCATCCCTATCATCGGCCGGACGTCGCAAAACGTCGACTTGTCAGACAGACCGCCGCGCCGCGGGTTCGCCAACCCGTTCGTTCTGTTCACCTATGTCGACGTGTCGCTGTTGCTGTTCTTCAACGCGCTCGTCTACGCCGTCTTCTACGGCGTCACAGCGACCATATCGACGCTCTTCCAGCCGACGTACCCGTTCCTCAACGAGACGGACACCGGCCTCTGCTTCCTCGCCATCGGCGGAGGTATGCTGGTCGGCGGCGTCGTGAACGGCAAGATCCTCGACCACGACTACCAGCGCGTGAAGCGCAAGCTCATCCGGCAGGTCGAGGCCGACCCAGAATCGAAGATCCGCCCCGAGGACGTAACCAAGGAAGAGAACTTTCCGATTGAGTACGCTCGTCTGCGGCTCGTGCCTTTGTTCTTTGGGCTGTATGTGGCCGCGTGCATCGGGTATGGATGGTGCCTGCAGGCAGGGGTCAACATCGCCGGCCCCCTCATCCTGCAGATCGTTAGTGAGTATACTTACACATTGACCAGTCGTATGAAGGACAGCGCAGTTGACGGTGTTCTCCTCAGTCGGGTGGACGTGTATGGCCTTTATGAACAGCGTACAGACGCTCTTAGTCGACCTCGCACCCATGCACGGCTCCGCCATCACGGCCTGCGTAAGTCCTGGCCCTATCTTGCATTTTTGTCCAGCACTAACACCTTGCTCGGGTAGAACAACCTCATCCGTTGCTCTTTCGGCGCCGCATGCGTCTCGGTCATTGACCTCATCCTCAAGGCGATCGGCACAGGCTGGACATACGTCCTCCTCTGCGGCATCTGCGTCGTCTTCTCCCCCATCATGTGGATCCTCATCCGCTACGGACCGACATGGCGCGCACGTCGGCGCGCGAAGCACCAGGCCGCTCAGGCCGCTAAAGAGCGCAAGTGAGCCAGCGACCTGAACCGCATCATCGACCTTTCGCCGTTTTCCATATCTGCTGCACTGCGCACTCAACTGCATATTTCACGACCATCACGACACTCGGACTGCACATACCACGAACCTTCGACGGGCTAAGAGTAGATTAGATCACATCGGGCTTGCTTTGCTTCGTCTCCTAATTTGCTAGATCTCTGACCTTGGGCTGTTGTCGATCCGCATGTCTCCTGCCGTCCAGTAATATATTCACAATACTCAGACTTCTTAGAGGATCCCGAGAGAACCAAAACCGAATTCGCGCAAAGGTGATACAACATAGAACGATGCATATCGATCTGGCAACATACGACTACACCAAGCGGCTGCCGGCGGTACAATACAGAAGGGGGTTCATCATTACTCGAACAACTACATCTACATTTCATAGTCCGTTGAGAGGTGGTAAGCGGGGGTTACAATTACAAGGAGGATGGAGTACACTGCTACACCGACAGCTCGACATAACAAGCATGGGATACATCACCGACAGCACGGGAAGCCTACGCAGCATAATCTAGAACAACGGAAGAACAAGAGGCAGCTCACTAATGAGGCGGGGGATTCTGGCCTGGATCCCTTGGAGGCTGATAACGGTATTGATATGCCGGGTACTGCATGCCCTGCACATCCGGGTGAAATTCGTGAGGGGGCTGCGCCTGGCCGAAGGCGTACGGCTCTTGAGAGGGACCCGCCTGCGGGTGCTGCGCAGGCATCTGGGGGTGGTGGTGATGGTGGTGAGAAGGCTGCTGCGGTGCGAGGTGCGAAGGACCGGGCAGGCTGCCATAATCCATCGGTGCGCTGACGGCAGGGAGGTCCATCGGCGCAGGGATCGACATATGCGTGAGACCCTCGGTGGTCATCAGCTGCGTGGGCCACCACTGGAACCCAGGGTAGTACGGAGCCGATGGATCTTGGCCGGCGTGGCCCACGCCGAGAGTTTGTGCGACCGATACGAGATTTGGCGCAGAGTTCCACGCTCGGGAGGTGCTGGGTATAGTGCGGTATTGGTCCGATGCGGGAGGCATGCTGTACGCGTCTCTTCCAGGTATGTCAGAGTTCTGCGAGCTGCCCAGAGCATCCTCGACAGAACGCTTCACGCCCGTCGGATGTCCGGTCGTATCGTGGTGGTACGTGGTATCGTCTAGGCGTACTTTGGCGCCCTCGAGCAGCTGACGAAGACGCGACATAATAGGCCACAGTCCCTGCGGGTACATAGTTTCATATATCTGCGATCGAACACGAGGCAGGCAGACTTACCTCCATCTGCTTGCACGCCGCTATGCATCGGGTCAACCCCAATGTCGCCTGTGGGTCCCACGGACGTCGAGTCACTACCGGCGATTTCGTCAGTCAAGGCAAGCCAACGATGAGAGAAGCACAGAAGACGTACGCGTGACGACATGCATGATTCTGTACGACAAGGTCGAGTAGCGTAAGCACCTGCTTCAACTTGGGTTACCACAGTTGACGTACCCTGCTGCCTGGAGGTATATGGACAGGAATGGCGGGGGTTTGTCCAAACCGAACTTCTCGTGATATATAGCAGCTTTGGAGTATTCAGCATCGATGCGACACCACTGAGTCGACGATTCACTCACTCATTGACGTGATCTGCACCGCGGCGCCGGCGCAGATGTCAAAAGCCTTCAGAGCTAATGGATCGCTTTGGGCGGCCGGTTGTGTCGCTTGCCTACACGACTGTCAGAATGCTGCTCCCTGAAAGAACGTATCGCGACGTAGTACGTACTCTTCGAATGCGGGGAGGCTACCACATCATATCAGTGACATGGTCATTGAGAGTGGTCATATAAAACTTACAAAGCGCGGTTGAGCAGGAGCACAGCTGCCTGATACTCGATGTGCAACATCAGGACATGGGGAAGGGGGTTCGCGTTCTTGTCACCAGACGAATACCGAAGATGTTCGGGCAGCTCAATGTACCACCTGTTCAAGCGAGCCTCCAGTTGCTCGAACAGGACCCGGCGCGGGGTCTCGGACGAGGGCTGGACAGGATAAATCTTGTCCATGATGTCTGTGATGATAACGGCTGTGGAGCCCTTCAGCAAGAGCAAGAGCAAGAACAGAAATGTAGATCAAGCCACGTACAGAGATGGCACATTTCTTGGAAGTTGGTCATCACCCGAGCTTGCTGAGGGGGATACTCGTGCCCGAGACTCCCGCGAGGATACGGCTCCCACATCTCGGACTCGTCGACCTGTCACGAAGGAACGTGAGGCTTCACAAAGGGAAAGGTCTAAACACAGTACTGACCTCATCGGCACCGGGGACCGGAGTGGAGTAGTCATTGGCTCGGAAAGTTATCGGCCTACCTAGCCAAACTGCAGACAACCTGGAGCGAGTCGATCAGTATGATCCAAGCTGCACTACGTTGGGCCGATACATACTTGTCGCAGATGCAGCAAGACCACCAGATATGCTTCCGAATCTGCTTCTCGGCATCAGTGAAGATAGGTGTTGTGCCATCAGTTGTCCAGCTGTCCGCGTTGCGGTTCATGCCCAGGTCGATGGCCTGAAGAATACGCTCAGTCGTCACAACCGAAAGTGTAAGGTTTCATCCTCACCATTCGCAAAGCCATTCCTGGGTCATTGAGTATCAGTGCCGGTTTCAACCTTTCCGATGCAAATGACATACCGCTATACAACCATCCCTTGTCCATGGCGCCTACGAAGACTATTAATCGTGCTAAGCAATCACCGCATTTGGCCGCTTACCCATGCCGAATTCGCGGATAGCAAGCAGCAGCAATGCTTGACAAGTCGACGGGCGACTGGTCTGATACTTGCGATCTACACAGAACCACGGTAAACTCTCAGTGTCAGGCTCAATCATCGCACTTCACTTCACAAGTCAGCTTACCAAGCAGCTTGTGAGCGTCCTCCGCGTAACTCTGTCCCGCACGAGAGACCTTATTGTCTGGTTGCCCCGGATGATCCTCGGGTCTGTTCGAATACCTAGCAGCGATGGCGAACATCGAGAGCAGCAGAATCTTGCATGGCCGTTGCATGAGATGACGGCTCATCTGCGTGTTCTTTCCGATTGCCGTGGGTGCGCTTTCGGAGCTATGAGTACGACGACGTTAGGGTCCACGAGATGTTAGATGTAATACCGCATACCTGCTAGAGGAGAGATTGAGGCAGTCAGCATCCGTGGGGAGACAGATATGGGGAGGCTTACTACGCATTGTAATGGTACAAGAAGTCTTGCTTGTGGACAACAGGGTAGAATGGGTGAACATATGTGAAGTATAGCTGGAGCAGATGGTTTTGCATGTCAGGAGGAGGCATCTGCACATTCACGTCTTCTTCTTCGGCGGTCGGATCGTCGAAGGATAGTTCAGGGTCAATGTGTGCGCTGAATTTCCTGTACAACAAGTTAGCTGCTTACGAAAACACCACGAGCATGTGGAGACATACCATATTCTGTTCTCTTGGAGGTCGTCCCCTGTCTTCCTGCGACTCTGCGCTAGCAAAGGAAGCCCAGAGGCGGGTCCATGATAACGGAACTGAGCAGCCTTGGTTACGCAGCTGCCGCATTGTGTGTCACCGGGAACTTACCTCCTTGTTCTCGTCCACAGATAGATGACCGAAGGCATGTGCTGTATCGTCCATGGTATTTGGCTCTCCTGCTTCTGAAGGATATCATCAGCAATCGCGCTTAATCACTGTATAATGACTGAGAAAAGACCCACGAGGGGCATCTGACAGCGTGTAGAGATTGTCCCAATTGTGTTGCTGGAAGGGCCCACTGCTAGATTGGCCGGAGTAATCAAGTCGCCTGCGTGTCCTAGCATAGTCATTGGAGCCTCCAGCAGAAGACGAGGATCGAGAGACTGGGCTCATGGGCGTGCCGGAGTAAGCCCACTGAGTGCCGTAAGTCAATCTCCGAGAGAGTTGTTCCTGCCATTCTCTAGTGGGAGTGGCCAAAGCAGTAGGATCTGAGCACATTACAGATTAGCATGAGGTACACTCCGGTGTCAAATGGGTACACCCGAACCTTGAGATACCATCTCACGGGTCACCCGAGACTGCCTTCGTGAACGTCGGTCATCACGAGGAGCAGTGGTGTCTGGAACCTGCACGAGCGACGCATAGAAGCTCTCGCTGGTCGTATCAGGTGGTTGCTCGAGCCGGCTTCTGGCACCCTGAATGGCTCTTCAGCTACGGTATCATGATAGAGATGCGGAGAGAAACTTACATATGGCCCTGACTGAACGCGATCGAGTATGGAGCTAGCGAAGGGATCGCCCCGGAGATCATTGACGATATCTTGCGCTCGGGGAGACTCCATGATGGTGGCAAGAATGCATTCGACTTGATGCCATCGTTGTTCGATGGAGTGAATATAGCCCTTCGGTGGACCGCGTTTGAAGCTTGGACCTGTGCATGAATGGTCAGAATGTGGAGGGGCATTCATGCGTCTGTTGCAGCAAACCTTGGAACGGTGCAGGCTGCGGACGAGCTGTGTTAGAAACGCGTATGCTCACGCAGAGGGTAGGACACTCACGCGTGTTGGCCACTTCGCAGTTCTTACATCTTTCTCCAGTTCCAGGCTCAGCACTTGCTCTTGATTTTACGGCATCTATCGCACGCTACAGGACGGTGTAAAGTTAATGCGCGAGCCACTGTATATAAGCCACGGGGTGGGAACGGTTACTTGCCCCTGGTGCCTCGTTTGGTGTTGACGGACTGTTTGGAAGAGCCGGGTTCACCGCCTGTGTCGTCTTCGGAGTAGCTCAGGGATGGTTGGTGCTCAGGGTCGTCTGCCATGGGATGGAGGAGGGAGGAGGGGTAGGAGGAGATGGTGAGTAAGAAGATGGAAAGTGCGCGAGAAGGAGTGAGCCGTAGAGGGACGCGAGACTGGGACTGGCGGTGTGGGCCATGGCCAGGATGGGAGGTGACATCACCGCGAATGGTCGACGAGGAAAAAAGGCTCCAGCTGCGTCGACGTCAGATCCCAGTCTCTCTCCCACTGATCGCTCTTAAGCCCACTCGCGCCGCTTTCCAGCACATTGGCGTACACAGCTCCACTCCGATCACGTGGTCGTGCTTCACTCATCTAATTCCCCCGCGACGCGTCCATAGGCGCGCGGGCCGTGGTTAACTGCGACGACCACTCCAGCAGCGGCACTACATGCCATAGCACCCCCGGACTAGATCTGCAGGTGCACCGCGCCAGCCATGGCCAGCGATCTCCCACTGACATTCAACCGTACGGACCTACACGCCGACTCCAAAAACGTCGCCGCGCATGCTTATCCCGGCCCTTCTCCAGAGGCCGTCCGCGGTGTGGCTGAATTCAGTGCGTTCTCCGTCCCGGCTTCCTTACCACAATACCGGAGGGCTGATAACCAGTCCCACTCTGCCCCCAGTCGAAGTCGCCATACACACCATCCTCTACGTCCGCCAAGTCTATCCGCCCGACCTGTTCATCCGCCGCAAAAAGTACGACACGCCCGTCTTCCAGTCCCGCCATCCCGCGCTCAACGAATACATCGCCGGCGCGGTCAAAGCCGTCACCGACGAGCTCGCCCGCGTCAGTCCGATAGCCCACACGGGCCATGCGCATGTCTCACGCCGCTCTAGGGAACCGTCGACAAGGTTGTCGTGGTCATCAAGGGCGCGGACGAGAAGCCCCTCGAGCGTTTCATTTTCGCCCTCCGCAACACGCTCCAGGTCGAGCCCTACAACAAGGACACTAGGTTCTGCCACCGATCCACCCCTCCTCTCGTGGTTCCCCGCAGGACTGCTGACGGCTTCTCCACCAGCGTCGAGGGCGCCATCTCCGCAGCATCGCTGGGCCAGTACTTTCGTTCCTTCCTCGTCAAGCTCAACATGATTGAGGCCCAACTCGGTCAGATGTACCTCGAAGGTGACGACAGCGCAGCTACGTCGCGTCTGCCGCATCTCAATGACAAACCCGCTTGCGGGAGCAGATCTGTCGTTTGCTATCGTTCTCGAGCTACACGACGACAAGGCACCCTCCGCCACACAGGGAAAGGTGCGGATCGCGTTTATTTCGCTCGCCGGTCCAACACGCTCCTGCCTAAACCGTATGCGCCCTGGAACTCTAGGACCCTCCACCTTGGATTCCCGCTGCCACACCGGACACCACCGCCGGTGCCGCTGAGTCTGCAGAGCTGCACATGGTCCGGGCTGTTGACACGGGCATTATCAACGTACGTGCCGCCCCTTGTGCTATGATTCGTTGATGACGCCATCGACCGTCGTCCTCGCACAGCTGTCGCTCGCGGTCCAGGAATCAGAGTACAAGCTGAACTTGGGAAGGGAAGCCGAGTCCAAGGGAAAGCAGAAAGCCACCTGATCTTCACGCGGTGGTCGTCCGGGTCTGAAAATACGCTCGAGTAGAAGCAGGCTACAAGTACAAGGACGTCGAGATACCAAGAAGAGTCCGAGATTAGACGTCCACCCGAATACGCTGAATTATTGGTATAATCCTCTCCCACTCTTCCATGGCCTGGCGGCGGGAGACGCAGGATCAGCAACGTCATCGAATTATCCCCATGCGGGAGTCGACGTACCGCCTTGTAGAACTCGATCTGCCCGTCTGCATAGTTCCCGAACATCTCCTTCATCTCCGCTTCCTTCGCGCGCTGGAACACCTTCTGCTCCCGCAGCGTCTCGTCGCTGAACGCGTCGGACGTCTCGTGTGCGGTCGTCACCGCGTCTTGCAACTGCCACCCCGGGTCCGTGGGTCAGTGGAACCTTCTCCGCGTAAGGTGCATCTCCTACCTCCTTGATCTTTGCATCCAGCTTCCGCATGCGCTCGACGCGCGTCCGATCGTCGTCCTGGCCGCGCAAGGCGTCTACCTTGTCCTTGATGAAGGCACCCAAACCGAGCCCCGTGCTGCCTGCGCGACCGCTGATCACCGCTGCGAGACGATCCCGCTCCGCAGTGACCGCAGAGAGATACTCCGACAGCTCCTCAAAGTCCATCTGCTTCTGGTCACGCAGCTTGAGGACTGCCCGGTTCGCATGCGAGTACTGCAGCAGCGAGTGCAGGTGCACGAGGAACGGGTCCGTCGTCACCTGCGTCTGTGCATTGAGAAGCTTCGTATAAGCATGGTCCGGTATCATATCGTCGCGCAACTGACCGTGTGGCGCAATAGGGCGGAGAACTCGAGAAGGGTATTCGAGAAGTGGTTCAGGGGGTCCGTAATGCCCGACTCCAAGAATCCGAGTCCTTGGACCGCGACAGCGAGGTCGTGATAGTCGCCAGTGAGATCTTCACCCGGTTCCGGCGCGCCATCTCTTTCAGCCTCAGATACTCGCATGCACTAGGGGAGGGGACGCTAGGAAGGCTTGGGAGAATGTTACTCACCGTTGGTCCGGTTCCGTACACGGTTGAAGACTCGCTCGGAGAGCGCTACGCCCTCCTCGAACTTGTCGACGCTCTCGCGCATCGCGAGAAACCGCTCGTCCGGCTTGCGTACGCGCGAGAAGGCATTGAGGAGGCTGTCGGAAATGCTGTCGATCACTCCGGACGACTGCTCGGGGACCGGGGGGTGGGCAACATGCTGGTGCATTATGACATGCTTGGGGAAAATTAGTATACCAACTTGACGTAGGAGAGCAGAAAGCACGCGTACCCATTCTGTTGACTCGAAGAATGCACGTAGCAGAGTGCTCCTCTGGAGTGTCGGGTGACGGGACAGGCGTTGCAGGAACCGGTGTAGGCTACCGGATGTTCAGACGAGAGCGACGGTATTCACAGCTGCGCAACTTACTCCTGGCGTCGCCGCTCCATGAACTCAGGACTGAACCTGTCTCCGGTGACATATTCTGTGCCAACATTCGTATGCAATGATCAATAGCACTCCGTATCAGCTGGACTGACCAAGTCTGTGCTTGTCTGGTAGCGGCGGGACTACACAAGCCGGGAAGTCCTTGGCCAAGTGGGTGCGCAGGAAGACAAAGTCCTGAAACCGCCGCCTGGCTGATGGATTGGGCGTCGAGAATATAGGGAGGTTCGTCTGCGCTGGAAGTTGGAGACCGGTCCAGCGGGCGACAGGGGGAGAGTGGAGGCGCACCTTCGCGGTAACGAGATACGAGACATAGGCATCCTTGGTTTCGGG
This sequence comes from Trametes sanguinea, assembly GCA_008973685.1. Classification (NCBI taxonomy): domain Eukaryota; kingdom Fungi; phylum Basidiomycota; class Agaricomycetes; order Polyporales; family Polyporaceae; genus Trametes; species Trametes sanguinea. Next base: position 1,789,893 of record WAHA01000001.1, on the reverse strand, counting down.
GAGCTCCTTTACAGGGTCTTTCACGCTGGTGATGAGGTAGCCCTCCCACTTGGGTTCGAGAGGGTCGCGGCCATCCTCGCTCTCAGACGTGCTCTGCCTGAAGCCAGGACCGGACGGGCGGGTGGAGGAGCCTTCGTATGTTGCTGGTGCGCTGGGCGACTCCCAAGTTACGCTGTCGAACACGTCCTCATCGTCGCCGAGCATGTCGTGGGCGGCGTGGAGAGGGTGGGAGGTAGAGAAGGGGAAGAAGAGAGATGACGAGCGACTGCGCGCGAAACGCCGACGTCAGACAAGAGCGGAGAGCAGTGCAGCCCTCGCTCGTTCACGCTACACACCGACACTGTACACACACCAGAGCTGCGCTGCGCACAACAGCCATCAACACTCTCTTTCCTCCTCCTCCTCCTCCTACCGACCGCCATGGTCTGCAGATGGTCATGGCTCCCGTTCTGCTCCTTCTTTCTAGCCGTATGCGCCGCCCTGGCTTATGAAGTCCCTATATCCGACACCGACTATGACCGCCAAATATGCTCCGGCATGTGGGGTGGCAAGAACACTTTCATCAATGGTGTGCCCCGCCACCGCGCATGTATGCGTGTCCGCTGTGTGCTCATGTCCTGCAGTGACCTTCGACTCCAGCTCGCAGGGCCAGCTGGCCATGGTGATATACGAATGGGGCGATGTGCAGTATCTCGGCAAGGAAACCCCCCTCACCAATGAGCTAGGCCTGCCTGTAAGTACACCCAGCTCTTCAGAGACGCACCAGCTCAACGCGGGCTACATAGCAGAAGACCTACGTCTGCACTTCCGATGCGCTGAAGGCTGGCTATTGCACCAGCTCAGAACTCGGCCGCTTTATTCTCGACCTTCCCACCGGCAAGTCGCTCAACGAGACCAGCTTCTGGTCTGCACGAGTTGCATTCTCCAAGGATGATACCCCGTCCGAGGGCTCGTCTGATGTCGCCGTTAGCGGCTTCTGGGATAACCCTGCCGGCAACCCCGTTATAGACGATGCTGAGTCCAACTACACATCCCCGTGGCGGAGGGACTCTGGTCTTCAAGTGAGGCAAAGCTTAAACCCTAGCCCCTCTGGGATCCTACGATACAGCGAGCCAATTCAGTACGCCGTTCGGAAGACCGGTTACTACTGCGTCGGTATGTACACGCCAACGTTGCCTCTGTAGCATTCTGACCTCCGGCGATATAGCTATCGTTCCTATCACTGTATTGCCCGCCAATACTGTGCGACAGGCTTCGACGGACGTTCCCTACCACCCCACCTACACGGGGACTGTACTCTTCCGCAACACATTCGATGGCAAGCTGCCTGCGTCTGATTACCCCAAAGTCAATGTGCGTCCGCCGGTCTGCTGCCATGCGTTCAGACCTAATTTCTGAATCACAGTTCTACTTCGCTATGTTCTTGGTGTACTCGGCTCTTGGAATTGCTTGGGGTTGGCTTTGCTGGCAGAACGTGCAGGACCTCCTTCCCATCCAGGTTAGTAGTGAACTTTAACAAGGACTCCGGCGAAAAGCGGCTGAAGTCTCGACAGTACTACTTGTCGGGCCTCCTAGGCTTCCTCATCATTGAGATGCTCGCGAATTGGGGTGAGTCTATGCTGCGGAATATGTCTCATCGACAATTCACTCAGCGGTTTCCAGCATACTATCGGTACCTGAACGCGCACGGGGAAGGTACAACGTCGACAGTGTTCTTGATAGTCGGTCAGCATGACATCTTCACCCCTGTTTGCATAACCGTCCTCATCCTGCCTTGCAGTTGCCATCCTCGATGCGGGTAGAAACGCCTTATCATTCTTCCTTCTCTTGGTCGTTTCGCTCGGCCTCAGCGTAGTCAAGGAATCGCTTGGGCGAACTATGCTCAGGTGCCAGTTGTTGGCCGGAGCACACTTTGTGTTTGGAGGTTTGTACATTCGCTGCTCTAGGTCGTCCTTGTGTCTCACAACCTTATGCAGTCCTCTACGCCGTCGGCATCGTTGAGCTCGAACTCGAATCTGCCTCTGCCTTCATCCTCTTGCTTTTCGTCATTCCTTTAGCTTTCACTCTGAGCGGTTTCCTCCTCTGGATCATCTATGCCCTGAACGGTAAGCGTAGCGTGCTTACGGATGCGTTCGAAGCTTCATTGGCTCAACCCTCCAATAGCTACCATCTCCCAGCTTGCTGCTCGCAAGCAGCGTTACAAGCTCTCAATGTTCACCTGGCTTCATCGCATCCTCCTGCTGACCGTGGTCATAATCGCGATCTTCTTCGTCGTCTCCTCATTGACTTTCTCTGGACGTCTCGCTGAAGGTGATTCCGATGCTCGTTCTCATGCAGCTGGACATGCTAACACTGACGCGTAGATTACGGGGCGAAGTCATGGAAGGTCCAGTGGTGGCTTCTGGACGGATGGCTCGCACTCCTCTACTTGGCCGACTTCATCGCCATCGCGTGGTTGTGGCGTCCTTCGCCCAACAACAGAAGATATGTATCTCTTACTCTCTATTCCCAACAGTCGGACTTATCTTGCCCTCCTTACGTTAGCGATGTTCGACGAGATCGCTCAGAACGAAGAGGACGCCGAGGACTACGACCTCGAGGCTCTCGAGCACCGAACAGAGGCTCGCGGCAACCCCGAGCACGACGACGCAGCGACGCTCGTCAACCACCCCGTCGGCGAGGACGCCGTCGTCTTCGAGATCGGCGACGAGGATGGCCAGGGCAGCGACGACGAAGACGCCGCGCCGAAAAAGCGTCGTGGTGAGCGCCACGACGGCGAGGAGCACGAGCGCGAGGGCTTGATGAGGGACGATTAGTTACACATACGGACTTCGTATCTAATATGGCATATGTAGAGTACACGCAAATCATCTATCCCGAGCTGGCTCAAGGTAGAGTCCATGCCTCAGTCCCTGATACGACCCGTCGACGTCGTGTACAAGCGCGCTGCGATGTTCATGCTCTGCAATTCCTGTATCGATGCGTTAGCCACGAGCTGGAACTCGATGTACGAATGATGCGGCTTACCTGGAAGAGAAGCTTCGCAGCATAAGGAATGTAGATCTGTGAACACGCAGTCTTGTTCTTGCACGCGCGGCATTCGAAGGTTTGCTTTTTGAGATTAGCGATCGCAGTGAGCCCGCAACTGAGGGAGACAATGTCAGCAAACCGCCGCTAACAGGCAGAGGGGAAACGACGCACATATCGCAGACGTGCAGTCGGTAGGCATCGCTAGCCTCGAACAGACGCTCCTTCAAGAACGCAGCCACACCATGGGAAATCATACAATCGCGCTCCATCTCTCCGAACCGCAGACCACCGTCACGACTACGACCCTCGACCGGCTGGCGAGTGAGGATCTGCACCGGGCCACGGGCGCGAGAGTGGATCTTGTCGTCGACCATGTGCTTCAGACGTTGATAGTAGGTAGGGCCGAGGTACACCTGCGCCTGCAGCTTGCGGCCGGTGTGGCCGTGGTACATGACCTCGAGACCTCGGGACTGGTAGCCCTTCTGCCGCAGGAATTGGGAGACGGACTCGACAGTGAGATCCGTGAAGGGCGTCGCGTCACCTTCGTTTCCGATGAGCGTAGCGACCTTGGAGAGCAGACACTCGACCAAGTGACCGATGGTCATACGAGAGGGAATGGCGTGGGGGTTGATGATGATGTCGGGTGTGATACCCTCCGCGGTGAACGGCATGTCCTCCTGACGGTAGGTGATACCGATCGGTACCCTTCTGACCGTGACGCGAGGCAAACTTGTCGCCGATCTGAGGGATACGCGTAGAGCGCACCCGGATCTTGACGAACTTCTGGCCCTCTGCGTTGGTGGTGATGAGCACCTGGTCCACGATACCTGACTCGGTACTCTTGAGCGGTGTCGACACGTCGCGCTTGGTGTGCGTCCTCGTACGCTGACCAAGCTCTTCGCTGTCGGGAGGGATGGGAGCGGTTTTGCCGATGATGATGTCCTCTCCGTTGACGTTAGGTACCGGGAGCGATGAGACCGTCGTCCTCCAGCTTGTCGTACGTGCCGTGCTTCATCCGCAGCGTCGTGTCCCGCGTCGGCTTCTCAAACTCCTCCAACTGCTGAACACCGCTCTTCTTCTCGAGGTCCATGTAGCTGCGGTAGTAGATACTCCGGAACAGGCCACGGTCGATAGAACTCTGGTTCATGATGACGGAATCTTCCTGGTTGTACCCGCTGTAGCACAGAATCGCAACGATGGCGTTCTGGCCAGCAGGCAACTCTCGGAAACGGAGGTACTCCATAGACCGTGTCGTCGCAAGAGGTTTCTGAGGGTAGTAGAGGATGTTCGCCATCGTGTCCATGCGAACCAGGAAGTTGGTAAGGTAGATACCCATCGCCTGTTTACCCATAGCAGACTGGTAGGTGTTACGGGGAGACTACAGAGATATGTCAGTCTCTGCCAACAGCGTACGCTCAAGATCAGACTAACCTGGTTGTGATCGGGGAAAGGAATGATACTGGCGCAGACACCCAAGATCATGCTAGGGTGAATCTCGCAATGCGTCCAGGTGTGTGCATTGGTTGGCGCCTTCAACCGTGCGGACGGATCGAACTCGGTGTCCGCATGAGGGTCGATGCCGGCAGCCTGCAGCCTAGAGTTCTCGAGATCCTCGGGGGTCATACAGATCATGACCGTCTCCTCTTCCTCGGCATCCAGCAACTCGATGACACCATCCTTGATGAGGTTGTCCCACTTGTACTCGAAGTCGGGGTCCTCCTTGCCGCGAACGAGATTCTCGATGTGTCGCTTCTGGAGGAGCAGCTGTTGGTTTTCGACAATGAAAAGAGGTCGGCAGACACGGCCAGCATCCGTGTACAGGCGGAGCTCGCGCTCTCGAATGTCGCGGACGACGGACACCTCCGGGCTGATGTCGTCCTTGCGACGCAGCTTCTTGATCGTCTTCACCAGATTTGCGGGATCGCGATGGACTCCCATCCAGACACCATTGACGAAGACCTTCGTGCATGGCGTTGACGAGTGCGCGTTCTCCTCGAGCGACTCGAGACCCCATTCCTCCAAGAATTCGATAACTGGCGCAGAGAGGGAACCGACAGAGATGCAGGACATGAGCGACAAGTTCTTGACCAGACCGCAAGCCTGTCCTTCTGGCGTCTCCGCAGGGCAAACCATTCCCCAGTGGGTGTTGTGCAGTTGACGGGGCTTCGCGATCTTGCCTTCACGACCGAGAGGGGTATTGCAACGACGCAAGTGCGACAACGTTGACGCGTAGGTATAACGGTTGAGCACCTGAGAGACACCTGCCTTCGATGACATCGACTTCTTTTGATCACCCCAGTTTCCAGTCGCGAGGGAGTACTTCAGGCCGTTCGTGATGGTGTTGTGCTTCACCGCAAGAGACAGGTTGAACTCCTTGTGTGTCTCAACACACTGGGGTATTGTTAGTTCACGCTTTGGAATGCAAGAATTCCCACATTACCAACCTTCTGGAGGTAACGATACACGTCCTTCGTCAACTTGCGGAACAGCATGCGGAAGAGATTAGCCAAGAGAGGACCAGCTAGATCCAAACGCTTTTTGCCGAAGTGATCACGATCGTCAAGGTCTCTCCGTTCGAGTGCGGCAAGCAAGAGACGATGGATCATGTAGCCGAAGAAATACGCCTTCTTGGACTCGGAGCCCTCGGCCATCGAGACAGTGAGGAAGCATCTCTTTCTGTAGGATCTCCTGTGCATACCGCAGACGGCGCTCGCGGTTCAGACCAGTGGTAGTCCCACGGTTGCCGATGTAATCGAGTGCAATCTAAAAGAAAATGTGAGCCTGCACACAAGTTGCCGCGCAAAATGACAAACCTCGCGATCCTGAATGACGAAACCCTCGTCTATGCAAGGCTTCAGCATTTCCAACATCTGGTTGTCTTGCATGTCGTAACAAATGTGCTCCAGGATGTCGCGGTCAGAAATCACACCGAGGGCTCGGAAAACGACCCAAATCGGGATGTCGACCTTGATGTATGGAATCGTGGCCTTCATGACGTTCCCGAGCTATTCGTGCAACCCAACGGTTGAGCTGGAGTGTGAGAGACGCGCTAGCAGATACATACCGAGCGCTCCTGGCTGCGGTGGTAAAGCTTCACTTGGAACTGACTTATCGTCTTGCCGCCCTTCTCCACTGCGCTACGGATCTCTGCAAGGAAACTGATAGGGGACGGTTGCGCTTTTGCGAAGACATATACGTGGTTTGTGGCCATGCGTTCTTGAGCAATGAGAACTTTCTCTGACCCGTTGATGATGAAGTATCCTCCCGAATCGTACGGACACTCGTTGAGGTCGTACAATTCGTCGTCGTCGAGGCCGTGCAAGATGCAGAAGGTAGACCGGAGCATAATGGGAACCTGTACATGAGCCACATGGGCCTGCTGTTTTGCACCATGATTTGCGCAACACGCACCTTGCCGATCCACACCTTCCTAACATCGTCCGGGTTATCCTCCTGCTCAGTCTCCCAAATCATGTCGCCAGTAGCGCTGTCGGGATCCTCCCTGCCGAGGAGGACCCTTTTCCTCATTTCGATATAGAGGGGTGCGGAGTAGGTGAGATTTCGCAGACGAGCTTCCTGAGGAAAAACGGGTACAACGGAACCATCGGCTTCGGTCACTGTGGGCCTCGAGAGGTAGATTTGCCCAAACTTAATCTCGTATCGTCGGGTCACGTCTGATTCATGGCCAGTGTGCTGGTCGGCCTGATCCAGGATGAGATCCGCATTCTCGTCCACAAGCTCTTGCATAGTGTTTTGAACGAACTCGTCAAAGGAGTCCAGTTGCTGTCGCACTAGACCCTTCTGGTCAAAGAAACTGGAGATCACAGTCCAGCAATCTTCCTGGGTGATCTCCTCATATTCCTCCCCTTCGCCGTCCACCCCATAGCCATCGTCATAGTAAGATGGTTGCGTGGTCTCAATGTCTGCATCACCAACGTTGACCCTGAACGAAGGCCCAAATACTGAATCACTGAAGAAGACACACCTTGGCTCATTCTCAAGGTCAACCGACAAGCTCACTCGAAGACGAAGTTGTTCAGTACTAGTGAGATCCGAGGAGCTTTAGCGATACACCAGACAAGTGAGCAGCTCAAGCCACAAATTTCACGCAGAGAGCGATGCAATGAGTCAAGGCTAGGACGACGTATGAGGGACAGCAGAGAGGGAGGATGTGGACGGTGGCGAAGAGCGTCCTTCCGACAGCCTGAGACGCGTCCACGCTCTTGTCCACGCTGACCAAGCAAATTAGGCGCTCGAGTGTAGCAACATAGACGCCCAGAGCTTAGACGGCACCGTGACCCTTTGACTCAAGCCTTCACTCAACCAGATACCATTCACTTAACTCCGGCCTGCATAATCCGCTGGCATCTTTCAGTTCAACTCGTAGACCGGCTTGCAGAGGGAGGAGACACTTGCGCTCGCACGCGCCTGATAGAAGGACTCCAGCTCCCTGCAACTAAGCTTCCAACAAAGTACTAGCAACCAATCAATGAATTCTCTCTAGTTCTCAGCCACTACTCAGTAGCTGATGTCACTAATTTCCTCCCGACTCCAATATCGTCCTCAGATTACCCCAGTTTTGTATAAACTTTTCGTTCATGCTTGAAACAGTTCAAGCACCAGCAACACTCAGGTAGGCTTCAACAGACCGGGAAGGTTTGACCGCTCGTCAGAGTTAGTTTCTCAACCGTAACGAGCTCGATCAAGCTGCGCTTCTCGTTCCCAAAATCTCACCAACATAAACATGCACCTCAGTCCGGTGAGTTTTCTTTCTTGCAATGCGCCATGGGCTCTTCTCTTAAAGTTGGCAATCCAATACTATCTAGGCGTCCTGTTGATATTTCGCCTGAGTTCAGTTCATGGACCCGCAGTGCGGGCCATCCTGGAAGACTCCCCCGGAGTCCCGCCCTCTCTATACCACGGGAAGCGGAGCCGCTCCTGAAGCCAGTATGCATGCGTATATATTGACAGAGCCTACCGAGGAAGCCGGCGAAGCTGATCGCTAGCCTCTCCCGCCTCGACGGCCAGCTTCGCCATTGGTAGTCCTCGAGGCGGGTCGTCTTCGGCAGTATCTCTCTTGAATCATTGCCTCGGACTCGAGGCAATGCCAAGACATCTGTGGCTACTGTCCTCGTTGCGGCCGCTGTACAGTATCTTCTCCAAGTATCCCCCGGATCAACAATCCGGTGCGGTAGCATCCCTCAGTGGAGGAAAAGCTGATGTTGCAAACGAGCTGGCGAGTCAATGCGCGCAATGCAAACGAAAACAAGCTGGCGATCTGCGAGACAGCGGTGAGTCGATTGGTCAATGTTCAATGTTTGACCCGTGCCCGCGTGACACTGGATTCTTACTGCAGGGCAGGGAACAGTCGAACCATAACACTTGCCTCGTTCAGTAGTTGTCACCTGAGCACTGCCAAATGGGAGCGCTGATCTCGATCCGTTGTCCGAGCCAAAGGACTTCCTGTTTGTCCGTTCTACGTATTGTCTCTCTCCGCTTTGGCTTGGCATTGGACATCCGGGGCGTGTTTTTCAATGACTCGCACTTATATGAAGATGTGCAAGTGACAGCGGAAGAGTGTTAAGTACAGGAAGCTCAAGTGCACAGCGGGCCGCAAGGACGGCTGCTCGTCGGAGGTAGCAACTCCCCTTCGCGCTCCTCCTCCGATAGTTACCCATGCAAGGAACAGCGGGATAAAAATATCGAAGCATCCCCGAGACCTCTTTACGACTAAAAACTCGGGACCTCTTCGGTGGGGAGGGACATCAGCAGTTCACCGACGCGCCCAAAGAAGCAAGTCGCTACCCGACTTCTTGACAGATTCCCCCCGGATGCTCTTCGGCGAGACGCGCTACACTCTCTTGAACGCCTTCGAGGACGCGACATGCGACGCGTCTGTGGCAGATGGAATACGCGTCCTATCGCGAACAGTACGGCGGCCCTTGTACCGTCATCCAACGCGCCAGGGCGTATCTACACCATCGCTGCTGCTCGCGAAGAGTATAAAAGCTGGCATGACTTTTCGACAATCTCCATCGAGCCAGCATTCGCCTCTCGACAACCGGTCCTCGGCACCTCCTCATCGACATGTTCCCCGCAGCCTCTCTCCTCGCGTTCTCTTTGCTGGCGACCGTCTACGGTCAGCAGGTCGGCACCCTGACGGCTGAGGTCCACCCTCGCCTCACTGTGCAGCAATGCACGTCGGCCAACAACTGCCAGACCCAGCAGCACACCGTTGTGCTCGACTCCAACTGGCGCTGGCTCCACGCTACCGGCAGCAGCACCAACTGCTACACTGGCAACACCTGGGACGCGTCGCTCTGCCCCGACCCCGTCACTTGCGCCAACAACTGCGCTCTGGACGGTGCTGACTACGCTGGTATGTTACTGACCCGCTCTTGAGCTTTGGTTCCGCCGTGCTCACCATACGCAGGCACCTACGGTATCACCACCAACGGCAACGCGCTCACCCTCAAGTTCGTCACCCAGGGCCCGTACTCCAAGAACATCGGCTCCCGTGTCTACCTCATGGCTCAGGACGACGCCAACTACCAGATGTTCAACCTGAAGAACCAGGAGTTTACCTTCGACGTCGACATGTCGAACCTCCCCTGCGGTCTCAACGGCGCTCTCTACTTCGTCGAGATGGATGCTGACGGTGGCAAGTCCCGCTTCCCCGCTAACAAGGCCGGTGCCAAGTACGGAACTGGTTACTGCGACACCCAGTGCCCTCAGGACATCAAGTTCATTAACGGCGAGGTAAGCCACACACTCATGTTTTCTGCGAGAAACCCGCTCACACTCTGCTTTCTAGGCCAACATTCTCGGCTGGGAGGGCTCTCCTTCCGACCCGAACGCCGGCTCGGGCCAGTACGGAACGTGCTGTAACGAGATGGACGTCTGGGAGGCGAACATGAACGGTGCTGCAGTCACCCCTCACGTTTGCTCCGTCCAGGGCCAGACCCGCTGCGAGGGCACCCAGTGCGGCGACGGCGACGAGCGTTACGACGGCCTTTGCGACAAGGACGGTTGCGACTTCAACTCGTTCCGCATGGGCGACCAGACCTTCCTCGGGCCCGGCAAGACCGTCAACACCAACCAGAAGTTCACCGTCGTCACCCAGTTCCTCACCAACAACAACCAGACCTCGGGCACGCTCTCCGAGATCCGCCGCCTGTACGTCCAGAACGGCAAGGTCATTGCCAACTCGAAGACGAACATCCCCGGCCTCGGCACGTTCGACTTCCATCACCGACGCGTTCTGCAACGCGCAGAAGCAGGTCTTCGGCGACACCAACACCTTCGAGCAACTCGGCGGTCTCGCGCAGATGGGCAACTCATTCCAGCAGGGAATGGCCCTCGTCATGAGTATTTGGGACGACCACGCCGCCAACATGCTCTGGCTCGACAGCGACTACCCCACTGACGTCCCCGCCACCAACCCCGGTGTCGCTCGTGGCCCCTGCCCGGCCAACTCTGGTATCCCCGCCACCATCGAGACCAGCGAGGCCAGCGCCTCGGTCACCTTCTCGAACATCAAGTTCGGCCCCATTGGCTCGACCTACTAAACGTCGAGGTATGTCCCAAAGCACGATCATGAAGCGCATTCTCTGACTGGCCATTGTAGACGCGCCTCTAGACGCGAGTGTTCCTGAGTTTTGGTTTCTTCTGAGTCATCTCTCCAGTCTCATGATGGGTCTTTGGGTTGTCCATAGCGTCTTCCTGGGCCTCAATGTGTATCACCGGCTACGATGAAAATACAGACCGCTTTCCTTCTCATCTACATCTGCGAGCATACGATTATATTTCAGAAACTAGCAAGAACTGCTCCGCCAATTCAAGCATCGCGTTACCGACTTCAAGCCCACATTCCGAGTCACTGTGGCCCTGGCACTTTCCTGAGAAGTCTGTCCATCTTTTGACGAGCGCTGCCGGCGTAACCGCCCTTGTGAGTGAACCGGTCAGTAAAGTGAATACTGCAGTGCGGTAGCTGCTTACCCCAAAGAGCACGGTATGGTTCAGGTAATGATATAACTGGTATAGATCCTGCCGAAGGTCGTACTGATCTTGTGGCTCTGACTTCGGAAGGTACTCGTGGTACGTCATGTAGAATGAGTCGGGTATCCCACCGAACATCCGACCGATAGCCAAACTGCAAAGAGCTCTTATTGTATCATCTGACATTAAGAACGCAACACCAACGTACTCAGCTTCGCCATGACCGAAGTATGACGAGGGGTCAAAGATTATGGGCTCGCCCGTAGACCGGTCAATCCCGACATTTCCATTCTGCACCGGGATGTCAGATTTGATGTAAAAATCACACGTAAGGAAACCATACCCAGAGATCGCCATGGAGAAGAACAGGCTGTATATCAAGAGGTTCGAGCAATGATGGGATGACACTGAGAACGTGTCGCGTTGGTTACAGCGCATAGACCGATGGTTCTATGCTATGCAGACTTACCGCCTTCTCACCTCTTCAACTTGTTTGCACAAAGCGTCGTGTCCTCCTTGAGCTTTGAGTTTATCCACAAGTCCTCCGATAAGCGCGTCGAAGCATTCCGACCACGACTGGAAGCAGCCATTGTCTTGCCGAGTTCTACCACAATACGTAGGTACGTGGAAACCGAATCCATTTGGGCTACTGTAGGCGTGTAGCTCCGTGGCCAGCCGTTTCGCTAGTACCTTGGCGGCAGAAGGTGTGAGAGAGCCGATGTCTTTGTATTCCGAGAGGAAGTAGGGCCTCCCGAGATCGCTATCGCGCTCTTTGGTCTCGGGATCGATCACTCCGCATGCCAGGAGTTTCGGCGCAAGACCGGGTGCGGCGGAGTCAATGGCCTTGAGCGACTCGGCTTCTCCGATGTACTGGTCCTTCTCGGCAACACTCCCAATTTTGGCGTAGTATCGCTGGCCAGTTGACAATCGCAGTGGCGAGGTGCCTTGGATTACTCTGACGTCCTGTCCCAACTGACGCTGCAACACCTTTTCGAAGACTGGATGGGGAGACATCGGGGGCTACGCTTCAGCTGTTATGAGTCTCGATGGTGAGGCAACCCGAAGTCTAGAGGTCAAGACACTACAGCTTCGCAGACAAGTGCGGCGGTAGTGAGCGTGTAGAGCACGAATCCGCAAGCGTATCCACGTACTACTTCCCCAGTGAAGCTGTGCATGTCGAGCCCCGCGGGGAAGCAATGACGACATCGCAGTACGACTGCGATGGTACTTCCGGGCCGACTGAGCCCTCATGATGTCCTCCCACGTCTTCTATAATCAGCCGCCGTGCTCCGGACTTATCTCTACATATGGCGGCCGTGAAAGTCATAAGTGTACGCCGTGCTCCGGACTTATCTCTACATATGGCGGCCGTGAAAGTCATAAGTGTATCACACAGTGTATCACACAGCGCTGTACTAAGAGAGAGATGAGTCATGAAATGTTGCCATCGGTCGCAAGGGCTGCCCCCGAAAGTATGAGTAGCATCCACCGATTGCGCTTGCCACAACGCCTCCATCTTCGACCTCCGTCACACCTCTTTGGGACAGCCGTTAACAATATCCGCAAGAAAGCCAACATGACATACGTGAACAAACGCGTTCCCGACGCGGATCAGTATTTCCCACTGAATGAGCCTAGCATCGGTACCGCTTACTCCGAGGTAGGAGTGAATGAACATCGATGACAAACAGCCGATTTCCGGAGTGCTCACTGGAGGAAATATCTGCAGGAGGTATACCCTCAGAATGCCCAGCTCCCAGAGTTGTTCAAGCCCTTAACATTGCGCGGTGTGACGTTTAAAAACAGGATCTTTGTGGTGCGTAGGACCACACCTTGGATCATCGATAATACTCACCCGGTTCTCTCTAGTCACCGATGTGTCAGTACAGTTCTGACAACGGTCATGCGACAGATTGGCACCTTGTGCACATCGGAGTAAGGCGAATATATTCCAGGAAAGACTAGTAGTCTAACTTTTCGCAGGGCTTCGCCACTCGTGGTTTCGGTGCGATTTGCATGGAGGCCACTTCAGTGGTTCCAGAAGGGCGTATTTCTCCGGAGGACGCTGTAAGCTGGATTCAATTATATCACGCATTTGTACTGAATGTGAGCCATCCTCACAGGGCCTTTGGACTGACAGTCAGATCCCGCCTTTGAAACGGATTGTCAACTTCGCGCACGCCCACGGAGCAAAGATCGGAATACAGCTCGCCCATGCCGGGCGCAAGGCATCGACGTATGCGCCATGGGTTCGCAATCGCGCTGCACCTGCATACGTCGCTGGCAAAGACGAAGGCGGGTGGCCTGATGCAGGTGCGATCACTCTGACGCCTAGTCGGAATATGCGCCGACGGTATGATCTGTAGTGTACGGACCTAGCGAGATACCCTTCGCACCTACATTTCCCAAGCCAAAGGCACTCACCGAGGAGCAACTAGAGGACCTACTCGACGCGTGGGCCAAAGCCACGGAACGGTCGAAGGAAATCGGATGTGAGTTTTCTCGGTCAAGAGCTTTCATAACTCCATCGCTGACAACTGTACGGCCTTGCATATGCAGATGACTTCATTGAGATTCACGCCGCGCACGGTTACCTACTACACGAGTTCGTGTCCCCGTTGTCGAATGTTCGCACGGACAAGTTCGGAGGCTCTTTGGAGAACCGCCTCCGTTATCCCTTACAGGTCGTGGAGAAAGTGCGCGCCGTATGGGACAAACCACTCTTCGTGCGCATCAGCGCGACCGACTGGGCTGAGGGTCCCGAACAAGATCCTGCGACGGGCGAGTGGAGGTACTGGGGCATCGAGCAGAGCAAGGTCTTCGCTGGAGAGCTCAAGAAGCTTGGTGTCGACCTCATTGACTGCAGCACCGGCGGTAACTATGTTCACCAGAAGATCCCAGTTGCACCGGGATACCAGGTATGAGCACCAGTTTCGAAGGATCGTCCACGGGAGCTGATGGTACCATGTAGGTGCCTTTCGCAGAGGCCTTGAAGAAAGCCCATCCTGAGGTCACTGTTGGTTCTGTGGGACTAATTACAGAACCGGAACAAGCGGAGTCTTACCTGCGTGACGGCAAGGCCGATGTTGTCTTCCTCGCTCGGGAGGCCATGCGAAACCCCCATTGGCCCATTTATGCCGCCCAGAAGTTGGGCGTCGCCGTGAAGCCCGCGAATCAGTACGAGCGTGGGTGGACCGAAATGCTTACGCCTACACGTCCGGGTGAGAGCAGCGATCGGAGGGGAGCAGAACAGGGAACGGAGAAGGAGCAACTTGAGCAGAAGCCGCAGTCCAAGTGAATAGATGTAGATTGTCGTACGACACCCTTGTGGAAAGACCTGTCATTTGTGATGCTGTTGTCGCGTTGTCGGATGACGCTCGAGCGAGAGATAGAACTTAGACGGAAAACCTTCCTGATCCCGTGAATATCAGAATTGGCTGCACCATTGAATTGAATGGATCAGATGCGTGTCATTCCAATCCGTGAAGACTTCGACCGCGCCCGACGGCCACGACTTGGAAGGGCTGTTGCAAATCTATCACGATGTGCTATATAACATCAGGATACGGCCATGAGCATATTGAAAGCCTCACTTTAGCCGCTCTCGTACTGTCACTGGTACATCGGTATTCCAGTCCTAGTAATGCCTAACATCAATCGACGCGTTCCGGATATCGAGCAATTCCTACCCTTGAATGAACCTAGCATTGGATCTCCGTATCCCAAGGTTAGCGCTAGCTACACTCTTTACATTGTTATTCTGGATAGCCTGGTGCTCACCGTTTGTAGGACATATACCCTCAGAATGCCAAGCTGCCTCACCTCTTCCAACCCATCACCCTACGAGGAGTCACCTTCAAGAATAGGATATTCTTGGTCAGCAGTTCACCCTGGCGCATTTAGAGGGCTGTCGTCGAATTAACTCACTTTTAGTCACCAATGTGCCAGTTTTGTTCCGACGACGGGCATGCTACGGACTGGCATTTTGTACACATTGGAGTAGGCATCGACCAGCTTAGGACAACGATAACGTTTGACGTTCATGACAACCAGGGTTTCGCCATTCGCGGCGTCGGCGCGATATGTATGGAGGCGACAGCAGTCCTCCCGGAAGGTCGCATCTCTCCGCAATGCGCAGTACGCTGAGCCTCCCGCCATCGCCTCCTAAACTTCGGGCTGAGCGCTCTTGTAGGGCATATGGACAGATAGCCAGATGGCACCGTTGAAGCGCATCGTCGACTTCAGCGCACGCACACGGGACGAAGATCGGCATTCAGCTTGCCCACGCTGGTCGGAAAGCGTCAACGTATGCTCCATGGGTGTATGCTGATATTGCGGGGACGCGCCGTGCTCTGACCTGCGTCGCGGGAGAGGATGAGGGTGGTTGGCCCGATAAAGGTGGGGGTGCTCCCGCGCTGCTATGTATGTGTCAGAACGATTGCGTTGCTGAGTAGAAGAAGTATACGGACCTAGTGACCTCCCCTTCTGCGACGACTATCCAAAGCCTAAGACCATGACGAAGGAGCAAATGCAGCGCGTCATGGATGCGTTCCTGCAGGCCGTAGAACGGTGCAAGAAAATCGGCTGTATGTGAGGTTCCCTGCGCGGATTTGAAGGGCCGCTGTGCTGACGCCTTGACAGATGATTTCCTTGAAGTCCACACTGCGCATGGATACCTACTGCACGAGTTCCTCTCCCCACTTTCCAATGCCCGGACAGATCAATTTGGCGGTTCCCTGGAGAATCGGATGCGCTTCCCCCTGGAGATAGCCCGGAGAGTACGCGCCGCATGGGACAAGCCACTCTTCCTACGCATGAGCGCGACCGACTGGGCGGATGGCCCCGAGATGGACCCTGTCACGGGTGAATGGAGGCAGTGGGGTATTCGACAGAGCACAATTTATGCAGGCGAGTTGAAGAAGATCGGCGTCGATCTTGTGGACTGCAGCTCGGGTGGAAACTGGGTAGAACAGCAGATACCGGTCTACCCGGGATATCAGGTCGGTCGTGCCATTGTGTAGCCAAGTTTCGAGGCTTACCGTTACTACAGGTGCAATTCGCGGAGGCTTTGAAGAAGGCGCATCCAGACCTGTGCATAGGGGCCGTTGGTCTCATCACAGAGCCAGAGCAAGCAGAATCGTACCTTCGGGACGGCAAGGCCGACGTCGTCTTGCTTGGTCGGGAGCTCGTCCGCTCGCCACATTGGCCGCTTCTCGCTGCCGAGAAGCTCGGTGTGGTGGTGAAGCCTGCGTTTCAAAACGAAGGCTCGTTCATTGGCATGCTTACTCCTACGCATGCAAGGGACCGAGGGCGACGTCATCGCAAAGGGAAGATTGGAAAGGGCATCAAACCTCGTCTGTAGAAATCGGCCACGAGCGGAGTCGGCGATGTATACATCCTTAGACTGGATTCGTTACGAGAGTGCATACCATTGGGAGTTTCTGGTCGAGGGACACGACTATCCAAAGATATGGCATAGCGTAACAAGTAGTCTTGAGCCGGAAAGTGCGATTACGGTTGCTTTGGCTAAACTAGTCTACATGCTGTACTTCGTGTCCATTGCTTCTGCTGCCGAGAAATCTAACGTGCTATAACGTGGTGTCTATATCGCTGGTGTCAGCCTACGGTAGGGTTAATCAGTGTAGCTCTATGCACGGAAAGACTCATGGGCGTACCAGTCGTATTTGACAAGGTCGTCTGCGTTGACAAACGCCGCTGAGGCAAACTCTCTCGCTTCCATGTACACCCAAACCTGATTCTCGTGTAAGCGCAGTCAGCGCAGAAAACAACAATCGCCATACCTTCAGGAAAGCTCCGACATCTCCCGACGGCAACTGCGTCATTGTCTCCTGGGTCGACATCTGCCTTCCGAGTTGCCTCAGGATCGGCAGGGCGCTCTTGAACAAGTCCAGATCGGGGTCTAGCTGTCGACCAATACCCTCGAGCAGCAGGATGGAGATGACGGTGTTCACAAAGTCGCCTTCCATCTTCACGTGGTGCTTCCGAACCGCCTTGAGCACTTCGGTGAGGATGTCGGAGATCTTAATCTGCCCTAGGGAGAACGTCTTGCGCTTCACGTTCAGGACGATGTGCTGCATGCGCAGCGCGAACGTCTCCACGTCGATCGCGAGCTCGGGGGTTCGACAGCGCTCAACCATGAGGATTCCCGCGCGGTATCCATCGAATTCCGCGACAGCACGGAAGAGATCAATGAAATTCTTCCGATTGACGGTGTTGAGAGTCGTTACGAGCCCTGCGTCCACAAAGACAATTTCGGGCAACCACCCTTGTTCATGGACCTTGTGGAGGGCGGCTCGCCACCGCTCCGGGTCATTTGAGAGGGAGCGGAGCTCATTGACGACTTCATCGGAAGATTGAGCGATCGAAGGGGAGGCTGGGACTGTCGACGACACCCGGTGTGGTTCCAGTAAGTCGTTTGAGGATCGAGGTCAAGGACTTCTCCGCCGAGGGAGCTGGTGGCCGGGTGAATTTGATCATGATGTTGCCCGGGTGAAGGTCAGAATGTACGAAGTTGTCCAAAAGAAGCATGTTCTGGATACCGATCAACATACGGAGACATGTCGAATTGTTGCGGAACGCACCAGGAAAGCATCCAAGCCTACTTCTGCGAGCGTGTCATTGTAAGGGCCGCCGCCGTTATGGAGGAAAAGCTCTAGGGGCAACGCATTCTCGTATTCCTCTATCAAGAGATCCTTTGTACTCCAGACCTTGAGCGGACGAGGGAACGTGACAGGCAGTTTGCGAGCCTCGAAGTTCTTCTCGAAGGTCGCTAGATTCTCCGCCTCTATGCGCAGATCGAGCTGTTCATGCATCATCTGGCCAAAGACCTCGACCTCCTCAGGTAGCGAGAGCCACTGCATGCCGGGCAGGAGCGTGATGACGTTCGCGAAGAACGACATAATTCTCAAGTCACGGTTGATCATCTTCTCGACATGTGGGTGTAGCACCTTGATTGCTACGGAGGCAGTAGGTACTGATGGCGCGGGCTCATTGAGCAAGGCTGGTGGCAAGACGGCTCTTCGTTTGCCCTGTCGTTTAGGGGCAAGATGAGACGGCGGAATCAGGTCCTGCTTAAGAGTGGCCCTGTATACCTGTAACCGGTTGAATAACAAATGCGTAAAGTGTCGATTTGGCTACATACTTGGGCGATTGCGCCGGTGCCAATGGGCGTCTCATCGAAAGCCTCGAAGACCTCTTCGAAGGGTCGTTGGAAAACGTCCTCGATGACCTTCTTGGTATGTGACAGGCGATGAGCCCTTCCACGCGAGTGTAGAGCGCCCATACGTTCGCACAAAAGCGCAGGGAAGAGGTCCGCTCGGGAAGCTGCCCATTGCGCTAGCTGTGGGGTGGCATTAGCTGAAGGTTCTGGAGGGTATATGCTAATACTACAGGCCACGAAGCCACGGAGTGCTCCGGCTCAAAGCAAAGCGATAGAATATGCGCTCAGACGCATCACCACCAAGAGCACGTTTATATCTAATGCTCTCTCTCTCTCTCTCTGAATCCCGTTTATTGCCCGTCAGGGCCTGGCCCTATGGTGTCTAATGCTCTTTCAACCCATAACGCGTGAAGGACACATCGCGAAATGAAGGAATATTCGCGGTCAGGATCGGAGCTCACCTTGATGAATGTAGGACCGGCACGCTGCATCTGGCTGGTCAAGAATCCGTACCACCACACGGCGCCCCATCTATCCCCTCCGTATTGATCTTCAGGTTGTCCTATTAGTAGCATCGGAGAAGCCAAGAGGACCGGGACGAAGACCAGACATAAGTACGCGAAGCGTTTAGCGGTAAGGACCGGCTCTATGATGCGTTCACGCAGGAATGCTAAGATTCGCCGTAGTAGAGATCGGTCGGCCTCTGACGGCGACATGATCATCGTGTCGGCGGGCACCGAAGCGGGAGCAGGACATGGTATGAGAGTGGGGGATGCGAACACGTTATGGTTGTCTTTGGGTCTAGGTGCAGCATAGAGGGCAATTCCACCAGCGACAGGCACAATCCAGAGGAGCTTCTTGGAGAAGAAGGAAGAGGCTGAACTAGAGCGTTGTCCAAACTGAGAGTGGAAATGTGAAGCCTTGGGCCAGTTCAGCGTCCGTCTACAGGCAAAAGCGCCTCCGCGGGAGAAAAGAGGATGCCTTAGGATAGGATTAGAGAGGGCAGAGCGTAGTACCACCATAGCTGGCATGAGGACATTCTGGTCGACAACGAGCGCAGTGAGACGGACCGACGACGAGGAGCGTCGTCCAGGTTGAGAGGACGGACGAAGACGCGAAGAGTCGGAATCGCGGTGGACACTCTGAACGCAATCATGCGCGTCTCGCACTTACGTCGTTCCACGTGCGTATGCTATGCCTACATATCGCTCCCGCGAGACCACTGCACGGTCCTACGACCATAAACCCTCATTCATTCACTCATTATTTGCGCTCAACAATCGGACAATGTTTGACTTTGCGCATGACTGTCATGGATGTAAGAATCGGACGTATTAAAGCTCTTCATAGTTCTATACGTTCGTGACATTCATCCTGTTGCATAAGAGTAGACGCATTCTCGCTCGTAATTACTCACCTTCATCGCTCGTTGGCTACAGTTCGACTTGTGCAGGTCGACACTCCCAACGGAGACCGAATTGCCATACAACGAGTTTGAATTCGATCCAACGCTAGCAGCCCTCGAGCGCTCCCGCTTACCAGCTGAAACTGCGACCGCCCTGGAAGACGTACGGGTGGCGAGTGCATTGTAAGACGTATGTATTTCCGCTAGTCATGAACTGACAAACTGCTTGTGAGAACCATGACTCAAAGCAACGGGATGGATCACACCTCGCTTTCATCCCAGTCGTCTACCACATCGGTGCCGAGCTGTACAAGGCAACGGAAACTCCATGCACTGTCTGGCGAGTGGTCGGCGTTGCAGCTACTACAACCTTCCTCCTGGTCTCCGTCCCCAGGAAGGTTCTCTACCATTCCTGACCGTTCATCGTGATTAATACTGTCTGAGCAAGTCGGTCCAATCAGACAGTCGACAAACCTAGGATGGCATGGCCAAGGAGCTTCAGGCCGCTGACCGGCTCGTGTGCATCATAGAACTCCTCGTCGTAGTCTGTACATCCCAGTTGGAATAACGTCTCACGGTGAGGGACCTCCGGGTTTCCGGGTGTCCAGGTAGCAACGATGCGATGTGTTGGAACAAGCTCGGTGACGAGAGAACGCTGCGCCTCCTGGAACTCTGCAGCCTCCGATGCCAGAAGCCCATCTGCATCGCCGTCAAAGTGCACTACTCGAACTAGCCATGCTTTTCCTTCAGCTGCGCCGCTTATCCAGTCTTCAAAGCAGTTCCCGGGATTTTCGCCGTATGCGGTGCATACAAAGACTTGGAAGAGAGTGACCCCATCTGGACGGAGGGGCGGAAGGAGGTTGCGAAATTCGGCGGGCGTGCGTTCGGTCGATAGGTTGATCTGGAGGTAAGGCACCAGGGGGGTTCTGTTCGCGCATGTCTCGCAGCGAGGCCATTTCTCGTCAGCTTTCAGTGCAGGGTGAGAGCCGCCATATAGTGCTGAGAAGTCCCCAGCGAGCAGTCCAGCCAGGAGGTTCGTTTTGTCATTGTTTTGGGTGTCGTGGGTAGGTTCCGAATACACCGGCAAGTATGGGGTGATCAACTCAAGCTGTCCTGTCATGGTGTAGAGCAGTGCTTGGGAGTGTGTAGACTGAGTTTCCAGCAACCGACCAGGGCAATATATGAGTAACAGCAAGCGCTCAGCGCTCAGCGCCGGCGGTCTTGATGGGTTCAGAACCAAACAGCGTGTTACTTGCTGTTACTTGGGGCTCGTCGTGCCTCGACGGTGCAATATTGGCCGTCAAGTCCCCTTCGGTACAAACGCGCCAACTGCGCAGTCATGTCGATGCTGCGGCTAGCTAACCGTTGTCGAACTCGTCCTCACATTGTCGATATGTCATTGCAGTCAACGTACTGTTATGTCAACAGAAACTACTTGCCGACGATGCAATCGACCCTATACTTGAACCTAGAGGCCGCCAGCTTCTGTGCATCTCTGGCCAACTTCTGATCTGATTGCTGAGCACAGTTCTCCGACTCAATATGAACGGTCAAGAGCAATGCAGAGATACGTGCCGTCATATGAGCAGCCGGCCTGGCACAAATGCGACGCAAGCGTGCATTCCCTTTGGAATTTCTGTGGCTGTACATTCATCAAGGGGTCAGTCCAACACCTCTCTTATCAAAATCATCGAATCTACGCACCCATCGATGATACCCACAACCATCAGGCCGGCATGAGAAAGACACGTCGACGTTGCATAGACTCATTGCATCAGGGGTCGGCTAGGCCTTCCCACCTTCGAGGATTCGCCGTATCCTGAGACTGACGTATTCATCGCGTATAGAACGGCGCTGAGTATGTTCGGATGTATTCGTCGCCGCGTCAGTTCACAGTTACAACGAGATGGTCATGCGCATGGTCGACAAGGGCAGCATACAGCATGCCGAGCTTTGGACACTGAATGCATGCAGTCTTGTTCATGCCGAAATGGTTTGTCCGTTGTACGAGCTGGGGATGTGCCGTGGGGAAGACCCGGGGTCTGGCTGGGGTTCGCACGGATCGCAGGAAGAATTTTGATGAGCTGCTTACGTCAGACAAGATAGTCGGCTAGACGGGACGAGAAGAGCGAGAATGAGCGCTTGGGCTTGCAAGTTGCTCTCGTCTTCCTCCCTCTTGCGTCCGTCGACGTCGTTCTCTCGCTCGAGCTTCGCGCTCATGGACGCTCCTTATGCCTTCACAACACTAGTAACATCGGATCACTACCTTCCTGGTGCTCTTGCTGTTGCGGCGGCCCTCAAGGAGCTACACCCGTCTTCCCCCACGCCTCCGGAGGTCCCATTCCAAACAGTATGTTTGGTCACTCCGGAGACCGTCGACGTGTCGTCCATTAAGCTCTTGCGGCGAGCTTTTGACGTCGTAATTGGTGTGGAGATTATCGAGCAGGAAGACAGAAAGGGACTGCAACTTCTCGGTAAGTGGCAGCCAATCAACCATCTCTGGGCCGTGTCCGCAGAGTACGCTTTCGAGGTCTTTCTGTGGTGCATGAACTGTGGGTGAAATATCGCCCTGTGCTACAGGGACACTGCGTCTGAGTGTATTGTATTGATTATGGAGGGTGGTTGTATGCTGGTCGGAGGCGCATATAGTCACCCTCTTCATGACTGTATCGCTGTCGTTGCTCTAAGTGCTGACTATACATGGTTCTCTGTTAGGCCGACCGGATCTCAGCCATGTCCTCACCAAATTGCACGTCTTCCGATTGACCCAGTACTCGAAGATCATCTTCCTCGATGCCGACGTCCTCCCGATTCGGCCACTGTCGCACCTCTTCAACGTCCCTCACGAGTTCGCCGCCGTCCCTGACGTTGGCTGGCCTGACATCTTTAACTCTGGTGTTATAGTTTTGACGCCTGGAGAGGATAAGTTCAAGGACCTTATGGAGTTGCTCAAGACCAAGGGTACTTGGGACGGTGGCGACCAGGGCTTGCTTAACGAATGGCGAGGCGAAAACTGGCATAGGCTCAGCTTTACGTATAACACTACGCCCACTGCTGCCTACACGTGAGTTCTGCTCAGTCACCTGTCATCTGTTCGACACTTGAATGAGCGCATATATTCAGCTATGCGCCTGCGTATGAACGCTTCGGGTCCAAGATCTCGGCTATTCACTTCATTGGTCCAAACAAACCATGGACCTCCATCACGTATCGTGCCCCCGGTACGAAGTACGGTCAGTCGTCTAACAAGGCGGCAGATTCGAAGTCGCCGGCGTATGACTACGACTCGCTCGTGGACCGTTGGTTCGACATATATGACAGGCACTACCGCTCTCAGGATTCCCCCGAGCAGGCGAATTTTGAGTTTACACGGTACGATGCCGTCTGGGACTCGACTTCCTCCGGGTTCGGTGCGGAGATGGGACCGCCGTCCTCGACTCCTGCAGCTGGTAGTGCTCTCGGCCTCGATGATCTTCGCAAAATCGCCATTGAAGGGATCAATAGCTACAACGCCTCGGCTCGACAACCAGAAGAACGGCCAAAGATCGGCGAGTACCGGTCGCTGCCGCTGGAAGGTCGCGTGGACTTGATGCGACCGCGGAAGGAACCAGCAGAAGAGTCCGGAAACAAGTCAGACGACCGAGATCAGGGAGACCGCGACCAGGCGGGCGACAGTACGCCCAAGCAGGCGTTCATGGTTTTGGACGGTGGCGACATGCCTAGGATGGATACGCTGCCTACTCCGCTTCCCCATGAGGTTCCAGGGGCGCCCTATCACGGTCCCTTATCTCTTCCACCATCGGGGCCACCGTCGCCGTATCAGCCTGCGCAACCTGGACAGCAAGAGTCGTACCCACCGTTCTACCAGCAGCAAATACAACAGCAGTACGATGACTCTGAATGGCAGGACTCCGACTCACCGCAACGCTACTTCCAGCAGTTTCTCGCGGCCCGTCAACAAAGCAACGCTTATGGGCCAGCTGAGGGTGGTGTAACTGGCATGCCTGGTCACTGGTCGCCGCAAGGCGATCGGCGATTCTGGTCACAGACTGCCGCTCAGTACCATGCGCAGGAAAGTGAACAGTCAGACGACCAGGGGGTCTGGCAGCCGTCCTGGAAGGTGCAGGATGGTCACCGATCCCGCGTGACTTCACCACAGGCAGAGCGTCCTCACCAAGCGCCGTGGCACAATCCCTCTCGCATTCTAGGAGATTCGCATCCACAAGGAGGTGCAGAGCGTCACCATCATGTCCACCACCGAGATGCTGCTCGACAGAGCGGACAACACAGTCCTTCGGTTCTTCCCCACCATGTCAATGCCCGGCATGGTCACCAGTCTCCGCGCGGTCCTCAATCCCCCAGAGGCGTTCACTCACCTCGGGGACACCACTCGCCCCCTCATGCCCGCCACTCCCCTCCCCCTCATTCCCATCACCCTGGCCCTCATAACGCGCATCGTCCAGAGCCACATCACGCTCCCCAGCCTTCCCAGACCCAATCGCATCATCACCACCACCATCAACACCAACACCAGCACCAACATCAACATCATGACCAACCTCCTCGTCCCGCCTCCCCGCCAAAAGTATCTTGGAACCCCGCCATTGAACCTCCTCCGAAGACGCCCCCTCCCGTCTCGGCCTTCCCCACTGATACATACTTTCCCAATGTCTGGGACCAGGGTCCTAGTCAGGAGCATGACGCCGCGCATCAATCATTCCATGCCCACATAGCTGGCCCTACTTCCGAGACGTTCTTCAATCCGCCCCCTCCGGCTGAGATACCTGAGCAGCTACTTCGTGAGGGTCAGTACGAGAATGTAATCGGTCGCCCGGTGGCAACCTCGCCTGGTTCGCCTCCCGTACCTCCGACGCCCGACCCCAAGAAGATTCATGCGATCTTCCCGTGGGAGGAGAAGCCGAGGCCCGCCCCGCGACGCGTGTTCCCAGTCTCGGACTCGCCGCCCCCTATCGCGAAGTTCATTGACGAGCCCGCTCCACCCAAGCCATTTCCCAAGCAGGAGCGTATCCCCTCTCATGTACACACACCATCCCCGCCCGTGGGTCTGCCTTTGAACGTGGCGTACGCGAATGCATGGGACATCGTGCCAAGTATTCAGCGTTATGCGAAGAAGCTGGTGCGTCCTCACCACTCTGTCCATCAGCCGCCTCCTCCGGAGTATGATGAAGGTTGGCGGAAGTGGGACCAAGAGCGGGAACGCGTCTTCCAAGAGCAACAGGACGCGAGCAGCATGGATGGTGACGATGAGGACGAAGGCGATGAAGATGACGACACTCCGGCACGCGCCGTCCGTTGGGACAGCGAGAGCAGCAGAGAGCGCAACCCACCCTCTCGCTCCCGCTCCGGCAGCAATGCCTCGATCACGTCGTCTAAAGGCAAGAAGTATCGTGGCCGTGGCATTCAGACCGACCGCATTGAGACGCGCAGCATGGGCGTTCAGGTCGATGTGTGGGCTGAGGAAGTGGCGGCTGCCACCCAGAAGGGCAAGGAGACCAAGACCAGTCGCGGCACCGGGATGGCTACGAGGCAGTGGCCTCAATTACCGTCCGGCGCTGGGCTACTTCCTCCAGTCACGATGCGCGACTTCAAGCGGGATCCAGACCAGATGGCAGTTGGCACACCCACTGTTACCCAACCTCCGTTGTCTGTCATGCCCTTCCCCTCAACCGCCTCCCCGACAGGACTTCGTTCCCCTCAAACCCTCGGTTCGCCGCGCACGTACTCTCCGCCCAAAGCTCCCAGCCCACTTCGCATCCCGTCGCCTCCGAAGGTCAGCTCTCCAAAGGTCACCACGCCTCCAAAGATCCCTTCTCCCAAGGGCCCGCCTTCTCCACGAGCAACGATGTCTCCGCGCCGCTTGTCTTCTGCTCAGGTGCCCACGAGCAAACTTGCAGGGTCGCCAAAACTGGGATCGCCTGTTGTCGGTCCGTCGGCCACGTCCTCTCCCCGCCAATCCCCGAAGCTAACGCGACTCACATCGCCGTTCTCACCTCCACTCCAACGGACGTCCTCAAACGACACTGCCATTACCTCATCGCCTTCCACTCAAGGGCCCTTGGAGACGCCCGAGGGCACGCCGATCATGGGCCCGATGCGCAAGGGCGGACGCGTATGGGACCCAGCGCGTGGCGTGGAGGTGTTCAAGCGGTCGTCCGAAGAGGTGCTCGCACGCTTCCTGCGCTCCGGGTCTTTCGACGAAGACGAAGGGCAACGGCGTCATGTCTGATTACCGAATTGCCATGTGTGCCTCCATGCAGCTCTCTTCTTTTCCTGTGTAATTCTTAGACGTTGTTGTTGTCTGTCTCATTATTGCCTTCGGTCTTCAGTCCTCTGCCTTATTCACCACGCATTTCCGCCCTGCATATGCATCCGCTCTTTCCACTAGTTCTCTCCCGTCTTTCTTTTTTCTCATTTCCCGGCCTCCCGTCTCGCCACGCCCAACATGCATGTCGCTCCCCGGTTATGGTTGTCCATCGGTTGTCGGTTTTACGCCCCAGTTCGCATGCATACCATTGTTCGTGCACATACCCCTGGTTCGTTCACTTCCCAAGTTGTGGCCCCGTCATCGCCGTCCCATCCTTCGTAGAAATTCGCGTTCGTATTTGAGAATGGACTATAGTAGCACGTAGGAGTAGGTTTCTGAGCGACCAGACCGTAAAAGAGCCGGCCGTGTTGGGTAGGATCCCTCTGCAATCCACCTCCCTTGCATGCATCATCACCCGTTAGCTTTAAACTGCAGTTGAGCCTTGTTCACACCCGCATCCCACGATCAGCACCCACAGCCTATCGATAACCGTGTTGAGTAGAACGAGAATGTGATCATTGTGGTACTGGAGTAGTAGACGCGCGTCGTGGTACAGTATGACGTCACGACCAATCAACTCGTCGGTGACGCTACCATGGGCGTCTACTGAATTGCGTCCTCGCACGCGTCGGCCACTTGAAGCTGTGCTTTGGAATGGACAGGTGAGGAGCGGGGCGAGTGACGTCTGCTCGACCAGCCCGGGGCTCCAACACCACCTTCCTCTCCAGTGCTGGCCTATATAAACCCTCTCCCCGCCATGGCTAGTCGCAACAACCGATTCACGACGACTTCACGACTTCTACGCTAACCACCCAACACCACTCCGAACTTCTTCCACATCACCATGTCCACCGCAACTCTCCCCACTGGCAAGTGGGTACTATACATCTCCTCTTACATCAGGCATGTCCTGACAGCTTCATTGTAGCAGCGACGCCCGCTACGCCACCAGCGCAGCCTTGGCTGAGACCGAGGCCTCGAACGTCAGCCTCTCCAAAGAGGTCCAGAAGAATGCCGACCAGCTTCACGATGCAGCGGGAGACGCTGCAACGATTGCCCAGGTATGTAGCTTGTGCATGTCGCGTGACCTCTCTAAGTATTGACCGCTCACGTCCAGATCAAGGAGCCTGAGGCGGTCTCTGCTGTGAACCAACTCGAGGAGGGCCTCAGCCACAAGACGGACGCTGCCGCTTCGCAGGGCGCTGCGGACGTACAGTCTGCAAAGGCTACCGCTACCAGCTACGTCGAGACGGCGAAGAACCTTGCAAGCTCCGCCATCGCGACTGCTCAGGTGAGTTACACCCTGTCCATCGACCAATATTGCGGCGGGTACTGATTTTAATCCTCTCATTCCCTTAGTCAACCGTCGAGACGGGCAAGCAATACCTCGCGTCTGCGCAGGAAGCGGCCAAGCCCTACGTTGAGTCTGCCGCTGCTACCGCGAAGCCTTACGTCGAGTCCGCCGCCGCCGCCGCGCAGCCACACATCGAGAAGGCGAAGAACGTAGTCACCGGCGTGGCGAGCTCCGCTACCACCTCGACCGGCAAGCCGTCTGAGCCTCCCGCGACCACTGCTCCTCTTGAGTCTGGCCCTCATGTCGTTGGCAACCCCTACCCCGCCACGACGAACGGCCAGTCGACGAAGGTCGCTGAAGTATAAGGACACATACCCCGGGTGTTTCACGCTTTGTGTGCGTAGATGTATGACTAGTGTACTATATGATTCGATGTAATCTACCGTTATGACATCAAGAGGTTTGCATCGTAATGGGTTTACGGAGTGTTGGTATTATGTGTGAGTGGGACCGGTCTGGTGGTTAGACTATGAATAAGTATGAATGCAGAGAAGTCAACGTCGATGTCAGTGTTGAAGACAGGCGTCAAATGGGATGTGTTATGAAACTGTAAGTAGCGAGCGAGATATCAATGCGAGGGTCAAACGTTAAGGGATTACAGAGCCCATCGGAATATTGTCCGACTTGGGGGAGTGATTGAGCAAGGAGTTTGTAATGATGTTACTGTTTTCGAGCATACGAGCTCAGGCCCCGAATCTTCTTGCCATATCGCCAGAAAATGTATGTCCTACACCACAGTTAGCACACTGCATCCGGAACAATGTATGAATGGGTACGTACGCTGGACAGCCGATGCCAGCTGCGCAGGCCGCGAGAATGGTGTCTCCCTTCCCGTACCCGAGGGCCGAGAACATCGCCGGCGCGAAGAGCGGGAAGCCAAAGCCAGCGACGGAACGGAAGAACGATACCGCGGCGAGGGCTAAACAAATGCGGCGGTGAGCGACTGCAATGGGGGCGGAGTGCTGAAAACGACGAACCTGAGGCGGCGTAGACGGTGAAAGCGTCGATCACGTAGGTCTGCATGCCCTGGAAGGTGACGACCATGCCCGCTCCGATCAGAGCGTATCCCTGTATCGTTCTCAGTATGTTTGTGAGGGGACCAGATGGTAGAGCGAGACGCACGATATCCGGGACGATCCAGTGCACGTGTTCTTGCGCGCCCCAACCTGAGATGAGGAGACCGGCGGGAATGAAGAGGGTCGCTGGCATCACGGTGACTGAGACCCGGGAGAAGTCGTTAGACCGGAAGAATACCAGAGCACTGCGTGGTACATACCAAGGCGGAATTCCGGCTCTCCCTGGCCGTTGTTTCGCTGTTTCAGCGCGACGTAAACCTTGTCTAGCAAGCGCGCATTGAGCTGAGAGGCACAGAACAGGCCTAGGCGTCAGGGGTCAGCGAGACGCTCTGGGTGTGAGCGTAATGATAGGTGACGCACCGAGACCCAAAGAGATGTAATGCAATCCCAGAATACCCGTGGTCTCGTGATAGATATTCGCAAACACCGGTGGAATTGTCGTGATGACCACTGCACACAGGTTAGCGACCAGCCGCGGAATGGGATGAGGACGTGACGCACGATAGATGACGCCGTAGATGAAGGCGAGATACATTGAGATCAGTTGAATGATCGGCTCTCGCGCGAAGAGGATGAATGGGCGGCAAAGCGAGATGAACAAGAACTGCTTGAAGCTGCCAAGGGAGTGAGCAAAGCGAGCTAGTGCAGGTGCACGTGTGTACTCACGTCCGCGTGTGGCCAGGCTTCTCGAAGATCGTCCGGACCGCTTTGACGGGGCCTTTCTCGGGGTCCATTTGTTTCCGAATCCTGTTCGCCTTCCTCTTGAGCAACAGCGGGGCGAATGCTGTATGCACGATTTGTCAGTAATCGGCGCGCATGAGCAGGCGGTCGTTGATGCTTACTCTCGCGCAATGCAAAGAAGCCGATGGCTTGCGATATACCGGCAGCGATACTCGTGGCCCAGAAGACCCATCGCCATGTCGACCGTTCGGCGATCCAGCCGCCTGCTACTGGACCGATGGCAGGCCCCAGCAGAGGCGCGAGGGAGTAGATGGCGATGGCCCGCCCTCTTTCTTCAGGTGGCCACATGTCGCTCAGGACGGCACCTCCGCACTTCAATTGCTGTCAGACCATTTCCAACATCTCTAAAGTGACACATGCACTCACAGCTAGGGGCGCGCTACCACCGAACCCGGCTAGGAAGCGGAAGACCATGAGCTGCGCTTCGGACTGGGCGAAGCCGCATCCGAGGTTCCATGCTGTGGACAGTCAGCTCATGCAGAGGCTGAGATATTTAGATACATTGCGTACCAAAGAAAAAGAAATTGGCCGCTCGCAGAACTCTGGCGCGACCGTACATTTCCGATAGTGGCCCAAGGATCAGAGGCCCGAAAGCTAGGTTCACTCGCTATGAACACTATGTTCAAACGCGCATAATAGCGAAGGGCGCACGCACCATACGCGAGCACGAATATTGAAATGGTGAGATTGGCCTCGAAGCTGTGATGGATATTGAACGCTTTCGCGATCTGGCTTGCGGCGGGCGCCACCATGGAAGACGAGATCGGGGAGACAAAGGTGAACGAGGAGACCGTCAGAGCGACCGCCCACTTCTTCTTTAATGGCCAGCTAAGCTTTCAGGTTAGTACACTATTTTTTATTGTACACGGAAGGACCGGCACGTACTTTCGTGGGTTAGCTGGGTCGTTGGGGCCATCCCAGTCTACCACGATGACATCCTCGTTATTCGGGTCGGCCGCCACGTTCTCTGACGCGTTCGGATTCTTTTCATCTGTTTCCTTCTTTTCAGGCGCGACAGTCGTAGACGTACTGGGCCTCGACGGCGACCGTTCGACACTGGACAGATCCCCGGGCAACACCGGAGACGCAGGGGGACGCGCGATACCGCTCGGGTCCTGCGCGGACGTCGTGGTAGGGTCGTTAGATGGAGTCGAGAGCGACATGTGTGCGTGGGTACCACCTTTCACATTCTGCCTTCGCATGCGACCTTTATGTAAGGTGGGCAAATTG
The DNA here is from genome assembly GCA_008973685.1 of Trametes sanguinea. Classification (NCBI taxonomy): domain Eukaryota; kingdom Fungi; phylum Basidiomycota; class Agaricomycetes; order Polyporales; family Polyporaceae; genus Trametes; species Trametes sanguinea. Next base: position 1,759,554 of record WAHA01000001.1, on the reverse strand, counting down.
CATGTTCGAGGAGGTATGTGTCAGAAAACGGGAGTAAGCGACACGCTCGGACGGGGCTCGGCGTTTTCCCGCTCGTGCGCGGGTCCCAAACCACAGCACCTGCCTTCTATGGGTCCCGATCGGATCTCGGGGGGTGCGGCGATGCACCGATGTGCTCTAGATAGACGCCCATAATGCATCGCCGTCGCGTCTCCACACCGTGCCTCATCGCATCTATCGACCCGACAACCATGGTGGGTATCCCTTGTGTTCTAGAGTATGCTCGGACACCTAAGATTCTGACACTATGGATGTCGTAGGATAGCTTTATGAACCTCGCTAAGCAGGGCATGCAGGCCTACGAGCGGTCTCAGTGTGAGTAAAGCGCGTAACCATTATCCAGACGACCCGCTGATGACATTGTAGCCGACGTCTCCCGCACCGGAGGACATGAGTACAACTCGCCTGACCACACCAGGAGCACTCAAGATCGTCCCCAATGTGAGTGTTTAACGTAAATGGCGATCTCAGCAAACATTTGCTCATCTGGATACAAGTCGATGACGACGAGGTCGTGAACACCGCTAGCCGGGAGGGCAGCGGCGACACTTCGCTCTTCTCCAGTGCGCTCAGCTTCGTCAAGCAAAACAAGGTATGCCGAACGACGCTCAGTGCTTGAGCAGATCCTGAATACAGTCTAGAGCGCCCACGAGGAGCCGATCGACGAGGAAGGCGTGCAGCATGCGCACCGCAAAGCGTACGAAGAGGGCTCTGCGGGCTCCCTGAGCGCCGGTTCGCTTGGAAGCGCCGCCGCCATGCAGGTAAGCCGCCATAGCAGCTGGTCGTTCCATGCAATTGACTTACTTGATGGCACCTACCAGGTCCTCAAGAAGTTCACTTCGAGTGGCAGCAGCGGTGGCGGCTCCCAGTCGCAGCTGATCAGTCTCGCCATGGCCGAAGCTTCTAAGCTCTTTGATTCGGCCGGCGGTGCTTCGTCCGGCAACAAGCAGGATGCCGTGAACGGCGCTGCGATGACGGTCATGAAGCTGCTTGTCCAGTCGAAGTTCAGCGGTGCTGTCGGCGGAGGCAACAGTGGTGGCCTCAGCGGTTTGATGGGTTTGGTACGTAACGATAGTCTCACTGTTTATGATAATGGACGGGCGATGCTCACACAGGTGGATGTTCTAGGCCTCGAAGTTCATGTGAAGTCGACATCAGCTGAAGCGCCGACCGATATGAATTTTGTATCAACCTGCGTATGTACTATGTGTCCCGATCTCAATCTTGGTCGCATGAACCTGCCGCGCCAACGTTCGAATCGTCGACCAGAATCCCTTGTGCCGTAGTTGCCTGGTGAATCAATAATTTTTACAGATACTCCATTCCTTCATATGATCGACTCAGAGGATGCAGAGACGAGGTTCTTTGTAGATCACTAGACGACAGCTATGTACAAATGCGATTGAAAGCGATGAGACGGGAAGACACGATAGATTTAGATAGCGTTGATACACATAGGTGAGTGCGATGGCATAGCTGTGTAAGGGTATAGCATGAGAAAACATCGAGACATGTGACGTTGATGTACAGAAAAGCAGGGTAACAATACGCAGACATAACGGAATAACAATAGAGCAATGTAATAGAGCATGCAAAGCAACAAAGGGATAAGGGGAGGTTGAAGTTGGTACGTTGAAGACGTTTGTCAACATCACCGAGCAGCTGAGAGGCGAGTAGGATGTTTGCGCACATTACAAAAGCGAATCAAGGCCCTCATCCAGTGAGGGAGTGATGAGACGGGAGACGTCTAACCAAGAAGTGCCGATGGGAGAAGTAGGCCACTTGGCTTCGGGAAGGGGAGGAACGACGTCAAAGAACGAGCTCAACTGGAGCTCGTCCCCAAGTGCCCACTCATCGTTTGATGGGATGTATTGGCACGCCCCCAGATCGAACTTGAGGATATCCGTGTCAATGGATGGCGTAGCAGGGGAAGAGCGAGGCGTGGAAGGCGTGGAAGAGGCAGGCGAGGAGCCTGAATCGGAATCGGATGAGCACGAACTTGTTGAACTTCCATGCAGCGCGCGCGCAGGCGAGCTTGGAGTGCTGAGTTCAGAAAGTGAGGTGGGAACGACTGTGGAGTCGTGTGGTAGGAAGATGGTCTCCAGGAAAGCGTCAAGACTGTCGAGACCCGAGAGGGACACGGATACACCATCCAAGTTCGGTACGACATCATACACCTCTAACCGTGCAGAACTGGTGTTCGATAACGCTGTACGGAAAGATGAGTGGTCAGTTGGAATGCGATTGCAATAAGGCATACATTGCTCACGGTGGATAGGGTCGAAAGACGGGAGGTCGGACGACTGTTCTGGGACCGCATCCACGCTGCGGATAACGGGAGACTTGTCCAAATCAGGATCGGTATGTGAGAAGGACGTTGTAGCTGCTTGTGTCTTCGTCTCATCGGAACGCGGAGCGATGAATGAGTCAGACACCGCGTGGAGACGAGGGCCTATGTATCGACGTTTACAAGGGGGCACGGGATCGACAGGTTCTGACTCTGAGAAGCGTCGCTTGCGATTCGGTGCAACACAAGAGGTTTGAAGAGGATCGATTGGGACGTGGTGACCAAGGTCACATCGATGGGGAGGTGCTACTTCGGCGAGGTATGTTGGGCGTTCGTCCGCCGATGCCAGAGACTCAGTCGTTATTCTGGGAAGAATTGGATCGTTGAGCGAATATCGCCGCACAAAATGAGACGGGTAACTCACCGACACCTCTTAAGAGACGGACTGGCATTATCATACTCAGATGAGGGCCTTCTCTGGCGTTTGCGGGTAGCGGATGTAGAACAAGTAGGCAGGATAGTGGAAGTCTGGGGAGGTGTCTGGTGGGATGTTTGGGTAGATTCGGGTGAATCCAAAAGTGTGAGCTCAGACATCACGGCCTGAAGTTGATCGACAAGCTCGACGGTGAAGGATTCGCAATACGCAAGTTGCGAGTCTGAGCTAGCCGCCAAGGTAGCTATCCGTGCAGCGGTGGTATACGCCAAGGTGCAACCATCATCGTCTAGACCATTGGCTTCAAAGGCTGCGTCAACGTCCTCAATCAGACGCTCCCAAGTGTCGGTGAAGGCGAAGAGCGCATCCTTTCCCTGGAGGAGAGCAGCGACAAAATCGCGTTCAGCAGAGAGCAGGCGTTCCTTGAGGGAAGACATGGATGAGGGAGAGACGTCGTCCCCGAGAGAGCTGCAGTCAAGTACAGTCGACAGCGAGGCCAAGCAAAGGGGATTTAGGAGAAAGGGACAATGGAGACAAAGCCGTGTAAACAAACGCATTCCCACGGCCGAAGTCCCATTGTTCTCCCCATAGGTATACGCGACTCGTATAGGCGCCTGTGAATGCCATCTCTCGTCGCCCCCAACACCATGCCCCTCACCAAGCAGTTCGAGGCTGATCGCGCCGTCCTTCAGCGAATACTTCTCACAGCTCGTCGAGGTGCACAAACAGGTTCTGGATACTCTCCATCCCCTACGTGCAAATCTTCTGCTCTTGACATCCCTGTGCTTTCGCTACCTGTCCCGGAATCCTTAGTCCCTTCACTTCTCCAGCTAGGTGTCGACTATGTCTCTGCGGAGGCTATCTCTGGTGCCATCTGTCGAGCCCTCCTTCGGCTTAAAACCATGTTCGAAGCGAATTACAAGCTGCGGTGTCAACGCCTCCGCTCAGAAGCCGCTTTCTTGCACGACACCACTTTTCTCACCAACCTTTCCTCTACATATACGATACACTACAACAAGGCCGCGCGTCATTGGACTGCGTATTTCTTGGGCGACTATATACCTCGCCTCCTCAGAGCCCGGGCTGAGTACAAGCGTCGATCTTCAAATCCCAAAGCTTATGCGCACGCCAGGCCTGCGTTCAAACAGGTAAGCATATCCGATCAGTTCAGTTGGTCCGCTTCCCCATCTTTACGCGCGATCCATATAGAGTGCCGTCCCGATGTTGGAGCAATTCTTCTCCAAAAATCCGTTCCCGTCGCGGCTGGAGAAGTTTGAACTGGCGTTGTTATGTAAAATGGAGTATCGACAGATCCATGTCTGGGTATGTTACTGCAAAGTCCCTCGAGCACTCATCTGACCCGTGTTCCCTTTCTGTAGTTCCAGAACAGGCGTAGTCGTCTACGCAAGGAGGGCAAAGAGCCGAAGAAACCTGAGAGGAAGAGTGTGCTGCCAGAGGAGGTCGAGCACCGCGTCACGGAAATATTCTTCCCTTCAGAGCAAGGAGAGGATGAAGATGACGTATCTCCCAGAGCTTCGGTAGGTACATATTAGCCCGCTATCTCGTCAACATCACTTACACGCCGTTGTTTAGCCATATCCGTTATCATCCAGTCGAACCTCAACGCTCCTCGACGTTCGCACACCTCCGCATGCCTTCCCCGCTCCGTATCCACCTGTGTGCGCCGAGGACCCTTTTCCACTAGATTCGCGACGGCCACCGTTTGAATTGCCCTGGTTGCGGATGCCAGCCCCCCACTCGACCGCATCAAGGCCCTCCGCGGACCCAGATACGCTCGCCTCTTTGTTCTCGAAGATGACGCTGGTAGATCACCATCCCGAGGCTGCATCTGCACCGCAGTCTGCGTCTCGATGCAAACTGACCAACTTATGTGCCATTGGTTTCGTGACGCACTGTGTACGGGCCCCTCACCCTGCATTGGTCCGAAAGTCCAGGGGAACGTCACGTTTCACTTGGTGTTCTGCAATGTCCAGCCCCGGTCCCCACACTGTTGTCTCGATTGCATCTTCTGCACCTGGATCCCGACGGCCGTCTTGTGCTGATGTGCTACCCCTGTCAACGCCTGCGGGGCAGAGCTCGCCAGCCTGCGCGAATGTCCCGAGCACGCGGAGAAGGCGAGCATTGCCCCGACGCGTTCCAAAACATCCTCCATTGTCGCGATCAGCTCTGGATATGCGCGATACTGAACGGCCGGCCCCGCAATCTACCCAGGATGCTCCCAGAATATCGTCCCTCACATCCTCTGCCTCAAGCTCGTCCGGAAGCGACGTAGAATCTCCCCTTCCGACTCCTCAGCTCTCGACATCCGACCTCCCACCATTCAAAGAGTGTCTCCCTTTCACCTCAATACCCGACGACTTCTCCTGGCTTGCGGACTCCGCCTCCCTTCCCTGGGACCCACTCGGCTTCGATGTCGATTCCAAACCTCGATCAGTCGCGGTTCAACCATCCACTCATGCAGTATTCTAGACGTGGACATCCACCGACCCCAATCTCCCTCCCTGTCTTGGCAACATCGCTGTTTCTGTTACGTCGGTATGCTATCATTATTGCCCTTTCCTTTCTCATCATTACAGGCTATGTCATCCGTCATTCATATTGCTGCTTTCCTGCTTTTCTGTCGTTGTTGTCATTGTCCATGCTTCCGCTATCCCGTATCTGTCTCGTTCCTGTATAATCAGCCAGCCCATCATCTGTTGTGTACTATAGGCCTCTCTGCTCTCGGATGCTAAACATGCTCAGCTCTCTGCACCCTAGGCGTTTGATGGAAATTACGTGTTTTGTGGCCAAATCTGCGACACCGCCTTGGTTGTGAAGAACGACGATGATTAGTGTGGTCTTCGCCATTGGTGGCGAAGGCGATCGATGTACAGGGAGGTCTACAGAGGCGTACTCAACCCTGTCCTCCATATGCCACTTCGTCCTCAATTCTCCATTTTCCAACTTCCGCCATCGCATCAGCATTACCTACGGAAAGCACTGAGGAGCGCAATAGGGAGCCAACCATCACCCAAGGATCCTTCCCCCCGCCATGCTTCAGCACGGTCTGCTTATAGTGCTCTCCTCCTTGACGATCCAGCGGATTATCCGAGAAGAGTACACGCCAAACTCGCGATGCGATAGCACGGTCGAAGAGATATGAGTAGTACGTCGCGCCGTATCCGAAGAGGTGGCCGAACTGGGTCTGCCACGACGTCCCAGAGACGTACGGGATCAACCCTCGCGTCGTGGTCAACTCGGCGAGCGCGCGGGTGGAGTCGAAGTCGGAAGACAGGACGTCGGGAGAGTGGTACCTCTGGTCGAGCATGGCGAGGAGGATCTGCGTGTGGGTGTCGATCGCGCGACACGGGTCTTCGTGGTGCGCCCCGTTCTGACGGATGGCGTGGGTGCCATCGCGGTCGAAGAGGGCGAGGACGGCGGGGAGAATTGAGGAAGTGCTCCATCAGGATCGAGGGAAGCTCCACGAAGTCGGTGGGGCACCGAGTGCCGGAAACGTTCTGGTACTCTGTCCGGCCGATCATGGCTACGAAGAGTTAGCCAAAGACCTACAGGAACAGGGTAAAATGCGGAGGGATGGGACGTACAGTGCATCGCATGGCCCATCTCGTGGAACAGAGTGAGAACCTCGTGCCACTCCAGAACTGTCGGGCCGCGACCAATACTGGGGCGGAGGAACTCGCAGAGCAGGACCACCACGGGTAGCTGGAACGTCACGTTCTGGCGAGGTAGCCGCATGCGTCTCTCCGCCTCGAACACTGTTGACAGCTCGGCGAGCACCCGATCTGAGTCTTCTGCATGTCTGAAATCTCCTTCCTCGTCGTCGTCGTCGGTCCTACGAGAGCACCGCACAGTATAGTGTGCCGCACCGCCGGGCTTTCCAGAGCGAGCGAAAGAGGTCGGCGTATATCCACCCCAAGACCCCTTGTTCCTCATCGACGACCTCCAGCTTGCGCACATCTGAATGCCAGACCTCGCCGGGGGACGGCTCCGATAAGCGGAGGGAGATGCCATACAAGGCTCTAAACAATCGCGAAAGCGCCATGAAGACGGTTCCGAGAGTGAGTGGAGGGAGGGATACAGGCGGAGCTGGTGGTTCGGGTGGACAATAGTAGTCACGGTCCCATGGCTGGATTACGGGCAAGGGAGGTGTGTTGAGGTGGGCCTGCTTGCGCATGCTGAGGTTGCGTAATGCACGTCGGGCATATGGTCGTGTATGATCCATCAGGGCATCGAGGAAGCGTTGGACGTTCTCTGAAAGGAGCTATAAGCACACGCAACCAGTATATTAGAGGGCATTCTCACCTGGAGACTTGGCCATCTTGTCTGTAAGCGTCATATGAGCATAGCTCTCCTTCCCTACCAACCTGGCCAGTTCTCCACGGGCACGGAGGAGTCGCTCGAGCGTCTCTATTTGCTCTGGCGTACTTGAGTTCGACGCTATATAGACCTTTTTTCGAGGTTCTTCAGCGGGCGCCGAGCGCATGATCATCTGCGCTTGTAGAGACCCAGGATAGACGAGGAGGTCGCGCTTGGTGACCTGAGCTTGGAGCCGTAATCGCGCGCCCATACCAAGGTCTTTCACTCCCTGCAGCTCCGAGAACTTGATCCTCGCTGGGGGTCGCGGAGCGGCTGTCTCGTTGAGAAACTGACGTCCGAGCACTAGGATCTCGGTTGAGAGCGAAACGAAGCGTTCGCGTTGAGCAGGAGGGAGGTGTATTCCGGATTTCTCGAAGTCGCGCCAGAATATGAGCGCCGTTTGGTAGGCTTCTGGAGTGAGCGACTTCACAATCTCCTGGTCGGCAAGGACAACACCCAACACCTGAGCACAAACCGTTTAGCATTGGCCTCGGTTGATAATATACATGTTCGCCTACTTCATACAAGCCAACATTCGTATTGAGGACGTTCATGAACTCGCACATCTTCTCATACACATCGTCCGCGCTCTGGACCCATGCAGGGTCAGGGTGCGCGTTCCGCAGAAGCTCCGCGAGGTCGATGACGCCACACAGCATGTCGCTCAACCTATCCAGGTTCTTCACCACCTTGAACAGTTCGTCGCGGGACTCGCGCGCCCTGAGTATGCGCTCCGTGAGCAGTTGCGCTCGTCGCAGTGTAGAGTCCGCTAGGGCAATGAACGCCGCCGGGGTCGTGAGCGCGCGATGCCCAAAGATGCCGGTCGGCGTGGTCACATTCTGGGGAGCTTGCGGGTAGTCGAAGAAGGCTATGAGGTTTGTGTCGTCGACGGAAGCCGGCTGGATGGCCGATGTTGTGGCTGAACGCGAGATGACCCTGGCATGCCTCCGGCTCTCCGCGACCAAGCAGCGTCGTATACGTGGCAATGCTGTGGTTGGTCTAGAGAACGCATGTTTGGCTGCCTTTGCGAGCATCCAGCGAGAGAGGTGGAGGTGAGAAGTCAAGAGACGGGTTCGCTGGAATGAGTTTCCCAAAACAGCTCTCTCACTCACTCGGTCAAAGCCGGCAAACGCCGAGCGTTGAATCAGCGTCCCTGTTCTCAGCTGCCACCTCAGCCTGGGCTTGCCCAGTCGCGGCCCTTCTGTTAGTGGCGAACTAACGCACAGGTATGCTTCTCACGTCACTGTAGATCTTGGTGATGCCGACAAGCAAATAACTGAATTGATCTCTGGTCTGGTGAACACTACTAGGTGAGTCTACGCGATGTTGCAATTACATGACCGTACGACTAGACGATGCGCGATGCTGATAGAGCTGCGAGGGAGGATGTCGGAGACAATGGGCAGGAATGGTCCGAAACGAAGCAAGCGAGAATGCGATTGTAGATGACGGGGTGCGGAGGTGCCGGTGAAGACCAAAGAGCAATGCAAACTAAGCAAAACAGAACGTACAAATAGCTGGAAATTCAGGCCTCAGGATTCGTCCATGCTTGATTCTGGCGACAAGCTACCGCCGATACTCTTCTCGTAGAGATCGTCAACGTTGGAAGTCGTTGCAGATGCGGACACGGATGGCGTGGTCGATGGGTAGCGACTTCCGTTCTCCAGAGGCTCATCCGGCATCTCATTACGCTTCTCCTTCGCACGTCCTGGCGGCTGAGCCTCGTTCGATGTGACTGGCGCCGTGGCGGCTGCAGGGGCTCCGGGAATGGGCTCAACGGCGTAGTACCAGAATTTGCTCTTCTTTTTGCCAGGTACGGCCTCAACCGCCATCTCTGTCGGCTTGATCTTGGCGGCGCCGTTGACTTTGATCTTCAGGTTGCCGTTCGCCTTCCCTGAGGGTCCTGAAACATCACCAGAGTTTCCGCTCACCGCGCTATCATCCGTCTTTGCGCGTTTCGCTGGAGGCTCGTCCAGCTGGGTATCTGCGGGCGCCCCAAGCCGTAGTGAGCGCCGTTCTCCTCGCCAATCTCCCCAGTCAGTCGTTGGCTGTCTCAGAGCCACCATTTGCGGTAGAGGTTCGTGTTGACCGCCGTGTACCTCTGGCGGCGCCCCGCCTTGTACCATTAACTTCCTCGTCGTCAACGTCCATCTGTTCGTCGTAGTCGTCGTCTTCCTGCTCCTGATACCCGTATTCGTCTGCATCGTCCTGTATCAGTCCAGAAAATCAGTTTACAACCTTTCGCATGGCCGGACCGGGCGATACCCACGTCACTGGGCGGATTGTTGATGTAAGCATAGTTGGGACGGGTCGTCCGACGGCGCGTCCGTGTTTCCCTGAGCTCGGCCGACGCTATCAACAAGTTTTTCTGTTGAATCTTCCGTTGCACACGTTGGATTCTCTGCGGCGGGAGTGGTCGTCAGTCACGTGGGCCAAGAGAGCTGGAAGCCAAATGGATCGTCCCATCCACGAAGAGTTATCCCCCGTGGAAAACGCCTGGAAATGGAGGCCTAAAGTGAACTGCAAGACGGAAACCCACCGCTATCTCGTTGTCAATGATTTCAATTCTGTCCTGCAAAGCCTTGAGCAACGCAAGATGTGCGGTCTCTAGCTTGGACCTGCGTTCCCCGGGCTTCGGTTCGGACGGAGCGCTCTCCTTGACTTTCTCTACCACCGCGATATACTCGTCGCGTGTAGATGATATGGTCTGGAAGGTGGCGGTGATCTTCCAGGGATTGGTCGAGAGGTATACTCTCGGCGAATCTGCCGTATGAAAGCAACAGGTTAGAAACACGGTCCGAGCTCAGTCGATAACGGGAACCGCAAAGTGCCGGCAGTCCGATACGATCCTGGAGCGCATGGACTGCAAACACCTGCAAACATCAAAAATAGTCCGGGACGCCACGAAACTCACCGTCGACGACCCAGTAGCGTTTCCTATCCTTGTCCTGGCCCAGAGGGACCAGCTGTAATCGCTCCTGGCTTTGAGGGTCGCCAGGGGGAGGGGGCAAGGCAGATGCCTCAATCTTCTTGTGCTTGTTATGGATGACGCCCCATGCACGGTCGATGATTGCCTTGATCTCCTGGCTGTAGCAGAGCTGCAGCTCTACCAGTTGGCGCAAGATTTTGAGCTGTAGGATGGGAGTGGCGATGAAGCGCCGCATGAGTTGCGCAAAAATCGGGAAGGCGCACCTTCAAATCCCAGTCCGCAGCAAAGAACCCTCCCGGCATGTTCTGAAACGGGTCGACATTCTTCTGTAGCGTCTCATCCCAGAAGACAGGTGCGCTCGGGGGTCTTGAAGTACTCCTGCAGCACGCCAGCCACAGTGGAGGATATCACGTCCGAGCTTGATGCCACGTCAGTTAAACGTGTCATACGGTCCCAATGGCATGTTAAACGCGTGCGCACCTCAGATTACGCGTCCCCGGTCGCAGGTTGAGCACGAAGCGCGAAAGTATCTGCGTCATGATCGGATTCGGCTCTGGAGACAGTAACGCCTCCTCAAAACTGCCAGGCATTGTGCCACTCGTCAGAAAGGAGAGTTCAAGGGCTGAACGTTCCGACAAGACTCACTCCATTGGTGTGTTGAACCCTTCCACCTTTCCCCGCAGTTGCGTGAAGCGGCATATGAAGCCATATACAAAGAGGGACTCCCAGCGGTCCGACGGATGCTTTGCGTTTGAAGGAGGGCAGATATGACCCTTTTTCTCCGTGGGTTCAACAGCAGAGGGCTTCATGGTGAGTGTTGTGGAGAGAGAAGGTGCATGGGCGAGTGAGAGTTGAGGTGAGGCACGGACTGGCGCGGGGGGCAGTCACGTTTATAATAGTAGCGACACAATCTTATTCCGTCATATCTTGCACAAATACAAGGCAACAGAACAACTATCCACTTGGAAGGCAAATCTTATTTCTGGTGCTCGTACGTTGTACAACTCCTGCGAGGACAGCACGCATCGCAACGCTAGTGTAACAAGTGTCCATCTGCATTTCCACGAGGTACGATAGATACAAAGGGGAATTGTACAGGATGTGGCAAGTCTTAGCCCGGTCCAACCTGCATCACGCGTGGTGGTGAGGCGCTGGAGATCGATTGCAATGTTGCACAAGGGGCGTACCTTGGGGATGTCATGGTGCTCACTGAGAGCCTCAAGCTTCGCATTGAACTCGTTGACGCGGTCTTTGTGAGTCTTGCGCGCCAGCCTGGCGACCTTCTCCGCAAGCTGGAACAAAGTTAGCTAATGCCATATCATACGCCTCTGAGGACTCACCCTCTTCTTCTGAATCTCCTCGAACCTCTTCTCCGCCGCCGTCTTTCGCTCACTAGCGCTAGTGCTGGCGACTGCAGGCGAATTGCGGCCGCTTCCCGAGGGAGAGCCTAGCTTAGCCTCGTCCTCCTTGATAGCACGCTCTAGTGCTTTAACACGGTCCTCTCCAGGAGAGGCGGACTTCTCCTTCTCCTTCTCCTTGTCTTTCGACTTGGACTTCTTCTTCCTGCACGTAGGTTAGCAATAGCCCTGGACACTCCTCGCAGAGCACGCACTTCTTCACGATGCCGCCATCGGTGATTCCACCCTTGAGTTTGAGGGAGCCACCTGGACGGAAGTCGTAGTCCGAGGACATCGTCCGGGAGCGTGGTGGTCGTTCAAGACATGAAGCGGGGGTGTCACGCGTCACGCGCACCGAGGGCAGAAGGGAGGCGTGACACTGACAGACACGCCTCGAGCGCGTCGCAGCCGTCTCCGAGTCCTACCTCAGCCTCAGCGGGACGCCGACTCGAGCCGCAACCGCAGACGACCGAAGCTCACGCAGGCTCCAGCAGCCCCCATCTTCTCCTGTCTGCGCAGCAAGCCCTTGCTCACGGCTCCTCCATTTCTCTCTGTTGTACTGGTGGATGACTCTCTGAACGTACCTGCTCGCAATAATGGCCATTCTCTCCTCAGCACCGCTGCAATTTGTAGCGTCAATACCCCCTGCGAACCCGCGCTATCACCGGAGCGACTGTCGCTTTCTCGCTCCTGTACTACTTTCTCGTGTTCACAGGAAGCGAGGTCGCGTCCTTGCCATGGCTCGTCCTAATTCCGGGATCGAGCATATTCTATCCCTGGACGTTCTTGACCTCTGCATTCGTGGAGAGTACAATCATCGAGGTCTGTCGTCGACCTCGTTATTTTCCCATCGCCGTCCAGGTCCCTAACGCTGCATTCAGTTAATCTTCACCCTCATCGTGGTCCACCTTCTCTGCGATACCTTGAACGGCTATGGGGAGCCGTGGAAATCATCAAGTTCGTTGCTGTCACCATCACAGGTCTCAAATATCATTGCATTCGGACTTTGCTGGTTGGAATACATGGTTTTCACGAACCCATCCTTCCTGTACGTCAGACTATCTGGGTATTCTGTTGCCAGGTGGATTGACCTACGCGTCAGGTACGGGCAAGCATACCACGGCCAAATGGCGCTGCAGATAGGCCTCCTGGTGGCCTTCACTCAGGTCATTCCTGAGCATCAAGTCCAACTATTCGGCGTATTGAAGGCGCGAGTAAAGGTCAGCGCCAGATTTGTGACGATTTTTGAGCTCTATGGCTTACGTGCAGTGATTGCGGTAGACTCTTCCTATGGCCTACGTGACGTTCTCGACCGTCATGTGCATCATCGGTTTCCAGTGTCCCTTCATCGTCATCCAGTTCGGCTGGCTCGTATCATACCTTTGGCTCCGATTCTACAAGAAAAACTCCGGCGAAGTTCTCAGCGGCGGGCCAGCGTATGGCGACAGAAGCGAGACGTTTGCCTTCGTGAACTGGTTCCCTCCCTTCATCCAGTGAGTGTCCCTGCTTTCACTTCTGCTAGCATCCAGACCCTCACCTAGCTTCTGCAGTGGACCCATAACTCTGTTGGCCAACACGGCCCACAAGCTCGCCACCAAATTCCATTTAATTCCCACTGGGAACATGGACATCGAGGCAGGAGGATATACCCAGCTTCCTGGCGGCGCTCGTGCAGAAGCTGAGCGGAGACGGTCGGTATTCTGTATGAATCATCCCTCTAAAGCTCAGCTGACATTGCGTTGGAAACTAGTGCTATGGCTCTAAAGGCCCTTGACCAGCGGGTAGCCTCTGGTGCTTCATCACCTGTGCCCCCGCAGAGAGCTGCGAACGGCTCCGCACCTGCAGCTTCACGCACTGGGCCTTCCTCTCTCAGTGAGGCGCCGGTTGCTCCAGCGACCTCTGCGGATTCGTCCCCCAAGGACGCCCCACCAGCGGGTCAAGAGTCACGGTGACATTATGTTCGGTTTCTCGTTTCTGTCGTAATCCTCGCACTCTACAATTCCTCGTGTGTATGTACGAGCGCCTAATGGACCAACGCACGTCGTGACGCTTTCTTGCACGCCTCATTCTGCAAAGTAGATGATAGCAGGCCCTCGCTGCGCACGTTGCGCTCGGTTTGCTGTAGTAGATGTGGATCAGGGCGTACAGGAGGCAGTTGTAGACCTCAGGCTGTGCCAAGACGCTGAACGATTGGCCAGGGCAGCCTGGGCAGGTGAATGGGCGCCTACTTGCCAAGTTGCCAACCTTGTCTGCCACCGTTCACCGCGGCGTCTCCTGCTCAGAGTCCCTTACTCGAGTCTCGAATGTCTCGTCGACCATCAGCGAGCTCGATACATCTACTGGGTTCTCCTGAACTGAACCGTCAGAATGGACTTCCAGTATCTATCTCGTCGAAGCGGAATGTTTCCCATACTGGAGAAGCCTCTCGAGTCCGCAAGCCTGCTACCCGCACTGCATCCTCATCCCAGAAGCTCAACGTCCCCATTGACCTGAACAATATGGATCCGGATGAGCTCTTTACGAAGCATACCGTGTCAGAGATTAAGCTGGTGCAGAGTCGCTTGAGGTAACGCCATCAACATATGTTTGGAATGTCTGGGGAACCAACTATGGCCTTCAGAGCGGAAGCCGATGCTAAGCAAGAAGAGCTGCGACTTATGGTCGGGTGCGTGGTGTCACTAGTGTTTGCTAGTCAATGGAATTCTGACAGGCGTATGAAAGGATAGGGAACGGTACCGCGACCTGTTGGAGGCATCCACATCTATCCTGAACCTGGCGAAGTCATCGAAGCATGTACTTGAGGCACTTGAGGAAATGCGGGACACCGTGAATTCCACCACACCCTCAAGAGCTCCCAGGCGCGCCGCCACCGGTGAAGGTGACTACTACGCGCGTGCACAGTACACCATAGGCTTATTGGAGCGTTACAGACAAGCACCTGCAAGCACTGCAGTCCTTGTCTGCACATGTCAAACTCCTCCTGGATGCCCCAGAACACCTGTGGCGGTTGATGGAGCGGAAGGCCTATCTCGACTGCTGCGTGGCTGTTTCTCCTAGCGCGTGTAGTGCACCGTGCCCTCTCTCAGGATGACGAGGAGCAATTGTGGCATACGTATGGAATCGACGTGGCGGTGAGCACGAATTCACCTGAGGAGAATATCATGCCCTTATGCCCCATTATAGGAACAGTTACCGCTTGTGCAGCGACAATGGGACACGATTACCCCGTTCCGCTCTCAGATCTCGCACAAGGCAACTCTGTATTTGCGAGAGATTGGCACCACGCCAGGGGTGCGTAACGCGACTTCTCTGTTCAGGACACTCAGGACTAACTCCAGTACAGGAGGTCTGTGCAACACTATTGACTCTTCATCTACTCGAGTCCCGTCCTCTACCGGAGACGCTCTCCATATACCTCGCTCAGCGGACGAAGACGCTGTCAGCGCTCTTGACTCGTACGGCATCGACATCTGCCAACGGGAGTGCAGGAGACACCAAGCCAAATGGCAGGGTATCCAGCAGGCCTAGGAAGACAGTGGTGAAGGAGACCAAGCAGCGGGCAGAAACGGTTCTGGACCTCGTCTCACGCACAGTCGGCACCGCAAGACTCATCTTCACGAACACCTCCAACGACTCTGCACCGATTCTGAAGCGAGCGCTGGCATTCTTCCAGGCCCCTACAGACTACTCCAGGCAATCTTCCACCAGAACTGCAGCTGTCCACACTGATTTTGCTGTCCTCGTTGCCTTCTGCTAGTCAGCTTCTGCTGTTACCTCCAAGCATACGCGCCTATAAGCCGTATGTCGACGGAGCTCCTCTGGCGACCCCGGAGCTGCATACACAAGTACGAGAGAAGCTCCAGGGATGGCTCAAGAGAGCTGTACAAGAGTTACGCGAAGCATTGACGGATTGGTTCGCGCCTCTGGAGAGTGTGCGAGATGTGTGGGACGTGCACTCCGCTTTGTTACGTTGGCTGGAGCGAGCTGAGGGGCTGGAGTCATCTGAACGAGGGGAGCTTGAGTCAATCATCGACGGGGTGGCTCTCCAGCAGGCCGCGGCTGTTTGGAAAACAGCCCTCCATCGCCTCGAGTTGTCGTTCCGTGACTCGATTGTCGCAGCAGCGACAGCGCTAGCGGAAGATGCTGGCGCGCATACTCTAGGTGGGCTGGTTCTTCTCAGGTACATCCATCTCATGGAGCTCACTTCGTCCAGATACCCGGCCCGTAGAACACTTATTCCAGGCTCCTCCTATACCCTCAGGCCTGCAGACGGGGATACACACTGCTACGGCGGCGGCAGCTCAATTCTCCAAGTATAGGTCTGCTCTACAGCATCAACTCAGCGGCCGTACACCTCTGGTAGACTCCGCCTTGAACGTCTTAGAGAGCGGCGCGCTTCAGCTACGAGACGACCTGAGTGCCATGGAGAAGTCGCTCGAAAACAAGAGGTATGGCCATACCAACATATGTGAGCAAACCATGTTGACGCTATTGTATCAGTAACCTCTCCAAGCAGTTGTCGGACGCCTACCGTTCGGACGCGGAATCTGTCTGCCATCGCATCTGCGAGGTACTGGAGAGCATCGCGGTTCAGGACGGCGAAAGCCAATCCCTACGAGTGTCGACGTCGATTGGCCGCATAGCGCAGGAGCTAGCTAAATCCCCCAGTCTCTTCGTGCATGTGGGTTGCGGTGAAGCCGCAGCGCAATGTAAGCCCGGTGCTGAACTATCAGGGTATTCGTCACTCAAACTCCTTACAGCATACCGTGAACGGCTAGGCGCGTTGGTTGCGACGGTGATACGGCAGTGGCAGGAGCAGACGATCTCTCAAATCATCAGACGTCACCTGGATGAGGGTTCTCCCGTGGGCGTTGGTAAGTTGTTGCTTCAGGACACGCACCATCCGTCGCCCCTGATGCCATTCCCGTAGATATCACCGTGCCTGTTCGACCATCTCCCGGTATGACAGAGGCACTCCTAAGCCTGTCGTCCGAGATACAGCACCTCGGTGTCAGTTTGGACCAAGATTACCGTCAGCAACAGATAGGGTCGACGCTACAAGTGTTTCGTTCTGACTGTTTGTGACCGGCTTGCAAAACGATACTGCCGCAGTCGGGACCCCAAGTTCTATGGGACTTGTCGTTCTTGCGGCAACTTGTGAGCGCGTGGGGTTCAAGCTGCCAAGATGCTTCGGAGAGGATAGACAACACTGCCATCGCTTTGCAGGAGGTACATTCCCGTCCATTGGATCAGCGTTCACACGTCCCGACTGACGCTGTCCTACAGCGCGCTGATGGACAAGGTAAAACGCAGACCGACGTCGAGGCATCGGCACAGGAATACCTCGCTAAGACTCAAATCCTCTTCGCTACACTGCTTCCATCGCGCCCGCTTACCGAGGTGGCGTCCACGCGAAAGTCGGAAAAGCCCTCGAGTCTGCTGCTCTTCGGTACTCCTCCGGCCGAGCATGGCTTCGAAGTCCGCCTTACAGCTCATCAAACCACCCCCGCGATTCGGCCTGCTTCTCGCTGGCGGCGCAGCTCTCAGATAGATATACCTGTACCTCGGATTCACATCAGATGACACTATTCCGTCTCGATAAGACACTCCCTCAGTTGGGGGTTTCGCCAAAGGCAGAAGCGGTCTATATATCGATCCACACTTACAGCCAGTGTCTGCTTTGGAAGCAACACACCGCTGGACTGAAATAAGACCGGAAGCGCTTGCCACTTCATCGCACTACCCACTGGCAAGTTCCTCATTCCCAAACAAATCAATTCCACAATTGTTATGAATGATCATCACAGACTCCGTACGTGACGGTACATATTGTACCGCCCATCATCTTCGGCAAAGCCAGGGACATGTTGCTGCCTCCTGTGAGCCCCAGTGGGCACGGCTAGCCATACAGGGCTGCGCTATTCACAAGTACAGCAGCTTGTGAGAACTCCGGAGAACCTGAACTGTTGATATTGTGCGGCGCACCGAAGATGGCCAGCTCGATGTGATGTTTCTGCTCCGCTCATCAGGGCCAGTCGCCAGAACACAGCCCCTTCCGCTGCCACGCGTGATACCACTCCAGCCAGCGCGTGCGGCATCACTGGTGTGATCATCCTGCACAGAAGAAGCATCCCCCGCGAAGTCCTGGACTTCTTCCGCTGTCAGCACCCTATGAAGACCGTTGACGTGAACCGCACAGTCTCAGAGTCTCCCCGTCCCAGCAGCATCTGGAAGCCGCTGGTCCCGAAAGCTCTCCTGCTCTCTGGTCGCTGGTCAACCCAAGTACGAGACTCGAAGCTAGACGGGACTGGAGTTGATCTCCTGGACGAGCGCAGGTCGCCCGGGTAACGAGATATACCATGCAAGGTGCGCAGCTCGGGTACCTCACGCCGACTTTGTGGTCAAGCGTGGCTCACGGCGATACCATCGCAGAACCACCACCACCGGACTTGGAGGCGTTGACGCCTGTGTTCCTCACGATTCATCTCGTAGGCGGTCATATCGGACTGCCTCTCCTTGTAGCAACATTCCTTTTCTCCAAGACGGCCAAGAGGCATCCCGCAGTCATCAACTTCTGTGTAACATGGATATTGTATTCCATCGTGTATTGTCTTCTGTGCGTAGCTCCGATGGTATTGGAGCACGTCGAAGAGTCGACTGAGACATTATGGTCAGGCTGTACGGTGGCCGTGATCTCCAAGAGCATCCGCCATATGAACTATGTCTTGCTCAAGCTGCCATGAATTACGCTGCGCCTCCAATGTAAGTCGCCGTTGTCGCTCGTATCACACACCGAACGGCTCAAAGAATTATGCAATTTGCAAGGGCCGTTGTCGCCGGCCTCGGCGTGGTCCTCCAGGTAGGATGTCGAGTCTTTATGCATCGTCATAGTGCTCAAGTCCGCAACGAGCAGATATGGACAACTTTCCGCGAACCGTGGAAAGAGGAACGACTAGCCAACATCCCTCGGTGGCTTCAGTTGCTTGCGGTATGCTATCGGACATGCTTTGTTGCTGCTAGCTGTGTTTGACAGCGCAGCTGCAGATCATCTCACCTCCATACTTGGTCTTCATCGCATTCGCGTTCGCGGGAGGCTACGTAGGGTATTCGCGCAGCTGCACAGTCCAGTAGCCGTGCTGACATGCTACCTCTATCTAGTATGGCATCAAAAATCCCCACTGGGTCACTGTCAAGAACGGACTGTACTGTGGGCTCATGCACGGGAAGTTGTGCGTAGCTCTCACCGGTTCTTTCAGTTCGAACGCCTGACAATCGCCGTCGATTTGCAGTGAGATGCTTGCCGTCCCGATTTTCTGCGGCGTGTTTATCCTCTGCATCATTGGTGTGGAATGTGCGCAATCCATACGTCTGATATGGGCGATAAGCTGACAACTGTTGCGACATAAGTGGCTACCTTCGTGCGGTGGCTCAAAGGGCGACATTTCATCAAGAAGGTTTGTCCTTTGGTTGAACCCAAGAAACCTTCGCTCTCCCCGTGGTGCAGGGTGCGATCACCAAATTCACACATCCCACATGTTGCTGAAGCGTGCTCCTCTTCCGCAGGCTGCCCTATTCTTAGTGTATGCAACATTGACCCTGAGGTACGTCTAGGCTCGAGTCGACTATATATGTATGTTCATTTGGTCTTCGTAGCGCGTGTATCATGGACCTTCGGCAAGACATGAACACGTTCGCCTACATGATACAAGCAGCTCGTCAGTCTTGCTTGTCGATATGTTCAAAATTGAGATATGTGCTAACCTCCACAACAGTACCATTGGCAGCGTTCCTTGTCTTCGGCCTGCAAAAGGTAGGGTTCTGACACGTTGGCGTATGAAATTCACAGCTCATGTACGCCAGGATGTGATCCTCGTCTGGGTGTTCTGGCATCGCAAGGCCAGGTGGATGCCTGATGACCAGATGTTCGAAGTCGCAGCCGCACCGAACCGAGTCGTCCGGACCCTTTCCCTCATGTCCGGTACCACGATCAACTCTACCACGCCCATCGCTACACATCCTTCGTCATCTCTGGCACATGCAGACGACTCGGTGGTGTGATGGACGCTGGAGCATCCGAGTGTGATACTTCGCATACTCGCAGCTTGCGGCCGATACCACCCTCGGCCAAGCGCATGCATAACGGGAACACTTCTGCGCCCTCGACATGCGAACAGCAGTCGAGGCCTCTCCCAAGTGCGTCAACCCGCCAAAGGCTGCTACAAGAGCTCTTCAAGTGAGACGCCATTTTCTTTGGCCCGTTCAAACTTGGCGGATGGGTTAAGGCATCTGATCCGTACGAGTCGCTGTGATAGAGGATGATGGAAGGAGAAATAAATAGTCCCATATGTACACGAATGACGTCCTGCATCCAGTGAAGCCGCACTTCATGCACCACCTCTGTAGGGATGTTCAGTATGGGACCAGGCATGTGAAGAGTGAACACATACACGAGGATGTTGTTGCTGGTGGTCCGACGTAACTCGTCAATACAACGGAAGGTTGAGTATGGGTAGAGAGACTACTTACATCGGAATGTGGATCAGCTTCACGAAGTAGCCAATGAAGCCCATAACCGCGAAGCCAATGGCAACTGCCTTGGAGATTTGAATGAACTCTGCAGTGCGACAAGATATGGTTCATGTCTGGTGAAGCTGAAGCGACATTCGGAGCACACCTTTGCGTGAGGGCTTCGTACACCGGGTAAGGAACTGTGTAGAGGGTCAATGTGTGTTTCAGTGCAGAGACAACTGCCACGGACCTGCTGCCCATCGTGAATGAACTCCTGAGGAATCTCAACGAACTCCTTGAGCTTCTCAGACATTGCGGACGACGAGGGAGTGGGCAGGTGGATGTAGGGTAAAGGAGAGTTGCTGCTTGGCTGCAAGCGTTGCTGGCGGTCGACGTGGAATTCCTGCAGGTCACGAGACCGTAGCCGCATGGCTTTGCAGGCGTGTAAGCGCCCATCGCACTTTCGCATCTATCGGCCACCACCTTCTCCTCGTCCTCGCCCTTTTCTTGTGCTGAAGCTCGGTGGATGGAAAGGTGACTTGTAACAGAACGCTCACTAGAAACCTACTTAAGCTGGCTTATAGCGCCTTATGAATGTTCCTGCGGAGAGCATATCTCGGAGGCAGGCGTAACGCTCTTCGTCTCACACGGTCCCTCCTGCACGGCTCCGTCATTCTACGTCGTCTCTCAGTCGTCGAACAGGAGAACGTCCCATCCGAGCCCGCAATCCCAGTCCATGAAACTCCGGAGGATGTCCTTGTGTATCACGAACAAATCAACTTCAAGAATGCCATCAAGAGCTTCCACCAGACGATCGCCCATTCGAAAGTGTCTGCGCGCGCCTCCTACGATGCCCTGCGAGCCTATCTAGACGAAGCTCGTGAGAGCATTCCTCCACTTTCTCCAACTTCTCAGCAACTTCTTTGGAGGGCTTTCTCTCTTCTGGCTCGGTCGCGCTCAGAGGATGACTATGACATTCTCGTTGATGGCGTTTGGCGCTTTGCGCGTCTTCAGAAGATGTCGGTCGACAAGTACGCGCAAGAAGTGTTCTCTCGAATCATCGCACACAGGGAGCCTAAGACGGCTTACCAATGGTTGATCGCTTCCGCGAAGATACCTGCGGTGTCATACGCATCAGAGCTTCCGGCTTGGCGTGAGCTCCTTGAACTTGCAGCTGAGCTCAGGAACCAGCATGTCGTCGACAGCGCTTTCCGACATCTGCGGGAGGAACTTGGCTTACATATTACAAAGGAGACTGCGCTCATGGTCTTCGAAGCCTCGTTTCGTACGCGACCGGCGTCGAGGACCTATCATTACCAGACTCCTCCCTTCACATTCATAAAGCACGTCATCAACATCCTTCCCTCCCATCGCATTCCTTTCGACAACGCCACCCTCCGGACCATTGTTGACGGTTATATCCGCGACGGACATGAAGAATACGCCCAGGAGGCTGAGTTCGTCTACGTTTCGGCGTTGGGCAATTCGAAGGATGTCTCTCGTGAACACTTCAACAGGATCATCGCTGAGATTGCATCCCGCAAAGATCGTGAGCTTGTCGCTCGGGCGTGCAAGCGCTTCATCCACATCGGCCTTACTCCCTCCGAGGATACCCTCCTTGCTGTTCTGGGCGACTCCTTCCACATCCACGATCTGTCCTTCTGGCAACGCCAGCTCCGAGTGGCAGCCACCCCGAAAGTCATTGGGAGTCTCATGAACCAGCGAGCTGCACGGCAGGCATCGGTCATCGAGCTGTACCAGTACGCCCAGACCAAAGGCATCAACCTGACGGGCGAAATGCTGTACCACGTCGTCAAACCGCTGCTCACATCTCGTGGAGTAGAGAAGCCTACCGACCAGGCCATCGATCAGGCTTTAGACCTGTACCGCGACTTCATCGAACGCCTCCGCCGAGAGGAACAATCAGGGCAAGGGCACGCCAAACAGACTCCCGAAGTCAACTTCTTCTCTTCCAGCCCAGACATCCCCTCGACTCCACCGGAGAAAGCCAACGACATGAGCCCCAACGCCGCTACGTACCAGCTTCTCATCCGTGCCCTCACGGCGTCCAAGAACATCGAGAAGTACCTTCCCAGTCGCGATCTCCCTGATCGGCGATATGCAGGGATTCGGCATGCGGCTGGACCCACAGACGACCGCCAGCGTCTTGATCCTTCTCATGAACGCATCTGCTACCCCGGAGGAAGCGTATGAGATGTATCGCATCGTCTGCTCCTCGCAGCAAATCAAGGGAGCGAGCCTCAACGAAGAAGGCTACGTCGCCGTCCTGGACGCGTTCTGCAAGCTCCCTACGTGGCCCGGGGGCATCCCATCTACCCAGCTCTATTTCTCCATCATCGACGACATGCGCAAGCGCGGCGTGCGCCTCGGGCCGAAAATGTACACCGTCATCCTAGCCCAGATGGGCAAGCTAGCCACGGCGGCGCTCAAGAACGACGACATCGCTGCCCAGGAGATCATCGCGAAGGCGATCATGCGCACCCACAACAAGATCACCCTCAACCCGTCCTTCACGCCCGACACGCCGCTCTACAACCAGCTCATGGACGCGTACCAACGCGCGGGGTGCTTCGTTGAGGCGTGCCGCGTTTGGCAGATGCTGTACGCCTCTGGGCGATTCAGCGCGGCGAGCGTGAGCATCATACTCGACGCTTGCGCATACGCGAGGGCGTACGACATGGCCGTGCGCATCTACAGCATGCTCAAGGACGTGCGCTTCCCCTTGACCATCAAGAACTGGAACACATATCTCGAATGCCTCTGTCGGGTCGGGAAGCTCGACGAAGCGGTAAAGGTGGCGTGTCTGGAGATGGCGCATAGGGACGATGGAGTCGAGCCGGACGCGGAGTCGGTGCGGATTTTGCTGAAGTTCGCGATGAGGACGAACCAAGAGATGGAGGTACGGAGCCGCCTCAAACGCTACCTGCCCAGGTTATGCAGTACGATGCCGGAGTTCGCCCCTTCTTAGCTAGAATGTATGTTAATCTCTTCTGTATAATGCCGACCCATGGGAATGTGATGTATTGCGGAGTACTATGGTATGCAACAGGAGTGAGTGAGAGGTATGATACAGAAAACGTGCGCTGCGCGGTTGAACAGGACGCTGGGGCCGGGCGGGGCCATCTAGTAGAATAGAAAGCCCAGAGGTAAGGTAATCACAGCGATGCAAAGTCTAGCAATATTCAAAGCGAAGATGCGGATTCCTCTACGGAGGGACAGTCACACTGCAAGATAATTGGTCAGCTCCCTGATCATACAGTACTGGTGGGCAAGATGGCACTCACGATGAGATGGAGGTCGCCGTAGGCTGCAATAACGCAAAATTAATCAGTATCCGCAGCAACGCAGGAAAGCAATGATTAATGCTCACCGTCGTCGATGCGAGAGACAGTGGGCCAGAACTTTCTCTCAAGAAGCCACGGCATGGGGTAAGCTGCGGTCTGGCGGGAATATGGGCTGGGAATAGATGTCAGTCAGTCGAATCTGTGCAACGAGAACGGATATCAGGGCATGCTCACCGGTCCCACTCCTCCGCTGCGATCACAGAGATGGGGTGAGGAGCGTTTTTCAGGACGTTGTTGTCCTTGGGCTGCTTGCCCGTGATGATGTCCTCAGGCCTCCTTGCGGATTTGGATCATAGCATCACAGAACCTATCAATCTCCTCGAGCGTTTCTGATTCGGTCGGCTCGATGAGCATGCAGGTAGAGATGGGCCACGAGCAGGTGGGCGGGTGGAAGCCATAGTCCTGCAGACGCTTCGCGAAGTCGATGACCTTCAATCCGGCCGCCTTATCGAAACTCGGCGAGGTCGATCAGCAGCTCGTGAGCGACACGGCCCTTGGCGTTCTTGTAGCGAAGAGTGTAGTGGCCGGAGAGACGATGGGCCATATAGTTGGCGTTGAGGAGGGCGACCTTGGATGCCTCGGAGAGGCCGGTGCCGCCGAGCATCTTGATGTACGCCCAGGAAATGAGGAGAATGGAGGCGCTGCCGTAGGGTGCCGCTGCAACAGCGTTGATCGCCTTGTCCCCGCCGGTGGGAATGATCGGGTGAGAAGGAAGGAAGGGCGCAAGATGCTCCGCGACGCAGATAGGTCTGCGGGACATATCAATCAGAAGGGTTCTTGCCTGTGCGAAGAGCTGTACAGTGTACGTACCCAACACCAGGGCCGCCGCCGCCGTGGGGACTGCGTATGTGTTGTTAGCCTACGGTTCAATCGCGTAACAGATGGGCCACCTACATAGCGAAGGTCTTGTGAAGATTCATGTGGCAGACGTCACCGCCGCACGTAGCAGGGTTCGTCAGTCCAATCTGAGCATTCAGGTTGGCACCATCCAGATACACTTGACCGCCGTTGTCATGAATGATCTTGCAGGCCTATTCATCTACGTGTCAAATTCTGTAGATTCACAGGGCAGCACAGGCCGACTTACGTCCTGCACGCCGTGCTCGAAAACACCGAAAGTCGAAGGGTAAGTAATCTGCAGAGATGGGGTATTGTCAATTTCAATTGACATGATGACACGCTAGTGCCGTACCATGAAAGCAGCCAGCTTGTCCTTGTGCTTCTCGGCCTTCGCCTTCAGGTCCTCGAGGTCGAGGTTGCCATCCGCATGGGTCTTGACTGGCACCACCTTGAGACCGGCCATTACAGCGGACTGTACGTCATAAAATGAGCGAAAGTGTGAGGCACAGCCTACAGAAAATACTCACCGCCGGGTTCGTGCCGTGAGCGGACACAGGGATGAGGCAGATATCGCGGTGGCCCTCTCCACGAGACTCATGGTATGCCCTGATGACCGACAAACCGGCGTACTCGCCCGCAGCACCAGAGTTGGGCTGGAGAGAACATGCGGCAAAGCCTGTAATCTTGCAAAGGTCCGACTCCAGTTCCTAGTACAATTATGAGAAGATGGTTCACGTTTTAATTCTAGTAGCAGCTCACCTTGATCACTTGCTCGTAGCCCTTGACCTGGTCCTTAGGCGCGAAGGGATGGATGTTTGCGTACTCAGACCACGTCAGAGGAATCATGCTGCTCGTGCTGTTCAGCTTCATCGTGCAGCTGCCCAGCGGAATCATCGCGTGCACAAGCCCGAGATCCTTCGACTGCAGGTGGTAGATGTACCGAAGCATCTCGGTCTCAGAGTGATGGCTGTTGAAGACCGGGTGAGGCAGGAATTTGGAGGTGCGGCGCAAGTTTTCCGGGACGGCGCTGGCCTGCACAGGAGTAAGGTCGCCGGCAGAGATCGGAGGCTGCGAGGCAGCAGATGCGAAAACGTTGATGAGAGCGACGATATCCTCGGTGCCCACGCTCTCAGTCGAGCGTCAAGCCGACATGACGGTCATCGATCCGACGCAGATTGATACCAGCGGTGAGGGCAGCAGAGTGAACAGCCTCAGCATCCTTGGCAGCCCCGGTCACATCGAAAGTCAAGGGTGTCGAAGAATTGAGCAGCAACAGCCTTGTAGCCAAAGCCCTCCACCGTGTTCTTGATGATCTGCGTGAAGCCGTGGACCTTCTCGGCGATACGCTGAAGGTTGACAGGTCCGTGGTAAACAGCATACATGGCGGCCATGTTCGCGAGCAGAGCCTGGCTAGTGCAGATGTTGCTGGTGGCCTTCTCGCGGCGAATGTGCTGCTCACGAGCTGTTCAAGCGTGAGATGCCGTATTTATACACATCATAAGAAATAACCAACTTTGCAGCGCGAGACGGTAGGCGGGGTTGCCATTGGCATCGCGGCTCCTTCCAATCAGACGACCGGGCATCTTGCGCTTCAGCTTGTCTGTGCATGCGAAGAACGCCGCGTGAGGTCCGCCATAACCAGCAGGGACGCCGAACCGCGCAGAGTTGCCGAGGACGATGTCGGCGCCCCATTCACCCGGGGGCTTGAGCATAGTAAGCGCCAGGAGATCAGTCGCGCACACAAGCAGGGCGCCTGCACCATGGACGGTTTCTGCGAGGCCGGAGAAGTCCTTGACAGCACCATTGACATCAGGGTACTGGACGAGGACACCACAGAGGTCAGCCCGAAGCGCGTCGTCCTTCAAGTCCGTAAGCGCGTCGCCGACAACGAGGTTGATACCGAAGCCCTTCGCACGGGTCTTGAGCACAGCGATGGTCTGGGGAGAGACCCCGTTGTCCGCAAAGAAGGTACGCTTTTTGCCGTTGGTGCCAGTGAATGCCATGACCATGCCCTCCGCAGCGGCGGTGGCTTCGTCCAGAAGAGAAGCGTTCGCGATATCCATAGACGTCAATGACATCACCATCGTCTGGAAGTTGACCAAAGACTCCAGACGGCCTGCACGAATGTGTTACCGTCTACACCTTTGCAGATGTGACAAGATCATACCTTGGGCAATCTCAGGTTGATAGGGAGTATAGGGGGTGTACCAGGCCGGGCTTTCCATGATCTGTGAACACTTGCATTCAGAGCACCGCTTGGATACATCGTCGTAACCGAAGACATACGTTACGCAGGATGACGGGGGGCACCACAGCATTGTGGTAGCCCATACCAATGAAGCTCTTGAACGGCTTGTTCTCCTTACCCAGCGCCTTTGCACGCTGCAGCAACTCCGACTCGCTCAGGGCCGGTATGGACTCATTGCTCACAGAGGTAGATGAGACCCTGATTTTCTCTGGAACCGTGTCCGCGACGAACGCGTCCATGGAGTCATAGCCCAGCTGTGCGAGCATGTGGGAGACCTCACGGTCATCGGGGCCGATATGACGATCCGAGAACGTGTCCAGGGATGCGAAGAGCGAAGACGGGGCCTTGGCGGTCGCGAGACCACGCAAAGGGATCCTCATCTGGACTGGACGCGCATGGTGGGGGATGTTCCTCGAGACGAGGGCGTAGAGGCTGCGAAAGACCGCCATGGGCGGAAGCGGGGGACCCTACGACCCGGAGAAGGGCTTGGGGGATTGCTGGGGGAGGAAAGGAGAGTTTGGGAGGGGCAGGCTGGGGAGCGAGGGCATTTTGACGATCATGTATTCACCGAGCCATTCACCGAGTAAAAGCAAACGCTTATCGTCCTCCACAGCGGCCAGCCTCGTCCTCCTCGCCCTCCCCCGCCCTTGGGCGCTCCGCCGGCGTCTCGCCCTGGCCCTCCCTTGCCCTCCCTTTCGTCTCGATTTCTGGCAGCATCTGACCCCATAAAAATCCACAAAGTCTGTTCGGGGATGCTACTGGCATCTGAAATGCCTCAGAACGAATCGCGCCCGTTCGTGGGCCCAGGGTCCTACGCTAAAGCCAAACGGACCTTGCAGGCGGAGCGGTCACGAGTGAGAATCCAAGCGGTGAAAAAGTTTTTCTTCCCTGACTCGGCTCCGACGCCCTTCCGTTCCGAAGGCTCGACCACCGACGGCTATTTCCTTTCTGGGCTCGCAGCCCGACGAGGAACTTGTACTCAACGCTCGCCACCTCGCTCGTGGCTAATAACGCTCACATTCGATTATTCCTTGCAACCAGCTCAAATCCATACTTAGGGTGTTCATCTCCGCGTGCAGTGCGTGTACAAATGTCGTATCGTGCCGTCCCTTTCGCCGATATCCGGAGCGCGGCCTTATCTCGCTGAAGTCAGGGTTGAGAAGATCATTTACGGCTGTGTCAGGTTTAGTATCTTAGTCTCCTTGATGATCTGGCCAGCCTCGCAGGTAACCAATTACTTCCGTTTCGTACAACAGACATCAGTTGTACGTTGGCAGCGGAACCAGCAAGCCTCCAGGACCGCCTTTTACGTCATGGCATGAGTGCCATTCCGTCGGTGTAGGCGAACCGTATGAAACCCACTACATCTTCCGATTGTTTCCTACAAGGATGATCGTCTCCCGTGTCAGATATAGCCAGTATAGAGATGACAGTGCAACACTCACGGAGGATCGTCCGTTCCATGCAGGTCGGCTCCGTAGCTCAAACCGTCCTTCTCGATCTCCTTCGCGACAGCGCGTAGCCCTTGGTTCGCGGAACGGACACCTGCCTCCCGGAGCTTCACTTCGTACAGCTCTGCCAAAGCGATGATGTTGCTGAGGGCTTGAGGCGCACGCGGCGTTGTTCCTGAAAGGCGCTTTTGCGATGCAGTAGAGTGAGGATTCGACGGTTTCTCTAGGAGGGTTCGTTGCTTGCGGAACACCTCGGCCGAGCGCACGACTTCATACTGG
Organism: Trametes sanguinea; assembly: GCA_008973685.1. Classification (NCBI taxonomy): domain Eukaryota; kingdom Fungi; phylum Basidiomycota; class Agaricomycetes; order Polyporales; family Polyporaceae; genus Trametes; species Trametes sanguinea. The sequence goes on along the minus strand of WAHA01000001.1, from coordinate 1,731,401 downwards.
CGGACATATGAGTGTTGGGAGACGGTACAAAGGCGTTTCAGGACTTACCACTAGCTCGTGTACCGCTTGCGGGCTAGGCAACAATTGTTCACATCGGCATAGAGCGAAATCAATGGCCAATAATGCCTGCGGTCACCACAGTCAGAGCTTCTGGGAAATTTACGATAGCAGTGTAGGTTCGGATACCTCTTGTACAAGCTGCTCTACACCTCCACTTGTAGTTAAACTGTCCAGTTTACTCGCCAGAAAGTCAAGCAGCAGGATCATGGCCCGCCACAATTCCTGCCAATGATAGACTATGTGACTGTCAATATTGTGATCAAACTGAGATCAGGTGCATTGGACCGACCTAGTCTGACGTGCTCTTTCTGCAGATACCACAGCACCCGATATATGACCCTCATACAGGTTCTATGGACGGATGTTGATGTTCAGCAAATTCCCAGGGAGAATGAGAGATGACCCGTTCAATACACATACAGATAGCAATGGACCTCAAGCTTCTTGTGTAGGTTGTGCCGCAGCCACAGGATACAGCAGTCCAGAAGCGCACAAAGTGGAGATCTTGGGGGCTGGAAGGGAGGCAACGGAGGCAGCCTCTGAGACAGACGCATTCAGCGCCACCGACAGAGGCCGAACGGTGTAGCAATGACTTACCTGACGACACATTCGAATCTCATGATGGGTATCTTTGGCCAGTGCAGCTAAGATGTCATCGCTCTCTGACATGGCGAGGAGGGTATTCAGTGATAGATTCGCATAGGCGATAGCACGCGCTGAGGATGAGGAGGACGCATGAGAGAGCAGGTAGGAGAACAACGAAAGCATAGTGAGCGGTAGTGGCGTGATTGTTGATGTTGTTGTTTTCTGCTCTGCACCAGCGGTCAGAGTATCAGCGAATACTTGGCGGAAAACCTTGCTCCCATGGAGGAATTCGAATAGAGGGAGAAGGATTACACAGGCCTCGATTGGTCTGGAGAAGAGGTCAGGTCTCCTGTTCCTTCAGAGCGGGCTGAAATGACATACTGGCTCTTGAACAACTCCCGCGGGGGATCAACAGGTGTGGAAGCGAATGCACGGTCTGGTCGTAGAGCTGATAGGAAGGATCCCAAGCTGGCCGTTAATGTGGGCGGAGAGTCGTCCGCTATGCTCTGATACGCTCTGCTCGGATGTCAGCATCTGCGTTTCTCGTTGGAGGGATACTACATACTTAACCACAGCTGCAGCGGCGAAGTTGGCAGGCCCAGCAGGTCTTGTGCATCAAATCTTCGTTGGTCGTTTCGCGTATGCAGCGGAGATACGGGTTGAGTTTAGCAGCGTCCGATTTGTGGAAGTTCGCGAGTAAGGCAAGGAGAAGTGCAGCCTCGAAGGTGTATTGCTCTGTGTCGGGTGAGGTGATGGTCTGTAGAGCATTGGGTCAGTCCGTTATGAGGAATACAGAAGCACAGCTGTCATACCTTGACGATGCAGGGAAATAGGTCATGGCGAAGAAAGTATGCTCCAGGACTCAGTTGGCTGATCCCGCACACGAATATGACAGCCATCTGCAGAACCTCGTGCCGCAGACTAGCTGATAATCCGATCAATCTATAGCCGAATGCGCTCTAGATATGATGCTGCTTACCAGGTGCCGAGGTATTGCTCAGTACCTCGTCAATGGCAGATGTAAGTCCCTATACGCGAGATGAGAACTACGTTATCTTATCTTGCAGACGCGCACAACCTACGTTGAATACTCTATCGCTGTCGGCTACACCTCCAGCGAAGACCTCCATGACTTCCCAGCCAGCCAAGTTCTTGCTCAACAGGCTGCGACTTACGACGCCAAGTGTGGCTGCGGCATGGCTTTCTCTTCACTTCATCCGCGTCCTCCGAGCGCAGTGCTCGGATGCAAGCGTCAACGAGGCCGTTCAGAATAGGCTACTGGCGACCAATGCCATTGCTATTGTCAGCGAGGTCAGCGGTCTTGACTTGCAAGATGACAGACCTTGAGCCTGCTCAGGCAGTCATCCTTGCGAACGTCGTTCAGCTTGGACGCTAGGAGGTCTCGGTCGACATCGAGGTCGAGTAATTCGGACCAGAATCTCTCTGCGCCGCCATGATTGGGAGCCAACTGCTCTGGCGTATTCCCCTGTGCGCGGCGTCCAATTGGTCATTCCGTGAACGAGCGACCACATTGATAAGTACTGCATACCTGAAGTAGGCGGTTGTATGTTGTGGCAAACTTCGATGCGAACTGTACAGAGTCTCGACGATCCATGGTAGACACAGTTACGTCGGACAGGGCTGCCAGTGTAGTTCCAGACGAAAGGCAACGATTCAGACGAAAGGCAACGGTTCCCAGTACTTGTCAAGCAATGTTAGTACTATAGAATACGTCCCGCCGATGGCCAAACTGAAACAATGTCACACTCAGCTAGTGGAACAGTTCAAGGCGTTGCAACAGAGAGCGACAGCGTCACACTGGCGACGCGAACGTGTCTGACCGTCTGAGTGGCGGTGTAGCTGGGCTAAACATGGAAGGCCAGCAGTGACAGGTTCAAGTACGGCGTGCAACCTAAGCCTGAGTAACCCTGGTTGACCTCACGGATCATTAGGAATGATAAGCTACCAGAGGGTGAGGACAGTACAGAAGGAGGGAAGGATACACTACTACATTACAACAGGTCGGACTGAGGATGTCCCTACGTTGTCCCCGTCAATCCAGCGTCGACCATCTCCGTGACCCAGCCTTGGAATGTCTCATGTCGCATCCGCACGTCCTCCATCAAGTATCGAATCCCGATGAACGCCTTGCGGCCTCGTCGCTCTCCCTCCAAGTCGCTATCGCTACTCTTGTTTTGATCCTCCTCGGCATCTTCCTCAGGGTCGTCCACGAGGCCAGGGAACCCGAAGTGGTCATCGTCCGCGCGGGGAGCGGTGTCCGAAGACGCGAATGATGCGCGGAAGAGAACGCGCAGGATAAGAAGTGCTGTGAGCGAGCTCGGTGGCGGGTCGACATGAGGACGCATGTATGTGACGCGGGTGGAACGGGCGGGAGGTGGCGGGCGGGTAGTGGGGTCAGGGACGGGGTGAGGGTATCCCGGCGAAGGTAGAGTGATGGTTTCGGGTTGTGCAGGGTGTTTGGGCGGTGGCTGCATATCGGGGAGGTGCGTGAGGATGTGCCCGCGCATTTGCGCCTTCGTAACACTAGACTGCTGACAGGTGACCCACAGGCACGGCATGTGCGCGCCTTCGAATGGCGTGATGTGTTTCTCGAGGATATGTTCATACAACGCCTCAGTTGACGCGAATGGCTCTGCCTCACATTGAGATCGGTCCCACTTGCACTTGAACTGCGCGTCGGCCGAGAGGTCTTTCCGGCGATCAACCCCCCGAACGATGAAACGCTGTGGTGGCCCCGGAAGAACCATCGCCTGAGCCTGGGGAAAGACAGTGGTGACATTCTTGATTACGTCTGAGGCGACGAGGAGGGTGTGGCGATCCTGGAAAGGGAGGAACGCGTCTTTGTAGAGGTTCCAGAAATCCACCTGGGTCAGCTCTCCATCCGCCTTTGCCACGAACATCGCCTTCATCCTGTCATTTCATCAATAGCTACCCCAAGGATAGAAAGCAAAAAGGCGGACCATTCATAACATCTTTGAGGTTCAGACAGGGTAAGCAGATGATCGAGCTCCTCCTTAGTGAGCTCATGATCCTTGACCTGTCGGCGCCTGGGTTGGTGCGGTGTAGACAGGCATGCCTATCTCGAAGGAGACATTCTCCTCCATCTGATCCGCAAGTATGAGGGATACCAAAAGCCTGAGAGTGCCGGGCATGCGTGGATGTAGCAAGAAGGCCTTCGTCATGGGCGGGGATGAGAGGTGAGCGTACATGTAGTTCAACGCCGCGTCAATAAGCTCCTTGTCCAAAATGAGGGGAAGCACATTCATGGAGGTCTCGAGTGCTGGCGACTGTGCTGAGAGATGAGAGGTGTTGCTGGGGTTCGAGTACATGATGGTGAGGGCGGTCAAGGAAGCGATGATCAGAGAGCGATTCGAAGAGTATCCAGCAATCCGTTGGAGAGGTCCAATGGGACTTGCTTTCGGGGATGAACCCGTTGGCGGTAGGACGATATTCGTGGCTATGGATTGAAGAATCTCCATGACGTAGAGGAGGAACTCAGAGTTGGCGTCCGAGTCCGGATTGATTTCGTGTAGCGCGCAGAGTATCAGGTCCCTAGTTTTGGGGTGAATGGCAAGTTCTTCTGCGTTTGAGGGGTGCATGGCAGCATTCCGGAGGATGAAGAGGGATTCGATAGCATGTCCTGCGTTTGCGCTCCTTCTGTGGTGGAAGGGAGAAAAAGGCTGCGTCCGCGGTGTACTGCTTGGCACCCTCCTTCGTGTACCACTCTGGCCATTCAAAGAGTGCATCCGTCAAGCCTGGGATAGCTCTCAACATGAATTGCTCGTTTTGACACAGCCTGCAGAGCCGGTCGAGCGCCCATGCCACCTCGGAGTCGATGCCTGAGCGCAGTGACAAAAGCATGCGGTTGTTCGGTGTCGCTTCCGTGTACCATCCTACATCATGACATATAGGCCACCAGTTTGAAAAAGAATGAGAGGGAGAACTTACGTTCATAATCATCAGTAGTGTTCGGACGGGGTGGGATGGGTACAGATGTTTGACGCCGGTAGCCCGTCGTTTGCATGACGCTGGTCATGTGTGCAACGCAGTCCAAGCCCAGTAAGAGCAAGAAGCAAGCCTGAGTACCCTCGAGGTCAAGAGACGTGATCAACCCTGGACAGAAGAGAGCTGGTGGACGGACGGAAGGAACGGCTTGCGGTCAGACGCGTCGAACGCGTCGTGCACGTGAAGGATTTGCATGGGCGCTTGACTGGCTCTGCCACTTTGGTGGTCCTCCTCCGCCGACCTTGACGAAACAGTGTACGCCGACCATCACCGAGGCTGCTGACACAGTACTGCATCCTCGCTCGCTAAGGAGTGCAAACTGTCTTGCATGGGCGCGTTAGTAAGACAATGGTTGCTTCTGTGCTTACGAAGGACATTATATAGGTGTAGCACGAGTTGGCAGAGATGAATCGTTTTCAATCCTCCCAGCAGTCCCGTCTCACAAGTACTGCATTGCTACGCTCTGCGCAAGTAGTGCCTTTTGTAGCGCATTTTAAGCTCATTACATTGACACTGTACTCTGTGAAGATCATCAAGGTGAGCATCGTATTCCCTACCTTAAAATCTAGCACCTAATGAACAGACTCACTTGTTGGACTTTGCTTGTCAGGTCAAGCTTGTGCACGTCCTGCACGCATGGAATCCGTATGGACATCCTACCGTCCACCAGCAATATTGCAAGAGGATCTCCTGCACTACATCTTCGACCACGTCGCAGATCTGGCAACCCTCGCTCGTGCCTCCACCGTATGTCGCGTGTGGGTCGTACCCGCTCAGGCTGCTCTCTACAAGGACATAGAGTACACCCCGCTCTCTCAGTGCTCCAGACATTCACTCCTCGCGCGCACCATGAGGACCCGTCCCCAACTCCTTCGATTCGTGCGACGCCTTTCCTTGATCACTACGTGGACACACTCTCCGACGCCAGAGCTTTGCGCATGGGTAGAGCACATACCGGAGGACCGGCTACAAGAATTCCGGTGGACTTGGGATCGCGGACATCCGTTGCCTGCTCTGTTGGCTTTCCCTGCGATTCGCGCGACGCGTCACATCGAGCTCAGGGGGCGGCTGTACACTATGGGCGCAATCCAGTCGATCCTCGAGCTGCCCTCCCTAGAGAGCTTGACTCTGGAACTCAGCGGCGACGAAAAGGGGTCCTTGGATGTCAGCTCTTCTAGGCTCCGGCGTCTTAGCGTCATCGCACGAGAAGGCCATTCGCCGTCTTTGGACGGACTCCTTGCTGTTGTCGGTCCCCAGATCGAGTCCCTCCACATTACCTGCAAGTTAGGAGGCGGCTCCGAAAGGGACGCAGCTCTGGTGTCCTGTATTCATTCACATTGCCCGGATCTCAGCCGACTCGAGGTCGATGCGATCACTCCGTCGGACGCCCCTACCGTCATTGCGAGCGCTCTCGTCAAACAGTATCACGCTCTGGAATACTTGCGTTGTGGACAGGGCACCTTGTCTCCCGAGCTTTTCTCTTCGTTGCCGTCGAGTCTTCGCACCCTCAACATGGCGTTTATTCCTACGCTCGAAGAGCCGCTGCTTCGCTTCCTTGAAGAGCAGGGTCACAATTATAGATCCCTCACGTTGCTCGAGCTCTCCAGCGCCGATACTAATGTTAGCATACATGACTATCCCCGTATCTCTGCGGTATGCAATATATCGGGTGTAGACCTCCGCCTCCGTAATGCGCACTCTTAGTCTCGTCACGTATTCGACTATTCCATCGCAAGAGATACGGACTATCTCCACGCATACAACGGGCAGTGACGGACACTACCATCATATAGTACGAGGCGCTTCTTCCGAGGTACAGACACAGGTACATTACGTCGTCCAGGCAAACATAGTTCACTAATACATACATTCTTGTCCCAGGGTTCTACTTCGCTATGGTATCTAAGTTTCGATAGTGATATATGACGCTCGATGATAACAACACACGAGAAAGCGCGACCGAGAAGTCACAGAAAGGTCCGTAGTCCACATGCTACCACGAGAGTCTAAGATGAACAGAATCATCCAAGGAAATCGTCAACACAATCTAACGCTTCCTTCCAGAAGCGTTCCACAACGCCCTCCTCAAAGCCGTTGGCGTCGTACCCCAGGCTTATCCAGAGGCGCCCCTTGAACGTGTACCCGAACAGAAGCATTGCGCCATTGCGCTGCCTCGATCCAGTCGTCAGGGTATGTAGCTCCGTGTCCGGGAAGGCAGCGTGCTTGTAGATGCCATCGAGATTCCCCAGCAACGAGAGCCCGATGAGGGCCGCAGACGACGTTGCGGCGCGGGCAGGGAACACCGGCTCTTTCGGAGACGAGCTGGGAGTCGGAGCCGCGGCCGGAACCCAGGTGCCCTGTTCGCGCTCGTCGTCCTCCTTCGCCCAGGCGCGCGCTCGCTCGCCCCGCTCTTTGGCCATCTCAAGGGTAGCGGGATGCGACGAGGGGGCTCTTCGCAGCCCGCGTGCTCTGGTCCTTCGCCTGACGCGCGCGGAGCCAGAACGTACGCTCGGCATCGATCCCTCCGGGAAGGAAGCTCGGCAAGACAACATTGAAGTACCCGATGGCAAGATGCCAGTAAGAATTCCAAGGCGCCGCAGACCGCACAGTGAAGTACGGGCGTAGGTTGAGCGCGGAAGTACATGAGTGTGGGCGCCGCCTTGCTGCCGCCGCCCATGCGGGCCCATGCGACGTTGCAGATGGCGAAAAGCGCTGCGGAGATAGAGACGCCATTCGCCTTGCACTTCTTCAAGATAGCCTTTGTGCGCTCTTCGGGGATGGACACGGTGGGGACGATAGTGAGGCGCTCGGGGTGCTTTCGCCGGGGAAAGACTTGCCCTCCGATGAGCCGCTGCTGTGACAGCTTGAAATCCACATGAGCGGCTACGCGTCGGAACTTCAGGGGCGGTAAAGGCATGTTATTCTCCAGCGCGGGAGGAAGAATGCACTTGAGAAACGGCGTAAGTGGCCGCAACAAGCAGACCATCAACAACGGAAACTCACTTCTCAGGGGCGACGCGCCACCTTGTGCACCATTCCTCTTCCAGGATTTCGCGCAGGTCATCGTCTGACTTAGGACCGCCGAGCAAGCCGAAGAAATCGTTCGCGAACTGATGCAGCGCCATGCCATCGCCCAGGAAATGCATGGCACAGATGAGCAGCTCGTATTCCCGCTTTTGCTCTGCGACATTCTCCTCAGACGCCGCATCTGTCTCGAAGAAGGCAGCCGTGGGCGAAGGTGTCCGAGGCGGCGTAGGCATAAGACCCGGGGATGTCGAGGGTTCCGACAGGATGAGGTACGACAGTCTGTCGTTGGAGAGCGTGCGTGGCCCATTGAGATACGTATCAATCAGCTCTGCGGCACAAGAGATGAGCGTGAGCTCGTTATAGAGAGCGCGATGCTGAGGTTGGAAACAGACCATCCTTGGTTTGGATCCGGTAATCCAGGTTGGCATCGGCATCGTCATACGCCTCTCGCGCGGATGTCGGCGCAAGGTAACTGCGAAGATATGTCAGGGATGAGGAACGCGTACATGACACGAACCCGGAGTGTACGTACGTGAACCTTACGTCGTCGTAGTCACGCATTTCGGCGCGGGCGCAAAGCATAGGATGGCGGAGCCGCAGAATAGCCCATACTGTGCATACCCGCTCACGACGAGTGACGCGCTCGGGCGCCTTGAACCCTAAATGAAGATACCTGCGGCAGAACCATCAGCACGTCGACGACGACACCTGAAGAAACGCCACTCACATATCATTCACACCTGTCTGTCTGGACGGGAGAAAGTACGAAAGCTCAGTCTCGCCCATTTTGCGCTCGTAACGGTGTCTGCACGACGGCCCATCAGAGGGGCTGTCTGGCACCGAATGATCCCCATTCAGGAAGAGCTTGTCGTCGACATCCTCGGGGAAGTCACTTGCAGACGACGGAGGGGTAGGCAGTCCCGCAAGGTCGATCGAAGTCATGCTGGCGACTGGGTAGGTCGGGTGGACGCTGGTCCGGACGGTAAGGCGTTCAGACATCGCAATATAAAGACCAGGACAGGCGTCGTAAACGGCAGGCGGCCACAGAACGGGGCGGCAAGGAGAAGGGGCGCGAGGTGTAGTATCCCCGCCGGACAGGGAATAAATGGCAGCTGGCGCAGTCACGCCAGGAGCCCTGTTCGCCAGTGATGCCAGGGTCCATCCCTGACGTGCTGGGGGTGGCTAATGAAATGTGTCGAGAATGGAGTCGAGGCATGTCGGCCTCGAGCCGGGTGCCAGTAGGAGCATCTCAGATTGGGCGAGGAAGAGGTGAACGATTCAGCCCGTTCCATGGAGGCGTCATAACGCCGGTGGGAAAGCACCCTGGCCGGGCTCTCTTCTGGAGAGATCGATTATTCCGACGTTGCGGTGGGAAGTCGGAGAGCACATCCAAAATCCTTTGACCGGGAGGTGGGGGGAGTAAAGCTACCAACAAATCCACACGAGTTCATTTCCGGAAATTGTCACGCTCGCGTTCCGTTGCTTCCTTGCGATCAGGTTAGGGTTTGCTCTGTCTTCCAGTCACTGCGCCTCCAGCCACCTCTCGCGCCGGAACCACCTCCGCCCGCTGCGCTGTGGGGAAGCTGTTCTACCGCTGCGCCCACAGTCGTTCCGTACGTCGCCCTGATCCAGCCTGCAGCGACTGTCGGGAATGCGAGCTATGAAAGAGTCAACTTGCTGCTGCCAGTGGACGATCAAGTAGTCTAAATCACAAAATCCATGCGATCGCCGAGAGGTACGCTCAGTTCGTGAACCTGTCCCTGACCAGCTGTGCCCTGTGGATCACGGTAGCGATTGGAAGACAGGTCAATACAAGAAACATTGGATTGGCAGCCCCCTGCTCAGGTAACCATGCTAGGGATGACGCGGATGAGTATTCCTCAGCTAGGAGCGGGCGAGGAGAGCTCTGGGACATCGGACACATGGCCTGCTCACGATGCTTTTAGGGTTTGCACGATCGCGAATTTCAAGCACCACTCCACGTACGTAGGAGTACGTAGGACGCGCTGTGTCTCGATTGCATAGAGTATACAGGGGCGTTGAACCGCCGGCAAGGGGTCGTCAGCAACTCATCATTGCAGCTCACTCCCGTTACAACTCAGACGCGCACACGACCGCGAATAGCTCGATCGCCGTGACAGCTTGGCCCAGGACGTCAGTACGCACGAACTTTGTCGCGCCATGTCCGATCGTCAAGATGGTGGAAGTCCTGAATTGCAAAAACGAACGCGAAGTCCCTGCGCCGTCCGCACCAGCACCGGGTCGGCGCCCTCGGTCCAAAAATACGTGCGGTACATGCAGATTCTGGGTATATTGTGCCGCTGCTGCACGTCGTGGCGGCCGCGTGCGGCTATGCACGAGCCCAGCAAGGCGCAGCGATGCTACTTAGCGGGCGGTCCGACGTTCGAAAGTGCGCCACTCGCCGTCGGCTTGCGGACGCACCTATGACATCGTGCACTCCTATGTGGGACGTCGCGAAGTCGGCGAAGAAAGGCAAAGTGAGTGTTCGGCTCAGCCCCATGACGCTCTTGCGCACGCAGACGGCGTGCTACTCGCCGGACGGCGTCGGACATGGACGACCGCAAAACGTCTCGACGGGCAAGCGTGACGCGACATGCGTTTCGGCACTCGCAGATATCCACGGATAGTGTCGCTCACGGAGGCTTGGCCTGCAGCGTGGCCCGGAAATATCAGAATCAGAACCGGCGTCGCTCTCCACGCGTGGGCGTATCGACTCATCTGGGCCTCAGAGAGCGAATTAGTAGACTACCGCGCCGCATGTATCGAACGCTTCAGAACGCTCCAAGAAGCTGCAGCGGCGCCGCGGCAGACACTGGGGCGAGCGTAGGACACGATGACACGCTACGACGGGTGCGGAGGATGCATGATGCGCCCATTTTGCCCGAGGGAGGATTGTACGGCAGCTGGGTGCTTCGATAATGGGCATAGACGAGGCACGCATTCAATAGGCAGTCGGATTACTAATGGACCGCTGCATGGACGAGTGCCGGCTAGATGTGCCGTGGCGGTCAGCAGGCTCCCATAGGCTTGAGAAGGGACGTCCGGAGAACGAGGAGGAAGAGCGCTGCGCACAGCCGCTCCGAGTGTCAATGACGGCGGTCAAGGGCCATTCCAGCAGATGCGTAGGCGATAGAAGGCCCGTAAGGCCGTTCCAGGTCCCCAACGCTGTCGCCAATTGGCACTTGCAAACCAAAGCATCGGAAGAGTTGGCGCGTGAACTGACGCCAAGCTTTCTTCGAGCCATGATGGCGAGTTAACCCCATCGCCTGTGGGGAAGCGGAGGGAGGATCCCCGAGGAAATTTGAAAGCTGCCACGGCTCGAACGTCTGATGATGAAAAGTAGATGACTTGGGAGACAAGGCAGCAGGTATCGTACACGCGACATGGCAGTCCATCATCCGAGAGCTGTCAACGAGAGCGAGCTACACATCGTCTAGCTAGATGAGAACGTCGTAATAAGTCCATCGATACTCGAGAGTCCTGTAGCATGCAGCCTGTCACAAAGACATCGGGCCGCAGATGAGTGCGCTTCGCTCTATGCGGGGTGCTTTCTCTTCTCGTCCTGCCAGTCATGCACTTTGCCATCGATGTGCTCCATCTGCGTGCCGCCGTTCGCTTCGATGTCGTCCTTGGGCGATGCTTTGGTGGGCCGTGCGGGAGCTGGCGCATTCTCCATAGACTTGATCCACTGTGTAGAACATCGTACCAGCGGCGATGACGAGGATTGAAACAGCACGGTTCCTAGATGACGTACAAAGATCAGCACACGCTGTGAAGCTGGGTATGATCGAAGGACCCGAGAGGGCTGAAGCACGGAATTAAAGAGCAAGGAGAACAGCGAAATCCAGGCACAGGGGAAACAGCAGATCGAGAAGAGCACTCACACCGTGAGGAGGTCGTTGAAGAGCCACACGCCCAGAAGGGTCTGAATGGCGGAACGGGCGGCCTAGTACATGGCGATAGTGATTGGCGATAGCGGCAACGATGTGGAAGCGACGTCCAGATTAGCGACTTGCGCAGGTAGAGGGATGATAGAATGAACTAACGCTAGAGAACATGTGGGTGACCGGGCTTGTGATCTTGATACTCAGCAACCCAGCGACGCAGAGCAAGAATCCGAAGACACCGGTGACGACGCTTCCCCACACAAACACCTCGGCGTTCCATGTCGGGCTGCTTGTCAGCTCAGCAAGCTTCGACTAGCTCGCCCTGAAGGAGTATGAACGGCGCAAGTAAAAGCGCAGATCCAAGGTTCTGCCAGTAAGCAAGCTGGATCGCAGAGTTTTGCGCATGTGGAAGCGAGTATTTGATCAAGACCGCGTGGATGGCGATGAAAAGAGAGGACAAGACGCCATATACGATAGAGAGGCGGCTGGGAGCTTCGTGCAGGCGGTCCGCAGAGATAGAGTTCGGAGCTAGGCCGATGAAGAATCCAGCAGAGACGACCGCTGCCGCGCTAATCACTAGCTTCGACGGCAGAGAGCGACCGTGCAATGACGATACGATGATCGTAAGAGGGAGCTGCAAGCCCCTGGCAATCTGTTCATGTATGGTGAGGTATGTTTATTGAAAACATGGCCACTTCAATAGCGCACCTGGAAGAATGAGGCATCGACCCCACGAAGGCAGAGGAGGTTGAAGACGAGTCCGACCACATTGACGAGAGTAACGGGTGCGAGCTTTTTAGCAGTCTTGAGCTCAAGCTTCGGGATCTCCACCTTCGTCGAAATGATGGAGGCTCCGTGAAGAAGCACCACCGCCAGCGTGAGCTGGATGAGCAGGAAAAGGAGTGGAAGGTCTGGCGAAGACATCATGACAGCTTTGTTACTGAAGGTACCGTGAGCATTACGATGGCGCATGCAAGCTGACTAGAGCCTTACACGAAAACCATCTGACGCACGGAACGACCGACAGTGAGTATAAGCAGGTGCGAATGCGGATGCAAATGACATACAACGAGTGCTGCAGCCATGTAGAAGGTGACCACGCCGGCCACCTTCATAGTATGAGTGGTATCCTTGCCGTCCATCTCGTGTCAAAGCCTGTGGTATCGACAAGGGTCGATGAGATGAGAAAGCTGCAGAGGTCGAGCTGGATGGTGTGAGCAGTTATGAGCGTGGCGAGGCTGCGGCTCGATCAGCCACCGTCGGTACGCAGGAGGTATTAAGGGGGAAGCGTGGATAGAGAGGGCGTCAGTGCCGGCGGTCCGAATGGCTGGCCCCTTGCCTCTCCTGTACCTACCGAACGGCTGAATATTCTGGGGAAGGATGCCCGATAAAGATCGCGGGGACGGGGTCATGGATGCAGCCCGAGAAAACCGGGGAAACGGGCGCATTCAGGGCCTCTTGGAATATCTCCTGTTACACGCGGAGCATCGCACATCGATGGACCACGAGTCGAGTGCGAGGCGAGGGCCTATTGCCCATGACTCTACTCTCCCAGGGCGAGCCGCTGACATTACCCATATATCGGATTGTATTCTCTCGAGCGATACGCCTCGGACAGGAAGTGACGCTTTGGACAGCGCGGCAACAGCGGGTGAGATGATGGTTGGAGGCGAAGGCAGGCGTACGTGCCAGTGTGTGGTCGCTGATTGAGTGGGGCGCGACAGCAGCAGCAGCCGTGACAGCTGGCGTGACACCGGAAATTATGAAGTATGACGCCGCATCGTAGATCGCGCAGTGGGAGGCGCTGGGAGTCGGAGGATGGGCCAGGGTAACGGTTGGTGGAGAACTCAGCCACGGCCTCAGCCAGACCTCCGCGCAGACATGGCAGAATCGGCGGGCGGCCCTTCAGCGGCCTCAGCCTCGAGGTTGCGGCGATATGCAATGGATCTCCCGCCCTTTCTCCCCCCTCGCATAATATTCATCCCCCTCCGCCCTCCCTGATTTCTCCTGCCTTCAGCCACTTCCCCCTTTCCCCGCCAGTGCCACACCGATGCCTCCATCCGGGAGGGCTACCAACGGCTTCGCCCATGCTCGATCGGAGTCGAGCATGCCTCTACTTCCACTACGCCGAATCATCTCCTCCCGCGTCCCCTGCATCCCGCTCTTTCACGTCGCGGTACATGCCTCACCTCGCCCACAAGCGACGCATCGCCCTGACCGTATCACTCTCGCTCCTTGTGATCCTACTGGTGACCCTCTCCTCTACCACTCTCTCAGCACGCGAGCACCTCCTAGCAGTCCCGGTCTCCGAGCAGTCGCAATTAGCGAACACGAATGCGTCAACTCCGGTAGCGGATGACCAGACCTAGCTCTGAGGCGGCGGAGCAGGAGGAAGAATACGAGTACTCCCCATTCCTTCTCGGCCCTCCCACCCAGAGCTTCCGTGACAACTTGCGCAACGATACACAGTACATCACGTCTTGGATCTCTGCAGGATGGAGTACGCCGCCATCTCTCCCATAAGCTGCAAGCGCTAGCTAACATACTGCGTCTAGCGAACGATGTCATGACGTATGCCAACCTCATATACCTGGGCGTACTCACGGATCGTGTCCCGGTCGTCGCAATGTTCACGCCCTCTCACATTGGCGGTGACGCCGCACCGATCCCCTTCGGGGAGGTCTTCGACGTACCGCGTTTCATGGACGAGTCTGGTATTCCTCTCTTGGAGTGGGACGAGGTGAAGGATCCAGAAAGCCAAGTTGTCGACGATCTGGGTTGCTGGAACGTTTGGGAAGCTGTCCAGTATAACGAGCATTTCCCTCGAGGAAGTTCTGTGCCAGACTTGCTCAAGCTCGGTGAGAAATGCCATCGCATATGTCTTCTTGCCTTACTCACTCAAGCGTAACGCGGCAGATATTTCGTACACGAAAGCCCCGGGATGGATAAAGCTCATCCCAGATTATCCCCATGACATGTGCAGCAGCTTCTGGTCGTTGACGCGCCTCAGCTTCCCCGAGGAGCGTGCCCGAAATATTGGCAACCCCATTCCTTCGCCGTTGCACAACGCAAGGCTAGACCCCGACGAGCACATGTTGTGCTTCGATTACCTTTACTATGCATGCGCTCAGCAAGTGAGTCTTCCGGAAGTCTATGGTGATGATCTGCCGCTGACATGTTGTTACCCCAGTCTTCCGATCTCAACCACGACTATGCGCCCACTTGGAGATATGTGCTACGATATCTTCACTGGACCGAGCGCATAGAGCAGATCGCGCAGTACTACGTACGGCAGGCGTTTGACTTGCCTCTTACGGACGCGGAAGTGCCACCGGTCAGTCGACTCCTTTATAATGTCCCGGTTGTTGATGGTCTCACATCGTGCCGACGAGTGCAGTACATTGCCGTCCATGTTCGTCACGGCGACTTCGCCAACTGGTGCTGGGCCGCGGAGAAGCCAGAGGACTGTTTCGCGCCAATATCCGTCATCGAGCGGCGCGTGAGGTACGTGTGTACGTCGCATGAGGCGCCAGCGCGCGGTGTTCACCTTGTTCTCCCAGAGAGGTGCAGGAGGAACTACGTCAGCGGAAAGGCATCGATATCCCCATGACACGTGTCATCGTCACCAGCGACGAGAAGGATCCTGCGTGGTGGGAAGAGGTCTTCGCGCTTGGTTGGCGTACGGTCGACCACGAAGCCGCTCGCACGGTGGAGGTCTTCGGGAGGTGGTACCCCGTCCTCATCGACGCAGCGATACAATCTGCTGCGCTCGGCTTCGTGGGCACAGACCGCTCTACGTACTCTGTCGTCTCCCGCCGCAGGGTAGAGACCTGGAACGATGGCGCGACGCGTATGGTTTTGTGGGGTTTACAAGGGCGCCGATGACCACTAGTGCTGTTTGAACTCTCGTTGGACTCTCTCTTAACACTTATTCTGTACGATTGCTTTCTGTCCTCTAGATCCGTTGCCCCTGGACGCAGTTCTGTGTCATGACGGGCGGGCTGTACTAGTTTCAAGACTCCCCCAGATGAGTTGTGACCCAGATGAGTTGTGACCCGTCAGTCAGTCATGGCTTGCGCGGTAATGCAGATGATATTATCGCCTTTTCGCGAGGATTCCGAGTCACTGCCACCTATGCGCTTCACCTTCTCAATCATTATTGCATGGTACGATGACATGCATCAAGGTTACCATTGTTGGATGGGTTGCATTCGAAGACATGGGTTCCCAGCTTCCTTTCCCCAGCATCTCAAGGCCCGAGGATCATATGTTCGCCGCATATAATACCGCATCGCTCACCATGACAACTCCAGTACAGGCCTCGGAGCAGTTGGTGGGAGAGAAGAGTTATCCGCCGATTGTCGCTGCCTACGCACAGCAGTCAAACAGTACATGGAAGAGTAGATATCTATGGAATGTGCCTATAGCTATAGGTTGCCAACGAGACTCTGACACCCTTTCCCAGAATATACAGTCACACCGGCCTGAGACCTCACGGCCCTCTGTTCCCCTACGGAGGCAAACCGCGAAGTGTCACGCCGACGGATACTCCTCCTTACTATTTGTATTTGCTCCGGTCCGTTCCTGTCGGTGGCCGTCTGTGCTGAACAACGGAATCCGTAACTTTCGGCGATCGTCGTCTTCATACTGGCGGACTGACCCACCCCCACCCCCAAACAGGACGACAGATAGGGTACACAACCTTTCAACATACAGGGGGAAGGAATGAGATCGTCATCCCCATCCAACTCTCAAGAGATCGATCTCTATTCATTCTGTAATGGTACGCACTGGCACTCTGTAATGGTACGCCAAAGGGACTCTTCAGCCAAGCGGGAGCTTCTAGCGCAACACGGGTGTAGCGGAGTCTCGCACTTGGAAACTGACAGCTATGCTTGTTCAGGTCACCTTGAATTCGGCGCAGACCACTAGTGGTACACACTGCGGCCATGAGCAAACTCGCGGGCCCTCGAGACACGATGGCGGCACGCCTCTTCGCAGCTCATCGTGGCATGAGACCGCAACTAGTTGTATATGGTCGGCTCGGGATTGATTCCACACAGATGTGCTTTTGTCTCCCCTGTACTAGTAGATCATGACGAGCTATACCGTCGGGTTTTCGGTACATACTACGACTGCATACCGTGTAGTCACTTGCACCTATACGGTACTCTACTACTACGCGTGACGTTATCACAGCTTGAGCGGATGGTCGGACCGGTTCTTCATACGGATACTCGTACTCACTGGCACGAGTGCTCAACGGTTCGCTACGTTCAAGCTAGCCTGTGGCTTGTGCACCGATCACTCCTCCATCGGTAACTCATATCGTTATCGTCTTTGACACTATATCGGACAGCTTTGTCTTTCACATTAGTACTTCTTAGCTTGTCCACACGGAGCTCCTCCAGGAGGAACAGAGATGGCCTCCAACCTCCCAGTCGAACTCTACATCCAGGTACTGAACGAGCTCCCTGATCGAGAGCCATCCACTTTCTCCACAGTCATCAGCTTCCTCTCTGTCAACAAGAACGCGCATGCAGCAGCTCTGGACAAGTCTCTATGGGAGAGACTGTATAGGTCTCGGTATACGCATTGCGACGAATCCAGAGAGGCGGAGCGACAGGCAGCGGTCCAACGGAGACTACCACTCGATGTTCATCGAACGATACAAGACCGATCGGGCCGCTCTTCGCCTTCTAACATACATCCGGACCATCCATGGGCACTATCGCGAAGGCTTGTCCATCGCGAGTCAAATTGTCCAGGAAATGTCTTTCGACGTCTGGGACGTGGTAGAACCCGAGACGCAGCTCCCCATCCCGAAGGTATTTCGCGATCCGACATCTGAGGACATGGAAGAAGAGGGCTGCTCCTCATGCGCTCCCGAGGCGTTTCTGGGCTCGGTCTCTCCTAGGCGCCATTGGCCGCAAGTTATGCGCTGAGGAAATGGCATCGCCTGAACCTACCCGACCATGGAGAAACGTTCGACGACGTTTTGGCCGGCTTCTCAGCTTTTCAGGACCGTTCACCGAAAGAGGTGCGTTATGCTCCGTTTGCATGCAGTCGCCCTGTTTGACTGTGTCCTCAAGGCTATAGCCCGGTTAGATGCATTGGCGGCCGAGTGTCGTCGCAGCCTGACTTCGCAAGGCATCGAGTTGGACAGAGAGAAGCCAGCCTACGACCTGTTGGCACTAGCGCAGGCGGTGGGCAAGTTCATGCGCGCCGAAGGCTTCTCAGTCGCTAAGAGTAGGTGCATCCATAGAGATGCAAAAGCTGTGTTTATAACCACTCTCCAGCCCGTGAGACGTTCATGGATCCTCTCAACCAATTCCCGTGCCATTTCCTGGGACTTCGAAGGTCTTCTACCCTGCCAATATCCTTGGTCTGGGTCTTCTCTGGCATATGTCGTCGCCTCGGCGTGCAAGCAGAGCCGACAAACACACCGGGCACGGTCTTCTGTCACATCACTTCTCCAGATCCCCAACACGGCGACATACTGTTCGACATCTGCGAGATTTACCAGCCCGTCGTTTTCTCCACCAAAGACGTCCAGGCCAGACTTGCCGAGGCAGGCATGTCCTCGTCCTACGCTCGAGACGCCGTCTTCCCTGCGGACCTCGCGGTCATGTTGAGGCGCGCTGCGCACAACATCCTCCATGTCACCCGGATGAGCTTCACCGCCCACGTCGATACAGACATACGGTCGCGAACAGACTACGCGGCCGAAGCTGCTATGGCCGCTATCATCGATACCGAACCTGCATTGTTTCGACCCGCTACCCGGTCTAGGGCACAGGCCTTGCCGTATGTTCCTCAGCAGTGCCCTCTTGACCGATGGCCTGTGCTCGCGGACACCATCCTCGATCCTGACGAAGCCGAGAGCGTGCGCGGACAACACAGTCTCCCGCCCAGCCCCCAGGCGACGAGTAGAGGGTATGCCGCCGGGGTTTGTTGGGCAGGCCGTCCATTTCGACAATGGTGACATAGGATGTGTGATTGAATGGCAGGTGCGTCCACGTTTTCAGTTCGACCTGTTCCTCGCTCACTAGCCTCAATGCCCGTATCACGCAGAATCGGGCTGCGAGCAGCGCAAGCAAAGCGCATGTCGTCTTCAATGTGTTGGCGGACACCGGCATCATACCGTGTTATCCCGAAGGTGCGGCGCTGTGGTGACATATCGTTGTAGAAATCTGCTTGGCCCGACCAATCTACTTACCAACGGTGTCATCCTCTAGATTTCGACAGAATGAGGCCCGCACGGCTGACGCCTGAGATAGTTTGCAGACTGCGGCGATCGTTGCTCTGCTTTGATCGATACTTTGAGGATGCAGTCATACCTCGGGAAGATGGGATTGGCGGGCGACTCGTCCCCTCTATCGAAATACAAACGGCGCACCCGGACGACCTGGAGCACGCAGCGCGCTGGACGGAGGCACAGCTCAAGGAAGCAGAAGAGACCCCAGCAGGACGGGCGGGTTAGGAGGCACCTTTCCGGCACGATTGACGTACGGGTCTCCGATGCCAGTCTTCTCCGTTTTGCCCATCCTCGTCTCCGCTAAATATATAGCTATGTGCAGGTCGTTGGGCGACCGCGCGACGTCAGCGCCGGTCAATATCTCCTGTTTTTCCGAGAGACGGGCGAGAGGCAAGGTGGTCTTCTTAAAATGGTGATGCCTTTGTGTGACGTGATGGGTCCAGGGCGAACCTGGGTTGCCGGACGAGAGATGCAAGGCTCGGCCTGTGCAGCAAGTCAGATACCTTCGCAAAGGACCTCTTTCGGCGACGTACTTGTCATCCATGTGCGTGAACGCTCTGCAGGTGTGGAATAGCCCTATGCCGCAGGTGCGAGGGGAATCGCCATACGCATCTTGATGAGATGCGAGAGCGACAAGTTGGTGAGAGGGCGGTAGCGGTGCTGCTTGGCGATGGCAATGAGGTATCCGTTGATGAAGTCGATTTCCGTTGGGCGCCGCAGCTTAATGTCCAGATACATCGAGGAGTAGTTGTTCTTCGTCCGCTCGACCACTCGCTCGATGTCCGACCGCAGGGCACCAGCGAGGAGCTGGCGCGGGAACGGCCTCAAACGAACTCCCTTGCCCGCCTGCTGCTTTTGCTCCTCGGCCTCCTTCTCGTATTGCAGTTGGAAGATGCGCTCCGCTTCCCGACAAACACGATCGGCGACTGTGCTGCCGTACAGGCTCTTGAGTGTGTCGCCGTTCCTGCACTGCAAAAGGGCGGAGACGGGGTTGACGAACGAGTTGATCACGACCTTGCTGCGCATGGCAATTAGCACATCGTGAAGCGGCTCCCAGGATGCGCGAAGTCCGGGTGCGCTAGTGAGTGCGGCGATGGTGTTGCGGAGGTTGAGGTAGCGTGGGGAAACGTCCTTCTCGGAAGAGGATGCGATGTTGTCGAGAGAAAGGTGAGACTCGAAAGTCCTGCCAGCAGCCTTGTGTGACGCTTCGTAGTCGCGTCCGAAGGTGTCTGGGACGATACCGAGCTGTATTCCGGCCGACGCCACTGTGGACGGAGTGGAGAGGCGCTTTGGAGTAAAGACCGTGTGTGTTCACGCAGAACACGAAGTTTGGGCGGTTGCTGGGCTCTGGATAGAGGTCTTCGATTATCCTCTCGTATACGCCCATGCCATTATGGAGAAGAACGACGGTGCTGTCGCGAGAGAGGTTGCGCTTGAGGGCGTTGAGGATGGTGGTCACTGCGTAGGCCTTGCTGGTGACGATGAGGGAGTCGATGTGGCCCAGGGCTTCGCGCAGGGAGGAGTCGTCCTTGGCCATGAAGGCGGTAGGGGGGAAGTCGGACCTCCGTATTCGATAGCGAGGTTCGCCGTAAGGCATGTGGATGACGCCGTCCTGGGGGACGGCGGTGCCATCGCGTTCTACGAAGACGGTTGGGCCGGTGGGGAGCTGGCGGACGACATTGGCTGTCTCTGTGCGGTGGAGGGCGACGACGGAGTGGCGAGGGGCGAGGGAGCGACGGAGGTGGAAGGCGACAAAGTTGCCTACAGCCCCGATGCCGACGACGTGAATACGCATCGACGCCTAGGGCAGCAGACTGAGGATGGCGGACAGACACAGAACGCACCCACCACTTTTCAGCAGACGCCCGTGCCCGTGCCCGTTACCGTCGGCGACTCGGAGGGCGGGAGTCGCGGGACGGGCGCGCCGAGGGAGGCCGCCGCAACCCACAAAAGGCAGGGGACGGGGACGCTGGGGGACGCCGAGAAAAAGCCGGGGAGGAGGGTATGATATCATCATTTGACTGCCATTGACATCGATGGACGATTTGGATGAGCATCGATGCACAACAACTTCCACGACATACGTATACGTACCTGCTACTATCTGCACCCCACCGTCGTCTCAACTGCTCTTCCGGTCACGGCCCGCCCGAGCTCACCACCCCGGTCCTCCCATCCGGCCATCCCTCAAATAGCGGGGCTCCGACTGTGCAACCCCCGTACCCTCCTTTCTATCTCTCCCCATCTCTCCTCGCTCACAACCCGTCCAAATGGCCACCACCGTCACTCTCAAGCGCACTGGCGCAAAGGTACGCGTCCTCGTCCTCGATGCTACTCAACATCGCGCTGATCGTTACGTATCACCTCTCTAGATGCCTCTCGTAGGGTAAGCACACCACCGAGCTGGTAGAGCCTGTTCGTAGCTGACGCGTCGGCCTGCCGCGTTTAGCTTCGGTCTCTGGAAGGCAAGCGTCGTCGATAGCTTCAACGGCATACACCATGCTAACGAACTCATCAACAGGTCACGAAGGAGACCTGCGCCGACGTATGTCGAAACAATCCTCCGTCGACGCGTACACCGCGTACTCACGTTGAATTTTATGCCAGACCGTCTACAACGCCATCAAGGAGGGATACCGCCTCTTCGACGGTGCCTCCGACTACGGTAACGAGAAGGAGGCTGGCGAAGGTCTTGCCCGTGCCATCAAGGATGGTCTCGTGAAGCGCGAGGATGTTTGTGAGTGATCGATTTCCAGCACTTGCTTGGCGATTCGCTGACCCGAGACACAGGGATCACCTCCAAGGTTCGTTCACGGATTCTCCGATTGGCCAATGGAAGCTGATAGCATGGGAACACAGCTTTGGAACACCAACCATGCAAAGGAGCATGTAAGCGGAACATGTTGCGGACTTCCGTCCCGCTCAACACGTACTGACGCCCGCGGTTAGGTCGAGGAAGCCTGCAAGTACTCCCTCAACCTCTGGGGCCTTGACTACTTCGATCTCTACCTCGTCCACTTCCCCATCTCCCTTGAGTACATCCCTCCCAGCACCAAGTTCCCTCAGGAGTGGTGGGGTCTCGACGGCAAGGTCCACCCCAGTGAGTTTCCCCTGCATTCACGGTGATTCATCCAGATGCTAAGCGATGCACAGACAAGATCCCTCTCCAGGAGACCTGGACTGAGATGGAGAAGCTCGTTGACTCCGGCTTGGCAAAGAACATCGGTTTGAGGTATGCACGACCTTGGTCTAGCTGCTGAGCCGTATGACAGATACTCATGGGGCATCGTAGCAACTGCCAAGGTTCTCTCATCCTCGACGTGCAACGCTACGCGCGCATCGAGCCCCAGGTTCTCCAGGTCGAGATTCATCCTTACCTGACCCAAGAGGCCCTGGTCGACTACTGCAAGCTACTCGGCATCGCCGTCACGGCTTACTCTTCCTTTGGCCCTCAGAGCTACGTTGAGCTCGGCGGCCACAAGGGCGCGACCAGCTTGCTCGAGCACGACACTATTGCGCAGATCGCGTCGAAGAACCAGAAGAGTGAGTCGCTATGACATGATGTTGCAAACCACGCACTGACTCCCGCGATTCATAGCTCCTGCGCAAATTCTGCTACGCTGGGCGCTCCAGCGGGGCCTTGCTGTTATCCCCAAGTCGAACAACCACCAGCGTCTCGTCCAGAACCTGGCTTCCACCAGCTTCGAGCTGTCTGAGGAGGACATGAAGACGATTAGCGGGCTCAACATCAACCTCCGCGTAAGTCAAGGGCGCATAGCATGTGATTCTTTCATTATATTGAATGACTCTATCTAGCTCAACGACCCCGTCGACATCGAGTCCAGCCTCGCCATCTTTGCCTAGACGAAGAGCTGCGATAGGGAGTCATGTTACACAAAAACAGAGACGCAGTGCGGTTGTATGTAGGATAGACATCGATTTCAGGAAGTTGTACACGTCGTCGTTGAGCGTTCGGCTTGACTCCGCAGTGGTGATATTGACTCTGACATGCGCGCAGCGAAGTCGCGGCTCATGAATGGTGGTGAGGCGCGTCGGTCCCGGCAGGACGCGTAGTACGACGGAGGTGATCGAGGTGCGCAAAGCGGTGCCGACGTACGCGCAGCGGGCGCCTACGCCTCATATTCTCGATCCTGCACTGCGCAGCGGAGTTCGAATTGACTAGGATACTAACTCCCATGCGAGTATAAGAGCAGCGCTCCAAAGCCACAGCTCTCCACCAGACTCACCATGTCTCCCATACAGTTCAAGTTCACGAAACCCCCGGACGGCCTTGTGCGACGCGTCACCTTCCAGGAGAGGCCGTCGTGGAACGAGCTCGCCGCGAAGATCCAGTCGTTGTACGACATACCTGCGCAGAACGTCGGCGTCTCGTATGTGGACAATGACGGCGACGAAGTCACGCTCAGCTCCGAGGAAGAGCTCCAGGACTTCTACACGTCCGCGACGATGCAGAGGCCGGACGGTGCCCTCAACCTCGTCAAGGTGACGGTGCGCGACCTCGACGGTCTTCACCACGATAAGCCGCTCCCCGAGACGCCGCACTCGGGGCCTGGCCTCAACTTCCGCAACACCTTCGGTCGCTCTGCCCCCGTTCTCATTGAGATGGAGGTCGACGATGGCTGGCAGCGCATCCCCAGCGGCATCGCCGGCCTCTTCGCTGCACCTGTAGTATCTCCGCCTGACGAACCCAGCCCCCACGCGTTCGTCGAGGTCCTTGAGAGCGACGCGGAGACCTCGCAGATGCGCGACAAGGATACACAGGACGACACTCGGCAGACTCGTACCTCGACCTACACCGACTCGTCCTTCCCTGAGATCCCCGAGTCTTCCGTCACTGACAAGGGCAAGGGGAGAGCGCGCCCAGAAGATCACAATTCGGATGCGTCCTCCAATCAGTCCGTTGTCGCCGAAGAGACTGGTTCTAAGCACCCGATTCACGTCTACAACGTCAAGAACCGCACCGAGGAGAACCTCACTGGCATGACCAGGAGCCGCAGCCGGGGTAGTACCGCCTTGGCACCGCGTACTCCTACGACGCCCAAGTCCAGGACGCCCGCCCCAGACGCGAACAGGCGCACGGACCACGACGATCCTCCTTTGCCCGATCTGGACGACATGTCTCCTCCTCCTACCAACATCGCGAACGATGTCGCGAATCTCTTCAGCACCCTATCCAACATCCTCGCGTCCCACCCGGAGCTCTCCGAGGGTATCCGGAACATCGTGCGCAACGCCTCGAACGGTACGTACTGGCAGGCGCATCACGACTCCGTAGTTCGCGCTGCGGAAGAGATCCGCCGCAGCGCCCTCGTCAGTGCAGACCAGATGCGGCAGGCTGCTGCGGACACTAGGCGTGCAGCTGAGGAGGCCGCGGGTCGCAGGGTTGCGGACGCGTTGGGCAACGTCATTCGTGTCATCGCCGACTTGACTGCTGTTCCCGCCGCAGACGAGCACTCCCATACTGCCAACGAGCCAGCCACGTCCACCCCGATTGCTGAACGCTCCGGAGGGCGAGGCGATGACCCGTGGGCCGGTGGGCATTGGGCTCATCGGGGCCGCGGCGGACACTTTGGACATCATCATGGTGGGCATGCCCGGCACCACAGTCTTCACAGCCACCGTGGACGCCACTGCTCAGGCGTCTCTTGGGGTACCTTCGGGCCTCCGTGGTTTAGCTCGCATGACGAGGACCCGCGCACTTCAAGTGACTTCTCTCGTTACCCGCCGCCTCCAGGTCCGCCGCCTCCGCCGCCTCACAGCCGCCCTGAACGAGCAGCAGGTCCCTCCGCCTCCGGGGCCGCCGCCGCCGCCGCCTCCGCCAAGTGGTCTGCGCCACTGGCCTACTGCTATTCCGCTCCCGCCCCCGCCCCCGCCCCGGCCGTTCCATGGCTCATTCGGCCGTGCTGGGCTACATCCGGCCTTTCATGCAGGTACCTTCGGATCGGCCTGGTCGTATCCTACGTCAGGTGAGGAAGTCCCTGGAGATCCTTTCTCATCAGGCCCCTCACCCTATGGACCTGGAGGCCGGATTCCTCCTGTTGATCCCAACTGGTTCAATCCGAACTATTCGCCCCACGCGCCGCCGCCTCCCCCGCCGCCTCCTCCCGCACCGGTTCCGCCGCCGCCGGCACCCCCAGCACCTCCTACCAACGACGAGGCCGATGTTAGTTTGTACGGTGCGTCCCCGGTAGATTCCACGGAGGCTGCCAAGAAGGCGCTCGAAGAGGCGAAGGAACGCTACCTCGCTGAGAAGGAGCGTTACCGCCGCCTCCGGGAGATGAAGAAGCGACGGATGAACGTCTCGACGGACAGGTACGTGTGCATGACGCGTGGATATTCACGTAGAAGCGTGCGTGCTGACCGTCGTTTCAGCGAGATGAAGGACAGTCCGACCACTCCTCAGAAGGGCCCCGAGACGCCCGTGCGTGCGCCTGGCGAGACTTCGACTTCGACGGCTGCTGGGCCTGCGCGCCGCAACACGGTCCACGACGACGCGCAGATCATTAGCAATGCTCGCGGACCTTTCCCGCAACTCGAACTATACAGCGTGCCCCGTCGGTCGCACACTATGCATGGCACCGGTCATGTTCGTGGCCCGTCGGGCAACACGGACGGCTCTACGAACGCAACCTCGATGGCCCGTGCTATCGACACCCTCACCAAGCGACTTAACGACGTATGTATCTTGTTTCCCTCTCACCCGCCTTGACCAGTTGCTGACACTTGCTTCGTACAGATGGGATTCACGCTCACGAAGTATCCGGGCTTGCCCGCCCAGATTGAGTCTCGAGTTTCTCGCGCTGGTGAGATGAACCATGAGCGCGAGGACAACATTATCGCCGAGATTGTCGAGGAACTCATCCAGAATACGCCTTCTCCGAGTCCTGTCCGCCAGACGCAGGCCTCCGGGTCTGGACCTAGAGCGACTTGATGAGCACAGTGAGGCTGCGAGCGAGAGGTGTACGATATGCGTCACGGTGCTGATCTAGTGGTATGCTTAACGTTTCAATTATCTGATAGTCGTGTTGTACGAGCGGGAAGGAGGTGTTATGCTATGCATTGGGTTCCTCGACCTTACCGTAGCATTGGTTCCCTAGGTCTTCTCGGATACTGTAGGAAAATATATATCCCTTTACCCCTTTGTACGTAGTCAAGGTATGATGCTCTATACTCTTTCGTCTGCTGTATCTATCATATCACCCAAATGCGATAAATATATTGTATCGAATACACCGAACATAACAGAGTGCGACGCAAGTGGCCCTGCGATTCTTGAAGGGATCCGGGGTGGGAGATTGGTGCATCTGTGGACGCTATTAGACGCTCACCTCCACGGAGGACAGGGCCATGACCATGGGGAGTTAAAAGACCACACACAAAGCTTTCGAGTGGAAGAAAGCAAGCAGGAGCGTCGCTCGCTCGCAACACGAGCAGCCCCCAAAGGCCACGAGCCAGCCAGCCATCGGCCACGCCTCGAGCTCTCTCATCACACCGTTGTGCCACTGCTCATCCCATCGGCGCTCGGGTTTGCCTCGGGTCAGATGGATATCGCGAGCTTACCTAGACCGATCTGCTGGCGAATTGTATGAAGGCCGGAGGGCAATGAACCACGGGATCGAGGCGCGTCGGCGTACGATCGTCTGGAGACGTGGTAGTCGCGTGTGTCCTCGAAACCGCTCCCTCTCAGGAACGAGTGAAGCTACGAGGGCCTCAAGACGTGAATAGACAGAACATGAGGCATGGAGACCGGGAGGGTCCGATGCCGCAATATGGCCTGAAGAGGCCATTGTGAAACAGTCTTGGTTCGTACAGTCTGCACAGTTCCGGAGACGACTTACCTGCTCAGAGCTCGCAGAGTGGCGACGTTGCTGGTGTTGTACCAAACCATTCCTGTCGCCGCGGCCACTGTCGAGTTATCCTGCTCGCGCATTCATGTAGATGTGACGGAGGGATCGACCCAAAGAGGTTGAGGGGGAAATTTGTGACATGGCCAAAGGTCGACGCGCCTGTGGGCGCTTACGCATGTGCCACTCAGATCCTTCTACAGATTCCGTGAGCCATGAACGATACAAATTGGCCACCTCTCTTTCTGAACCACCGCGATCCTGATGAGATGCTTATTGATTAGAATCCGGCTGACAGTTTGTATCGTGCTCTCACGGCAGGGTACCGCTACCGACCTTCCAGCGCTTGTGGCTGACCTGTGAAGAGCGAGCAATATGCCCTCCCGCTCGCGAGGTGCAGCTTGGACGGAGAGTCGTTTGTTTCGTACCACATGCGTTGGATTATGTGGCATCCTGGTATTGCCATTGTATCCTGCCGCGGAGAGCAATGGGCGATCCCACGCAAGTGACTTCCTAATAGTAAGCCCGCAGCCCGATTGCCCTGATATATGCCCAACTCACCTGATTATAATCCCCCGGCAGAAAACGCTTCGCGGAAGCAAAATGACCACGGCACCAAGCGCAGAATCCAAGCGGCGAAATCTAGTGGATTATCTCACAGCCATGGGAGGTCCTCGTTGCCCAGGCGAGGCTTGTGCCACTCGCTTGCCGCCAGGGCAGGTAACCGCATGAGCGTGATAGAAACAGATGATGCTTTGGGATTCCCTCTCAGCACGTCGTCCAATGAACCTCTTCCAAGCGGGTTTCTGAGTCTTGCCGATCATAGGCAGGACCGACGTACGCGTCCGAATTAGGCATATATGGCTTCCTTTGTTGCCCGGTTGGCAGAGAGAACCGGGTCCCGCCTGCCCGTCCTGCGCCAGAGGTGAGCCAAAGCAGTCGGTTTTGGAGGGTAACGCATTGCTGAGTAAAACACGATGCAGATGATGCGCTGAGGTCAGTCCGGGGCTGGTCCGCCCGTCGCGGGGCCTGCTCAGGTCGACGGATGGTGCCTCCGGGATCGCGCCCTAGGCTGTTTGATGAGTATAAAAAGTAAGGTGGAATACACGGATGCAAATTTTCACCTCCTGCCTTGAAAGTCGAGAAGAAGGAGAGTACCCAGTCTGTCTGGCTGCCCAAAGCGACTGCTGTGCACGCGAGTCAGCTATTGTCCGCGTTTCTGGGAAAGCCCCGCCGATGCAACGTGGGCTGCTCCGATAACTGGACTCCGTCCTCGTCTCCCCCTCGGGCAGTTGGTGCTTGTCCAACGTCGCCCAAGAGGTCCGCTCTGTGAGTTCGACAGTCGTGGCTGCAGCGAGAGCGAGTACAAGGGCCGGGCTGACTGGTAAAGGCAGGAACGCCCACACGGCCAAACAACGTTATTTGGTGCGTGCCCTTATACTAATTGGCCATTTTGCAGTCCGCGCTCATAGTTATATTATCGATCACCCGTCATGCCACACGCAGCCATTACAAGTGCTTTGCGCTGCAGAACACAACAAGGTCTCCAAGCTTGCTTCCGCTGCCTCGCATTGTCGTCCTTCTGCACTACTTAACCTCGCCGTCGCTACCGGCAGTCCCCCTTCACCCGCAACGACTGCGATACCCGAGAGAACACGCGCAGCTGGAATCCGTGCATACCTCGAGAATCGGTCTTACAAGGCGACGCGAAGGTGCGTGTGTTGATCCGCACGCGTCGCGCGCGCTCTCCTCACCGCGTCCTTCATCTCAAGATGGCCGCCTCCTCATCCACCTTCACTCTCGCCCAACTCCCTGCCTTTCATGCTTTGAACCACTCCCCGACTCCCCTCGAACAATGGGACTCAGACGAGCTCATCCGCACGTATCTGAAGACATGCCAGGACCCCAAGATGGAGCCCGACCGCGAGCTCATGCGGGCGCGGCTCCAGATGTTCCGCGTCCGTATGTTTGAGCTGCAGCACCTCCGTACGTGCATCCGTCCTGCCGTCAGCTATGAGTTCGACCGTGAGCTCGCGGCGATCATGTATAAGCGCAAGCTCCTCCTGTGGATGTCGTTCCCCATCCGCTGACCTCCCTTCCGAGATCCTCACCACCATCTTCCGTTACGTCGTTTGGAGCTCGAGCGGCGCGGACCAGGCGACACAGCATCGACTCCGGCTTACCTGGGTGTGCAAACGCTTCCGCGAGGTCGCGCTTGCAGACCAGACGTTGTGGAACTCGGTCTGGTTCCGCGACTCCCCACCTTGGCGGCGTTCTCTTGCCTTTATCGAACGTGCAGGCACCGCGCCGCTCGACATTCGCATCAACGAGAAAGAAAGGCCGGAGGATGCTCCCAATCAGACGAACCCGCACCATCCTATCATTACCGTCCCCCAAATCAACACGATCCTCGACGTCCTCCTCCCGCGTATCCGCCAGATACGGATCCTAGTCGTCGTGCTCGAGGACATGGACGTCGTCGAGACGTTCATGCGGCGCTTCGCGACTGCTGGTCCGCCCGAGATCCTCGAACGCTTCGAGATGCACCGAACCGGGGCGCCCTACCTCTGGCCTCAGGAGAAGTCCACTGGCCAGGGGGGCCATTGGCCGCTCAGTGAACACCTCACACCAAAACTACGCTGGCTGTCCCTCAACGGCCTGACGATCGACTGGAACAGGCTTCCTCCGACGAACCTGCGAACGATCGACCTGCGGCGGATGTCGTTCCAAGCATGTCCGACGTCCGAGCGCTGGACGGAACTGCTCAAAGCCTCCCCAGACCTGTACAAGCTCTCGCTCGACGCGGCGGGCCCCCAGTGGACCCCGAGGCGCATTCACGACATCCCAGCTGTCCGCCTCCCGCACCTGCGCGACCTCATCATCGGAGACATGAGCTGCCTCTTCGCGCTGCACATCCTCGCGCACATGGAGGCGCCGCGCGTGATGAGCCTCTCGCTGATGCAGCTCACCGGGCAGGACTACGGGCCGCTGATGGAGATGCTGACGGGGCGCTTCCCCGAGGTGCGGCTGCTGCACATCCAGGGCATGGAGCTGAACAAGACGGACGTGAACGTGCGGCCGCGTCGTGCGGTGGTTCGAGTCGATGCCCCGCTTGAAGCTGTTCAAGTTCTCGCAGACGAAGCCGTACATCCTCGAGGCGCTCGTCGCGGACCCCCGCGACTACCGCACCGACGACGAGCGGGAAGTCTACACGCCGTCGTCCTCTGACTCCGGCCAAGAAGCCGAGGACGCACGGCCGATCATCTGTCCCGAACTGGACACACTGTACTTCCACTCGCAGGGCGAGGGCGACATGGCGGCGCTGACGAAGGGGCGGAAGGAGCTGGGGGTGCCGTTCAAGCGGGTGTACATGCCGAACACGAACATCATGCACATTGGACAGGAGGAGGTGAAGACCATTCGCGAGAACGTTGGTCAGTTCCTCGTCATATACCACATGCTCGTGACCGAGGAGGAGGATGTGATCCATGAGGAGATGGCGAACTCGTTGGGTCTTGCGGTGCGTTGGAGGCGGTACAAGAGGTAGAGAGTGGGCGTGCGCGGGGAACGTCAAAGTACTTATTGCTTGTATATGGCTTGTATCGCTAAGCGAAGATTGCTCCCATGTATACCGTCCATCTACGATTAATATACGCTAGTTCACCATCTCTGCAAGGCCTCTTTCAGCGCACGAACAGTAGCTGCGTTTGAGGGGAGGTTGAAGTTGGCGCGTGCACGTGAGGTCAAGCGGGGGACGCGTGATGCGCGTTGTTTGGTGTCGTATACGCGTCTGCAGGCCCAGGGACGCGCGACGCGGTTCGACGTTCAACGTCCGTTCGCGTCTCCCGCCTCCCATCCTCAACTCCAACTCCTCCGCATGGCCCCGCTTTCATAGTATCTACCACCATCAACACCAACATCCGCTCACGACGCGGTTCGAACCTCAAGCTCAAGCTCACGCCCGACACCCGCTCCCATGGCTCTCAACCACTCATGCAACATGACGCCGCCGCACTCGCCGACCGTCTCCGCCTGCTCGTCGACGGACTCCATCCAGACCGCCCCGGCGCGATACCCAACAGGCCCCCCGGCGACGCGCAAACGCCTCGCGCCCGCCCAGACGAGCGCGCTCGTCTCCGTCTTCGAGGTCAAGACGCATCCCTCGCGCGAAGAACGCGCGCTGCTCGCTGCTGAGCTCGGCATGTGCGTACCCCCCTTCGCTCTCTCCCCGTCCCTGACGCCACCGCTCACCTGGCGCGTGCACGCATATAGGGAGCTCAAGGCGGTCAACGCCTGGTTCCAGAACAAGCGGCGCACGCTCAAGAAGAACTGCGTGGGTTGCGGCTGGTCCAAGGGCTCGTTGCCCGAGAACAAACACGTCCGACCGGCGAATGGACTCAAGGCGCTACCGCGCAGCGAGTCCCCGATATCCCTTGAGCGCGTCGCGTCGTCGCACGAGCTGCCGTATAAACCCAAGCCCATATTCGCACCGCGCGCGCTACCGCGGGTGCCGCACACGCCGAGGAGGAGAGCAGCGGCGGTAGAGAACTCGCGAGAAATCTGGGAGTACCTACCGTCGTCCCCCGCCGACCAGGCCATCTTCCCCGGGGCATGCTGAGGCGCTGCTGTCCATGGCGTGTACGAAGCGGGCGCGGTCGTTAGAGTGGGCGTGCGCAAAAGCGAGGGCGGGCCGGAAGGCATCCGAAGAGGAGCTCGAGGCGTCTTCCCGTCGAGTCGCAGGTTGCGGAGGAAGTCAGAGACGAGGATGGAGATGTGCCTATGCTTGTGCTGGACGAGGTAGCCGCGGACGGCGCCTCTTTCTGCGGGAACGAGTCGGACACCAGCTCGGTGGAGGAAGAGGAAGCCATTACCCCAAACGTCAGCACGGAGATGCTACCCCCATTCGTGGCGTCTCCCGATGGCGACAGCAATGCTGGCTGGGCAAGACGTGGACATGGAGGCCGCTATAGCGCTGCTGCACTTTACGGCGCCGAAGGCCTGAGAGGAGGGAGTGGAAGGAGGGACAAGGGTTGGAGAGTGTGCAGTGTACGAACAGCTATCGGACTGGAACTTTCGGAGGGATTCTGTACGCTGAGCTCGCTGCACGCGGCGTGGTCTACATATAGCAGCACGCGCGTTGTGGGCGAGGATGGTTTGTTGACGACACGGCGACGACTAGATACATATTTACGATCTCGTACGGTTATTCTTCATCATATAGCGGAGGTCTTGGATGATGTTGGCTCGATACATTCAGCGACGGAGGCTCGGAGCACGGAACGGAGGGTGCATGTCGAGGATCTGAGCGGCTGAGACGAGACCGAGACTGGAATGGTTTGGCCGTCGATCTGAAATTGTCAGCGGACGTCTGGGCGGCAGAGAGAGTGAGAGGCAGGGCTGGGATGGCCGTGCTAAAAACATTCACTCACCTCCTCTCCATCCCTCCTCCCACAGTCAGCCCCCCTCTCCCTCTCTCCCTCATCCCACCATCTCCTCTCCCCTCCCCAGACCACCCTCGTCCGGGGATTCCTCCGTAAACACTCGCGTCGGCAGCCAGCCACTGCGACCAGTCTCTCCTTTTAGCCTCCTTACCCCGCATTCAGCACTCGGCGGCCTCCGAGCAGCTTCCCACTCCTCATGGCCGACTACGCAAACGAGACCTCGGGTCTCACATCCTCCCGTCCCAAGACGAGGAGCCGCAAGTGGCTCTGGATCGGTGTCCCCGTCGCCATCGCCGTCATTCCTAGCCGCCGTCCTCGGCGGTGTCCTCGGTAGCCGCGCGCACAAGCATCACAACGACAACGCCAGCGCCTGACGCCTTCCACCTCCTCTCCTACCGGTGAGGCTGCCGCCAGCCAGGCCGCCAGCATCAAGGAGGCCGTCGGCCTCTACCCTACCGGCACCAACAGCCAGTACTTGCTGCCCCTATACCCCTCAACGGTATGTCAGCCTCTACCTAGAGCAGCCTTCAAGGCAGTAACTCATGCACCTTCACCCACCTTTAGACGAACACCTGCGGCCTTCACCACCCCGACCTTCCACGAGTCCTAGCAACTCGGCGCTCGCATGGCCTCAGGACCCCTTCCAGCCGTCCAACCCGTCCCCGACCTCCGTCCGCTCCGACCGCCCGCGCCTCATCGCGCCCCAGTACAAGTGGAACGTCCTTCCTCAGCTGATCAAGAATGACCCGTACCTCAAGTTCTGGAACGACACCATCTTCGGCAACGCGACCGCCTACTACCCCCTGCAGCCCGTCGTGTACCACATGGATGGCAGCAGCGGCATCCTCGATAACGCACGTGAGATCAAGATGCGAGTAAAGGCGTTTGCGTATGCGTATCGCATGACGAACGACACGAAGTGGCTGGACAGGACGTACGAGGAGCTTCAGGTAAGTATCTGCTCTTTTGTACTCGTACGCTGGGAACCGCCGCTCAATCAGCTCTTCCCCGCCAGAACGCCGCTGGTAATGGGACGCAGTCCTTTGGTCCCGACGGCCAAGACAAATGGAACCCCACTCACTTCCTCGACACCGCGGAGTTCACGGCTGCGTTCGCCATCGCGTACGACTGGCTGTACGAGGCATGGTCCGCCGAGCAGCGCAGCTCGATCCTGACGTCGATGAAGTTCTACGGCCTCGAAGTCGGCTTGAACGCTTTCTCGAACTCATCCACCGGTTGGTGGGCGAACAACATCGAGGGCAACTGGAACTGCGTTTGCAACAGCGGTCTCACTATGGGTGCTCTTGCCGTCTTGGGTGATGACGACAGCGGGATTCCCGAGCAGATCCTCGGGAAGACCATCCCGAATGCGCTCGAGAACTGCATCTGGGCAGTCTCCTCCGACGGTACCTGGTCCGAGACAGCGAACTACTGGTACTTCGGTACCACCGGCCTTGCCGAGATGACTGCTTCTCTCATGACCGCCACCGGCGACGACTATGGCCTGCTCACGAACAACCCGAACCTGAACCTCACCGGTCTTTACCATATGTCTGTGACTGGCCCCGGCTCGCTCTTTGCCTACGGTGACCACGGCCCGAACAAGTTCTCTACCACCGCGAACGGGATCTTGTTCTGGGGCGACGTCCTGAAGCGGCCAGAGTACATCCTCTTCCAGCGCGACCAGCACGATGCGCCCGAGCCGTGGTCCATGTTCTGGTACGACCCGACGGTGTCGGGCGCGTTCTGGGACGGCATGCCGCTCGACCACTTCTTCGACAACAGCACGGACCAGTGGGGCGCGATGCGCAGCAGCTGGACGGACTCGAACGCGCTGTACGTCGGCATCAAGGCGGGCACGCTCCAGGGCCACCAGACGCACAACGACCTCGACTGCGGCGACTTTGTGCTGGACGCGCTCGGCACGCGCTGGGCGGGCGAGCTCGGCTCCGGTGACTACCTCTCCACGGGCTACTTCTCGAGCGACGACCAGGACAGCCAGCGCTGGTTGTACTACCGGAAGCGTACCGAGGGCCAGAACACCATCTTGGTCAACAGGCAGAACCAGCTCGTCACTGCGCAGCCGACTGTGAAGCACGACTCCTCGAACACGGAGCAGGGCTCGAGCACAGTGCTTGACGTCCCGAGCGACTCCACTGCCTACTGGACGGCTGACCTCACCAGCGCGTACGGCAACGTGTGAGTACTACGTGTGGTAGCAGCGTGGATCTCAATAGCATGCTAATGACATACATGCGCAGGACCTCGTTCAAGCGCGGCATTCGCTTCCTCAACGGCCGCAAGCAAGTGCTCCTGCAGGACGACATCACCGCGTCGGGCGAGATCATGTGGCGCATGCACACGAACGCGACGGTCTCCACGAACGGCAATTCCGCCACGCTCACGATCGGCGATAAGAAACTGCAGATGACGATCCTGAGCCCGACGGACGGCGTGACGCTGTCGACGGGCCCGGCGCAGCGCTTCGACGACGACCCGCCGCTCCCGGCGAACCAGGTCGACCAGCCGAACCCGGGCGTGACGGTCGTGATGATCACGCTGCCCGCCGGCGAGTACAGCCTCCAGGTGCTGTTCAACCCGCAGTGGGACGGCATGTCGTCGAGCGACTTTGTGACGCCGCCGTCGGTGCCGATCGACAACTGGTCGTTGACGAGCCACAACTCGAGCTGAGCGGCTTGTTTCGCTTGACGCGATGTTGTGACCTTGTGGACTGTGCATATCTCTAGTACTCTCTTCTGTTCGTCTGGTCCGCCAGGGGCGTGGAGACGGATTTTGTTTGCCTTGTTATTATCACCGACATTGTCTGTCATGGACCTGAGTAGTAGTTTCCTCCTTGACCACTTGCGCCGATGGGACTTCGTACACTAATTAGCAGTAGTAAGCGTACCGTATCGACTTGTTTGTGGTAACAGCCGAGATGTACGCTGCCGTCCCTCCTTTGCGGTCCAATGTATATCTCCTTCCTCCTCACTCCATGGTACGTGGCGACAGTTTCGTGGGCTGCTGGGTCTAGACGGTGAGTAGGTGCACCGTCTTCACGGTGAACGCGATCACGGGGCCACGACGCGCCGCCGCAGGCTGTCGAACACTGGTGAGCCTCTCTCCGTCCTTCACTGGCTGACGGGCATACTCATGGCTTGCGCCAGCCGCAGCGTGCTGCAGGTCCAGTACGACCATGCGTCCCAACACCTTATTTCTTCCCCAACGACAGCGTCCAGCCATCCGCCGGCGACCATGACGGACACCAACACATCCCTATCCCCGCGCAAGACCCGCTCGAGCTCCCGGCTCGCCTCCGGCACCTACGACGTCGATCCTTCCTCCGTCTACCCGTCGACAACGCCCCCGATGCCCCACGGTCACCTCGGCGTCGGCTCCGTCGCGGTCATGAATGCCTCCTCCATGGAGCCCGTGCGGGGACTCGGAGGCGCGACTAAGCGCGCGAGGCACAAGATGACGGACGTGCAGCTGCAGCGGCTCGAGGAGCTCTACCAGGCGGACACGCATCCGAGCCGCGGGGCGAAGGAGGCGCTCGCGAGGGAGGTCGGGATGTGAGTGATATGTGCTCGTGCTGCGTGGGTGCTGACGCCGTGGTAGGACGCTGAAGAGCGTCCTCATCTGGTTCCAGAATAGGCGGCAGGACCGGAGGAGGAAGAGTAGCGGGACTGCGGCGTCAAAGGCCATGTTGAGGCTTGCTGAACAGAGCTCGGCGCAGAGGACAGCCCGTAAGACGTCCGTTGGCCAAGAGAAGTCCTCCCCGACACGCCCAAAGCCTGCGCCGCCCTCTAAGCAGAAGACCGTGGCCCTCGCGCGACCGGCGTCGAGGGTGATCGACGGTCCAAACTACAACGGGGAGGCTGCTCCCAACTCTGTGCAGACTGCACGTACACACACATCTGGGAGTACTGAAGACTCCATGGACGTCGACCGGCGGTCTTCGCCCTCGACGGCGCCCACGTCTGTCAGGCAAGGCGCGAAACACCCGTTCGTGCGCGTCGCTCGATCTCCCAGTAGCTCCTTGGACTCTGACTCTTCTGACGCGGCCGGATCCCCCAAGGCGCTATGGAGACTCATCGTCTCCTCCCCGCCCCCGCCCCCTCCACTTCCTCCCGCGGCGGTCACGCGAAGCGAGGCGCGTGATCGCCTGCCGTTCAGCAATGTGCAGGCATCGGGACACAGGCAGCACAAGCCAGACCTAGAATGGGCTTGTGCGAACTCCGCCGCTCGGCGAAAGCACGGGTACTACGTCTACCGCGACGAAGACGACTCTGAAGGAGAAAGCAGCGAGCTCGAGGGACGGCCTCGTCCGTTGGTCAAACGGCGTTGGAAACAGCGGGACTCTTCAGCCGCTGACCGTCCGCAGACGTTCGATGTGCCTCACGGATACGAACATCTGTTTCCGCCGGATATGGTATTGGGGGCTTCTCTGTTGCTCACGCTCAAGCACTCGACGGCACCTACTACTAGTAGACTCTGAGGTCATATGGGTCCGCACAATCGACTGTCTCCACTCGGGTGCTAGCGCTAGCCTACGACTCTGGTCTAGTTCTGGTATCTTAGTCCGTCTTGTATGTCCCTTGGTCCTCAGATGCATCAAGCACTACACCCATGAACATCTATACGACAACTGTCCACGGCACCTTCAGCAGCTACTCGGTTATCTCAGCTTGCACGTTCTACTCTCTCGCAAACTCCTCTGCACATGCTTCTATTCCTCGTAGGATGTATTCAGCGCAGACTATTCGAAAGAAACATGCTTGTAATATCGAGACAATACCACAACATGAACAGCTACCAATGCAAGTAAGCTAGATATGCGATGAAGAGAGTTCAAAACTTGCGATTGTGAGAGCGAGATGCGTACAGCCTCTACTACATAGCAATGCAGATGATTACAGACCCTCCTCCCGAGCACCCAAGCGATATACAACGCCACCACACCTCTTGTACATCCACGCCCTTCTAGCCGATTGACTTTTTCCGCTTCTTGCCTGCTTTTACGGCGGGCGAAGAATCCGACTGTGGTGTCGCAGGCGGCTTGTTGGGTGCGTGTGTCTGCCCGTTGGGCGTGATCCCATTGGGCCTGGACGCTTGCTTGGACGCATTCGCAGGCGTCGACGGCGCAGTGCGAATGCCGTTGATGTGTGGCGGGATGCCATTTGCTTTCGCGATGCCGTTCGGCTGGGGTTGTGGTTTCGATGGAGGAGCTGCAAAACATCGTCAGGATCACCAAAAGCTATACCGGAAATCATCGGACGTACCCTTGATGGCCACGTGCATGAAAAGATCCACGAAAGCATGCATCTCCTGCCTGTCCACCACACGGTCCAGAGGGGCACCACCCTTCAATGGTCGGTTTGCGACATCCGCGCTGTCGTCGACGTCCATCTCCTCTTCGTGCTCTTGGTCCTGCTCCTCTTGCTCCTCCGCCTCGGAAGGCCGCGTTGCGAGGAAGCCGTCCATGACAGCATCGAACAGGCTCTCGAGGGGAGGCAGCAGGTGCGCGGGCGCGTCGAAGATCTGCGCAACCTCCTTGCCCTTCCACGGCTGCGCGGTGGTACCCAGGGCAGCGGTGGAGGTGGAAGGCGCAGTAGCGAGATCGGCAAACGCAGAAGCGCCAAAGATGTCGTGGAAGAGCGTGCGTTTGCCGGTTGCGGTGTCGCGCGTGATACCCTGGGCAGATGAACCCTCGTCCTCGGGGACCTGGACGTCGTCACCGAGGACGACGACGCTCCACGAGTCGGTGATACCGACCAAGGTGAACCCTGAGGGATCAGTGGGGAAGAAGCCTGACGATGGCACAGGGACGACGGTGCGCATGTGGAACGGCAAGGTGCGGACGGCAACGGGGACAGAAGAGAGTGCGCCGAAGACGAGCACTTTCGTGGAAGGCGACTCGGCGGTCGTTGACGCGGCGATGCGCTCCATGACGACGACGCGATCCTCCTCCGGATGGACGACCGGACGATCGATGGCAGCTTGGCTGCGATAGTGCCAACGTACTACGTTTATTGTATCAATGAAGTGTTCCAGGACCAACGATATGAGGCAACTTACAGCATTGAGAAACCAGATCCCACAGCAAAACGTCTCGTGGTCCGCTAACCACAACGTAGCGGCCCGTAGAACCCACAAACTGCGCACTCGAAACCGTCGCGCATTCTGGAGCGGTGAGGACCTGCATGAGCGCATTCGTCTCGGGGTCGTAGATCGCGACATGTGAGCCGACAGAAACGGCAAGTAATGAGCCGTCGGGCGACCAGGACACGTCCGAGGAAATCTCCTCGCGGAAGCGAAGCGACGAGCGGGCAACCCAGAATTCTACATAAGAGGTAGATGAGCCAGGTGTGCACTTTGAAACCCGTTAAGAAGCGCACCTTCTACGCCTTCCGACTTCGTCTTCACCGAGCGTATCCTCCAGGACCTGATCTGACCATCCTCGCCCGTCGTTGCAAGGAGCAGGTCGTCAGGAGTCCGGGCACATGGCCTGAACGCAACACCGGAGACGTTCTTCAACCCATGCGGTCGGTCAATACGCGTATTCAGGACCCAGAATCCGCCCTTCCGATCCCATTGCCAGATCTTCATGTAGACCTCAGCGCGGAACGACTCGTCGGCTTCTCGGCAGTCCACAGTGGCCATCCAGTCACCGGAGTCAGAGAGCACCACGCGTTCGACACGTGAGGGCTGCAGAGGTTTGTCATCTCGTCTTGATACACGGTTGGAGGGGGAGACCTCGAGCTCAGATATGAGCTTTGAGGTGGAAGGGGAGAAGGTCTGGAGTGAGGATGGGTGTGAGGAGGGTAGGATGAGTGTGGAAGAGAGGGAGTGGACGGCGAGCGGCACAGCGGTAGATGAGGATGGTCTATCGTGAGATATCGCAGGGTCTACGCAATGTTATGAGAAGAGTCCTTCTAGTGGATGACACATAGATACTTACCTAGCTTGATGCGGGCTATTGAGCGGGAGATTTTAAGGGTCGAAGCGCGGACGAAGACGAAGGACGCATCTGCCAGGGCAAGCAAATACTCTTCCTCTCCGCCACTATTGAGCAGAGCGATGTGCACGATGGGCGACCCGACCCGCGGCACGTACTCCTTTTTGCCAGTGTGCAGCTGCCAGATAACCAGGACGGCTTCTTCGCCACCGCTCAGCAGGTAAGCGCCGTTGGGCGTGAAGGCGAGCGACGAGACCGCGTGCGCGTGCCAGTGCAGGGTAGTCGTCTGGGCTGTCTTCTCCACGCCAGGCGTCTTGATGGCGATGGACTCGTTCAGACAGTACCATAGTCGGATGCAGCCAGTAGCGTCGCCAGTCGCAAAGTATTCCTCAGAGGGATGGAACGCTAGGCAGGTCAGCCGTTCGGGAGAGACGAACTTTGTGAAGCCAGCCTTCAGATCGTCTGTCCGACATACGTAGGCCTTGTGGCCAGCAGTGGCCACTAACCAAGCACCACTAGGAGAGATAGCCAAGCCAGTCGTCAACCGAGTCTTGCCCACACCGACGATCTCTGAAGAAGTCTGCACCGGAGAAGCAGCAGTTGCAGCAGTAGGCTTCAACGACACTCGCAAAACAGCGACGTTGTCCTCCGAAGTAGCCACATTCGCTAAGGGCACGCTCGGCGATGAGCCACCAAGAAGACAGACAGACGACCACAGCCGGCGTACCTTTGCTCGTCTTCTTTTTCGTCGGCCGGGCGGCAGCGACGAACACATGGTCCCGGAACCGCTCGTGCGCCGTCAAGTGGAAGATAGGCTGCGCGATGCAGACCGTCTGGAGGAGCGAGGCGTCCAGGAAGTCCCACACGCGCACGAAGCCGTCCAGGGAGCCGGTGATCAGCTGGAACGGGTTGTGCGGGCTGAGGATCGCGGAGGTGACCATATCCGCCTGCGACGAGCTCCCCGCGGCGCTGGGCTCGCTGCTCGGCGGCGGCGTGAGCGTCGACACAACCTCGCCCGTCGCGACCGAGTGGATCTTCACGGAGGGGCCCGCCGCGGAGAAGAAGTAACTGCACAGAGGGACGTGAGCGATCGCAGCTCTTCCCGCCCGGCGGCGCACGACGACGCTACGCACCTCCCGTCCTTGGTGAAGATAGGCGGCACCCTGCTCGCCGACGAGTCCGTCAGAGACTTCCACGACCACGCCTCCTCCTCTGCCGCTGCCGCCGCCGCGGCGTCCTCGACCTCTTTTCCCTTCTGCTTCCTCCGCTTGCGGGGGTTCACCGCCGCCGGAGAATTGGGTATATCTTGGGATGCCTTCACAGGCGAGCTATGCACATCCGACGCAGCCGCCACACGCGCCTTGTCGACAGCCACAGGCATCGTACTAGTCGCGGAGATGGAGAGAGTGAGCTGAGGCCTGCACTGGCGGTGGAGAGCGCACTGAGCGTGGGCGGCTGCAAAGCCCGTCCTTTCCAAAAATTTGCCACGTGCCCCGAATAGGCAATCCAAGTCGGGGAGGTGGGAAGCGCGCACCGGCGCTTGTTCCTCGACGCGTCGGGCGTCGCGCTTGTGGCGGGAACTCGGACGTGCGCACTCGAATGAACACAACACTACCAACGCCGCGTTTGCGCGCGTCGTGGTCTTGCATTGCGGCGTATATACACAGACACGGGTACAACAGCGGACAAACGTAAGAAAGGAGCGATGTGAGGGCATGTAGTCGTCACAAGTCATCATAGGAAATCGATACAGCGTGACATAAAGTGAGCGGGGGGTATCGCATTTAACGGAGAGAGAGGGTAAGACGATCGGGGAGGGTGAAAAGTACACATAAGCAGCCATACGTATACGCATCGTATTCAAGAAGTTCGCAGCGCCCGTCGGCACGGGCCGAGCGGAGGCAGTACTTGGCACAACAGCAGGTGGTTAGGCATGGGATGGGAGCAAGCAATCATCAACGGCTCAAAGCAGGAAAGGAGGGAATAGGTTGTCTCGTTTACCAAATTTGCTGCGCGGCAGGCAGGTAGTCTGGCGGGAGCAGGAAGGCGTCCATACCGCTCGCCCCAAACGACGCCCCGCCAAGGCTCTGGTCGGAGAGCCACACGGGCAGCTGCTCGTTCGAGGTCGTCTCGAACCCGCGCCAGATGTTCTCGATGTTCGGCGCGTACTGCTGCGCGTACGAATGCGGAGGGCCCATAGGCACGTGGCCCACCGCCTCGGGGTGGCCTTGGTACGACGGCTCGAACGTCGGGGACGTGGGCGGCTGCGAGGTCGCGGACTGGCTGACCGCGTCGGACGAGTAGCCGCCGGCGTCGCTGACCGAACGATGCCTCTGGTCGCGCGCCATCGTGGGAGAACGCGAATTGGAGACGGACTGTCTCCTCTTCCGGAAGCGCTTGAGCATCAGTTGAAGCGTGAGTGCGTAACGCTTTCCGGGGACTGAGGCGAACGGTGAGGAGACGGTCGATGCCTGCATATGACTGACGCACCTTCGGAGAGGAGAGCGGACAGCTGCTCGACCAGCTGCCTGATGTCTTGAGGGTTGCATGTCTCGGGGCTGATAACCGCACGTTAGACGACGATACCAATGGCCAAAACTCTCCGAATACTCACAATAATCGGCAAAGGCGAAGCAAGAACGAGGCAGAGAACGTCGCCGTCGCATGAGTATAATGCACCGCTGTTCCAATTAACGCTCAGTCTGAACCGCACCTCAGTCGATCACGGACAGCCAACATACCATACTTCATGCCCTCCCTGTACGACGGCGAGTTGACCGTGATGTCCAGAATCTGCCTTCCGATCTGTATCGAGCGAACCGCCAGCTCGCGCTGCGCGGGCGGCATCTTCTGCACGTCCTCCGGCCCATCAATGCCCCTCAACGCGGTCGCGATGTGGAACAGCTCCGCGTGCAGGTGCTGGATCTGCAAGCTCTGCCTGTAGAACGCCGCGTCCTCGTACTTTTGCGAGAACGCGGCGTCCCAGGTCGCGTACCAGTTCCGGAACTCCATGTCCGCCTCGCGCAGGACGTTGAACGTGATGTCGTCCACCGCGCGGTCGAACAGCGGCGCGAGGTTGTTGTGCACGCGCTCGCGGATCGCCATGAGCTCGACGGTGGAGACGAGCCGCATGTCATCCTCGATCGCGAGCGGGTGTTGGAGGAGCAGGCGGCACTGCCAGATGCTCTCGTCGTCTTTCAGTATCGCGGGGCGTCCGGTGCCGTAAGACATTCTGTGCGTTCGATGTTGAGTGAGATGTCCCATCAAGACGTGACGGATAACGTACTGGTGCTCGAAGAGGTAGAGACAGAACCATGTCCTGGAAGAGACGACCAGCTGCCTGTCTTTGGCGGAGGTCGATGCTTTGCCGGCCTTCATTCGCTTCAAGAGCTCCGGCCAAGCCTTGTGCATCGCTGCGACATCCTGGCCTCAGCGTCCGCACCATTGCTTAGAGAACACGTCCAGCACTCACAGAGCTCCATGGCCATACGCACGGCATGTCCACCACTCAGCCACCCATTGTCAGACCAGCCAGAAACCAGCACTATCGATCCCGAGCGTCAGTCTTCCCGAAGAACCGCCTGCGCCGATAAGGCCAAACACCCGTGGGCATCACTCACCCATCGCTTGAACCGCCTCCTGGCGCGTGACCGGCGAGAAGAGGGTCGCGCACGAGATGGCCTGGACCTCCTCCAAACACTTCAAGAACACTTCGCTCGGGTTGCCTGCGCCAATCCCAACCGACGAGAAAGAGGGACCAAAGTCACGGTCAGCACCGCGAAGCCTACCCCCGAACTTTGACTGTGGGGCCCACTCACCTCCGCCGTCCCTGACCTTGGCCGCGACCATACAGATCACGTCGACCGCGAAAGGCGACCGCTCGTGCAGCGCGTCGTACGTGTCCACGCTCGCGTCGAACACGGGCAAGAAAGTCGAGCAGCCGTGGTAGAATCTGCGTAAAACATCCGCGCGCGGAGCATCAGAACGAATCCAGCCCGTCCGCGAGACTGCCATGCGTGCATGTACGCTCCCACGCGCGCAGCGGCACATCCTCGGCAGATGCAGAGAGACACGCACATCCTGAACAGCTCACGGGCCTCCGCTTCGGAAATGATCTTCTTCGTCACGACTGTGTCGTGCAGGGCGAGCAAAGACGGAAACAGGGGCACAGGAAGGTGCTATTCAGTCCGGTGCGCTTCGCGAGATGAGGATCAACCATGCACTTACCGTCCGGGAACGTCGTCGATCGCGGCGGCAGATGGTGCACCTTCCTGCGCTTCGCAGGGCGGGGCCTGTCGCGGCTCGGGGGAGGCCGTCCGCGCACGACTCGGCGCCTCACTCTCTGCACCGTTCTCCTGCAAAGTCGCGGGTCACGCCACAATCCATGTCAGCTGCGCACTGCAAGTCATGAGGCGTAGACAAACGCCCCGGCTAGACGAGGGGAGATGAGTACAGTACCTTGGCGGCCCGCTCGATGGCGACATCGGCCAAGCCTCGCAGGACTTCCCAGGGTGCGACGAGGCCAGACGCAGGAAGCTCCCCATTATCCTCCTCGGCGTCTGAAGAATCCGCGCTATTGGCCGCAGAAGGCGGTGGCAGGCCTCGTTTTGTTCCAGAACCCCCATCGTGCGGGCGTCCTGCTGCTGCTGTACCCTGCGGCTGGCGCCCGTTATCCGCGGCGTTGTACCGCATGGAGGACACGTTGGTAGGTTGAGACCGCGGCGGGCCCATGGACTCGATGCTCGAGAAGGGGGGAAGACTGGGGCCGTGGGCACCCGCGTGCGGCTGGCCAGCAGCACCGTTGTTGTACATCATACTCTGAGGACCTTGGGGATGCATGTCGCCAGGACCGGCCGGACGGTGGTTCTGCGGAATCGTAGGCGGGGGATACATGGGCGGGTGAGGCTCTCTATGCGACCGCTGAGCGGCCATGTTGGG
This sequence comes from Trametes sanguinea, assembly GCA_008973685.1. NCBI lineage: Eukaryota > Fungi > Basidiomycota > Agaricomycetes > Polyporales > Polyporaceae > Trametes > Trametes sanguinea. The sequence goes on along the minus strand of WAHA01000001.1, from coordinate 1,687,335 downwards.
CATGACATGACTGGATGTCAAGGTGCTAGTTGCTGCAGGGTAGCGCGTATGGGTCCGCTGTATCGAGTGATAGCTGTGGAGGATGCGCACCAGTGGACGGCGTAGAGACCGCCGGTGACCCCAGACTCTGTCCACCTGGCGAGTGGTGAGCGAAGGGCGGGTACGTTGAGGGCGAGCGCGAGGTGGGCGGGCCGCCGCCACGAAGGTGGCTGGCGATTTCCAGCAGGGTATTCTGGATGGCGGTTTGGGTCGCGCGTATGTCGGCGACATGGGCTTCGAGGCTTCGTATCCGTCTGTCGAACGGCGGTGAGCACCTATGGGGCGATAGAGAGCGATCAGGGACTCACTCTAGGCCTGCTTCACCGGTGAGACTGGCCTCCCTGGTCGGTTTCTCAAACAGGCACTCGAGGCCGGCGTGTCGACAGCGCCTACAGGGCGGGTTCTCCGCGCCCTCGCAGCGCATCTTCTGTTTGCGGCAAGCATTCTGGGATGACGAAAGAGGAGGTGAGTGAGATCGGGACCGGGAAGAGGGGGGGGCTCGGTTGAGCGGAGGACGTACGCATGCACCTAGCAATTAAGTACGGTGAGTACGGTGAATACGGTCCGAATGGCGAGTGGGGCGGGGATAAGTAGATGGAATGGAGGGCTGGGAGCACGAGCACGGGCGTGTGTGTGTACTTACGAGGCACCCTGTTCAACGTTCTTACGACTGGCTTCTGGTCGGGTTTCTGGTCCGGTTTGGCGTCGATGTCCTCTTGCTTGCCGACGGACATGTTTGGGGGCGCTGAGCTGGAGCTGCCTGATGATGGATCCATGGCTGATAAGGGAAGATGTGGGCAGGATGGCGGTGGCGGGCGATGGAGGTGAGTAGACCGCGGTGCGATGGGATGAGGAGGGCGGGAGGGGAGGGGGCAGGGGAGGACGGGACGGAGGCGGAGATGGGGGACGGGGACGGAGAGATGGGTGAGCGAGTGAGCTTGGGATAGAAGGCTGCAGTCGGGCAAACAAGGACAAGCCACCGTGCGCTACTTACGGTGAGTAGTACTGTAAGTATACTTACACTGACCACGTTCCTCGAACGCTCTCTTACCTGCGATTCATATTAAACCCCTCCCGCTGATTAGCACACGCACACACAGAACAGCTGCTATCTGCCATATCTCCCTCTCCCTCTCCCTCGCCCTCTCGCAGCCTCAGCCGCCATCCTCTCTGCGATCTGCCCCTCGTTCCAGAACCCCAGAACGCGCGGCCTCTCTCTCCAGCTGGGAACTTCCTCCCCTCCCTGCCCTATCACGTCCCCCTCCCTCTGCACCCACTCCTGCCCCCTCGCTCGATGCTTGCGATCTGCGCTGCCTCTTCAGGACGACCGGAACTCCAACTTTGCTCCCCGCCACGTCCGGAACACGTCCAGCTCTCGCTCGGCGTCTCTCCTTTTGGCCACACTTGTCCCCCACATCTGCGAGAACCTCGCCACGAGTACACTACTCGCCCTTCTCTGTCAGAAGATCTCCGCCGCCTGCCTCCTTCCTCCTCACTAGCTACCCGCAGCAGATCACCGTATAGATGCCATCGTCTGGCGGCAGCTCGGGTGCCCTCGCTAACCCACTCTCCCTCAGTGGCCATCGCCTCGGACCTCTAGATCTGGCACGTCCACCCCGCTCGTGTTTCCGTCATGGCCATGAGGCATCTCCGGCATTCAGCTGCTTCCCATCGGTCAGAACGTCTGACATTCTGACCGCGAGGGTTATCGGTAACGGTATCCAGATCTCGGCTCATCCGTACAGTACGTAGCCGACGTGCAGTAAGCATGTCACTGACGACGCATCAATGACATCTCTCCTCCGACGCCCTCCTGCTCCGAGTAATCATGCACTTGGATCAACGCTGCTATACCGCCGCTGGCTCACAAGCAGTGAACGGGTGGACTGATATCGGATGTACTGCGCGGGTACCGTGTCCCTTCCTTTCCCCGTTGATACGCCATTCCGCCGCGGCCACGCCCCCTTCATAATCTGAGCCTCGGTCGCGTTCCTGTCGTCATGTAGCGCGTTCAGAACGCCTTCCGTGAGAGATGGAGCACGACAGCTTAGCGTGCGATTGCGTCCTGTGACAAATGCCGATAAGGCATGGTCCCTAGTCCATGTTATGCTTATTGCAAGGTGGCCCCGAACGTTGTGTTTATTCGGGTTCGGACGCACGACGGGGCGGGGATGCCGCTGCGCTCCGGGGTGACGGGCGCTCCGAGGGCGCGTAACGGGCGCCCCGGCCAAGGTACGCGTGCTTTTCCTGGGCTGAGGCTGCGCTGCCATCGACGCGCGCCTGAATCCATCTCACAGCGTACACGACGACCTCCACGTAGCACCCAAGCCACACACTCTCTCCTTTCATCTCCGAGGACCACCAGAAGCAGCCCGGGGGGATCCATCCAACAAAAGAGTGCGCAAAGATGTTGATGTCTATGCTCTCGCACGTCCTCAGGTGAGCACTACCACCACGCGTCGTCGTGTGACCGGTCGCGAACGTCGGCCATGGACTCAGAGGCAGACGTGCAGGTGTGCTGACAATCGTACGTTCATAGCGCCTGGTTTGCCTTCCTCCTGCCCAGCTACGCTACATGGAAGGCCCTCGCGCACCGACCGCTCTCCGAGCCTGAGCTCGAGCGGTGGGGTCAGTACTGGGCCGTCGTCGGCGCGTTCGTAGCGGTCGAGTATGTCACAGGCTGGATCCTCGACTGGTGAGTACTCTCAGTCCCTAATTTCCTCTGGGTCGCAGGTCCTTCCTAGTACGTGCATCGACACATACATTATCACGCACCCGCATCTACACCCACCCTCCGCCGTTGCGCCCATTCACTCACACGTACACCCTCTCTGCCGCGCAGGATCCCGTTCTACTGGGAAGCGCGGACGCTCTTCCTTCTCTTCCTCGCGCTCCCGCAGACGCAGGGCTCGTCCTGGGTCTACACGACCTACCTCCAGCCCTTCCTCCTCAAGAACCAGGCGGACATCGACGCCGGCCTCGCCGCCGCGCAGACCAACGCGCTCGCGTTCGTCCAGAGCCGCGTGCAGGTCTTCTGGCAGACCTTCTGGGCGCTCGCCACCCGCGCCTCCGCCGCCCAGCCCGCCCCGGGCCAGCAGCAGCAACCGGCCGCAGGCGGGAACGCGGTCGAGATGGCGCGCTCGCTGTGGGCCTCGTACGGCTCTTCGCTCCTCGGCGCGTTCCAGCAGGCCGCCAGGCCCGCTACCGGCGCCCAGCCCGGTGCTGCCAGCGCCAGCGCCAGGACAGCCTCTGCCGCTGCTCCTGCTCGTCCCTCGCCCTCGCCCGCTGCGACGCCGTACGACATCGGCTCGTCGTCCTCCGTGCAGGTCAACCAAAACGCGTTCTCGGCCGAGATGGTGAGCGGCTTCTCGCCCGAGCCGGCGGCCCATGCCGCCGCCCCGCCGCCGTTCCCTGAGCCCGAGGTCCCTGCCGCATGAAGGGAAAGTGTTTTGGGGTCTGTGTCTGATGCAGAGATGGAAAGGTATATTTACAGGCTGGATCGCGTATTTATAGCTGCGACGCCGGGGTGGAAGAAAGAGAACGCCAGGATGGCTCTCTGGACATTGATTTGCGCGTATATCCGTGGATATCGCTTGTTGTCGGGACAATTCGTGAAGCTCTGGAGCTCTGATCCTGAACCTCTCTTAGCGTCGTGTGGCAAAGCGTGGATTGCGCGGGGTACAAATCAAGCAAGCAAAGATAGCCAGTAGGTTAGGTTGTGCAACGTGCCGTAAAGTTCTGCGCCGCGAAGACACGCCAGTCAATGTCCGAGAGCCCGAGCGTACACGGTCATATAGCTCAGGCTGCGTGGGGCTCTAGACCCGCATAGTGAGTTCTCCAAGCGTGTTCGATCACGGCCTAAGATGGATCCGGTCAGCGAGAAGTCAGCGGCGGTAGAGGTAGGGTTCCCAACGGCGTGCACGGGCGTACCTGGGGGCTGGCGAACGTGCTGTTGCACATCTCAGTGCCGTGTACGTGCTGGCAGACGTACAGGATCCTCTCAGACTCGTCGGCCCCGTTAGGACTTTGAGAGGGAGAGGCGATACCCGGCCAGGTGGTGTTTGGCATGCTCCCGTTCGCCTGTGCGTGCGGAGGTGTGCTGGCCATGTCCACATCCCCGTCCGCATCCTCGTCCTCGTGGCCGTTCCTCGTATCGGCGTGTAACCGTCGGTCCTCCATCTGCGCAAAGAGGCCCTCCATCTTCTGGACCTGCCGTCTCCAGTCATCCGTCTCCGCGTGCAGCCGCCGCGCATACTCGGCACGCAGCCTCTCCTCATTCTCCTCGCGCAAGCGTTCCTCGTTCTCCGCCCGCAGCCGCTGCTCGTTCTCCGCGCGCACGCGCTCCTCGTTCTCCGCACGCAGCTCCCGCTCGAGCGCCGCGCGCCGCCGGACGTCGTCGTCCGTCGCCTTGTCCTTCGCCATGAGCAGCTCGCACTGCGCGCGCCACTTTTCCGCCTCCTCGCGCAGTTTGTGCATTTGCGCCTCGAACGTGCCGCGGATGAGCGCGAGGCCGTCCTTCGTTTGACCCTCTGCCACCCGTGCGCGCTCTTCGAGCGTCGCGTTCTCGGCGGCGAGACGGGAGGCGTGGGTCGAAGCTTCGGAGTAGAGGTTCTTGTAGAGGTCGCGATCGCTCTCGAGGTCCTTGTAGCGTCGTTCCCAGTCTTGTGTCGACGACTCGAGGCGGGCAGAGAGCGCCACGGACTCTTCTTCGGCTTTCGAGAGTTGGGCTCTTATGTCTGCGAGTTCAGACTCGAGGGACGCCGCACGTTGGTGAGCGGCGGCGAGTTGCTCTGCGTGCTCATCCGCAGAATGCTGCTGAGCCTCGGTGAGCCTCTCGTTCTCGTCCGTTATGGCGGCGATCTCAGTCTGCAGCTCGACCAAAGCGCTCTCCAGCTGCGCGACTTGCTCGTTCCGCTCTTCCAGCGACTCCTGTAGTCCCTGGACCTCCGCCTGATGCTGCTCGCGTTGCTACACAACACACTTCCATAAGAACACTGCCGCGCGCCGGTCAGACAGGGAGACTAATCATGTACCTGGTCTTGTTCGGAGGCCACATGCGTGAACTGCAGCTGCAGCTCCACGAGCTGGCTCTCAAGCTGCGAGATCTGTTCGGACTTCTCGTCCGATCCCTCCCGCAGGGCTTGCAGCTCTGCCTCGAACTTCGCTGCTTCCTGCGATTGGGGTCAGTGTCTGGGCAGCCAGCCCGACATGATGTGCGGAAACCTACCACGGCCTTCTCGTTCTCCACAGTCGATAGTTGTGTCTGCAATTCCTGGATCTGGAGCTCAAGCTGAGTCACTTGCTGCTCCTTCTCCTCCAGCGCGGCATGGAGCTCTTCAATCTGACTGCTCAAGACCTCCTGCTATGATGCAAATTTAACCTTGCTCGGCGAAGTGTTCTAACGCTGACGAGCTCACCTGCGACTGGCTATCAACGTCCGCCCGTGCTGAAGTGCTGGTGGACGGTAAATCTGGCATAAGCGGAATCTCAGGCGATATTCCTGTCTCCGCAGGTGGCTGCTGTCTAGCAGCCGCCGGCTGTAAGACACGTTAGAGATTGTTGGCCCAAGTCAAGACAGGCTCACCTTATCCAATATGGACTTCATGGCCTGCCGTCGATCATTGTTCGCGTGAGGAGAATCCAGTTGTGGACCAAGGGACGGTTCCGGTTGCTCATCATCTTCAACAAATGGATCCACTTCTGGGGGCATATCCTCTTCCAAGGGTGTCCCGCCATCCCAGTCAACGAAAGAATCGGCCTGGTCTTGCGTGAACTGAGCGAGCTCGATGCTTTCTTGAGTTAAGATGTCGAGTCTCGCCTCCTTCCGCCTGTCCCTCTCAGGCGAGCTGAACTCTTCGATCTCGTCGATGTCCATGGACGGCAGGTGGGGGCGAAAGACGGAGGGGGTAACGACTGGTATTGGTCGAAGCTGCTTGGACCGGTTGGGCCTCATTTTGCCCTTCACGGAGGAGGGTCTTCCGGATACGCTGGGCTGTCCTGAGCGCGGGGGTGTACTGGGTACAGTGCTGTCCATGATAAGATCAGCATCTTGAGGAGAGGCCGATTGTCGCGGTTGCAAACTCGCAGGAGCTGCGGACGCTTGGGTTTCAGGAACAATGCCTTCTCTGCTGAATGTGTCGTTCGCCGACGGACGCCCTTGTAGGACCAGCTTGCGACCCACTTTCGAGGGACCAGCTTGGGGAATCTGTTGAGCAGAGGACGATGAGCTTTTGGAAGGTCGTCGCCTGTTGGCCTGCGGTGGAGAGGGTGTTGCCGGGCGAGGAGGGGAAGAGGGAAAGAGGCCTTCAGCCTCTTGAGTATTCTCTTCTTCCTCTTGGACAAGGAACAGTCTGCTTGTGGGGGAAAGGGAGAGCGCATTGGATCCTGAGCGTGATTGAGTGGATTTCAGCTTCTTCAGGAAATGAGGATTGAGTAATTCCTCTTCGTCTGTCTCCGAGGACGATGAGGATGGGACCACCACTTCAACCTCCACCTTGCGCTTCTTTCGAGGGCGAGATGGTCCTGCAGCAGGCTCTACGGCGTCCTCGATTGGACTTTCGCGAACATTCCTGCTACGTTTTGGAGGCTTTGAATCCTGGAGGGTCACGCGCGATGAACTGGCTTGAGGGGTCTCAATGTGGGATGTAGGGCGAGTGCTGGTAGTGGTGGATTGCGCAGAATCCTTGGTGAGTCGACGCGTCTGACGCGTCGTAGTCGTGGTAGATGTGCTTGTAGAACGCTTGGCCTTCTTGGATGACGCGGTGGATGCGCGAGCCTTGGCTAAACATCGCGCAGAGGTCAACGCCACAATCGCGCCGCGGTACGAGATTCGAGTTCAACATACACTTCCTTCTCTCCTCTGCCTCCTTTTTCTTCGCTTTCTTCTTCTTCTTCCACTCTCGTATGAGCTTGTCAGTGCAGTCGTACTTGTAGACCCAGGTCGGGTCCCATGGCTTCTTGGTCTTGGGGTCAATACCCGCCCATCGCACCTTGTACTTGCGTCCCTTTTCCTCCAGGATTTCGATCACATCCCACAGCTCCTCATCGTCGTTCTCCTTGGGTATAAACTGCGTCTGATAGTCAGTTGATTCCGATTCAGAGGGAGCAGAGTCAAATTCGTCGTCAGCCATAGCCATGATGCATGAGCCTGGGGAAGCGTAAGCGGCGAAGTCGCGATCAACGTGAATCCGAGCGATGCATTATGGGCGCTTGACTGCTCTAGCCACACTGTCACCCAAGACGGCGAGCGCCCGCAGTCTTGCGTCGAGCGCTTGACCAATCGTTGCCCAGAGCACTCACCTGGCTATCATTATGAATTATACATGCCAGTTGAGAGAAATCTGCAGATACAGCCCGAGGTATATGGCTTTCATGGTGGTATCGCAATAAGTTAGGACAAAGCATCAAGTACAACATCGCAGAAGTTCTACGCATTAACCCGGTGTCTCCTGAAGGCCGCCTCCACATCAGCAGCAGAGTATTCCAGCGTTACACCAGTGTCTTTGTAGCACTGGCTGAGCCTCTTGTTGAACAGCTCCGTGATCCTCAGCAACTCTTCTTCGCATGCTTTCCAGACGCCAACCATCACAGTACCAGGCGCGATGCCCGTACTTGCGCTTGCCTCTTCCGTTGTAGCTTTTTCGGAGGCCTCCGTGAAGTGCTTTTCCACACGCTTGAAGAGGGCGTCAATGTGCTTGCGCACGTCTTTGGCCGTGTACTCCTTGACGACCTTCTTGAGGGCCGAGCGGGAGTAACTACTGTTAGAAGCGATCTCCGAAGGTGCTGTGGTCTTGAGCAGCCGCTCGACGCCTTCAAAGAATTCCTGAGGCAACATGTTAGTCAAATCAACATCTCGTAACGTCGCAACGGCTACGCACAATAATCTTTGCGAAGGGTCTTCTCAAGACAATCTTGACATAGGCGTTGAGGTTCTCTTCGTAAATGGATTCTGCACGTTTGAGGAAGGCGGCGACCGAACCAATCTCAATCTGCGAAATCTCGGCCACGAAATAGTGCATATTCTCTAAGGTGGATGTTAGAATATCCAACAACGCTCAAATGCAGATGCCAACTAACCAATGATGATGACGTGATAGTTAAGCTGGCCCTTGTCTTCTCCCTCGCCGTCCATCTTCGCCATCTGCTTGAGCGCATCGAACATCGCCTGCACGATCCTGTCGTACGCCGCATCGACGCTCTGCCGAATGTCGAGGGTATCGGAGCCGATGAGCTGAGATTCCACGCGGCTGATGTAGGTAGGGAAGTATTTGATGAATGGCGCAACGCCCTTGCGCTTCTTGCTTGTCAGCTTGGTCTCCTCGATGGACTTGATGTGGTCGCCCTGAGTAACATTGCTGATTAACTTCCTCTGAATACTAATCTCAACGAATGAACGTACGACACGGCGCTCAAACAATGCCTTGAGGCGCATGTGCTGCTTTTCGAGCAAGCCCAGGAAGAATGCATTGCCCCGTTCCTCGGCATCTGACTGGAATCTCTCCAGCGAAGCGAGCATCCCAACAACTTGGCTGTAGGATGCTTAGTCGCGTGGGCATTATCACATGTCTGTGGAACACGTACACGCTATCTCGTGCCATTGCGCTGTCCAGCCATGCTTTGAGCTCCATGGGCAGGAAACCGAAGATCAGGTCCATGGCACCACGAACTAGCTTCATAGTTGCCTGGCTGAGCCCAACCCACCGCGCGGCCTGGCGACGGAAGTAGTTCTCCAAACCCATGTGGTCCGCAAAGGTCTTGGCCGCATCATCGATCTGGAGGAAGTGAGAAATCCATTCCTCCTCGGCGTAGATCGCGCCCGCTAGCTGCTCTAACACCATGCTCAGGGCCTGTGGAAAACATGTGAATAGCTGAAGATCTGGTAGAGGGGAGTCACACATACCTCAGCTGCGCGTAGCTCACCGTCATTGACATCTCGCCTCTCTCGTCGACTTTCCAGGGGAGAGCGAACGATAGTTCCCGCGCGACGCATGCCCTGCGCAGCTTTGGACGCGTTGCTTGTAGGAGTGTTCCCAGAGAAGCCTAACCATTAGATCAGCTATGATAGTTTACCACTAACATGGTGGTGCGTACCATCCGTCTCCTCCTCTGCGGGCGCTTTCTTCACTAACGCCGCATACGCGGACAGCAACGCCTTGATTTGTGCGGCATGTAGTTCACTGACAGCGGAGAAATACGCCTGCAATTCACAACATCAGCAGAGTGCTGCTGCATGTTACGTAGCTTTACTTACAGCACAGAGTTTAGCATATGCGCTTTCGTCCATCTCCTTCAGGTAGAGCAATAGGCCGCGGTACCGTTCCAAGAACGTCTCAAGGTTCCGGTGATCCTTGATCGCAGGTCTACCTCGCTGGGTCCTGACAATGCCGTTGCTATCTCCTAGTAGCAATTTGCCCTGCAAATCATATATAAGCCGATGTTTTGCAGTGACAAGATAGAAATAACTCACCTGCGCCGTAAACATTATGGAGAGGAAGTCCAACAACCGCTTGCAGAATTGGGCATTGTACTTGCGGTACTCATCCAATCGCTCCATGGTTGCCGCCATGTCTAACAACATGAGTAAGTACCTGAGTCGTCTGGTGTTGCGATCTAGCATTTCTCACCCCGATCGCGGCCAGCCAACAGCGCCTTGTATAGTTCTGTCGCCGATGCTTCGAGCTTCCTGATGCTGGCAGGTTGCTCCAAAGATTCCTGCGTCAGCGCCAACAATGCTTCGCTGTTCACTTGGACAGTTTGCTGATACATCGCTTAAGCGTTGCGTACACTCGGAGATGGCGATGGTACTTACGAGTAGTTCCTCGAGTTCGTTCAGCAATGCGCGTTGGTTCTGCGTCTGAACCTGGAGGCCGCGGCCCTGACTTTGAATGTAGGCGATGTCGTCGCTCACCGCCTAAATCAGGTCATTAGCTAGTTATTCACTCCCACCTGCAGTAGAGCTTACGTTGAGATGGATCTTGTAGGACGAGACCACACTTTCCATCGTGTCCAATTCAGTGATTGCATCGTCGAGGAACTTCAATACTGTGAGTACGCGGTCATCGGATTCGATGAACGAGTGGATGTTGGCCTAATGTGGGTACGGATTTTAGTATGGAAGCGTGTCCTCTGAACGGGAAACCCCCAAACCTTCTCAAGAGCCATCAGTTCATCCAAAAGCCGCGCCTCGATCTGTTCCGCGGTGCCACTCAGAGCTCGGCGGCCGAGGATATCGTCGCTAGCCCACTCATACCCCTCGAGCATTTCCTCCACGCTCTGGAGGGTTGCTTGCGCGCTCTCGTCTTCTACCTCTCCAGCGCCTTCGCCGTCGCCGTCGCCTTCTTCATGCAGCATTGCGTCCCCGGACAACACGCGGTTCAGAGTCGCTTGGTTGGCAGGATCGAAGAACGAGACACGGGTATTTTCGCGCCTGAGCTGCCCAGGTTCAGACGAAGCGCCGTTTGGAGTGCGTGAACGAGAGACTGTGGGAGGAGTGGATGCTACCGGTGCCGGTCTGGGAGTGACTGGGTCACCATAAGCGGACCGGGGAGACGGTTGCGTTATGGAAGAGGCCGGCGAGCCCGACCGTGTCGGTATGTCTAGGGATCCTCGGGTAGTCGTATACCCGTTGGCATGCTCAGGATACTGCCTCAGAGCATCGGACTGTGCAGATTGTGGCGAGGAAGATGGAACAACGATGGAAGGGACTTGGCTGGAGGTTGAAGCCGAAGTCCTGCTCGAGACGTCGGTATTGGAGGGAAGGCGGGCATGGCGCGGCCGTAATGCGCTGGGAGGCGGCATGGGATCTCGTGAAGGTGTGCTGGGGCGATTGCGCACAGGGGTACCTGACCGCTCCGGGACCATTGCAGATGGTCTTGACAGATCAGGGGAATCCGCACGCGGGGGGCTCCGAGGCCTTCTTGGTCGCGAAGATGATCGCGGACCTGGTGTAGCAGGCGCGTTTGAAGATACAGCACTCGCGCGACCATTCCGTTGAGGAGACTCAGCGTATCCATTGGCTATAGGCCGACGCGGAGATGCCGGAGGTAGAGGAACCCCGCCTGTTGGTGTTGGTGCCCGCTCCATGCGAGAGAAAGTGAGCGGAGGCGGCCTTGATGCTGGTGAGGAATGCTCGAATGGATGAACACCAACAATCGAAGAGGAAACGCACATGCTTCAGCCGGTTCGCGCACACCGATTAGTTCTAGCGGCGCATTTCCGCCTGTCACGATGCGGAAGAGCTGAACTAATGAGGTCAGGAAATTGCTCTGGTCCGTTTGATTCTCGGTTTGCCACCGATACGTCCGAGACATCGTGATATTGAACGCAAGTGGCTGATCGTATCCTGCATTGAGATGTATGTTGCTGAGGTTGCAATGTTGGCACTCACGTTCAAAACCTCAATTCCTCTGAGTTCATTGAGTCTCCATGTCTTGCCGACGGAGAAGGATCCATTCGCATTGAGCTTGGACTTGTGGATAAAGCCCTGCGAATCATTGGCCTCTGGAAAGGCGTTAGGAACGCCGCAAGGGCATGGTCGCGCACAGAAGGAAGAACGTACGCGAAAGGATTATATAGCGAGGCTTCTTCCCTCCTTCGTCTGCCGGTGCCTCCTCCCAGATCTTAATGTGTCCGGCATAGCTCTCTCCGTTGAGCTTGGTGAATACGGACGAGATGATCCTCTGCCGGATGGAATCGCTTTCTGCCATAGGGACCTCGGCCTCAGGCCCAGAGTCACAGACGCGATATGTAGAGGAAGATAGACAGCTCTGGTTGTGGATGAAGGAGATAGGTATGGCCGCAACAGAAGTAGCGTCGCGGCACTACAGCCCTAGCCTAGCTGTGCTCGCACTCAGGCTCAGGCTGCGCGCACCGTTACTGCTGCCCCACGCCACGTGCTGGGCTGATCGAGTTGGTTTGAGTCCGTTGTCTTCCCTCTGACGCCGAGGCCCAGCGGTTGGCAAGGCACAGCTTTGACCGATGCCACTGCTGCATTGGGAGCTATGATATCAAGTACTTCCTGCTTCACTCCTGCAAGTACTGCCAGCGAGCGACTTCTGTTGACTATCCAGCCATCATGCTCCGATATACACGCCCGTTTCGTATCCCAAAAATCTCATATAATGCTAAATCTTGATATTGCGTCCGAGTCGGTCCTACTTCTCGTTTGAATCCATACATTGCAAAAACCAGAGCATAATCAAGGCAGTGCGCGGCATTTCCAACGGTTACAAACCAGGATTACATACTTGTACAAGATGTGCCGCAAGCGGACTCCTGCCATGGCAGTCACCTGAACTTGTCGAGACTCAAGACAAGATTGCCTATGGTCAACCGTCAATGGTATGACATTAGTACTCAATGTCAAATTGTGGCCTCTGTTCAAGAACGCGGTGAGCTTAGTATGAGCAACCATCGTGAGAGTCAGAGGTATGTACTTTCTGCTGCTTCGCTGTCAACCTGACTACCGAGCCAGTTGGAACTGGTGCTCTCCTCGCCAGATGGAGCGAGTCCGATATTGATCACCGTGACCACGTCCTGACAGCGGAAGAAGGTCAATTTTGACCGTTTACGGAGCCCGGAGCCCAATATTGGCGACACTGACCCGTCCTGCCCTGTTCTCGGTGTCCTCCCGACCATTCTGCACAGCACGAGGTTTTGCAAACTCCGAGGATGAGTCCATCTCGTGTGACACCGATAATTCGTGAAGTCCCGAGCGCCCGTTGAGCGTTGCCAAGAGGCAGTTAAGTATCACTTTCTTTCTGCTGTCAAGAGAAACCGATGTTTGAGAAGAATATGACTTACATTTAGGGTAGACGCAATAACATGCCATGAAGATGAAATTGTCGGGCATGGCGGTATACTGGCGCGTGGTATGAGCACGAAGCGAGCTGCGGTATGAGACTTATTGCGAGAAAATTGCTCACTGTGACCAGGCACATCACAGCACATAGGCTACGAAAAGCGGGTGATGAAGGCACCTAGTCAGAAGTGCGCATACTGCACACAATGCAATCGCACCTGCTGAGTACACCGGTGTTGACAGAGTATATGACTAGCTTTCGTAGGATGTTATCCGATCTGCGTCACGTTCCGTCAGCGTTAGCATTGACGGATGCACTGCTGACAGACTTCTTAAATCCCGTCCTTTTCCTGATGAGCAGAACACAAAGGGCCACCATTATCAGGAGATCGGTAGAGATACTCCACGAAAAAGAGATGATAAAAAGCCACTGTGTGTGGAAATCTTTCAGAGACTGTGGCGGGATTTGGGGCAGCCCGTGCTTACAGCAAGCTTGTACAAGTCGATCCAGCTGGATAGGTGAGAGCTTCGAGGACATATTAGAATAACGTGGCGAGGACATGGGTCGTGCGGTCCTCACCCTAGGATTGCGTATGCTGATCACTACACGTAAAGGGAGTATCCTGCAGCATCGAAGAGCACGCATAGGACAAAACTCACCTATCGTAAAACCTACAAGCCGATTACGCTGAACGTGAGTGAGAGAAGAACCTGAAATACCTTCAAACCTCACCACATGTGACGAGGATACCCAAAGCCTGTCGACATTCAAATATTCAAAAACGAGGGAGCGCCGGAAGATCGGACCTGTACTCACGATCGCAAACGCCAGATACCTATTGCGTCCACTGACTGCCTTCCACGTCAAGCGTCTGAGTCTCTCACAGAGAGAATCCCACGTACAGTACCATATCCGATAACAAAGTATCCTGTATGACGCGCGTGTGAGCACGAAGGTAATAGTACTCATCGATTAGAACAGGTTACCCTCTGACAAGGAAATTATTGACAGCCTGACGCATTCAAGACATTTTAGACATGCGGCCCGGAATGTTTGTTAGCTCACTCGCCGCCAATACTATCGTAGCCGGCTGGAGAGAGCTCGGTCAAAAGTCGTACGGCTCCTCTGTGCAATTGCCCGCAGTGCTTACGAGTAGAGTCCTGTCACGGTTATGAGCATATTCGGTCTGGGTCGGATTCAGGAGTAGAAGGCCAGCTGAACGCACCAGATAGGTCTGAAGACGGCTAGCACATTCGTGACATCTGTCACTAGGTATGTGTATATAGAGCGGGTAACCAACGCTGCGTGGAAGGTGTCGACGATCCTGCCGATACAGGGATTAGGCGGAACTCTTCAGCATCGCGTATATGCCCACCACAGAAAGAAGACCTGTGATGGGAGCGCATACAGTGAGCTATCGCCGTGTATATGTGCGATGAGAACCCACCATGCTCTTCAAATACGCGCTATCAGCCGAGCATCGGCCAAAGTAGGTGTATGTCTGAAGCGTAGTCACGCCGTACATGCTTCGCAAAGGCATCATTAGGTTTAGGGTCATCGTAACAGTAATGGTGCATTTATATCCACCATGCTCCGATCACAGCTCCTGGAAAACGACATTGTGCAGCGAGATATAGCATATCAAAGTAAAGTAGCCTACCAAGGTACACGGCCCCGAAGGTGGTGTCGACAGAGAATTTGGCTAGATCCATCTGTAGGAGGGTGGGGGCGATACCACGAGGTTCGTTGAGCAACGTCTGTGAAGGATTGAGGGGATAGATGCGAGAATAGAGGTGCGGAGGAGTAATCCATTAAATACCGTCGTGAATGCCTCACTGAGCGGTTGTCAGCTGGTCTCAAGCGTATAGCCTGCCGAAGGAGGTGTCACGTTCCTGCATCCAACTCTGATATCAGATCTAATAGCATGTCTGAGTATCATACGCTTTCTCAATCGCTGAGCGAGTGAAGGCGGGAGCGAGTGAGAGCGTCCCGTCAATAGCACATGAGCGAAATTCGTATGACTCGCACAGCCCGGCCGTCGTGACAGGCTGTAACAGATCGCTGTGAGCCCGAGAGAGTGGAAGAGTTGGCGATGCCTCTTCACTCACGATGAATCATTCTCGCCGCGAGCTCATTCATTCCTCCTGATAAAATATCAGCGAACAGCTTCTGCGAAGGCAAGAAGACGCACTCGATGTCAAAGAGTGGAGATTGGGTCATACTGGACAGATGCTACAGCCCGATAGTGGCACGGTGTCTACAGAGATGCCGGCCGGCAGTAGTCAGCTATGAGTACCATTCACACCCCCTGTGCTTCGAGAGTCCGATATGTGACCGTTCATCGTGCGAAGGGTAAAGGCAGGAATTGGTCTGGTTCTGCACAATGAGTTTGCTCCCCCACTATGCGATACGGCAGGAGCTCCATCAGCTGTTGCGCAAACCATCTTCATTCTCGCGTTTCCAATGGTTCGTAGTAGTCTGAGTTCTTCCTTCCCAGCCGCAGAATCCAACCGATGACACCGCCATTGCCGTCACCCACCCGCCGGACCTCCCCGTTCTGCATGACCTCGTACCGCTTGCCCCTCCACTCGACCTCGTTCCCAACAATGGCCAAGAACCAAATCGGCAACGCCAGTAATTCCCTCGCCGCCCACGCGCCAAGAAACTGCCAGCGCATGGATGCGGGTACGGGATGACCCGCGAGAGACGCGAAGACGTCCATGTCGACCAAGAGCCACGCAAGAAAGTGAATGGGAAGGAAGAGCCAGGGCGGGATACCGAGGAGATAGCGAAGACCCAATGAGGCGAGGGAGCCGACGAGCACCGATTCGGTGAAGGGCTCGCTGAGGGTGGCAGCCAATACCATCCGCTTCCGTACGCGTACCCAGCGGATGCGCCGTGCGATGTAGTCCCTGAGCGACATATTTCCGACTGCATTCTTCGCGACGTCGCACGAGAGGTCATGCCTGAGGCCGAGCTCGTGCCACAGTGCGCTGGCGATCATGTTATCTTCGGCGAGGAAGCGGCCGAAGGCGGCCAGTCCACGCTCGCCCGGCTGGAAACCGCCCGCGTCGGCGTTCGGGATAGGCTTGAGCGACCCATTGACGCGCTCAAGGTCGGACTTTCGGTAGAGACATGATTTCCCTACCACGCACGACTCGATTGCAACCGTGTTGATCGCGATGTACATCTTCGCGTGGTTGGTATTGAGGAATGCCTCTTCGATACGGGAACCGAGTGTATGCTTCGTCACCCATGCGTACGGCACATGGTGTACGACACCTATACGGCGACTCGGGGGATGGGGCCCGTTTGGCGGAGGGTTTAAGATGTCGACAGATCGCGCGAGGGTACCGGGATCGACCATGACGTTCGAGTCGAGCACCCATAGAATGTCGTGGGCAGCCTGGCTATAAGCGGTCATGAGATTGTTGACCTTCGGATTCACACCGACAGTTACGCCGTTGCCTGACAAGGGATTAGAGGAGCATGAGCGAGCGTATCACTGAGAGCGACATACGTATAGCAATATGTGCCTTGACGTGTGGATATTTGGCCATCAGATCTCGGACGACGGTCAACGACTGATCTTCTTCGTCGTCGACGCAGAAGAAGATCTCATAGTTTGCGTATTCTTGAGTAAAAGTTGATTCTAGATTCTCGTAGAGATTTGTGTCCAGTCCTTTGAGGGGTCGTAAGATAGATACACCAGGAACCTGAAGAAGCGGGAGCCGAAGCTAGAGGCGAGCGCGGGCGCAAAGTATATCGCTTCCGGCTATTTAGAGAGATAAGTAACGTGGTGCACCGTATGGTTCAACATACGTACGCGGCGATACAACCAACCTAAACCAATACTCCAGAGTATAGCGTACCATACAATGCTGACGGACGCAAGGGTGAGTTTGAGCACGCCCGCATATTCAGAGAACGTCATCTTGAGACGGTATGGCAGATGCGGGGAGAAGTTCGAATGTCCAAAATATGCTCCCCCAGCCCGAGAGGGACCTGGGCGGTCCAGCTGGCGTGCAGCCGTCGAGTGTCTGAGAAAGAGAGTCGAGATTGCCCGAGACACGGTCACCCAGCTGGACTGAGCTCACGCTGCGACCGAAAGTGTCGCCCGAGACGGCCGGGGAGTGGGCCGACGGCATCCGTGATACTTTGTGACTGCACTGTGACGCCCTGTGACGTTTCGCGTCTGCTCACGCGTCGCGCGCCACGGACACGCGTTGTGGATCGCGACTCAACCGTAGACTTGGCCTTTGCGACATCTACAAGCTCTTGTTTGACTGTACTACTGACTTGCTCACCACAACACTGGGTCTTGATATCTTGGGTCTCTCTTGCTTACAGGCGGTCATGGCCTCATGGAAGAATGAGTTTAACCAAGGGACGGCCCACTTACGCGCGGGGAAGTACCAAGAGGCCATAGATTGTTTTTCCGAGGTCAGTAAATTGAAAGGGGTGTGAGAGCATGTGGCTCACAAGATGCAGGCACTTACGTCTAGGAGGAGATGCTGCTACCATTTGTGAATACCGAGCAGCAGCCTTCCAAAAAATGGGAAAGCTCAAGGACGCTTTGCGTGACGCAAAAACAAGTGATTGACCTCCGTCCCGAACGTTGGCAGGTTCGTCCTGTGCAGCTCATGTCGTGCACTCACAGTCTGATGCGACAATAGGGATATGCGCGCTCAGCTCGTCTCTTTTTGCAAGGCCGCAAGTATGATGCGGCCTCCCGCATGCTGGAGCTTGCGCTCGAGCGGGTTCCAGCGGATCAGGATCGTGGACGTGCAGGGCTCACCAACCTCAAAGGAAGATATTGACTCAGCTCGAGAGGCCTCTCGCAAGCTTGCGGTACAGCGTGCTTATCACTTTGGTAACCTGCCGGTCGAGATCGCCACCACCATATTTTCCATGGCGTTGGAGGAAGAGCATACCTTTGTTCTCACTTTGGCTCAAGTCTGCAAAAGTTGGCGTCTGACTGTTCTTGCCACGCCTGCTTTCTGGGCAACTCTTGTGCTCGGGAACCATCGACCGAAGCAGAAAGTGAAGTTGTGGCGGCAGCGGGCACGAGATCGTTTCGCCGAGCTCGCGATACTGGATTCCTTCAGCGATCACACGTTGGCTCTCCAGGAACTTCAGGACCTTCCCTTAGACACGCTCCGTGCATTCCGGTGTGAAGGCCACAAGCTAGTGCCCCTACTCGAAAGCATACCCAACTTATCCACCAGTGTCCTCGCCTCTCTCGAAACCCTCGTCTTGCAATTGCCAATCCCGACCGCATACCCCATCTGCGTCACGCATACTTCAGAGCTCAGGTGGCGAATATTACGTTTTGCCAGATTCGTCCCGGAGAACCTGCTGCAGATCGCGAAGCTGTCGACACAACTCACCAGCATCTCATTGGACGATTGCCCTATACTGAACCTATGGTCGGAATTCCTGCTCCTACTACACCACAATCCCTCCCTCAGGAGTCTAGAAATGTCGCGTCTCATTACCCCAACCCAGCCGCAGCCTCTCGAGGGCGACACGGGCCTGCCCGAAATCATCACCTTACCCGACCTAGAAGTGGTCACGATCACGAGTTGCAAAACGCTTGCTAACTCACTACTGACTCGACTGGCCACCCCGTCACTACAAACTCTACACATTGCATCGCACCCAGGGCGTATTGACGCCTGCATGGCTTGGCTCGGTCAGGGCCCTGCGACGACTTTGACAAGCCTATCCCTCCAACGCTCTCCCGTTCAAGCTAGTCAATTGACAACAGTCCTCAAGGCTGCAACAGCTCTCGAGTCTCTCCAGATTACCTATCTTAGCGGTGTAGCTCTTCCTGTCCTCGAGCTCCTCGCAACTCCCCTTGGAGCGACCAAGCCTTACCGCCAAGGTGACGATGCATGCTCTGTACGGCGTGTTCACTGCCCTGCACTTCGACATCTCGACCTCTCACACTGCCCGGACGTTGCGGCTTCGCTTCTCATCGCTATGGTCAAACTTCGCCTACCAGAGACACAGGCTGCTGCCGCGGATACGGCCGAAGCTAGCGAGGCAGGCAGACGGTACTCCTGCACCTGTGCGGCCTCTGGAGTCCCTAGTCATCGACGATTGTCCCAACGTCGACGCTGCTGTGCTACCATGGCTCAGAGCCGCCGTGCCGTCGGTCAGCTGCATATACCTCGCGAAGGAGAAAGCAAAATGGAAACGATGACGGGTGGGAGGGACGGCGATCGAACGGCTATTGCATTTCGCTACTGTAACTCAGTCAACCCGAACACTTCAACCGTATTCTTCCACGCTTTCTCCGTGACCTTTTCGAACGGGACGCCCTCGTTGAGCTTGTGAATGACCCATGCGACGCCGCCAATGGCAGTAGGCTCGTTGCGTCCCTTGACAGGCCGGCCGTACACGAACGACTCTGGCTTGGTGGCAGGAGGGAAGTACAGGGCGTTCAGCGCGGGCGGCATAGATGTCAAGTGTGCCTTTGACGCATGCGTCGAGGTGAGAGAGCACCACGGTGCGTCTAGTAATGCCCCAAATGAGTACAGGAGGAGATGTAGCGACGGAGTATTGACGTACCGGTCTCCAGCATGATCTTGTCTGGCCGGATGGACTTCGCAGCGGCGAGGTTGTCCGCTGTCTTCAACGAGCACCCATTGACACTATGGAGGCCGCGCTCGTCAGTTTGTTCTCGGCTGCGCGCCTTCGAGTCATCTCACCTAACGTGGAAGCCCATGTCCATCTGATTCGTGATATGAGCGCGATGCAAGGTGCTAGGTCAGAGCTATTGGACCTACCAACTCGGCCGCTTCCTCCGCCGTGCCCGTGAAGCTGTGGACGACGCCTCCATTCCCGCCTACCGCTTTCCCACCGTCCTTTGTCGAATCCTTCGTCGCGGAGGATCTGCACAAAGTCTTGGTGGGCAGCACGGGAGTGCAGGAATAGAGGAAGATGGTACTTCTTAGCCAATGCGAGCTGAGAGCCTATAAATCACTTGTGCGTGAAGATGCATATGCGAGAAAGGTTCACGAAGGCGTACGGAAATGCCGGCGTTGAACATCCTTTGGCGCGAAATGCGTGCGGTCATAGTCTGCATGAAGGCATCATCTCAATCTTCGAACCACGGAGTCCTTCGAGATGCTTGCCCCACCTAGTCCGCACTCGCCCACAGCAACGACCCTTCCCTTCCCAGTCAAATTGGCAGCGATCAGTTGGTCGAGGGCCTCCAGGTATTTCTCTGGGCCCCCGCGAAACTGGTCGAACTGCGATGAGCGCGTCGGATGGCAGCCGGCGGTGGCGTAGAACCCGAGCTGCTTTGCAAGCTCGATTGCCTCCTTGGACTCGTGCAAGCTACCTCCCGTGATGATCATCGACTTCACGCCGGCGGCACGAGCTCGCTCGAGCATGGCCTCCATATCATCTGAGAAGGTCGTCTTGTCTCAATGGGTGATCAGAGCACTTCGTGATGGCTGCATACCGTCGTGTTTCTTCTTGCTATGATAGTAACCTCTGAAGACCGGGTCGGTGAGATTGACTGCGTCGAAGTTTTAGCATCTGGTACATCGTGTCGCTCTGCAAGCGCGGCGCAGACTGTGAGGCTGTCTATCGTACCTCCAATATCTGAAGCGAAGTAACCCCAATCAACTTCACCTCTAATATACTCATCTGATCTTTGGCATACCTATGAATCTATACTTCTCGGGCTGCACTTCCGACGCCGCGGGCTTGGCAGCTATGACAGTCACAGGCATCCTGAACGTTCGCTGAGCTCGAGATCGTCCTTGTGCGTGGAATCCGCCAGAACGCAAGACGGGATGTCCGCGCCCAAAAGCTAGATATTTGAAATGCTTTGGAGCTTATTATGTTGGCCTGCTAATCGATGGTGGATGCACTAGAGCGGATGTGAACGTCGACGGATGCGTCCAACCTTGTACGCGTTGCATAGCGCGCGTATACACAGCATTTACATATGAGCTAGACACCGCCAGTGTCTGGTATATATACTGCACGCCTCAACCTCACCGCCATCAGCAGCCCACAAAAGCCATCACTCATGGCATTACACATCTATGATCCTGGCATCATCCCCTCTAAACAATGAAGATGCTCGGCAATTGCGTCTCGGGCTCTGAGGCCACTGGCATAGAGAGTATGACATAAAGACTCGACCTCCGACAGTCATGCCTCGCTCGTCGCTACCTGCGATCGGCACCGTCAGCATCTTCGTCAGCAGTCTGTGGTGTACAGGCCAATGTATCCTCTTGAATGCTGGTGCTTCCTTCGGAGGCGCGCCACTCGAGGCGGTCATTGTCGGGTATCTCCTCGAACATCGCTAGCGTGGAGTTAGAAGTCAGCCTACGACGCTATATCCTGGTGGTGGCAGAGCACATATCTTAAGTTGATCCTCGTTGGACACCATACCCATGCGACCCCCACGAAAACCGCGAAGCGCAGTAGAGCGGGCCAGGCATCCAGCAACCACTGGAACCTCCACATCTTAGCATCGTGATCTAGGCGATTCAGTCATAGTCGACTAGCTGATCCCTGAAGCTGTCAGATATATAATTGTAATATGTACCTGCGGCAGCACGCCTTGGGACCATCGAATATATGACGCCCGAGATGAGAGCTGGTCAGGACCACGGCCAGCAGTAGGATTCGGCGAAGCCAGAGGTACAGCGACAGCTTGTAGCTTTGCCTCCTCTCTGCGAGCTGGGTGATGGTGGCTACAAGGAAGCTCAGCTGCTATCTCTTTGTTACGGTGCGCCCTCTCACCTGTCAACGCATGGGCAACCCATATGAATAACGCAAAGGTTAGTGACCGCCAGGAGAATCGCGAGATAAATATCCCTGGGTAATATGAAGAGGTAGTCAGGATCGTGGGGCGTCGGCTCGACGGCGCCGACTGTGGCATAGAGGACTGGTTGTTTGGTGAGCACTACTGAACACATCATTAGAACTGGCTAATACCTCCAAATGCACCCTGTGCGAAGGCGAGCAGGGTAGCCTTGATATTCGTGATTGTCCCTAAGGGGTTGATAAGGATATCGGGCCCGAGAGACAACACCAGGAGTACGAATAGTGCGAATGCATCGCTTGTCGAATCGAGGATGACAACTGTCATTAATCGATGTCAGGGCGTTGATACTATCTCATGGCGGCAGGGGCTGGACCAACCGATGAGATGGAGCGCCGCAGATGTGCCGACATCGCCATATGTATCTCGACAATAGTAGTAAACTGTTCAATATAAGCACAGTCAGGCGAGATAGCCTCGAGTGATGAACCAGTCGAATCTATACGCACACCAGTTTGCAAAGATGTCAAGCAAGCGAATGCCTAAAAGGCCCGAAAGGTAGTACTACAAACGTCAGCCATCTACGAATGCACGGACCGTCGGATGGCACTCACTTGGACAGTCAGAAGGATCTCGGCGTTCTGCCAACATACCCAGCTCCAGGGAACCGCGAAGGCCAGGTAACAGCAGAACAGAGCGAAGTAGAACTATTAATGCCTTCAGTGCGTGAGACGGGCTGGAAGCCCGATAGCCTCACGTAGAGTTTGGGATGTTCCTTCGCAGGTAGCTTGCCACTGAAACTGTTGTGGAAGAGTATGGTGCCCATATATCTCGTACTCTCGGGGATACCGTCCGCGGAGGTGACCTCAGGTACCCAGGCTATGACAGGAACGATCGCTAACATGCAGCACATTAGACCGGCCATTCGGCGACTGGGGGGGAGGACATGCGAACCAACGCAATAGTATCCGAGTTCCCTGACAGCATAGCGGATAGGTCCGTCATACCACACAATATCTGCAGGGCTAGGCCGGAACTCTTGCCAAGTAGTAACAGTGGAATTCGCTTCAAGTTGCCATTGACTCGGAGGCAAATCACCAATTAATAGCGCGCTTTGCGGCTCTGACCTCGCACCAAAGTCTTCCGGCGGTTGCTTCGCCAGGCCGTGAGTGCGGCTATGGGCTACCTCTCTAAAACGAATTCCCGCAGACCAGAAGCTCGTGTTCTCGATTGCCTTGCCATGAGGGAGGTCTAGGACGAACCGCCCGTACTGCGACTTCTCGCACAGGCCATCTCTAATCGCGAGGGAGTTGCAGATGTACGTTTTCTGTGACAAGTGCGTCTAGTTGGCGCACCACCGCACGCGCGGCCCACCGCAACGGGCTTACTGGTTCGAGACCTGGAGGCTCAGGATGTCTTGCCTAAATACGGGTCGTCCCGCGATTCATACATGACCATGGCGATTTGGCCACGCGAGACTTCCCGAGTCAAAACTCACTGTAGAGCGTCAGCAACTGGATGATACCATGAGTATACGACCATGGATGACTATACAGACCTTCAATGTAATCGTTCCTCCCACCCCACATGCCAGAGCACACCAAGCGATCACTATCTCTGTGAGACACAGGAACCTCCCCAGACGCGACGATACACATGCGTGTCAGAAGAAGAGAATATAGCGTCTGAAGCCATAGCGATCTGTGGACCATGGTGGTCGTTCGAACGAGGTGGACTTTCAGCGTTCGCGCGGACTCGGAGGACTTCGCGATCGCGCTTGGGCGTCACATGAGCGGACCCGTTCCCCGTTCCTCCCGCCACCACCATCGCCACGGGGTCACACACCAGCCGTTCAGTAGCTACTAGTACGCGCCGTCCACATCCCCGACGCACTGGACCCCGAGCTCCGGAGACGCTGCAGAGGTTATCCGACGAACGAGTTCTAAGCCCGCTGACCGCCCCAAAGTCCAGGACCGGCACATTTCGTCCATTTTGATCCCGGTGCCGGAGCTCATAAGAGGCTTTCCCCCGCACTGACACCCTCTACTTAACCCCTCTTGTCCGACCTCTGCCCTGCATCCCCTTTTGCTCCTCTGTTGATCTGTCGATATGTCTGTGGACCGCGTGAAGCAGGTTGTGTCCCACCTCGTGCCGGGGTCGACCAAGGGTCGCGCCGCGTTGCTGCGCAACTCGCCCGACGATGTCGTCATTACCATGGCCATTCGCTCTCCTATGTGCAAAGCGAAGAAGGGCGCGTTCAAGGATACCAAGTATGTTTCTCGACTCCCGAGGTTCGCTCTCAATGGCTAATCAAGCCCTCGAAGGAGCGATGAGCTGCTGTATGAAATATTCAAGGTACGCGATGCATTACATCGGTTTCCCTCAGCACGAGGTCTCACTCCGCATTACAGCAATCGGTCGCGCGGTCGACCATTGACCCCGCCCTCATTCAAGACATCAGCGTGGGCACTGTACTCACGGCCGGCGCGCCTTACCAAGCGCGCTATGCCGCACTCGCCGCTGGCATCCCGGAGACCGTACCCCTCCAGACAATCAACAGATGGTGCTCGTCCGGCCTCATGGCCGTCACCGACATTTCGAACAAGATTCGGGCTGGCCAGATTGAGATCGGTTTGGCGGTCGGCTTCGAGAGCATGACCGACAGGTTCGCGAGCTCGCTGCTTATTGCATACCATAGCTCTGGAACTGACTGCGGTTCTCACATAGCCCCGACCGTGGTGGACCTCCCCAGAGCGACGTGATCAAGGCCAGCCAGGCGGCACGCGATGCGTCCATGCCTATGGGCTGGACGTCCGAGAACGTGGCAGCCGGACTTTGACATCTCCCGCAATGAGATGGACGAACTGGCAGCACTGTCCTACCAGCGTGCGGAGAAGGCCCAGAAGGAGGGCATTTTTGATGCAGAGATCGTCCCCTTCACGGCGTACGTCAACGACCCCGCGTCAGGACAGCGGACGACGAAGATTGTGACGAAAGACGACGGTATCCGGTATGGGACGACGAAGGAGAACCTCATGAAGATCAGGCCCGCGTTCCCTCAGTGGGGTCGAGGACAGACCACTGGTGGAAATGCTAGCCAGATCACAGACGGAGCTGCTGCAGTGCTCCTGATGACCAGGCGGAAAGCCGAGCAGCTTGGGCTGAAGATCCTCGCTAAGCACGTCACGACGTCTGTCTGCGGTCTGGCGCCTCGCATCATGGGCATCGGTCCTTCGATCGCCATCCCCATGGTCCTGGAGGCGACAGGGCTCAGCAAGGATGACGTCGATCTCTTCGAGGTCAGTCACCGACGGCAGCGAGATCTTCAGAAACTCAAAGCGCTGATAATTCGCTCCAGATCAACGAAGCGTTCGCGTCTATGTACGTCTACTGTGTGAAGAAGCTCGGGCTGGACATCAACAAGGTGAACGTACACGGCGGTGCTATTGCTCTCGGACATCCGCTAGATAAGTCATTCATCTTCTTGATTTTGTGTGCGGTGTGGCTAATCATGGTTTGGGATCATCTACGCTGTACCGGTGCCCGTCAGATTGCGACCGGCCTAAATGCGCTCGCTAGGCGAAACGGCAAGGTGAGCCCGCCTGGTGCTGCCGACGGCCGTCTGCGCGTTGAGCTCAAATTTGCCTCTTTAGATCCTCGTTACATCGATGTGTATCGGAACAGGGATGGGCGCTGCTGCAGTGTTTGTCGCCGAGTGATGACCTTGCTGTTATATCTCTGTACCGCCTTGCATGGTCCAGGTGCAAGGCCGACATTGGATTGTTGCTCGTGTAGGGTAGGATTGTACATTTACTGCTGGAAGCATGCTTGTCTCAGGTGCACCTGCATGTCTGAAGCGACGTGAGGGATGGATGAAGCTGAGTGTATTTATGGGCCCGAGCCATGCATTGGCGTTGAAAATAGCAGCGGCAGGCCAAGAATAGCGGGGATGTCGGGTGCCGGGGTGTGCCGAGGGAAGGGATAGAAAGGAGAGAGCGTGTGTGAATCCCATCAACGCCCTCTTTCAGTCTCTCCTCTTCCTCTCATCTCATCTCCGTAACGACCTCCCACCACGCCCGCCAGCTTTCTCGTCTGGCTGGTCCGTCCTTTCGCCTACTTACTAGTCGCCCTCTAGCAGCTCGCTGCGTCCTCTCCTTACTTTCTCTCTCTGAGCCCGCGCACTCGGGGCCTGCGCTTCCGCCGCCATGGCCTCGAACAACAACTACGCCTACAACGCGACCTACAACCACAGCAACGCTTCCAACATCCACACCCCCTATGGCTCCGGCGACCCCTACTACAACGAGGCGACCGGCTTTATCACCCCGAACCCCGTCAAGAAGGGCACCAGCAAATGGGTCAAGATCGGTATCCCCGTCGCCCTCGTCGTCGTCGCTGCCGCCGTAGTCGGCATCGTCCTCGGCGTGCGCGCACACAACAAGTCTTCCTCCTCGGCTTCAGCTTCGGGGTCCGTCTGCGCAGGGAGCTGCTGGCGGCGCCGCGAATGCCCAGAACGACATCGGGATATACCCCACTGCTACTGATAGTCTATACCTCCTCCCGATTTACCCCTCCACAGTGCGTGCATTCACTGCTCTCAAATTGTGCGTGGCAATTGACAGTCATCTTAGCAGACGAACACCGCTCTGTTCACCTCTCCCACCTTCAACCCCTCCGCCAAGAGCTCGCTCGCTTGGCCTGCCGACCCCTTCCAACCGGCAAACCCTGCACCCACCAGCGTGCGCCCGGACCGTCCCCGCCTTATCGCTCCTTCGTACAAGTGGCAGGCTCTCCCTGATATGATCAAGAACGATCCCTACTTGAAGCAGTGGAACGACACCATCTTTGGCAACGCGACTGCCTACTACGACCTCCCTGTGGTCAAGTACTTCATGGATGGTGACAGCGGTATCCTCGATAACGCCCGTGAAATCAAGATGCGTGTCAAGGCGTTTGCCTATGTCTATCGCATGACCAACGACACCAAGTGGGTGGACCGGGCATACAAGGAGCTCCAGGTATGCGCAGCACCTCCTAACTCCGTACAGCAGCATTGAGCAATGGATCTGCAGAACGCAGTCAGCGACAGCTTCGGGCCTTCGGGCGACCTCAAGTGGAATCCCACGCACTTCTTGGATACCGCCGAGTTCACCGCCGCCTTCGGTTACGCCTACGACTGGCTGTACGACGTCTGGACGGACGACCAGAAGACTCAGATCCGCAACAACATGATCTTCTATGGTCTCAACCGTGGCCTGATCGCCTACAACAACAGCGACAACCTCTACACTGGCTGGTGGACGAACAACACGCAGGGTAACTGGAACTGCGTCTGCAACGGTGGTCTTACTGTCGGTGCTTTGGCCATCCTCGGCGACGACACATCGGGTGCCGCGGAGCAGCTTCTTGGCATGACCATTGACAACGCAAAGAACAACTGCGCACAGGCCGTCACCACTGACGGCAGCTGGACCGAGACCGCCAACTACTGGTACTTTGGTACTACCGGCCACGCCGAGATGGCATCGTCGCTCATGACTGCTACCGGCTCGGACTATGACCTTCTCACCGTGAACCCCGACTTTTGGAAGACGGGTCTGTTCCACATGTACATCACCGGCCCTGGCTCGCTCTTCTCGTGGGGTGATCACGGTCCGAACAAGTTTTCGACGACAGCGAACGCCATGTTCCTGTACGGCGACTACTTCAAGCACCCCGAGTACGTGCTCTTCCAGCGCGACCAACACGACGCGCCCGAGCCGTGGTCTATGTTCTGGTACAACCCGACTGTTCAGGGCGCGTTCTGGGACGGCATGCCGCTCGATCACTTCTTCACGGATCAGCTCGACCAGTGGGCGTCGATGCGCAGCAGCTGGACGGACGAAAACGCGTTGTACGTTGCAATGAAGTTCGGAAAGAACCAGGGCCACCAGACGCACAACGACCTCGACGTCGGAGACTTCGTTCTTGACGCACTGGGTACGCGCTGGGCGGGCGAGCTCGGTTCTGGTGACTACCGCTCCGAAAACTACTTCAGCAACGACACGCAGGGGTCTGAGCGCTGGTTGTACTACCGAAAGCGTTCGGAGGGTCAGAACACGGTCCTGTTCAACGCGCAGAACCAGCTTGTCACCGCACTCCCCCAGATCCTTCCAGAACCTGACGACTGGCGAGTCGCAGGGTTCGAGCACGGTCATGGACGTCCCCTCGGACTCTACCGCTTTATTCACTGGTGACCTCACGAGCGCCGACGACTCGTACGGCGTGTAAGTGTCCTTGTTTGACGTGGCAATTTGTCTGATTGCTCAATGATGCCTCGGTTTAGTACCTCTTGGAAACGCGGTATCCGTCTCCTGAACGGCCGCAAGCAGGTCCTCCTCCAGGATGACATCAACACGTCTACGAGCGTGATGTGGCGGATGCACACGAACGCGACGGTGAACGTGGACGGGACGTCCGCGACACTGACTATCGGGGACAAGAAGCTGCAGATGACGATTCTGAACCCGCCGTCTGGGGTGGAGATGACGACGGCGGCTGCGGTGCGGCTGAGCACGGACCCGCCGCTGATCGACGGGCAGGTAGACCAGCCGAACCCGGGGGTGACGGTGGTGGAGATCAACTTGCCGGCGGGGCAGTATAGCCTGCAGGTGCTGTTCAACCCGCAGTGGGACGGGATGTCGGCGAGCGATTTCGTGACGCCGCCGTCGGTGCCCATCGACAGCTGGACGCTGACGAGCCACAATTCGAACTGATATGATGGCGGTTGATGGCGGGGTAGGAGATGGATTGCGCGTCTGCTGGCTACGTAGCATATTATACTTAGTTCATGATCAGTGATGGACCGTTCCGCGAGTCGTGCGTTGTATATCCTTTGCGCCTTCATTTGATTAGGTTCCTGGTCACTCGCAACAAAGCCGCTCTGGACTGTAACGGACTCGTAATACTTACCTCGGGGACGGGATCGTGGTAGAGGTAATGTCTCTCGGAAATGCGAGTGCCGGCGTGAAGAAGTCGTTGCGCCTGTGAGCAAGCTGGAGCTAAGCGGTCGTGAGCATTGACGGAACGGGGGTTGGCATGATTGAGAGGAGGGGTAGGATTGGATTGATGAACGGGGGACGGACGGCTGACGACGGATGGGCGCCTACGGGGTGATACGGGCCTTGGTTACCTTGGCAGTCGGAGTCGGACTGAGCTGGCTGGAAAGACAACAACAGCGGCTGCAGCGCATGCTCTCGCGCTCTATCGGCCTCCAGTCGTCTCTCCCTCCTCCCCATCCACCCACGTCCTCCCCCCGCGCTCGGCTTCTAGCCATCCTACGCTCCTTACCCTCATCCCTCTTTCATCACACACAACAACAACAAAACCCTCCCAGCTGCCCTTCTCTGGGGACGCCCCCTTCCTCAGTACGTGTCCCCTCCTCCTCAGCCCTCCTCCCTTCTTCTGCCTTTTATCCGTCTTTTCATCCCCGGGCTGGTTCCCACCATCGTTTCTTTGATCCCAACATCCACTTGGCACTCGAGGACCTCCGTGAGGGACACGAAAAACGGGCTGAACTGACCACACACGTCTCTCTCCCCGCAGCCTCTCTCGCATCTCCTCCCTCCCTCTCTCCCCTTCCGTCCCCTCTACCACCACCACCACGGCCCCGTCCCGTTGAACGCCTCCAGCCATGTTCCCTCGCTCCAGCAAGGTCGCACTCACATTCCTTTGCCTCGTCGTCGCCCTGGGCTTGGCCACCGTATCCGAGGCGAATTCGCTCGTTCACCCCGCCCGCGACCATGCCCAACTCTCCCGCATGATCAAGAAGCGCGTCCCCGTCCCCGAGGCCACCTTCACCCCGCTCTTCAGCCAGATCATCGGCGCCGAGGGCGACCCTGGCACCGCTAGCCAGGGCACCGGCACTGGCACCTCGACGGGCACCGCGACTGCTACCGGCACCGCGACTGGCTCCGGTACCGCGACTGGCACCGACACCGGCACTGGCACTGGCACCGCGACCTCTGCTGACCCTACTGGCACGGACACTGGTACGAGCACGGGCACGTCGAGCGGTACTGTGAGTTGTTGCTGTCATTTTTCGCCAGCGCTTGTGCAGAGCTGACGACCGCAGCAGGATACCTCCTCGGGCACCTCGTCGGCACGTCCAACACCAGCTCGTCTGGCGCGTCGACCTCCTCGTCCGCCTCCACCTCTTCTGCGTCGTCCACCAGTTCCGTACCCACCACCTCGGCCACGCCTACCTCGACCCAGGATTCAGTTCCGACGTTCACGCAAGCGCAAGACCCTGATACCCAGGACACTTCTTCAAAGCACACCTCCACCAACTTCGTCACCGTGACCGACACTTCCGCGCAGGCCTCACAGAGCGCCGCCGCATCCACCACCGGCGCGACCTCCACCGGCGCCAAGATCACGCGCACGACCATCATCGTGCTCGTCGTCGTCGCCGCCTCCATCGGTGCGATCGCGCTCGCGTGGACGATCTTCCGCAAGTGGAAGCTCCGCCCCTCGCACTCGTTCGACGACCGCATGCAGCCCATCGACTGGCAGCCCACCACGCCCGAGGACGCCGGCATCATCCCGAACCACCGCCGCGCCGGCTCGAACGCGTCCCACGAGTCCTTCCACTCCTCCGGTCACAGCAACCTCGGGCACGGCGGCTCCGCCCTCCAGCCCCTCCCCGAGCACGACTTCACCGCCGGCCCCACGACGCTCGCGCCTGTCGGCGGCTACGCTGATCTCCAGCGCGGCCCGAGCCCGCAGCCGAGCATGGCGGAGCTCTCGCGCGGCCCCAGCCTGACGCGTCCCGGCTACGACTACGGCGTGCCCCTCCACCACCAGGGCATGGCCGGCCAGTACGACTACAACAACGGCATGCGCTACTGAGCGCGGTGCCGTTGCTGTGCCGGGCCTGGGCCGCCCGCCTGCGAGTGTGTTGCTCTGACATGAACGGGCGCAGCGCGTCGTTGTATGCATAGGAGCGCGAAGAATGCCAACACGATACCTCCCTCCCATTTGCAGGGCCTCGCCGCTTGCTCGCTCGCTCGCTCTCGGCCACGAGAAGAGCGAGCGTGCAGGTGGGGCCCTGTCGGTCTTCGGACTTTCTGCCTTATGTTCTTCTTGTTTCGCCGTCTGTCTGTTTACCTTTATCGCAACCCCTTTTACCCTTCCCGAACGACGAGTTCAAATGCACTGGAGACGCGCGCGCGAGCGTGTGTGCGCGGTGTCAGGCCGTGTGCGACGTCCGACGCGTCTTTGGTGCTCCCTCCCCCCGCTGGACGTTTCAACGACTGACCGACCGACCGACTGCCGACTGATTGGCTGGTGTTCACTTCTGACCGTGTGTAGTGTGTGCCGGTGGTTCCCTTTCTCTTACGATCCGGAGGCGGTGGCTTGTTTGCTTCCCTTGACGTGATGATCTATACTAGTACATGCTTGATGTGCGTACAGTGACGACCGTGGCAAGACAGTGCGTCGACCCCTCGTCCATCTCCCATCGCCGCCTGGGCACCGACACGCGTCAGACCTTGGCTTGCGGTATGTACGCTTGCGAGCATCCTCGGGCTGCGAACACGTCCGGGACATGCGCATCGTGGCCATGGGCTATGTTGATCGCGATGCCGCAGGTGGTTATTCTTGGTCTCGGTGAGTACAACAGCGGACGTAGGTACTGATACAACAGATGTGCGATGCGCGTGCAAAACAGGTTCCGTGCAGAGTCCATGGCCAGTCCAGTCCCGGCCAGCCGCCGCTCTCCCAGCTCAGATACAGTATTATGGGCCGCCCGGGTGTCTTCGCTGTCGCACCGGTGCGATGCGATCAGCAGCGGGACCACTCCGTGCCACCTTCCCTCCTATCAGGACTTGTGACCTGTCCGCACGAGGGAGTCGGGTTCATTCCTCCTCGTCCTCGTCCTCGTCTTCCCCGCTCTGGTCGTCCTCGACCAGCGCGAGCGCGCCGAACCGGCCTGCTGTGCCTGCCAGGGACTTCCCGGGTTCCTCGCCCTTGTCCTCCTCATCCTCATCCTCATCCTCGCTCTCCACTTCCTCACCGTGCTCACCGTCCTCGTCCTCCTCCCCGGAGACAGACCCCTCAGACTCCTCGTCCTCGCTTCCCGACGCCGTGTGCTCGTCGTGCTCGTGCTCATGCTCCGAGCCGTCGTCGCTCACCGCGCCGGCGTCGTCGATGTCGTAGTACACGTCCGAGCCCGGGTGCGCCTGGCCGATCCAGATGCCCGCGCCGTCCATAGGGCTGGTGCGCGACGACGGTCTCGGGCGGCCGTCCCCGGCGGCCAGAAGGCCCAGCGGATCCGGCCCTCGGCGAGCGCGCGGAGGACTGCACGGGGAGCGCGGGGTGGGTGAGATGGTGGCGAATACAACAGCCGAGAGTAAAGCATTGTTTAGCATGCGCGTCGGTATGAGGAAGAGAGAGAGAAGAGAGCGACGTACTGGCGTTGCCTGCACGCTTGACGTCCGGCCCGCCGACGCGCGCGGTGACCCAGCCCTTCTTCAGCGCGTACGCCGTCATGATGTCCATCGCCGTCCACACCGGCTCCTTCGCCCTGCGCGGCTGCTGCTGGGTGGCCGCGTCGTCCTCGGCAGCGGCAGCGGCGGCGGCGGCATGGGCGGGGCGCATGCCCTCGCGCCACGTGCGCTTGTACTCCACGGACGGCTCGGCGAGCGCGGGGTGCTCGAGCCCGAGGATCTGCTCGAGCGGGAGGAGCTGCGCGGCGTGGTAGATGCAGAGCGAGATCGCGGAGACGCGGGAGATGGGCAGGATCGCGCTTAGGACCTGTGCGGGTGCAGAACGAGAACGAGAGCGCGCGAGCGCGGGCGCGGGGGGCGTTGGATGAGCGGGAGGAGGTGTGGATGGAAGAGCAGAGTGCTTACCTGGGTCTCCATCGGGACGTAGTTGGGGAAGACGAGCCCTGGGCAGTCGACCAGACGGACCTCTGGCGTCCAGAACAGTGTCTGGAAGTGCTTTGTCTGAAGACATGTATGAGCACCGTACGATGTAGCACGTTCGTATCGAAAGAACGGTACCTTTCCAGGTGTCCGCGAAGCCTTGACCTTGTGGGCCCCGAAGAGCGCGTTCAGTAGAGACGACTTCCCGACATTGGGTTGGCCTTGTACGCTGTCCGTTAGCTTCCACTCTGACATCTAGTGCGTGGTGGGACCGACGTACCGATGACGCCGATGGTCAACATCTCCGGCTCGCTCTCATCATCTATACGTTGCGCATCCTCTTGTTCCGCCTGCTCGCCCTCTGCTCCGCCTTCGGGCGCGCCCTTGCTCGGTTTCCTGCGCATGCCCATGCGGGCCCACCGCCGCCCCCACCTTGCTCCCCTGCGCATTCAACACCGCCTCCCAATCCACCTCCCTCCTCACCCTCGGCCTCCACCGCGCCATCTTCCCAGGGTCGCCCCGCACGCTTCTCGGGCGGGCTGAGCAGCTCCGCGTGCGTCTCGCGGAGCGCGTCGACGAGCGCGCGGCGGAAGGGCGAGGCGAGGTGCGGCTCGAGCACGCGCCGGTGCGCGCTGTTCGCGTCCGGGTGCGTCTTCTCCGCGTACGACTCGACCTGCACGACGCGCAGGCCCGGGTGGCGCGCGTGCAGGTACGCGGTCCACGCGGCTGCGCGCGCGGGGCCCTGCGATGTCGACTTTGGTGAGGACGAGGATGAGGCGGAGGCGGGAGGCGTTGGAGACGCTCGAGAGGTAGGCGGTCAGCGCGGGCGGGAGGTGGAGGGTCGGGCAGCGCGAGTCGAGGAGGATGAGGAGGATCTCGGAGATCTCTGTCACACGCCAGCTGGGGTGGGTGGTGCGGTCAGCGGTGTGCATGGAGGTGTGTAGAAGAGTGTCGACTTACACCTGGCGCCATACCTCTAGGTTGCGCTCGAAGGATGTGGGCGCGTGCGGCATCTCCTCCGGCTCTTTGGGTCCTTCGGGCTCTTGAGGTTGGGGTTGCGACTGGGCTTTCTGGTCCTGTTCCGCTGTGTCTTCTACGCTGCACCACGCGTTTACCGCAGCGTCCGTCTGCTCGAGCCACTTCCTGAACAAGCCCTGCTCGTTCGCCTCGACCTCGTTCTTCGACATGTCATACCTCCACTTCGGCCTCCTCGGGCACGTCAAGTCGGGCGAGCCCTCTTCCCCTCCCTCGCCGTCCATCCTCGGCGGGCTCCGCGCGACCTCCGGGAAGACCGCGGCGTGCGGGGGCACGGGGCGCGCGAGCGGGAGGCGCGACGCGAGGACGTCCGTCTTCTTCAGGAAGCTCTTCGGGAGCCTGACGAACGAGGACTCGAGCCGGCGCGAGGACGCGGCGAGGGGCGCGGTGTGCAGGCTGTGTTTCGTGTTGCGCGGCTTGCGCGTGCGGCGGTCCGGCTTTGAGGGCGGGGGCGCGGGGACGTCGCCGCGCTTGACGGCGCGCTTGAGCATCATCTGCTCGCGGCGTTGTTTGTGCGAGAGGTTTTTGCGTCGTTGCAGCATCGTGCTAGGGCGGGTGTCGGGTGTGTGTGCGTGCGATGTGGTGGGCTGTGGTAGGTAGAGGAGAGGTTGTACGGTGTGGTTGGAGGTGATGCTACCGCAGGATCGATCGGGAGATCCTGGCAGTTAGAACTTGGTACGGACTCGGCGCTGCGTGCCTGGTCCTTGTATACTGCAACTACTCGGATCTTAAGAGTCAGCGTGAGTGCGATCGGATGCGATGGCGAGGTGCGATGCGGGACCGATGTATGAGTTTGAGAGTTGTTGGAGAAAGAAAGTCGGAGTCAAGCTGCTGCAGTACTTGCGGACGCTGGCTGGCAGTGGGCACTCGAGTAGGTGACTGCAATGACGTTCCTCCAGCATCTGAATCTTATCTTATCTTACCCCGCGGTCCAAAGTACTGTACATGTTAGAGGGTATTTGTTTGCAGTTTGAACCGCGGCAAGCGGTTATGAACCAAGGCGCAGCCAGCGGGGTTCAAGTTAAGGCGCTTAGCAAAATCTACGAGCGGCCATGGAGTCATGCAGTGGATTTCACAGGGCGTGCAAGTTAGGCGCCGGCCCCACTGGTTGAAAATGAGGTGCCGACTTAGTTCACAACTTAGTAGTTCAAACTACAAACAAATACCCTCTGTTCTGTATCACGCTCGTTGAACACTTCGAGCTTGGCACACTCTGTCCGCCAAGTTGCGAGCCACAACCCCAGCGCATGCGCCGACAAGCCTGTAAAGAAAATTACAACATGCTTCTGTCTCGGCGCTCCTTCATCAGGAGGAGTCTGCGTAAAGTAATACCACCGCTCGTCCAGGAGGCGCATGCCCGCTACGACTCCTCGCATGCCCACAGCTGGTGGTGGGAGAAGTGGAAGGACGATGATATCCGTACTTGGGCATTTTCCTGAGACGGTCAGTGGGAGGTCGAAGAGGCGATAACCTGCTGCTAGAACTCCGTGCAAGTCGGCGTGCGATCGTAGCAGCTGGACCCACAATGAGGTAAGGTTTATCGAGGAAACTTATATCGTGACGTACAGCGTATACCATACCAATTGTTGTACACTGCGCCCGAACGCTTGGTATCGTCACTGAAGCTGGCTCTACTTACTACTATCATATCGTCTCCAACACTCGCTCTGTCGACCCGATGTACCATGATGCATCAGTGATGTCCACGCAGAACGCACATGGGCTGTTGGTCGCGGTTAATTTCACCATCCTTCAGCTGATCTGTGAAGGCCCCGGCATCGTCTAGGCAAGCGGGAGGCAACAGATCATGGGCGTTGTCGAGGAAACAAGAGGAAACAGGGGACGGAAAGTGAGCCACAGGCGCGAGCGGCGAGGAGCCGCCTGGCTGGAACGTCGGGCGATATGTGCTAAACTGAAAAGCCGGATGATGAGTACCTCGCGAGCAGCCTCATGGTGGGGATGGAGAGTCGTGCGTCTGGGAGAGCTTCTGCGGCCCCGGAACGAACTCTACTCAGCCTCCGGTGCCTTCGGAGCCTGTAGCGCGCGCAGAGCGTGGTATTGTGTCTGCGGGGGGTTCGTTCAGGGCTGCGTCCCCGGCTAGTTGAGAGGGGGACTTTGTGGCGGTGAGTGTGTGCTGTATAGAGAGTGGCTGGCAGCCTAGCTAGCCAGGCACGGTTGAGCGGGGAAATAGACGAAGATGGGGATCGGGAACAAGCGAAAGCGAGGAGGGAGTCTCTCGGCCGCTGGGCGTCTACAACAGTCCGGACCTGGACCCGCAGGAGGAGAGCTCAAGGGACATAGTCGGAGGCTGCTGCTAGTACTTAGCCGCTCAGCGACAGACAGTACTCGCGAGACAGCCAGTGCGAATTCCTCGAATACGTCCCTCTCTGCCATCCCTCGCCTATGTTCCTCCCCTCTTCCCCTCATCCTCCCCATGTCCTGCCCCTCCTCCTGATCCCCGCCCCCTCATACCACTGTAGCTCATGGGTCCCCCACATCCGCACCTCGCTCGTCAGGTCCGCGTCAGCTGCAGCTCTTCCACCGCCTCCCACCGCGAACATCCCTCCGAAGGCCGCAAGATCCCTCGGGGAAAGGAACACCAGTTCGTATACCGACATGGCTCCAAACTCCACGCCTACGATAGGGACAAGGCCCCATACCCGTGCTCCTTTGATCGCGACGTCGTCGAACTGTGCGTGCGCGTTGTGCGACGTGCTAGCTTACGAGGGACCTGCTCACTAACACCCTGGCTACGCAGGCAATGTCTCGACAACTCCATGATAGTCGAGTCCAAGGGATCCGCGTCCTTCATCGACTTCAAGGACAAGCCCCCAAAGAGATGTCTCGACATTGGCACAGGAGTGAGCATCCTCTACCCTCCTCTATTCTCGCGTGACTCTCTCATGACGTCTTCAAGCTCGGCTTGTGGGTCATATCCTCCGCCAAGGCATGGCCAGAATCCACTTTCGTGAGTATACATGCAAACGTATACATTGCCGCCGATCATGACCTCAGCCGCGTCTGCCAGGTCGGCCTTGACATGGTAAATGTACAAATACCTCTGCAAGCACTCGATGCCGACGTTGCCGAACGAATCGAATGGGTTCATACAAATATGTCAGTCCCCTCAAAAGGTTTCATGACGTGGATTGGCGTTGACGCGAGTTCGCAGATTGAGGAACAAGCTTCCATTCGACGACGACGAGTTCGACCACGTCCACATACAGGATCTCGCATTGGGTATTCCTGAGAATAAGGTCAGTGCTCAGTCCTCCTGTGGACGTCTCCACATGCTTACTTTCCCCAACAGTGGCATACGGTATTCGAAGTCAGTCTAGGTTTCCGCCACCGAGTATGCATGGGAGTAAGCTAACAGACGGCCCCCTAGGAAATACGACGGGTGATGAGACCTGGAGCGACTATCGAGATTGTGGAAGAAGGTGCATTCAATGCTCCTCACTGGGAAGCAGAAGACTAACGCCCAAGTAGATGCGATATTCCCTGTACTACCGCGATGGTACACCGACCCGCTTCGCGCCCACGGGCGGGGCCCTTCAACCTTATACCCTGGCGCTGTGCAGCAGCACCTAACATACCCGTCATCTTATGATACCTCCAAGCTCGCGCACGAGCACGAGCTGCTTGAGATGCTAGTTCAACGACGTCTGGGCCAACAGGTTCATCAACCCCATGCCGAGCTGTAAGCTTCCATCTTACTTATTGATACGGCGCGACGCTCAATCTTTTCCTCAGCATGTGTCCCCGGATATTTCGCGGCGTTCTTCGACCGTGTGTTGTCCCCGCCCGTCCTCAACTTCTCTACGCCGCCGCTCGCCCCCTTTGCGCCGCTCCCTGGCATGGAAAGCGCCGTGAATCACGCCCTCCAAGCCAGCAAGAACGGCACCTCAGGCACCGGCAGCGCGTTCAGCCTTCTCAGCCCGGTCCTCACAGACCAAACCCTCGATCGCTCGATCTCGCACTCTCCTACCTCGACGCAGCCCACGTCGGTCGGGAGCTTCAAGGACACCGTCTCGCCCTCGCCTTCAATACACTCCCTCCGAGAGGCGAGCGCGAACGGCGGCACGAACGGTGCCCCGCGCGCTACCCGCCGGAACTCCGAAGCCCACTCCGTCCGCTCGATGACCAGCCTCGCGCCCTCGCACTCCTCCTCCGGGTCCGCCGGGCCCGGCAGCGCTGGCCCGGGCTCCGCGAAAGCGAGCCGGCGGCCGTCGGTGATGCTCTTCGCGTCGTCGGAGGAGAGCACGTCGCTCGGCGGGGAGCATGCGATCGACCTCATCCCGTTCGACACCGTGCAGGCGCAGGAGGAGCACTCGCAGTTCATGCACCTCTACCGCGCGGTGACCTTCGTGCTCTCGACGAAGGAGGCGATGTGGGACGAGCTGTGCGCGCGCGTCGCCGCGCGCGACCCGGAGCTGGAGCGGTTTGGGTGGCGGGAGGGCGACTGGAGCGAGCAGGCGAGTCGGGCGCGGTTCGAGCTGGCCGTGGATCAGTACCAGAGGTGCGTGGGCCTCGATCTCTCTTTCGCACTTGTGCGCATGGGCGCGCTGACCTCGGGTTGCTGCAGCGACATGCGCGGTCGGATCGCGCTGTGGCACTCGCTCGTGCGGAACGGCTGGGAGCTCCCGCGGCGCGACCCGCTCTCGAAGGCGGAGGTCGCGGAGGAGATGGCGCTCCGCGACGACATCCTGGCGTCGCAGCGCCTCGCGGACGGCGGGGAGCCGGAGCCGCCGTGTCGCAAGGTGCGGCTGCTCGTGGGCGTGAAGGAGTCGTAGTCGTAGTCGGAGTCGTGCCTTTGGAGTGCGCGCTGTGAGATACGAGGTGAGAGGCGGTGGTGGGTCTTCTTGGAAGCGCGGACGATGAGAGGATGGGGCGAGACGAGACGAGACGAGACGAGACGGTGAGCTATGCACGTATGTGATCAGTAGTTATTCATATGTATACCACTCTCTGCATTCACGACCATAGATACCTGTATATCATGCATTCCCATACAACCCCGTTCCGGGTGTGTCATCTACCGTAGCGGTGGTAGGTAAGTCATCGTCGACCCCACGAGTATTTGGCGTTACGCCTTGCACGGTACGTGGATGCTTTACATCGTCCCCGGGCACTACTTCTTGAAGCTGATCCCTACGCTTTCGCTTTCGCTTCGCTTGAATAGGACTTGTTCGAACCGGTACGATTTCGAACCGGACCAGGTGCGTAGATAGGACCATGCACCGTATTCGCGACCCGTCGCGTCGTGCTTGTCAGCCTCGATCGACAGAGTGTACGGCACCAAGAAGCAAGCAACACTCCCCCTTCTCTTTACCACACGCCACTCCATCCTGAAAGCCGGCCTTTCCTCTGCTCTACATCGCACAACCGTACCGATACAGTACGCACCACAGCCGTCTCAGACATGGCTGAACCGCCTCGCAGGCGAAGCATCCAATTCGCCCCTCCCCACCCCGACGGCGGCGGCGGCGGCGGCGACCCGTCCCCCTCTCCCACCCGCGGGCGCACAGCGTACGCCCAGTACCCCACCCCGCACCCCAAGAAGCTCTCCGACGCGTCCTCATACTTCGATGGCGTCCACAACCACGCGCCGTCGGGCATCCCAGGCACCCAACGCCCCCGCGGCGCGAGTCAGCCTCCGCCCCGGACAGCAGTGCGCGGCGACGCTCCCAGCAGAACCAGCAAGGCCGCCCCAGGAGCCCCAGACCCGAACGCGCACCCGCAGCGGAGCGGCCTCCTCCGGCGGTCGTCGACGATGGACTCGGAGATCCGCGAGCAGCACGCGGAGGCGCGCGCGAACCGCGCGCGGCTCCCGCGGCGGTCGTCCAGCGTCGATTCGGGCAGCACGGCGGCTGGCGGGGGCGGTCTCGGGCGGACGTTCAGTGCGCTGGAGGAGGGCGAGGGCGGCCGGCGAGGGTCGCGCCGCCGCGGGAGCACGGGCGGGGGCGTCGTCGGGGCGCTGCTGCGCTTCGGGATGGAGCATGGGTTGCCGGGGACGGGGGGAGGCGGGGGGCTGCACGTCCCGCGCGTGAGCGTGCACGTCCCGGGGGAGTTCCGGGTGACGAAGACGTCGACGCTGTACGAGCGGGACGACGGGAGCGAGGGGCGCAGCTTGGGGCAGGGGTCCGTGGCGTCGGCGAGCTTGAGCTATCGGGACCGGGCGAAGATGTTGAGGGAGAGGCGGCGCTCGGCGATCGTGCACCACGTCGAAGGTAGGTAGTCTCTTTGTACCGTACCCTTTCCTCATCAGAGCCCGTCGTTGACCCGCTGCGCGAACCCGCCAGACTACGTCTCGCGCCAGAAGTTCCTCCTGCGGCTCGCGAAGGCGCTCCTCTCGTTCGGCGCGCCCTCGCACCGGATCGAGTCGCAGCTGCACTCGGCGGGCGAGATCCTGGACGTGCACGTCGCGTTCGTGCACCTCCCGAACCTGATCATGGTCACCTTCATGGACACGGACACGCGCACGTCCGAGACGCACTTCGTGCGCGCGGGCGGGCGCGTCGCGCTCACGTCCCTGCACAAGGTGCACCTCGTCTACCGCGACGTGCTCCACGACAAGATCGGCGCGACGGGCGGGTGCGAGCAGCTCAAGCGCATCCTCCAGGCGCGCCCGCTGTACAACATCTGGACGCGCTGCTTGCTCGCGTTCTTCTGCGCGTCGATCATCTGCGTGCTTTCGTTTGGCGGGTCGATCGTGGATATGTTCGTCAGCGGCTTAAGTGCGTCCGTGCTCCAGTATCTGGGCCTGAACGCGGCGTCGAAGAGCTCGATATATGCCAACGTCTATGAGTGAGTCGCCGTGTCAGAGCTTGTCGTCCCAGCTTTCCTGACCGTCCACGCAGGATCTCGGTATCCATCGTGGTCTCGTTTATCGCCCGTCTCCTGGGTACTCTCCCGGGCAACCTCTTCTGTTACAGCGCAATCTCGTCCGCCGGCGTCGTCCTCATACTACCCGGCTTCACTATCTGTAAGCATTCACCCGCGTCACGCCATTCCATCTTTCTGACAGACTGCGATACCTGTGCAGTGATTGCAGCCCTCGAGTTGACATCTAGGAACATCCTGTGCGGGTCGGTTCGCATGGTGTACGCTATCATCTACACGTTGTTCCTGGTATGTTAGCATCGAACGGTTGCATCTGACACGCTATTCACCGCGCTGCAGGGATTCGGCCTCACCATCGGCTCCGACTTCTATCTCCTGGTCAACCCCAAGGCGCGCCGTAACATGGCCGCGACCGCCATGCTGGACTCGGAGACGCTGCACGGGTATATTCTGAACAGCAACACCTCCGTCCCGCTCTCGCAACTCGGAGGCACGTTTACGTTCATGCAGACCGCGGACTCGGGGGCCAGCCACATCATCAAAGGTGAGATAAGCATCGAACCACGGATGTCGGTACAGGGCTGACCAGCCGGGCGAGCACAGGCTGCTACCGGAACCCGGCCTGGCCGTGGTGGAGGCAGCCCTTCCCGTGGTGGACGATGCTCTTCCTGGTGCCCATCTACTCGACCTTCTCCTCCATCGCGAACCTCCAGGCGATCCGCAGCATCCAGCTCCCCATCATGGTCGCCTTCTCCTGCGCCGCCTACGCCGCGAACAAGGGCGCGAACTACCTGATCTCCGACCGGAGCGACATCGTGTCCGCGTTCGGCGCGTTCGTCATCGGGCTGTGCGGGAACATCTACTCGAGGCTTGTCGGAGGCACTGCGTTCACGTCGATGGTCACTGGGGTGCTCTTCCTTGTGCCAGTAAGTGATGATTCTGGCATGTTGAACTTGGATTCATCGCTGATGTCTGTTTCCTAGTCTGCCATCGGTAACGGCGGAGGTCTGATTCAGAACTACAGCAGCGCCGAACAGCAATACTCCAGCAGTTTTGGGCTGGGTATCCGTATGATCCAAGTCTCCATTGGTGTTACCATCGGCCTCTTCGTCTCTCAAATCATGGTGTACGCCCTGGGCAGGCGCAAAAACGCCGCGCACTTCGCGTTCTAAGACAGCAGTTGTTCATTAGTCCAAGTATGCAGCAGCACTCAATACATGCGGATGATTATTGCCTCTCTAGCCCTGGCACACCGGCTACATCTTTCTCCCACACCAGGGGTTCGTAAGTGATGATACAGCAAGAAGACATGACGACAACGAAGGGGGATTTATGCGAAGGATACAGTAGGGAGAATAAGAACGGTACCAATGTACGGCGCAATAATGTATGCACGGATAACTTATGTGGCGAAGAGCTGCTGGAGCTCCTCCAGCCGGCGGGCCGCGAGGTCCGACTTGCTGAGCGGCGGACCTAGCGTGAGGTTCGCGAGCTCGGTCTTCTTCCGCTGGACTTCGAGAAGACGAGCTTCGATCGAGTTCTCGATGATCAACTTGACTGTCGTCACTGGACGCGTTTGACCGAGACGGTGCTTGAGGATACCAAGTTGAGCGAGGGTTCAAATTGACGGGAAGAACGATAGCAACTCACGATACGGTCGACAGCTTGGTTCTCCACAGCGGGATTCCAGTACGGGTCCATGAGGTAGACACGCTGAGCAGCGGTCAAATTGAGGCCGACACCGCCGGCCTTCAGGCTGACTAGCAGCACTTCACAGCCTGGGTCATGTTTGAGCGCTTCCATGGCACGCGTGCGCTCTTCACGCTTCATGGTTCCGTCCAAACGGTCGTAGCGGATATTCGCCATCTCAAGGGCGTCCTCGACTCTGAGAACGAAGTTGTCAACGTCGGAATTGGACGATAAAGACGATAAGATACTTACTTGTCGAGCATGCTAGTCCACTGAGAGCTAATGTCAAAGGATGAGTACGTTGCGCTGAACGCGACGAGGAACGTGCTTGTGCTTACAAGACGACGGTCTTCGTGACCCCATCATCCAAACAGTTACCCTCATTATCGACCATCTGCACCTCGACCGAACTCGGGTCGTAGTTCGCCGAGTACGGATTCGCCTTCGAAAACTGCATGAGGTCGTTCATGAGCGCCTTGACCTTCGTCGACGGATGGAAGTCCTCCGGCGCGATCCCCTTCTGCCGCTTCTCCTTCCGGCCCCCGTTCTTCTTCTTCGCTCCGCCGGACATCACGGTCTCCAGCAAGCTGCAGTCGAGGTCGATCTGCACGGCATCGTTCGGCCCGAGCTCGGCCTGGCACGTTGAGCAGCACCGGCGGACTTCCTGCTGGACGTTGGGCCATCCGGGGAAGGTCGAGTTGCGGAAACATGAGACGCAGAAAAGGTGCTGACACCGTGTGAGGACAGGATGGGGCATAGACGGACTGTTCTGACGCGTCGAAGCCCGCGAAGACGACGCCTTAGGTTTCCGTCCGCGCTTCACGGGGGCCGTCGGCGCGTCGACCTCAGCCATACCCTCGTTGTTCGCTTCGGTGGGAAGGGAGAGCTCATACCCACACTCGACGCATTGTGTCGTCCCGGCTTCCTTCAGAAGGGAATAGATCACCGCCGCGCGCTGGAGGTTGATGCCGTCGCGAGCCACGGACGCCACGACGTCCTCGTACGCTGGTGTGGCGTCCCCAGGGAGACCGAGGCCCTTGTTCTGAACGAGCTCGTAGTGGTCGCAGATCTGACGCAGGCGAAGAATCTTCTGCAGGATACCGACGTAGTTCTTCATGACCTCGTTCTTGTGCGTAAGCTCGTGGAACTCCGCCTTGGACTCCTTGAAGAAGTGGTCGTAAATCTCCTGCTCGTACGGGTCGAACTTGAGGTACCGCAGCTCGTCTCGTCGCGGTGGTAGCGAGAGGATCTTCTTGCCGTCTTCTGCGCGAGACTCCTTGGTTCGACGAAGCGTGATACACTTCATTATCGTCTGCAGGCGGGCGACACCCAGCGGTTGTGCGAACTTGACCGGTGTACCAATGTATTCGTTCCAGGTGTTCTTGTCGTCGAAGGGTGACAGCCGCAAGAACTTGATGAGCGCATATACATCGTCGAGCTTGTTCTGGACGGGGGTACCAGTAAGGCATAGACGACGGTCTGCGACGAGATCGCACGACGCTCGACAGCCGACTGTGCTGACCTCCTTGATGGAGCTGCACAACAGGTTGGCATAGTTC
Organism: Trametes sanguinea; assembly: GCA_008973685.1. Lineage (NCBI taxonomy): Eukaryota > Fungi > Basidiomycota > Agaricomycetes > Polyporales > Polyporaceae > Trametes > Trametes sanguinea. The sequence continues at coordinate 1,643,669 of WAHA01000001.1, read as the reverse complement.
ACACACAGAGTACAACGAAAACACTCACTGCGCCTCATCCAGGACAACCCTGAACCAATGCACGCTCTGCAGCGGACTCGTCGCCTCGACCACCGGGCCCGTAGTCTTCTTCCGCTTCTTCACACCCTTCTTGCCTTTCGAGGTCTTCATCACAGGTTTGCCCGTCTCGTCCACCTCGATGAACCCATCGCTGCTCCCGCCCTCCTCGTCGTCATCCTCATCCGCGGCTTCCAAACTTCGCGTCTGCTTGGAGAACTCGGAGGCGAGCGTCGAGTACGTCGTGATGACTGCGTCGAAATCCGCCAAGAAGGAAGGATCAAGCCGTCGCGCGTTGCCGTGATAGACGTATACGCGCAGCGGCGGACCATCCCGTACGCGAGTAAACTTGGCAGGCGCCTCGGGCTTGAAGTCTACCTCCGAACCTGTAGGCGTGGACATAGCGGACGTAGACGGCTGGGAAGACGGGTTGGACCCTCCCTGTCCACCGCACACAATCACCTCCCCTCGCCAATGCTCTTTGAACTGGTCTTCCCAGTTGACTACGGTGGAGAGCGGGCATATGATCAACGTCGCTCGACTCTTCACTTTGATGCGGCATGCGCGGGTGTACTGAGCCTCTACGCGGTCCTGCTCGCGAGCCGCCTTGGCCTTTGATTTCGCGGAGGTGCCAGCGGTGGAGCTTGACGACGTGGACGCCAAAGGAGGAATGTTCCAAACACTGCCTTGGAAATGCGAAGCAAGTAATGGCGGATCGGATGAATGTGGAGGCGGTGTTTGCGGTGGGGTGAGAGGGGTTTCAGCAAAGGCCCGTGCTGACCGCAACGTTGCTGCGATGAGAGACACGCATGTGATGGTCTTCCCAAGACCCATCTGGAGAAAAAAAGGTCAGCACGAAGGCGCTCAGGCGAACGAAGCCGAGAGCAATGGTATACACACATCGTCGGCAAGGATTGCTCCCTTCGCCTCCTCAGGTTTCGTGAAGACCTCAGCCTGGGTGACAAGGTTGACCCATGATGTCTGGTGTGAGAGCGGATTGGGCCGCTCTTGCCATAGCGACAACTTCTTCCCATCCGGGCCCTCCCACTCTTGTTCCCTCGCAAGGAGGAATGTGAGAGCTTTGCGCTGATGAGGGTACAACGTTGTGGCTACCTCGGGTGCTGTCAGATTGGTCCAAGGTATGAGCGCGGGCTTTTGGCTGAAAATAAACGAGACATGCTACGTACGCGGGTCAGCCTCTGGGAGTTCGTCGCCACCCTTCAAGCTCTTGAACAGCTCGTCAACCTGACTTCGCTGAACCTCGACGCTCTTTCCAGCTACGGCGGGGGAACTCCACGACCTGTAGCTGCTGCCGCCAGGGCCCATGTACCCAGGCCGGCTGTTCACGACGGGAGCGCGCTGATGGCCGCCGGGCGGAGGGTTGTGAGGATTGTAGTAATATCCCGCAGACACAGTCTCGATGTCTTGCGGAAGAGAGGGATGGTCTAGGTACAAGCCGTTCTGGTGCATATAGGCGGAAACCACGGGTATGTTCCCCTTGGGCGTGTAGACTAGCATTTGCAATTGTAGAATCGGCAGCTATGGGGTGTGAGCGGACATCTCAACGATACCCGAAGATAGACTTACGTTACGGTTCCCTCTCCTAATCTTTGCGTCTAGACGGATGAGTCCCTTACCAAGCATAGGACCCAAGGGCGTAGCAACCTTCTGCTCTACGACGGCGAACGTTTCTCCTGGTATGACCTCACCAGTCGGCGTCTTCATGGACGGTGGTCGGACGTTGATAGTCTCAGACGAACCACTAGGTTTATTCGCGAGGTGTTCGTACTGTAGGCGAACGGGCGCCCATTCCTCAAGGGAATGAGGGTCCTGGGGGACAAGGTATGGGATCGGGTATAGCACTAGCGCGGTAGCTGGGAGCACACCGATGCAAACCGGTGTCTTCGGAGCAAGGTCCATGGGTAGGTTACCCAGGCTAGGGTTCATTTGGCGAGAGTTGTGAGTCTGTGGCGGCTGAGCTTGTGAAGATCGAGGAGGCGGTGACGGAGAACTTGTGAGGTCGATCACTTGGCGCGCCGTTGACTGGGAGGAAGAGGCCCCGTTTGTATGCGGGTGCTGGTAGCCCGGGGGGTCCAATGGATTTGCGGGAGAGGCCGCCTGCGGCCTTGGCTGGAAGAACGCTGCCGAATTGGACGGACCTTGGAACATGGGTGGACGGACAGTGTTCGCTACTGGACCGTAGTGGTCACCATAATAAGAGGACGATTGCGCAGGCTGAGGCGTTTGCGAACCCGAGGATCCACTGGGACCGTTATGGGGCGCTAGGCTAGAGAGAGACATTGCCGGGGAAAGGCCGGATGAGGAGGGGTGTCTAGAGAGAGAGGTGCCGCTGCTGGAGGGTATGCAGCTCGCGTTGAATGACCTGGAATTTGAACAGGGCCGTTTGGACATTCGTTCTGTTGCATGAATCTCCTCGTCGTCGTCGTCGAGGGTGAGATCGATAGGGTTGGACCGCGAGTATGCGGTAGTAGTGCTTGACTGAGAAGCCATGTCGTGGAAAGATGTCGCGCCGAAGATGGTGGCGGTTAAGAGCAAAAGACGACGAGTGGGGACGACGAGTAGACGAGGGGAGATGAAAGGGCCGGAGAAGGAGGAGGAGGAGGAGGAGGAGGAGGAGGAGACGGCGGAAGATTAGAGCGGACAGGCCGAGGAGCTGAAGCGCAAGACGCGAGACGAGGACGGCAGAGCGAATCGACAGCTGCGTACATAAGCACACTTACTCTCGCTTACGTGACTTTTCGGTCGCAGCTTCCCTTATTTGGGCATCAGTGTCGGTCGTATGTCCCACGTGATTACCCCCATATGGGCGGCTTTGCGCCAAATTTGGACAAGGCGACTCTGCCACACTTGCTGACTCCGAGTCGCAGCCACAGCCAGCTGCAGTGCTTGCAAACAGCCATCTCTGTTGCTCATACGCTGCCTTCTGCTGCAATAATCGGATGGTAGCCCTTCTCCGTCCTCCTCTTCCACACACGCACAGGCTCAGAGGCTGCGTTTGTCTGATTGATTATGACGCACAGCATTCCCACCTCCGATAATGTCTACACAGAGTCCCTATCCCCGGATCCGAGGCACTCTGCTGACCAATGGCGTCCGACGCTGACTGTTGACACCATCCTCCCAGAATACCCTAGTATGTATGTCGTATTCCCGGCTCGGACTAACACCGAGGACATGTCCTCTGTCCAGCGTTGGCCTTTACCGATGCCGGCTTTTCAAAGTCGCCGCTACTCGCTCTTTTACAGGTACCTCGTCCACCGTATAGTCGATCCCCCGGCATGCACTTCAAGCAGGGAAGGAAATCAGTATGCAGGCGGTATATCCGCAATCGTTAATAGCTGCAGTGTGCACCGGTGTTTCAACTGATACTGTAAGTCTTGGCCGCGGCGCCCGTGAGGCCAAACGCGATAGGTACCTATACTCCACGGCCTCCGGTGAGGCATGCGTGATGCGCTCTTCATCAACGCATCCTTGAGCTCCCTCTGGCAGTAAGTACCACTTAGTATAGGGATTAGGCACCTTGCTACAGCCTCATATCCATAACAGATGGAACGGTAGCCGTCGGACGCCGTGCTTTGATCTTCCTTCGTATTGCCATCGATCCTCAAGGCCACCCTTTCTACACGAACCGCCGCCCTGCCCATACCGGTTGCAAGGTCGATCACGGACGGTGTGCACTCATTCATCTCGACAACTCCGAGCTCATCGCATTCCAGATTAGGCGACTGTCTTCTCTCAACGCGATATCAGCGCAACTCATGCGCTTCTCATCCATGTGACGCACGGCTCGTCCTGCCGCCCTCCGCTAATCTGTGCAGAATCCTCTACGCTCGAGCTGGGAAGCCTTGTGTGCTGTTTGAATGTCTCCACTGGGACTTGTCATGTGTTCTCTGAAGGCGGGCTTTGGTAACTTCTCTGTTCGCCTACGGCCCGCTCGTGCAAGCGAAACTGGATATCTGGGCGACGTTGATGCTGGATTTTCGTCCCTCTAGACGACCGTCTCGTTGCTCTCGGTGAAACAATATGCACTATTCGACCGGAAGCTGGTTCCATCTCTTGCTCGCGATATCTGCCCAGTCGTCTTATGCCGCAGCCTCGGTACTGCCTCCTCTGGTACCTGCAGTGCATAACCACATAGCTGCAGGTGGCTCTGCTTTCCACCTTCCGAAGCACATCAATATTGTTGTGAATGAACACGATGCCAATTCGACTGCAGACAACGGCCTCACCTTAATCCCGCCCACGCTGCTGCAATTTTCTCAGACCTTCAAAGCCGATTTGGAAGGCCTCTTTCCGCAGACAGCAGTGTCCTTGATCGTCGGTGACGCGCAAAGAGTCGCCAAGGACGCTGCTGTGATCACACTCGCCCTGTCAGATGACTTGAACGCGACACTCGCGGATGGCTCTGTCACGGACCGAGGGCTACGAGATGGACGTTTCCGCCGCACACGTTCAGATCACAGGCTCGGGCAGCAAGGGCGCGTTCTGGGCGACTCGGACGTTGCTCCAGGGCCTCGTTCTCACAGGCGGTCAATTTCCGGCGGGCAAGGATTGTGGACCAGCCAGACTGGCGGACACGCGGATTCATGCTAGGTGTGCAGCACACCTTCGACATCCTAATCATCTATGCTACTATTCCTCACCTCCGATTTCCTGTGCATCCAGATGCAGGCAGGCAATGGTACCCCATCACGTTCCTGCAGGACCTATGCAGGTGCGCATCGTGGTACAAAGTCAGCGAATTCGTGAGTCAGCGTTGCACTTTGTGAGCTGCGGTAGTGAGATATCTCATGGACTGCCCAGCACGTCCACCTCTCCGACAATGTGGCTCCCCGAGGGAATCCCAATGCGTATGCGCGGTTCCGGCTTCGGCCTGAGGACCCCGCTCTCGCAGGCCTGACGCCGCACCTGAACGAGACCTATTCCAGAGAGGAGTTCGAGGCCTTTCAAGCTGTGTGCGCAGCGCGTGGAGTGACGGTTCGTTCCATCCTCATCAAATCTCTTTGCAACGGCCCTGATGGAGATGCGTGGGATCCAAAACTCTTAGGTCGTCCCGGAACTAGAGTCGGTGAGTAGTAATTTTCCCGACAGAGACCTATCAGTCCTCGTCATCTAGCTATCGGCACCTAACACACACTGACCGTCCGATTGCTCAGCCCGGACATGCGTTGGTCATCACCCAGTGGAAGCCCGAACTTGCGCTCTCCACCGACCCGTCGCTGATCAACCTCACCGTGCCCGACGCCATCCCCACCATCAAGTCTATCTGGAAAGGTGCGTGACCATTGCGTGTGGCGTATGTATGTAGGTGTTCACACGTAGCCCAGAGTTTTTGCCTTGGTTCCACACACGTACGTCGGGTTTCTGTCCTGTTGTTTGAAACGATGTCGCTCAGCCTTCTACAGGGCAAGTGTCCATCGGGGCAGATGAGTACAATGCCTCCCTGGCGGACGATTACAACAATTTTGTCAACGAGATGGTACTCCGGAATTTCCATACATGGGATATGTATAGCTGACGCCATGCTATAGAGCGACTACATTGGCCAACAGAGTGGCAACTTGAAGTCCATTCGGATCTGGGGCACACGAGAGCCATCCAACCGGACATCAGTAAGCAAGAACATAACCATCCAGCACTGGTGAGTAATCAAGGACCAAGCACCCATGCTATGCCCGCGCATATTCATCGGGGGATATTCAGGGACTTTGGCGACGACGATCCGTTCGCGCTCATCCGCTCAGGATACGATGTCATCAACAGGTTGGGTGCATCCCCGCGCGTGCAATGTGGCGTACACCGCTGACCAAGCTGTTAACGTATTTCCAGCGACGACGGGTTCCAGTACATCGTCATGAAGCAGGTGAGCTGCTGAGCATGCGGGCTCTTAGTCATGGTCCGGCACTCCGCGGTATGTACGGGAATGGTCTGACGCACTGTGCCGTCGCTCGTACAGTCTGGTTCTTTCCCGCAACAACTCAACCAGACTGGCCTCTGGGACGGCGCGAATGTGGACGCTGGTGGGATATGGGACCCACATGTGTTCGACCGAGGTCCGTGATGCGACGCGACGCGTATGCTTTCGGCGGCGTAAGGGTGCTGACTGCGGAACCAGGGAACGCATCGAATAACCCAAGCATCACAGACCCGCGTCTCAAGGGTGCCATAATGGTACGCCCGATCTCGCCTTCCTCGCCTCCGCTGTCTCATGCAAGTCCTATGTGCTAATCCCGCATGTCCCACGACGCCAGGCGGTATGGAACGACCACGGGCCGACGGCGAGCACCTTCCTCGAGGCGTTCTACGCCCTCAAGCAGGGCCTCCCGGTCGTCGCAAGCGCCGGCTGGCAGGCCGCCTCGCGCCCGAACCATCTTACGCACGACGCGTTCCTCGCGGGATACCCGCCGCTCGAGGCGGCCGCGCCCGGGCAGAACCTCGACCGGCGCATCCCGAGCAAAGGCGCTGTGGTCGTCGACTATGATTTGACGACCCACTCCGCGTCCGCCCGGGTGGAGGACCGCAGTGGGAACGGGTACGATGCCCGGGTGGTCGACGACGTGCTGCGTACTCCACTTGGAAGCAAGGGCTTCAACTATACTCTCCTCCTGCGCGCGAAGCTGGACGGTTCTCCGAGTCATGCTCCTGTCGGGCCCCGACGATTCATTCGGGGTCGAAGCTGCACAGGGTGGGGGGCTCACGCTGGCCTTTACCTCCTCCAACATCACCTACTTGCTATCTAACTTCACTCTCCCCGCTGAGCATTCGAAGAGCACCGCCCGCGAGATCGTTCTGACCGCTACGGAGAACGGCACATCCGCATTCGTGGACGGCGTCCACGCAGGCGACTTCCTAGTCTCTATCGATCAGACTAGCGTCCTCGCCCCGATGGCTTTCGTTGCACCCGTGCAGACTGTGGGCGGGAGAGGTATCGAACTGGAGCGTTTCATATTATGGGATGGGGTACAGAGCGTAGCTACGGTGTCCGAAGCTAAGCAGGGCCAGTCCTGACGCACGCCGAACATCGGCGTGTACCAATAAATAGCGTATTCACAGAATCGGAAGACAAGAGCGGAATACCGTCTAGACTGGCTTTGCGAGGAAGAAGGGATATCAAGTGAGGCAGACTGCGATACGGAGCGACCTATGAGTACAAAGAGCGGGATACAATGAACGATGCAACAACTGAAGATGAGGACCGACGAAGCCCCAGCACAAATTACCTTGCATGGAGGATACACTGTGCCAACGTAAGCTACGAAGCGACGGGGTAGATAGTGACCATGGAGCGATAGTCTGTGACAGCGAGAGTCAGGTAGCCATGCGGCGAGCACTTGATGGTCACTATCCGATTCATGCCCCAGATGGTCCAGATCGAACGTTTTACGCATCGGATGAGCGCAACAGGTTCGGTCAAGGCCATGCAGAGCACGAATCAAATCACTGGGCTTGCATTGGTACAATCCATCCTCCCGACATGGGAACGCGCACAATGCGCGGTCCATGGACGGATCCAATTCAGACGCCTGTGTGTGCTCGTTAGGCATCACGCTATGAAGGCGAACGACTAGAAGATTCCAACTCACGAGGGGCCCACCCCATCGCATGGTATGCTTGTCGCGCAGCTTCCTCCTTCGCGAGCTGTTTGCTCGTACCCAGTGCCGATACCCCTCTCGATGCCGTTGACTAGAAAGAACCGGAGTTAGCGGGGTTACCGCAACAACGAGATCGCGGGGAGCGCACCAAGGCACTGTACAGTCCAACGTCCTGCATGTGCAGGACCCGAGAACTGTGCAGGGTACTGCACCTCGAGACGGCGTTGTTGCGCGGTTTGGTTGAAAAGGGGAAGAAAGGCAGAGTGTGGCTGGGCAGGAGCCAGCGGATTGCTAGGTAAAGGGGGAGGAGGATTGGCAGGCGGTGGCGGAGGGAGGCCATACATTGGCGAGTGAATGGGGAGCACATGGGGATTCGGCTGCTGCATGGGAGGGAGCCCTCCCATTCCGTAGGTGGGAACGTCCATCTTGGGCCGCTTGTACTCGGGTTCAGCGTAGAGCCCTTGCTGAGCGGGGGGTGGTGCCTCCCCAACAAGGGCTCCAATCCAGTCCCGAACAGCTTTGTAGCCCCCTCCGACAAAAACTGCCCCGACGTACGAGTCGAATAGCAAGCGAGTCTCCTGCTAGCTATGAGATATCATGCGTCATCTGACATGTATATCAGGACATACCTCTGGAGTGTCGAGCTTCGTCTCTGGAGTGCAGCGCACCTTCTCCCTCCACCTGTATCCTTCAACCCACTCAGTTTACCCTGTCCTGCAATTTGCCAACCTGTTTCTACGCGATACGATCAGTCGAACATCCACTACAGCATTGGGAAGAGAGCCGCACCCTGAGTTCGTCTGCAGGGAGCATGGGCCGCTGGTTGAACAGAACGTCTGTATACACGGCCTCCAGGACCTTGGAACCCAGAGCAGCAAGCCGTGCGCCGTCGCCGTAAGGAGAGTCACTGTTGAGAGGCGCGCCAGAGAACTTCATTGACCGATGAACAAAGACCTCGAGCATGGCCTCGCCGTCGATCTTGGGAGCTGGTGGGAGAGTGGAGGCCATGGAGACAGAGGGAGAACGAGAGCGTTTCAGGTTGGGAGAGGGACTGGTAGTAGTAGTGTTGTGAGGTTTAGCAGGAGCGGATGAAGAGGTACACGTGCTAGAATCTGGAGGAGGAGTTATAATACGGAGTGCAAATTACCGCAGCAAGAAGATGCGTACCGGCGTGTGCTGCGGTAGATGACCCGACTGCTCCGTTGCTCGTGGGCTGCTCAGCTTTCGTGCCGTATCCGTTGGGCAGAGTCATCGTCGTGGTCGGTGAGCAAGAGAGGCGTGGAGAGAAAGGCCGCCACTCGGCGAGTCTATGCGCAGTGAACCGTGGTGCGTAGAATTGATGTCCGCTTCTTGCCACAGCAAGCCTCAGTCCGCTTTCAGGCGCACATGCTGCTGCAGCGTCAACTTCGCTGCGGCCACGTTCCTTGGCTCAGCCACCGCAATGCTCTTTGGAATCAAAACACAAAGGTGCGATGGTATCGTCTGAACTACTGGCCTGCGCCGGGAATACCGTAAACTACACAGAATGGCTCTACTACGGTAACAATAGGCTAATGCAGGCTTCTTGCACGGACGATGATTATGGTGGATCGCGCAGTCCTGCTGCTCACAGAAAGACCGATATCGGATCCCAAGACAATTACCATCTTCTCCAAGCTAGCGGCCGAAGTCAGCTACCGAGCCAGGAGGCAGAGCCGCAACCGCTCTCGTGGCTCGCCTCTGTTGTTTGACCAGGATACTTCGCAAGGCTTCTACCACGGGAACGCGTGACGGATCAGAGTCCCTCGAGAGCCTCCGTATCGCCTCGGAAATGCTACCGGACTTGCGTCAGAAACGGAACAATTATCGAGTCATTTCGTCTCACCTAGACGCGCCTTGAGCCACCACAGGACATTCCTTGACTAGGTGTGGTGCTCGCCCACACACAGCACACCCTAACTGCCCTGACGTCTCCTTAGCTTTCTTGCTTCGCGGCGTATCTGTCCCGGGAACGGGTGATGGAGGGCGTTTGGAAGAACCAGCAACCGCATTCGCGTTCGGAACTTGAGGCAGACGCGGAGTTGGTCGAAGGTTCGGCACTGCGGGAATTTGAGGCCTTGCTGCTGAGGTGCTTGGATTCAGAACTCCGTTCCTTGAAGGCCCTGCGGTTGCATGCACGCCATTCGACGCGGGGTGGCCAGCGGTACTGAGCTGATGACTCCCAGGTCGTGCCTTATTCTGTAAGGGCATCGGAGATGGCTTAGGCGGCGTCTCGACTAGATGAAGCGGTTGTCCGTAGATGAGGTTGATTTTTCCAAGTCTGTGAAGCGTCTCATCGATCACCCGGATAGCAGCACGCTGTTCGATGACAGCACGTCAGTATACAGCACGTCTTCAGTGAGGCATCGATCGGCTGAACTTACTCGCTCCTCGATGGTCTCGTCACCAGCGTGTTGCATGAGCATGAGTCTATATTGTGCGAGGTTTTCCGGACTCTCTGTCATCGAGCAGTAACCGGGCTGATGAATCTTGCCGCAGAGCCCGCAAAATTCGCCCTGTGGACGTATCGAGCCTTGCGCGCGGTCGTCTATGGGTGACACCCTCCGGTCAATGTGTACTTCCCGCCGGCGCTTCGTCGTCTTCGTGCCCTGCTTCGTCGGAGGAGCCCACGGACTTGGCTCACTGACCTGCAGCATTTGGATGTCGTCTACGTCCATGGCCACCTCCTGCACGTCGTCCGATTCCGACGCGGGATCGGATACGTTGGCATGGAAGTCGGAGTCGTCCGACGCAGCAGACTTGCTCTTCGACTTCCTCCCCTTGCGAGCCTTGGCTTGATCCTTTGTGGGAGTATCGTCCAGGTCGAGGCTTTGCTGGGGTGAATTGTTAGTGACGAATGCGGAATGGTGATGCGCGCGGCTCTACCTGAGGGAATACCGCAGCCGCCTTGCGACGCACTCCGCGCCCGGTGGCTTCCTTCTCGCGTTCCTTGTCACGCTGGGTGGCGATAAGCTCAAGTGCTTTGGCCCAGGAGTCAGCCTCGTCCGCGTTGTTCGCCACCTCGTCGGGCAGGTCTTCCAGGCCTTCCTTATCCGCCGACCAAACCTTGGCAAAGGCGAACAATGATCCTGGTCCTGACTCTGTCTCGACCTCGTCGCCTTCCTGCTCCGTCTTCTCGATGAGACTATCGATGTCATGCTCGGAATCTGGCGCCTTCGCGTGAGTTGACAGTTAGCGGGGAAACGCGGAGGAGCATACAGTGAATCTCTCGAGCGGCGCTCTCCGCGTTGTCTTCAAACAGCGCTTTGGCGCCGAACATGAGAATGGACTGAACGTCCTCCTCTGTGCCGCTCTCGTCATCCATCTTCTGCACGATCAGGTGGTCAAGCACGAGCTTCTTCTTCCCAGTCTGCATGATGCGCTCTGTAACGAGATGAGTAAGCATCACCACACTCTTGTACGGATGTACATACCCTCGGCAGAGTCCTTCACCATGAGCTTGAAGACTAGGACCGTCTTCTTCTGCCCGTAACGATGCGCTCGAGCGATTGCCTAGGACGTGCGTCAGCGACTGTCAAAACATAATCCATCACTGTCAAACCGCATTACTTGAAGGTCCTGTATGGCGAGTTAGCATGACCATGCAAACACGCTTTCGAGACTACGTACCTGGTGAGGGTTGAAGTCAGGGTCGAAGATGATGACCGTGTCCGCACTCCAGAGGTTGATACCAACGCCACCAGCACGCGTTGTGAGCAGATATATGAAGATGTCTGAGTCCGGTTTGTTGAACTCGTCCATGTCTTTCTGACGATCGGCTTGTTTCGTGTTGCCATCCTAGAAGCAGTGAGACGCGTGCATGGTCAGGGCTCAACGATTGACACCTACGAGGCGGAGATATTTAATGCCTTCGCCGATTAGGAAGTCTTCTATGATATCTAGCGCAATCACAAACTGCAAGGCGTCAACGTCCGTATCCTCGCCGCGGTTATTGGCTTACCTGGCTGAAGAGCAAGGACACGGTGACCCCGGCTACGGAGCTTTGGCAGGAGCATCTTCAGTAAACGCAGCTTCGCACTCGCCGCCACCAGTCGCTCGTGAGTCTCTTGAGGAGACAGGCCGCGGGGTTCAATGGTATCGGATACGAGGTAAGGATGCTGAATGCACTTTCGGAGCTGCATAAGCATGTTGTTCATATTCGTCTTGGTCATTGTGTTGTTGCGCTTGGATGGATCTGTACCCTCTGCAAGTCTGCGCAGGATCTCGAGGTTCTGACCTGCGGGGACATTTGTAAGTCAAGTCCAAATTGACGGGAAGACCGAGGCGCACTGAGGATCGACCGATAGATCTCCTTCTGCAAGGGTGCCATGCTGACAGGTACGATGACTTCATTCTGGAGAGGAGCTCGGTCAGAGATACACTGACTGAGGACTGACCATCAAGGGTCTCACCTTAGGAGGGAGCTGCAGCACTTCGGACTTTATGCGACGTAGGAAATAGGGCTTCAAACGGACGTGCAGGTCTTTCACAAGTTCGTCTGTGAGTTCCTCGTACTGCTTTGACAGCTGCTCCAGATCCTTCCATTCCTCGGGATCAAGGAAATTCATCAGGTTGAATAGCTCGCGAATGTTGTTATTCAGGGGCGTCTGCGTGCGAAGTATGAGTCGAGAAGCTGCAACGAGTCGTGATTCACCTACTCCAGTCATGATCACGCGGTGGAAGCTGTTCAGCTCCTTCAGTCGCTTGAAGATCAAACTTGTATCGCTCTTGACTTCACAATGGTCAGTCCTACACGAGACCGGAATGCCGAAAGTGGTAACGCACGCCGCTGTCCTTCATCCACGACGAGTACCTCCCAGCGCGGCATATTCTTGAACACGGAAGTGAACTCCTTGGCACTCGTGATAGTCTCGTACGTAGTGACTAGAACATGGTACTTTGTACCGGTAGTGCCGCTCGCAGGGTTGGAGTGATAAAGCTCGTACTTCTTGATGATCTCCCGGGATTTCGCTTCCCCATAGAACGGGACGACGCGAAGCTTCGGGGCCCACCGCTTCAAACTCACGTACCCAATTCGTGATAGTTGAATTCGGCACCACGACCAGTGCAGGAAAGACTTCGAAGGCGGCTGCAAGATAGCCAATGAAATTGACGATTTGCACTGTCTTGCCCTGTAGGAAAGAGTTCACTACATCTGTCTGCATTCAACTCAAACGGGACATACCAAGCCCATCTCGTCGGCGAGAATGCAATTCTGGGAGATGTTCCAGTTGTGACATAACCAGTTGACACCGTCAACCTGGAAGGGCATGAGCTTGAGCTGCGAGCTTTGCCCCAGCTGGGGTGGCGACTCCGTCGTGAACTTCTCCTTCTTGAGCCAGCTAGCTCCCTGCTTCGGGATTGAGTAGTTCTTCGGACGGGCTGGCACCTGGACGGATTGAGCGAACAGGAAGCGTTGAAATGCTTTGTGGTAGGCAGCATAGCCGGCCTCCGATGGGCTGGGCGGCGCATCCCAGGAAGCTGTCATAGGACTTAGCAAAACGCGTAGTTGAGTACGGTCGTTGAACAACGAACCATCATCGTAGCCGAGATCCTGCCACTTGAAGAAAGCCCATGCAACTCGGTCTGCATGTTTCTCGCTGAGCTTCTCCCCAGTAAGAGACTCGAATTCTTCGACGGTGATCATCAAATCCGAACGAGGCACTTCTCCCTGCTTGCGTGCCCGATCTCGCTCCTGCGCGATTTCAGGATCCTCCGCGTTGTCGTCGTCGGCTTCGTCGTCGTTGTCCACTCTCTTCTTCTTGCCCTTCTTCTTCTTGGAAGGTCGTGCCGGACGCCAGAGCCGTATGTCTAAGACACGGTCTACCGTCTTCCAGGCAGGAGGTATCTTCCGCTCAGCGTCGGGGTTAGCGAAGAGAGGCGACGTCTCTACTTCCTCTTTCGGGACCTCCTGATCTGCACCAACAATGTCGAAGGTCGCGGCCTCGCCGTCCTGGTCCGCAGAAAGCGCCTGCTCTGATACAGCTTCACGGAGGAGAGGGACCTTGGTGCCTCCTTGCAAGAAGTTTTTCAACTTCGTCTGTGCCGTAGCGAGAAGCCACCCGTGTGGTACCCATTGCACTCGACGATAGCTTCTGTCAACCCATTTGACAAGATATTCACGGGGAAGCATGGCTTTGAAGTTGATGGGCTCGTCGGAAGGGCGAGGTAGGTTCGACAGCGTCCTCAGGATAGGGCCGCCAAGCAAGGATATGTTCGACCTTGTACACGTAAGAGGCGCAGTCGGCGCACTTCCAGCCGGTAGAGTGTTGGTAATACCGAGCTAGGTCCGCGGGGGTAGTGTCTTCAGGGTCGAACCCGTCAGGAACAGGCAGATGAGCGTAATGCGCGAGCCGTTTGCAAGTGAAGCATCGGAAAAGCAGCTCAGTCGGATTGGTTTCTTCGTCGTCCTTCTCGAGAGCGATGGGATGAGCCGACGTTCCTGACTCGTTTGGAGCCGTCTGAGACGCTTCCGTGACACCAGCAAGAGGGGAACCCTCGTAGGAGACGAGGATTGCGCTCTCTGACCAAATTGGTCGGGCTTGAGCAGCAACTTCTTTGCAACCTAAGCAGACCCCACCCTTCATGCACGAACCGCACACGAACTCGGTCGTCTCGTAAGTACCAAGGCCTGGTCGTTTCTGAGGTTCGGGTGAACTCGAACCAGGAAGCGCGCCATGTGGCCTTGTCCCTTTCAAGAGCAGGCACGTAGGATCTCGTCGCGCTTGCGTCTTTGCGAGGCAGCCCCAGTGAGCAGCAACAGGACACTTAAGGCTAGATGATTGTTAGCGCGAATGCCAATGTCAACTTGCACAGTGAGCAGTAAGCCACGACCTACCATCGCACCCAACCGCCAAGAGCATAGATTCTCGTTTCTTCGTCTTCAGACTCGTCATCCTCTTCGATTTTTCGCCGTTTCTTGCCTTTCTTAGCCAATTTGCTGAGCTGCTGGTGCCCCGGCGGAGTGTGGCACTTTTCACATATGTCCCGGTGTGCTCTGAGCGGGGCGTCGTCGTCATCGTCTTCTTCGTCGTAGGCAAGGTCTGCGACGACGCGGAAGTGACCATACGCTGGTCGCGACGCCTTGCCTCGAACAATCTTCTGCTTCGCTTTGGCCGTTCGATTTGGAGGGGACCTCAGAACCATCGTCAATGACATTGTCGTAGTCCTCATCATCAAGGTTGGTACGCTTGCTCTTCCGCGACCTCGATGATTTACGCGTTGGACGAGCAGGGACCCCGCTGTCACTGCCGCTATCTGTGTTGTACACTACGATAGGCCGCTTCCCGGACCGAGTTCTCTTCGGACTGAACGGCAAGCTATCACCTAGCCGTCGATTAGCACTTGCGGCTGCTGCTCGAGTACTATGTCGCGGAGCAGTGGGTTGAGTAAGCCTCGGAGTCGTCACCAGGGTCGCGGGCCTAGCTCGTCGCTGCTATAGTCTGACAGAGGTGAAAGACTGTCAGGTCTCGTGCGGAGGCCGGGTATCTTCACAGTCAATGTTTCTTGCCGAGAGCCAGGATGCACGTCAGATGAAGCAGGATTGAACGGAGGGAGAGTACCCGAGCTCTGCAACTTCTCTGGTCCAGAGGTTATTCTCTATTTTGCAGGAGGTGGACCATCCGGCTTACCATACTTCTCCACCAGGTTTCTATGACGTGCCTCAATAGGACCGGCCGGAACCTGTTCGAAATTATAAGTTACAATCCACCCATGAGAGGTCAGATCCATATTTCATCACGGAACGACCAAGGCAGCCCGCGCTCTTAACATGCTCTATCACGGGGCACATTCAGTGGACATACCTTGTATATAGTCCCATCCGCATAGCGAACGTAAAAGAACTTCCGGCCCCGGGACTTGCTTACGCCTACGATTTGGTCCAATTCCTCATGGTCGACTTCGGCGTCAGACTCGATATTGTCCTCAGCCACAGAGCGGTACAGGGTCTTCTTGGATGTCGCAAGCGAAGGCACTTCTATATATGATGCAAGCTGCTTGGGCGGCCATACACTCTGGCCCGCAGATCCAGCAGCAGAACCATCGGTTGCCGACAGAGAGGTGTCTGCAGGAGCCGGGGCATCTGTGGACGGTTCGCGGTCCATGTCGGCCACTGGCAGAGAGACGGGTGATAAGAGTCGTCCTGCATCTGCTGGATCTGAGGCTGGCTCAAACATGCCAGAGAGCCTCCTAAAGATCAAGAAGCAAGCGAACGAGTCACAGAACGCGCGGCGACGCGTGAGGTGCGGAGTTGGCAGGGACAGAGGACGCGTTCCAGGGTCGCAGAGGAGCGGCGACTTCAGAAAGTCGCGCGTCCCACGTGACTAGCGGGGAAGGGGCGTGGAGGGCAATTGCCGTTCAGGGCAACTGTAGCCTGTTTAGGCAATTGGTAGCAACAATCATAGCGCACTGCTGCAGTCTCTCCTCAGTCCTGTCGCGTCGCCTACTTACTTACCTCCGTCTTCGTCCCTGTCTCCTGCGTCGTCGTCCGTCTGGCCTCATGTCCCGAATACCTGCTTACCCCCCAGAACTCTCCAGGCGTGCTCGGTCTCCTAGCGTCAGCGAAAGCAATGGCGGTAACACCCGACCCTTGCAGATAAATCGGCCTCCACAACGTCCTACCACCCCGAGTGGAAGTTCGGTCACTTCGGGATCTCCTCGGGGTCCCATACGGCCGACACGATCTGGCCTACGTAGCAGACAGATCTCCGAATACTCGACGTCTGATCGTATCTCAGTCGACTCACGGACGACCCGCGACTCGAGAGAAACATACGACGGTAAATCCGTTGGCTTGCCGGATGGACCGCAGTCCCTCAAACTGCGTAATGGGCCTCCAAGTGGCTTTGACCAGCAGAATGATGCTCGGCAAGGGCCGTCCGAACCTGCCGAGCTCTCCCCCACGTCTCTTGCGGCCGTCAAGGCGTTCCAGAGCTTTGGGCGGAGACGGGGCATGTCGAATGACGATATGATGGATGAGTATGAGGAGCAACGCAGACGAGAGATGGAGGTACAGAAAGCTCGTCAAAAGAGAATCCGAGAAAAGGTACCCGGTCGTAGAGCCACGGGGAAGGCTCGGGCTGGGGATATAGACGGTGAGTACGGCTGCTTGGTGGTTACCCAGGCACTACTGCGCGTCATAGCAGTCGTGAGGTACTCATCAACGGCTTTGTGTGCTGTTAGCTGTTCTCGATGAGATTAAGGACGAGTGGGCTGTGGTCATCGACCCCGATGTGAGTTGTTGCGAGTGCACATGCGAGTAACGACATTGATCGGACCAGTTTAACCCAGTGGATTTGGCCCTGCAACTCCTGGATGATTCGTCTCTTGGAAAGGACATGGACTCCTTCAGACGAACGAAGGATATGCTCTCTCAAGCCATGAAGGGCTCAGTTGACAGTGCGTTCCCCTGAACTATGGATATTGTAAAGATCATTTACGCTAGCTGCATTACTAGAACACTATCAGGCTTTCAACGCTGCACTTCCCCATCATGCCTCACTACTGAGCCACCTCGATGCAACCCAGGCACAGATCAGAGATGCTCGAAACTCCCTCCAGGAGGCCAAGGAAATGCTGGGCAGCAAGCGAGCAGATCTCGTGCAGCTTTGGTCCCGCAACCAGACTGTCGAGGAGATGATGCGAATCCTTGACCAGATGTGCGCATCTCACAGCGTGTGGTGATTCAAGCTAACACGTTTCAATGTAGTGAACATCTGAAGTCAGTGCCCGATGCGCTGGAGAGCTTGATTCTAGAGAAGCGACTTCTGCAAGCCGCTGCGTTGCTTGTTCGGAGCCTCAAGCTAATCAATAAACCTGACATGCTTGAGATTGGGGCAGTCACGGACCTCAGAAGTTATCTTGTGGGCCAAGAGACGGTTTGTTTTTGTGCTTCCATGACGATACATGGCACCTTAGAATGGTTTACAGACGCTGCGAGACATTCTCGTCGATGAGCTACATAGCCACCTGTACTTGAAATCCTTCTGGTGCGAATCTCGCTGGACGGTGTATCATCCGAATCAGCAAGCGTGTAAGCAACATTCTCGTTGACATTGGTGTTGATTGAAGCTCATGGTTGTGCAGTCGCGATCGAGGAGAATCAAGAAGATGCAGAGGGCGGCGATAGGGCTTCTCGGCGTAATTCTGTTTCGTCACCCATCTCGCCGACTACACCGCGCAAGACCAAGCTAGCAAAGTTCCTTGACGAGCTGACTTTGCGTCCCAATGATCCTCCTTTTGACGTCAACGACTCCAATTATCGACATAGTCTCTCTGGTTCTGGCCTCGCTAGCAGTGTATCTGGGTTTGGCTTAGCATCTGCTGCGTACTCGAACTTGACCTCGTCATCAAGTGCTTCACAGGCGCGAAACCCTGAGGCTGACTCCTTCGCATACATCGAAATGCTCCTCGAGTCTCTCGCAGCACTTGGCAAACTGGGGACAGGCTTGGACATCGTGGCGCAAAAACTGCCCGGGGAAATATTCTCCCTCATTGAAGTAACTATCGAGGAAGTCTCGGAGCGCGCAGAATACGGCCGTCGAGGCTCAATGATCGGCTTTCTGGACTCGAGCTCGACTGCCGCCCGGCTTACTGATCTGTCCCTTCTGTCTACCCCGACCGTCACCTCGAATGCGTTGGGTATTGCCGGTGTTGCTGTCGCTGCGGCCCTGCAGGGGTCAGGGGTAAATGCAAGGCGTGCGCTCGTCGAAGCGACCAACTTGCGTCTCACAGCACTGGAATCATCGACGAAAGTGCTTGATCAAGAAATCCTCAAGGACTTCTTTTGGACGTTGTACTCCAAGCTTATCGCCGTCAGCGAAGGGTTGCGCGTTGTGTATGAGGTTGCAAACCGGATAGGATCTGTAAGTCACTTAAGGACATATTTTCAATGACCGTTTGCTAATGATGCTGTTATCAGCGGAGGGACTATAAGGACTCTTCAGGCACCAAACCCGGAGCTCTATTCCCACTTGAGGAAGTTTGGGCACCTATCCAAGCTGAGGTGAAAATCCAGGATCGCGGGTCTTCAGATCGAATGCTTACTTGACTATAGGTGCGGACGTTGATCAGCGACTACATAACGGACGAGGAGCAGGGAGCTATCTCGGGACGTAACCCCATTTCCTCTATCAACGAAGTCTTGCGCGAGGGACGATTCAACCGCGACAAGAGCAAGGTTAGTTCTGACCTATGCTTTATCAGGGAAAGCTTAACGATCGCTCCGTATAGCCGGTATTCCGATTCGCGGACACAGATGCCAAGTTTGCCACGAAGGCATTGCGACAACATGAAGATGAGCTCACCCGCGTGCTGAAAGATACCGTCCCCGGCCTTGTCCAAGGGTCCGAGAGCGCAGTACAAGCGACCCTCGCCGCCGTCGGTACTGACGACCGGTTGATGGGCACTGGGCAGCACCACCGGTTGCTGGTTCATCCCAACGCATTCCATGTCAGCGTGCTGTTCCAACCTACGCTTGCATTTCTTGATCGGATATCGGACATCTTCCCTGCGGGACTAGAGGCGGCTCGTGCATCCAGTGCCGTACTGGATGAGTTCGTGTTGAAGGTGTACCTCCCTCAGCTGGAGGAGAAAGTATCTGCACTGTTCCACCAGACGGTTACGAGTACGTCCGGTTCCACAACTGATCTGTGGTGACGTCTACTGAGGTCTGCTGCTAGGTCCAGACGCATTTGAACCAGATCATGCATCGTTGGCATTATCTCCCAAGCCATTAGTCAAGGTATGTCCGCAACCGGAATGCTGCTGGATTTCTTGAGGGCAATGTTGACCACTTTTACAGTCCAGCGTGCAATTGATGGCTCTCATCAACTCGCTCTGCGCGATGTTGCGGACGACGCCGTTCCACCGGGAAAACTACTCCAGATTGATCTTGACCGTCATTGGCAAGTTCTACCAACGCTGCAGCGATCGTTTCTACGACTTGGTCTCGGTGAAGGGCGATGGATCTTCCGACGAAGAGCCTCGCATAGCACTAGCTGCCCAATGGGCACAGAAGGCCGAATTAGGCCCGTGCCTATCTGAGATGCTGAAGACATTGTCTGGCGATGCGACTGCGTCTCTGAAGCAGCAGATGTGCCGGCAGGAGACCCATCTCGAGAATAGCCTCCTTGGCGAGGGTGCAGTCGGGAAGCACGATCTGATCGCGTCGATCCGCAACGTCTCTGCTCTGGCGAGCTTGTACCACAGCGTCGTAAGTCTCCACCCCGTATAGATACCGGCACGCTGCTGACCGTGCGTTATCTGCAAAGACATGGTTCGCAGGTCAATTGGAGATGCTGAAGAGCTCGCCGGAGGATGCGGCGTCAGTGACCAGTCCGCTTCGTTTAGAAGCCCGCCAGCGCACTTTCTCCATCATCACCTTATCTACCTGTCGTTACACCTCTGCGACCGGACGAGCAGCTCAAGCTCCCATTGTCGTCTGCAATGGCATTGTAAGTGCCAGCTGCGCTATGAAGACTCGTGACTGACATCAACCTCTTTATAGGCGATTCCAAGCCCTGCATCAGACCTATGTGCAGCTTGCAGAACTTATCCTATACACCATTCGCATCGACATCAGGTGTCGTGTGATTCACCACCTTGACCTGGCATTGAGACATGTATGCGGTGTCCATCCCAGTGTCATTTGCTTGGCTGACGTGCGAATGTGACCAGGGAATCTATCGCATTGAGCGCGAGGCCGCGGAACCCGATCCTCACGTCGTAGATCTCAACACAGAGCTCGGCAACTGCGACGCGTCCCTGACGTCCACATTGCCCGAGATTCAGCGAAAGTGAGTTATTGTTCTATAACCATCAGCATACATTCTGACAACTGTCTAGATTCGTGTTCGAGGGGATGGGTCACCTCATGCAGCACCTATTGATCTCCAACGCTCGCTTCATCCAATCCGCAAACGCGTTCGGAATCAAGAAAATGATGCGCAACATGCTCGCGTTGCAGCAAAACATCAAGACTATCACGGACGACAGTAGCAGCGCAGATTTTGACCGTGCGAAGCGATACTACTCGTTGTTCCTGCTCTCGCCTACGGTGAGTCTCCTTCGAGAAGTCTCGGCTGTGGATTTCTGACAATGCTTTGTATAGGATATGCTCGAAACAGTGCGTCAGAAGCAAGAGTTCACCTTCGAGGAATACAAGGCGATCCTAGACCTTCAATGCGGCGTTCAGTCAAACCCAGTCGGGGGTGCCCCGCAGGCCGCGGACCGGAACTACAACATGTATCTCATCGAACTGCACGGCTTGGAATTGGAGAACTCGGCGGATGGGAGCTGATGAGGGCATCGACGGAACGGATTTGAAGACCGCGGTCATGTTTGGAAGTATTTATGCATTTGTTCCTCCATACCCCCGTTGGATACTACCACTGTACTCACCAACCCATACCAACCCTTCACCGGCTCTTCTTGCCTTGTGATCTTTCTGCCAACTGTAGCCAGGCAACGTCGGTCTCGCTTGCTGTAACGTGAACTGGCGCATACCGCTTGACTGCATGAGGTGACTGCTTGACCTGATACTTGCCGACCTGAGCACCAGTGGGTGTAGTCCGCAGCGTATACGATAACACCGGGATGCGGGATAACAGCTGCTGGTAGCGCCGCCGCAGGAACCTAGTACTCAAGTGGGACTCGAATGTCGGCTTCGGCTTCTCCGACGAGGCCTCGCTCGAAGCGTCGTTCTTCGATGAATGGCGATCTTTGCTCGGGGGACGCGCCAACGCTTCGATCTCCTCGAATACTCCGGAGTCCTGCAGGCCTACACTTCTGATGCCGACTCGAGCAAGAGAAGCGCTAGTCGGTCTTCACCGATGCGCTACCACCTGACTGCGGGAGCTCTTCGAGGACGACTTGAAGGGGGAACGCGACCTTCTGCACCTTTTGCTGGAAAAACCGCCATCGCATGTTGACTTCTCGACGTTTGCTGAAGGGCCCGAGAGCGCGCGCCTCCGGGGAATTGGGATCGGCTCGCGGAGGGAGCGTCGGCGGATGGTCCAGGGCGGCTGGTGTCAGGGCTCGGTTTACAGAAATGTCAGAGGTTAGAAGCGCCTTCATTTCCCGTGAATAGAAAGGTGGTCGAGATGACTCCACGGCGGGGATGATCCTGGGTGGCAATTCAGCACCAGGCTCAGAGCGGAGAGGCTATAGGCAAAATATGTGAGCAATTGCGAGGAGATGAATACAAGGCTAGAAGCCTACATTCAAAATCTCCCATCTCAGGGGACCCCTTCTACCATAAGCAGTATCGAGGATGTAGTCAAAGCATTTCGCGTAGCCAGCGTTTGCGCCTTCCAATTTCCCGAGGTCCTGAAGACAAGGAGGGATCGATCCCATGTCAGCTACCACGCTCTAGTGTGCACATCATGTCGCCAACCCTACCTTGCGCACCCTCTTCAGCTTGGTGGACTGTAAATGGGCATGCTTCGGGTCGAGGATGACACGGACATCATCTCCGACTCTGAGCCGGAAGAACTGGCTGCTCGGATGCAAGTTGTCGTCAGCGTTGGTGACCGACACGTATTACTCCGGACCCACCGAAGATATTCCGTCGGCAGCCTTCTGATCTGCCGAAGGCATGATCTATAAAGCGATAATATCGCTTTCACGTCTCCATTCATGCGAATCACTGCTCGGTGTGGTCGAGATGGAGGTGCAGCGTGACAGAGCGCTAGCGGCCTCGATCAATTGCAACTTGCTGGGACTTTTTGGGAACGGGCGTTTCTTCGTCTCGGTGAAACTACGCATGAGCGCTTGTTGTACACACACCCCACGACGCATACTCCGTCCGATCTTGTCACATTTAACCACCATGGGCATGCCAACCCCGGGAAGTCGCTGCGGTCGCTACTTGGATACATTGCTTGGTTTCTCCCCGAGATTGCCGAACTCTTTCGCAGCCCTTATCTGACCGATAGGGATATCCTCAGATGCTGTGGCACTGGCCATGCTCATTGACTCTAAGTAGCGGATCTATGTATGCTAGGTGAACCGTGTTGAGGTAAGGAGTATGTGCGACAGTAAGACATTATGCCTTGTTCAGATGCAAATGTTCTGATTTCCTCATGTGGGGGACCGCTAAATTAAGCCATCATCTGCTCACGGGTCCCTACCGACCTCCACCGCTGCAACCGCGGTCACTTCTGCTCCGGAAAAACTAGCCTATGCCAACATGGTTCGCCAAGTTGTTTCCGTAAAATGTCCGGCATGTTACAGTACGTGCTGTGCTCGTTATATCTCTCACTTACGGTACTCGTAGTATAAATGGTACGTCGTTGCGATACGAGCCGTCGTCATCTGCAGACCCACTGTTCTAGCCTCGTTCAGTATGAAATACGCAGCTGCATCGCTCCTCTTCGCGGCCTCCGTTGCCTACGCGCAACAAGGGGTAAGCCAGCAGGTCGTTGCCTGTACCACTGCATGCTGACAGTTTGTGGAAACAGGAATGGCAACAATGCGGTGGCATTGGCTGGAGTAGGTGCTCACAGCAAGAGAAGTGTAACACTGGGCTGACCCATGTATAGCCGGCGAGACGACCTGCGCTGCTGGCACCGTCTGCACGGCATACAATGACTGTGAGGATGAGCCATTTGGGCATGCAGAACAGCGTTTGCTGATCTCGAACAGACTATTCTCAATGTACCCCCGCTCCTGCGACCTCTACCCTTCCCAGGCTCGGCGGTGTGAACACTGCGGGATTCGACTTCAGCGTTGGAACCGACGGTAGCTTCACGGGCACAGGTATGGCAGACCGCGACCTCTTTGTGTGCTATTTTTGCGTGGACTCATCACTCGTACAGGCGTTCCTCCTCCCTGCCGCTCAGTTCACCCACTTCGCTAACGAGGGTGCCAACCTGTTCCGCATCCGTGAGTACTCGATATTGCGATGTGCGAAAAGGGGTAGCTGATAATTGTACCACAGCATTCGGTACGTGACTACCAAGAAGACGCATGTCGAGTGAATCGTTGACACTACTCCAGCATGGCAGCTGATGACCCCTACCGTTGGCGGTCCGATCAACGAAACCTTCTTCGAAATCTATGACAAGACCGTCCAGGCCGCATTGAACTCCGGCTCGGAGACGTTCGTTATTGTTGACCTGGTAGGCATAATTTGTCCCCGATGGCTGGCTCGAGATTGACCCGTTGAACAGCACAACTATGCGCGCTGGAATGGCTCCATCATCGCTCAGGGCGGCCCGACCAACGATCAGTTCGCCTCCATCTGGACGCAGCTCGCCCAGAAGTACGGCTCGAATGAGCGTATCATCTTGTGTGTGTTTCCGGCTGGGGCTTGTTCTGATATGAACCGCAGAGACTGATGACTAGGCACATCACAGTGGTATCATGAACGAGCCGCACGACATCCCCTCCGTCGCGACATGGGTTGACAGCGTCCAGTTTGTTGTCAACGCCGTTCGTCAGGCCGGCGCCAAGAACTTCCTCCTCCTCCCGGGCTCCAGCTGGTCCTCCGCGCAGGCATTCCCCACTGAGGCCGGCCCACTCCTCGTGAAGGTTACTGACCCTCTTGGCGACACCAGCAAGCTCATCTTCGATGGTCAGTGTTCAGCATGACAACATAGTCTCGTTCACTATGCTAACGCTTAGTGCAGTTCACAAGTACCTCGACAGCGATAACAGCGGCACTCATCCCGACTGCACGACTGTACGCCCCTATCTCATTCGCGTTGAATAGTCATGGATGCTAATTTTAATTCCTGATCTAGGACAACGTCGACGTCCTCCAGACCCTCGTCTCCTTCCTCCAGGCCAACGGCAACCGCCAGGCCATCCTCAGCGAGACCGGCGGAGGCAACACCGCGAGCTGCGAGACACTCCTCAACAACGAACTCTCCTTCGTCAAGTCCGCGTTCCCGACCCTGGCCGGTTTCTCTGTCTGGGCCGCGGGTGCGTTCGACACGACTTACGTGCTGACCGTGACGCCGTTCGCGAACGGCACCGACCAGCCTCTGTGGATCGATGCTGGTATGTCCTCTCATGCATATTGCGTCTTGTTGACAAGTGCTGATCTTCTCTGCAGTCCAGCCCAACCTCCCGTGAAGAAGGTTTGGCCTTCAACGTTACCTTCGTTTCACGTGAATAGGGTGCTACATTTGTGTTATATCGCGGGGTCCTTTGATTTTCTTCTTCTTCAAAAGCTGTGTATACGAGTTGTTGGCGTACTATGAATTCCTTTGCCCTCATCCACGACCTGCTCACCTGCAAGGCATGGATTGATCCAAGTGAGATTTCCAGAGTGTTGCAGGCGCACGAGGCTTGAGGTTGGGCATTCACATAGAGCAAAGAGACTGGATTGTAAGTATAGCGACAGCAACGACAGTATAACCTAGTATCTATACATGAGCGCACCCAGCGCCACCCGATGATAAAGACTGACAGTGCAGAGAGACAGTGTGTAGTAGCTAGTAACAATGCCCAAATGAGAGGATCGTGTGCGATATAACGAACCTGAAAGAACGTGTGCTTGATGATCAAGGAGAGGTGAGGAATGCAGGGAGCGACAAGGTTACTGACGGATGAGCGCGCGGACGAGTGGAGAGGGTGAGATGGATCAAATGGATGAAGGAGAAGGAGCGAGGGGAGAGCAGGAGAAGGTGACGTGAAGAGCATGGTGCCAACAGATATGTCACTTCAGTTCTGCCAGCACACGGCACACAGTGCCTTGTACAAGCACACGTGCCAGTGATGGCACAGAGCGACGACTGGGGCGTTGAACGCCGGGCCCGGAGGGGTCACCGCTCGGAACGAGCAGAGGAACTAGGAGAGCAGGGCGAGCGCACGTCCGGCGGACGGGGCAGCGGCCGTGTAATTGGTGGAAACTTTACCATATCTGCGCACAAACCCTGTCAGCTAACGGAATACTCATGAACTGGAATGTCGGTCTGGATGGCTACGTACTCGTCTCCAGCACGTACGCGACGTTGGCATTGTGGCCCTGTCCCATCGAGGTCGTCCTCGCTGACACCGCCGAGAACGTATATCTTCGAGCCAACGGCGACCATCCCGTGTCCCGAGCGCGGCGCGGGCTCCGGGCCCATATTTTGGAACGTATACCAGCGTTGATCTATCACGCAGTCATGTCAGCGTCCGCGCGGTCCCGCTCTCATCTCACCTCGTGTACCACAAGACAGTGACACTCACTTGGAATCCGAAACGCAGCAAGCTGCCCGATATTTGCCCCATCAACGCCGCGTCCGCCGAAGATGTAGACAACGTCGCCGACGACCGCCGAGCCGTGGCCTTCGCGTGGTGCGGGGATGTAGCCAGAGCACCAGTACTCGGACCATGTGCATGAGCGTGTATCGAACGCCCAGATGTCATTGTAGTGATACTTGCCGTCCGTCCCACCGAATCTGCTCGCGCAAGTCCGGATGAGTGAGGAGGGCCCTGAGGCGGAGATAGGAGAGAGCAAAGGACATACACGATGAGGTGGTGTTTGTACGCGACGCAGGTATGCCCGGACCGTGGCGAGGGACGCGGCGCGCCTTTGGGCGGGTCGAGCTGTTCCCATGCTGGCTTCGAGATCACTGTGCACAGCAGCGCGGGAAAGGGAATATGATGGCGATGTCAGCAAACTATCAATGCAAATTCAAATAGCCACGGGAGATACGGTCGCGGGAAATTATGGCTCTGTGCAGAAGTCGAGAAGGGGGTGAAGGGAAGGGATGGAAGGAGACACGTACGTGTGGCGAGGTCGAAGCACCAGATGTCGTTATAGTACTGTCCGTACGCTTGTCCACCGAAAACGTATATTCGAGGACCTATCATTGTAACCGTGTGGCCTAGACGACCGCTCGGTGCGGGCCCGTCAACGAACACTCGTGTCCATTCACGGGTGGCTGTACGCCCATGACATCGTCAGCTCAATGAGGCATGGGACGATGGACAAGGAAATGTGGCGACCCACCGAGGTTGAGGAAATACAAGCCATTGTCGTACCTGACTCTCGTACGAAGCTGATGCGACGACGCAGTGACAGTGTCACCGCCCCAGATGGCGACGACACTGCCCGCAGACGCGCTCCCATGGCCAAACCGTGTGGACGGTACGTCGCCTGTCGTGTACAGCCGCGAAACAGACAGGTCTGCTACCGCGATGGAGAAGAAGTCGTTCCGCGCTCGATCATCCAGTCCTCCGAAGAGATTGAGTCCCGTGGCTGCGGGCCCGGGTGCGGACAGCGAGAAGTCGGACCTTGGAAAGACCGAGGGACGACCATAGACTCCTTCCCGCCGATGAGATACAAGCCGCCGTCGATACCACGGATGCGCGGGTGGCTCATCCTCAGACTCGGACTCTTCTGGCGGGAATGTCGCGGCTGCTTTCGGAGGAGGGTCCGGATCCGAGGGTGGCTTGGGATCTGATGGTTGTGGCGCGGGTTCGTCTGGGGATTTGGGCTCGAACTCAAGATGCGGAAGGAGGCGGAACGATTTTCGGTCCTTCGGCGGCGGGAAGGGCGAGTCGATGAGCAGGACTTCGTCGCTTGGAGTGAATTTGGTATCTATGAGGCTTCTGTGGATGGATGTCAGCGGGCACCGTGACTTGAATTCATTAGACAGGGAATGCGATGAGGCGGCTTACCTCTCACTTGCAGTAGACGGACCACGGTAAAGTGATACTTTCCGGCCGCTACCGAAGGGGACAAAGTCTGGGTAGCGCCGTTTGAAGGATATTCGTCGAGGAAAGTCGATCGGGGGCGGGAGACACCAGAACATGAGAGGAAGGGGAAAGCTTGAGTGAGGGTGGCGAGGGCCAGCTGATATGAGTGCGGGAAGATGAGAGGTATTAGTACATGGCGGAAAGGCAGTAATTCAGCAGAGTTTGATAGATGGTGCTGAGGAGATGGATCAAGGGATGGAGTGATCTGGAAGGAGAGTAGACAGATACGGGTGTGGGTAACGGGTGATGGGTAGGCGTGCATGGGGTCGGTTCGGTCTATTGAGCGAGTGAAACGAAGCGCTATCCGCCCGCTCTTACTAGGGCCGTTCCGAACTGCGAGATGTAAGGATTGTCTTCTACAGTCTTCTACGTTGATGGTCGGAGCTGCTTGTCCGTGATGAGCGCGACAGTCAGATTCACGCAGTATCTAATCTGGACGCGGAAGACGTGACATTAGACGTTCGCAACGATCTGCATCCGAACAACGTCCGTAGGCGTGAACGGCACGCGAATGCACTGGAGTGAGTGATGGCAACTTACAAGCCGCACGATGATGGTGGTGGCGTTTGGTAGGCACATGCCCGCGCGTAAGCTTAGACGCCCATAAGCGTCCAAGGCTGCGCGTGACGTCACAGTCACAGTGGAGGCTCTGACCGCACCGTGCTCGTCTCGCTCGATCGGGACACATGGCTGCAGAAGACGGTCCCCGCACAAACATTACCACCAACATCGCACTCGACCACCAGCACAACCACGGAGAACGACAAACGAGACTTGTCGAGCTCGCTGACCCGTATTCGCAACTCTGCTTGGTCTCGGAATCCGCAGCAAGACACGGGCGACGATCCGACTCCGGATGCTCCGCCGTCCTCGTCCTCCATGAGGCCGCCACGCTCCCCCGCGACCGCTGCCTCTTCCTCCTCTTTCGCGCACCATTCTCCAAAGCACTCCAGCTCTCTTAGACAATCTCACTGGCCCGTCTCAACCAAGATGAGCCTCGTCCCGCCGGCTGCCGATCCTTCACCTCCTTGCGAGCGAACCTAGTAGCAGCAGCCTCAAGCGCGCGAATAAGCCTACACTCCCAGTCCTCCGCTGGTTCTCCTCCTAAACGTTCTACTAAAGTCGAACCCGGGGTCTCCGGTTGGCTCGCGTCCACCTACTCCCTCCGCGAGCCAGTCGAACACTCCCGCACAGTCATCACCTTCTACACCCTCCTCCGCGCTCTCTATCCTCGCGGATGCATTCACGGACGATCCACACATCCTCGAGGCGCACTCGAGGAGCAGCTCAGAGGACGTTAAGATGCCGTCCAAACCGGAGGCAGCGCGCATAGCGAACAACCTGCACAGACCCTCGTACTTCTCCAGCCTCACCCGCACCACCTTGCCCACCGCATGCCTCTCTCCTCCCCCATCCGCGTCCTATGTACAGCAAAGGTATACTGACCCCTTTGAGGACCCGTTGCCCTCCTCACAATTACGACAGTGCAGACATTGACCTGCTGCTGAGTCCAACTCCTGTCCCGCTACCTATGCCTCATTCCCCGGCACCTGTGCATCTGACAAGTTCTCCGCCAAAAGGCTCATCGTTAGACTCCCTACGATCCATACACGAGCGGAGTCGCAGCATACACACATCCGCACCCTCGCAATCGTTCAATTTCCAGCTCCCAGGCACGATTAAGAACTGGTTCTCCTCAGACGAGCAACCTGGCAAGGAGAACCTGAATCCAATGCTCAGCGATGAAGACAAAGGGCAGACCGCCGCGCAGGAACGCGAGAATATCCGGCAGAAATGTGCGTCATTGATTCTCTCGACTTCCCCCTACTGCGCCCCTGACGCGAAATCGGATGTCTCCTTGTCGCGTTACCATGTGTAGATGTCGCGACGAAAAATCCGATTGTGTTCTGCCATGGGCTACTAGGATTTGATACGGTTACTCTCGGACCTTCTATCGCGCCTCTGCAAGTAACCCACTGGCGCGGAATCCGCGACGCTCTCGAAGCCAATGGTGTCGAGGTGCGTCCTCGCTTTCACTACTTCTCCTCCCATGAACATACAGCTCAACTTACAGCATGTGGTTGGGAAACATAGGTCCTGATCACACGTGTACCTGCGACCAGTTCGCCCATCGACCGCGCGAAGGTCCTGTGCGAGAAGATCGCAGAAACCTACCCCGGGCGCTCGGTCCATCTAATTGGTACGTGCCCCGGCGTGTGCCGCTTGCTGGCGTGCTTATGCGGACTCCAGGATAACATTTCTCTGACATGCAGGGCACAGTATGGTATGTATCGTTCGCTACTTCGCGCCGAGGTGGCTGTTTGCATATTTGAATATGGACGAGCTGAACATTCTCTGTGACAGGGCGGAATAGATTGCAGGTACCTCACGACGCACCTCACGGACCGTCCATTCAAAGTGCTCTCGGTCACTACCATCTCCTCGCCACATCGAGGGTCATCCTTCGCGGACCACTTCCTGGAGACGGTTGGGCGTGAACGCATGCCATCCGTACTATCACTCCTTGAGCTCCTCCCGAACGGCGGCGGGGACGGCAAAGGCGTTCGAGTTCTTGACGATCGAGAACATGCGCCGCTTCAACGAGCAGACGCCGGACGTCCCAGGGGTGCATTACTTTTCTTGGGGAGCCGTGTACGAACCCGGACTGATTGATACCTGGAAGTGAGTGCCCGCGGCTTTCTGTCTATGTTGTTTTCGTGGTGATGTCCCGCGACTGGCCTGCACTGGATGTTGCGATGAAAGATTGAGAGAAGGATGCAGACGCTGATGCGCCCGCGCTTTTCCCTGATAGGTGGCCCCATTCAGTGGTATACGAGAAGGAAGGTCCGAACGACGGGCTTGTCTCGCTCAAGTCGGCGCGCTGGGTACGTCCCTTTCTCTTTCCGAGTCACACCCACCCGCGTCCACCGAGCCCCACTGTACCTCATTTTACCTGGCCGCTTTGCCCACACCCATGCCACCCCTTCCCCCGGTGCACGCAACCTATCTCCGTAATGCTCGAAACTGATCCCGATATTGCGCAGGGCACGTACCTCGGCACGCTCGAAGGTGTCAACCACCTCGATCTTGTCGGGTGGATCAACACCGCGCGGTACAAGTGGGCGGAGATCATGGGTCGCGAGATCAAGTTTAAACCCGCAACGTTCTACCTCGGCATCGCGGACCACCTCGCGCGCGTCGTGGAAGGTCAGGGTCAGGACGAGTCTCAGTCTGCCCAGCCGAAACCTCAGCCTGGGGTGGAGAGGGAGCCGGGGTCGTCCCAAGAGACGAGCGCGGAGCGGAGGGAGAGGGAGGAGATCAGAAGGGAGGGCGAGCGGGCCGAGATGGCGGATAGTTTGGGAAAGGGTGGAGGTGAAGAGCGCGAGAGCCGGCGTGTGCGCGACGCAGGAGAGGGGCGTCGAGGTGGATGTCGGCAGAGGTACGCGAGAGGACAAGAGGAAGGATAAGAGGCGAGCCAGCTAGACCCCAGCACCGGACTCTTGGACGGACGGACGATTCCTCACGACTCTCAAGCACTCACGACGTCAACCCATGCACCGGACACCCTCGACAGTCGACTCAGCTGCATCACACTCCAGATATCCACGTACACGTATGTTGCCACCACCTTAGTGTATATAATGCGTTCTGTACCCAGTAATACTGCTAATCATGCGCGCCGTTTTGACTCGGAGACGTCTTCGCTATCGACTGCGTTTAGAGCGTTCGATGTTGTGATTCTAGCTGGCTTCGGGGCCCCGCGGAAGCGCGATATCCCTGCGCGATGAGAGAATGAGAGAAGGGTTGTCCCATGGACAGCGAGTGAAACGTTCGTTTGGTGCTCATGGGACCAGCTAGCGTGGTGGCGGCCGGATGGCTGTTGCGGTGAGTTGGACGGTGTTCCGGCGCGAAGTGTCGTCACCGATCGCGAGAGCTGAAAGACACACGTCGGATGGCCACCTCCATATCGATCGTTCTCGCACCTTGACCATCTCTCTCTGCTCGACTACTGCCGCCACCACTGAACTGATACCACTCACCCGCCCGCTTCGTAGCAACATGTCGCTCGAGAAAGTGTCCGCGAACAAGGCCTTCGACGGTCAGCTCATAAAGTACAAGTTCAAGGTGCGCGCGCGCCCGATGTCGTCACCGCCGCTCGAAGCGAGGGCTGATCATTGCCTCCTTCCCGCTCTTCGTTTCACCGCGTATATTGACGATTTCTATGGTCTTGAAATCGTTGCTGTGCGCGAGTAGTCTGCTGCGCTCGGCGGGCTCGATGCGAACTTCAATCTCTTCCTGCCCGGGAACGCCTCGGAGAGCAACAAGGTCCCGCTCCTGACCTACCTCGCCGGTCTTACCTGCACCGAGGACAACGGGTATGCCCCCTTCATGTACGCGCCATACTCAGCCTGGTGACACGGCCGCGCGTGGCCACATATAGTGCGCAGAAGGGCCATTTCCTCGGCCCCGCCTCGAAGGAGGGCATCGCGATCCTCTTCCCCGACACCTCCCCGCGCGGCGCCGGTGTCGAGGGCGAGACGGAGAGCTGGGACTTTGGTGTCGGTACGTCTTCACATGCCAATCAACAACATGCAGAGGGCTCATGGGGAGGGCAGGCGCGGGCTTCTACCTGAACGCGACCCA
This sequence comes from Trametes sanguinea, assembly GCA_008973685.1. Classification (NCBI taxonomy): domain Eukaryota; kingdom Fungi; phylum Basidiomycota; class Agaricomycetes; order Polyporales; family Polyporaceae; genus Trametes; species Trametes sanguinea. The sequence continues at coordinate 1,611,663 of WAHA01000001.1, read as the reverse complement.
CCCCAAGTGGTCAAAGCACTACAACATGCTCACCCATGTCACACTCGAGCTCCCCGAGGTGATCCAGGCCGCAGGCCTTCCTATCGTGCGTCCTGCTTCTTCTTCCCCCATTCGCGCCTCCTGATGGTAACTCTGCTCTCTCGCGCAGGACCTCACCCGGCAGTCGATTTTCGGGCACTCGATGGGTGGCCACGGCGCGCTCACCCTCTATTTGAACTCGATCCTGAAGGGCGTGAAGCAGTACCGCTCCGTATCCGCGTTCGCGCCGATCTCGAACCCCGTCAACTGCCCGTGGGGCCAGAAGGCGTTCTCCGGCTACCTCCAAGGCGGCGTTGACGAGGCGCGCGACAAGTACGACGCGACGGAGCTGATCAAGAAACTTAACAAGGAGCCTGTGCACATCCTCGTTGACTATGTGAGTGCTCTTCGAGGTTGTGTATCGGGGACATGGGAGGCTTACAAACCGCAACAGGGCACTGCGGACAACTTCTACAAGCAGGGTCAGCTCCTGCCTGAGAACTTCCTCAAAGCTGCCCGCGACTCTGGCTACGACGAGGTCCAGGTGCGCGTGCGCTCTCAGGAAGGCTACGACCACAGCTACTACTTCGTGAGTGGTACAAGTGAAGCGCAGATTGTAGTTATCTGACTATATCCTTGTAGATCTCTACTTTCGGCGAGGACCATGTCCACTGTAAGTCTGAGCTCGCCTCCCGGCCTGGGATACAATTGGCTGATCACCCGCCTCATGACAGTCCACGCCAACTTCCTCAAGGCATAAGCAAGGACGGGGCATCAAGGAGTTATCAAGAAGTCGTCAAAATGTATCAATCATGCAGTGTATCATGTTCAGTTACAAATCACAATGTCCCTGTATCTTGATGAACGTGCGAGGAACGAAGTACGAGTACATTGATCAAGGTTATGATCTTGAGCTACAGGGAACAGAGCAGCGTGGCAGGATGCAAAGCGAGCAAGATTCAGTGAGAGGCAGTACCAGGATCAGAGAAGGTATGTTGGAGCAAGCTGGTCAGGTCCAGAAGCCGCAGCCAAGTTAGCCAGAGCCAATTCGCGACCGATAAGCCAGCTCCAGGTCCAGAAGTTCTGCAGAGAACCATGTACTTCTGAGAGCTTGTTGCACAGTAGCTCGTTCAAGCGGGTCATATACCAGTAGATCACTGCATAGCGCCCTCGCTGGAAGCCGCGATGATCAGGAACAGCGGGTACTTCACACGAAGAGAGCCGAAGGATGAGGTACGCACCATGGGGCATTTTGTCCCAGTGGTACTCAGGGAACTCGACTTCGCCATGAACGATGCGCTTTTTGATTAGCTGGTCCACCTGGACTGACTCTTGCGAGTACTGAGAGTCTTCGTGACTTTCCGAGGCACGATAAGAATACAGCTCTGACTCTCCCGCTACCTTGCCATAGTCGAAGGGATGTGAGCCGCTGAGGGTATGTTAGCCTACATTCGCGCGAAACACTAGTCGAAAGAACGCACGCCAGCATGATATACATGATCACACCCGAACTCCAGCAATCCGCGGGCATGCCGACGTAGCTCAGGTGTTTGTGGTCGAGAGCCAGTATGCCTTCGGGCGGGAGGTAAGACACGGTACCGCATACATTGAATGTCTCCTGATATGCTTTCGGCCGAGCAAGACCAAAGTCAGCAATCTGAATGCGGGGATACGGCCCCGGAGCATGAAGCAAGATGTTTTCAGGCTGTGGGAAATCGTCACGGCAAGTTCTCAGGAAAGAATGGTTGAGCTACATGCCTTCAAATCTGTCAAAAGAGGCAAGTGAACAACTGTCATTACATGGGCATCGGGAGATTACCGTACCTCTATGAGAGATTAGCCTGTCATGGAGGTACTTGAGACCCTTGAGTAGTTGATACATAATGTACTTGGCTTCCGCTTGGCATAGTTGAGATTCCGGGTAGCTGACAATGTAAGAGAACAGATCGCCGCCAGTGCAGAGTTCGAGGAAGATATATCTTCCAACGCTAGGTTAGCATAACAGAGGGAAATACCGCTACTACTTACAGGAAACTGTCGTCGTTTGTTGCGGCGCGTACTGTGTTGATGTTTGGCTAACGAACGGCTTGTCAGTGGATGCTAGAGACCCTCAGTGACAAGGCATACATGGGACAAATTCAGGAGGATATCGACCTCCTTTTGGATCTTCTCGAGCTTGTCGCTGCTTCGACGTTTGATGCACTTGCATGCGACTTGCCTGAAGGCGGTTGTGTCCATAGCAAGGTGGACTGTGGCGAAGCTGCCACTCCCCAGGCAATGAGACGTTACCATATAACGGTCAATTTTCTGCAGCGAAACGTCTCAGCAACCATTCCCGCTGCTCGTGGATCGCTCACTTTTGTCTTGACCATACTCTGGCGCGGAGGGGTGGGATCAAACACATGAACTTTCTGTGCTGGCTCCCTATGCAACACCATGCATTCGAACTCTGAGGAGCGTTGACAATCGAGTCAATGAGCCGTGGAGATCTGCGCATACATAGACTTACTCTGTGAAGAGGGGAGTTCAAGCAAGTCTCCGTCCATCAGTAGTACCGACGTCTTGCGGATCTTGTGCCCATTCAGAATCAAACCATTCGTGGAGAGGTCCTAAAAGTAGTCAGTTTTTGAAAAACTGCATGTCCTACAGGACCCACTTGGCAAGATATAATGATGCCGCCATTGCTCGAGCGGACGCTATGAACCCGTCAATACTCAATATAATGATAGGTGAAAGGTGGTATTACTGACGCATATAGCTTGCAATGCAAGCCAGAGACAACCGCATCAGAGACAACGTACGAACTGCAGACCACTGGTCAATCCATGATACCTTCTACGATCCAGCCACACTCACCAGGCCGGGTTTCTTCCGATCGTGAGGGGTTTATCCGCGCTTAGCAGAAGTGCTAATCCACACTGTATGAGCGGCAGGAAACGTAACAAACCTATACTGTACCAGTAAGCACCTTCTCTGTGCCCTGCGCTATCTGTGGTGATGAGTTTGGCGCATACAGTCGCACCAGTGCCTCCTGAGCTGCAGGACACCTCGAAGTCCGGCTGAGAGTCGACTACGAGGGTACGTGCGGTATGCTTCGTCCTGAGACGTGCAACAGATGCAGCTGGCATATTGAGGTAAGGTATACGGTAAGCGCAAGAGCCGATTGCAGCAGACAACGGAGGATGGGTACGAGAGAAAGCGGCGACGCGTCGCGACTCGCGGTGATATACGGCGATGAGCGACCACGTGATCGAGAATCCTTGCGCTCCTTCACTTCAGTGTGCATGGATACAACCGATGTAGAAACTGCTCTAGCTAAGGCTACAACCAGACAGTACTCGAGAAATACTAAGCTCAATCATCGTAGCCCTTCCCACTCCGCTGCTTCACCCGCTTCATCTTTTTGTGATGCTTCTTGCCGGCTTGGATCTCCCCACCCGCCGCGGCAAGCACGGCTGCAATCCTCGCTCTCCGCCCAGAAAGTGGCGTACCGTCGTCTGCGACCATGTTCTGATGAGGATATATGCGGCCGCGAGAAAACTCCTGCCCTTGGCCCTTTATCCCCTGGGTCAAAGGGCGCGAGGCGATGGACGCGTTGTTGGCGAAGAATTCCTGGTCCAACTTGCGGCTCTTCTGGCCTTGAGCGGCGGCGGGCGCGGAACCGGGTTCATTGGCAGGTGGGACAAACGTGTCCGCGTTCTTGGTAACTCGGGTAGTAGGGGCGCGCTTTTTTCCCATAGCTCGCTGGAGCGCGATCCGTCGAGTGTCTTCGTTGAATTCGTCCTCCGATACCCCTGGTGGGGGGTGGCAGAACAGAAGCTTCGCGTTGACATAGTCCTTGAGGATGTAGCGAGCGGCACGGGCTTCATCCGGGTTACCCTGGCCGGACCGCATGAAACCACGAGCGAACTGCGGGGTATGTTAGATACAGTGCGGTCGAAAAGTCAAAATATACGTACTAGCATAAGCAACCAGGAGATCGCTGCCAGTGATCTTGCCATCGCCTCCTTCCTCAATTCCTCTCGTCCGGATGGACAATCCGTAGATCGCTTCCAAAACCTCCTTAGGAATACGCTTCACAACCAGGGCAGTTGGCCCGGTGTGTTCACGCATCTGATCGATGGGGAGAACACCATCGCACACGAGATCTGCCTTCGTGGTCGCAAACTGAGGGAACACTAGACCAGGACAATCGCACAGGACGAGCGAGGAGGACAAGTGAATGGTCTGGAAGTGCTTCGTCTTGCCCGGAGTAGACGATACGCTGACTTTCTTCTCGCCGATGAGCGCGTTGATCGTACTGGACTTGCCGACGTTGGGGTATCCAACCAGTCCGACGACCAATTTGGTCGGGTGATTCCCTGCGGAATCCGTGAAGGCTGTAGACATGTAGGTGAACGCATGAACGGATACAGGGTCGTAGAATACGCACTCGACAGATCGGGAGCACTCTTGACGAACAGCTCTTCCAACTCCAGCACAGACAGCACCCTTGTGCGAGGGTCTTGCGATTCGGGCCCCTCCTCTACAGGGTGGAAGGTGCCGATATCCGAGTCGGAGTCGGAGTCAGAGGACTCCTCATCAACCGAATCCGGGGGTGCGTGATCGTCGCCAACCGACTCTCCCTCGCTTTCATCGTCGCTTTCCTGACCGTCAACGCCCTCGCCTCCAGAAGCGGCTGAAGCGGCTGCTGCTGCTGCTGCTGCTGCTGCCGCCGCCTCCTCAGCCCGTGCCGCTGCCGCCTCGGCTTCTCTCCTTGCCTCTTGGATGGCTGCTGCATTTGCCGCAGAGAAAAACGCGTATTGGACTCCCTGAGAGTCGAAGTAGTCCGCCCACATTTTCCTGTTTGTCACAATTCGCCTCAACCCTCATCAGATGATAAAGAATGGTCGACGCACCTCTGCTTGGCAGTCAACAGATCAGCTTTGTTGATGAGCAGCAGACTCCTCCGCTTGCCCTTACCAGTCCCGGCCTCGCCCTCCGCGCCCTCAACATCCTGCACATATGCCTCCAAATCTTCGCACCTGAACCGAAGTGGGTTTCTCGCGTCTACGATCTGAACTACCAAGTGTGACCGCTCAAGCACGCGCCACAGCTGCCGCCAAACTTCGATGTTGCGTTCAAAAGGTGTAAGCAGGAACTTATCCCGTTCTTGAAGGCTGTGAGGAAGTGCGGGCGCAGTGAGAAACAGATGCGACTTCATAGCCACAAGACACATACTCTGCGAGCCCTCTCCTCCACTCCAAAAATGCATCCTTCTCCTGACGATCCAGCTGCGCGGGCGTCATGCTCTTCGTCCATGGTGGACGGCGGGGTACACGGAGACGCTGCTTGTTTTCGTTGTGTTTTTGCAGAGTACTCCGCTCTTCCTCTTCTGACAGAAGATACGGATTGTGTTGAGCGTTGGAAGCGACGCTGATAATCTTCACGTTCCTCCGCTCTAGAAGGATGCCTTCGTCAGGAATGTTGAAGAGCAACTGTGTGAACGACATACCGGCTGTAAACTGTGTACCGGCTAGAGTTGCGGTATTGAGAAATTCATCGAGATCTCGCTCTTGGGTGATAGATTGCAGACGGGAGGTCGAGTCGATGTCAGTAGTGTACTGCAAGGAAAAGAGTAATGTCAGTGGACCTGTCACAACTACATGAACAGGATGGGGAACGTACCAGCCCGGTCTCGCGAGCGATGCGTGCATCCTTGGACTTCTTGTTGATGATCGCTCGGCCTAAGCCACTCGGGTTAGGATTGCGGCCTTTCGGAGGCTGTATGGGTCAAGCAGCCGATGAGCACTCAGCCCTTCCGTCCTGGCAGCAACATTCTGATCATACCATGTCGACCGAGGATCCGCGCTATCAGTCGGAGGAGTTGGGGAAGGAAAAGGGTGGGTCCAAACGAGCTGAAGGCGAGCTCTCCGTGCTGAGCTAGGACCCATGACAATGGTATATGAGGCCTCCGCAGATTTTCAGAAATTTCGGCCAAAATGTCCGGACAAAAGTACCCTCAATTCGGCCTGAAATGTCCGGGTTTGCAGAGGCATTTCGGCGTTTGCCGAGCCGGTCCGGCCGGCCCGTATACCCAAAACGGCAATTTTTACCTCAAGCGCCCGAGGCAAGTTCCCTTCAGGGCGCTTAACGAGCGCTTAGGTCACCTACCCTGGGCCGCCGACCTCTCTCGTGTCCCGTTTGTCCGGAAATCTCAGAGGCCTGGAGGCCAGTTTTGACCCTTTTTGTCCGGTCTGGCAGAGGCATTTGGGGTTTTTGCGGACCACTTTTGTCCGGAAACGTCATGAACCCGGCCCTACTATAGTCATGGGTCCTGCTGAGCTGAGCTTGCCGGTATGTCAGATCTCTGATCAGTCAGACAGATTGAGTCTCGATCATACGCAGTGTCACCCCATTTTAGGCAAGCATCGTAGTTCACGTCGACGCCCAAGCGCCCGATGCTCCATGCAATATGGCGATACAAAGCGAGCATGGGAGCATGGCTGGCCTCACAGAGCGCATTGACTGTGTATCTCTAGCAGATGCAGGCGTAAGTTTAGTTCTTGCTATAGGAGACGAATTAATTTCCCTCAAACAGCAGACTGGTCATGGCTAAGATGGAATTCGACAAGTTGTACAAGGTCCTGTATTGAAAGTAGCAACGTGAGCGGTATGCTACCGATATCTCCTCGGAGATCCTCGTCACTCGGAGTGCAGTCTAGGACTTGTGGCTTCTATCGCCGGTCCTTTGCATGTCATAACTAAAGTTCTCACCGATGGCACGGTATGGTCGCCCATGCGGACATATTCTAGACAGCGGCCCGTGGTGGGTTTGTCGTGTCATGATTCAGTAGTACAGGCCTCAAACATATAAAACTTCTTGCTCTCTTCCTCCAGCTTCCGCCAAACCATCCCTACTCATCGACACCCCTCACCGTACGGACAGCCACCCAATTGCAGACCGCCGTCCATCCACTCATACTATGTTTGCCAAACTCGTCTTCGTCGTCGCCTTCTCCACCATCCTTGCGGCCGCCCAATCCCCTGCCGAGAGCACCCAATCCTCGGCTGGAGCTGAACCCTCTTCCCCCGCTATGTGTAACACCGGACCCGTCCAATGCTGCAACGAGCTCCAAAGTCCCACCGAAAACAATACGCAAACCATTTTGAGCGCTCTTGGCCTCGACCCCCAGGCTATCGATGGCCAAATTGGCCTGGAATGCAACCCCATCAATGTCATAGGGTTAGGCTCGGGCGCGGACTGGTGAGCATACACGGATACTCACACGCCGACGCCGACAAACACCCACTGACTCGTGGGCGCATACAGCTCCCAACACCCCGTGTGCTGCAGTAAAACGGTCGAAAGTACGTACCTGGGTAGCAATGCAATCTCCCAGTGCTTCACTGATTCGTCCATTGAACCACGATAGACAGTTTCTCTCTTATCGCTATCGACTGCGTCCCCATCAACATTGACCTGTAGACTGCGTCACTTCAAGGGGAAGACTGTGACGAGCAAGGCGTTTATGCTTCCGGTCTGTAGAGTGTGTATGTATGATCAGTCTCTGTTAGATACAGAACACCTTGTGCAACCATCGAGCCTCATGAAGTAGTGGTCGAACCCGGAATGGTTGTGGCTGTCAAGATGTGCGCAACAAGCGCAGTCACGACGGTGTGCTGAGGCAGCTGAGCGCGCGCCCTTGCGAAGTGATGGCCACGTGGGAGAGATGCGCGTCAAAAATTCGCGCGAGACGCGATCGCGTCGTCCCCAGTCTCTGTCCTGAATTCCGACGGTTCCTGTCCTCTGTCCGCCATGTTTGCTGCACGCAGAGCCGCCTCCAACGCTCCCTTCGCCGCGTCTCGTCTCTACTCGACAACGCCGCCAGTGAAGCCCTCGGTGAAGCTCATAGCAGAGCTCCGCAAGATCACCGAGGGTGTCTCCCTCTCGAAGGCGCGCGAGGCGCTCGCTGCCAGCAACAACGACTTGCAAGCCGCGCTCAAGTGGCTCGATGCCGACCGCGCGGCGACGGGTGCTGCCAAGGTGGCTAAGCTTGCGGGGCGTCATGCTGGTCAGGGTCTTGTCGGTGTGCGGGTGCTCTCTCCCGGGTGCAGGCCTGGAGCCGCTGGTGGGGTCCGCGCTGCCATGGTCGAGCTGAACTGCGAGACGGACTTTGTGGCGAGGAACGAGCTCTTCGGCAAACTGCTCTCTGACATCGCACACACTGCTGCGTACTTGGCCGAGCCTGCGCAAGGCGACAACTTCATCCGGCCCGTCTCGTGCGATGCGCTGAACGAGGCGCCCCTCCTCGACCACCTCAACCCTCAGTCATCCTCTACGCCTGTCGTCAGTGTCGGCGACGCCGTGCGGGACCTGGTCACGAAGGTTGGCGAAAAGGTCACCCTGAGGCGAGTCGTCTCTGTTGCCCGGGACCCCTTCCCCGCACAGCAGCGCCACCTCGGCCTGCGCGTTTTCCCCTTCGTCCACGGTTCCGTCCACGTACCCACGAACGGCACCAAGGGAACGCTCGCACTCCTGGCTCTCAAATCCCCGAACCTCCCGTCGCTCATCACGTCCGAGGAGTTCCAGCAGAAGCTCGCTGCCTTGGAGCGCTCCCTCGGCCGGACGATCGTCGGTTTCCCGACTACCGTCGTGCGCTCGAGTGCAGGCGATTCGGATGCGGAGGCGTTGTATAATCAACCTTCGGACATGTTCATGGACAAGCAAGGAAACACGGTCCAAGAAGAACTCCGTCTCTGGTCGCAGAAGCATGGCTTGGTCGCGGACGGCGCGGAGGACGGCGGTCTGGAGGTGCTTGAGTTCACCAAGTGGTCAGTTGGTGAGCAACTAGAGGACAACTGAGTCCCCGTTTCGCTATATAGGTGCGTTGACGGTGAGTATCTCTCTTGCGAGCACATTGCTGACGTCTGGCAACGCAGATATTCTATACGACTACCCAAGTATAATGCACGATGTAATTCTTACACATAGCACGGAAACACTACTCATCATTGAACATCCACAGTCGTAAATTTGCGGAGCATACCCGATCAGCATAGGCCAAACCAAAATTTGGCCCATCAATTGCCGTTCCTTCTGGTCGAGCTTGCTATGCGCGCCATAATCATGGCAGTCTGCCAGTCAGCATGCGAAGCACAATATATAGTACCCCAAGGTAAGCGGAGAGATTCAGGTACGCTACAAAAGTCCATGCGCGCAGAGGATCACAGTCCGCGAAAGCCAATCCATCCCAGGCCTACGATTCGTACGGGTCGACGAACCTGGGCGGAGCGCCTCCCGTCATTGCGGGGATCGCCCGGTAGCCCTTATTCGCCTTGCTGGCACGAACGGCTAATGCAGCAAGCGCGATGAGGAGAATCAACACTGCCGCCAACAGCCCGATGACGATGTACGAGTTGCGGGTAAGGCCGTCCACATCCACGTCCCTGCCCCCGGAACTGGATGCCACAGCGGCGTCCTCGGCGACCGCGCCGCTGATTTTGTGAAAGCCGGTAGCAGCGGCGCCAGCCGAGGTGGCCGTCGAGAATGGCGCGAATGTCTGCTTGTTGTCCGCGGAGGTGACTGCGATGCTCGAGGTGAGACCGGTGTAAGAGAGCTGCGTGGTCGGCGAGGCGTAAGTTGAAGTGAAGAAGCGTTCGTATGCAACCAGACGCTTGAGCATCAGGACGTCAGTCTCGGCCCACGCCGCATTGGGATCCAGAATCTAGTTGAGGATGTGTCAGAAGACATGTTGAGGTATTGCAGGCAAGGCAGGATTCACGCTGAGCATCTGGATGTAAGGCAGCCCATCCTTCGGGTCAGTCTGGTTCCCGTAGTCGTAGAGTCTGGTGTAGATGTTGCGCATGAACGAGTCGCCAATGAGCCAATCTGGGGCATAGCAGTCAGCGAAACACCGTACATATTCCATCCCCAGAAGCTGACATACCGGTCAGAGCACCGTTGGGGTTCGGGTTCACCGTCAAAGCGCCGACGCAGTTCGCCACGCCGGTCTCGGTGAGGTTCACGACGATGGCGTCGATGGGATGCATTGGGTACGGCTGGCCGCTGAGGAGGATTGTCAACGTCGCACAACACACGTTGGAACGCAGGACATACGCGAAGTAGAAGGTCAGGTTGAGTTTGGTATCGCAAGGGACGCTATACCCAAGACCTGCTCCGTTCGTATCGTTCGTCAAGAAGGCGCCGGGGACATTCTTGTAAGCTGCGTCGACAAACGCCTGTGGGCCGGTAACTGCAGAGTTCAGCGTCAGCAGGTCGCTTGCAGATGGCTTGAGGGCCGAACATGCAACTTACTGAAGCTGGTACCGGAGTCGATCGTAGCAACCGTCTTGCCCTTGGGAACAGCCATCCCAAAGACCTCTTCAGCTAGGCTGGAATTTAACTCCGTGTCGGCAACGACATGCTGTCCATTGACATCCATGCCGTCCATGAGAACCGTCCATCCAAAGGGGCCCATTACTTCCAGCTTGGGCGCAGCCGTGACTGCGGCATATTCAGTGACCAACTCGGCTGAAGGATGCATGACACCGTATCAGCATGCTGCAGGTGATAGCGCAAGAGGGGCACTTGCAGATCGTCAACACGCCTCCATTTGTCACTCCTACTTCCCCGCGGTCCATGAGGAAGGTGAAGTAATTGGGCTGGTCTGGCATGTGAGAGAAGATCTATGCCAGCATCCAGTCGCTCTATAAGCTAGCCGTCTGATTTAAGACGTAGGGACTCAAGTTGCCCAGGAGGACTTCGCCGTTCGTGGCGTAGGAGGAGTTGACTAGTGCGTCATGGATGTTCGCAGCCGTGGTCCTGCGATTCATTCATACGTTGCGTGAGCTGCCAGCCTAGAAGGTAGCGGTGATTTGCCAGGTGCAACCACTGCAAGACCATGCTAGATGAGCCTATCCATTCAGTCATTGCGATGATCCACAGTACGAACTGATGGCTTGATTATGGACCGTGTAGGGACCCAAGGTGACATTCGCGAGAACGATCTTCCCGTTCGAAACATGTCCGTCACTGGCTCTCTATCAGCTTGCCGTCCTGAGACCTGAGTCGGAAGACGACTCACGCATATTGTGTGCTTGAGTTGTAGCCCGTATCGAACAAGTCTGGGGGCATTACGCCCGCCACGCTAGGGTCAATCCATGTATCAGAGCTTCCAGTGTCGAGAATACACTGTGAATCGCGCCAAACGTCGCCTGTGAGCACATTTGGGATCATGAATCAATGACACACTCACTTGAAAGGGGACACCGTTCACCCAGAGTGTTGCGGTATACTCTATGTTTGAGGCGTGCGCAAAGCCAAAGCTCTTGTCCTCGGTCGTCCGTGATACGGATACAGGATGGGAGACGCCATTCTGGCCTGGTGACCGCCGTGCCACTGGGATCCTCAGGCCGGATACATAAGTAGCAGCAAGAAGAGAAAAGGAGAGAAGAGAAGTGGAGAAACGCATGCTGAAGCTCTGATCCAAAGCCAACAAAGCAGGTTGGACCAGAGAGCGAAGAGGAGAAGAACAATGTGGGGCCAACCGTGAGCCCTTAGATTATATAGACCAGGGCGGCTCGCTTCGCGTCCTCGCCTCTCACAGCATTTCTTGCGCGAAGTTAGTACTTGATAGCAGGCGAGAGCTAAACATACCTACCACACCGCCGACAGCATCGGAAGTGATGACGGGTAATCTTGAAAAGTGAGATCAAGCCAATTGGCAGTGGCGAAGGTGCGTTGGCGGGGCAACTTGCTCATCGCAATTGATCGCCGGTGAACAAGGTACTGTAAGTGGATGCAGGGCGAGACACGTACTCCGGTTGAACGGTCAAAGGCGAGAGTATGGCAGGTCGCAGCTCGCTATCATATGCTTTTGGGCTTTCATCCACAGCTAGACCAAATCAATGAGTTCATCCACTATTTGGCTTGGAGCAGCAATGGTTCGTAGGAACAACCGTGCAAGCTGTTCAACCGCTGATCCCCGTGTAAGACCTACTGTGCCTACACGATGGCCGACCGATGGCCGACCGCCGACATACACCGGGATCTGCTAGGACAGTTGTGTACAGCATATGTAGCGTTAGGATGCGTGTTGAACCTGGCTGTGGTGTACCATGTTCAAATTGTATTATCGAACCAACTCGTCACTGGTCAGTGAACGTACCTTTCTTACATCGAAATGCAAGGCGCAGTTTGCCGATCGGTGCCTCAGCTTGCAGATAAAATCGGATACCAAGGCAAGATTGCTTTCAGCATGCAGCTCCCGGCCGCGGATGAAGACAGGCGTAGACAAATTGATTCGCTGCCTGAGCTTTGACGACAGGATGTATTGATGACCAATGCATGCCCGCTCCGTCGCATGGCCTTTGACTGGTCAGACTTCATAGAGTTATGTGAGATCTGACGCCTACGAGTTGCAAGATTCTGACCGTGGCACCTGCATACGCACTCATGGGTATCACTCACCACTTCTACAATGAACCGGAGCCAGCTTCTGACCTGAGGTACGGTTGGGCACGGGGCTGTACGCGTGTCTGCTGCTACTTAGGTAGCAGATACTGTTATGCTTCGTCATTTGCAGCAGCTATCAAATAATTAAGGCCATGACTTCGTTGGTTGAGGGTCAATCATCGGTATATTCTTAGCAACCGTTCGCAAGTCGTAGAATAGGTTGTATCTGCTGAGGACTAGGTGGCAGGAAAGCTCGGAAGCTGGAAAGAAGACCAAGTCTGGCCTCTTGGAGAAACAAAACTCACATTCGCAAACTCGAAAAAGACAGAGGTCAATACGCCTACACGAGGTGTAGGAAAGCCTTGGTATTGGATGACATAGACACACGATTGAATTGCTACTGCGAGGTAAGAGATACACGCGCCTGGTAACAGAGAACTGCATAATGGGGCGATAGCTCTCTTCCGGAACATCTGCCTTATTCCGTCAGATGTCCCGGCACGACGGAAATACCAAGACGTCATGGGCTGAGAACAAGCGTTGTGTGCGAGGGGTCAGGTGAGAAAGCTGATTGATGAGCGCAGCGACGAGCGTGTCGGACTAGTCAGAGATAGCCTGCCCAGCGCAAGAGAGCTGGCCAAGAACCGAAAGAGAGAGCCGCGACGAAGAGAGCAAGAACAGCGTAGCAAAGAGGATGGTGGTGGTGGGAGGAGAGAGAGAAAGGGCGTGACGGAAGAGCGGAGAGCAGTTTGCGAAGAGCGTGACCAGACGCAAACGAACTGGGAAAGGGAATTCGCTTGACTTCGAGCGTCTCTGCCACCGCCGACCTCTGGCTCTGGCTCTCCGGGCTGAACGTGAACGCTACAAGTCTCTCCACATCCTCTCCTTATTCCACCTACACGGCTTGGCCTGTAATTATTCGCATACTCAGCCTCTTCACCTGCTGCCTCCCCTCCAGGTCCTCACTCTCTCGCTTCTCCTCTCCTGCTGACCACGACATCATGAACGGCGCGCAGACCGCGCGACAAGGCAGACCCGCTCCCGCCGGCCCAACTCCCCCTGCACCCGCCGCCGCACCACCCGTACCGCCAAGTACGGCACACACCCAGCCAGGGACACGCCCACAGAACGGTGCCGCCGTGAATGGCACACACCCACCCGCGCAGAAGGGCAAGAAGAAGGCTACTGACCAGCCCGTGGACCCCTCGCAAATGTACGAGACGCTGAAGAACCGCATCGCGGCGCTCGAGGAGGAAGAAGTCCATGAAGAGGAAGAGGAGAGACGGTTTGGTATGTACGCGACGTGGTCTGCAGTCCGGGTGGCTCTTTGACCTGCTATAGCCGAGGAAGCGCAGAAGTCCGTCTCCGGCATGACCGAGACGGCAATACATGCGAAATACATCGAACTAGTACGTTGACTTCCTGGTAGTAGCATTTATGCTGCTTAATGATCCTCTCACAGTTCGCGGAATTCAAACGCCTCGAACGAGATCATGCCAAGGAAAAGCAGAAGTTAGTGAAGGACAAGGATGCAGGTAGGTTCATACACCCTCACGGACATCCGTCCAATGGCTCATATCTCGCAGCCAAGAGTCAATTAACCAAGGCGAACCAAACCAAGACTAAGATGGAGAACCTGGCACGAGAGCTGCAGAAGGTGATCGCCAGCCCGTCTACCCGCCACGTTCCGGTTTTGACTGTTCTCCGCAGGATAACAAGAAACTAAGGGTGGGTCGCTTCGCTGACCCGGCACACATCTCGGCGTATCTCACAGGTATGGTGTTCTGCAGGAAGACAGCAAGCGGCTAGCAACATGTGTGGAGGAGGCTCAGGAGGAGGTGCGTTCAACCTACTTACCGCCCCCACCGCTCGCGTAATTCAATACGCCTCAACAAACCCAGATCTCGCAAATGAAGGCCGACATGGCAAAGCGCGCAGAACGCGCGAAGATCCAGGAGAGCAAGTACCGCGAGATGCCCGACATCGTCGTGCGGGTCGTGTGCAAGTACCGCGCGGAGCTCTACTTCAAGATCTCGCGCAAGACGAAGCTCTCACGGCTGTTCAACGCCTGGACCGAGCGCATGGAGACAAACGTCGCCGGCGCCGGGACGTCCGCCGCGGGCGCGAGCACCGTCAGCAGTACGGGAAACGGCTCTTCGGGCAAGAAGGGCAAGAGCCCGCAGCTGAACGGGATGAACAAGTCCGACGCGGCGAGCACGAGCGGCGCGTCGTCCTCGGGCGGCGCGAGCTCGATGCAATTCATCTTCTCCCATGGCGGGCGGACCCTGGACGCCGATCAGACCCCGGAAGAAGCGGGGATCGAAGATGGCGACGTCATTCTTGCCGTCGAGTTGATGGACCTGACCGAGGGCCCTGGCACGGAGGAGCTCGACGAGCCCCAGCCCGTACGACAGAAGCTCAAGAAGGAGTGGGTCGAGAACCCTGTAGAGTGCGTGCCGTCTCCTACTGCATGCGAATCAGAGCGCTGACCCTCAGCAGAGCACGGAAGACGCTCCAGAGTATATTCGATGGAGTGTGCGTACACAGTCGTCTTGGTCGCATGAATGCATATTGGCTAACGACGTGCCGATTGCTGCAGTGTCCAAGAGCGTTTGAAGGAGGTCCTTCGGCAGTACAAGCTGCGAGAAAGCCACTTTGAGTGTGTCGTGCGGTCGAAAGAGCTCGAAGTCCTCCTCTCTCGCGCCCGAGCAGCAGAGCAGAAACAGCTCGCGGAAGCCGAGAAGGCGCGAGCCGACAAGATCGAGGACGAGGTATGTTCGATCCTCTTTGTAGCTGGCTCCGTTACTCAGCCACCAATCCCCCGGAACAGCTCAAGGGACTCCGGAAAGAGCTGGACGAGGCGACAGAACAACAAACAGTCTTGGTTAACAAACTATTGTCGTGCTGTCACGACGTAAGCCTGCCTCCTCCTCCCCCTCGCGCGGTCACTCACCTCCCTCCTTGATCCCAACAGCCAGACAGCGACCGGACACGACAATTCCTACAGTCCTTACACGGGGCGTTGCACAGTAAGGACCTACATCCTAAGCCGGCGGACGGGGACAAGGCGAATAGTCGGCGGGTGGACGGCTCGTGACAGTGAGCTTGGTCGGGCGTGCGGCGGACGGTGCCTTCCTTCACGTGTACTGACTATGCATGCCCAACGAAGCTCGCTGTTCTGTTCCGATATTGGGCCTTCAGCGTAGGAGGTATGCGTGAGCGAGCTCGAGATGTCCGGCGGAAAGAGTGATCGATAGTGTGTGCGTGCATAGAGCTGGGTTGATCGCCAAGGTAAGGCCAGAGGGGGGAAATACTAAGTTGTCCGATGTCCGCTAGTAACCATGCGACGACGACGACGACGATGACGACGGGATATACGATGATACTACAGAGTCCGATGGGTGCTCGTACGAATAACTGCTGCTGTGCCGGGAGCCCAAGTCATTACGGAAGTCCTTCTCTTCTATACTACTGCAGCGCGTCCAGCTCCTCGACCGACTCCACGTACCCCGAGCGCGTGAACGTCTTGCCCTTGACGGACTCGAGGCCCTCGCCGGCGTACGGTGACGAGCGGCGAGAGCTCGATCTCGACTCCGTCCGCCACCTTCGCGCCCGCGGCCTCCAGGTAGCGGCGGTGCTGCGCGAGTAGGTCGCGGCGGCTGGTGTCCGGGTCGTCCGCGCCCGTGCCAGGCGCGTTCTTCAACGGGCTGAACTCCTCCCTGCGCTCGACCTCGAGGACGGCGAAGTGCTTGGTGAAGGGGAACACGTCGAACACGAACATCTCGAGCTTCATGCCGTTCGGGCTCGCCGGCTTCACGGTCTCGCCCGTCGCGAGGTCCACGTGCGGGATCTTCTTGCGCGCGATGTGGAACGCGAGCTCCTCCTCGAACGCCTCGACGGAATTCAAGAAGTCCGTCGTGTAGAAGTGGTTCACGATGTTCGCCGCGCGGAACGCGAGCCCGCCGTCCGCGTTCCGGCGCTCCGCCTGCTCGCGCGAGATCTCCGAGTACTCCACGACGCTGAACTTGTCGCCGCGCCGGGCGACGACGCCGACGGACTCGGTGGGGTATGCTTTCGGTACGACTTTTGTTGCGCAGTCGGCCTGCTTTTGGATGCCGTAGCCGACGAAGACGGGGTCCGCGATGCGGACGAGGCAGTTGTCGACGCAGTAGCTGTGCACGTAGCGAATTTTGCGGCGCTCGAGATCGGAGAGGACGGTGTGAGACTTGTCGGCGGGCGAGAGGGGACGGCGAAGCGCCGCGTAGACACCACCGTTACCATCCGGTGCAACGGCGACGCGCGAGCGCGTCTCGAGGAGAACCTTGCCGTCCATGGTGAGACATGGCAACGTTCCTGTGGAACTGTTGAGGCCTAAGCTAGGCAGTGGTGACCTCGATGAAACGCACCTTGCTCGAAGAAGATCACGTTCTTGGGATCCAGGCTAAAGTAGTTGTGTTGCTTGAAGAACGCCTCCGTGACCTGCCTCGTCGGACCGCTCGTCATTACGTACCAAGGGATCACGACTGATCCTGCAGGCTTGCCTGCTGCCTCCTCTGCGACCTTCTGGAGACGCGCGATGCGCTCCGCCTGGTACTGGAACAGAGACTTGTGCGAGGGCAGACCGATGTCGTAGCATCCCTTGGGCGCCGAGCTCCCCAACCGCGTGCCCTGTCCGCCCGCCATGAGCAACACGCCGACCTCGCCGCGCGCGATGGCCTGCAGCCCGATCTCGCGCCATTCCCGCTGCTTCTCGGGCAGACCAATCACGGAATCGGTCGCGTCTTCGGGGAGAGGCTCGATGTTCTCCTTGCCCGCGTTCTCCTTGAGCTCCTTCTCTGAGGAGACTGCGCGGTTGTAGATGCGGTTGACGCGCTCGATGTCGAGTGCCTCGAGCTGCGCGCGCAGCTGCTGTCGCTCGGACTCGGAGAGATCGTCCCAGAAGGCGAACAGATGGCCTTGGCCAGCAGCCTCATAGCGTTGGCGGAGTGCATCGACGGACATGGCGCGTAGGGTAGAGGTGGACGAGGGGAATTAAGAGATAGTAGATGGTGGTGAAGGTGAGGGAAGGGCGAGGAAAGGGATGGGGTACTTAAGGGTGCGGTAAACGTTCGACTGTCGCGTAAGTACTGGAGATCGCCCAGCTCGGAAGTCGCCGTTTCGGGCGTCTGGGAGATGATGATGTACAGTACAGCCAGTGTACAGGCTGAGGGCTCCCCGCCCGCGTCGCTCCAGTGGCTGTCCTCGACGCCCCGCCCGGTCACAGCGGCGGGCTCTGCTCCAATCACGTCCGCAGGTATGTTTGGGTTCAGTGCAATGCATCTCGTATGCACGCTCAGAAGTCTGCTCGTTGCTGCCCGGCCTGAGAATCCGGCCAGCGGTCACCGTCAGAAACTGTTCCAGGACGTTGTGGCCAAAATGCATGATGCATCACATCCTTCCAAGTTCCCGCTACATATGTTTACCGGCATCCAAATCTTGCGTCTCATTCAAGCTGTACACGCCGATGCTAGCTGCAGATGATGTCTCACCCACTCACTGCGTTGCCGCCCACCTCTCGTACCAATGTAGTAGTACGGCCCATGGGAACCCTTGGGTCTAGCGTATAGTCCGACTACAAGCGGTTGCGTAACTGCGACAGTGATCGGCATATGAATGTCGTGTTGTCCTTATCATCAAAGCCGTCGGGCACGGCATCCCAAGCGCGTTGCGCGAACACGGTGTGGTTCGCCGGCCGTATTGCACATGTGAGCGAGCTACTGTACTTGCTGCTGAAGGATCGCATGCTCGTGCTGCAGTACCAAAACTTGCCTTCTAAACGCCTTTGACCGATTATATATCACTCCGTCAGGGCTGCTCCGCATGCAAACGCGACAGAACGGATAGCAGGGTAAAGGCTGGTTTCGCGTTCCAACAATGTCGGCGTCAGGTATTTGGGACGTCGATGGCTCGGAATTGCCCACGAATTGAAGAGCGATGTTATGATGATTGGAGGAAATCATGACGGAGTCGAGGGAGACGTTTCTGAAGGTGGCTTTGTTACGGTTCCGGGCTCCTTCGTGGCAGGGTATGCCTTCTCAAGCTGATCAGACACATAAATCCCAGCGGCCGCAAACGCAGTGATGCCCAAGGAGATATAGAGCCTCGTCCTAGCAGGCAGCACTATCCCGGCAGTCAATATTGGGGTTGCGCTTTTCACCGCACGGCAGATGCGACGTTACCTACCTGCGAACGACTCGAATATCGTCCTCTCTTGCACGGGCTTGGTGCGGAATTTGAACTCGGGGGTCTTTTGTTCCGACTGTTGAGGTGCGTTTGGCGATTGAGACATCGCGGAGGAGATGGCACTGCTCAGGCTGCACCGGGTGATGGCAGGAGGAAAGGTGAGTGGGATAGACGCGGGCGCGCCCGCTCTCTGTGACGCGTCGCGCGATCACGAGCCGGAACTGCCAATGCCATAGCCGCTGACTCTCCTCCTTTGAGTCTACCTCCATCATTGCTACAAAATGTTCACAGGTCTGGTATGCCAATGCGCACGTTCGTTGCCCCGCGCTGACCGTTACCATCTTCTCTATAGATTGAGCATCTTGGCACCTGTCACAGACTATCGTGCATGATGCAGGTGGATGTACACTAGGTCATCGCGGACTCCGCGCCCATTCTCGGAGACTGTCACGTCGGAGACTCCATCGCAGTGAACTGGCGCATGCCTGACGGTGACGGAATTTGACAAGCAAGAGAAGGGAGGGTGGTTCAAAGTCTGGCTCGCGAACGAGACGCTGGACAGGACAGACCTCGGTAAGTACGAGATAATTATCCGAAGTGACTTTGGCTCATGCGCAGGTACTTAGGAGAAAGGAAGGTCGGCGATCAGGTCAATCTGGAGCGCGCCATGGGTGCTCACGTTCGGTTCGGTGGGCACTTCGTGCAGGTATGATCCAAACATGTCAGCGTCGCTTCATAGATCCCTGAGCTGAGAATGCTGTAGGCTCATGTGGACACCACCGCGACCATCGTGGATAAGAAACCCGACTGGCGACTCGCTGCGCATCCTCTTTCAATTGCCCGAGCCGACCCCGGAACGTCCCTCGCTCCTTCAATACCTTATTCCGAAGGGATATGTTGCCATCGACGGAACCTCGTTGACTATCACCTCCGTGGACGACGCGAACCGCACATTCGGAGTCCATGCTCATCACGCACACGCAGGAAAAGATCACGTTGCCGAAGAAGCCTATCGGCTCGAAGGTGAACATCGAGGTTGATATGGTCGGCAAGTTTGTGGAAAAGAGCGTACAGGCCGCGCTAAGCGGAGGTGGTGGCCCTCTGCGTTCGCTGGTCGAGAAGGTCGTTGAGGACGTTCTCGTCAAGAAGGGATTGGTTCAATAGACAGTGCGACGACTAGCGGTTAATATCAACGATGTAAAGTATTGTAGCACGATGGTTGTCGTCGTGCCTAGCCATCGCGCGTGATAGAGCAACCCTCGGGTAATGCTACGATTACCAAAGGCGGTATGTCGCTAGATGAGCGGGAGTAGGCGCCCAAGCCCTGGAGTAGCCTCCGCCCGCTCGAACTTGGCTCGGCATCCGACCTCAACATCCTCGTCGTCCTCTCTCCTTCTTTCTCTCAACCACCACCACCACCACCACCTTGTACTCTACCACTGTACGCTGGCCACTATGGATGGCCAGCTAAAGCCCAAGGTCCGCCCTTGCCGCATATCGCCCGCGGCCGTGGGGATGCTGAGATCAGCTTTCCAGGTCACCTGCAAGGATGGACTACTCAAGACCTCGCCCGGCTTCCCCTTTTCAAAGCCCCAACAGCGGTTCTATCGCCACCAATTGTCAAACCCAAGGCCAAGGTGAACAGCAGCGCCAACATACAAACCCGCAAGGCACCCACCGTCGTCTCACCACCACCGAGTGCCCGGGGCAGCGCTATACCCACTCGCTCACCTTCTCCGTTCAAGCCCACCCAGACTCGTAACACGAACACAACTCCTAATGCAGCAGTGAAGGCACGGCTGACTGCACGTACAAACGGTGCCAACTCTACGTCCCCACTACCTGAATCTCGACAGCGGGCTCTCACAGCGGGGCCATCCGAACCGCCATCGTATGTCCGGTCGCGGAGAGGGAGCACATCGTCGCATCTCCTGTCCTCGCCGTCACACACAGAGTTGAGTACGGCTTCCTCGCCAGCTCGCTTCTGCGCTCTCGTTGCAAACGGAGGAGACGTCATCGTCTGTCTCGGCCGCCCCGAGATCTGCCGTAAACGTGCGGGTGAAGGCGAAGATATCCAAGGTAGCCGAGCCGGGTGTGCTCAGTCCGCCAACACTTCCGTCCTCTGCGCACCATGTCAACCGACCCGCTCGCGTTCCGTCCATTTCCAACCTCAGTCTTTCACCACCTTTGATGCCAAGCAGTGCGAATCACAGCCCATCGTCTGCTACATCATCCCCGTTGGGTCAACAGCGTTTTGCCACCACGAAGGAAAGCAGGCCCCACTCCTATCAGCCACCTAAGTCCTACCAGGCTTTCACCCCGAATGACGATTCCGCGGTCAACTACAGCAGTGGCTACATTCCTACCGCGAAGGTGGACCCTAGCACTATCCCTCTTCCTCCTCAGTCCCCGCCGGTATCGACAGTCTCGTTCTCATCGCGGTCCTCGGCGTCACGATCATCTGCGTCATATGGATCTCAAGAGTCTGGTAACAGTCGCAGTACTGCGCCAACCCTGCATTCGCACGTCAATGGCCACGGCCACGAACGTCAGGGGAGCAGGTCCTCCCAGCCTAGAGCTAGCATCGATGGTCTAGGCATCCGCAGCGCACCTGTCACGCGAGAGCCATCGTCCACCAGCGACGCAGAGTTCCAGGACGACTATGATTCGGATCCTCAGCCTGCGGCCAGCCACGAAGACGATTCTGAGCGCAAGCGCAAGGCACAGGCGAAGTCTAATCGCAAGGTGAGCATATCATGACATCAGCGCATACAGCCATTCCAGACATTAACGCCTCGTGCCGTTCTAGATCGCGGATCCTCGAGATTACGAACCGCTCGCTGCTTGCGATCAACTCCAGCTTGGAAGCAACCAAGCACAAGCAGGCGAGAGAGATTCGCGAGCTCCGGCGCAAGTTGCGCGAGTCGCGGCTGATCCTGCCTCCTCCTGCTTACCGCGCGGTCAAGTCATCCCTCCCGCAAGATGATGAAGAAACGGATGAAGAGGAAGAGGATGATGAGGACGATGCGGATATCATCGAAGGGAAGGACGACGAACCGTATCGTCGCGTCAAGGTCATGGTAGAGGGGCTCATCGAATCGTGCAAGCGGGCACTCGAGTCCAAGCCGGAGGACTTCGTGGGTACCAGCCGTGGCGTTGCCAAGGTCCTCACCGAGGAGGAAGTCCGGAATTGGCGAGGCGACGACAACGACACCGAGACGCGCTCGACGTTAGATCCGGATGATGCGAGTTTCTCTGGCTCGCGGCCGCTCACTCCGTCTAGAGTAGCGGTGCCCAGCAGTGATAGCGATCTCGACAGCGAAGATGAGGTCGAGGCGTCGCTCCTAGAACCCGACGTCGAATCGCTTTCGCCCTTACCACCGATTACGATCACTCCCTCCTGCTTCTCCGTGAACCATGGCTCGCCGCATTGGACTGCTGTATCGTCGGGACCCCTCTATCGCTCACTGCTGTTGTTTACGACTGCTGCATGATCATCGCTCGCTCGCTCACTGTAGAACTTTCCTTTCTCCTATCCTCTCGTTTCCTCGGTCTCTCGTCCCTCATCCTCACGCTGATTCGGATCGGATCGCATACCCCATGCTGACGTAGCAGCAATCGCTCATATTCCCCCATATTCCCAAGCCACACCGAACGCACCGCAACGTCTCCCCCTCGCACGACTTGTCTAGTAGTAATGCCATGTCTACATGTCGCATCTAATTCTCGAGCATACACATCGCATAGGAACTAGCTAGGCCTGCCTTATACATATGTACAGCTCCAATGTTATGACATGATCCGATCTCATTCCCGTCAAGCTGGTTACTTCATTACAGGAGGGAAGGTATACGCCCGATAGTCTGTCCGTCCTCAAACTCATTCATCCTCCGCAATTCTCTGCGCACGCTTCGCGAGCTGCATCGAGCATAGCCATCAGTATGTGCCTTGGCGTGATTCCGCAAGGGGTTCACTCACCGCTGCAGCCAAATCTAGTTGTCCACCTACAGCAGGCGGCTTCGCTACGCCTCCCACCTTCGGCTTCGGCGCGCCCGCTGCAGGCCGCGAGGCGGCAGGCACAGGCGGCTTCGCACCCACCTTCGGCGGCGCGGCCACCGCCGGTTTGTGCGCGACCGGAGGAGGACCAGGTTTAGGCTTCGCGGCGACGGGGGGCTTGGGTGCAAGCGAGCTGCCGGGTCTTGACGCCGCGGGAGTGCTCTCGGCGGACGACTCAGCAGCGGAGGCGTTGCGCTTCCACGGCGCAGCGGACCCGTTGTTGGCAGCCATGCCTGGGAAGACAGCCACGGGTTTGGCGGAAGGGTCGGCAGAGACGGACTTAAGCCCTCCGACCTTAGGAGCTGCAGGCGCGCCGGGAGCGGAGGGCGTCGGCCGTTTGGCAGCTGGGGGTGGCGGAGGAGGGGGCGGAGGCACGGCCGCTTTGGGCTTGGGCGGGACAAGCTCGAGGTAGTTGTTCGGAGCCCAGCCCTCCACGCCGTCTTTCTTGACGAGCCACCAGCCGTTGTCTTCCTTCTCGACCAGCTCCACGATGTCGTCCTTCTGCAGCGTCATCTCGCCCTCTTGTCCCTGGAAGGGATACTTGGCCCTGTACAGCTCGACGTCCGGCTCCGGGGGCGGTGGTGGAGGTGCAGCTGCCCGGCCAGGCGGTGGTGGCGGAGCACGCGGAGCGGCCGATGCGGAGGTGGAGGATGAAGCAGCTGTCGGTGGCTTGACAGCAGCCGCTGGGGTGGACTTGCCTGGGAGAGGCTGAGACGCTGGCTTGGGTCGGGAAACTGTTGACGGCGCAGGCCTCTGTGGAATGCCAGTCAGAACATATAGTAGTCAGCAGTCAATTGTTCACATACGTCCGATGGGCCCCCTCTGCGAAGGAGTTTCCCTTGAGTGATGGGCCGGACGACGCCCTCCTTGGGGCGGGGAACAGGCTTCGATTGGCTGGTAGGCGGCTCGCCAGACGGCACATGGACAGTGTGGCTCTTGTAGTGATCACCCCGAGGCACCGTCTCGTCCTTGATGAACTTGATCTCGGCCTTCTTCTCTTTCTTCTTGTTGTATGTGATGCTAGGCCAGCCTCCAAGTAAGCCATCAGTACCACTCTGACGGATGGATTCACTTACACCGGGCCAATGACAACGTTGACGCTTCCCTGCGTGAGTCGGAGTATGTGCGTGGTCAACTCCGTCTTGAAGATGCAGCTGATGATTGGATCGCCCTCTTCGGTCGGGCCCAGGTTGAACACCTGTCGGTGTGTTAGCTAAGAACTATCGAGGAGCACACAATCCCCGCATACAATCCAATCGTCCCTAAGGTTCGACATTGAGATGCTCTTGATGGTGATAAGAGGGATCTTCCTCTCCAGCGTCGTCACAGTTTGTCCGTCCTTTGCATTGGTGACCGCGATGTATAGAGCCTTCTCAGGTCTGTTCCGATACGGGTTAAGCCTCCTTGTCGTTGCCTACCTCATCTGGCCTGACTCACCAAAATCAAGAAGCGTGGACTAGGTTTACTCGAACGACCAAACTTCGACACCAAGAGTTGCGCCCTCGAGCTGAACACGACCTTATCCCCTGCAAGCCCATTGTCAAGCATCATTCGACTAGTCAGATGAGAATTTACATACTGCCAATGCCACAGGCCTCAGCGAGCTCCTCGCCCAAAGCGCTCTTGCCGTTGATGTCAAGGTAATCGCCCATGAAGCGCCGGTAGCCGAGCAGACTGAATCGTCCTGCGCTCTTTCCTGCCTGCAAGAACCTGATGGCCATAGTCGCGGATCTTTGCGTATTCGATGCTCTCCTTGTTGTTCTTCCAGAACCTCTGAATGCGGCGAGCACATTCGTGCTTGTACCGCATGTAGTTGCGCCAAGCGCGTTGGATGCGTCCAGCCATGTTGTGCCAGTAGCGGTCGCGCATCGTCTCAAGGGCGAAGAGCTGCGTACGCTATGAGCGGCTGCCCGATGAACAAGTGCGTGTCGCTTACCGTCTCAGGGTTTTTGATGAATGCCTTTGTGACACCCATCTGCCACTCTTCGCGCGCAATACCAGTATCAGTCAAGATGCGCTCGCAAGCGGTCTTCGCATCCCCTTGCCAGATGTACTCTCCGGCATACGACGTCGCGGGAGAGAGCAGGTAGAAGCGCTCCACCATCTTCTCGAAGGTGTTCCTATACGCGAAACCTGCACGCCGGACGCGGATATTCTCCTGGAGACCGAGGTACTTGACCTGATGCAGGACGGCCTTCGTGTCATATTCAGTGGCGCTACGGTTCTGGTTCGGCTTGATCGTGCGGATATACGAAGGTTGCGCGCGCATGAGGTTCTCGACGAGGGCATTGGCAGAAGCCTATGAACCGCCACCATCTGTACACGCTCACTTGAAAATTATCAACGCTGCTGACCTTAATCCTATCGCTAGCCGTCGGAGGCCGCTTCTTGCTGTTGGGATCAGGCCTGTCCGGGAACAAGCCCTGCAAGAACTGGTTTCCACTTGCGCCAACAAGGTCCAGCAGGTCCTTGACAAGCACATCCTTGTTCTTGTCCGTCATGCCGGAGACGTTGTACAACACGTCGCCGGCGTAGTGCTTCACAAGGAACTGCGCTCCGCGCGCTTCGAAGTGTGGGTTCGAGGAGAGCGACGCCATACGCTGCACGAAGCTGTTGTCTGCTGCAGTTGGGTCGGCGTGCGCTGTGGCGCAGGCATCGTTGAGCGCAGCGAAAATACCGGGCGGCCGCTTCTCTTCAATGAGATCACAGACGATCTTGTTGTTGAAGTACTTGATCGGCGTCCATTTGATCTGCTCGCGGACGTACTCTTCCTGCTCGGTTTTGAGGGTGAGCTCGATGAAGATTTGTTGCAGCTTCTCGTTGACATAGTTGATGCACAGCTGCTCAAAGGAATTGTCCTGCACGACCGTTGAGCCATTAGAACGGCATGCTAAGCCACTCGACGAACCTCGAAAATTTCGAAACCGAAGATATCCTACGTTACTTGTCAGGCGATGATCCGGTTTGAGCTATGAGGATATTCGCACCAGAATGCCAATGAGCTGCGCAGTCGTCGTGCGAGGCTTCATGGAGACATTGATCTTCGACACAATCCACTCGAATAGGTTGTTGTAGATAGCCTTCGCCAAAGCGTCGCGACCAGCGCTAGCCTGGGACGGGTTGAGCGGGACGTCGTAGACCGATCCTCGTCTACCACCACGCTGCGTCTCGACGATCTTTGTCGTGAGTGCTCGCTGAACCTGGGCGGTGTCAACCTCCATGAGGTATCCCACGAAGTCGGTGACGCTAGTGTCCGCGATCTCGGCGTTGCCGTCGTCCTTCTCGTTGTACTGCACATTGCCGAGCCAGAGGATAATGGCGAGCATACGCCAGATCTCGTACTGCTCATAATCGCTCAGACCAATGACTTGCATCGCTTTCTGTGGCAATTCAATCAATCAACGTGACGCTGCGGAATTGAGGGTACCTTACGATCGTCTCGCTAAAGTCTTGCGCATCATCGATGCCAGGCACGTCCAGACAGTTGCTGAGGCTTGTGTAGGCGTAGGCGTCCGGCGTCTGCAGTCCGAAGGCCTCTGCGCAACGAATGTTCACAGACCTTGATACAACCACGCGAGCTCAAAACCTACCTCGATACTCATCGGGCGCTGCTTTGGTGAATTGGTAGAAGATATGGAAGTTCCGCTCATTCTCCACTTGACCTACCACACGGCCCTTCTCGAGCAAGTAGTTCGTGATCTGAGCACCAATAGGTTCTCCGTGGTCGTTAAACATGATCTCGAGATACTTGCCCTAGAAGGATGTCAGCCGCTATCTGTTGGTGCGCACTACTCCACGACGCACATGCCGACTCGAGTTGTTGTTTCGCAGCGTCTTCGCGCACCCGAAACTCTCCAGCAAGGGGTTGGTGGCGAGCACCATGTCCTTGATTTCCTGGATGCTGCTGTCTTGCCCGCCGGAGACTGCAGCAATGTACTGCATGATACGCTTGGCCGCTTCCGTCTTGCCTGCTCCGGATTCACCAGAGATGATAACGCACTGGTTCTCATGGTATGCGTTCATGTTGTAGTATGCAGATTCCGCGATCGCGAAGACGTGCGGAGGGACTTCGAGCCTATTCTTGCCCTTATACTTCTGCAGTACCTCGTCCGTGTAGATGCCGAGATCTGTGATTCCTCACGGGTCAGAGTCGCACAACGCGACATCAAGACTGTGGCGGCGCACCTCGGAAAGGGTTCACGGAGATCAGGACGGCGCCGATATATGTGTAAATCTCGCCGTTCTTCCATCGTTTCTCGAGGTTCTCGTTGATCGCCTCGTTCGTGATAGTGGTCAAGAGCGTCATATCGGACACGCCGACTTGCTTCTTCTTGAAGCCCTCCTTCCAATCTGCCTGTGACCAGCATCAACGCGTCTGTATCGTTCGTACAGATAGTTGGATCGGTATACTTACCTTCGCGACCTTGCCTGCTGCGCCGCCAGCCTTCTTGGAGGTAGCGGCGGCCCCGCCCTTCTTGCCCGCCTTCTTAGACGGCGCCTGGACAATCCACGGTTCAAGATACAGCAACACAAAACTCTTGTCCATCATACTGACCATGATACAGAGGAGAGACTAGGAGGGTAGATTGAGGTAGTTGATTGCAGACGCTTGAGCAACGCGGTCCCCAAGTGGAAACGGCGCGATGGTGGTGTGCTTGACTTGCAGGTGGCGGCTTGGGTTAGAAGTTCAATAGACAGAAGATTCTGAGAGGGCCCCGGGTGGGTGCAGCAGTTGCGAGGGTTGTAAACGAGGACAAGA
Source organism: Trametes sanguinea (assembly GCA_008973685.1). Taxonomy (NCBI): domain Eukaryota; kingdom Fungi; phylum Basidiomycota; class Agaricomycetes; order Polyporales; family Polyporaceae; genus Trametes; species Trametes sanguinea. The sequence continues at coordinate 1,584,172 of WAHA01000001.1, read as the reverse complement.
TGCGGAAGCAGGCAGATTGGTGCGCTCGCGAGTCGCGGTGCAGTGACGATACGGAGCGAGCGCCCCGTCATCCGGATCGCTGCGCCCTGAGCGCTGAGCGCCTACGCGTTCCTTCCCGTTCATCGTCCTTCGCGCGTACGCAGTTGGAAGCTAGCAGTAGACGATCAAACCTGAGCCCACTTATTGCAAGTTAGCTATGTTGTTGTACATGTGTATTGCGTAACACGTTCTGTGCTTCCTATGTCATACTGGTATCTCCACCCCATGTTCCAACAACCACTTTAACGCCTCCGCCGCCGGCCTTAGAATGGGCGAGGTGGTATTCTGCGCGCAAGCCCTTCACCGCGAGCACCAGGGCCCGAACAATCCCGACGCGGTTCGATTCCGCCGCAATCTCCATCTGCGCCGCTTTGTTCTCGATACCGTAGAAGAAGTTCCGCAGGCAGACAATTCCTCTGTGGACGAGGCCGGGATCGCTCTCGAGTTCTTCATCTTCGTCTTCGTCATCTTCACCCCCCGGCGGTCGCGAAACGGCAGTAGGGTCAACGAGCTGCCCGAGAATAGGGAAGAACGCGATGACGCTCGTTCTCCAGCTCGACAAGCGATGCACACGCGTCCGGTGAGGCGGTGAGTGAGGCCAAGGCACCAGAGGCCGCTAGACGTGTGGGAAGGTCATCGACGTCGCATAACGCTACCAGCACTTGCAGCTTCGACTTCGACGCAGAATTCTTCTCCCCACCCCATTTGTTGAATATCTCCTCGCAACCCGCTACTAGGTTGCAAACGAGCTCCGTGGCTGCACGTCGCACCAGGGTGTGGTCCTCAAGCATGAGCAGTTCCACCTTGTTCATGAGCCCTTCGGCACGAGCGATCCGGGTAGCAGGTCTCCGGGCTTTGGGACGACAGGTTCGTCAGCGCCATCATCGCCTCGAAGCGTTGTAGGAGGTTGGCGTTCGGATGCGTGACCATTAGGGCGAAGGGACGGATAGCATCGTAAATCGCACCCTCGTTGGGCCCGAAAACCTGCACTGGCGCCGCCGTTATAGCAAGCTTCGCCAAGGCTTGAATAGGTTCGAAGTCGGATGCCTCGAGCTGAGGAGTCCTAGCCGTGTCCGAAGGCTTCGGTGGGGGGAGAATACCCTGTATGATTGTGATGAGGGCTTTCGCCCCGCCAGCCTGGAGAATCTTCCCTCGATTCTCCTTCTCCTCAACGAGACTGAGGATGGCCTTGGCAACTAGTGATCGCACGGCACGGCTGTCAGTCGCGCGTACCGCGGAGGTCAAAGCCTCCATAGCACCAGCTTGCAGAATCCTGCGCCCACGCTCTCGCACACGATCGTCGTTATCCAAGGGGTCTTCTTCCGGCTCCTTATCCTGGGTTTGACCACCCGCTTTTGATGCCTTGGCCATGCGTCTCAGCTTCGCCATCTGCGCCTCCTCCGGTGACAGACGAGGTCGATACGAGCATAGATTGGCGAGGATGACGACAATACCGTACAAGCGGGGAGCCAGCTACATCCTCGAGAGACGGCGCGGAGGCGCCCTTTCGGCTTGGAACAAGAGAGAAGAGCCTCGAGAGGAAGGTGGCGTCCTTGGATAACGTCTCTTTCACGGCAGGATTGGTACTCGTGTACGCGAGGCCTTCTACCGCGTCCGCGAGAGAAGAGCTCTCGCGACTGTCCATGACGAGCGCCTTCATGAGACCAGCTAGTTCACTATCATCCATAGGCCTGCTCCGCGGACCCTCCAACTTCCGTCGCATCCAAGCTCGAGCCTTTGGAGAGCTTGACCATGGCCACGGCGGCGGCGGCCCGCAGCTCCTGATCATCTTTCTGACGCGACTTCCACTCCAGCCAGTTCTGGTGGTCCTTGCCTAGGAGAGCACGACAAGGCTTGTGCCCAGCCGCACGACCAAGTAGGTGCGCCACCGCAACATCAATGTTTCGCGATTTGGGGAAGAGATCGAGGGCGTCCGTCACGGATTCGACGAGTCCATCGTGTTAGGAAGATAGAGGATGCCGATAGGTGGTCCACGTCGAAGAGAGCAGCCAGGAATGTAAGGCCGGCGAGGACCTCCCGCTCCTCTGTATCAGCTATACGAGAAGACACGGGGATCTCGAAGATCTTGCATATCGCCTGTGTTCCATCTTCTGGAGAGGAGGCCTCGGCACGACATCGCTGACAGGAAGCGGAGAGCACAATATACGCTTTCGAATGCAGAGAAGCGGGATATGTCGGAGAGAAGGCAGAGATCAACACAGATAGCTCTTCTGGAGAGAACGTCGTCCGCGACTTGTCTTGGGTCTTCTTGAGGACAGCGTCGAGGACGGTCGCAGCGGAGTCGGCGTCGGACACGCTCAGGCTCATGGCGGGAGCAGCAGCAGCGAGTGCTCGCCTGTGTGCACGTGTTTGGCAGGGACGTCGACTCGCACAGATCTCGATCTGTTTTTGCGCGTTCTCGTCCTCCACACCGTCATGGACGTCGGCGAAGGCTCCTCTCGCGTCCAGCATGCACCCTCCAACACGCGCGAAGACACCATTCAAGTCGGGCATACACTCCTCATCAAGGTCCCCAGTGGAGACATTCGGTCGATAAAGCTGGAGAAAGACTCGTACGGAGCAGTGTATGATCTCTGTTAGCAATACTCGTCTGACCATTGGTGTACAGGACAGTCAATCTCGGAAAGTTCGGGTCATTCTATGGAAACGAGCTCGTCGGACAGCCGTTTGGCTTGACGTATGAGATCATGGACAAAAAGCTGAAGGTGCTGCCTCCTCGCCCGATGCAGGAAGTAGGTATGGATCGTCCGTGCATTTGTCTGCCGTCCCTTGACTGTTTATTACAGAGGACACGGAGGCAACGAATGAGCTGATCAACGATGGGCAATTCGTTCAACCACTAACGGTGGATGAGATCGAGGCCTTGAAGAAAGCCGGTTTACATGCATCGGTAAGGGTGAAGTAGGCAAGTCGCGACATACTCTGACGTTGGTACTGCAGGAAATCATCAAGAAGCAGATTGAGCAGCATGCAAACTATTCTCTCAAGACTGAGTACAGCAAGGAGAAGTACAAGAAACGGAAGGAGATGAAGTACGTGTTTGATAGCCGTTAATACCTCTCTATGATCTTTGACCACCATATAGGTATTCGAAATCATTTTCGGTCATTGAGCCTACCATGCACAATGTCTGCGAGTATTGGTTCAACAAGGACCAAAACCGACTGCGAGACATTCGTCCAGATACTTTGGCACAGATGATGAGCCTCGCAAATATCCGGCCAGGCGGAAGGTACCTGGCTGTGGATGACGCATCCGGGGTCGTAGTGTCTGCCATCCTTGACCGGTTAGGAGGTTTGGATGTCTTGTCATATTGCGGTACTACAGTCGCTTATAGTAACGTCGCTACAGGGCAAGGACGTCTCCTTACAATATGCGACATTGAGTCTCCGCCGGCATATCCAGTCATGGTACAAATGAATTTCCGCAAGGAGGCTGTTGCCCCTGTACTGTCCTCATTGAACTGGGCGACCGCAGACGAAGAGTACACACCCAGTATGGTTGTCTTTCATGATGCTCGCACAGCCGATTGGCTAATTATATTCCGGCGAACAGTCATTGCCTCAACTGAACCCCCTGCTGGGAAGTTCAAGTCTGACGGGCAGCGTGCAAGGCTGAACAAGCGAAAGATTGCGTCTGATGCCTTGATGCAAACTCGTGAAGACCTATTCGCGGGCGAATTTGAAGGGTATGTTATCCGCTTACTGCACGCTGACGTCTTCTAATCCCTCGCCAGACTCATCATAGCCACCGAATATGACCCATACTCTATCATTGACAAGCTATACCCGTACCTCGCGGGCTCAGCGTCTATTGTTGTTCACAGCCCTCATGTGCAAGTTGTAGCAAATCTGCAAAACCAGTTGCGAGATTTGCCTGGTTACCTAGGTCCTTCCGTTACGGAGGGTTGGCTACGCCAATACCAGGTAGCGTTCTCTGCTCATCATGTCCTCCGTATTGTGACCGACCCGATTGTTAGGTCTTGCCAGGACGTACGCACCCGATGATGAATGCCTCAGGGTCGGGCGGATTCATCTTCCATGTGATCAAAATGTAAGCTTTACTGTGCCATAATGCACACCCTATTCGCATATATGACTGACAATTTAATCAATGCCTTAGTTATGATGACCCTACGGCATCTTCTGCCATGGCTCACAGGCATAGAAAAAAGGCCAAGCAAAGCAGCGAGGCACCTTCGACGGGGACAAATGACACCAAGGAGGACTCGGTTACATTGGCGACGTCGGAATCCACGCCCGCTCCCGCGCAAGACGTGGAGATGCGGACATCATAGGTCAGGAACCCGGCCGTTGAAGCCAACAACACTCGTGGTTGACATTACTGTAGAGATATGACCTCTGGTATACTATTTGTTTACTCCAGTTGACGATCAATCAATGTACAACAGGTTATCTACATGGCTATCCAGCACCGCGTCCATATTTCAGAAGGTGTCGTGTCAGACTTCATACCGAGACCTCGCGTTTCCTGAACAAAATCGTGCCCTTGGGTGCAGGAATTACATTCAGTGCCCAATACAGATTCTGAGGCCTGGAGCCATCTCCGCCGAGCTTGAGATCATAGTTCAAGATGATGAACGCCATGAGTGACTTCAGTTCGTTCGCTGCGAAGAAACGACCGGGACTGCATTACGAGCGCGTCAGCTTGGTCCCTGCTCGCGTTGAGGCGCATTGCATGGCGACTCACCAAGCATGCTTCCCGTGGCCGAAGGAGATGTAGTCGAGGGAAGTGTTCACAAACTGATGTTTCGTGCCTTCGCCGTCCGCTTCTCGCATGCGGGAGAAGCGCCATGGGTCAAAGACATCCGAGTCCGCATATACGGAGTCGTCATGGTGAGTCGCATCCGCTGCGGCCATGATGATAGAGCCTCGGGGGACAAAGGTACCGTCGGGCAGGGTGATGTCTTTCAGGGCCTTCCGCGTCAAGGAGGCTACGGAACTGTAAAATCCTGCTCACACCCATCGGACGAAGCAGAGCACATACCTAAACCGATACCATTGTACCGCTGCGACTCTTTCAGGAAGCTATCGAGCTTCCACATTTTGCCCATGGCATTCTTCGTCCAGCCCTCTTCCCGAAGAACGACCTCGATCTCCTCGCGCAATGTCTCAAGGCAATCTGGGCGTTCCGCGAGGTGATAGAGAGCACTCGACATGCTCTAGAGGTAGCTTGTTAATGGTCGCATTCAGCCCGTCTTGTCGGAGATCACTCACGTTCGACGATGTGTGGATAGCGGCGAAGTTGACCAGTAGGATTCTCCGAGCGATGGCCTCATACGTGTTGTCCTGGCGGGTCTGCGCCATGTCTATGATCCATTGTAGCATGTCATTCTGGAAAGGACCGCGCCTAGTTAGCTCGTCGACTCGGTACGTTGGATTGGGCAGCGTACCGGTTTGTCGGACCAGTTGTCGCCAAATGTCTTCATGAGCTCCCAGCGCTCGTCGATTATGGGCTTCAGATGAGGAATCGTCTCGTGCAAGGTCCCTCTAACATGGTTCGACAGCTTTCCAACCAGACTGTCACATCATCAAGGTTAATTGGTGCTGCTGTACTTTGCCATTCGGACTTACGGCTTCAGGAAAGATGGGGCGAGCTTCACGAGTGTCTTGTCCTTGATAATGTCGATCGTGAACTTTATCGCAAGGTTCAGGTATTCCTTGTTCCGGCCTTGAATGTCAGCGTGAGTAACTGATGGTATGTGTATGTAGACAGAACCACAAGCCAAAGCACATACAAAGAGGAGCTCCTACGAAGACCCGGCTGCTAGCGCGAGCGATGATCTGTTGCATCGTGGGCATGATAGCTACCTCGAGCCATTCTAAGTTTGAATGTCAGAGATTATATGCACATCAGATGGCGCCGAGACGCACCATCACTCTTGGCAGGAATATGCTCCGGGACGGCCAAAGTGAGCTCGTCAATGACGTCCGGTAGAATGGCCGGAACGCTTCGGGTGAGCTTCTCCCTGATGATATCGACGTGGTAGGGATCTTCGTCCGTCTCAGGGCCAAACGTATGTCTGATTTGCATGGACTGTAGGTGTATCAGTGCGCGTCCAGCGACGGTTGACTGGTGCCTACAAACGTACGTCTTCCACACCCTCTGCGAACGAGAGCTCCTCATCCGGCCGCCTCCGCAACTCGTCCACCATCTTTGGTCCTGACACGATGAGCACCCATTGCTCAATCAAAGGAACCTTGAAGACTGAGCCATAGTACTGCATTTGCAAGGGCAGATGTTTGTCAGTATCATTATGCAAAATGCCGACGGTGCGCTGGGCTGAAGCGCCACAACGGTCGTGGCGCAACCTGGGCAAGCGCTCACCTTCTTGTATCCCTCTTGCAGGAGCTTCTTACTGTTCAAGCTGAAGTGGATGGCGCTGTACAAGGAAAGTATCGGCCAGGAAGACCCGCCGACGGTGGGTATAGAGTTTATCTAGGTAATTGGTGTAAGCTACGATCCTCAAAGGTAATGGCATTCATATCATCGAGGGGCTACTCACTGGGTCGGTCTTCCACTTGATCAGGTAGATCAAGCCCAGGACTGCTACGCCAGTCCACAACATGGTCGCCGTATCCTCCATCTTGGATATACTAGGCACGACAAGCAAAGGTAGAGGAAATCACAACTGAGCAGCCAGAGGAAGGACCGATAGGGGGTGGGCGGGTGGCTGTTATATACAGGACCCCTCCCGCAGCTTCTTGAGACCATGCAGCGGGCCCACGATCACATTACACGTTACATCTTGTTCCGCTTGTGTTGGTACGGTTTCCCGGGGGCCAGGGTGCGTAACAAGAATTACTCACCGAGCCAGCTGGTAGGGCGCCGAGCCCCGAGAAGAGAACACGGTGGATACGGCGCGGTCCCACGTTGAAGTTCGCATAGGAAACTTGTGACTGCTCCGAGCAATTGAATGTCGTGATGTCGAGTCCGGGCAGCAGTGGCGCCGAGATCCTCAGCAAAACTCTCGCCTGTTTCGCTCGGAGATACTTGAACGGATGGTCCAAAGCAGTAAGGTAACCGCAGGTCGAAGGTTAGGCGGCCGTACATTGTTCCATGGGAGTGCTGGTGCGTGCAGCTCCGGGACCTGCGTGGACTAGGTGCCGACAGAAGCACTCGGTAGGGAGGACAGTTCGTGGGCGTCGTGACTACTATCCATGTTCGATGGAAATAAATCTTGATCTTCTCAGCACATGCGTCCCACGCGACCTCGGCAGGAAAGACAGTACGCGGGGAGCCGGGGAGTGACTGCAACATGGCGAGTGAACTCAATTGCATGACAACAGACAAGAAAGCTAAGATAGGTCCGTCATGCTATGGTTCGCTTCCAATTCTAACAATCATACACCCTCGGAACCCAGATCTAGCTGACTACCGTATATCAGCGCTTGCAACCCAAGTGGAGAGAGTCCGAGAGACTGCACTTGCCTGACAAGGGGCGAGGCACGCTGCTCTACAGCTTCGTAGGTCCCCAAAATACTAAACGGGATGTCAACGTCGTGCGTTATCTTGGTGCAACAATCGTTGGAAACCTGACAAACATTCATGCTAAAGCAGCCTTGCGCGAGAAAGACTACGGAGCGCTGCGGTGTCGCAGTAGCGTTTGTAGCTTCGTGCCAAGCACCACCTCCTTGGGATTGTGAGCGGCAAGGCACGTTCCTCCATCGTCTGCATATCCGCCGATAGAAAGGGGGCAGGCGCAAGAGAAACCTCGCCTGCTTCGGAGTACCCTTACATGAGTACGCAGTTACCATTCAGGATCTGGGTGGGTACTCACGTACATTGTTATGCGCGTGAACCCGAACCCTCGCCCATACGGCATTGGCTAGGCAAGGTGTGTCTACGGGCTTGAGACTCGGGGGCCGACGCGTGACCGCTTATGACCGCCTGAGTCAGGGAAGAGCTGGGGCCGAGAGCCTCTCAACGGGGGTAGAATGGGCATACCGACCGCCTTGTAGAGATTTCCATGCGATCTACGGCCTATAGTTGTCGACGACCCACCGATTATGGCGCGCCTTCTGTGCCACTGGAAGGAAGCTTGACTGCGTCTGACTACGGAAGGACAGCTGCGTTCGGGCAGACTACACACGGCATAGATCCGTGTACGGCCACTGCCCCGCGGCGACTTGTGACACATCTCATCGCGACAACGCGTATGCGATATCGGGCAACGCTTCTGAATAACCGACCTGAACCCTGAACCTTCTAGATAAGCGACGCTCCTGGAATAGCAGACGAAAGTGTCATACTGGGACAGTCTGAGAAGCCTTCCTGGGGAGAAGCGGCGGCTTATTGCACGAGCACTGGAGCTGGAGTGGGGGGGGGGGGGGGGGGGGGCAGAGACGGGCAGGTGCCGTGCATGTACAGCATCCGCATGCAAGTCATACGAGGGCGTATACAACAGGGCAGCTGGAACCCACACTGCTTCGGGATCGTTGCGAAGCCTGCCATGATTGTCGTTCAGCACGCAAAGTTTCAACAACCAACCTATTGTGCGAGGATTACGCTACTGTATGGGACCCACCGCTCAATCGTTCCGCCGGTTCACCAAAACTGATGATCATTGCACATGCTGCCTGCCGCGCTTTCTTGGTAGCGAGGCGCCCCGGGAGGCGATGTCCGCAGAATTTGCAAGCACGAAGACGTCCTATGAGCCTTGAATGCGCATGAATACTTGTGGCGCTTGCCCCTAAGAGAAGCGGAATACATCTTCCACCAGGACTCTAAGGACAAGTCGCATGCGCAGCACTGCTTGGTCGCGGATTGATGCTCTCCAGCCGCGATGGCGGCATTTATGAACACGTATGCAGGGTTATTCTATGGCGCATCGTTGCAGTGGGTCATTTCGAAAGTGGGTCCGGCTCCGGGTCGACCTGACTGTTTCATGGACGTGTTCAGCAGTTGAAGCGACGGCAGTATGAAATGACAGAAGGGGACCAAGGGGTTATTGCAAAGACCACCAAAAGCGTCGCGTTTCGCTCCATGATCCGTGGGCACGTATTCACTGTATTTTACGTCAGCAGAGCCTTCTAGCATCACCATACGAGGCGCATAAGGAGACAAGATGCTGGCTGAGCAGAGTCCTGCCGAACCCTAGGGGCGAGCAGAACTTGAATCTGAGGCGTAGACTGCGGCCAGTGTATGACGAGAGAGAGCTGTAATGGGCGCCTTTGGCCGATCGGCCGGCCAATCAGAACGGATGCATGTGAAATTCGAGTGGTTCCTGGTTCTGTGGCTGCAACTTCCGCCTGAGAGTCTCTTCGATGTCTGTTATGCGCGTCGCACCGATTTGTCCTTTGCAGCTGTACAGCCAACTACCAACGCGCCGCCTGTACATGCTCTCTATGGCATTAGCGAAATCAACTGCACAGCTGAGCAGGGCGCGGTCGTGGACCGGGGTCTGCGGGGGAGAGTAGATAACAGGCGCGTTTGGACGAACGGCCGACAGCACCTTCGGCGCACTTCGTCAATTGCGTAATGGACCCGGTCTCATCCTACTCCCCCTCCAAGCTCTCCTTTCTCTCCTCCCTCACCCTCCCAAGTCTCCCAAGACCACCACCCAGCATCATACCATGGCGGCCCTCGCCAACGCCACTGCAGGAGCATTTTTCTCCAGTCGTGCCTTCTGGGGGCCTGTCACCGCCACCCTCGACTGGTGCGAGGTAAGCGCACTTCTCGCTACCCCGGGTGCCCACTCCATAGCCGACTCCGGCATCTTGCTCGCCCTCCTCGCTCACCCGCCCACCATTGCCAGGCAAACTACCAGTTCTCGCGATACATCGCAGAGGCAGCCAATACATTCTCTAACGTTTACACAATCGGCCTCGCCGTTTATGGCGCATTCTACGCGGTCCACGCGAAGCTCCCGCCAAGGTACTTAGTTGGATGGATGGTACGGATATGCCTCTTGAACTTTCCTGCACGCGAGAATATTGAGGTCTCTCTCACGTTCAGGGTTTCGCGTTAGTCGGCATAGGCAGCTTCATCTTCCACGCGACGCTTCTATTCGAAGCACAGCTCATGGACGAGCTCCCGATGGTCTACGTTGCAAGTTACTGTTGTGCAATTCTCTTCGACACCTCCAGAGGATTCAGCTGTCCGAGATCCGCATGCTCTGCAATTATCGGTCATCTTCGTGGTCTTCAACATCCTCTTCACATGGTCGTAGTACGTCTCGGTCCACACGGGGGAAGAGGTATCTCGCTGACCACTTGGGCCAGCTATCTCTCGCGCGACCCCGTGTATCACCAGGTTGTCTTTGCGAGCATCATGTTCACGACGCTCTTTCGTACGGTGTACTTGCTGCGCAATGGTGAGATCGCGAAGAGGCTGCCGCCCGGTCCTCGTACGATTGTCACTCGTTTATTCATGACGGGCGCCGGGACGTTTGCGTTTGGTTTCTTCGTGTGGAACCTCGACAACATATTCTGCTCGACGGTTACAAGGTGGAAGCACTCAGTTGGTTGGCCTGCAGCAGTTCGTTCTAGAGGGTATGCCATGCATCATGAATTGCCACGTCTGTTGTATGCTCATTGTCCTTCAGGTCACTCTTGGTGGCATATCCTCACCGTAAGTTGACACCAAGGCATCGTGCTAGCCGAGCTGACCGACGTGATTCATAGGCTACCGGGACCTACCTAATGCTTGTGGGGAAACACCTGTAAGTTGTCATGGCTCGTCTCCTGCGATAAAGTCTGACGTCCGTTTGTAGATCTGTGAGTGGTCGGGTGCAGCCAGCCTCTTGCGAAGCCATGTCTGAATGTGATCAATTTGCAGCACGTTGTGCATCAAGGATCATCACTCTAACTACGTCATCACGGAAGTCCTTGGAATCCCGCGTCTCACTCGGGCGGACAAGGCGAAGACTCAGTAGATTTGCAAGCGACCTTTGGCTGATACGGTTTACTACGGGATTCCACGCACATAATTAACGCGGTCTTCTCCTGCCACCCTATCCTCATGTCCTCTCACGCACTTCACGATCTCATAGTCTTGATTTGTCGACAGTGCTATCGGATCCGCATAACTGTAGATGTAGTCTGCTGTACGGACAATTTGTGCAGTCGCAAGTGACAGTATTTATCTAGACAGCATATGCAATCATACTGCAATTCGACTCCCGACGTAGTTAATGTTCGTGACTGCCAGTGCTATCGAGCATGTCGCACTACAATCCGGATGCGCGAGTAGACAAACTCTTAAGACATGCTTCCGGGACGGTGGCCGCCAGGCGAGAGACGCGTCGGTAACGTGACCGGATACGCGTAACGCGTTAGCGCGATTGTGGCTGAGGCGACGCCGCGCTTTCTTTCCTGTCTACCATCACCCAGTCCAAACACCAGCTTTCAGCTCCCGCCTCACGGTCACGACCCCTTCAAATTTACTGGCTATGCGACGCTCTTGTGAGTTGATAGCCTTCAAATACATATAGCTAGTGTCACTGAGTCAACGTCAGCGGAATCTCCGGAAGGGAGTGCGCGCAAGAAACGGCGACTGTCCTCTCCCTCCTATGAAGATTACTTTGGACCGATCAGCCAGCAAGAAGTTCAGGCGTTCGATGAGGCTGAATTTCGCTTATCTCAAAGTGTTAAATTGCTTTCATCGCAGTCTCGTGCACTGCCGTCCGAAGGCGAGAGGGCTTCGGGAGAACGGGAGCGAAATCACTTTGGACGAGGACTTGTTGGACGATGCAGACGAGACTAGAGATAGTGGAGACGTCGCGGATGGACAAGGTGCGCGCATTTAACACACTTGTTTTGCGTCCATGATTGACCGGCATGTGTAGAGTGGTCGTCATCTCCAATGGGGAATCCTGCAGGTACGCAAGAACGGGCCGCAGAGGACAACTTCTTCACCACAACCTCTGCAACTGGGGGAGGCTTCGTCTCTGCCGCGACCATCGCCTCCAAACCCTCCAGACCCTCCACTGCTTCTTTCGGCTTCACCTCAGCAGCCGCTTTACCTCCAGCATCATCTCAGTCACTCGGTGGCTTCACGTCCGCCGCTCATATGTCTGCACCTCCTCAGTCACAGTCCTGCAGCCGCTGCGCCATTCATTGCGCCAAAGTTTACCGGGTTTGGAAGTGCTGCTGCTTTACCACTGCAGACCTCTCATAGCCAGTCACCATCACCATCACCTCCTCCGGAACGCCAGGATTATGATTCGTGGTTCGAGACAGGATGTCTCCGTTTTGCCCCCTACTGCGTTTGCGTTTAAGACTGCCAAGACACTGTTGGACATCGCAGGGGACGATGCAGGGCCAGCCTCACTGCATGCCAACCAGTCGTCGCAACCACCTCCTGGCTCAATTCAGTTTCAGTCGGCCTCGCAAGTCATGCATAACGCAGGCTCATCCCCGGATCCTCCTGCAGAGGACACGACTTTGACAGGCTCTACTTCTGTCGCGCAGGTGGGATTCACATCAGCAGCGCAAATGGCACCTCCGCCTGTCCCGCTGGGGGGTTTCAGTTCTGCTCCGCAAGTGGGCTTCACATCTGCGAGCGGCAAGAGCAACTGGGCGGCGCCATCCGCCGAAGCTCTCGCTCGAGCAGCGGCGAAGATGAAGCAATGGCAAGATGAGTTCGACTGCGATGAAGAGTCCTGCTTCCGATTTGGGTGGTACACACGCGACGGAGAATCCTGCTCGCTCTGGTTCAGCACCCGCCGTTTCGAAGAACCCTGATCCATCGCCATTGCAAACTCCCTTACGTCCCACTTTGCGGCCGATGGAGAATGCATTCTCTCCTGCGCAACCGCCCGATACCCCCAGCCCTGCAGCAGCGGCGGCGAAGAACTCGGACCACTTCACTGTCGTTGCAGGGATGCAGATTAAGAACAAGCCCTTCAAGTCGCCTCTTGTCAATAGACCGCCACAATCGCGCGTGGCCTCGGCACCCTCACCCTATGTCAACTCGCCGCTCAATCCAGCGAGGCAATCAGAGTTTAGAGTAGCCTCAGGTTCCAAGCTGCCCGCAGCGTTCACCGGCGTGGCACCTTCCACGGTCAATGCAGGCCCGTCTACACCAGCAAAGCCTCCTTCCGGTACCTCTGCATTTGTGTCGCCCATCAAGCTTGGTGCTACAACACTAAACTCTCCTGTTAAGTCCCTTGGAATGACCTCGCGTAGGACGGGCCCCTCAGGACCAGTTGGAAAGTCGAAGTTCTCTACTCCGTTCAAGTCGGGCATGGCTCCTGGAGATCCCGGAAGAAGTCAGCTTCAACAGAAGTTGAGAGGAAGAACAAGCGCGGGCAGCGAGCGCACAGCCGTTGCAGGTTCAGGTGGTGGGGACGCCTTCCGCGAAGGGTAAGCAGAAGGAGAAGAAGGAGTACAAGTACTTCGACTTGAGTAAGTCCCTGTTATTGTGATGTTGGTTACCCTACACGTACTAAGCGTCCTCCCAGACCCGCCTCCGCATAGGAAAACTCTTGCGACATGCGGGCTTCGTCCGATGACGTACACAGAAGATGAGCTTGAGGATATGAGAATGTGAGCGCGTGCGGATACAAAAATCTCTTGCCATCTCCTGACCAATGCACGGCAGTAACGTCGAGGAATTGCGACAAATGCGGCCCAGCAACGCGGTGTACTACAGATTCCACTCCGCTATCGCCAGCGTCGATATCGGAGATCCGGCGGACTCCGAGGAGCTTGGTCCCAAGGCTGCATTCGTCCACCTGAGGGAACATGGGTGCCACCTTGCAACTCAAGAGTGGGTTGCAAACCACTACGGGCTGATCCTATGGAAACTGGCAGGTTTGGTGTGCATGGAACCGGAGCGCGAGCAGGACCCGAGGACCAAACGTTGGTGTTGGCCCGAGGTTATCAGGCAGCTCCTCTACAGGTCCGTGGACTTCGGCATGCGATTGCTGATCTTATTTACGGAACTACATCGCTTGTAGGTATGAGCGCGAGCTCAATGGCGGCTCTCGTCCGGCTCTCCGCCTTTTATCAACGGAGGACGCTCCAGCTGCATGTCCCATGGTACTATGCGTATCGAACATCATCATCAGGGGTTCATCCATGATGAGCAAGGAAGGCATACCGCTGGAGCCGCATGCGGAATTAGAAGTTACTGATGGGTGGTATCGATTGCGAGCAAACATCGACATGCCGTTGGCAAGAGCGGTTCGTCGGGGTACCATTTGCATTGGGACCAAGCTCGCCGTATCTGGTGCCAAGGTGAGCAAGTTCCTACCTGGAGTCGCTTCAGTCGCGTGCTAACATGTCTGTCTGCCAAGCTATCGGGGGACCGGAAGGAGCCATGCGAGATCCTGGAGGCATACGATAATACCTACTTAGAACTCACTGGCAACTCGACCAACCTGGCCCCGTGGCACGCAAAACTCGGTTTTGTTAAGCAGCCATTCATTGCAACCATGGACAAATTGACGCCAGATGGCGGAGTCGTCCCTGCTATGGACATCATCATCACGAAGGTAATCCATCGCCGTCTGTACTCGCATCCAGCGCTCAAACCGTTCGTTTGTAGGCATACCCCATCGCTTACGTAGAGTTTGTGCGCAACGACGATGGCACCGTCACCAGGATAGGACCTCGCGACGAGAAGGAGGAGTTAAAGGCTCAGGATGAGTGGCTTGTGCGTCTTACATCGATTGCGAAATTGACGTGCTCTGACTGAATCGCGTGCAGGCTAATCGTCAGGCACACGCCGAGAAGATCACGGAAAGGTTGCAGGCCCATATTCAGGACTTGTACAAGTATTCAGAACGCCTCTACTCCCGATCAGGTCCCCGCTTCGATACTAGCTTTGAAGCGAATGGTACGCCTCTCTTCTTCCTTTATGTCGGCCAGAAACTGATAATACGCTTTGCGCAGATCCGATGCCCAGTTTCATTGAAGGGCTTTACGAGCGGATGATGGAAAACTGGGCGAGACCGTCTCAGGCATGGGATCAGTTGGACGAGATCACTTCCGGCTGGTTGCACGTATACTGCAAGCAGCAAGCAGACCAGGCTGCTGCCCGCCTAGATGAGGACCGGGCGCGCGAGCTGCAGGTATGTCATCCGTTCAGAAGCAGGCTTGTCGGACGACGCTGAGCCACGGGTTACAGGAGGTTTGCCCTCCTCGCAACGTAAGGGACTTCCGTGTGGTCGTGGCGAAGGACGCATGCTGGCGCAAGAAGGAACCGATGCGCACTGCTCAGATCACATTGTGGGACCCACTGAAGATGGTATTCAGTGAGAGTGGGAATCCCGGGGAAATCAAGGAAGGCCAACGATTCTTGGTAGGCGTTGCTAATTATCTCATGTGCAGGACGTTGTCGAATTCCTTGACTATTAAGGTCACAAACCTCATCCCCAATCAGCCGTCCGCATGGATGGCACCCGCACCAGGAGCTGTGATTTATCTGGTCTCAAAGCGTACCTCACGATGGACGAACATCAAGTTGCCCAAACACTAAACATTCACGTTGTTATGCTGTCCCTTGGCCATGTAGAAGTAGGTTGTATCCTTCCGTACTTGTAATCCTGTCAACGCTATCCTTCCGATCGTCATCCATACAATCGTTGCGTGAAGGCCGGGGCATGCGTGTGCCGTGAGCGCTAAGCACAGACTCTCCGGAGTTACCTCGGGCAAACAAGTGTCAGTGTTTTACTGTAATGCTTTGCTTGTTTACGGTGCAGCCCCAGCACCGGGAACGAAAGAAGGTCTAGGAAGACGCAGAGTCTATTCAGGTAAGGTTTTACCGCAGTCAAAGCACAGTTGAATTGGTTTATTAATGCATCCCGCAGCTCGCATAACCGCTCACAACTTCAAGGCATGCTCGTCCCAAACTGGTATCAGTCCCAACGAGAGAAGATGTAAATATCTGATGAGCGCGGATATGCGTCCGTAGAGCCGTCGGCTTGAGCTGCTGGAAGGCCGTCATATGTTGCTTGTAGCCGCCACATCAGCTGCGCTTCCGGCGTCATGGGGCCTCGCGCTTCGGCCGCCCGGACAGCCTGGGTAAGTCGGTACGTTTGGGACACATGTGAGAAGTGATGAAGGGGGTGCTGTGAGTCGGGACGCCATGGTAGGCAGCAGCCCCTTCAACACCTGCACTCATGTTCACTTTGACGCATAGGTGAGCGAGCAATCTGCTGTTGCCCTTCATGCCATGGTTGACTCTTCATTGGTATTCCAGTGCCGAGCTGGTTGGCATCCATGGTCGAAGTTCAAATCGAGGTTCCGCCGTCAACGGGAACCCCTTACCGGTCGAAATCTGGGTTATAGTGCTCCGTGACGCACAATACGACGACCTACTGCCGCGCTACAAATGGTTGCGCCGCTATGCTCTCGTCTGCAGAGCATGGCGACCACATGCCCAGCAGCTGCTCTTCGCCCACGTCGCTCTCCGCGGCTCCGTTCACTGCAAGCTATTCACAAAGGCCATGCTGTCATTCCGCGACCCTGAACACTCCGACTGGCTGCGGAGGTCTGTCAAGGTGCTTTCCATGCTCATGGACCACCAAGAGATCTACTCCGACGTCTTGCAGCTTTGTCCCAATCTACAGGAGCTACACCTATGCGTCTACCACACCTTCTTCCGCCCGAACGTCCTAGCGGCTCTAGCCAGCTATATACCTTCCACAATTCGCATATTGCGAGTGCGCGCATACCACTACACCGCGCTTTTCCAATTGCTGTCCCTCTTCCCTCACATAGAGTACCTGGAGGTGGACTACAGAGGCCCCAATTCTCCTATACCGACTCCGATACCGTGGACGCCTCCCGAATGGTGTCTCCGTCAGCTTTGGTACTCAAACCGACGACAAGCAGGATATCGCTTCATTGAATGGGCATTATCCGGCCAGGCCTCAAGCTCTCGAAGCACCCTAGAGGTGCTGCACGCTCAATGCCCCACTTTTAGTCCATCCTCCCTCTCAACCCTCGGTGTCACCAACCTACGCTCCTTATCTATTCCGCGCCTATTGGCTCAGGACGATTTGTCAATGCTGAGCGGCCTGGAGGAGGTCTGGTTGACCGTGCCCCGGCACCGGTCTGTGACGTTCCTTCCTTTGCCAACCCGAGTGCGACACCTGGTCTTGTACCGGCTCAGCGAGAACGCCGACTACGGCGACATCTTCTCCGAGTTGACCGCTCACTATTGAACGGCCGGGATGCCGTCTGGAGGCAATCACTTACCATAGGGAATGCAAGCGGGAAGAGCCTGGCCATGTGGAGGATATTCGGATGTTGCACGACTTCTGTGCTGGCCACAACGTGCACTTCGAGCTCATGGATCCGCCGTACGGATTCTATGCTGGCGAGGTGCGCAATCTACAACTAAATTCGAGGGTGTTCAGCGCGACTCACGTCTGTCAACTAACACCAGCGAGTCCCGTTCAAACCCGTCTCCGAATTCCCACAGCCATTGTTACTTTCGTCGCGAAGGGTTGCGACCCAGGCCAGACTGGCTTCAATTTTACGGCCGACCCCCCGGAAGTCAACGTTGACCGGCAGAATCACGGAAACGGCGAAGAAGGCGTTCGGTCACCCTGTACAGTCCCGTCCAACACACTAGCTCGGCCGCTCAAGTTCATCGGCCGATGCAGTACTTCTGGTACTGTGGAAGCTGCTGTCTACGAGCTCCTAATCATGGCGATCCACAAATCCATGTATTTTTTCACGATGTGGTTGTGATGCATATAGACAGCTTGAAACCGAGTTGACCAACGGCACCGAGATGCAAGTCATCGCACACACGACAGGATGGTGTATGTGTGCAGACTCGCAGTTGACGGACGTTTTGTAGCGGATAGCACATATCATTCCCCCTGATGCAGTTTCATAGACGTCAGGATTTGCGAGCAACCATAAAACTCCGGTCAAACGGGATATAGGGCCTCCATACAAGCCACAGCGGGATGACGCCACATATGTGCTAGGACAGTGCTAGGATCCGAGGAGTTCAGTCTCGACTTCCAGAACGTTGGCTTGGCACATGTACCGACTCACTTCCTCCTACACCGCGGCCATCCGTCTGGACGATCATGGCGCACGGTCATGAGACTTTGCGCTCGAGTTGGAAGACGGTGCTCAGAGTGCAAGCCTGAGGTCGTCGACGGTATTAAAGTCACTCAGGCTACGCAGCGATTACGAGTAGAAACCGCCGACGTCGTCTCCTGCACGCATGCTCCCACTGAGGAGGAGGTGAGCGGACCAAGAATCTCGACCCATGCATTTAATCTTACCCTACCTCTCAGACACGAATCCACGTCGACTCGAACCTCCAAGACGAAGTCCAACAAGCCCAAGCTGCCCATAGAGCTCTGGATTCAAATCCTTCATGAAGCTCAATACGACGACCTCTTGCCGCGCTACCGGTGGCTCCGGCGGTATAGCTTAGTCTGCAGAGCTTGGCGGCCTCACGCGCAGGAGCTTCTCTTCGCCCATGTCTCCCTCCGCGGCTCGAACCATTGCCAGTCGTTCCAGCGGGCCATCCTCTCCGCACGCGACCCCGCCCATGGGGAGAAGCTCCGCACTGTCCGTCCGGACGCTCTCCATCACGATGGACCACCAGGACATCTACGCGGACGTCCTGCGTCTCTGCCCGAACGTGCGCGAGCTGCACGTCTGCATGTACCACGCGTCCTTCCGAACCGAGAGCCTTACCGCACTCGGGGCCGCACTGCCCCGGACGGTCAAAGCCCTGCGGGTACGCACTTACCATTACACCGCGCTCTTCCAGCTCCTCACGCTGTTCCCGCATATCGAGTATCTCGAGGTGGACTGCAGTACGGTGCCCGCGCGCATGCCGGACCCGCTGCCGCTTCCGCCTCCGCGATGGCGCCTGCGCGAGCTGCGCTACGCTAACTTGCATCGTGGGGCGCACGGCTTCATCGAGTGGGCACTGTCGGGTGCGGGGAAAGGGTCGCGAGAGACTCTCGAGGCGCTACGAGTCCACTGTCCGTCGTTCAATCCTTCCGTCCTCCCTTCTCTTGGTGTCTCCCGCTTGCGGTCGCTCACGATCCCTCGCGTGTCCACCGGGGACGACCTATCCGTCCTAACACACATCGAGGAGGTCTGGATGATCGCTCCGCGTAACCCTGGGCCGACGTTCATTCCCCTTCCCTCGAGCGTTCGCCATCTTGCACTGCATCCGCTGGAAGAAGGCGGCGACTACGCAGGAGTTATGTCGGACCTGTCCGCATATTACATGCGATCAGGAGGGAACCTCGAGGTCCTCACCTACCACAGACGATACGACGAAGACGACGAATCCGTCGATGATATCCGCATGCTCCACGATTTCTGCGCGGATAATGATGTAGAGTTCAGGTTGATGGACCCACCGTACGGGTACTACGCTGGCGAGGTGCGTACACCGTCGCCCTGAAATTCCCACATGAGCTGACCGAGAACGCTTTCAGCGCGTTCCTTTCGAACCTCTCACGGAGTGCCCGCGGCTCCTCTCATACTCTGCACGCAGGAGGATGGGACCAGAAAAACTCGCAGCGATAGTTCGAATCCCTCGAAGGCGACCCACCTTCACCCAAAAGATCGCGCGAACGGCGAAAAAGGCGTTCGAAAACGCCATTCCAGCTGTTGGACGACCATGAGTGACCCCCACACTTACCTAAGCGCCCTTTCGCAGGGGATCGATCCACATACAGCAGTACACGCGACTGTAGAGAGCGGAAATGGAGCGCAATTAGTGTGGTGTATGGTGCATGATCATGATACAAAGTGCTAAGCTGTGCTGGAGAGCCTCAGAAGACCCACGGGACCCTCACTCATCGGCGAGACCGTACTTGCGGAGCACGCCGTGGTAGTCCCCGACGTCCTCCCTACCCATGACGACGACCGTCGGGCGCGTAAGAGCACGAGGGCCGTAGATGCGGGTGGCGACCTTCTGGATGGTGGAGACTTCGACGGCGTCGATCTTCTCGCACATCTCAGATATAGGCACCTTGCGCCCGTGGACGAGGATCTTGAAGGTGTAAACACGTCAGTGTCAGCGGAGAATTACATGGCATGTTACCCGTACCTGGCGACCGAGATCCTCAACCTCGACGGCACGGCTCTCGAGGGCCATCATCAGACTCGACTTGAGCTGGTTCTTTGCACGAGCTAGTTCCGCCGAAGGCACGTTCGAGTAGAGCAGAAGGCTCAATTGATGCGCTAAATGGGGAAGGATATGTGCAGGGCTGTCGGCTTGCCGGCCACTCGAGGGAATGAACGATGCGAAGAGGCCGAACAACGACGAGTCGGTGTAAATGTGGTGGAAAGAGGCGCAGTGGTCGATCTGCGGGAACCGGTTCAGGATGTGCGTGTACAGGCGCGAGTACATGCCCTTTCCAGGACCGCCTGCATTCGAAACGGTTGAGCGTCTCAGAAGGGATCGTGGAGCCTCGGAAACTTACCTGCGGAGAAGCTGCCTCCTCCACCAAGGAGCACTTGCATAGTTGCGACCGCGTACACGTCATCGTCGTGAATGCCGACCCCTTCGTAGGCCAGGTAGACGTGATTGAACTCCGAGTTCGGATCGTGGATGAATCGGTGACCACCAACGTACGATGAACCCGGGTTGATGCGCGGCGGCAACTGTACGTCTCGGGTTTTATACGAGGACGCGGCTCTCGTGAGAGCTTTGAAGGCTGAGATGGGAGAGGTAGAGCCGAGGAGGTTGGTCGGGACTTGCTGCGTTCCGGACGACACACGGATTGGAGAGCTCTTCATGAGGCGAGAGAAGTGCTTGTCGGCCAAATCCACCAGTTCCTCGTGATCCATGCCCGCTCCTGCGATGACCATCCGTTCTGGCGTGTACCATTTCTTCATGAAGCGTCGCATGAGGTTTTCGTCGATGAGGTCTATTCGCTCCTCGGGACACAGAAGGGGATTTCCTAGCCCCTCACCGCCGTATGCAACATCGTGGAGCACTTCGGGTAGGATCATCTCAGGCTTTGAACCTGACTTCGCGAAGCTCGTAACGAGCGGCTTCTCGCTGCGCCTCGAGCTCTTCCCGCGAGAACGCGGGGTTCAGGACGGTATCAGAGATGAGGGAGAGGGCGAGCGGTGTTCCTTGGTGGAAATGGGAAGACTGGTACATGATAGATTCGCGTGCAGACGAGCAGAGGATCTGTCCTCCAAGTGCATCGATGTCGGCCGCCATCTGTTCCTCCGAGCGATTCCTGGTAGTCTACGGATGGACAATAAGTAGACGGAGACTCGAAGTGACAGGATCTACGTACCTTGAAAGCCATCCTGTCCAGGAAGTGGCTTACTCCTAACTCGTCAGGCTGCTCGTATCTTGAGCCCGCATCCACATAGAGTCCAACCGAAGAGAAATGGCCTGGAGTGGATTCCGTGGCCACACGCAAACCATTCGGGAGAGTCGATATACGGACAGGCGGGTCGCTTGCCTGCGTTGAAACACGCTGTTTTGCCTGTTGCAGAGCCTTCTTATTCTGTCCGAGCCTTTTAGCTCTGTGCATGAAGCGCTTGGAGGGCGGCGCGACTGAGAGGACGGCCCGTCATGGTCGTCGATGGGCGGAGGGAGAGCACGGCAGAGAGCCAAGCGCTCGCTGTACCACTTCGTAAGTTACTGCACACTCAGCCGCGCGCACTCAGCCCGGCTTCGGCACGAGCACACGCGCCCGTGACGCTCAAAAATGAAGGGCAGCAATTTAAAAGAACAGGCCCCACCGTGGTTCGAACACGGGACCACACGATCTGCAATCGTATGCTCTACCACTGAGCTATAGAGCCATGCCTGCTCACCACCTATGGTAAGATAGTCTCCTTCAACAGGACCAGGACACATCCTCGCTGGACGAGCAGCGACTCGGAGTTCGACTCGACCACCATGCTACTCCGCCAAGGGTCAGTACCTCTAATTTTCGTCAGCCACGGTGCGCAATCTGACAAATGCTTAGGGTAATCCAAACTTGACGCACTACGCGCAAATCTCTGCCGAAATGGTGCAAACCGCCCTAGCTTTAGCCTTGAGCGACGTCCATGCGAATGATGTCTACCTCATCGTGCTCTCTTCGGAGACCACGCGACACTCACAGTCACAAACAGGCTTGCTAGCCGCATGCTTCCCTGACAGCAGGTGGGTGCATGAGCAAGAGCTTGCTCGCTACGACCCAATTCATACAACCATGTGGTGCCCATGTCTGTCCATGTTTCGTGGGGTACGAGCTCCCCAATCATAGCCTTTGAGCTATGTATATCCCTTTGCCCGAAGACGGTCAGCTTGACCGTGGCGCTCCTGATCGATGGCTCGAGGAGAAAACGCGTAGACGTCAGTGTTATTCCGGTCGCTATGTTCAGTGAGGGCACAGTTCCGAAGGATTTGCGAAGCGCTGAAGCGCCCTGGCCGCAGACCGATTGGCTTCTTTGCTCAACGCCCCGATCTCCAGGCAGCCTCTGGCACGGCGTCGCTTCGTTCAGCGGCGTCGGCGTTCCAGACTAATGCGGGGAAAGAGGAGTTCCTCGGGTGTGGATGAACTTTTCTTCGTTTGAGGTTGCGGAGGCGTCCTTCGTCGTAACAGCAGCCGCCCGGCGTCGCACTACTGAAAAAGCCTCTCGCACCAGTCCTCTCTTTCCCCCCCTTTCGCTCGCCTCGCTCCTGCATGTTTGATACCCCTCGGTGAATATACTCGACCATGGTTCTTCTTTCGGAGACCAACCTCAAGACGAGCCTGGGTGCCATCCTCTTCGGTGGCATGGTCTGCACGGGGTACGAACTGTCACGGAATCCCTCTCCCGTGCTGCTGTTGACCATTTCGGATTCTTTCCAGGCTTTCCGGCATTGTCGGGATGCAGACCGTCTTGTATTTCCGGATGTTCACCCGCGACCTGACGTCTACGAAGGTCAAGGTAAGGTTCTTCCGGAGGAGGCTTTCATACAGCTGTGCTGACTGCCAACTCCACATTCTGAGCGTAGGTGGCCGTGGTGTTGTAAGTCATTGTCGCCTGCTTGCTTGCCCTATGGCAGAGGTATTGAAGCTCCGGAAAACAAGCTTCCTTGATTTGCTGCATTCGGCTATGATTGCCGCTGCCAATTATATGTACTTCGTCAGTCATTTCGGCGAGGAGGACGTGACCGATCGCGTATTTTGGTGGGTCTCCCGCAAGTTCAGCTTCCGTGCCATTACTGATCTGTGGGGTGTAGGACGATTGGTGTGAGTAGCCAGAATATCACTATTTGCGTTTCGCGTACCCTGACCATCCGGCTTGTAATTCGTCAGGTTTCGATTGCTTTGACAGTGGGTACATCTTCAAAGGAGCACTCTCTGATGGCTGAATGTTATTCAGGCGGCGATCACCGTGTGTGTGCACCTGTGAGATCAGCCTCGTTCGCTCCCTTCTCCTTCGTTGTACTGATCCTAGCAGATTCTTCTCCACGCGTCTTTTCAAACGTGAGCGCATCAGCCGGCATACGCGTGCTAATTACTCACTCCTCCCCAGTGAGCAAGGGTAACTACTGGATTACCGTTCCCATTGTCAGTGGCTTTCCTACGAGCGCGCTTCCTCTATTTCTGACGCCAGACCATGTCAATAGGCTGTCCTCGCGGTAGCCCGAGTAGGTGCGTAATGAAATGGACGTGCTCCGTGTAACCACATCCTCATGAGCGTTATGGACTCCAGTTGCGGCGTTTGGTACGTGAATCGATCCTTGTAGCGAGGCCGCGACAACTGACATGTAATCGTTTTCCAGTTACGGCCGTTGAGTTGTAAGACATGGCTTTCTCTAATGTTTCCTGCTCATTTCGACTTACGGCTAATTTAGAATTCGGCTCAAAAGCTTCTACGAGTTCGGACGTCGTTTCCGCGTGAGTGGTGATCAATACTTTGTATTAATCTCATACTCATGCACTCTTCGGCCACTACAGTGGGTCTTCACGCTCGGACTGGTACTATCGGCCGTGGTAGATGGCCTGATCACTGCGGGACTATGCTTCTACCTGCGGAGACATCGAGGAGGCACGGGAAGGTAGGACTGCATAGCATCCGCAGCTCTATACAGACCTTTCTAAGTATGCTTACAGGTTTGACCACATTCTCAACACGGTGACACTATACACAGTCGAGAACGGTCTTTTGACTTCGTACGTAACTCCAAACTTGGTCTAGGGAACCGTGCTTAGGCGACATGACAGCGTGACTACCCTCGTTTCTCTGATCTTCGCAAGTCTACCCGTGCTTCTTCTCTCGGGTTGTGCCCTTCTGACTCGCTTGTTCCCGTAGTGGCTCGTCAAGTCCGATGAACTGATCTACCTGGGACTGCACTTTGCGATCAGCAAGCGTACGTCTCACTGCTCTCGTGTCGACGAATGATCACTGACCTGCCGGTGCAGTCTATGCTAATTCATTCCTCGCTTCGTGAGTATTGACTCCGTGATCTGCCGACGATGCTAATTGCCGTGTGCGACGTTCAGAATGAATGCTAGGAAAACTCTCATGGCGCAGTCGCAGTCGCAATCCACCAGTGGCCATCGCCTCCCAGTCATCTTCCCCACACAACGTGGTCTTGGAGACCGCTCGGTACGTCAGCTTGTCATGAACCGTTTGCTTCACTCGTTCACGCGAGATCTTCCAGGGCGCCGGCCAGCTTGATCTGGGGATTGGCACAAGGGTAAGCTCATAGCTCATCTCACTCCTCCGAATCGACCAACGTACGGTTCCAGAAGCTGACATCTGTCGCTCATTAGGTGCACATCACTGTGGACAAGACCACCGACTACATCCCGGACGAGGTTCAGGACACGGCGTCCTCAGAACAGCTGTCTGCCGACCAAAAGGGTGTGGGAATGTCCCGCGCATGAGAGAGCCACGATCACTTCATCACGAACGAGTCTTACGCAGTAGAGCATGGACAGTCATCGTCTTCAGTACATACCCCTAGTAATATCCGTCTGCTCTTAGGAACGGAGCCACCTCTCCTTTTGCTGTCCGCTTGCTGCCACGTATCGTATTGTTCTCTGCCCGCATCGGGCTATCCAGCGTGCTGTTGTTTTGAAGTTAACCCCAACTCGAAGCCAAATGCTACCCTACACCGCGAGTTATACCATCACCGAGTCTTCCTTCCCAGCAACGGTATCATGTCGCCCAGACTGTGGTGGAGGATGTGGCCACGTTCCCTTCTGACGTACGCGAGGTACGTCGATGCGCCGGCCAAGACACTTATGAAGGACGCGAGCGCGGCGTACTTGAATTGAGACGGCCGGCTCAAGATTATAGTCAGGATGTACTTCGGCGTGTGGCAGTGTTAGCAACGTGACATGGCGAACAGAGTCGGTTCCAGGGACTTGCGTACCTTGAGCATGTCGGCAATATTCTGCAACGAGTACTGCAGAGCCGTTCTGTTCACAAAGTGGGGTGTTAGAGTCTTGGACAGGACCTGACGGGGTGCGAGCATACTGACAAAGAGTTTCGCCTAGGGTGAGCTGCCAGCGCCAGCTGGAGTTCCTTGAGCTGGCACAGGTCGAATGCCCAGAGACCGATCCTCGACAACATCATTCCTACACATACAGGCCCGTCAAATTGGTTCAGGTCATCTTATAGTGATAGCATGGAACCAGCGCACCGCCAAAGAGCAAGGCAGCATTCCAGGTGGGAGCCCTGGACCCGTCACTTGGGGCACCAACATAGAACGTGATGAGTACCGGGAGGAGGCACACAACTTCCGACCTACAGAAATGGTGTCAGTGCGATACGGATTCATGCTGCGCAAATATGCAAACCTACCATATACTCCAGTTTCCGGCTCGCACAAGGCCAAGCCTTCTTTCTAGGAATGGCATCGCCAATGTGCCCAACAGTCCGGCGAAAACATTGAGGCCACGCATGCCGGCAAGGAAAGGGTCGCTGTATGCATGCGCCTTCAAATAGCTCAGCATGGTGCCGTCAAAGCTGAGGACGGTCAAGTAGAGGCACGAAATGGCAATAGACGAGAGGAATATGGGGTACTGCGCGAACTCGCGCCAGTCGAGCAGAGTCGCTTTCACTTTGCTCAACATCCCCTCGGCCAGTGAGAGATAGAACGGCCGACTTTGGTCTGCTTCCCGTGCAATGTCCTCTCGCGCATGCACGCGTCGTGCCGCTTCTCTGGCTGCTTGCGCCTCTTGCAGAGCAGGGAACCGGCGGTAGGCAATCTCTATCCCTAGACATCGCAGGTGGTCAGTATTCCCATAGCAGAGATACACGCGATGCCTACATAGTAACTCGAAGAGCATACACGCAACCTCGACTGCACACATGAATATGGCGGCGAAGCGATATGAAGCCACGGTGGTAAGCAACGAGACAAACAGCGGTGCCAAGAGCTTGCACAAGCAGGTCGATTCGTCGCATATTGGTGTTGAGCGTGGTGAGATGAGTGGAAGAGTCCATGGCGATAGAAGTGACCCATTCTCGTTCGACTGCGACCGAGATGGTCACCCCAGCCAAGGTAGTGGACACACCCTGCTAATACAATGAGCGCGAACATTCCGGAGGCGAGATGTGTGCTCCAAGGCCTCTCTGTCGTAGAAAGAGCGGGAAGGCGAAAGAGAAGGACGAGGCTTGCCGCGTACATCGCGCATGCAGCGAGCTTGATAGTGACAACGCTGGCCCGAACAACCCTTAGGTTATGATTTTCATCGACGAGCTTCCCCGCCCAACCAGACAGGATGATGCCCTGCACCAGTGGTGGCAAATCCGTAGATCGAGGCGGGGAGAAGCGTATCCGGGAACAAAGTCACCAAGAACAGATACACAGCAAACTCAGCTGTACGCAATCCCCAGGAGCTGTGAGCGAACTATGTCAGAAGGCATCATAGTTCAAAGGATTTATCAAACACACTTAGAGAAATGTTGCACAAGAAGTGTTGCCAGTGCTGTACGGTCCAAAGGCTCCGCGTTGGCAGCTGCATCTGTTCCAGGTGGATCTGTTGTCTCCGCAGGTCGTTAGTGCGATCCCAGTAGCCTGATAGCACTATGTTCTGGCTAGGCTCGTCTGGCATGATGGCGGCTATAGTCTGCCAGCGAACGTTGTATCTCGTAGCTGCAGTGAGTTCGAGGTATCAAGAAAACGCGAGCCGTGGACGTCGTACGATTAGTAGTCGATCGCGTGAAACACGACGAAACTTCTCGGCAAACTCAATCCGCGAAAGCTATCAAGTACAGCTGTGGCTGTGACATCGCAATTACGCATTTGGCCAAGGCACAGTAGTGGTAGAATGTGTTGTTGGCACCTACGACATATATCATGATATATGATGTGCGCGATGCGCAGAGAGGAGGAACAGGAATTATTTGTATCACTCCTACACTTCAGATTCGTAGACAGGAAGCGGTCACAACTCTCAAGGATCACGGAAGCCCTCCCAGACTAACATTAGGGTATACATAGGTATGTTCCACACTACCCTGATTCCTACAATAGCACTAAGACGTCTCCGCGAACAAAGCAGCAAAAACCTGGCAAAGCTTGAGTCATTGAGTGCAAAACATGGACAATGCATGATGCGCACCTCGTCCACAATCGTGTATATCAGATGCTGGTTCAATCGACGGTTCTGTAGCACGGCGAATATGCGACGAGCTCCACGGCGCGCATTCGAACGTCCAATCATGTTCGCAACCAAATCTGCGAGCCGTCAGCAACATACACATTGGATAGCACACGCTCATTCTCACCCGGCATCAGAGCTGAAAGCTTCCGATTGGCCTCGTCTCTGGTGTGCAACTTCTCTTCCACTGTGCGAGGAGTACTCGGCGGCTTCAGGCTGCCGCCGGGCCACAGACTATCCCGGAAGGTGTTGATGTACATCATGAGATGTGGCTCGTCCAGGAATGACTTGACCGTCTCTCGTAGTTTCCTGTGTTGTGAATTAGGGTCGTATACCTTGGACAGCTGCTTTCACGACTCACCGCTCAATCGTCGTTCCGAGCACCTGCTGCAAGATGATGACAATGGCCTGTCGTCGCAACCAGTTGTTCTTCTTGTTGAGCTCGAAGACCGCAAGAATGAAGTCGCATATCGGAGAAGAGAACGTCGACGTGCTGGTTTCGCCGTCGAGCGGCTTCAGATCTCCGGATAGGTGCATTAGCGCATCTTCAGAAGTGGATTTGCCCGAAGCCTTGAGAGCCTGAGCGACGAGTTCTTCATCATGGATGGCTGTGCCAGTGATGCCAACAAACTCGGCCGCCTGGGTTGTAAGGCGTTGGATGATGACATCCAGCATAGAGGGTCCGAAGAACATATCGTCGATGCTTTCAGCAACGGACTGATACATCGTCCGTACGAGCCCGTGGCCTGGGAACGCAGAACCGGATGCTGGGGCTTTTGGAGCGGGAGGAGGTTCCGTAGCCATGAACGGCGAGTCCCGGGACAGGAACGCCCTCAATTCTTCGCTCTCGCAGACTGCAGGTATGGCAATGAGGCTCTGAAGGTATGGTCAATATCATTCGCGTACGGGAAGATGGGAGCTCACCTGAAGGTACTTCTCAAGAGCAATCCGCCTGCTGTCAACGAAGCTACCGGAGAGCGACGTGACTAGACGTTTACCCGGGAAATCCAGGTTCTTCACCAAAGCGTACTTTTCCCTGAGTTTGTTGTGCATGCTGAAGAACTCGTTGTAGCGCCTTGCGACGACCCAACCAGACGCGTAGCTCCCGTCCGGTGCTAGTTGCTGCACCTCTATCAGATATCTTACAACCTGTTTCCCGTCTTCCTCGCCGACCGTCGAATTCACGATCGCGACCCGAGTGCGATCCGACACAAGCCGATTAGCGCTCTCCTGCTGCTCGTACTGACTCTTCTGGAATCGCAGCTCCCGTAGCTCGCGGGTGAGCGAACTCTTGGACTTGCGCAGCAGCCGGAGTTCCTGGGCGTCTCCGCTCAGCTCTGCCTTCTTAATCAGCGTATCCAGCATCGCGTCTTGTGTCTGCAGCTTCTCGATCTTGTTCGTCAACCGCTGTATCTCGTGTGAGAGCTGGAGGTCCCCGGGACCTGCAAGTTGGAAGGATCCATGCTCCTTCTCTGTATCCTCTTCCTCGCCCAGCCTATTTTCCTCTTCCTCTGCTTCGTCTTCGAACATCAGCCGCCTCTTCCCATCTTGCGCGAGCCGAGAGCTACCAGGTAAAGTGACGGAGTCTTGTATGCTCAGGCTATCAGTGGAACTACCCGCACGGGGCTCTTCGTGCTGCTTGTCGAGTGCTATGATGTCCGTCAGAGCCGCTTGGATTGCCTCCATCCTCTGGGACTGCTCCTGCTGCTCCGCGTCCTCCGGGTCGTCAAAAAGCGGAGCGCGCGAATTGGAGTCGGAAGGCCCATCCTGGATGGGAGACATGAGCACCTGTAGATTGGAGACATTAGGTCGAGACGAAGGCGCTGGGGCACCGATGGCAGGGGGCGTAGGTGTATGACGGGAAAATGGTCCGCTGATTGACGGTGAAGACTCCGAGCGAGGCATAGGCCTCGAGGTCGTCAGAAGAGGATGGCTTGCCCCGCGTACCGGTCGTGGAGGATGGGATACCTCCGAAGACTGTCGAGTAGACGTAGGCGAACGAGGGCCATTGGCGATCGATTGGTCCTGAGCGGGCTTTCCAGCATTGGCCTGAATGTCAGCGATCGCCCGGAACCACAGTTCGGACCGCTGGAAGTCTTCGAAATCTTGCTCCATCTCGCGCTCAACCTGCCTTTGCGCGAGCATGACGCTGCGACGAACTCGCCTTTCCGAGGCTGGAGTGGACGTCTCTGCATCTTGTCCCGAAGGAGCGTATTGTGTTAATATGCTTCTGGGAGACTGCGCTGAGCACGGGATCGGGAACCGGACTGGAGAAGTAGAGTTCGTTGATTAGCGAAATGTCCTCCTTCAGTGTGGCAGATTGAGCCGGGTCCAGGAGGGCTTCATCGTCTTCGTCAGAGCTACCGGAGTCCACGGATTCCAGGGGATTCTTGAAGCTTTCCACTGTAAGCCAGAACTGCACCAGGAGCGACCGATGTCGCCGATCCATGAATTCCATGAAGTAGGATAAGGAGCTGGGGTTTGTCAAGATGTCCCGTAGCGTCAGAGAGGCAGTCGTGGGCATTTCTTGGTATATCGTTTGCCGCTACAACCGAGGGTTAGACGTGCAAATATGAGCGGCCTAAGGACGTTTACCGAGTCCGCTTCGCCGCCAAGGACTACGATGCGCTTCTCAACTTTGCGTTTCGCAGTGTAAAGCCTGTCAAGGAACGCGACGATATCTTCTGTCTTCTCACCGTTGATCCAGTCCGAGTTCGCATTGTTAGCTGAGATGATGTAAGTGATTGATCCAGCATGACTGCACTTCGACTTCGCCTACTTACCCAGCAAAGTGCGCGTCCGTCTTATCTCTCCCATGATGTCGTTCCTCAGCCTACGGGCATCTAGCAATGAAGAACATCGACTGATACTGCGAAGGAAAGACTCGAATTGCCTTGCGTCTGTGCGTATCGTGATCGTTTCCGTAGTCGCAGCAGGACACGTCCTCTAAGCGGGGATGCGAGCGGGGCAGCTGCGCTTCCAGGATGTGCCGCACCTTAGAAATGAGGCGTCTATAGTGCACGTAGGTTACGCTCGATCAGCACATTAGGCCAGTACAGCAGACGCACTGTTGCCGAATAGCAGCTCCTGCCTATGCGAGGTCAGAAGGCGGAGGACTGGAGGCCGTCACTACTCACGACTTGGTCAATCATGCGGTTCCAGAAGTCGGGGTCTGCTAACATTTCCATGACGGGGTACAGAACAGAACATGCCACTATCTCTCTGACGACAATCTTGACCGCGCGGCTCCGAGCCTCCTTCTCTGGCAGGATGTGCGGAAGTGCCTTGTCTACCAAACCCCGTAAATGATTCTCCTCGGTCTGCTTGGTGAACGTAGAGGACAGGTTGTCGACAGCAGGATGCAGCTTGCCGCCACCCTTCGCGGCGTATCGGCTCGCGAGCAAAAGGTCCAACTCTTCGGACTGCGTCAACTTGCGTTCCAGCCCAGCCCCTCGAAGCGCGACCTCGGATTGACGAAACTGTTCGATATGAGCAGTGACCTTGGGGAGAATACGATTAACCAGTAGGGCGGACAAATCAAGGGACGTCGCTCTTTCCAACAGACGTTCCATCGAACCATGGAGAGTAGACGAGACGGCAGTAGGGAAAGACGGCGAAGACGAGATTTCCTTATACCATACGAGCACAAAGTCGCGCACAATGAGTATGAGAATGTCGTTGATAGCGGCCGACGCTACTGGGGCGTCAGGGTAGAGCGGCGGCAGGGACTGGGGTGCTTTGTACGACCATTGCGACCGCGTCAGGACAGCTTGCCATGCCGCTGGAGTAGAGAAGGCAAGCGGTCGAGCTGCAGTTGTCAGAGCATTGGTAGGCGCAGGTCGTATGGAGTCTAGGAGGGACCCAAGAGCAATATTGAGCGCGAAGAATCCGAGGATCAGGACGAGGATGAATAGCGGCAACAGTAGAGCAATAGTCAGTGGCGAAGACAAGACCCGCCAGAGAACGGGCAGACCGACGCCCACAGCAAGGAAGAGAGCAATTGCATGCCTGCCCAGAGGCGGCATACTCTCGCAAACGAGCGGTCGTCACTGGACAAGCAGTGCTGCAAGTCGTGGTGGACGAGGAGAACGTTGTCCAACGCGACGACAGTAGGACTTGGGCGCAGGCGCGTTGCGCCCCCAGACACTCTGTAGCACCCTTCCGTTATTACTATGGGCGCTTACCGGAGACCAGCGACACGACCAGTGCTTGGCTGAGAAAGTAGCCTGAGTGAATGCAGCTTATGAGTTGTATGATCTCAACCCAACGAGCTCCAGGATGCTTTATATATCATTGAAGGTACAACGGTCAGACAGCATCTAAGTGCGAGGAGGTGAGCTGATGCTGATCGGCTGTCCCGCCTCAGCCACTTCGCGCCATCGCAGTCACCCCGCATTCGACGTTACAGCGCTCGCCGGCATCGAGTGACTCGTTCACCGGAGACCCTCATCTCTCTCGCCCTCGCTCGCCACCATCGCATTGCCTGAGAGCAGCCGAGAACAAGATGAGCGCCCCTGCCACACCCAGCCGACCGCTTTCATCATTCGAAGGGTTCGTATGCGGTGGTCTTGCAGCATGCGTGGCCGTAAGTCGCGTATATATTGCAATGATGCACAAGAAGCCACTTCTGACGCGTGCCGCTCGCGCACCAGGTGACCGTGTCCAATCCTGCAGAGGTCGCCAAGACTCGAATGCAGCTCCAAGGGGAGCTCGCTAAGAAGGGTGGGGAGAAGGTGTACAAGAACGCACTAGGATGTTATAGCCAAGACGTGGCGGAACGAAGGCCTCCGTGGTGTGCAGAGAGGATTGGGTCCTGCTGTGAGTACAAGGGATGGTGTGCAGCATGGTATTGGGACACTAGCTCACGTATGTCCGCATAGTATGTCTACCAAGTGAGTCATCCCACGCTGCTGCAGCTGCTTCTTCCTGGCCTGATCCAAGTCAGATTCTGATGAACGGTTCCCGACTGGGTACGTCATGGTACTCGAGCGGCTGAAGTGTCGCAGACAAGCTCACTATGAGTTGCCTAGGTTTCTATGAGCCGATTCGGAGACAATGCAACAAACTCATCGGCGCTGATCCCACGGACCAGATACCCTTCACCTCCGTATTCTCCGGCGCGGCGAGTGGGATCATCGGAGGTCGGACTCGCTATTTACCATCGACAATGATGTGACACTAATTAGAAATATGCAGCGAGTCTTGGGAATCCCTTCTTTCTCATCAAAGCGCGGATGCAGGTATGTCCCTGTGTCCGTTCATACAGCTGCGCTGCCTCACTCCATCAAATTCAGGCCTACTCGCCCGTGCTGCCGGTCGGCGCGCAACATTATTACAAGAGCTCATTCGATGCGCTAAGAAACATCTGGCACGGAGAGAAGTTCCGCGGCTTGGTACGAGGTATCGACGCGGCTGCCCTTAGGACAGCCATGGGTTCATCCGTAAGTCCTAACGTAGACATTTCGCCGATCTCCTTACATATGCATTTAACACTTTGTCGTCAGGTTCAGCTCCCTACATACAATTGGACAAAGAACCAGCTTGTTAGTCGCGGGATTTCCAGCGCCGACAGCATCTGGACATTCCTGGCGAGCAGCTCCGTCTCAGGCCTCTGTGTGGTATGCTATCATACATCGATCAATTCTGTCCGTCAGGCCGCTGACAACGATGTAGCTTACCATGATGCAACCGACGGATACCGTACTGACTCGGATGTATAATCAACCTACCATACGCACGCCCGACGGCAGACACGTCGGTGCTCTTTACAAAAATCCCATAGATTGTCTCTGGAAGACCCTCAAGGCCGAGGGACCCTTGGGCTGGTACAAGGGTTCGCACAATCACCTCAATCCTCCAGGGGTGTTGCATGAGCTGACTCAGGTCTGTGCAGGGTCTACCGCGCATTTTCTCCGTATAGTACCACATACGTGAGTCCCGATTTCTTCATTCTGCTAATATCAACCTACTGTGTATCTCTCAGCATCGTTACGCTGACGGCGAACGATCTCATAGTAGGGCTTTACAAGCGTGTTCGGGATGGACACGTATAATACATGAGCATAGTTCTTTCACAATTTTCATATATCTCCAGAGGGTCTTTGATATTGTGCCGTTAAACTGGTCATAACGCGCCATCGGCGTTTGTGCTATGAGAGAGGCCTACGAGACACCCGGTGCCAGACAAGACCTTCATATGGGAGGATCACTTGCCATACCTTGAGCCACCATCTGATCGGCGTGGATATGGACTCATAGACATCACTAAGACCATGGATTATTGTGAATGTCACTAGAGGAAATGCCGCCGCGAGCGTCGGCCGGAACCTTGCTTGTCAGGCCTGGACGGGCCCCGTTTCGGCGCTTCAATCGACGGTGGGAGGGAGACTTCGGCAGCTTACGATCAGGCTCGTCGAGATTCGAGAATCATTTTGCTAGGATGTAAAGAATCAGACGAATCTGCTGAATAGACTTCTGGAGGGACAGTCACTGCGCTATGTGGACGCGGGGGACAAGCCAAGCTTTCCGGCTGCTTTGCACCGTGACAGGCTCAAAGGTCAGGTATAGTATAGACGCCCGTGACACTTGACAGATAGCTTCGGGACAAATCGTCAGAGAGCATCGGCACAAACCGGCGACACGAATCTGGCTTCATTTTCGGGTTGACAGAACCTTGACAAGCAAGGTAATGATGCTCGTGAAGAGACCAAAAGTGAACCCTGCCCGGATCGAACGGACGACCTTGAGGATTTCCCACGTGAAGGATTGCTCCTTCGACTGGAATCTCACGCGCTACCACTGTGCCAAGGGTTCTGGCAAACCGCCTCGTGTGTCCAATGTCATTCCATTCACATTGCTGGAACCCAGCTACTGAACTCCATCCCCCAATATTCACCTTCAGACCAGGCGGACGTTAGTCCGGTAAGGTCATGTCCTCGGTCACAAGCGCGCTGAGCGCAATTCCCGCCCGTGCTATAACATATCCCCGCAAACACATCCCTCTTCGTGTTCACGGAGCCAACCTTCACGAACCATCACCGTGAAAGCTTATATTGCATTGCCATCGTGTAGTGAGGAGTATGAGCGCTCAACACGAACCCTTGGCACAGTGGTAGCGCGTGAGATTCCAGCTTGCGGAGGGATCCGCCAAGGGAAGTCCTCAAGGTCGTCCGTTCGATCCGGGCAGGGTTCAACTTTTGCACCTCTCGTGTGTGTCCCCTCCTTTTCAACTTGATGGTATTCAAGTTGAGCTCACAGTGTTGGCAATTGGTACTGTACACCTAGTGGAACACCACCAGCTTCCCTGTCATAAGGCACAAACGGCACACGACCGTAGGATTTGAGTGGAAACGGACGTTTCCTAGCCAATAACCCACACCAGTGGTCGAGTGGCAACACAAAACTATGGCCGGTAAGGAACCCTTGGCACAGTGGTAGCGCGTGAGATTCCAGTTGAAGGAGCAATCCTTCAAGAGGGAAATCCTCAAGGTCGTCCGTTCGATCCGGGCAGGGTTCACTTTTTGCGCTCGCCCAATAGTACACGTCGTACGAACCTTGTATATTGTAGCTGCTGTACCTTCAAGTTGCGGATTTGTTCTGTTCTAAGTCGTTGCGCAACAGAACGCAGACTCAATAGCCAATGTCGGTGAGTCTTGGATATTCACGATAGCACGCTGATGCGCCAGCTGAAACTTTAATCGTATTTCTCGAGCACATGCAGACACCTTTACAGAACATCGGACACAATGGTGAAATCCAAGTGAAGGGGACTTGAGACTGTGCGATACTCCTTTTGCACTAATGGTCAAGGCCGTCGGTTCTCCTGTAAATGTGATGCACAATCAATATGTCGGAGGCTAGTTAAAAGCAGGTGCACCACTTACCGACCATTGAACTCAGTAAGTCGAGCCGATGGGACCGAACTTGATGTTGGAGAAGACAACGGTGGCATCGGGGCTCTGCGACTCAACGTCGGTGGGCTTTCCAGAGGAGGTAGGGCATGGGCCGCGAGAGACGCCTGGTGTCGAGGGGTCCTTGTCAAGGGGGATAGTCGCTGTCGAGCCAGAGCATCTGCGCCTCATGGTCGTCCCAGATACTCATGACGAGAACCATGCCCTTATCGAAGGATGCGCCCATCTGCTGAAGACCGCCGAGCTTCTCAAACGAGTTGGTGTCGCCGAAGGCCTGCTTCTGAGCGTTGCAGAACGAGTCGGTGATCGAGTCGTAGGCGGACATCCCGGGGATGTTGGTCTTCGAGTTGGCGATGACCTTGCCGTTCTGGACGTAGAGGCGGCGGATCTCGGAAAGCTGGCCGGAGGTCTGGTTGTTGTTCGTGAGGAACTGGGTAACGACAGTGAACTTCTGGTTCGTGTCGACGGTCTTGCCAGGCCCGAGGAAGGTCTGGTCGCCCATGCGCCACGAGTTGAAGTCGCAACCGTCCTTGTCGCAAATACCGCCGTAACGGTTGTCGCCGTCACCGCAGTCGTTGCCGGAGCAGCGCGTCTGACCCTGGACAGAGCAGACGTGGGGCGTAACAGCGGCGCCCATGGAGTTCGCCTCCCAGACATCCATCTCGTTACAGCAGGTACCGTACTGGCCAGTACCAGCGTTGGGGTCGCTCGAGGACGGAGTCCAACCGAGAATATTGGCCTGGAATGAGATTGCATAAGAAGCTATTCAGGGAGAAGGAAGACCGTGTACTAACCTCGCCGTTGATGAACTTGATGTCGTGCGGGCACTGGGTGTCGCAGTAACCCGTACCGTACTTGGCACCAGCCTTGTTGTTCGGGAAGCGGGAGACACCACCGTCCGCGTCCATCTCGACAAAGTAGAGCGCGCCGTTGAGGCCGCAAGGAAGCTTGGACATGTCGACGTCGAATGCGAACTCCTGGTTCTTGAGATTGAAGATCTGGTACTTCTGGTCGCTGGAGTCCATGAGGTAGACACGAGAACCGATGTTAGTCGAGTACGGGCCGTGGGTCACGAACTTCAACGAGAGCTGGTTGCCGCTGGTGGTTATTCCATAGGTGCCTAAGTCTCTAATGTAAGCGGGCTATCCTGATATAGAGAGATGGCGCGGGGCTCACCAGAGTAGTCAGCACCGTCGAGAGCGCAGTTCTTCGAGCAAGTGACGGGGTCGGGGCAGAGCGAGGTGTCCCAGGTGTTGCCGGTGTAGCAGTTATTACTGCCGCTAGTGGAGTGGAGCCAACGCCAGTTGGAGTCGAGCACGACCGAGTGCTGCTGGGTCTGGCACTGGTTCTTGCCCGTGCATTGCTGAATACTGAGCTTGGGGTGGTTCTCCGCGGTCAGCGTGCCGACCTGCTGGGCGTGCGAGATGGCGAGGTAGGAGAGAGCGAGGAGAGCGACTGCGGGGAACATCTCCAAGGCCGAGGTCGAGAACGCTGCTTGCGGTCTGTTGAGGTCGAA
The DNA here is from genome assembly GCA_008973685.1 of Trametes sanguinea. NCBI lineage: Eukaryota > Fungi > Basidiomycota > Agaricomycetes > Polyporales > Polyporaceae > Trametes > Trametes sanguinea. The sequence continues at coordinate 1,547,157 of WAHA01000001.1, read as the reverse complement.
GCGAGGTGCTCGATGGCGAGCCAGCACAATTTCGGGGTGCTTTTATACGTTCGACGACCGGAAAATATGCGGGCGAAGGGGACACCGTCCTGTGATGATTTCACCGTCGATTGTGTACGGGTTCGCTCTCTCAGCGAGCCGTGCCAGAACAAGGCTGACTCTGAGTAGCCTGTATGATGGCCAGAAACCGAAGACTCTCCGATCGCTGGCTTGTTGTCGCTTTTGGGCAGCGAGGTGCATGAGTTCCGTGCCTCGCTGTCCATGGATGGGTGGTCAAGACGAGCGGGACAACCGAGGAGCGACCGAAGCTACTGGAGAACGTAAGCTCAATGGCGGCAGCATCTTAGAGCTCTGCACCGGCACAACTGTTCTGACAATGCTACGGAGAGCAAAGCGGGCCTCGTCAAGAAGCGTCAATGCCCCATGTGAGCACCGCAGACGGCACGGATGATCACCAAGGCTGATGGGAGAAGTCGGAGGAGACGCTTCGGATGCGGCTGTTTGTCAAAACGGTGAACAAGCAAGTCTTGGCACTGCGAGGAGGTGCCGAGGCGGGACGGTGAGAATCTTCCCATGGCCTGTAGACAACCGTAGAGTGGGCTCTTCATGCGTTCACCGCAGTCCTGCAGACCTCGTTCGGCATTGTATAACAAGTGCAATCCGCCTGTCTGGCTGGAGGGTTGATTAGCTATATGGGTGCCGGTAGCCGTTCGCTCAGCATAGGAGAACCATACTCATCCATGCACCACTTGGGTCAGGCAATTCGGTTAAAATCCGGGCGCGGGGAGACACAAAACTTACCAGACTGTTGCGGTGTGGTCAGGCGGGCTGGGCCACATTCAAAGCGGTCAGCAGGTGGGTAACGACTGTCGTCGATGGTCACAGTCCCTCAGCGCTTGAATGCAACGGACGGGGCCAACAAACCACCTCGACCATTTCCTTGAGACACCGCCAACGCAACGCTTCCAGAACGACGTCATGTGATGTTTCCTACCGAGCGAACTTTTGCCGCAAGAGACAGGTAGCGCAGTAACTGGAGGCCTTGTCGCGCTGCTGGCTAAGGTAAATCTCCTTCGTTCCGAGTGCAATCGCTCGCCCTTGTCAAGAGCCCTCAACCTGAGAGTGCGACTCGGGTCTCAAAATGGTACAAGGCACAGCTCTCAGCTGGCCGTAGTCGTCATATAGGCATCGTCTCCCTTTGTTCCTGCGAAGCGCCTCATCTGTTTGATGATGCCCAATCGTATGATAGCTCGCATCGCAACATGGCTATACATCTCACGGCAGGAAGGAAGGGAGATCCGAGGCTTGAACATGTAGTAACAGTGGTGGTACCTGGAACATTGAGATCAGCATCTGAAAGCGTATGTCGCACAGCTCTTACTTCCTGAACCGGTGTCGTGAAGTTCCCATCGCGAACATGATATGAGTGGAATGACTACACAGATAGATGGCTTTCGAGCTTGTAATGTCGAGTTGAGTAAGGCCATACCCTGATTGGCCTTCACAGCCACCACAGAGAAGCTGGAAGATCACGGTCATGGCTATACAGCTGCAGACAAGCTATCTGGCGAAGGCAATCTCGAGTCCCAAGTGACGAACCGTTGGAATGCTCACTGTTTCCCCGAAGGATATTGGGCCAATGAGCGGACAGGGCGAGCTTCTGTCGAATGATGCCATTGCCCGCGAGAATAGCGACGCGCAGCGCGAAAGAGTTCGGCATGTCGCCGAAAGACAAGAATAGACGACCACCCGAGATTGCAGATAGGGACAGATACGCGAATGAACCAGTTGCAGCTTCGATGTGGAGCACCGGAGAGTCGATGAAAGGCCGATGAGAAACCTACTGAGCAGCGTCGTCAGCACGGGAATACAGAAGATATGAAGGCGCACAGATTCTGCGGCAGCGTATGTGCATTGTGCATAGAGGAGTAAATCGTAATCTTCTATCTTGAACGAGCTACCACTGGCATGTCAGTCCTACAATTTAGAGTTGAGAGGCCAAGTTGCTGAAGAGGAAGCGTGCACAACCTTCCATATTGATTTCAGAAGAACATGGTCGAGGCTTACAGTGGCAACCAGCAACACCCCACAGAACTGCATAGGAAAGCGTTCCGGCCAAAGCTTGAGTTGTGCGCGGTCACATACTCTGCCTTGCGGTATGAAAGGAGGCTTGCCCCGCATTGGGCTACTATCCAACCCGAGACTGTTTTGAGACGCATCTCCGTGTCCTGTTATTAACCACTGCCAGTAGCATCGATACCTCTTTAGACCCAAGCAGATAGCGCTCCGAGATGCACCTCAGATCAAAGCATGGCCCTTTTGGCAATACAAAGACAGATGCATACAGTTGACGCAGCGGCAGGGTCAGCGCATAGTGTCGAGTGTGATGAAAGGCGGTAAGTAGCGGACCTCGGAGGCCAAGAGTCGCGATGAACGCTGGAAGCGCGTATACACGATCACGTGGGATTCGCGTCGCCGTTGGGATTGGCATGGTTTGGCGGGCGCTTGTGTGGCACGCTTCTTGCCTCTTCTCTCTCTACGTCGGAGACATTCAGCATTCCCCGATTCCAAACACGACCAGCAACGTACTCTGACGACTCTACCATCCTAACGATGTCCACCTGGGGCATCGGCGACAATCATGACTCCGACGAAATTCGCATACTCAAGGAACAGCTTCGCACGAAAGGTCTGCAACAAATCCCGCTGATTAGGTTCGGAATAATGCTCAAGTCTTGCAGATGCAGCGCATGCAACCCTTCACGGCGAGTACCTTAAGAGGGAGAAGGAGCTGAACGATGTTAAAGCATCGTTTGACGAGATGCTCGGCAAGGTATGTGTCGCACTTAGCCACATACAACCTCCGGTGTGATGGAATTGCCCACGAATACTAGCTTCGGCGAGAAGCAGACCGTGCCATTCAACTCGACGCAGACCTCAAACATCGCAACGAAGAACTCGCGAACGAACGTTTGACCCGTCAGAATGCTGAAGTCGCGCTCAATACCGCCCATCGCAAGCTCAAGGACTCCGAGAAAGTCGCTGCAGAGCTCCAATCCACAATCGAATCTCTTTCCTCACATGCCAACTCGACGTCAGCAGGACAATCGAAGCTTGTGGAAGATTATGCTGCTCTTCAAACGCGCGTACGAGCTCTGGAGAGGGAGTTACAAAGCAAAGCTCACGCAGAAGAGCTTGCCCTGCGCCAAAGCCAGTCTGCCAGCGCGCGACAACGCCGAAGATCATCTTCCGAGTCGTCCTTCCGCCTCCCAGCGTTAGAGAAGGAGGTCGCAGACCTGCGAGCAACCTCCAGCCGACAGGCTGAAGAGCTGCATAAAGCAAACGAACAGCTGACGAGAGCAAGGGATTCTCTTGTCCAACTTCAGAACGAGAAGACCGCGATGGAGAAACGGTTGCGATCGGAGCTGGAAGAAGTTCGCTCTACCCTAGACGATCGCGAGGAGGATCTCCGTCATTTGCGCGATTCCCGGGGTGGAGAGGACATGGCCGCACGGGAGGCGGAGTTATTAGAGAGGCTCGAAGAGGAAGAGAAGAGGGTCGCCGTCCTGGAGGGCGAATTGGCTCGCTCAAGCGGTAGTCGCAAGCGAGACCTGTCAATGCTTCAGGACGAGTTGGAACGAACGACGAAGCTGCTGGAGGACGCGAACAACAAAGCGGCTGAAGCTGAGGAGAGGCTTGCAGAGATGGTACGGGAGAAGGAGAGGGCCTTGAACGAGCGTGACCGCATGGAACAGGAGTATGGGCGACTTATGGATCGTCTGGGTGCTGCCGATGGCAGAGCCAGGTGTGTCATCTTGCACTCTGCTATACTTCGTTCTTTCTTACAATTGTATAGTGACCTTGAGGGAAAGCTTGTCGCTGCTTCGCTACCATCCCCTACCAAGACGCCAGATGAGGCTACAGTCGCCATGATGGAGAAGCTCCTCAACACCATCGAGCGACTACGTGGGGAACGCGATGGACTCCGCCGCGATCTGGAGTTCCTCAACGCCGAGAATAGGTTCGCTGTACAGTCCTTGGAGGCCAAGCTGGTTGCTGCGACATCCACACCCGCCACCCCAGTAACGGATCTGGCGGAACTCAACATGCTACGAGGCCACGCCCAGGCCTTCCAAGAGCAAGCGCAGCGTTCTGCGCGCATCGCTCTCGCTCTCGCTATAGTTGCCCAGAACGCAGACGAGGACCATTCCGTCCAACCAGAACGCATACAAGGACTCGTACTGCAGCTTGCCGAAGCCCGTGAGCACCTACACCAGACAGAAGAACGGCTGCGAGAGCACGAGGAGGCAGTTAAGGAACTGCAAGAGAAGCTCTCGTCGAATACTCAGGCCCTAGGCGCTGCGGAATCTCAGGTTTCCGGTCTAAGATCGACAATCGAGCGACTCGAAGAAGAGTTATCGCACGAGCGCTCAGCGCACGCTGAGGCAAGCGCTGCTTTGGCCGATGTGGAGGGACGCCTGACTGCAGCAAACCTCGCCCTTACCAACGCGGAGGCAGGGCGTGACGCTCTGGCTCTTGCGAAGACGCACCTTGAGCAAGACCTCGACACCGCCCGTCAAGAGCTTGCCGATGCTGACGATCGCCACGCCCAACAGCTCAACGCATTCTCCTCAGGCAAGTCCAACGCAGGAGAGGCCGCGCTCCGGGCTCATATCAAGGAGCTCGAAGCCCGTATCGACCGTCGTACGGCTCAGATCGGCATGCATCAACACGACATCGCGCGCCTCGAGATGAACCTAAAGCTGCAGGAGGAACGCATCGCGGAGATGACAGCCGAGATGGACGTGGCACAGAGCGAGAAAGATGCGATGCTCGAAGATTGCCGGACGACGCGCGACCAGCGTGACGAGGCTCTCCGCAAATGCGACGAGCTGGAGGAAGCGCTGGATGCCATTGAGCAAGCTCGCGGGATTGAGGTCGAGACGGTTGTTCGGGTTGCCGTCGACTCTATCGCGCTGCGGAGGGATGCGTTAGTCCGCTCCATGCGCGAGGCGACGACTCATCGCGACGAGATCGCCCGTCTGGAGGAGCGCGTTTCTTCAATGGAAGGCGAAAGGGACGCCTTGTCCGCACAGCTCTCCGGACTCTCGGATGAACGCGATCGATTGGCTCGGGCGTTGGACGAAAGCACTAAGGCGTACGAGAGCCTCAAGCAAGATCACGATCTCGTTGTAGGGGACCGAGACCGCGCTTTAACCCAGATTCAGGAACTCGAAGCGCAGCTCGGTGAGATCTCCGCTGCTGCCCGTGCTGCTGAAGATGCCAAGAGCGAGGTCAAATCACAGCTTGCATCCTTACAGAACGAGGTGGAGTCCAAGGCCTTGGAGCTCGCAAACCTCCAAACACAGCTCAAAGTGCTCCGCGATTCCCATTCCGACCGCCAATCTGTGGAAGCCAGTCTTTTCGCACAGGAAAAGGCCGATCTCGAGGCTCAACTTCAAGAGGCAAGAACGTCGCTGATGGACCTCGAGAGTCGTCACCGGGAGACTCTTGCGGACCTCAAGCGCGTGGAAGAGGAACTCAAACTTGCGGAAGACGAGCTCTCTCGCAATCTGTCTGACAGTGCCATTCGTTCGGAGTCTGAAGAGCGTCTGCGCACAGAGCTCACTCGAACGAAACAACAGTTTGAAGAGGAGGTTGCATCTCTCCAAGACCAGCTCAAGGCGTTTTCCGATGAACTTGCAGAGACTTCCCGCCTTCGCGACAATGCCGACGCCTCCCGCCAGGAGGCTGAAGAGGAGCTCACGCGCACCAAAGAACAACTCGCATCACGCCTGGCTGAGGCGGGCGACTCCCTGGACGCTGCCAGCCGTTTGCAGACCGAACTCGACGTCGTCAAGGCTACCCACGAAAGCGAAATGAAGGCAATGCATGATCGTGTCGAGGCCATCTCGGCCGAGCTGGAAGAGGCCGCTCGACGCCGGGACGAGCTGCAGGCGTCGCATCAACAGGCTGTCCTGCAGTCTGAGGAACGCATGCGACAGCTTTCCGATGCACAGGAAAAGTCGGTGGCCCTTGAGGCAGAGCTGGCTACCCTCCGCGCAGCGCATGCAGTAGAGCTTCAGGACCTCGAGAAGCGCCTGGCTAACACCACCGGCGAGTTGGAGGCTCTCAAGGACTCGCAGACCGACAGCAACGCCCAGCAGCGCCAGAAGGTCGACGACCTCTCGCGTGCCGTCGAGGATCTGCAAGGACGTATTGTCGCACTGACTAAGGAGGCGGACGAATACCGGGCAGAACTCGACGAGGAGAAGATCGCGCACGCACAAACTAGGGAAGGGAGTAGCTCAGAGTTGCGCGAGGCGACGAGGAAGCTCGAAGAGGCGGAGGCCGCCCTCACGACAATGCAACAGGAACTTCCTGCGGTGCGCGCTGAACTCGAGCATGCGACATCATCGCTTGCCCGTACGGAGAAGGAGAAGCTCGATCTGCAGTACCAGGCCACGAATTTGGAGGCCGAGATCCAGCGATTGAAGTCGTTGCAACGACACTGGCAAAGCCAGGCTACCGACAGGTGCGTTCCTATCTAGCATTCTTGAAGAGTCATGATCTGATTTTCGATAATCAGCCAACAACGGGTCTCTACCCTTGAGGCTGAGCTGGAAGAACTTCGGGCCAAGTGCACCGCTCTCGACAAGCTCGCCAAGAATACGGAGGCGAACCTTGCCATGCAGACCATTCAGCACGAACAGACTGTCGCAACTCTCAAGCGTGAACTCAACGTTCTTCGTGCTCAGCCAAGGCTTGAGGACGAGATCGCGGAACTGAAGGAGAAGAACGCTGAGATGGAAGAGCTACTGCGGGCCAAGTGCCTGGAAATCGAGGAGAATGATGACCGCTTCATCGAGTACGTGCAATTCTGGTGGAATCAGGCAAATCATGTGCTAACACCGGTCCGGTGCAGGATGCTTAAAGAGAAGAAGAAGCTCACAAACAAAATCGAGAACTTGACCCGCAAGGTACAGAACCTGCAGGCCAAATTAGCGGCGGCAAACGAACAGGCTGCTTCGACTCCAGTAGCTCCCCTTGCTGTATCCACCTCTGTCCCTCCTCCCAAGCAGGCACCAGTCTTTACTCCCTCACCAATACTGGCCCCGGCACCCGTGCTATCGGGCTCCCTCGCTTCTTCGTCTTCAACTCGTCCTACGTCTCGTCCACGAGTCGTGACTGCTCCCGCCGCACACTCGCCCAACTCCTTGCATCACCAAGCTCCTGCCATGCCTACATTCAGGCCAAAGACACCCGAATCGCGCCTGCGGATGGCGTCTGGTCCTTCATCTATCTCCCGCGCGAAAACACCCGAGTCCCGCATCCCTCCTATGCCTGTCTTCAAGGCACGCACTCCTGAACGGCATCGGACGCCCACGGCACCAGCCCAAATTCAAGTCCACACCCAACAGATGCCTGAGTCGTCGTCCTCGTCATCCGTCGTAGGAGTGAAGAGGCGTGCACCAGATGACTTCGACGACTGTGACTCCCTCCCGCCGCAACCTTTCACCGCTGATAGTGCCCCTGGACCTCCCCTACCCGCACAGCCAACCACCCCGCGCTTACGCAAGGCTCTACAGAGCATGCGGAGCGGCTTCACTCCTGTTCGGCATCAGTTCTCCCGAGCAGGATCGACATCTCCATCAAGACGGGCAACCACTGGCTCCGCCGCTGCCTCCCAAGTTCCTCCGACCATCTCTGACGTGACGAATAGCCCGCGGGCACCATCGCACTCGGAGAACCCGAAGGTAGCAGTGGCGAAGAAAGGCTGGCTAGGGAAGTTGAAATCCGGACCTTCGCAGCAACCTCGTGCACCACTAGCTTCTCGGCCACCACCGTTCGATCCTCCCGGGATGCGATAACATTTCCCCTCACGTTGATCCTTGATGGACTCTTACCTTAGCAGAGCACTATCTTACCTGACCATGTATTGCTAGTTGTTCGTATGTTTATTGTCAGTTCGCTGTGTTGTCGCAATCGCATCCACCTTCCTTATGCCTATCAGCATATTTGATACATTGTGCCAGCCGTTCCGGGTAGCGGGATATGTATAAGACGGACAGCTCGTCTGATTTCTGGAAACCCCAAGTTCTCATGCTGTGTTTGGATTAACTTGAGAGTTGACGAGCTCGTTAACCTCCTCTGCCGCCCCCCACGACATCTGGTATCCAGCGGGCCTAGAAATATCGATATCAGATGAGTAGTCCGATCCATGGGTACTGTTAGATTACTGACCCGAAGCCGTACGCATGCACTACTAACACTGTCCCCTTGTCACTCTGGGCCTCTTCGGTGAGCCACTTGTTCTTCACAGGGATATCAAACTTCTCCGCCTCCACGCGAGGCCCGCCGCGGCGCGCTGGACGCAGTCCAACGTTGTGTCGCAGGATGCGCGTCTCGGGATCCTTGATTGCAGGTGCGAGAGCAGCGCATCGCTCGATAATGCCCTGTGCGTCCTCGGCACTGAAGGACGTGTCCCAGTTGTCCTTCTGATACTTGCCTCCCAGGATCGTTGTGAACCCGTTAGGGGACGGGCGCGGAATAATGTACGTCGCGTTGCCGTCGTCGCAGCTCGCTGCAGTCAGAAGCATCGGTCAGAAGGTATGCTACAGGACATATCAATGCGCCGGTGGAGCGGGACGTACTGAGTTCTGTGCACATGAACTCGTGCACCTTCGGGTTGTCGATCACGACTGTCTGCCCGCGGATGGGAAACACGTCCTTGTCTTCCAGGCCAATCAACGACCTCGCACCTGCGACAATGCAAACGGGCGCAGTCAGCACAGGTATTTACGCAGCTGCAACATGCGGCTATCGTACGCACCCAGCCCGGTGGCATTTACGAGGACTCCATTGGGCCCCGCAAGCGCAGCGGCCTCTCCCAGCGTGACGACGCGCTTGCGGACGAACTCAACGCCGCGCGCGAGAAGTTCTGACTTGAGCCACGGAAGGTATGCGTCTGGCCATACAGAGACGGTCTTAAAGCCGACACCCGCCTTCATGCTCGCTGGCAGCTCATCTTTGCCTAGGATGCGAAACTGCCTTTCAAGGTAAGCTTGATCACCACAAGGGTTACACGTGCGGGACGTACGTCGCGGACTAGGGTTTTATACCACAGCTCATTCAAGTTGGTCCCTTCTTCATAGAAGACTCTCGACGGAGATGCCTGACATGCGTATTCATGTGAGATAGACCATGGTGAGGGGCGAAGCCAGCCTCGGACTTACAATGGCCAGCCCGGTGGGTATCATGTCCCAGAATTTATCACTAAACGCGATTCATCAGATCCAGGTGAACGTGGTATCCATGTCTTGCTAGAGACGTACTAGGTAGTCTTCTCCCATTTATAGATGCGTTCATTGTATGTGCCCATCGGCGACCAATTCGCGCCCTGTGTAGCGTATGAGCCTCGAACGCCCAAACCGATCCCCGTCCGCTCATCAACGAGCGAATGCGGAGAATAACATGCAGATTGCAGAATGCAGAGTGCATAGTTGTCCCCGCACTTGTCCCGTTCATGGCTGACCGACAAAACTCAGTGGTGCTTACCGCCCATGGGGAAGCAAAGGCTTGTGAGTCCAAGTCTTCCGGCATGTCCCTCGCTACGATTCTGATCTTGTACCGTGCATCCTTGGACAGGACATGCGCGACTGTGAGACCGATCACGCCAGCGCCTAGAATGACTACCTGGGTCGATGAATTCTGTGAAGCATCACCGGACATCCTGGGTCGATACGATGTTATTGACTGTTCGTCAATCTCTGAGACCGAAGAATGGATGGGAGGTGACCTGAGAGTTACGAGAGGTTGCAGATCATAAGTATCACGTACGGGACGCCGCTCCCGAGTCAAGGCCCGAGTCATACTGAGTCCTTGGACAAGTCTAGGCGATCACGTCTATTATGATAGACATACATCGATCAAAGTGTCGATTATGGATGATGTGGCGGCGTCAGCTCCAGGAATTGCTTTCTTCATAGTCCTCGTCGACGTTGATGTGCTTGACTTAGCCAACTATCCAGCCATGCCAGTGGAGATCAGGACAAGCAGGAAGGAATCCGGATCGAGGTAATATCGAGGGCCTGAACACGGCACAGCCACGAGCGGAGACTTGGGAAGCAGCCCCTCCTCGACTCTGCCACCCAGAAGCGGGGATCTTCCAGGGTTCCACCAAGTCTGCGGCTCGAACACCGGCTGGGATGAACGCAAAGACCACTTCTTCTAGCTGGCCGAGGCGGCCAAGGAAGCCCAGGAAGCTGGCTCCAAATTGAGCGAGCTCTCGCCTAACGAGCCACTTCCCACTCGCTCCAAAACAATTGCGGCGCATCCACGAACACATGTCGTATTGCTGCCGGTCCCTAGCGCTTGCGAAGTAACCCCATTCTTTGGTGGGCAACCGGATTCGTGCAGGGACGCTCAATATAAGACGATCCCAGTGGCTTGCCCGCACCCCGTCAACCAACCGAGAGACCACCCCTGCCACGCCTTCTCCATGCCTCGCCCGCCCAGCCCTTCAGACGACTCTTCTCTCCAACGCACGGCACGCTGGGTTCAGGCGCAGGCTCAACAGACATACGAGCAACCACGACCAGCGTCGCCCTCCAGAGCATCTAGCCAGTCCTCATCCTCATACCAGACGACATCGTCTTCGGAAGAGAGGTCTTGGAAATCACCTGTAGCGCCGCCATTGGTTACTCCATACGGCATGCCCGCCGCTCACCTTCCCCAACGACCGCGGTATGATGCTCGGTCACGGAGGGCCAGTCTGCCCTTCCCGCAGAGCCCGCCAGGCTCAGGATACCCCGTACCTCTGGAGGTAGCGTCGCCACGAAGAGTGGAGCCCGAAGACAAAAAGGTGAGCGCTGCAGGACCTCGTCGGCAAGGGCACATATCGAATCAGGATATCCAGACCCCAAGGCCTTCGATTCGGAAACAGAGGCGGCCTTCGCTCATCGAAACGCTTGTCTCTTTCGGAGCACCTAGCCAGCGACGAAGCGAGGGCTCCGGCAAAAAAGGACATACATAGTTAGCAAGCTCGCCTCGGAGACGTACCTTGTGCCCAGCGGTGGTCGTATAGTGTGTTATTGAGGGGATTGTTTTGCGATACCACGAGGACTGTACAGTCGACAAGTGTGTAGGCATCCATGAGGCCCAAGTGTTGTATGAGTAGTAGGTGGTACTACCTGAGGCATGTATCCGCAATATTACGATTTCAGGCGGCTTAAAGTTACGAGCCCAAGCAGTGCGGTCGGAGCATGTGCAAGTCGACGACTCGATGTCCTATGTACTTAGTGGAACCATGGACTGTGTCACTTCGCTCTTTCGTGGAACGCGGACACGATGCGCGCTTAACTTCTTGTTCCCCTCCACAATGTTGACACCCGACAGCAGCTGCCACGGCGCAAGGATTCAGCCTGACGAACCAAGTAAGCTGCAGCCAAAAGTGATAGGATTGTTCACTGCGCCGTTCCAGTGATTCACTTGCACCAATTACTGTTGGCACTGCATTGTCCTGGCCTGTCGGTGAACAACTCGAGACTCGAAGCATCATATCCCCAGTATTAGCCTCGTTTGACCTATCCTCGCTGTCGTTCAGTATGTGCGTGCTATGATCAGGACTAGATTGCACGATACCGTTGCACTACGCACTCCGGAGGGATCTGCTTCGACGTTTGTGGCTAGCAGACGATTATCGGCCCCAAGTCCTCACCCTGCTTCAGGTCAGAACCATGCTAAGCTCTGCCAATCTACTGCCAATGCGGCTCTCGGCGCTGTCTCCGTCCTCGCTTGTAGTGCTGCACTAGCGTGTCTCCTGTGCCGGTGGCTATCTGGGCTGTTCATCTCCTGGGAAATCTACTGTAGGGCATGCCTCCTGCGGGCTGGCGAAGACTTCGCAGACGGACACGCACACGCGTGTCCGCCACAAGGCCGGATCACTCGTCCCGTACATATAGGATCTGCCTGGTCCTGAACGTATTTCTGACGAACTGCTGCATCATCCCAAGCACCCCGAACCAATCTGGTATTGGCTGTACAACCACATCAACGCCTCACAATGTCGCCTGAGGTCCGTTTCAACGCACTCGGAATCCCGTACGTCGTCGAATTCGCCAACGTCACCTTCCGCGCGCCTTCTCGGTCCAGCTCCCGCGCGTCTTCGCGCTCCGTGGTCCCTCGTCGTGAAGCGGAGCTGCCTCCGTTGCCGCCATCTCGCCCACTCGCGTTGCGGAGAGAGGCTTCGAGCTCTCGCTCGACCCTCAATCTCCGTCCTACGCCCAGCCGGAGCACGCTCAACTCTGAATGGACGCTCGCCGCGACGGCTTCTTCGGAGACCCTCGCCTGCCGGGAACCCGAGAAGACGATCGACACCAACGAGGACCACGGGCTATACATCCGCTTCGCATCACAGCTCTCGCAACCGCCGAGCAAGCTCTCCCAGAGCCGCATAGCCCGGCTCAAGTACAGGATTGCGAAGGCGGTCATGGCCGCCGGCATGGACACATCCCCGTCTGCCGAGCTCGGTGACCCCATGGATGAATCAGGGCACTGTCGTGCGTCGATCAGCAGCATTCGCTCGGAGGACGTGGAGACGAGGGGCATGCCTGGGTCGCTCTTCCGGGGCACGTACGGCCAGGTCATGACCGCGCTCAGAGCAGCAGGCCTCACGACGGTCGCGTGCAAAGAGTCAGGCGTGCAGGAAGGTGAGGCGTGTTCGGATGCCGAAAGCCAGACCACAGTCACTCATTCTAATATGTTTGCAGCCACGCGACTGGGTGCACTCTTCGTGGCGCGCCCCAACGAGCGAGGCGGTGTTGAATTCACCAAGCTCACGCTGTGGGGATGAGACCTTGCTGGACCCAGGTGACAGCATCCACCATCGTCAGAGACAGCCTCTCTAACCGCTCGATCAGGATTTTTTCCGTTCAAGTTTAAGGGAAGGGCATCAACAGACCTGTATTTTTATACTGTATAGTGTATGTATCTGTAGTGCACGGCTGGGCCGCTGTCTCTAGTACACTGGAGTCACCCTCCGGGCGAGTGGAGGTTATGATATGCCATGCTTCATCCTGTTGGCGAAAGCGACAACTTGTATGGCGATGGCGTGCATCTCAGCAAATATAGTCACTGGTGTCTTACGGCAACTTCGAATAACGAGGAGCTACTAGGTCGGTGTTGGGAACACTCATATTTCACTGATTGGTCTTGGACAAATAAGAACCCTTGGCACAGTGGTAGCGCGTGAGATTCCAGCCTGCGGGGCAATCCGCACAAGGGAAATCCTCAAGGTCGTCCGTTCGATCCGGGCAGGGTTCACTTTTTGGCCCTTTGGGCCATGTTCTTCCACGCCTACTCGAACTTGTTCCGAACGACTCGTCTCATGCAGGTTTGGAAAGAACACATTTGCCATCGATAAAAAGTGCTGTGTAACGGGCTTATTTGTACTGTTACATCACGAGTTAAGGATCGAATCCCAATCACTGTATCGGCTGAATCCTCCAATCTCCCAGAGCATAGTAGTATATTAGTTGAGGAAACACCGTACATCCATCGACCTCATGAGGACCTGTATATGTAGGGGAAAATTAGAAGAGAGGAAAGGCAACGAGCTTGATGATTCTACACAATCTGCAGAACCGCGAGAACACTTGGCCTGACTGCTCGATTGAGCACCCTCTCAGTGAGCTCATGGAACAGCTCCCCAGCAAAGCCACGTACCTCACGCAAATACGACGGGTCTACTTGGATCCCAACTCTTGACGTCCACACCCATCAGCTCGGGAAGCGACGACCGAAGGCTTGCCCGGAACTTCTGCTCACGACGAGCGAGAAACTTGCGGCAGGGCGCACATATCGTGTCGTCCTTCTCCCAGTCGAGGAACAGCTCGCTAAACCCGCCACGAACGTCGTCCGCGTACGTGGGCAGAATGTCGCGAAGGTGCTCGCGGCAGGACGAGGGCGTCTTGCAGGACTCCTGCGGGGGCAGCGTGATGGTGCGTACGAAGAATGTCGTTCGCCGCCTCGCGAACATCTCTCGCGCGCGGAGGCAGAGCAGCATGTTGTGTGCGTCTAGCGTTTCCAAGAAGCCGTCGGTACGTATAGTCCCTCCTATCAGGCTCGCGACGTCCAGTTTCGTGCAACAATATAGGGCGACCAGCAAGGCTGGCGGGCACTTGATCGCCGTAAACAGATTGGCGGCCTCAATGGCCTTATCGCCAGAGCCAAGGAGACGGCTCCATGGCTTCTTGGGAGGGAAGAGGGATCCCATGCCTAGGGTATAGACGCGTGCGACGTCGTACTTGTGCCCAAGGCGAACGAGTGCTGCGGCATCGGCGAACGGTATATCATCGTTGGGCCTGCGCATAAGCGGAACTGCGGAGTCAGTGCTATGCACACAGTAGTACAAATGTCGTAGGGACCCACCCAATGCCACCATAGATGGCGCGTAAAAAGCATTTGAGGTTGTGACCCGACTCAGAGAAGTGGACGACCGCGCAGTTGTATGCTGTGTCCGTGACTTGCAGGGGTCGGCCGAGGAGGTCTTGCAAGACAGTAGAGTGGCTGAAGAGTGCGCCTTGATGCACCCGAAACCCGCAGGGGCGAGATCTGGGATGGAAATTGGTAGCGGTGATGATGATGTTTCCGTCCTCGAACCAGTAGTCGGGATCTTTGACCATTCCCCGCTTGTCCGCAGGCAGAGACGGAGAAATGAGGGTCGGAGAGCGAGAAAGGGCGAGGGGCGCAGTGGTGGTCATCTGGTGAAGGGTGATTAACAGCAATCGGCGCAGGGTGCATCTTTAACTGGATGCTGCGGCAAGAGAACTCGCGAACGTAAGGGTTCCCGTATCCTTGCAAGCCTGCGGCAGACAAGTCACCCTGTTAAGGTCTGCGTTTGGCTGCTATTGTGCCGGCCACTGTGTAGAGGGGTAGAACGCCAGGCCACAGGGACAGCGCCTCGAGCTGGACACCTGTCAACGTGGAAGTGGTTCCGGCATTGCAATATCGACCTGGGTGGAACAAGGTGCAGGTCGTCTGTATGTGGATGTGCCATGCCTCATAGCAACCAGAATAAGCATTCTTGTGCCAGACTCGGAGCAGAGAGCTCTGACAGGATGCAGTCGTGATTACGTTGAAGCTCTCCGAGTTTACTACGCCGCATATCCGCGTGACTACCTCGATAGCTTCGCTATGCTACAGGAGCAGTCCGCTGCGCTATGGTCCAACACTGTCGGGTAGATATGAGTATTGGTCCGATCCTCGAATGTTTGCACTCACAAGCGACGAGAGACCGGTTACGCCCATGTCGCGAGGGCAGCGTTATGCGACTCCACGCCAATTTGAGGCAGAGGATGAAGAACAGTCGCTTGTAGTGTACAGATTCATCCAGCCCGAGGGTGTGCATTGTTCATTCACGTCAGTGTCAACTGAACTCAGGGGCGGACCTGTCAGAACCGGCCATCTGTCTTGTTGGAACAAAGTCTATAGAGTGGTTCCTACAAGCTGTGAATCTGTTGCAAGAAGAGGCAAGTGGCATGGAAAAGGGAGGCTGGCGCGCCCACGTCCATGTGTAGGGAGTGGGAATGGATGAAGAGGCATTGGCTGGGCGGCGCGTGTGGTGGCGGGTCGATCTGGAGAGGAGACGGACGGGGAGAGCGGGTCGATCGGAGTGGTCCCACCGACGGACGCGGGGCACCGTCCTACAATCCCATTCCCCATCGTCTGCACGGCCCCGAGCCTGTCCCTCGTACCACCTCCCCTCTCTCTCCTGACGCTCATACTCACCCTCGCTCTCTCCTGCCATCCTCTCCACCACCGCTCTTGTTCGCCTGGCGCTCTGACCATCCGACCCTGCGTAGAAAGCGAACGACTTTGAGGCTTACACGCTCTCCTTCGGCCTTCGCGAGTTCGGCTATTATACCATCCCATCCTCGGCTATTCCGGCTCTGACCTAAACGCGTCTCCCCGCATCGCTATATACCTCCGCCCGCGCACCTCGCGGTCCTCGTCTGCTTGGGTTACAACCAGTCCACGTATACCGGCTGCTTCTGCCACATCCTCACCGTTCGAACCCCTCAGCCATGGCTACCGCAGGTCCGTCATTGCCCACCGCAAAGACCATCCAGGTCGATACGAGAGGGGCCATGATTTTAGACGAAGAGTCGCCCGAGGTACGTCCGCACCCAATGCTGCGTCAGAGGGACCCAGTTCCCAGCTTCTCGCGATCCGCGCTGTGCTCCTTTGTGCATCCAATTCCTCCCCGCGGCACACGCCCTGCTCACATGCCCCCCATCTCCAGACGCGCGACAGCCGCGGTATCTACTTCCCCAACTACATCGAGCCCGTGTCCCACATTGCGGTAGATGTGAGTGCGCCGACCGCTCTTGCGCACGTCCTCCCCCGGATCCTGACCCTGCCCCCAGATCGGAGGCTCGCTAGCCAAGGTCATCTACTTCACGCGCTCGGCGAATCCCCCATCGTCGCCCTCGCAGATCGCAACTCGTGGGTCAAGTCCTAGCGACGTACTCACCCCGCTATCGTCCTCGCCTAGCAAGGAGAGCCCCTTGTCTTCACCGCCAACCTCGGCGAAGCTCAATGGTCATCCGAGGGGTGCATTAACCCCCGCGGTCCTCGAACAGTGCAATGGGCACGGAAGTTACCTGGACATCCCTGCACACCGACAGGATGTTCACCACAGCTCAACATCGGCTGACACTACAACCGCCTCCGCGCTCTCAACACTGAACGGCACGGCGATCGCCTCTCTTTCCCCCGAGTCCGTACACCACAACCTGCTCCATGACTCGCTACTGCGGCGCGCGTCCGTGCAGCACTTCCCCGGAGGCTCGCTCAACTTTGAGCGATTCGAGACGGAGCATATTGACGAGTGCCTCGCCTTCATCCGCACGCTCATTGAGCGATCCGCAGAAATCAACGGCGTCCCGCTCGAAGAAATGCGCCGCGGCGTGAAGGTGATCGCGACCGGCGGGGGCGCGCACCGGTTCTACGAACTGCTTGGGCGCGAGCTGCAGGTTGAGGTGCACCGCGAGGACGAGATGGCGTGCCTCATTGAGGGCCTCAAGTTCATCACGCTCATCCCGGACGAGGTCTACTACTTCTCGGACGAGCTCATTCACTCCGTCTCGCACCCGAAGGAGCACCAGCTTGAGCGGCCGAGCCCGGATCCGCCGAGGTACGCGGTGTCGTTCGTGCAGGATCCGGTCCCGCAGTTGCCGTGTTTGCTCGTGAACATCGGTTCCGGTGTGTCGATCGTGAAGATCGACGAGGACGGGTCATATGAACGTGTGAGTGGTACGAGTCTGGGTGGGGGCACGCTATGGGGCCTGCTCAGTCTGCTGACGCCAGCGCGGACGTTTGACGGTGCGTCCAACTCGGTGCAGTCCACGAGATCCGAAGTTCTGAACCGCTATGCAGAGATGCTCGCTTTATCAGAGAAGGGCAACAACGAGACGGTCGACATGCTCGTCGGCGACATCTACGGCTCAGACTACTCCAAGCTCGGGCTCAAGTCGACCACCATCGCGAGCACGTTCGGCAAGGTGTTCAAAAAGCAGGGTGGCGAGCGCGGCACGTTCACACCCGAGGACATTAGCAAAAGTCTGCTGTACGCGATATCGAACAACATCGGGCAGATCGCGTACGTCGCACTTTTCCTTCGCGTTCCTTCTGCTTCCTCTGGTTCCTCGTCGTGCAGCGTCGCCTTGGCGGGCGCTTTCAATTGTGATCGGGCGACGTTCTGCTCGCTGGTCTGCTTGAGCATTGATGGTATAACGCAGACGTGCTTATTTACGCTCGATCGCTCGCGCAGGTACATGAACGCAGAAAAGTACAATCTAGACCGGATATATTTTGGAGGCTACTTCATTCGAGGTACGTCATGGCCCGGCGCCACATACGTTCCTCTCTCTGGTCGTTTTTCTGTTGCGCGGCGCTGATGGGTGATGATGCGACGCGCGCGCGCGCCCCCCGACGCGCACTTGCAGGTCATGCGGCGACAATCAGCACGCTCTCGTACGCGATCCGGTTCTGGAGCAAAGGCACGAAACGGGCGCTGTTCCTGCGACACGAAGGGTTCCTGTAAGTCCTTTCCCCAACACTCTCGACCGTAACGCCCGTATCCCCATATACCCCGCACACCGCGCTGCTGCCAACGCGCGCGTATGTATGTGCGCGGTGCGCGGGATCGGCGTCCGGGCATGGACGGTGTGCTGATTCTGCTCTGCGTTGCATGCCTGCTGCCTATCGACACGCCCTTGGTGTTCCATCTCGCCGCTCTGTGATCTCGGGACGGCAACAACACAGGGGCGCTATCGGCGCGTGGATAAAGAACATCGGAGAAGGCCAGGAGAACGAGAGCTGACCAACGGCGTGCGGCGCTCCGGTGACCGTGTTAGCAGCAGCAGCTCGACCGTGGGCGGACAGGGGTGTATATTTATCAGCGACGGTGGCGGATCTAAGGCGCATTTAGGTCTATCGCTGGTCCGGGGCTGGCCTGACTACACGGGCACCGCACGCGTTTGCTCCAGGCCGCCTATAGGGCAGGTCCACCCCAGGCTGAAATATGGTCTCCTCTAAGTCCGAAAAGTGGTAGTTAGCCCAGACTCAAGTTGACACATTTAGTCCTGGGTGTACTCTGCTTGAGCCTTGAGTCCAGGAAGTTCAGCAGCGAGTGAAACGGTTCCTGCAACACGTGCCGAGGCTGATGCCAATGTCGTCCATTCGGCTACTGTTGAGCACCGTCCGGACCGGATAAGAAATGGCCGCCTGGCAGCTGCTTGCTGCCATCCACCCGGCTCGCTCTCGCATATGGTGCAAGGCATAGATTTGGACAGAACAGTGCTACAGGTACATTGACGATCGGATGTGGGTCGCATAGATTCCTTTGTGCATAGTAGTACTTAGAGCATCATACCATTTCCGACATCAGTCGGCGCAAGGGCAGTAGCGACCTGCGAGGTGGTCGGAGCGAAGCGGCGCACGAGTGTGGATGGCCCAGTGAAGGCAGTACTGGCGGGACCAGGGGAAGCTTGCGGGAGGGAAGACAATGGGATCGGAGATAACACAGCGGCGGTACTGCCAAAGACGTGTCGGTCGCGCGAGACGGTCTCATCGATGTACCTGTGGGAGGCAACTGGTCAGTACATCTTACGAGCAAAGAGGATTGTGTCCAGCCTGAGAGTGTCGTACGTACATGCGCCATTCAGCGGACTCTTTGATGTTGAGGCCCCACTCATTCTCCTTGTCAGCGAGGCGAAGATCTATCTTGGACCAGAAGTCTTCGCCTTTTGGAACCTTACCCACAGTGGGCGGCATGATTGGCATGTCGACCTCCCCGACCTCAGAGACCTTGCGCTTCTTGGGTGCAGAAGCTTCCGAGATGCCATGTCCCAAGGGACTCGGAGAGCTAACCGGACTTTCTCCACCCATTATGATGTCGTCTTCTCCCTCCATCGGCAGACGAACATCTCCACGACGCGACGGAGGAAGGCTAAGACCGTATTCCTCACGGGTCCAACGACGCTAAGAACCAACATGAGGTGTGAGTCTTGTGATGCAGAGCGAGCTAAGGCCTCTTACCAAGATCGCAATACGGATCTGGTGCTCTGCCTTGGTGTTATCTGCACTGCCAAGTCCGCCCTTCTTCATCGCCTTCAAGATGTCAACAGTTGTCTCTTCGAGTGACTTGCGGCCCTTGCCACTGACGCTGTTGATCAGCTGTGGCAGTAAGAACAATGCAGGTGGTGAGATACAGTGCCGTGACCACCGAAAAGAACTGAGGATATGTACCTTGTCGCGCAACAGTGTTCGAGCAGCTGAACATTTCTTCCTGATGGCTCGCACAAGGAGCTCCTCTCGTGCAGGAATGGCAAATGCATCCTCAAAGCCGAGTCGCACCTTGTGCGTGCGAACATATGTCTGTCCAAGTTGGCAGGGCGTGCAATCAGGCTCCCCGGAGAAGGAATAATGACTCAGACAAGTATCGTACTCACGAGTATGTCCATATGGAGCATCATGTAGGAGGTACAGGTAGGCGAGGTCATCAGATCACGGGCAAGGATGCGGAGGGTTTTCTGGAGACAGTTCAGCATTGGCACCAGTAGTCGTAAGTCACATAACTCACGCCTTGATCATCGTTGATTCTCCAGGAGGTACTCAAGAGATCCTCCACGTCATTCAGGGTATCTGTGAAGCGCTGATAGTCGACTCCTTGAGAGTCGATGCGGTTCAGTATGCCATACATGGTGGTCTGGTTCCATAGCATGATGCGGAGGTGGCCTTCGTTGACGTGACTGCCGAGCTGTACCAGCACATCAGTAATCAACGGCAGACAAGGAATGAATGTGATGCCTCACATTGACAATCTGCTTGAGGTCATCGTACTGCTCAGGTTTGAGGTGCCACTTCTGAGCAATACGTTCGCACCACTGGCGCAGGGTGGTAGCTTCAGCTGATGTGCGTTCTCCCGGGACGGCCACATTCTGCGCGACCTGGACGGACTCTGCACCAGCTACGCCACACGGACCGATAGGAGGCCCAAGAGATGCTGTCGATGCCACTGGCACAAAGCTCGATGGGGTAGATGAAGGCGCTACAAGTTCTTGACTCTGATTGCCACTCATGGTGGAGGAGAGTGCCATGGAAGAGCCGTCGTAAGAGAAGGCCATCTCTGCAACTTGCGAGGATGAGCGACAAGAGTTGAGAGGGCGGGACTCGGACATGACAGAGTTCGAGCGCATGCACCTTTATCACGGCTTGAGGCTGAAACGCGGACCCACAAGAATGTTGAATGCCTCCTCCAGCGATCATGAGGGAAGGAAAGGGGTCATGAGCGAACCACCTGGGCACATGCAGGCACCAAAAAGGAGGATCAATGACGCCATCAGGGCGAAGATAATGCCATGGGCGCACCGGTGGCTTGTCAGCGGATGTGACTGGAACCGATTGCCGCTGCCGAGAGGACTTGTGCCGGACACTGGGCTTCTGCACAACTTGGGCCTTCTCCATGTCGATCTCGCGGCGTGCGCCCACCATGATGGCGTCTTCACGATTGAGAGGCTCGGGTGCATACCGCAGCTGCTGAAGGTGAATGGCATCCCGCATCTGAAAGGTGTTAAGCAGGCGATCAGCCTTGTCACGGTGTATGACAGATGCACGCCATTGCGCTGCACGCTCTCGCTCCTGATACAGCGCCGCGCGACCATCTGCGGTGCAGTTGTGCGCTGCACAATTGTGTTGGACGTTCACGGTGCAGAGTACATCCTGATGGGCCATGAATCCGAATCTGCGGTCAGCAGAAATACACACATTACTGTGGCCCATTGAACGTACCTCAACTCTGGCCGATGCCCATCCAATATTGCATAGTCTGGGAACGTTGTATGGCTGTGCTATCCCGTCGCATATGTGTTGTTCAATGAGCACGATGTCAGCGCGGCCGTGGGCAGCTGCGTCGGATCCATGCACTTGGAGGATCTCTGCGACATGGCCAATGCGGAGAGGGGGAACCAGTGTAGGCTCCGATATTAGGACCCATGCTCCAACCTCGACAGTGTTGCCAGTACCGTCAATGAAAGATTTGCATTTCAGCACCTGTGCATTGGCGGCGACCGGGGCAGGATGCAGATGAGCTGCCATGAGACATGCACTTGCAACAAGTGGCAACCCGCCATTCGCTAGAATGCAAGTACCTATCAGAAGGGGGTCAGATGTGTGCACGACCTATGTCGCAGGAGCCTGCCGGGACAGACTTACCCGGTGTTGCAACTCCATCGGAGCCATTCGTAGGCAACAGTCTTCCTATAATCTGCGCTCCGCTATCCCGGGATGCAAGCAAAAGAGGGAGAGGGCCTGCTGTCTTCCAGTCCGCATGCTTGTCACTATATGCGGGGCGCTGCATTGGTTGTGTGGTGAGCGACGGCGGAGACTGGAATGGTACAGCTCTTGCAGCTGAAGGGGCGCGAGGAAGGAAGGCGCCGCCTGAGAGAAGGTGACGTGTGCGATTTGCTCGCGCGAATGCATGAGCTATATCGCGGGATGGCGCCTGATGATTGCTGTGAATGCTCTTCGCACGTATAACCGCATTGAAGGATTCAAAACCTTCAGTTGCAAAGAGCACAGCGGGTCCGAAACGTCGGATGTGGTCGACGAGATGGCGAAGGACATGAAACTTAGGTTTGTTGAACCAGCGGGGCGTCCAGGCTGCCGTACAATCCAAAAAGTAGTCAATCGCAGCCTGAAGACGTTCAAGATGCTGATCGAGGTCACGGATCTCGGGCTGCCAGATGAGTGGGACAAGGGATGAGAGCGCAGCCCATGCCTGGTAGCACGGCTGAGGGACCAGGTCATACAGCACGAAAGGCGCAATCTGGCTGATCGCTCGAAAATCACGACCGGTCAGTGACCCAGCATACGTGACAAGGGTCTCGCCAGATAGTGATGGGATACCCATCCCGGAGACGTCGAGGGAGGTGATCCTTGTCTTCAACAGCTCACGGCTGTCCTTCGATAAACGGGCCACAGCGTCGCGCCAGAAATACTTGATGAAACCCAGAAGCACAACGTGCAGAATCTCGACAGGTGTATCTTGATGCGGATCCAAGTCTAGTAGCTATAAGGAACACACTCATCTCTGGCATTGAGAATTTGCACACACCTTTGATTCGCCAGACGGGACTAAGGTTATCTGTAGGGAGCTCTTTGGCGACGAAGAGATCAAGCAACTCCTGCTTCTCAGAACGATGTCCACGAAGCTTTCGCGCGAAAGCGAAGATGCGCTCTGTGAATGTGTCTTGAAAGGTGTCTTTCACACCGTACTCGGTCTTCAGTTTCTTCGCACCAGTCATGCCGCCGATAGTCGTAGCTGCACGGAAGATCTCCTCGAGTCTTGTAAGAGTTACATCTTTACGACGTGCCTCGTTCATCTATGAGACAAGGTGAGAAACCCAACCTGTGTGCCACATTAGCAGACTCCTCACACTAAGGAATCGGCGTGCTCGATCCACAAGCTCCTGCATAGTCTCCTTTCGCTTGCCCTTCGGTGTCTTCCTTGGGCCCGTTCCGGCTGCCTCCGAATCACTGGTCGCTGAACCAGCCGAGTCTGCACCATCATTACGTGACAAGGGAGGTGGTTGTCCTTCGCCAACATCTTCGGCATCCGCCCTATCCTTCCCCCGAACCATACAGTTTCTACAGAAGAGTTTTCCTGTCAGTCCTACATGACAAGCCAACTCGCTTTGCATGGGGTTGTCGCCAAGGACTGCAAGAACGACGGGAATGACGAGCACCATCTCCTGCTCGACGATGTCCCATGCCCAAAAACCTTCTGTTTGGCCCTTTCTATGGCCAGAGTCAGTAGCACGTTGCGTATACTAGCTTGGCATTAGCACTTACTCGAGCTGAGAGACGATGCCGTGTAACATCTCCAACGGCGGCGCAATGTTCGATGTCGCCAGGAAATGGACATTGCACTCTTGATGTGCCATGGCCCGAGGCAATCCCGCTGGTGTGAAAAGCCAGGAGTTGTGCTTGTTCCACTTCTTAGACATGTTGCCTGACGTGTCGTCGCAGTACAGCCACATGAGAAATGAGACCACTCGATGCCCGGCTGCACGGGGGCGCCACGGATTGCCAACACGCGGATCTGTATACGTCCACGGGTGGATACCGGCTTGCTTTGGGAGTATGCGACCTATCATTCCCACATACCCTTAGTTCGCAATGCTACTTGAGCGGTAGACATGATGGTACTCACCAACGATGTCACGTGGATCAGGGAGACCGTCCGTGGCAAATGTCTGGACCATCAGCGGGAATGGCAGTGACAGTTCCGAGGTCGAGAACGTAACAATGTCCTGTTCGTGGACGATGTAGCCACGCCGCCCATCCTGGAACGTCACAGCGTGTAGCAGCCAGCCCTCCCCATAGACCGCCTCCTTCCCGGCTGCTGCGGGTTTTGTATACCACCGCCGTGGGACCAGGACACGTCCGTCCAAGAGCTTTGCTGGCTCATAGACATAGTAATCGAGATGGTGTACCCGCACCATTGGGGTTGCAATCTCTGGAGATAGCTCGCGTAACCACCTCGCGGCATGCCATGCCTCTGCCATGCTTCCACCACCATCCTCAGGGAGAAAGCGCAGATATGGGCGCACACGAGGATTGGCCATCTCCTACAGAACACCAAAATGTCAGCTCCATGCCAATCTGGGTGCCGAGCATGCATATCATTCACCTGGGCGATTATTGCAGCAAGATCGTTAGCGTAATACACGTGTCCCAGTGGTCCGTAATAGCGGATAGACTCAATGCCACATAGCGACTGCAACATCTTGTCGATCGTCTTGAGCACAAAGAGGGATGGCCGGTTGTCAATGCCTAGCACACCCAAGCACCAGAGGATGATATCCATCTGACTGTCGGAGAACAGTGACCGCGGCAGATGGCGAATAATGTCAAGGACACATGTCTGTTCATGACCTCGTAAGCAGTGTGTACGCATGCAGGATCCCGCGGGACGGTACCTGTTTATCTGGCCATGGATACCACTGCGGGTCTGTTGGGTTGCTCCGTGCTGCTCTCGGTATGCCTTCGCCTAATGGATCTGGACCTGAAGTCAATTGAAAACAATACCCCGGTAGCACTTCTGTTATACATACCATGCTCGCTCGCAAATTCAACGTCTGCATCTTCTGCGCCGCTCAAATCCCAAGCTTCGAAATCGGACATGTCGGTGTCTTCGTCGCCTCCTACCAGCCACCTCGAGAGAGTGGCTGCCATACCCGCTAACGCTGCTTGCGCACTAGACGCATTCAGCTCACCGCCAAGTTCTGCAGACACGGTCTCCCAATCGAGGCCCCGAGATCTTGCAGGCTCGGGCACTCCATCAGAGCCGTGTGATGACATTGATGGTGCATCAATGGCTTCCGCAACATCCTGAAGGAGCTCGGAGAGGGGACCGATAATTTCAGCACGCTCAGTGCCGAGCGCATGGGGAGGAGCAGAAGAAGTAGAGGCGACCTGTGATGCCTGCCGTACTGTATGCGCTACTGCACGACGGTGGAGCTGTGTTTCCTCATGTCGAATAGCGTGCCAGTACTCAAACCAATGGCTACTCGCGCAAGCCTTGCATCTCCACTTATTGCGATTTTTGCCCGTTCCAGCAAGCCACCCTGTATACACAGTTGAGAGTAAGAAAGCTGTGGGATGAAGGCGGATTGAATCAGACTTACATCTGGCTTCGAGGAGACCCCGTTGCGATGGTGGCGGCAAAATAGATGACTGCGCTGGTGCCATGATAGAGAGCCAAAGTCGCTGTGGGGGAATGAGATGATGATCACGATAAAGCGACCGAGAGTAGGTCACCCGGTGCTAACAGATGCCCTGCAAGGTTTTGCTCTCAGAGACTGGGGCATTAATTGCTAAACATCAAGCAGCTCAATTATACGTTCAACGGTCACAGACCTACCTGATAGTGCACTAAATTTGCTTCGCAGAGTAAAGTTGATTGACTACAGCCAGGCCGAAGTCGACGTCCGAGTCGTATATACAGGCACAGGCGCAGGCCCTCCGGCGTCTCAGTTCGTTGCGTCACGGAGTGTCACAGGCGGCGGCGCTTCGTCGTATGCTCGACTCCTGTCACGCTGAATTGTGCCCCGCGTCCTTCGAGAGCTATCGACTTCGGAATTGCTTACTTGGATATATAGTGCCGGCTTGTTGAGCTTCAAAATAGTTTTCGAAGCGTGAAAACGCACATTGCATGCTCCAGCACATGCTGAGGTTGGTCACACGCTTCGTGACCTGTGATATGAGCGCTAACACAGCATCTGGCGCCCAACCCAGTCTCGGCGCAACACTCACAGGTTATAAGTCGACGCACGTCAATCCCAGCGTCGAACTAGTAACCTACAGCAAGTAATAAGTCCTTGGTAAGACTGAACACGCCGGAAGTACGGCGCGACCTTTTGCTGATACACATCGTCGATTATTACGGTGCTACCTATGATACACATGAGCAGGAGGCGAAATAGCAATATCGCCTGGAGCAAAAGAGATCGCAGGAAAGTCGAGGTCCATCGAACGCATTAGCGCGAGGTTCAACCGCCCAGCAGTTAGCTGAGAGTGAACCTCGATTTAGGTTCAAAACCAAATCGACCGGTTCGCTCACACCCAATCCGTCGTCCCCTTAAAGCCAATCGAGGCTCTGGCGGTGTAGTATCAGGGTGGCACTTAGCAGCTGGCGGTACTGTACGGTATGTGCAAGTATAATATACGACGCGACAGGACGTGACGCGACAGAGAGACGAGACGCGCGGATGCGTCCCGCAGTGCGGTGTGCACAGCAACGACCCGAGTCTGCCCACGCCCGCATCGCACCATCAGTTTGACGAACCCTGGGTGACATCGGGGACAGATGGGAGCGAGACAGCGAGCATGGATGGGACCGTGAAGACTTTAATGAGAGGAATGCATGGGAGCATATTGTACACAAGTACAGTACATCGCCGGTCGGGGTGAATGATTGTCGCTGTGGCACTGCCGCGCGCGGGCGGTCGGTGGCCACATTAATTGATAGCAAAGCGTTGACGAGAGCGTATTCGCGTTGATCAGGCGTTGTGGGGCCGAAGCTAACCTCGCGGGCGCGGGGGGTCGAGGCTCGCATGACGCGGTGGCGGCGTCATCACCAGCAGCAAACACACGCCAAAACTCGATTTTCTGTGTTTTTCTGTTGGCGCCGCGCGCGCGCGCGGTCGCGCAGGGAAGGAAGTGGAAACATATGGATTCCGGATCCGGCCCACGGCTTATCGAGATCCATAGCAGCTGCCAGCCAGCCAGTGCTTCGACGGATCGTTTGCTGCTCGCAGCCAATCAGCGCACGTCGCCACGGCATCATCAGCACGATTGCAATACGCATATGTACTTACTTATCGTAGCTCAGCTCCCCTGCAGCAGGCCAGACCCACCCGCTCGCTCCGGCTTCCCTGGCTGCCGCGCGTGTCCTCGTCATCGTCGGGATTTTCACTCGCTCGGGGCGGCTCGGAAGACGTGGCAGCAGAGCACAGCTGTATAGGAACGTAGGAACGCAGACGGAGGGGAAGGCGTGCGAGTGCGGACGCGCGGACGGGCCAGCTTCCGCGGTGCACGAATTCCGGAATGGACGACGACACCGGGCGCCGGAGCTGCCGAGTTGGTTGTCGAGGGGCGAGTTCGGATTCGCGCTGGCAGTCAAACTGCTATAAACTGGCGCCCATAACGGCCGACGATACCGAGCTGGTTCGAAGAGTACTTATTGTATGGTTACAGTCATCATCATCCATCATGCAATGCATCATCAGCGGACCACACGTGTAAGACCGCGAGGGGAGTGAGTGCTAGTGGGGATGAACTCACAGGCACAGCAGCTTGGCTTCAGCTTATTTACAGAGCCTCGTCCTGCGGACCTGCGCACTCAGCTGGTGCTGCTAAGCGGCCGATATCAACAACTGTCATAATTTACTCACCTTCCATTTCAAACTCCTCCCCGCTTCCCAGCGGGTGCAGAGTGAGACCTGGGCTGCTACATACTACATACTTGCGTGCTTGCGCGCGTACCGACCGCAATGGCTGCAAGTATATGAGATTAGACATATAAGCAGCACGAGCGGGTGCATGTTGAGCGTATGTAATTTGAGAGGTGCGCGATCGATGCGAGCATGTGCGGGCAAGGTCCGGGCGAATGGGAGGAGGGGAAAAAGGCCAAGGGGAGGGGGAGCGCGCGGTGGGAGATCATTGCAGCCGGCCGACGTCGGCCATTTGGAGGGGTTGATGACGGATTCCAGTGTGCGTTTAGCTGCTGCATCCTTTGCCATATTGCGGTGCAGGAGGAGCCCAAAGCGTGAGCGAGAGCCAGAGCCAGAGCCAGAGCCAGATCTAAGCAGGAGCCGTGAGACATGTCGCTCAATCGCTCCTCGTCCCGTCTATAAGCATCCCTCCTTAATTTTCCTTTAGCCTCCGCTCCCCCCCCCCCCTCCCCCTCCTATACGCTCCTTCTTTCCTCCTCCCGTCATCTTCGCCTCCTCTCCTCTCCTCTCCCCTCCGTCTATCCGCGGTTCCCCCGCCATGCATCCCTCCCTCGCCCAGTGGGACCAGCCTCCCGCCGCGTCCTCCAAGCTTTCCCCACCAGCGGCAGCAAAGCCAACAGCAGCAGCAGCAGCAGCAGCAGCAGGGGACCAGCAGAAGAAGCCCCGTCACCGTCACTCCGCAACCCAGCTCGCGGCCCTCAACGAGCTATACGAAAAGAATGAGCACCCGTCGCTCGAGGAACGGACGGCATTAGCGCAGCGGCTTGGAATGTACGTCCTTCCTTCATACACCGTCCCCCCGCATCCGCTCCCGCGGTCCCCGCATTGTTCTGGGCAGAAGCAGCAGCTCACGCGCGGCGAATCATGCAGGGAGACAAAGACGGTCAACTCTTGGTTTCAAAATAAACGTGCCTCGTCAAAGAAGCGGCACAAAGCCCCGCTCACGCAATGCGAGCTGCCTCCTATATCTGCTCTGATTGCGTCCGTTTCAGCACCACCCGCGTCGGCAGCGCTCGCCCAGCATCACCACCACCATCAGGTGTACGAGTACGACGACTATTCGGACGAGGATCACTACCAGCCTTTGTCGCATCAAGTTCCTGGAGGCGCGCACCCGCCACAGCAACACACGCTCTTTTACGCGGGCAACCCGACGCACCAACATCTGTTTGAAGGCGA
Source organism: Trametes sanguinea (assembly GCA_008973685.1). Lineage (NCBI taxonomy): Eukaryota > Fungi > Basidiomycota > Agaricomycetes > Polyporales > Polyporaceae > Trametes > Trametes sanguinea. Next base: position 1,518,397 of record WAHA01000001.1, on the reverse strand, counting down.
AGGCTCGATGCCGCGGAAAGCCCGGTCACGGCCCACGGCAGCGCAGACGGAGGAGCTGAAGAAGCTGTACGAGAGGAACTCGCACCCGTCGAAGGAGGAGCGGGAAGCACTCGGGGACAAGATCGGAATGTGAGTCCAACATCGCTGTCATGCCGTTGTCATACGATCCCCCGTATGGCAACTGTGAATTCCACGCACCAGACGCTGACTGACGCTGATTGACCTGACCTTCCTTCTCCGGCGTTCCTCGATCCTCGCCTCGGACAAATTCCCATCACTCGCTGCATTCCTCCGACCCACGTGACAGGCGCTATCAGAGCGTCACCAACTGGTTCCAGAACCAACGCAGCATCGCCAAAAAGCGCGAGGAAGCTGCCGCCGCAAAGGCCCTCGCCTCACACGACAGCACGCCCTCGCGCGCTTTCACCCCCGCCCTGCTTCCCCCGACGTCCGGCGCCGCCCACCCTTCGCTCAGCGTTCCGCCGCCCACTTCGCATCCCTCATTATCCGCCCTCCTCCACCCCCCTCGCGCACGTCGCTCTCCCAGCGCCGCACCCAGCGGTGGCAGCCGACCGTCGTCCCCCCGGCCATCGCCCTATCACACCTCCGCGGACCGCGCATTAGATGCCACCCACCGCCGGCCCCGCCGCACCCGCCCCGAGCCATGGCAGCTCGAAGCACTCAAGAAGCTCTTCAATCGCACAAAGACGCCGTCCATCGAAGATCGTCAGATGCTCGCCGCCGAGATCGGCATGGACGTAAACAAGGTCACAAACTGGTTCCGCAACCTCCGCCAGTCCGACCGCAAGCGCGCCCGCCAGAACGGCAGCGCCAGCGCCGAGGAAGGCGAGCTCGACGACGACGAGAGCATGGACCTGGACGACATGAGGTCCCAGTCGAGCGTCTCCAGGACGGCGACGCCCGGCGTCGCTTCCTCTTCCTCCGCCGTCGACTACGTAAAGATCGAGGCGGAAGAGAAGCCTCACTTTCATCAGCACTCTCGGGGACCGTACGCGCGCAGCGCACTCTCCCGCTCTCACTCCGATATGGGCAGCGACGAGGACACGCTCCAGGAGGCCGTCACCCCTTCGCCCGAGTCGTCGCCTCCTCCGTCCGCTGCTGTCGCGTCCACTTCGAGCCTCGCGCTCCCATTACCTCATCCGCACGCCCGGGAAACCAAGGCATCCATCGAGCGCTACCCGCTCGAGTACGCGCAGTTTGAGAAGGAGAAGGACCTCCCTGCTCCCATGCCGGCCATGGAGACCGGTGTGAAGATGGAGGACGCGCTTCTACTCCTCAGCTTTCACCACAGCACGATCGTGCAATGAAGCAAAAGTATGCCTACATTGTGAGTGGTCTTCGGCTGCGCTCTGTTGGACGAAAAGGCTGACTGTGCCCGCAGGTTAATATGTAAATATGTAATCTACTCCTATCCTGCGTCATGAACAGTTCGCGTAACCCATACACGTCTGTCGTGTCATATCCCTATCTCTTCGACCTTCCTCTACTCGCCGTCTTATCTCCTCCGATTCCGCCATGCGCTACCTTGTGCCTCGTCAATTTTAAACGCATGCCGTCTCATCCCATCCTTCAACACGAACTCCGTACTGTACATAACTGCGCGCCCACGCGCGCGCTCACTCTATATTCCAGTAACTTAAAGCTTCACGTTTTTCCCGCATCACCATCTCATTTGCTCGTTCCGCTGCATTCTCTCAATCCCATCATTCCCCGTTATGCCACACTATATGCCAATTCCGACCAGGCTGAGGTCCCGTTATTCTGTTCGATCCTTGTCGTGATGTCCGTCACCTCTGTAGTCCGTTCGTATCGTTATCTATTGTTCGAGCCCATGCGTTGTCGTTGCCGTCCGATTGGGATTGGAGAGCGCGTCCGCCGCGTCGTTGTGCAGGTGGGTCGCTATCGCATGAGAGTGTGTTGAGTTGGCTTATACACCGATGGTGACATGAGCTTTGGGAATCTTGCCACCCTGAATTTGACTTGGCGGTGGTTCCGTCGTGCGAGGCGAGTACTTCGAATCAGTAGTGTTCATTGCCGAGTCGGGTGCACTTGCAAGTTGCAGTGCACCCACTGTAATCCATATTTCACATCACAGTCAAGCGGAGCAGTACGTACAAATACAATCACAGAGGATGGGTATACATACCTCCGAGTTACTTCTATGCAACTGGTATGATATCTTGCGTCAAGACATAACGATACCGTGCTTTGCCCGTGTGCAGGCCCTCCAACGCCACCTTCGCCTGGCTCATGGGCAGCTCCTCGATCCACGGCACGACGTTCTTCTCCGCCACGAGCTCCAGCATGGCCTGCGCGTCGGACTTGCTGCCCACCAGCGTGCCGCTGATCGACGAGCCGTTCTTGCTCAGCATGAAGGGGTGGATGGGCGGGAGCGGCTCGGCGAGCGGGGGGAGCCCGACGGCGACGAACGTGCCGTGGACGAAGAGCATGCCGAGGAGGTTGGCCATGGTCATGCTGGGCGCGAGGCGGTCGATGGTGGAGATGATGATATCTAACGTGAGGTCGTAGGGCTGCCACCAGCCCTGTATCGCCCTCGTCAGCTTGGCTGCACCGAATCCTACATGGAAAGCAACTGACCTCAGCGGTCGTGTCGACGACATGGTCGGCGCCCATCTTCCGCGCGTCGTCCGCCTTCGCCGTGCCCCGCGTGAACGCGAACACTTCCGCGCCCATCGCCTTGGCGAAGAGGATGGCGTAGTGGCCGAGGCCCCCGACGCCGATGACGCCCACCTTCTTGCCCGGCGCACACCCGTACTGCCGGAGCGGGTTGAACACGGTCACCCCCGCGCACATCATCGACGCGGCGTGCCGGAGCTCGACCTTGTCGGGGATGGGGAACACGAAGCTTTCGTGCGCCCGGACGCCGGTGGCGAAGCCTCCCTGGGTGGACACGCCGTCGTAGTGGGCGGCGTTCTACAGGTCCGCGTCAGCCCCGCCGGAGCCCAGCCTCAGCGCAACACGCTTGGCTCGAGGAGAAGCGCGACGCACAGGGGTGATCACCATCCGCGGGCAGTAGTTCTCGTACCCCGCCTTGCACGCGCGGCACTCGCGGCAGCTGTCCAGGCCGCCGCCCACGCCGACTCTGTCGCCGGGCCGGACGCCCTTGACCCGCTCGCCGACGCGCGTCACCTTCCCGACGATCTCGTGGCCGACGATGACGGGCTTGTCGCCCGCGGCCTTGCCCCAGTGCTGCTGCAGGACGTGCAGGTCCGAGCCGCACACGCCGCAGTGCGTCACGGCGAGCTCGACGTCTTCCGGGCCGAGGTCTTTCGGCCTGAACGAGACGACCTCCAGGTCTGACCATGCGGAGGGGTCTGGGCGGATACGCGAGGTAAGACCATCAGTGGGCGCAACGAGTCGGGTGCAAGCGAGGGACTTACCTGTCATGGCGTACGCCTTGAACTCTAGCTCTCCAGTACTAGTAGTCGACATGGGTGCGCGAGTGGGTGGCCTGCTGGTGGCGGGATGATTTCCGTGGTGTGAAGCGGGCAAGACTGCGGGGAGAGCTGGTCGTGGCGGGGCTATAGAGATGATAGACCCTATATAACCTACCCGCACCCCTCGCTTTCTTCATCTCGCTTCTCCCCTCGTTACAAGATGCCGCTATTCTCCTGATCGCGCACGCGCTCACCCCCAGGGGTACACCAGAAGGTATCGGCGGTGACTGACTCCCGGCGCTCGTACGTATAATTTGCATATCCATCTTCCCATCTGCGCGCCCGCTGTGCCGTCTGTGTGCACCCCGAGGCGCACCAGAAGGCATCGGCGCGTGCGCGTGTACGTGTAGCTAGCGCGTTCGGCTTCCCATGTGCGTGCCACAAGGAGGACATTTGCTTGACCTTTCTTGGAGTGCCTGGCCTGAACGCCTGTCGACAGCGTATGTGCGTGAAGCTTTCAGCAGATCCCGTTCCTCGAGAGCAAGGCGTTCGACACGACACACCTGATCCGTCCTTCGTTCAATGGAGAGCGTTCTGTCAGAGGCCCCGAAGGCGGAACGCCACAGCAAGCGTCCGATGTGGGCCTCGGAAGGCGGCGTCGGTCACACATCAACACGCCCGCGCCCCGACCACAGGACACCGGCAGGACAAGGCTCTCTCCAAACGGCCAGCGGACGATAGTGCATCTGCGGATCCTAGTGCGACCTTCCGGCCAGTCTGATGGCACCGCCGCTTGCGCACGCGACGCTGCCTCGAACGTCCTCAGACTGAATGGCCCCACAGCATTTGCCGGCTGAGTTGGATACTTGCGGGGCCCCTTGGCGAGCCTGACACGGCCGCGTATCGATGGTCGGTCCCTGGCGGCGACGCGTGCTTGCACTTGAATTGCATGTGTCCTCATCTAGCAATCAATGGCATCAGAGGTGTAGTCTCGAAGGGCTGCGGTAGAACGGACGTCGCGTTATACCGAAGGATTACGTTGAAGTTGGTCGTAGGTTGGCCCGGACCGTAGGTACACCCTCGAGCTCTCCTTGCAATACGCCACTGCAGAGTCGCGAACAACTCGGACAGCATACCGACATACATACCCACGATAGCCAGCAGCCAGGTCGCGGTCTTCCACGGGCATATGCCATAGATATCTAGAGCTGTGCAAGTCTTGTATGCACCGTGGATCTCGACATCGCAAAGTCCCACATTGATCCGCGTCCAACGTAAACACCGTCGAATTCACGCGCTGATGCGCATGAATGGGTACCGCGACTGACTAACCGGAGTGTGTCCCTGTACCTGCGGATCGCAGGTCGGAGCAACAGGATGTTCAACGCACGCTGCATTCAGGGCCGAATGCACTGATACGACTCACCCATTTGAATGGAACACCAATCCATCAGCCACGCAATTCACGCCTCACGATAGGCGACCGCTTGAGCGAATGCAGCATCCTCCGCTTACGAGCGGCGTGCGAGAGAATAAGACGGGTATATTCTCCAAAGTACATTCGCTCTCGGACTATATATCAAAGACAAACCCCGTCGACCTGACTCGAGCCCAGTGCCACCCACCGCGTGCGAAGACGCCCAAGGGAAGAGAGAGTATGTATGTATGTACGTGCAACACGGAACCTGCCGACGTGCAACGACCCATACCGACCACCAATGTCGCGGCTTCACCGCGGCAGCGCGCGATCGACGAAATGGAGACGGGCTCGGAAACGCGGACGTGCACACGAGTTGGAGAAGACGAAGACGAAGGAAGATACCAAGAGGCAGTATACGTACAAGGGGATGTACAGCGAAGCCGGTCCGACAGCAGCCCCCGCGCGACCGTTGAGTACTACTTCAGTTTCACGCGTAACGGTAACCAAGGAAAGGGAGGGGGAAGATGAAGGGGAGCAAGAGTGATTAAGTTATAGAGGAGGAGGGGATCCTCAGAGCCCAACGAGTCGGAGGAGGAGGTAGAGTGTTGAGCCTACGAAGCGGATAGCCGAAAGACCAGCCCTGTGGAGCACGGCAGGGTTAGCACGCGTTAGGGTGTTGGATACAAGTATAAGAGTGACGTACAAGCAGATGAACAAGAAAGTGAGGTAAGGGTTGAAGTTCGCATCGGATGAGGTGGCGACGTGGCTCTTGACCCAGTTCGTGAACGCGGTGGACGTGAACACCAAGATCATCAAACTGTAGGTCGTCAATCAGCATCTTCTCCCTCGCTAAAACCGACAAAGGAGCGAAGACGTACATGTTCGTTCCAACCCAGGCGAGCACGACGTTCGTACGGCTGTTGCGGTCGTGATCGGCCTGCTTGGTCGCGGCGTCACGGTGCTCCTTCTCCTCCGGGGGCTTGAAGGAGAGCGCAGTGCGCGACGCAGCCCACAATTGGTCGACGTCCTCACGGGTCGTCGGGAGCTCGACCTCGAGAACGTCTTTGCCACCTTCCGCCTTGACCTTCTTGGCCCCACCCAAGTCCTTGGCAGAGCCGTTGTCGCCCTTAGTACCCCTGCACAGGAGTTAGCCACGCGAGCGAGAGAATTTTGGATAGTACATACCAGGTGACATCGTGCAGGTTGCACATGGCATACATCACTGGCAAAGGAAGTCAGCAGACATCTCACCGCATTCACTCAACCGGAGACATACTCAAGATGTTGACGTCTACATCATCAAACTAGTCAGCATTGTAAGCGATCGCACGAGACAAAAGCGACTCACAGCTGGGCAGGAAGAACATGTACTGAATGAAGGACGTGAACATGTGCCACGGCTCGAAGTGAATGAGCGAGCCGAAAAAGTAGAGACCGTAGGTGGCAGCGAGCGAGATGACGATGTCGCGGAAGGTTGCATTTGTCTCCACGAGGCTGAGAATGCAGGTCAGCATCACCTGTGACGGCGAATCGTAGTAGCACCGAGACATACTGAGGGAAGTCCTTCCATCCGTCGAGCGAGTGCGGGACCGCGAGGTAAACCGTGTAAGCAGCACACCAGCTTCACGAAGGTAGCACCATCAGTCGATGAGTCCAAGATTGGAAGCATTAAGGCCACTTACAGAGTGATGATATTGCAGAGACCGAACAAGATGATGCAGACAGTGTACGTCCACTTCGAACCTTGCGGACGGTTGCCGAGGGAACAGACCAAGATGATGAAGAGCAAGCCGAGATAGAGCTACGAAGGTGGATTCGTTGGTCGGGCCATCGCGGGCGTGTTGCCAAGCAATGTATCAACGCACCTTCAGGAAGACCTCGAAGACCTCCGGGCCAGCGCCGCGTGCGAGGAAGTTGAACGCGTCGTTCTTCTCGTCAGACGTCGCCGAGGAGACCAGCTACCGTTCCCACAGGCCGTCAGCTACGCGCCACATCTTACGACAACGTCAGTGGAGAGACTCACGAAGAAGAACGCGAGGTAGAAGTTAGCCAGAGAAGTCCAAGTGAAGATGAGCTGGACCGCGTTGTAGATGAACTCGATCTGATTCGGACAGTATCAGACCTTGTGCAAGACAACTCGACAAAGCAAGAGACCAACCTGGAGGATGATCTTCCTGAAGAAACCTTGACCTGACGTCCAGATGCGGAACCAGAACACGGTGGCGTGGACCGACGCGAACAAGGAGCCGTTGAGCCAGCGGCGGCGCTGGGAGATGAACTCCGGGACCGAAGTGGGGACATCGGTGGCAGCCTTCGCGCTCTTCACGTACTTGAGACTACCAGATGGTTCAGCGGATGCACACCAATTAAGGATAGAGCGCACTTACACCCAGGCCTCGCGCTTCTTGGTCACAATTTCGAAGCACAGGATACGGTCTTCAGCGAGATACATATTCCGCTCTGGTTACCGTTATGAGAGACGGTTTGTTGGGTCTAAGTGTACACATGAACGCACCAAAGAGGCCAGCGTCGCTTCCAGCGCCGTGCATCGCCTCACCCTTGAAGTAGGAGGCGAGCGGGCCCTTGCCATCGGGGCCGTTCAGGAGTGCCTTGTAGCGGTAAGCACTGAAGGCGCCGGGAAGCACACTGATGTAGCCGAACACGCTCTCGAGCGGCTTGTCAAGGATGTTGGACATCTTGTACTGCACACCACATTTGGCTGGGTCAACATACAACCTCACGAAATGAGAGAGGTGTCGAAGACGAACCTCGAAGTTCTGGGACGCAGCGAGCGGACTCTTGAGCAGAAGCGAGCATGCCTTGCCGGTGTCGACGCAGATCCTAGTCTTTTGTGAGTCGCTGTCAACGGTCTCAGAATGTGGCCAACTCACTCTCCACACGCACCACCGACACTGGAATGCTTGTCGAAGCCTGACTAGGATGAGTATATGTGAGATGCATCTCACCAAGTAGGACTTACATTTCCAGAGCTCGTAGATGGACGTGCCGGTGGGCTTGGTACCGACATCGAGCAGGATACAAACTACACAGAGCCGTTATGGTGAGTACTACAGTCCCACGTATACAATGTACACACTAACCGTTGGGTTGAATGAGAGGCCCAAACGCGTTGAAGAACCAGCGGTGACTGGAAAGATGTTAGCAGTGTGGACCCACAACGCGAACAAACATTGTACCTGTTGAGCTTCTTCTTGTTCTGTTCCTTCAAACAGAAGATGATCTGGACGGGGCATGCGCCCTGGGAGACCTCACCGCGCTCGGTCACCACAACGTTCGAAGTGAACCTGACCCAAACTCAGTCAAGGGTTTTCTCTACCTAAAGAGACATTGACTCACTCAAAGATATGCGCGGTGACATCTTTGCCGGCTACGGAGTCCTTCGCAATGCCCTCTTGGTAGCAGCCCATCTACGCATGCGCAGTCAGAACGACCGCAGTCAACTTCCTTGACGATCCAATACTCACCAGCGTGAGCACTTGCAGGGTCCGCTTGTTGATTTTGCTGCGACCATCAGATACTACACAGACGACGACCTTCTTCCAGCCGTCCGGGCCCCAAGTCTTGGATTTGGTCCGGCTGCACAGATGTGCGACGTTCTTGAGCACGCTGCGTGACAGGGCTTCCAGTTAGTACACAACGGGCTTCCATGCGCAGTAGGAAGAACAGGTTCCATACGCGTTCATAGTGCGGGTGAACAGCACCTCGTCCTCGTTGTACATGGTCATCACGATGAACAGCTCGGTGCGACGGCCCATCAGGTACGGCCTGAGCGAGTACTTCTGGCGCATGAAGTCGTCCGGGTCGCATGTCGCGGCGGTGTAGCGGAGCTTCGACATCTCCTCGATGTTCTCCATGCCCTTGGGCACGATGTGCGACGGGGCGGGCATGTCGAGCACGAGGTTGCCCTCCTGGAGCTCGACCTGGCGCACCGAGCGCCGCTTCATGAGCTTCTCGCGCGCGGTGGACCAGCCCGCGCTGCTCTGCTCGCGGAGCATGCCCGGGCGCGCCTGCTGGGGCGGGTAGTTGCCCAGCCCGGGGGGCTGATACGGCAGCGCGGGCATGGGCGGGACGGACACCTGGCTCATCTCGTACTGCGGCTGGGGGACGAGGTGCGCCTGCGAGCCGGCGTAGCTGCTCTGGTAGGACTTGGTGGACTTGGTCTCCCATGCGTAGTCATGCTGCTGCTGGTGGTGGGCATAGTCGTTGTGCTGCTGGTAGTGCTGGGGCTGGGCCGCTGGCTGCTGCTGGGGGTAGGCGTAGTTGGGGGAGGTGTGCGCGGCGGCGTTGCTGGCGGGTGGGTAGTCCGGGTATGCGTTCGCGTAGGGATCGTGTTGTTGCTGGCGATAAGCCATGGTTGCGGCGGGAGAAATGGCCGACGGTGCTTGGGGGGTGTTGGTGATGGATACCGCGGCGCGTGGACCGGGCGAAGAAAGAGTGGGTATGTGAATGAGTGACTGTCTGCTCTGGACGACGGACCACCAGGGAACGGAAGAGAGCGACGATGCCCGTCGGACGGGAGGTGGTGGGGAGAGGGAGAGAGACGACGAGGCGGGGCGGGCAAGGGGCGGTGGTGGGAAGTTGTTACAGTTGAAGGAAAGATGCTGATCGCCCACTCTGCTAGTGCAACTGCCTCCGCTTTCGGCACATCAACTCTTTCTCTCCAGTCTCGACACTGCGCCCTTCCTCGTCTTGGCACACAGTCTCGCGCAGCATTGTACACCCTCGACGGTCTGGTATGTATGTATGCGAGACCAGCTCACCATTCCTGGGCGGTGGGCCTTGAATGGTCACGGTGTATGTTTACAATCTCGCCTTCTTCTCATCCGGCGGACCAAATGTGAGACAACTTATTGTGGCATAAACAAGCATCGCAGGACGGAGCTACCAGCCCGTTCCCGACGCACCCAACGGCATGTTCAGCCCATTATATTCCGCGGATGGTACGCGAGAGAGGAGATAACGTGCATGGCGTTGCTACAGCGATGGGATAACATCGGAGCCTTTTGATTCGTCAAACGCGAGCTATTAGTCTACGGCACGTACAGTACACGCCGGCATTACCGGGGAAAAGGCACCTAGAAAACGGGCGGACTCGGCGGGATGTGCACAGTGCGCAGCAACCCAGGGCGATGTGCGACACGCTGGTGCAGCCAGGAACTGAGCCGGCTTGTCACAAGGCTTGCAGAGAACCAGAGTGTTGAGCGGATGGGATCCAAATATGATCAGATGCGGGCTCTGTGCGGCCCACGATATCGCGCCCGAAGCCAATGATCAGGCGGCGGCAGGGAACTACGTACTTGGATATATATACAGTCTATGAGAGCACGGGCATAACGGGTGACGTATGATGAGAGAGCGGTGACGAGGGGAGATGGCTCACAGGGTATACATTCTGGAGATGACGTCCTGCGAGACGTTGGAGAGGGCGGTATGGATGATATGACGGAATGCGAGGCAGATGGACGGCGCGAGGAGGAGCGCTTTTATGGACAGATGCGAACCGCCTGGGAGACGGAAGGGGACGAGAAGCGAGTCGGTCCGAGGAGAGAAGGCGGCAGGCGAGGAAGACAGGCCGGAAGAAGATCGGTGGCTATTGTGTGTGCGTGCGAGTTGAGAGCGCAGGGAGCGCAGCTGCAGCCAGAGTCGTTTAGGGACGTCAGAGAGCAAGAAAGGGGGCGTGTGCGGATGGGCCGTGTGCATACGCGTGGGGCTGAGGAGGAAGACATGGACGGGGCAGGAGCGCGAGAGCTCGGCCGGTGAGTAATATTTTACAAGGTGTCTCTGGTCAAACGCCGAGTGATGCATGCATTGTGTTGTCTGTCTCGACGATTCTGGAAAGCGTTCAAACGACAATGTCGACAGCTGGTGCATCAAACAAGGGAAGAACAGTGGCGACAGAGACGACAAGAGAACAAGCAGCGAAGACAAGGAGGTGGCAGGTAGAGTAAGAGAAAGAGTAGAGGAGAGAGTAAGTAGGGGACTATTATAGTGCTGGATGTGCATATGAGACTAGACGAGCGGCGATCGATGGGACGGGCGGCTGTGTGCGCGTGGACGAGGGAGACAAACTTCCCACGGTGCTGTGTCCGCCACCTGGGCAGAGCGAGCGTCTCTTCCCCTCCTCTTCCTCGCCCTCTCAGCCCCCTCCTCTGCCCTCGTCTCTCTCTCTCTCTCCCTCTCCCCTTGTCCTCTCCCTCCCCTCGCCTCTCTTAAACCCCATCTCGCACATCTCCCCCCGCATTTTCCTCCTCTTCTCGCACTCATCTTCTCTCGCACATCGTGAGTATCTCTTCTTCGCAATCTCCAGCGCATCAGCCACTCGTCCCCCACCCCCTCCTGCCTCGCGGTGGCCTCGCTCTCCCGGCTTTGTTCCTTCCTCCTGCGCACGCCACTGCACGTAAACTGTCTGCACACCCTCCTGGCCCCCGAACGCCCCCTTTCAGCTCCTTTGCTTCCGTATGCGGCTGCGCCGATGCTGTGCTTCGGCGTTCCCAGGAGGCCCTTGCTTTTCAACTACGACGCCCCTCCCCTTCCTCCCCCTCCCCCTTTGCCCCCATCCTCCTTCCCACATCTCTCTTTCTCTATCACCTCCCTACCTCATCCTTCGAGGTTACTGACTGTTTTCATCCAGATCTCTCCACTCACAAGCAATCTGAACATCAATGGCCGATTCATCCGCACACCGCCTCGACCTCCGTGTCGGTGGCAAGTACAGGTTGGGCAAGAAGATCGGTTCGGGCTCGTTCGGTGCGTCTCACACCTCTCCGATGCTTTTCATGACGTCGCTGACCCTTTTCGTGCTCCAGGTGATATCTACCTCGGTATCAACATCATCTCCGGCGAAGAGGTCGCCATCAAGCTCGAGTCCGTCAAAGCCAAGCACCCCCAGCTCGAGTATGAGTCTAAGGTCTACAAGACCCTCGCTGGTGGCGTCGGCGTCCCCTTCGTTCGCTGGTTCGGTACCGAGTGTGACTACAATGCGATGGTCATCGATCTCCTCGGCCCTTCCCTCGAAGACCTCTTCAACTTCTGCCACCGCAAGTTTAGTCTCAAGACGGTGCTTCTTCTAGCCGATCAGCTCGTACGTGTCCGTTTCTCTCAGATCGGCGTCACCATTCAAAGCATTCGTATGAACATTACTAATCCACCGCGCAGATCTCCCGTATCGAGTACATCCACTCCCGCAACTTCATTCACCGCGACATCAAGCCCGACAACTTCCTTATGGGCATTGGCAAGCGGGGCAACCAGGTCAACGTCATCGATTTCGGTCTTGCGAAGAAGTACCGCGACCCCAAGACCCACCTCCACATCCCCTACAGGGAGAACAAGAACCTGACGGGTACTGCCCGCTACACCTCCATCAACACCCATCTGGGTGTTGAGCAGGCCCGTCGGGATGACCTCGAGTCGCTCGCTTACGTACTCATGTACTTCCTCCGCGGCTCGCTCCCGTGGCAGGGTCTCAAGGCTGCGACCAAGAAGCAGAAGTACGACCGGATCATGGAGAAGAAGATGACTACTCCCACCGACCTGTTGTGCCGCGGTTTCCCCAACGAGTTTGGTATCTTCCTCAACTACACTCGTGCGCTCCGCTTCGACGACAAGCCGGACTACTCGTACCTCCGCAAGCTGTTCCGCGACCTCTTCGTCCGTGAGGGCTACCAGTACGACTACGTCTTCGACTGGTCCATGCAGCGTGCCATGGACGAGGGCGCCAGCTCCAGCAACAAGGCCGCCGGCACGGGTCGTCGCAAGGTCCTTCAGGAAGAAGAGGAGCACCGCGTCAGCGACAGGATGTGAGTTCCAGGCGTAACTAAGGTTCGCCCCATTTTACTTACTCGGCTTAGGCTGCGTTCCCACACTCGCCAACAGCAGCAGGCTGCCGCCGCCGCCGGTGCCGTAGGCCAGCAGCGCCCCATGCGCCAACGTGACGAACACTGGTAAACGTCTTCCCCTAGCATGACGGGGGAGTCGTCGGTTTAGCACGTCCGGGTCCGACCGAGCATGGGGGGCGGAGGGCAGATGCAGGGTGCGCTCGGTTTTGGTTTGTCGCCATCGTTTGGATGCCTTGGATGTCGGATTGTCTATCGTCGGTCGCGTCGCTCGTGTGGGTGGAACGAGTGGATGGTTCGCTGGATATAGGTACACGTCGTGGGAGCAAGACGTGCGGGTGGAAGAAGCGGACGAACGCGCGAGCCCCTCTGTGGTTGGTCAAATCTCTTACGGCTGGCCCTTTCGCTCGCGTTTGGACGACAACTCGTCCGCGTCTCCCTACTCCTCGTCGCCTCGTTCGGTCTCTCGCGCACACCCTCAATTCACGGACCGGGTGCTTACATCAAGAACACGTACCCAACACGCGTAACCGCTCGAATGCCAGGTTCTTCTTTCTCGTACGGACGCTTTTTCCTTTCACGCCTCCCCGGGCGGCCTGCGCATGCGCATTGGTGATGTCCGGGTGGCCGCCTCATTCCCCTCTCCCAACATATATCACCCCCCGCGCCGTACTCCGTGATGCAATGCCTCTCTATCATCGCCAACTCCCTTCTCCCTCATGACTTACACACACTCCCCCACATCTCGCACGCATCATCACGTCCCCTGAAGTCCATCACGTTGTCCAGTGTATATATTCTTCTCCCCGTGTTGCCGCTGTTTCCATTATTTCCTCGCCGACTATATGCGCCGTGTGCGCCCATCCCCTCGTTAATACCTTCCATTTTCTCGTCTCTCTTCTCCCTGGCCTCTCCATCACATCGTTCTCGTACTCCCCTCGCGCTCGAATTTTGCCTCGTCACGGTTGCTGCTGCTCGATCTCTTTGTGTCCTCTCTCCTCCACCTCGTCGGTGCCCGCCGTCCCAACGGCTGGGACCCGTCGAGGGCGAGCTGGAAGAGAGAGGGCGCCGCGTCTGCTCCGGGTGGGTGTTGGGGTGGTTGTCCGGAGCCGCAGGTTGGGCGGTGCTGGTAGTGGTGGGTTGGTGAGGGTGGCGATCAGGTGGAGGGACGGCCGCGAGCTGGAGCTTGCGGTCTCTCCCTCGCCCGTCTCCCCGCTGGCCGGCAGGTGTGGGTGAGGTGGACAGTGCGGAAGGACGCGGTGCATAGACAGAGTCAGTAGCTGCGGGGAGAGTGCGCAGTGCGGATGTACGCGTTGTATTAGTTACTACAGTACGTATAGGTGCAGATACACATATCCCATCCCATTCCCAACAGTCCCGTATACTCCGAGTACACTGTTTGTGTCGTCTGGTAGCGCGCTCTATTGAATGTCGTTGACTTGTACGTTGACCAGGGTGAATGGCGGAGTCTGTAACATGCATGAACCAGTACCTCCAGCGGTATGAATCGGCAACATCATAGTTACGCACTCATTCTATAATTCTCATGCGTTTGAAAGGTCAGTGCGGGAATGCGACGAGCGTTCGATGCTGCAACTTGAAGTTACCCAAATGCGTGAAACTGTGTGTGCCACGTGGGGCGGTGAGTTGCGATGATGTGTGGGCGCCGGACTCGGTGGACAGATCCCGCACCCAGTGACCTTCCACGTCGTGCCGATTCCTGAATTCCTCCTACCGTACCCTACCACCCACCCACCGGCGCCCCTCCGACCCCGCCCGCGGACCCGCAGCGCACCATGTCGTTCGCCACGAAAAAGGACGAGGAGAGCGGGATCAGCACGTACTACAACAACAAGACGACGGTGATCCAGGAGGCCCGCGTCTTCAACGAGTCGCCCATCAGCCCGCGCAAGTGCAGGGCCCTGCTCACGCGCATCGTGTATCTGCTCTATGTCGGGGAGACGTTCAACACGCAGGAGGCGACGACGCTGTTCTTTGGGACGACGAAGCTGTTCCAGCACAAGGACGTGAGTGCCTTTGGCATGATTGCTCCTGGGGATGGGCTGGGACGCGTGCATGAAGACTGACGGGTCGGCTTGACAGAGTGCTCTGCGCCAGATGGTGTACCTTGCGATTAAGGAGCTCTCTGAGACGGCGGAGGATGTGATTATGGTCACGAGCAGCATCATGAAGGATATGCAACCGAACTCGGAGGTCATCTACAGGCCGAATGCCATCCGCGCTCTTTGCAGGATCATCGACGTGAGTTGTCTGATTGGTGTCATCGTGACGAGAATCATGTCTGAATGATTCGTGAAGCCCTCTATGGCACAAGGCGTAGAACGCTTCTTCAAAGCCGCCATCGTCGACAAGAACCCTTCCATCTCCTCCGCAGCGCTCGTCTCCGCATACCACCTCTTCCCGCACGCGAAGGACGTCGTGAAGCGATGGGTGAACGAGGCGCAGGAAGCGGTCAGCTCCAAGTCCTCCGGCTCGTTCTTCGGGTCGTCCGCCTCCACGGGCTCGTACCTCGGCTGGGGCGGCTCGTCGTCGAGTGCGAACTCGGGCTACCAGGCGATCCCGTCGATGAGCTTCATCACGCAGTACCACTCGCTCGGCTTGCTGTACCTCATCCGGCAGCAGGACAGGATGGCGGTGACGAAGATGATCCAGCAGCTCGGTGGAGGCAGATCTGGCGCGGGGACGACGCTCAAGAACCCGATGGCGCTTTGTATGCTCATCCGGTATGCTGCGAAGGTCATGGAGGAGGATCCCAAGTATGTGTCGCTTACCTTGGAGCGGTGGTGCTGAGGCTCATGTTATTCGCAGCGTGCAAAAGCAGATGCTCGAGCTGTTGGAGGGATGGCTCCGTCACAAGAGCGACATGGTCAACTTGGAGGCTGCTCGTGTCATTTGTGAGATGAAGAACGTCACCCCTCAGCAGCTGACGCGCTCCATTGCTGGTGAGTCGCTTGTGATATACGCGCAGATCATTGGGTCCTGAACATGTCGTGATCAGTTCTGCAACTCTTCTTGTCTTCACCGAAGTCGACTCTTAAATTCGCTGCAACCCGCACTCTCGCCGCTTTGGCTGTCACTCACCCCACAAGCGTCGCCGCATGCAACATCGACTTGGAGAACCTGATCTCGGATCCTAACCGCAGCGTCGCGACCTATGCTATTACGACGCTCCTCAAGACGGGCAACGAGGCCTCGGTCGACCGCCTGATGAAGCAGATCAGCGGCTTCATGAGCGAGATCAGCGACTGAGTTCAAGGTGATCATCGTCGACGCGATCCGCTCGCTCTGCCTCAAGTTTCCTGCGAAGCACGAGTCGATGCTCGCGTTCCTGTCTGGGGTGCTCCGCGACGAGGGCGGGTACGACTTCAAGCGCGCGGTCGTCGAGGCGATCTTCGACATGATCAAGTTCATCGCGGACTGCAAGGAACAGGCGCTTTCGCACCTGTGCGAATTCATCGAGGACTGCGAGTTCACGAAGCTCTCGGTACGCATCTTGCACCTGCTGGGCGTCGAGGGCCCGAAGGCGCCGCACCCTACGAAGTATATCCGCTTCATTTATAACCGGGTGGTGTTGGAGAACGCGACTGTGCGCGCTGCGGCGGTTGCGGCCCTTGCGAAGTTTGGGTTGAACAACATCGAGGCCAAGTTGGGCAAGAGCGTCAACGTGCTTCTCAACAGGTATGTCAGAGAGACACTGGTATGCCCGACTATGTCTCACTGAGATGATGTAGATGCCTCGACGACGTCGACGATGAGGTCCGTGACCGTGCCGCGCTTTACCTCAAGGTATACGAGGAGCCTCCGCTGATTCAGCCCTACATCAAGGAAGGTGAGAAGGCCACATTCTACTTTCGGTGAAATATGTCACTCACCCTGAGTAGAATCTATCTATTCCTTGTCCGCCCTTGAGTCAAAACTTGTATCCTACCTCAGCGATCCCGAGTCGTTGGAACAGCCTCTCGACGTGTCAGCCATACCCAAGATCAGCAAGGAGCAAGCGGCCAAAGACAGCGCTCGTCCCAGCACTCTGGAGACCCTTGGTGTGCCTTCGACTTCGAAAGCTGCCACGCCGCCCCCGCCTTCTGCAGCGGAGACACAGTCGAACTATGCGCAACAGCTTGCGGAGGTTCCCCGAGCTGGCGACGTATGGCCCGGTCCTCAGCAGCAGCGCGAAACCTTCGCCCCTTACGGAGAGCGAGACGGAGTATCAGGTGTCGGTTGTCAAGCATATATTCAAGGAGCACGTCGTGTTCCAGGTATGTAGCTCGGGAAGAAAGTCGTAGACAGTGTTTGCTGATGGCTGCGCAGTTCAATGTGTCAAACACCATTCCCGACACCGTTTTGGAGCAGGTATCCGTGATCATGCAGCCCCAGTCCGAGGGCGGCCTCACGGAGGACTTCATTATCCCCGTTCCTACCCTCACCGCTGCGACGTCTCCCGGGATCGTGTACGTGTCGTTCACGCGCGAGAACCCCGAGGAGTACGTCCAAGCGTCCTTCCAGTGCATCCTCAAGTTCATCAGCAAGGAGCTGGACCCCTCAACCGGCGAGCCAGAGGAGGAGGGCTACGAGGACGAGTACCAGCTGGAGGAGACGGAGCTCGCGGCAGCGGATTACATCGTCCCCAGCTACGTCACGTTCGCCTCAGAGTGGGACCGCATGCGTGGTGGTGTGTCTCTCACGGAGACGTTCTCCCTTCCTGCCATGGAGTCTCTCAAGGGTACGTCGCTCTCCCTCTCGGCACTTCCTGCGTTGCTGACGGTGACGTGCAGCCGCATTGCAACTCCGTCATCGAGATCCTCAACATGCAACCGCTGGGCGGTACCGAGGACCCACAATCCCCGACCGTGCACACGCTGCAGCTATCAGGTATCGTAGCGGGCGGCGGTGGCAAGGTGCTCGTGCGGTGTCGCATGACGTACTCGAAGGCGCAGGGGGTCACGCTCGAGGTCGGTGTGCGGGCAGAGCAGCAGGCTGCCGCGGACCTCGTCATCTCGGCGATTGGAGGCTAGTCGCGTGCTGTGGTATACCGTTGTCTCGACTCTCTGTATTGTGGAAGCGTTTTTCTGTTACTGTGGATAGAGCAATATCTTATACTGAGCTTCATGCTGCTGAGAGTGTGCTATCAGAGGTCAAAGCGAAGACTCGCATACACAGTCCACTCAGAGAGATACTCGAGAGATGGGCCTGCGAGGTACTTACATGCATACGGTATGTGGCGCTAATAATGCTGAAAGTGACGTCGGTGCACGTGAAAACCATTTGTCCTGGACACCGGCGCCTAATGACTGGAAGTGGGCTGCTTGCGCCTTCCAGACGTTTACCATCTCTCTTGGCTTGGTTCGTCTCTTTTCTTCAAGGGCACCGTCTTCACCCCAGGAATCCGTAGCGGAGGACTATCGCCACGGCCCTAACGCAGTATGGAGGCTGGAGACGATGCTGTAGCAAATGACAGGCATCCTCTTATTCTGTTAATCTCAGCGTTTTTCTGGGTCATACGTGCGTGCCGTGCAGTCCAATCAGTTCGAGACGTACGCTAATCCTGCTCTGCAGTATGGATACTCTCTTGGGTGAAGTCACTGATTGCATTCGCGACCATCTCGGTCCCCAAGTTCATATACTCCGTAGTTGTCGTACTCGATGACCCTCACTGTAAGCCCAGACTTCGCACGCGCGAGTCCTGTGCCAGTCGCTAATAATCAGCCCTTCCTGTAGCTCAACTTCTGGTCGTTCGCGCTCCTCTTCGCTGCCTTCGCTGTCGCTCTGAACTACTGGATCCGGTTCCGATATCTGAACAAATACACGCAGCTCAAGGAGCCGCCTCTGGTCAAGGCCGACGCGCAGGAGCTTCATCCGGACGTGAATACCCCGGAGCAGCTGCCCGCGTTTCATAACTACCTGGACGAGTTCCTCCAAGCAGTGCGCATTTTTGGGTTCTTGGAGAAACCGGTGAGTATGCGTCTACTCTTGATCAGTCTATCCGATGGTTGTGGGCAAGGGCCGTCACGGGAGTCTGAGACATATCCGTCGCGTTCTGACCTCACATAGCTCGTCTCCCCCGCGGTATCGTGAATGAGATTCGTCGCGTCGCAGAGGCGCAGTGCCGTAGCATGAGTACAATTGGGAACAACGAACTATATTTTCTCATGAAATGTGGAGAGCACAGCATAATCAACGCATGTCAATGGATGGTCAAGGACTCACAAACTATGCTCCAGGTTTTCCATGAACTTGCCCGACACTTGCAAACCAGGCGGCTCGTCGCAGGCGACACGCTCTCGCTTGACCAGGACAAGAGCTTCTACTGCGTCATTGATGGCAATGTACAGGTGTATGCCCAGACCGGCCAGCCGACTACTTATGGCCAAAGTGGCACCTGGGATGAGGAGGACATGAACGGCTACCAGCTGCTAAACCAAGTTGGCTCAGGAGGTACACTATCTAGCCTGTTTACTATCCTTAGTCTCTTCACAGAGAATGTCAAGCTCAGTTGGCAGGACGGCGACAGGCCGGATGAAGCCATGGACGTCCGCAGCAGCAGGTCTTCGTCTGCACGTCCCCCGTTGAGGACAAGGCCTAGGCGTTCGGACTCCGATGTTAGCCAACTCGACCTTGGCGCGCTCTCACTCCAACGGACTCGGAGTGCATCTGTATCGTCATCAGGTTCAACCGTACATGGTGTCGATGCTACCTCGCCTCGCGGTCGATCTACTTCTCGTGACCCACGAACACCACGGATTCCCTCGGGTGGCCTGCCTCCCTCCTCGCGCATGCAGACTAGCGCATCTACGGAATCTCAGGTGCACTATAGCGTTGTTGCTCGAGCCGCCGAGGATAGTACACTGGCTGTCATCCCGGCAGAGGCGTTCCGCCGGTTAACGAAGAAGTTTCCGAAGGCAGCCGCACACATCGTACAAGGTGAGCATATCTAGCATACGGTAGGACAGCAGCTGACTGGTCACCTTGTGAAGTCATCCTCACGCGCTTTTCCCGTGTCACTTTCAATGCCGCTCATAACTATTTGGGGCTGACGACCGAGGTGCTTCGGACCGAGAAGGCTATAAACGATATCGCTTGTCATCCGCTACCGCAGTCGTTCTATGAAGGTGGCTTGAGGCAACTCCGCCAACGTTTCGATGGAGTTGCGATATCTAGCGACTCTGACTCGGACAGCGACTACTTCTCCTACTCCTCTACCCACAGTACCTCGCGGACAGCTCTCTTTGACGAGCTGAGGACGAAAGGCTCCGCTTCTACTGCAAGCGCTAAGTATTCCCCGGTAACACCTCTGAAGGCACATGGATCTCGACATTTCGTCCAAGCTGGGGATCTGCTTACATCAACGGGCCATAACGGCGAGGGACCGCGACCGATGGCACGCACTGTTAGCGGCATGTTCGCAATGCCAACGCCTCGACCGGACAACCCTATCGATCAAGCCCGTGAATACAAGGCTCAACGCTTATCGGCTGACGAATTCGACCTGCGGGAGGAGGTCATGTCGTGCATCGCGAAATCGATTGGGTTGATCCAGCCTCCTATCAGTGGCGAAGAGTCTGTCGAGGCGTCTCCGGCCTTTTCTCCCAGCGATGGTGGCCATTCACGAACCAGTGCTAGCGCGTTCAAGTCGTCCTTTGGGTCGCTGTCGTTGCTGGAACTCGGAGATGATGCTTCTTCGAGCAGGACGGAGAGCTCATCGTCCATCTTCGCGGACGGATATCTCAGTAACCTAGACAATGAGGTTGAGATCCTCTTCTTCCCGGCTGGATCTATACTAGCAAAGGCTGGCGAACGGAATACTGGTATGCCACTTGGTATGTGATTTTATGCAGAGAACTGACGAGTGCCCTAGGCCTCTTCTATGTGATTGACGGCTTCCTCGACATGATCCTGCCCGTTGAGGACCATTCCAACGGAGCTGAAAAGCCAAAGAAGCCAGACCACGAACATGCTCGAGAAAGCTCTTCAACCCGCTCCGAATATTCTTTCACTGGTCGGCCTCGTAGCTCTCAAGGGGAGCGTCCAAGCCACGCAAAGCAACACAAGGAGAGGTCGCAAAAACCGCTCTTCACAGTGAAGCCTGGAGGGATTGCTGGGTATCTAGTGTAAGCACAGAAGCTGCTGCCAAGTCGATGGCTGCTGATGATCAATCACGTAGCATCGCTTTGTCAGACGGCTTCCTACGTGGACATCGTGGCCAAGACGGACACGTACGTCGGCTACTTACCTTCACCTGCGCTGGAGCGGTTACTGGAACGAAGACCCATCGTCCTGCTCACACTTGCGAAGCGGCTCATATCCCTTCTCTCACCCATTGGTATGTATGTCCTAGAGATTGTCGTTCGACCAATGCACCTAACCCACGCCCTGCAGTGCTGCACATCGACGGCTCTCTCGACTGGGTGCAAGTTGATGCAGGTCAGGTATTATGGCGGCCGGACGATGAGAGCGACAGCTTCTACATTGTCATCAACGGTCGACTGCGTGCTATCACGGAGAAGGAGAATGGTGGTATCACGATCACGGCTGAGTACGGCCAAGGAGACACAGTCGGAGAGCTTGATGTTATCACGAGCTCGCCACGCAGGAACACTCTTCACGCTATTCGTGATACTGAGCTCATTCGAATGCCGCAAACGCTCTTCAATGCTATCTCTTCTCGGTGAGCACCCATGCATACAGACGGTGTGAGATGATACTGAGAGACTTTCAGCAATCCTCGTACGACTGCACAGTGCGTAGTCGGATGATTGCCAAGACGACAAACATACTCACTCGTTTCTACCTCAGGCTGCTACGGATGATTGCCTCTCGTGTTCGAAGCGAGCTCGACTCCTCATCAAAGAACATGGCCGTAGAGCGCGCTAGTGGTAACATCAATCTCAAGAATGTTGCGATCCTGCCGGTGTCGCGTAACATCCCCATCGACACATTCGCTCGGAAGCTACATGCTGCACTGGAGGGGATAGGTGCTCCTACTGCGTTCCTGAACCAGGCATCGGTCTCCGACCATCTGGGCAGGCATGCGTTCACACGAATGGGTAAGCTGAAGGCAGCTGGATGGCTCGCAGAGCAAGAGCAGAAATACCGGATTGTGCTCTACGTCGCGGACTCGGCTGTTAGCAGCTCATGGACGCAGACTTGCATCCGACAGGTGTGACTTTGCGCTCAGTTTTCTCCATTGTTGACTGAGATTGGCCTTGTCGCTATAGGCCGACTCCGTAATGGTCGTAGGTATGGGAGAGGACCCAAGCATCGGAGAGTACGAGCGACTGCTGCTGTCGCTGAAGACCACAGCAAGAAAGGAGCTGGTCTTGCTTCATCCAGATCGATCAGTAACCCCAGGCTCTACACGAGAATGGCTCAAAGTGAGTTCCTTGACCTTGCATATTGCGACTGGCGAGTGACGAATTGTATCTAGCTGCGTCCTTGGGTACACCAACACATCCATGTGGAGCTTCCTGTATGTCCAAGCAAGCTTGCCAAACGGGTTCTGCGCTGACCGAGTGACAGGGCATCAATACGTCGGCCGTGCGGGCTGCACCCCCACCACAAGATCCTGCGGCTGTGATTGCGCTGAAGAAGATGAAGGATAGGGTGCAAAGCGAGATTCAAAAGTATCGTGGTATGCGATCCGATCCACGTCCTCAACGGCCGCCACACACGAGCGACTTCGCTCGGTTGGCACGCAGAATATGTGGCAAGTCGATTGGAGTGGTTCTCGGCGGCGGTGGTGCACGCGGGATCTCGCATTTGGTGGGTCTCTTCAGCAGTTCATCAACGACGTTAAATCCTGACCTAGCTTACAGGGTGTTCTGCGTGCCCTCGAGGACTACGGTATCCCCGTGGACCACATTGGAGGTTTGTCTAGTAACTTTATGACACGTCTGGCTCGAGTTGAGGGTATACGATGCATCTATAGGAACGAGCATTGGCGCTTTCATTGGGGGTCTGTATGCTCGTGAAGGCGATGTGATATCCAGCGCTGGCAGAGCAAAGCAATTCAGTGCTCGCATGGGCAACATCTGGAGGATGCTCTCCGACGTAACCTACCCTATCGTTGCTTATACCACAGTGCGTTGTGCCTCTATCGCATTGTGCGGGATATGTACTAACTTACCATACAGGGCCACGAGTTCAACCGCTCAATCTACAAGGCAAGTATATAGAGCCGTATGATCGTGCTAGTATACTTACATTGAGCAGGCTTTCTACGATCTTCACATCGAGGATATGTGGCTACCATTCTTCTGTAACTCCACGAACATCAATGCGTCCCGCATGGAGATCCACGAGACTGGCTACGCATGGAGATTTATCAGTCAGTACTCTTCATCGTTTGTTCGGTCAAATAGATCTGACTATTGCCTCAGGAGCATCTATGACCTTAGTCGGGTTGCTGCCCCCACTCTGCGACAATGGCAATATGCTGGTCGACGGTGGATATGGTGCGTTGCTTGAGCTGTCTTCCCGGACCGCCAGCTGACAAATACCCTCCACAGTGGACAATCTGCCGGTGAGTGCTGCCTCGCCGCCGGACGCTGCTCGAACGCTCTGATGCATTCCGAAGGTATCCGCGATGATGTCAATGGGCGCAAGCGCGGTTATCGCATCGGACGTGGGCTCGGTAGGTACACTGCTGTTCTCTCTGCCGCAGCGCTACTGACCTGTGCTGCGGTAGATCGATGACAACTCGCCACGCAATTTTGGAGACTCAGTCTCTGGCGTGTGGCTCTTCATTAATCGCTGGAACCCTTTCTCGAATGCGCGAAGCATCCCTGCGATCACTGAGCTACAGCAGCGTTTGGCATAGTGCGTATATCCCGAACCCTTCGCTCTTTTCCGTTGCCTGACTTTGGTGTAGCGTTTCGAGCGTCAAGACCCTGGAAGAGGCTAAAGTGGCGCGTGGCTGCTTGTACATGCAGATGCCGGTGCAGGAGGTGCGTGGTTGTTGCGCCCCACAATGAGGCATGACTGATATATTGCGTGGCAACAGTACGGCACCCTACAGTTTGGTAAGTTTGAGGAGATCCAGAAGAAGGGCTACCACGCCGCAATGGCATTCCTCGAAAAGTTCGAGTCAGAAGGTCGCCTCCCTTCCGCCTTCGTAGGGGAATCCACGAAGCCCACCACGGGTCGCACAAGGGGCCGGAGCGCTCGACGGAATTCGATATGAGGCGTATGTTCGGTAACTTCCACTACTATTCCTCACAATGAATGCTCACGCACCTGAACTGTACAGTATATATCTTCTACTTATGCATCGATCACAAATATACGCTTTTCGATGTTTACCTCACTTTCTTGGATCTTCATACGCTGGCCACTCTCAACCTCTCCATCATGACAGCCTCGTTGTTTACACCGCCGACATGGGTACTGCACACAATGCTACTCTGCACAGATTGAGTTTCTTATGAGTAGGTCATGAGGGCCCTTGTGCGACATGCTGATACCTCATATACTTGAAGAAGATCCCCCATTGCCTATCTTCGGCGGTCTCACCGGCTGCTTGCAGGCTTGCGCATGTTGGGAATCACTCTCTGCTATTTGGTCTCGTCCCTCAAGCCCCAGCACTTCTCGTCCTGAAGCCCAGACCCCGGGAAAGAAGTGCAATTATAGCGATTCGCATGCTGCAGCTCTGTGGTCTTGGAATGGCGGTCACGGACATGCAGTGTATGCTGTTTGGTGCGTGCGCTTACTGCACGGGTTTAAAGTCCCGGGATAGCGAGGCCTACCTCGTTCACATCCACTCCGGCTTTCAAGCCCACAGGATCTCTCCTATCCGCCCAATCCCCCTGTCCCTTCCTCGTCCCGTACATAGCGATCTAACATGATATTGTCATTTATGGATCGACGTGGTACACACATCTTCAAGGCACCCTCCCCCGTGTGGGGTTACCTACCCCAGATCAACGAATGGGCCGGCATTCACCTCGTCTGGGAGTGTGAACGAGTGGGTGGCGAAGACCACATCCCAATATTCCGTGCTATCCCCGTCTGTAAGTTCCAGTTGAGTTATTTGACCATTCATGCGTTGAGGTTTGGACAGATGATGGAGAGCGCTTGTTGGTCTTCGCGGACGAGGGGGAGTCGAAGAAGGCGGCTAAGGAGAAGGCGGCCACGAAGATGGCTCTCAGTGGGCTTTGCGTAAGTTTCTGGTGTTTCTCAGTGTTGAATTCGGCCGCTCAAGCTCAAGCCCGAGTGGGTTCCCTTCAGTGAGTAGGTCATGTCGAGCGTATATCATTTTTGCATCGGTGTGCGTTACAGAGTCCGTATGAATGGTTGTTGATGATTGCATGTTCGTGCTTTGCACACCCTGCATGTTTCTGCGAAAGGTAGTATTTATTATCGGGTTGCACGGACTCGGTGATATACGTAGGTACGTTGCGGCGGTTAGATCGATACTGTGACGGCCATGATCAATTATTAGCGATCGCAGTTGGGGCTGAGGCGCTTCAGGGCGATTCATGCGAACCGGTTGTACGCTGTAGTAACAGTTGGGGACGTTGGACTACTATCTGTCCCACTCATGTATATATCAAGCCTCTTGCACCATCCTACTAGACTCGGAGCCGTTGCATCGGTACAATAGACTGAGGCGCTTGAGTCGTAATCCCGGGCCTTCCGGCCGCTTCCGGGCCGGGCCGTTACATACGCGCGCCGCGATCACTGCAACTGAGCGTGAGCCGCGTCCGACCAGTCCACCGGGACGAACATCAGTCGCTCATCCTCTTTCTGTTTGCGCCCTGCATTGCTATACGTGTTGGCTACCCTGGGTACGAATAGTCGCGTCCAGATAGACCGTCTTTTGACTTCCTGAGTTCTCCTTCCACCGACCTCGGTCTTGCTGGCATGGCTGCAGCTTCTACCTCTACCTCCGCTCCTCAGTCTGAGGCCGCTGCATCGAAGGCAGAGAGCGGGCCCGAAGGCTCTCTTGATGTCTCAATACTGAAGGAGCTGGCCAGGAAGGGTCTCGTAGATGCACTGAACTCTGTACGCCCTAAAGCTATGCTCAGCTTCTCGCCGAATGTAACAAGTTGCAGGTCAATGGCGCCAAAACCCTCGTTCTCGATCCTACACTCTCCGGCCCTCTTGGGCTTGTGACCGAGGTTGCGCTCCTCAAAGTAAGTAACGTCATTCGGTGTAGAGTGTATAGAGACTTATCTTTATGTAGCACCATGGAGTCGACAAGATGTTCTGGCTAGAACCTGGGCCGTTGTCTGCAACTTCTGCCAACATAGTCTACCTCTGCCGACCCCTCATCAAGTGGATCAAGATCATAGCAGGTCAGGCGTTCGTTGGTTTGCTATTGGTTGAATTCCTCATTTGTCGGAAGACCAGATCAAACGGCACGCCAGAGAGTCGCAGAAACATACATATACCCTTCTCATGGTTCCAAGGTCATCCACTCTTGTCACGCGTATACTGGAGGAGGAAGGCGTGCTTGGTGATGTCACTATATCCTCCTACAACCTGCAGTTCATACCATTAGCCGAGGATGTGATTTCCCTCGAGCGGGACAGTGCGTTCAAGGAAATATGGGTGGTAAGACTATTTCGTCAACTCAGGTTATTTGCACCCGCTCTGACTGTGCTGAAGGACGGAGATGAGACAGTCATCTATGACTCCATGCAAGCCCTGACCACAATTGAGAAGCTGCACGGTCTATTCCCTCGAATTGTTGGAAAAGGAGACTACGCTGCTGTACGTCAATGGCGCTGCTTGCCTCCTACTCGCGGGATCCTGATGACTCCTCTAGCGACTCGCAAATCTGCTAACTCACAATGCCAGCTCAGCATCGTTGAGTACGTCGCGACAAGATGCTCACCTCAGTTCTCCCTCCGAGACGATCGATTCCTTGATAATCTTGGACCGTCGGGTCGACATGATCTCTCCTCTGTTGACACAACTAACGTACGAAGGCCTGATCGACGAACTCGTTGGTATCAAGAATTGCGAGTATAACTTGTGCACTGCGACCTCGCCGAGTCTTACACCTCGTTTGCAGCGCATGTCGAGCTGCCGGTATCACTAGTGTCTCCTCCCACTGCTTCGAACCAGGGGGAAGCCACTACATCATCAACTGCGGCATCTCTCACGAAGGAGAAGAAGCGGAAATACCATCTGACAACAGCGACCGACCCCCTTCTCTCTGAATTGCAGGACCTCAACTTCTCCGCCGTCGGCAAGAAGCTGAACCAAGTTGCGCGGCGGCTTGATGAGGATTACAAGGTAACGGCGACGAGCTCCTGCCGCACAGTGAGTGACTTCTAACACGTTGCTCAGCTCAGGCACCAGATGGATACAGTGGCGAAGCTACGTGACTTCGTGGGGAAACTGGGCGGCTTGCAATCCGAGCATCAGTCATTGCGGTTGCGTAAGTGACACCCAGATCGTGGACGAGAAGGATGCTGAGAGAGCCTAGATACCGGCTTGTCGGAGATGCTTGTACCGATGACCAGAACCGAGGAGTTCAACAAGTCGCTGGAAATTCAGCAGAGTGAGTTACCGGCTAGTGCGACCGATAACGTTGCTGAACGTGTCAATAGATTTGCTGGCATTGTACGACGTGAACGCCCAAATAACGGCCATCGAGGATCTGATCGCGCAAGGAGCGGACATGCGGACGGTTCTCAGGCTTCTCTGTCTTGCTAGCATTGTCCTTGGTGGCGTCAAAGCCAAGTCCTTAGAGAATATGAAGCGCGAGATCCTTCAGGTCGGTCGCTTGTTCCCACATACCGTCTGAGCATGGCTGACATGGCAGGTTAGACTTATGGTTACAACTACTTGCCTTTGCTCTTGTCATTGGCAGCGCCGCCGTTGGCCATCCTCGTCCCCAATCCCCTCCCTCCCAATACCCCACCGTCGGTCGCCGAACTGAAATACCCCTACAACAACCTCCGAAAATCGCTGAGGCTGCTCATCGAAGATCCCGATCCGTTGGAGGAGCTCGAGAACGACATCAGCTACGTGTACTCGGGATTTGCCCCCATCAGCGTCCGGCTGGTGCAGTGCGTGGCGCAGAAGGGCGGCGTTCTCAGCAACCCTGCGACGGAGAAGGACAAGAGAGGCGCCGGCGGCGAGGACGGCTCGAAGAAGCCTTCATCTGGGCCCATGGTGCAGGCGCATCCTATAGTGGGGTGGAAGGGCTTCGAGGACGTCGTAGCCTCCATCCCAGGGGAAACGGTGGACATCGTGCAGAGGCTTCCCGGTGCCCAGGATGGGTCTGTGCTGCCCCCTATCTCGACCCTAAGTGAGTGGCGTCCAGTTCCGTCCCGTACGATGCGCCCCTGACTGACCCTCTCGATGCAGTGCTGCCACGAGACCGGACGACGACGACGGTTGTATTCTTTTTGGGCGGAGTGACCTATACTGAGATCGCTGCTCTGCGCTGGGTGTCGCGGCAGAACAAAGGTGCGTACTGTACGATGACGAAGGTTGTGTGAATGCCCTTTCTGACCACCGATGCTTTTCTCCTCACAGGCCGCAAATTCCTGATCGCGACTACGGGTATCATCAGCGGGAACAGCTTGATAGATAGCGTAGCGGGAATTGGTGGTACCACTGCGAAGGAGGCGGGGCTATAGCTCTACGAAGTAGGGTGACCGCTAGTCCCGGGATAGGATAGGAGGATGGCCTATATGGATATGGTAGCGATTCGGGCGCCCCGCAGACTGTGAGCTCTGGGCGGTCGGGTCAACCGGCACGTAGTAGAACACCCGTTATGCAGTACGCCGCCACGCTGGCACCGACTATTCTGGACTGTGGATGTTCTTCTGCGCATCGCACGAAGGCATCGAGGAAAGGGACATGAAGGAAGCACGTCGGCAATCTGGCCCGGTCGCTGTGACGTGGCTGCAGGGACCCCGCAAGCTTTCATGGCTGGCGATGTTTGGAAGGCCGCGAGCCAGACGCCCAGAGTCGATGCGAGGGGGTGAATGGGTGATTGTGCTCGAGCTCGTTGCGTTCGGGTACAGTCTGGGACGTCGCAACCTGAGAGAGCCCTCTGATAACCTGCGCAGATCTCGCGGCGGGCACTCTCACACGCGCGCCGCGCGGGTTGGTGCAGAAAATTGAGTTAGATCGCATGCAGTGATATCTAGGGTCGCCTCCCATTATGTACGCGTCCACGGGACCTGTGCGACCCCGAACATCCGTGGAGATGTCTAAGACCGTTCAAAGAGAGCCTCCAGAGCAACATTCCGCGCGTGCAGGCGGGGTGAGGCTGGTAGAATGCTGGCAGGGGCTGCTGAGACATGCGCGGGCGGGGGAGGTGGGCGGGGGCAGGGGAGGATGAACCACAGGGAGAGAGGCGCAAACACAACGGTTGCCAAATACGTGCGCGCCGCTCGCGTGGGGGACGGTAACTGGGGTCCTGGCGCGGGGAAGGGCGATCGAAGCGCGCTACGGGACTAAAACAGGTGCGAGGTGCGAGTCGGACACCTGGGAGTTGGGATGGGACTGGGAGTGCCAGACCGAGGTCATGGACTCATGCCCTCTCTGCGCACGGTCCTCCTGAGCCTCCATCTGCCCCCTCCTCTCCCAGCTCGCCCTCGTATAAGAGCCCCTTAGCTCGCGCAGATGCGTCACCCACCTCTCTTCCTCCTACCACATCCTCTTCCCTCCCTTCAGGGGCCCTGCAAAATTAACGCACCCCGCTCAACACTCGAGGTAGGCCGTCCCCGCCACGTTCGGGGAGTCGTGGCTAACGCGCGCGTCCATGCGCAGTCACCGTGATGGTCGTCACCACTGGTAAGCAAAGCGCGGACGCGACCAAGAAGACCAAGCCCCGGCGTAAGTGCTCGCCAGGCCCCATCGCGCGCGCGCCCTCTGACAATCGCGTTGGGTGGTGTAGGGAAGTCCAGCAGCGCCGGAGGCCGTAAGAAGTTGACCGACTTCAACAAGTTCATGCAGACCGAGGTCGCGCGGCTTAAACAGGAAAATCCCGACATGCCGCATAAGGATAGGTGCGGTACCGTCTCATCAGACCGAACAGGCCTAGCGTTATCTGACACATCGCGCTTCCAGGTTCAAGCTCGTCATCGACAACTGGAACAAGCAGAAGGAGAGCAAGTAAGCGGGTCGAGACTCGCAGTCACCGCGTCGGCCTCATCACCGCTCGCTCGCCGTCCGTGCTCTCATTGTCCGTATCATGCGTATCCCCGCGCGCTCTCAGCCGCGCTTGTGCTGCTTTGTCTTGTTTCACTCCACCTCGGGGCGTCGTCGCGTCGCGCTTCACTACTGACTTTGAGATCTCGTTCCTCCAGCTCGGGGGCTCGAGGTCGCGGGCATCCTGGGTTCGGTCCGAATTGTACGAATACTCCGGTGGCGGTTTGTAATGTAGCAGTTGCCTTCCATGCAGTAATGTTCGTCCTTGCTATGTCTATGGATGTCTCGCATGAGTCGCCGCTTCGATGCAGGAAACGCGTCTGGCTTGCTGTCGGGGAGCCTGCTTCCTAAGTTGCCTCTTCTGGCGATTGATCCACGTTAAAGCACCCGTGAGAAAGCGGAGTATACACAGGTGCGTCTACTGTATACAGGCTGCACCTTCGCCTCGCGAGCAGCTGCAAACTGCGGGATGCCTCTTGTCAGGTCGACGTCCGATCGTAGTGTGTAATGTGCTGAGCCTCCAGAAGTGCCAAATCTCAACAGCAATCATGGTCATATGTACCTTGGGTGAAGCACCTACATAGATGGGGTGGCAATTTGCATCTATGGATCCCCCCTGCCTTGACTGCAGCATCCAACTCTCCCCAAGAGCGCGCGCGTACTGCAAGCAGACTTGATTGCCAGGTGCTTGTGATACTCGATTTTTTTTCGGTAGACAGAGTAGTGCGTCCACGGCACCATATGCATGTTTCTCCAGGGTCTCTTTACAACGATAGCCACAGCTGCACATTGCACATGGAGTCAAGCTCGCCATGGAACGCCACACCAAATAGTACTTGCTATTGGGGATCTCCTGTAGATGGGCGACATAAGGCTGGCCATGAGCAGTGACAGGTCTAGCACGGCGGCACTCGGGATGCGACCGCCGTTCATTTTGTGATTGGTTGTCCCAGTAAGACGCACAATCCCGCAGCAAATGGCCATATGCTCATGTCAACGCCCGAACATGTGTGCTCAGGCAGACTCGGACGCGGAACGAGTGAGCGTCGTGTGGAACGAGTTCAAGGGGCGGAGAGGACCGTGGGAAACGGAGTGGGTGGTACGGATATGGGAAAGCACTAACAGGCCCAGCTGAGGATGAGGAGGTCCGGGGTTGCCGCCACAGTCACTCCGCCCGAGAGGTCCGAGTCGAGAGCCTCGCCTGAGCACGCCTCTCTCGACTTTGACCGCCCCAGCTAGCGATGCATGCTTTCTGCATCCGCTCGCTGATGTCCTAGCCTCCTAGCTTATTCCGTGCTCATTATCTCTCTCCCTTTCTGCTCTCTCGACCATTCCACCTGTATCTCTTATCTCACCCGGTCTCAGAACCGCATCCTCTCGCCATGAGCCGTACGCGCGACATCGATAACGAAGACCCGCTCTTCACGTTTGACTCTTATGAACCGCTTGCCGCCCTTTCTGGCCTCGAGGAGGATGCACGGGTGGAGGTGCCTCGTTCCTTAACCTCACAGGACTCCCCTCTCTCGACGCCCTTGCTCGCCTCCACCCTCAGTCCCTACTGGCATTCTGGGTCGGCACAATTTCCCTCGACCAGCGGGATGAACGAGCAAACATCGAGTCCGCCCAAGGGCAAAGGTGTCTCTCGCCCGATGTCCATACATCACACAGATCCTCTTACTGCCCAGCTCGACGTACTGTCCTCTCTCGACTCATCCTCCTCTGACGAACTTGCATTCTCCTCTGCATGGGCCGAACTTCCCCCTCCTCGTGATATCTCCTGTTCGCGTGTTACTCAACCTCACGATGAAGCTGTAGATCCCGCCTTCGGCGAGAATGTCGGACCCTCTTCGGGAAAGGGCAAGGCGCGCGAGCAGCCTCCCTCCTTGCCACCCCTTGTCTTCTTTCCAACCGGCCTCGAATACACCGACATGGAGTGGCCATCGAATGACTTGTCTCCTCAGACGGCGGGCCCCTCCTCATACGGGTCTGGTTTTGCGTCAATCGGCGAGTCCGAGCAGAGCGCCAGCCATGATGTCACTCCGTTGGGCTCTCCGGACTCTCCAGCCCCCGTCACCCAGATCCCTCCGCGGCAACGGTCGCTATCGAACTTGTCCGTACGTTCGACCCGCTCGCTGTCCGCGCTTTCACTGTCCAAGGTAAAGGGAAAGCTGAGCGGCACGAAGACGCCTGGGCACATCGTCCGCAAGCTGCGCTTCAAAAGAGGGGATACGTCGCCTGACACGCATGACGGTGGACCCCCCTCTCAGAGCCCCGTCATCGACACCGATATCCTAGGGGGCGCAGAGCTAGGCCGTGGTAGCTGTTTCCTCCCCTGGACACGCGATCTGAAGTCGCGTAGCATTCCGCCACAAGGCACGCTCGTGGACATCGACGTCGGCCTCTCGAGCCCTCTCAGTAATGTCTCACCGATCTATCGCATCGGAATGCCCTCCGAGGCTGCCGTTCTACGCGCCAAGGGACGATCGTATTCATCTCCTTTTCCGCTGCCTTCTTCCCCTCTTGAACTCATCCCGGTGGCGCCTGCGGAGATCTCAGAGCCTATACCAATCGAAGTCACCAATTATTTCGAGGAGTATCTTCCTCGCGAGTTGAGGCTGAAGGTGTTGGCTTTCATAGTCGATCTGTATGAGGAAGACCACCACCGGGCCATTGCGAACGGCCGCTGGACTGCGCGCAGAGCCGGTCGGCATAGGTGGGTCGGCGTCGAAAGGGGCATCGTAGAGCTCCTGAAGTTGAGCCGGGTTGGTATCCTTTCTACCATTCCATCGTATAAGCGATGACCTACTGGTCGTACCAGGTGTCAAAGGCTTGGCAAAGCCTCGTATACGACGGACAGCTGTGGATCAGCCTTCCGAGGCTTCCGCCTTCCGTGCTCGCACGCCTGTCCAAGAGCGCAGGCGGGTTTGTCAAGCAGCTGCGTCTCGCTGGGATGACGACCCTCACGCCGGACGTGCTCACCGACATGACCGAGGGCTTCTGTGTCGATGTGGTTCACCCTGGTTGTCTGCCGCATACTCGCATCACGATCATCGATCTCCAAGGATGTTCTGCGCTCTCGACGCGTTCCCTCCATCATCTACTCATTCGCTCGCCCTCCCTGGAGGTCCTCTGTGTGCGAGGATTGCCCGCAGTCACGAACACGACGTGCACCATCCTGGCGACATACTGCACGAAGCTCGTCTCTCTCGATATGAGCAGATGCAGCAACCTCGACGGAGAAGGCATACGTTCTTTGGCGTCTTCGACCCTCTTGCGTGGGGAAACTTTGCGCTTGAAGGTGCTCAAACTGGGAGGCTTGAAGCGCGTCACGGACGAGATGATGCAGCGTCTCGGCAAGGCCGCTCCGAACCTGGAGGTCTTGGACCTCAGCTATGCGCGCGGTCTCCACAATTCTGGGATCGACGCCTTCGTGTCGCTCACGGAGGAAGAGGCGAAGGATGCAGAATCCGTGCAACTCACGGCACGCGAGGCAGGCCGCGACCCGACGGATACATCCAAGTATTGGAAGCGCATCACGCGTCTTCGCCATATCGCGCTCTCTTCGTGTCCAATGCTCACAGACCACGCGTGCACGCACCTGGCGTACGCCGTCCCGCAGCTCGAGTTCCTCGAACTCGCGGGCATCGGGCCTGATATCCGCGATACGGGATTGGTACGCCTGCTTGAGACGACGCCGCACATTCGGCGGTTGGACCTCGAGGATGCCTGCGAGATCACAGACACGGTCTTGGCCGCACTGACGCCGCAGCCGCAAACCGGCACCGCGTCTGCGTCTCGCAACCAGCCTTCTCCGCCGCCTCAGACCGGACATGCGTTGGAGCAGCTCACCATCTCGTACGCGGGCAACGTGACGAACGACGCACTGCTAAACCTCATCCGTAACTGCCCGCGACTGCGTGTCCTCGAGGCGGACAACACGCGCATGAACGGGCTCGTCATGAAGGAGTTCGTCAAGCTCTCACGCGAGCGGAAGCACATCGACGCCTGCGTTTGCGCTGTCGACTGCCGTGGGGTGGGCGAGCAGGCTGTCAAGGACGTGTCCGCGCACACCCGCCCGCGGAAGGGCTGGCGCGCCTGGGAGGCGCGGAAGCTCGCGTTCCTCGACGGGCGGGACGACGAAGGGCTGGGCGTTGGACAGGACGAGTGCGACGAGACGCGCGTCGTGCTCAAGACGTTCTACTCGTGGCAGACCGTCGACGCCGTGCGCGCGGCGCGCGAGAAGAAGCGCAAGGCGGGCCGCAGGTCGGCCAACGGCTCGGCGGGCAGCGCTGGCGGCGATGTGGACGGCGCAGCGTATTCTGCTGCGGGCCGCACGCGGTGGTGGTCGCCCAATGGTCGCCGCTCCGGGACGGGCTCGCCGCTTGTCCTTGAGGGTCCTGAGGGGCGCGATGGGTGCACCGTCATGTGAGGTGCAAGCCCGAGAAGGCTTCAGAGAGAGGTAGGGGGAAGGTAGGCGGCAGATCCGTACGCTCGAGAGGCGTTTCGACCGACTTTGTTCCGTTTG
Source organism: Trametes sanguinea (assembly GCA_008973685.1). Taxonomy (NCBI): domain Eukaryota; kingdom Fungi; phylum Basidiomycota; class Agaricomycetes; order Polyporales; family Polyporaceae; genus Trametes; species Trametes sanguinea. The sequence goes on along the minus strand of WAHA01000001.1, from coordinate 1,484,044 downwards.
ATTCTGGTGCTGCGTTGTACGCTGACTGTATAGTGACGATGACATGGCAGTAAATTAACCCGCATAACGGGCTCTGCTGGGCAAGATGTATAAGAAAGAGCACTTAGAGACCGCTGCTGCTTGTATAGGATCTCGGACTCTCCTGGATGTTATCTTATGTATATAACAACGAAAGTGGATGCGACCCGTGTACAATTAGTCTGTAATATATTGCGCACTACACCTAGCTCTATACAGGAAGAAAGCGTGGCACGATGGCTATGAAGCTCTCTTAGCCTTCTTCCTCCCCTTTTTCGCTGCGGCCTTTTTGGAGCTGGGCGTTGAATCTGGGGTATTGTTTCCCGAGGCGACGTCCATCGCCGCATCCTCGCCGGTGGTCTCAGCAGAGGCTTGCTTCTTCTTGGATTTCTTCGCTGCTTTGGGATCCTGTTCGTCCCCATAACCTATGTGCCAAATCAGCACCGACGAGAGATGGCAGTAAGGCCGATTATCCATACCAGCGAAAGGGTCTACCGCAGCTCGTCTGCGTTTCTTCGCACTGGGAGAGTCCGCCTCCTTGGTCTCTTCCGTGGCGCGGCCCTTCCCCTTATCCTTGGAGCTCTTTGCTTCTGGCGCCTCATCGTCCCCTGCAGCAGCGTCCTCTCCATACACCTCCAGCTCCTCTTCTTCTTCGTCGCTCCCCTGCGCAGCCAGCTCCTTCTCGTACTCCGCTCTCGCACGCATCTTGCTCGTCACTTTCACAGGGATAGAAGAGGTGGCTGCGGCAGCGGTCGGAGACGGAGCGTTGCCATCGGCATCGAAGTGGATGTGCGAGGAGCTGCCTTCGCCCTCCCCTGGTGGGCGCTGCGCACGGACTTGCGCAATGGCATGCTTGATGAAGCGGTTTGCGGCGGCTTTGTCGACGGTGTTTTTCCCTGTAGCACAGGTGAGCGATTGGTGAGCATGGAATAGGGAGGGAGAAGGGATGGCGTACTCTTCTCGGGGTCCTCCGCGTTCTTGATCTTGTCAAAGTACTGTCTTACGCGATCCTGAGGTATACGGGCTCAGCATGACTCTTCAATAGATGGTCGAGGACGCGCTCCGCTCACAAGTTCAGCCACCACAGGGTGCGTCTTCGGATCAATTCCTCGAGTCTTCAGGTAGACTATCCTAGCATAAGCGGGAGGTTCGCTCGCGACATATCAAGTGTGCGCACTGAAGATGAGGTCGTAGACAAGGTAGGGTATCGCGACGTTCAGTTTGACTTGCTGTATCGTCTCGAGAGGCAGTAACGATTCTGGCAGCGTTTGTGAGAGAAGAGGTTCCAGCTTCTCCTCCAGGGTGTCCAGCGAGTCGTTGAGAGAGTCGAGCTTGGCCAGCAGCTTTTCTGAGTCGTCTGCCATTCTGTGGGGTGCACGTTTGCGTCGACTGCTAGAGAGAGTCTGAGATTCGCGCTGAACTTGTTCTCGAGGATTGGCAGGAGGGCGGTGAGTTCGAGCAGCAGCAGTCTAAGCGCCCGTTGATCGAGCACAGATCTGCAGGTCAGATCTGAGTGGCGATCCAGATCAAGCGAGGATGTCGCGTAAACAGAGACAAACAAGGCCCTTGACCATGGTCAGTCATCTCCTCTGCGTGTGCGTTGCGTTGTCTTGCGGGTTGCTGAACATGATATTGTCTTCTAGTCGTCTGAGCTACGTTACACTGCCAATACTCAGCTAGAGCACTGTAAGTTCCTGCATCCTGGTCTTGGCAGGAGGTACTAACATTTCCTATAGTACATGCTCGTTACACCGGCACTGGTATGTGCAACCCTGCTGTATGCGACGCTTCGTCTTGCTAACATGTTCTGTAGGTCATGCTGATTTGACCAAATAGTAAGGGTCTTATCCCCTGCGACATCTGACATAGCTAATGCGCATTGCAGCGAATGGCTCACTCACCAACATAGGGACACGCTCTCTTCAATCGTTGGCCACCCGCCTCTCACTTCCTATCTGGCCATTGCCGACGGAGAGGCTGTGGGACGCGTGAAATTCGAGATGACAGAGGTGCGTCCGGCCTTCAGGCACTGTACAAGAGGTTATCGATAGGATTCACTCTCTTGTTCCTCAGCGCATGCTTCAGCCCTGTGGTCCTCCGCCCAAGAAGGACGATTGAATGTCGCCGCTCGTGTTCTTATCAGCGGTGCCTATCAAGGATTCTATGCGGACATCGAGTACGTCGTGTAATGTAGGAAACGCGACTGACCGGCCCAGAGTCGACCAGTCCAGCCTGTGCTTGGAACGTATTTCCGGACCCAGTACCCTCTTCCCCCTGTATGCCTGACATTCGAGGGCATCGTTCCGATAATTCATGTCTTCATTCTCTCAACGTTCAGCAAAAGCGAGGACTTCCATGTCTCGCGGCCAGCCACTACGCATGATCGACATGGGCGTCAAAACTACTGAACCTCCCGGAAAGGCAAGTTACGTCCATAAGCCCTGTTCCGACTCACTCGTCAAGTTCTGCCACCACCCGCCTCGAAAGCAATACCATCTAGACATCCTAGGGTCTCATATGTATGTCGTGGCGGAAGAAAGTGCATGCAAAGCACAGCCATATGCGGATGCTAACGAGCGGTAAGATCGGAGCGCTCTCGTCATCTGTGTCAGCCCCCATCCAAGTGGAGGCTCGCAATCCCTAACATATACCGGAGCGCCCTCGTTCAGTATTCCACGACTCTCGCCGGTCCACGCTAGCTCTCTCTTCTCTCTCAGGTCCGTCCATGTGTATACCCTTCTAATCTGTGTCGCCGCTCGAGCTTCAAGGCCCATTGTCTCCTCCGGACAAAGCAGCCTGTCAAGACCCTCGCCACTGAACGACTTTCCTCCCTCTAGCACCTTTTACGACCTGCTCTCTGCCTGCTATGTCGCCTGCCATCTATTCTCCCGTCTCCCCCACAGGCAGTTTCTTCGGCTCCTCGTTCGACGGCATACCCTACTCCCCAAGTTCTGAGTCACTATGCCCGCTGCTATCGTCTGACGAGATAGCCCATCCCTCCTTGTTCGACTCGTACATCTCAGAGATGGTGGAGAAAGACATGCGACACTTGGCGATGGCGTCGGCGTCGGACGTTTCTTCCCCTAGGTCATCTACGGACTCCGAGAACCCATTCACCGTTTCGCCATCCCAGGACACAATCACGCAGGAGACTATACGACCCAACAAAGTGAAGAAGAAGCGTTCCCTCGGCCAAGCACTCAAAGCGCTCAAATCCTCGCAAAGCTCTCTTGAAGGCTCAAAAGCAAGAAAGCGCGTTCCCTTTCCTCTCCAACTCGACGACACCTCCTTCACGACCGTTGCTTCGGAAGACATGCCTGGCTCCATTGGAGTGCGTAGGGAAGAGGACGACGGCTTCGATGATCGCAACCGGACTGTCCGGCGACGGAACATGCCTCATCACCCGTTCTGCTACGAGGATGTGCCGTACATGCAAGCATACAGTCAGATTCTCTTGGAGAAGTGAGTCCCGCCTTCTCGTGTCGCTCATGGTTGCTGACCAGATATCAGTGACTATCAAACGCATGAGTTACTGCGTAGGCTCGCGCCAGCAGACTCGCCTACGTTCCACCACTTCGGCAAGAAGCCGCCAGCGGAGGTCCTTGACCTTGGTTGTGGTGAAGGCTTTTGGGTGCTCCATGCTGCTAAGGTGTGGAAGGGCCATCACACGAAAGTGACCGGCCTCGACCTCGTCGACATGCACAACAATCATGTCGGCGAGGTCCACCCGCAGCTTGAGCCCGCGCATACTCCGAAGAACGTGACGTGGTTTCGCGCGAACTTGTGCGTCAGTCTTTGTTCTCTCCGTTCCTCTCGGCCTGACGTGGTACGTGCAGTGTCAAGTACGAATTGCCTTTCCCCGATGATTCGTTCGACCTCGTGCGAATGGCAAACCTTACGCTGTGCATCCCCATCCATCGCTGGCGCTTTGTCCTCGATCAAGTACGACGCGTTTTGAAGCCGGGCGGCCGGCTTGAGCTCATTGACGATGACGTGTTCTTCCCGCGCATTCCTCCGCACCCGCGTGTAGCCAGAGAGGTTGCGCCGAATCCGCCGCCCAAGGACCCCCCTAGTCCACCTCCGAAGGATGCGCCTAGTCCACCACCCAAGTTCCGCACCCAGCGCGCCCCCAGTGCCTCTAATGCATCTCGTCCTGACATGCCTTTCATGCCGCCGCGTGCCACTACCCTCTCTAGATCAACGTCTCAGCGGTTCCTCCACGACAACCACCGCTACCACCCAGGCGCACCCGAACAGAGCAAGAAACGCCACCTCCGCAGTGCGTCCGAGGTTGACTACTCGACCAACGCGACCGTGGCCAGCCACCTCGAGACCATCTTCGACAACATGCTCGTGGCGCGCGGCATCTCTCCACACCCGCATACCTTCCTCGACCACATGCTCCGCGAGGTCTTTGGTCCGGGCTGTGCGCGACAGACGCAGAACCTTGAGCTAGCCGTGCCCACACGCGAGGCACTCGAAGGCGCCACTGCGTCTGTAGCTGCCCGTGAGCGCACGCAGTCTCTGCCCCAGTCCGGTCCCGTCGGGCGACGCAGCGAGGAGTCCGAGAAGGGCAGATCAGCGTGGATGCACATCGAGTGGGATACCAAGGAGAAGCAGCGCAAGTCGGACAAAGCCACCGTGCACACCATACGCCTCGAGCGCAAGAGCGAAGACAGTGCTCTCGAGCCCCGTGTCTTCGATGCTATCTCGCCCAAGGCCCGTCAACTGCTTTTCGGGGGCGACAGGTCCCAGGCGGTGCAGAATGTGGGGCCGTATCAGCCCCCGGGGCTCTTGCTGCTGCCGTCGACGTTCATTCCGTGCTCGCCGCTCGAGCTCGAGATGCACGCGTGCAAGAACATGAACACGCTGCTCGGGTGCAAGTACGCGCTGTCGACGTACATGTTGAGTCAGCGCGCCGCCGACGGCACCCCGCTGGTGTCGGATAGGGAAGTCGACGACTACCTGTGGGATTACGAGTGGTACGTCTCCCTCACCCGTCGACGCTCGAGCACATCACTCACCTATGACGTTCGTTTTTAGTTTCCGTCGGAAGCGCTTCAACTGGCCCCAGGATATCGCCGGGCTGCAGATGGAAGACGAGCCTGAGCCCGCTGCGCCGTCCAAGCCTGCGCTCTTCCGCTTCGGCTCCACAGCGCCGTCGCCCACAGAGCCCACCCGTTCGCAGTCGTCCTCCGGTGCTCATGCCTACAGCGGCATCAACGCCACCAAGGAGACGTCGACGCATGTCCGCACCATCCGCGTATACGAGGCAATGAAGGTCGCCGCCCCCAGTTGCCGGTGCGGCCGCTGCAATTGCAAGTGCTGAAACAGACCGCCATCCAGCCGTCAGGTGTCACGACCCCGTTATGACTGTATTATGATTTTTTTCACGCCTTTGACGTCCCTCCTTCGCCTCCTCTCTTCCACCGTCTGTGTTAACATCCATCACTGTCTGTAGTATAGCGCTCGCCTCTAAACATGCGAGACACCCCTCCACCATTTCATCTGTACATGCGAGCCACCACCTCCCATTTCATCTGTACATTTGTGTATACCTCCGTCTCCCCGCGGCTCATCCCGCCACGCTCACTTCCTTTCCTCCGTGTCACCTCCTCACCATGCACACATATTGGCATCCTGACACACACTCCTTCGCTCACATATACATTCCCCTGCTGTACTGCTACCGCGCGTCTCGCCACGGCAGCGCAACCCTTGCTGTATCCTTACGTACATTTGCTCTATGCATAGAACCGGTACCCGTTCGTACATTCCAATAAGTTACGTTCGCTGTAGCACACCATACCCTCGCGCGCTCTCCAGGAGCACCCAGCGGCTTTTCCAACAATGTACATACCGTACCGTACACGCACGCGGTGCCCAGTGTCCGATCGGAAATGGTATGTACCGTACCTATGCATGTACGCACTACACGCCCGCGTACGGCGGGTCTACACACTCGCGATATTTACACCGGCACGTTGCCGTTTATCCTGTCCGTACTGGGGTCGTCGTGGCTGAGCCGCTGGCGCGAGTGCAAGTGCGTCCGTTCGTCCTCCCCGTCCTCGTCGTCCGGCTCTGGCTCGTACAGCGTCTCCAGCCCGACGACGTCCCCGTTCGTCCGCACGTAGCCGTCGCCGACGGGCGAGCGCCCCGACTCTGGGCTGCGCGAGAGCTCGAGCAGGTGCACGCCGAGGAAAGTCGTGATGAAGCCGGCGAGCAGGGAGAGGGAGTTCGCGGGGTCGTCGGTGTTGATGCCCTGGAAGAGGATGATCGAGGCCACGATCGTGGCCGTCGAGAACCCGACGTAATACATCGGGTTCACCCTACGTCCAACAACCGTGCATCAGTCAGCGAACGCGGGCGCAAAAAGAGGTCTGGAACACGCACACGTTGGTCGAGAACGTGTCGAGGGCCTTGTTGAAGTAGTTCATCTGCACGACGATGCAGCCCGCGACGAGGAAGCCGAAGACGTACGTCGCCGGGCGGCCGAACTGGTTGTTCCCCGCAAACGTCAGCTTCACGGCGACGCCAAGTCCCTTGATTGCCATGACCGACACCGAGCCGACGAGCGAGCAGATCGAGATGTAGACGAGAGGGTTGGAGCGGCCGTACTTGGGCACGACGAAGTATATCATGCACAGGCTGAACACCAGCACCACAAAGCAGTAAAAGAGGAATCCTGTCCACGACGTCCCGTCAGACGCGAACTTTCAAGACCCATGCACTGTGGACAGACCTGGTTGTAGTGCGAAATGCAAGATCTCGTCTACTGTCTCGATGTCCTTGTCTGGGGGAGCGTGTAGAACGATAATGAGCGAGCCTAAAAGACATAGTGCGCATCCGACGCGGCCCAGATGACCGAGCTGTTCATCAAGGAGGAATGAAGCTAGGATAGCTCTGAGAGATGCCAGAGGGTTCAGGATGCAAGGATTGCTGGAGCATGCGCGTTTAGAACATACCCAATGATCACACTAAGGGCACCTAATGGGGTGACGAGGATTGGAGGCGCGAATGCGTAAGCTGCAAAATTGGCGACTGAAAGCAGAACATTGAGATGCTATCAGAGTACTTCAGGCGAATGAAAACGCACTCTCGCCAGCAACCACTGCAAGAGATGATCAGACAGGCTTCTTCTTCTCTAGGTGGTTCCTCGACTCACTTAGGCACATGCCTGCCCACCATAGCGGGCTCTTGAAGTATGTGTGGCTGTCAGACGCAGCAGCGTACGCTGACGTATTGCTGGCTTGTATCAAACCCTGGCAATAAGCTCAGGAGCCCGCGCGCGCGACTTGACTGTGAAGTGAATCCGTACCTTCTTTGTGAGGATGAAACTACTGCCAATACCCACCGAGCCCGCGATAGCTAGCGCAAGCCCGATGTACTTGTCTTCCAACATCGCGAGAAGACCGCTGTAGCGATCGGTGATTGCGTGCTGCTCGTGTCGACCGTGGGCAGTAGATGCGGCGGTGTATACGTGGACACGTCCGAAGTTATAATAAGAGCCGCGAGCACGGGTTTAAGCTAGCAGGTGATGCTGAGTCGTCGGAGAGTCGTCGAGTACGCGAGCTCGTGCGTTCGTGAGAGGGCTATGGACAGACAATGAAAGATGCGCTCAGCGAGTGGACATGGAGGACGTCGTGGACGGTGATGAGAGAGCGAGCGAGCACGGTGTCCGCGCGCAGCAGAGGAAGTGGCTGAGGATGCGAGACTGGACTGGGTCGACTGGAGGGCATGCTGGCGCGAGAGCGCTGAGAGCGCGGTCCATGGCCCGGTACCCGCTTCCACGCGCGCCTCCCAGTCCACTTTCCGATGAACGATGTGAATGCTTGCATAGTGGTCGGTCTGTTGGAGATACCTAACAATCTTACCTGCAGTAGGTGTTGCACATCACATCGCTACCCGCAACCTGATCCTTAAGTGGATTCGAGACCAGGGTGAAAGATGCACCCTACACTACGGTATGTAAAGAATTAACCACCGCTGAGCGGACCATCAGGCCTGATGCTACTTGGCAGCCAGCCCTCGTGGACAGCATAACGCAACCCACATCGGTCTCCGTGCACTTGGTAATAGCATGCGACAACGACTCCGGGAGTTGTAGACGTCTCGGCACCTTGGACCTTCGTGAACCGGTGCCACATGCATGTGTTCACGACCATCCGCGTACTTGGCTCAGCTAGCGGTGCTCCATTCTACAGCACGGCGCCACTACGCAGCGGAGGCGTACTTTGTGCAGCATGAACGGCAGCCACATTTGTCCGCGGTCGTGCGAGTCGTGCTGTATCTATCACGGTAGCAATATGATCCATAACACCGGGAAAGACGGATGCAGAGCAGAAACGCTGACCTGTACTTCGACTCGCGGACCGGCATCGGGACCCAAAAGCGCGCCGACTCGAAGCGTCAGCCCAAGTGCCGGAGATGCAGGTCGAAGATATTCAGTTATGAGCATGTGGACCTGCCCGTGGAAATACTTCAGGAACATGCATAGCCGCGGGATTTCGTCCATGGCTTGGTCAATGACGGTATTCTTGCCAATTCCGCTGTGGTGTAATATCTATGGTCGCAGTGCGGACATATATGTCAATCCGTTCTTCGGTGAGAGAAGCGATGAGCGTGCAAGGAATGGTACTCCCGTCCATGACATTCGTTGACAGGCCGATGCTTGCAATACACATGGATCTCCAGCGCTGCGTGCGCAACAAACGCCGTTGTGGGGCCGCAGTAGGCGGAGAAGTCGTCGCGCTCGCACTGGACAGATATACATACGCCGTGGCGCTGTGATGCGTCGACTCTGGTATCACGGTGCCTGTGGATCAAACGCCCACCTCAAACGACTAACGCAGGAAGGTGCATATTCGGACTGGTTGGAAACAGAGGCGGCCCATACGCCGGTACCGACACTGCCGCCAACCTAGCGGAGGCATTATTGCTCCCTGATGTATGGCGCCCTATGGTAGAAACAGACCGTCGTGAGATAAGGCACCGGAATAGGTGGATGTATAGCCCTCACCGTGCGCGACCTCCGACCTGCTACGGGTGGGAGGAACTGTCCAGCTATGACAGTGGTAGCGCGGTACTGCAGGGCCCGTTCTACAGCAGAGGGGATAGCCAGATCGCAGTGATGGGTGCCAAGTAAGCGCTGCAGCGGTGAACGGTCGTCCGCTGGACAGGTATGGTCGCGGCACGTAAAATGCTCTCATCACTATGAAATATTCGACTCTGTAACGTGCAAAGTCGCAACGCAATCGATGTTTCGCCGAGCAAATAGCTCTTGGCAGTTGATATAACGACTCACAGCGATTCAAGAGTGATCATGCGGCGGAGCAATGCTGGTGGTCGATAGGCAAAGTGGCAATGAAGCTGAGGCTGGCTACTCGGCGCTGGGCGTCTAACAGGGCATCGCTTGCGCGCCGCCGCAAACCTCGAGCCTATTGCCTTTCTTGGACCAGTAAGTTCAGTAGCATCACTTCCTCGCGCGAAAACGCCTCCTCCCTCCCTCGCTCTCTCAGGGTCCACGTTCATGTTCACGACCATCTGTCCGGTGTTCTGCTATGGCATTGACTACATGTATAGATGACATGGAGGAAAGCCGTGTAATCTGTCATCACGCCTTTCTCGGACCACGTCACATCTCACTGGCACTAGTCTATCGCCGCAGATTATCAACGCTTTCAAAGCGAAATCCCGGGTCTCAACACTCGGCAGGAACGTCTTCAAAGCGCCAATGATTTGATCCTGTAGGGCTTTCAGGAACAGCCTGAATAGCTACGAAAACGTGGGGAGACTGGTGGGCTCATCGCAGTCCGTAGTCCCGAGATTTGCCAACGCAGAGTCCCGAGCAGCAGGGTCTGCTCGAACAACGTAAGTAATGATCACCCGGTAGCGATGGCTTCGCCGCTCAGTGCCTCTCCGTTCCGGACACAGCAAAACGCTTGCTACTTAGCGCGCGCCTCGCTCACTCCGACATGGACGCATCTCGCCGACTCGGCCTTCTCTCTTCGAAACCGTCCTGAGTTTTGCATACATTTCTCAAACGGGCTCTGGCGCGACCAATTCCGCGGTCCTTGTTACCGCTCTTACCTTGGCACGGACACCGCCCTCTATACCAAACCGGGCCTCGTCCCACCCAGAACTCAGCAGTCGCCGTGCCTATCACGCCGGAACTCTCTCATCTGTCGGTAACAGACATTCACGTCCTGAAGCCACAAGCAAACATGTGTACACCGCGAGCTTCCCCGTGCTCGGACGGGGGTGCCCCGCCACGACGAGTACATAAAGCGGGGTGCGGTGAGGCATTTTTGCAAGCCGCCAGCCCACCCACTTCTCTCTCTTGCCTCGGTCGTCGCGCAGAATCAGCATGGGCTCCGGTCTATTCAGCCTCTTCGTCGCCATCGCGGCCATCTCTGGCAGTCTCGCTGCCATAGGGCCCAAGGCGGACCTCGTCATCTCCGATGCTGTTGTCAATCCCGATGGCACGCCTCGAGCTGCTGTTGTCGTGAATGGTGACTTCCCTGGACCTCTCATCTCTGGGAAGAAGGTAGGGGACGTGGTCTATGCCTTGGACGTACCACGGCTAATCATGCTGGTGTAGGGGGATCACTTCCAGCTCAACGTGATCAACAAGTTGACCAACCACACCATGCTGAAGACGACCAGCATAGTACGCTGGCTGATTCTTGTGAAGTGGCTAAGGGAACTCATGTGTCCTTCGCAGCACTGGCACGGACTCTTCCAGGAACACACTAACTGGGCCGACGGTCCCGCATTCGTCAATCAGTGTCCCATTGCTTCTGGACACTCCTTCCTATACGACTTCCATGTGCCCGATCAAGCCGGTACGTCTTCGCAGAGCACACGATGTCTCGGAAACCTAATCAATCGGTTTGGCGTCTAGGCACGTACTGGTATCACAGCCATCTGTCCACGCAGTACTGCGACGGATTGCGAGGACCGCTTGTCGTGTACGACCCCCACGATCCTCAGGCGCATCTGTATGATGTTGACAACGGTGAATTCTCTGAATTGCCTGGCGTGCGACAGCCTTCTGACGCGCGTGATAGATGACACTGTCATTACCTTGGCGGATTGGTACCATGTCGCGGCCAAGCTGGGCCCGCAATTCCCGTGCGTCTTTCTCTTCTATTCATCACGGAGAAGTTTGTTCATGTAATGCTACAGGAGGGGCGCGAACTCTACCCTCATCAACGGCCTTGGACGCGCGGCAACGGATAGCACTTCCGACTTGACTGTCATTACCGTGGAGCATGGGAAGCGGTAAGCACGGTCATAACACACTCTAAGGAAGCCCGCTCATCTTTCGAGTCATTTCCTCCATCTTCAGCTATCGTTTCAGGCTTGTGTCGATCTCTTGTGACCCCAATCACACCTTCAGCATCGATGGACACAACATGACTATCATTGAAGTCGATGGCGTCAACAGCAAGCCCCTCACCGTCGACTCCATCCAGATCTTCGCCGCTCAGCGCTACTCCTTCGTGGTCAGTAGCCTCCCTGACATGCATCATAGCAAGAACACTGGCTCAATCATTCTGTTGACTAGTTGAATGCTAACCAACCGGTGGACAACTACTGGATTCGTGCGAATCCGAGTGGCGGAACCCTGGGCTTCGAGGGCGGCATCAACTCTGCCATCCTCCGGTACAAGGGTGCCCCGGATGCCGAACCCATCAACACGACGGCACCGACATCTGTGATTCCTCTTGTGGAGACAAATTTGCACCCTCTCAAGCCCATGCAAGTGGTATGTTTCATGAATCTGTTGTATCATTATAAAACGCGCTGACACTATACCCAAAGCCTGGCCGATCTGGTGTTGGTAACGTCGATTATGCGAAGACCCTCAATTTCAACTTTGTGAGTAGCTTCAATTGAGCATTAGACAAATGCACGGAGTGCTGAGACGTCGCCCTTCCCGACCACCAGAACGGCACCAACTTCTTCATCAACAATGCGACGTTCACTCCGCCCACAGTCCCCGTCCTCCTCCAGATCCTGAGCGGAGCGCACAACGCGCAGGACCTCCTCCCTGCAGGGTCTGTCTACACCCTTCCTCCGCACAGCGCCATCGAGATCACCATGCCGGCTACGACCATGGCTCCGGGCTCAGCCCCACCCCTTCCACTTGCACGGCGTATGTCTAAAATGCCTCAAACTGTATGTCCAAATGCATCTGCTAACACGCCGCCTTCCTGTTCAACAGCACGTCTTCGCTGTCGTACGCAGCGCCGGCAGCTCCGAGTACAACTACCACGACCCCATCTTCCGCGACGTCGTGAGCACCGGCCAGCCCGGCGACAGCGTCACGATCCGGTTCATGACGGACAATCCGGGCCCGTGGTTCCTCATTGCCACATCGACTTCCATCTCGAGGCCGGCTTCGCGATCGTGTTCGCGGAGGACGTGAATGATATCAAGTACGCGAACCCGGTCCCGCCGTCGTGGGAGGAGCTCTGCCCCATCTACGACAAGCTCCCGGAGTCCGACCATTAGGCTCGTGGCGCGGACTCCTTTGGGACATTTCTTCCTTCGTTTGGTTCTGCTATCAAGGACATGGAGGCTATTGGTCAGGTTAATACCGCGCGGACATTTGGATAATATTCAGGCAGATGTCGTGGCTTCGAGTGTTGGTCCGCTCGTAGTCTAACAGTACACACTCTTTGGTCGTCCTGCTTGGTTCGCTATACACCGGTGCTTGAATACGTCCACATCGTTATGTATTGTACAGTACATCATATATTAACCAATGTGAATCCGGACAACAGGTATGTGGATGACGAAGCGACGATACTAAGATACCAGTCCCACACATGAGTACAATATAAATCCAGACCCGCGTCCAACATGTACAGCAAGAAGTCCCGAGGCTACGCGCATCCTGATCACGAAGTACAATACAGCAATCTCTAGACAACAGCGAACCAAGCTCCACATGAGAATCCGATCAATCAGCCCTAGTCACTCAAACAGTGGCAGGAAGATGGCGTGTCCGCAGAAGCGCGGGTAGGTGTGCCTCGGGAGGAGTAGCTCACGAGCTCGCCTTCACGCTTCCACAGAACCTACACGTCCAAAAATCGCGTGGCATCCCATGCTCGCCGCACACCAGGCACGTCCAGGTATCCGGGTCTGGAGCGGCTTGCTCCTCCTCCACCGTGTGACCGGGGCGCAAGAGTAGGCACGCGGAGCACTGCAGCGCGAGAGCGTCGTTGATGAGCGTACACCGTGGACACGCCCACTCCTTCTCCCGCGGTACCACCGCGACCGCAAGTCTGTTCGTCGCGTCCGTGTGGCCCGCATGACCTGTATGTGCGGAATGCGCGGCCTCGCCGTTGACAAGGTGTTTGCGGGTGACAGCGACAGAGTTGACACGGGTTGGCGGAGGGGTTGCGGGAGAGCGCGGGGGCACAGCTTTGCCGGGCCGCGACACGGAACGTGGTTTGGGTATCCGAGGTGTGCCAGGACCCGCACCGCGCTCAACGCGGCGGACTGTCGGTCGTATGGGCTGCTGTGACGATGAAGACATAGTCGAGGATGGGGTAGTGGTACCGGTACTGGACAGTGAGGATGTCGACGCGTTGCCGCTAGATGGACGGAGACCGGTCCACGAGACAGGTGTGCGACTGCCTGAATGCGATGCGGACGTAGACGAGGAATAGCCACTCGAGTTGCCGCTTGGGTGAAGGCTTGGACGAGTAGCGGGAGTAGAGGCACCAGGAGTCGAGTTGGAGGACGAAGATGAAGGAGATGTCTCGTCCACGATGATAATATCAGGCTCTGGCGAATGGTCCGAGTCGTCCCCGGTAAGGTCGATGACGTCGTCTCGCACACTCTCCCGAGCAGCCTTCTCCGCTTCTGCTTCAGCCACAACGCCAGACGCGCACGCTTTCTCGTCGCGCGCCCTGCGCTCCGCAGCCTGTTGCAAGATGAGTCAGCACAGTTGCCACACATGCAAGGAGGAGAAACGTGTATGGACCTCTGCGGCAAGTTCCCTGAGCGACTTGTTGCTACTCGCACCTCCGCCGAGCCTGCCGCCCCCACCGAGAATGGCGCTGATCTGTTTCCGCTTCTCAGCTGCCTCTACGGCTTTCTGTCTCGCGATGTGGGGAGGGAGGTTGTGCGAGAAGTTGGTGCCGAGGCGGCGGCCGTCCGAATGGAAGCCTTCGCCTGAGTATCCGGATTTACGCAGGTTCTCATACTCTTCTTCTAGTTCTGAGAGGTATTTGTAGAACTTCTCGTCGTGAGGGCCATGGACATTGTGGGTGAGCTGGGTGGATTGTCAGCGACCGCATACGAGGCAGGCAAGCGGAGTAACAAACCTCGTGCAGCATTGTATGAACGAGATCCTCTTCGTCATAGAACGTATCCGGGGCATGTGGGGGACGAAGGCGCACTAGGATCTTCTGACCAGCGTTTATGTCTATTCATTGGTTAGACGCGATGTACAGTATTGAGTGTAGACACTCACTAAGTCCTGTAAACACGAAGCCCCTGTCAGCGTACGAGCACTTTGGGATTTCATTTAGCTACTCACCTAGGAGATTGGGGCTCTCCGGATAGAATTCAGAGAGAACAGGCAAAACCCAACTGCGCTTGCGCATGATAGGTTTGACGAGCGAGGCAATCCTCTGAAGGAGGGGGAGGGCTTTGTCTGCATGGGGGCGGTCCTTGAGATGCGTGAAAGACTTGACGAATATGTCTGGCATCAAACGGGATGCGTAGAGGATGTGCGGAAGCAATGGGGAAATGGTGGTGGTATAAAAGGAAGAGAGGGGGGCACTGCTGTTGGCGCAAGTACTGTAAATCCAGGCCGGCTTCAATCTCAGCGACGAGCGAGAGAGGGCAAGACTCGGCCTGCGCACCCAATTTCAGCCACAGACGCGTTGGACACACGTGCCACGAATGCTCCAGAACGCGTCCCGTCGCGTCCCGCTCAACACGCGTATCCCGCCCCCATCATCCTCTCACGCAGCACAGCGAAGCCTCGAAGCTTCACCAAACGCAATCTCACCGATTGGCTTTCGACAGGCGTGCTCGACGTCATCGACATCGTTCGGATTCCATAGACCAGTGGTGGCCTACAGATGCGAGGATAGTGAACTACCATGAAGTTACCGTGACACTAGGATACAGATCAGATTCATGTCAATCTCTGGATACGCTTGTTGCAACTCGGAGCCTGCCCTTGTGCAATGCAAAGGAGCCAATCCCTGGTCTCGATGGGGGAGGAATGTGACAGACTTCGTATAGTTGGACACTCAGTACTCAGTCACCATGTTCTTCCGCAATGTAATGGCCTTCGCCCCGAATGCAGAGGCAAGTCAGGACGACCTTCAACCAGAACTGGCTACTGGTCCGTCTTCCACCTTGCGTAGTTCCGTTCACCTGGATCGGTACGGCAGCATCCGGAGACGACGTTGTAGGACGGGCCTGCGATGGGTCAGAGAAGCTTCCCCTGAGCGGATGCAGGACAATCTCTGACGGCTTGTGAAGACCATGCTCCACACCGCGCCGAAACCCCGAGCCCTGCGGTTCCGTAGTGTGCGGATGCTGTGGCGATGGAGCTCTTGGCAGAGCGCGTCCTCCGTTGTGCCCTCTGCTCGACGAAGCGATTCGAGTGCCTTGAGGACCAGGGACAGACGCAGCCCGGTACGGAGGGGGTGGTGGTTCGGAGGCAGAAACTATCTCGGTTCCTGACGCGGCGTTCAAAGAGAGTAATTGCTTGGATGCGGCGACTTGGGATGATGCAGGCGTCGTGATCTTGGAGTCGGCGGTGATCACAGGACGAGTAGTTGGCACATTCCCGGCGGCATGCGGACTGTCGGAGCCAGCACCAGCCTCTCCTTTGGAAGAGGCACGGGCACCTCTAGCGGAAACGGCCAGCGCTTCACGAGACACAGATCCCAGGCTACTCAGATGAGATTCGATGGACGACCGAGCGGATGACAGGGCCGCTTCGCGGTTGATAACGCCGTTGGAGGCTGGTGGTTTCGGTGACGGCGCATCGACAACCGTGTTTGCTGGCTCGACTGAGTAGGATGCGTTCCAGATTGTGAATGGACCAGGAAGTTCCTCAGCGGTCGCGAAGGCACGCCTCGGATGGGGTTTGGGGGACGAATGTGCAGAATCGGTGTCCGTATGGTGCACTGCGCTGCCTGCGCGCGTATCAGGCGGATTGCAATCCGCAGAAGGTGGATCAGGGATGTGAGCGGCGTCGACGGCATTGTCGAGTCTAGAAGTGACCTGTACGGACGGCAATGCGGCGGCCTCGTTCAATGCAGGTGATGAAGGGGGAGTAATTGATTCTGGCCGTGATGCAGTTGCACGCCCAATTGAGGGCGAACGTTCAACCGGGCACGCCGCACTGGGTTGCTCCTCTGGAGGCGTCGGTACAGTATCGACTCGTTCGCTGGGTTCAGGGGTGGGGTAGAACGCGAGCCCGTCCAGAGAATCCACGTCGTGTTTGGCAGATGGGAGTGCCGGAGCAGCTGGCGCTGTTCGTTCATCGGTTGGTTCGAAGGAGAGGGTAGGCATGTCAGTACCGGATATGACATGCCCGGCATGCTCCTTGGTGCCGTGAGCCTCATCGACTATCCTTGCGGCTCTTGACAGCTGGGAAGAGGTGGTGGTAGGTGATGGTGGAAGTGGGTTCCCGTCGAGGAGTCTCTCCTCCGATGGACGGCCCGCATCGGTTTCAATCTTCACAAGAGGCTCGGAGTTCAAGTCGGTCCTGATTATTGCTTCAGGATCAGAAGACTTGGTAGGCGACGCAGGCATCGGAAGCTCTCCCAGTCCCTTGCTGCCGTTTTCCTTTGTCTCCATTTCGTAGGGCGTAGATTTGACACCGGAGATGTTGGCGGTCCAGCAATGCTTACTGAAGGTTGCTTAGAAGAGCACACACATAGAGTTGAGAGCACTCAGCATACTCACTAGGATGTCCGGACGAGAGGGGCCCATGCAAATAGCGGGCCCTGAAGGTGGTGAATATATCAGGCCGTCCCCCCGACTCGCCCCTGGCACGCTCATTTCGAGGCCCAAGAAGCGCGAAACGTGGATGCATGAAGGTGATAGATGAGAGCAGATAGTGGTCTGAAGACTCGTTCCCCTTGAGAATTCGAGATGGAGACAATGCCTCTCATGTTCGGCAGGTGAAGGTTGCAATACTGTCGTGGGCCGCAACGCACGTCTGCAGCTAGAACGGCCGATTTGCCACCGTTGTTAATCACCTTACGACAACGCTGCAGCATGTGCCGCTGGCTGTCGCTTGGCAAACGAGACCAACGAGCGGATCACATATAACATGCATGGACCAGATGAGACGAGAATCCGAGGAGCGCCCTGCCGTCAGTCGTAGGTTGACATCCCCCTGATCCACGGGTAGATTCTATAGTTCAGCTGACCCGCTCGAGCGTTTGACTGTTATCATAGCGGCGTGGTGCGAGCGAGGGGTGGACGTGTTGGCCGTAATTCCGGCTACAGTGCGTCTCAAGCGCGCGCGAAACCAGAAGTTTACGGACGCAAGTACTCCGGAACACGCACACGCTGATCAGCCGTTGTGTCCGCAACAGGGTGGACGAGGCGTCTGTATAGGATTTCAATGTTATTGAGCTCGTCATCTGGTCACGTACAAGGCACTTAATTACCATTCTTTACGGCAGGCCACATTACCGAGGCTGCCGCGACTGCATCCTGAAGATTCGGACAGTCTGGGACGAGGCTGCCTGGCCGAGTTCTGTCGAACTCGTGAACAGATTGTTGGCAACAAGTTCCGTGCTGATCATTTCGACTGAGAGCAATTGTTCTGCGTAGCGCCTGTCGATCAGCATGTCCGAGTCATGGAGGCCACAGAATGCCACACTGACCTGCTTCGTGGAGGAAATTGGCAAGCGTGTCCTCATTGCGCTGAGTTAGGGCAATGTATGCCGTAGGTGTCGTGCGGTCTTCGCGAGGTTTCAACGCTAACGCCAGCACGTTCACTAGAGGTGGTATTATGGAAGGGTCATACACCTTTGCAGCGACCATATCAATGAATTGTTTGGCCTGCGGAGATTGAGCACCTTACTACATCAGCGCCTAGAATTACGTCCGGTCGTGCTTCGTCAAGCAGCTCTTGCACGGAGGACCGCCTGTCATGGCTCGTTGCATCAAACCAATCGAGGAGACGTAAGTTGAGGTTCGGATGGTGACAAGACCTATCTGCGCACGGTAAGTAGACTCTTGAGACCTAGGAGCGCGCACTGGGGCTCCATGTACTTACTGCAGCGCAGTCGTAGATTATGTTCGCAGCGCGACAAAACGGGTTCATTGACATCGGTTAGCCAAAGAGATCCAGCGTCCAAACTCTTCTCAAGCTGGATGGACGCCGTGACGACGGCCAGGAACCCAGCTCCGCAACCGAGCTCTAAGATCCTTCGACTTTGTATGAGGGCTGTTGATTGCACTCAGCGATCTGGACTATTGGCCTGTGAGAAGCGATATGCATACCGGGATGTGCGAGAAGATGTTGAGCAAGTATTAGGCTCGCTGACCACGTCCTGAGACCGGTAGTCCCGCTCTCGATAGTGGTACGGGATTCCAACAGAGTCGCACTAGCATAGCCAGGGTATACTGGCTTCAAAGGAGGGTTATTTGATGCCCATAAATACGTGACATAGGATGGAGGTGGGGCAGAGGTGCCTAAGCTTTGTCTGCATTACCATGCCAGTGAGCTTGACTGCAGAATGTTGAGAAGTGACGGACATACGAGGAAAGATCCTGTATTAGACCGACGTGGTGGGTATATATGCGCTCGTCGATCTCGTCCTTATGAAAAGGTTAGAGCATTGAACCTGCGCTACTGTACTTTTGAGCATGCATGCCTGATCTGGGTCCGAGGCCAATTGCTCGAGGCGATCTACAGCCCACTTCCAGAACAAGAGCTGGTACTGCTTTGACGGCGGGAAGTCATTGAAATGTGTATTCAGCAGAACATGAGCTAGCAAGAAGCCATGCAAAGTTTCAAAAGATACGCCGGCTAACTCGATTGACCTTGGGGGCAACAATGCCGCGTATGCACGCAAGACATCGAAGAGTTGAACAGGGAGCATGAGGGGCTCAGGCTCGGGGAGGCTGAGAACAGAGAACAGACTTATAAGAACAGACTACGCTGAGCGTACTTACGAGCTACGTGAGCGCCTATAGACGTCGGGGGGCGCACGCGTCCAGATTAGGCGGGAGAGGCGGGGACCTGCCCTGAACTGCCACGTGATGGCACGCAAGAAATGGTTCAAATTTTTCGGGCACGACTTGCAATGCTCGCCCATCTCGCTCAGGCTTCTCGTCGACCCTCTCGGTCATGGCTCTCGGTCGCCTGCGCGCGACGTACTTACGCCGAAAAGGCAGACAAGTCTGTCTTGGGCGGGGATCCCAGCTATGCGGTCTGGTTACGCACGGAGGGTGCGAAGTTCAAGGACCCATTTAAACCCAACAACTGGCTCGGTGGTGAAGTAGTTGAGTTCGTCTCATTTCAGTTTCACATGGCGCTTGGAGTGCTAACGGTCCGCTGTAGCCATTCCCTTTGAACCCGACCTTCAAGCCTCCCACCCCCATCTCGGACGCTGTCAGGACAGCGATCTGGAATGAGTACATGCTCGATCCCGTGAAGTTCAACGTCAGGGTCCTCGCGCAAAGACACGGTCTGAGCATCGCACGCGTGGACGCGATTCTGAGGTTGAAGGGTCTTGAGCAGCAATGGAAGAAGGTGGGTCATTGTTTCCAATTGCCACGACTTCGCGACGCTATGGGATGAGTCCAAATCGATTAGTCTTTAAGACAACCACATGGTTAAACAAACTTACATGCATGGCTTTCTGATTCCGTCGCGATATTACCTTT
The DNA here is from genome assembly GCA_008973685.1 of Trametes sanguinea. Taxonomy (NCBI): domain Eukaryota; kingdom Fungi; phylum Basidiomycota; class Agaricomycetes; order Polyporales; family Polyporaceae; genus Trametes; species Trametes sanguinea. Next base: position 1,464,130 of record WAHA01000001.1, on the reverse strand, counting down.
GTTGATGAATATCGGTGCTGACCATATCCATCCAACAGGTATGTCAGGCGTGGTAATTGTTGGTCAAGGAGCTTCGCTAATTGAACGTCCGACATGTGGTCTTCGTGTTCAGGAGGTAAGCACCTGTTCATACTGCTATGATCTCTGCGATGAGAACTTCATCATCATTCGCGTTTGGAAGACGTCCGCGGTGCCTTACATCACTCGGGCGATGGTTACAAACCTTTTTTCAACCCCATCTGAACCTCCCATTTTGTCCAAACGCTTTCTATATAGGCGTACTGACCATCGTTCGCAGGGGAAGCAACTCCAGACTGGTTTCCTCAAGGGAATGGAGTATATCCTTGGCGTGACTGACAAGCAGTCCTCTCGCCGGGCCCTGCGCTCTGCTGCTGCAGAGTTGGGTGAGGATGCAGTCGAGGCCGATGCAGTCTCCGAGGCCACCAAGTCCAGGGCTCGTGATCGTTACCAGAGACTCTTCTGGGAGCCCGTGACGGAGGGCAAGGTACGTCTTGCAAGTGAATGCACGGATGTACCTTGATTCATAACCGCTATCCCATAGACACCTGTTGTACCCAACTCTCTTGCGCGCGCAGCTGTGGATGCGGTCAATACTGTCGCCGCGAGAGAGGCTTCGAAGCTGAAGAAGCTTCGCAACCTCAGCACAGAGCCCCAACCTGAGCATGTTATTGAGAGGCCGGGTCGTCCGACGATTCGCTTTGTCGACGTCGGCGCCAAGTTCATCGACGTGGACGACAGGCTGAAACGGATCAATGCCGCAAAGCGTCGCCAGGTCATGAAGCGTCGACGCAGGGTTCGTGACACTGTCGGTGCACAGAGTCAGCAGAACGAGAGCCAGGTTACGCAGGGCGAGTTGGACGTTTAGCATGCCTCGGATTTACTATCTACATTATATGATACACCACGGATCATAATACAGGTGTTTGGCTTCGCACGATGATTCTGGTCCCGTACAGGATGCACTCCGGTTCTTACAGTATGTTTCATGCATGCGACGCCCCTGGGGTGTCTTAATTGAAGTAGATTGTACGCAAGTTTTGCTGTCTACAAGGCGCTGCAGCGGCGTGTTCATGACACCATGGGCACTTCCTTCCGCAAATGCTTCGTCGTAACCACATAGATCCATTCATTTGCATGATTGCAACGGACTTGAGCCTATGGACTGTCCCAACCTCCCCGTCTCCCCTACGTATGGGCCTGCATTATCGTCCACAGAGCCATGCAGACCTTTGACTATTGTAACAATTGAATTACTGTAGCTCGTAAGCAAGTACATATTCCGAGTCCGCTGTCCTTGCCACATGTTGGGTCGTTTTCATCATCACATATCGTCGTCAGAGATTCCAAATATCCATCCATTGCGCTGAATTGTAGTAGTGCTACATATGTCGTTAATCATGACAATCTCTTCGGAGTTCGGTGCCTGGATCATCGTGCATCCCTGACGCACAGACAAGGCCCGACCTTCAGTAAGCGAAGCGGAAGTTCATCCTGGAATTGCCCTGAATGATAGATATCAGGAAGCGGCCCATAAGCAGAGCGAACACAAACACAACATACTTGATCTTTGGTCTTTTCGAGATATCCCTGTTGCTCCTGCGTGAGGGGTCAAGATGTGAGGTATAGCAAAGCGGCAACGGATCAATTGCGGAAAACGCACCTCTGCAGTCCAGGAGTCCCAGATTTTGTCTCTGCGCTTGTTGATACCTTTGTAGAAGCAGTAGACGAAGAGGTACAGGAAAATGTTCATCACGCAAATGGCGATGAGCACTCGGTTTCCACGTTTATCTGAGGGGGTATCAGAACGACGAGCCAGTAAGCACAAGAGCAAAATACTGACACAATGGCTGTAGAGGTTTTTATTTAGCGGTCAACGTCGATGAAATGAACAATGTGGAGCTTACCTTGTCGTCATCGCGGTAGATGTTCGCCTATACATTCATGTGAGACTCTGTCAGACAGGCGCAAGCGGTTTCAAGGTGTAGCTACATACCGCGATGATTCCTCCGGCTTGGACGAACATGTTATATATCGATGCAGATACGGTTCGCGTACCCACCCCACCGGAGTTCGTTGACGCCCAGGCTACTTGAACGGGATGTACATAAGGGAAACCGGTGATCAAGGTCACGACAGCGAAGTACACCCAGGGAGACGTTTGCTGGTTGAAGGTGTACAGCGCGACGAGCAGAGGGAGCGCCCAGAACTGGAGCAGCACAGTGCTGACCACGCGACTGTCGATGATCTCGCTCAGGTAGCAGAATATCAACAACAAGATGACACCGAGGACTTTGGAAGGAATGCTGAGGAGGTTCGCCTGAGTCGTCGTATAGCCCAGGTTCTTGAGCGAAAGCGTCAGGTAGGTCTGCGGAGGGTTGACAGGTACTGATAACGTCCGGTGAGCATCGGCAATCGAGAGAGACGGGCCATACATACCCATGAAGGTGATACCGAGCGCGTAGATCGGCCACATGCGCCAGTCCTTCAAGATATTCCAGATCATCTTGACCGAAAGACCCTGACGGTTGTGCATGTTCGATTTCGAGGGATCGTCCCTGAGCACCCGATTCACGATAATGGTCTCCTCTCTGTAGCGGGAGACCTGATGAGGGTAGAAGTCAGGTAACATAGGCAAGAAAGACGCACCGCTCGCTGAACCACCCCTTCGGTCTGAACCACGCCTTGGTTTGGGTCGGACTTGGGGGCATCATGAAGTAGGATGCGATCCCGATGACGAGCGTAAGGCCGCCCTCAATGAGGAAGAGGTATCGCCAGCCTGCTTTGCCGTTGACTCCACGGAGCTCCAAGAGGCCGGTGGCCATGAACGCGCCAACGATGTCCGCGAGGTAGTTGGACACCCAGAACCATGCAAGACGGAGGGGAACTGGTCCAAGGTGAGAACAGTCCACATAACGTAGAAGAACGGCAACAACGTACGCTCGGACTTGGTGTAAAAGTATGAAAGGTACAGGATGACATCGGGAATGAACCCTCCCTGCATAAAGCCAAGCAAGCACCTACATCGAAACCCAATCATCAGGTCACTGAACAGAGTTTGCACATGAAGAGACGTACCTCGTCGCCAGGAAGGACGACCTTCCGCTGAGCCAGAACTGACTGAGCGAGACGAAACTCCACAAGACCATCTGAGCGTCATTAGATACACTGTATCCCTAAGACATAAGATAGCGTACCTGACTGGGGATCCAAATGTCGGGGCCCACACGCTTCGAAACGAGTTGAGAAGGAAGCTCCGCGATCAAGAAGCTTAGCTGTTGATGTCATCAGATGCAGCGCCGACGAAGAGAAGAAGCACCGTGAACGACTCACTTTGAATAGCGTGTTCCCGAGGTTGAAATCGTTCGTGGTCATTCCGAGATCGCCCAGGAAATTGTCGGTATTGGCTTGGGAGATATTCGAGCGGTCCAGTTCCAAGCTGAAGAACATGATGAAGGCCCAGACCATGATGTAGAGGTCAATCTTCCGCACAATGCGCTGCAGGCCTTTTAACGGCGTTTCTAACAAAGTGGAGGCCAGCCACTACTCACGTATTCTTCGCGCCACGTCCACCGTGCGGCAGGGTCAAACCGATGAGTGTTCTCCCAGCTCGGAGGAGGGCGATACTTCTCGAGCGTCGCAGGGTCGTCGAAAACGGAAGGCTGAGTAGCGATGCTGTCGAGCTCGTGCTTCGGTCTGCGCCAGAAAGAAGGTTTATCCTTCGCCACAGGCGCGCCGAGCGTCGGGACTTCGACGACGCTGTCGCTTGGGCTGAGGCCGCCCTTGACAGAGCCAGTTTCTGAGCTGTCGCTGAGAGCCTTGGTGAAGTACGTCTTCGCGAGTACCGTCGACATGGTGAAGACTCGAGGAGAGGCTGGAGGGACTCCGCACCAATCTCTTCTCACCTAGCTGCATTTATAGAACTGCACATTCAGCAAAATCAAGCCGAAGGACCTGAATGATATCAGCTCGGCGACATTGGCTCAGTGTATTGGCCATCGCTCGCGAGATACCACCATTGCGCGTTCAATCACAGGATGGCGACATCAACTCCCTCGCGGAAGTTGGGATACTACGAACCAGGTCACACTTTCTGCCGTGGCGCCCTTGCAAGCCGCACTCGCGTGCTACCAACGTGACGGTCACGGGCGCCTCTGCACGGCTTACGGCAACTTCAAGTGGAAGAACGATAAGTTCGCACCTGAGACTCAGTGATATCGATACGCTACACATTCGCAATTACACCATTGTCTTCCCTCACCGCCTTGGCATCCCACGTCCCCTGCCGCGGAGTGCCTGCTGCGCCGCCCCGGGAGGCGCCCTGGGGCCCGGGTTTTGCTAAATGGATGTGGCGCGTGAGCTAAGATCACTCACGCCTGCCTCCGGGAGGTACACTTACCGCTTCGCTTTGCGGAGCACGAACAGTCTCATCCACGCTGAGAATCAGGCAAGCCGCCTCGGTGGCACTGTTGATGGCGTTGACCTTCACCAAGCTCGGCTCCCAGACAAACGCATCGAGATTGTTCCGGATACCCTCGGGGCCGTCAACATCCACGCCGTAGTATTGCTCGCCATTAGCATGCTTCATACGCAGCTTGTTGAGGACGTCCGTCGTGTCCAGACCGGCGTTGTCGCAAATTTGCCGGGGAATGACTTCTAGCGCCTTCGCGAACGCAATCATTACCAGTTGGAGCTTGCCCGGAATCGACAGTGCGTGCTTCCGGATGCGAGACGACAAGTCCATCTAGTTCACCAGGCACAGGAGAGTCGGTGAGCTAAGATCTCTTTGGGTAAGGGGCGGTCATCGTACCTCAATTGCGCCTCCACCTGCAACAATGTCGCCGTTTTTCACAGCACGCTTCACCACCATGATTGCGTCGTGCAGACTACGCTCGACCTCCTCGATGAATTGTTCAGCGCCACCGCGAAGAATGAGCGTGCACGTCTTCGCCTTCGGGCACTCCGTGAACAGGTTGTACCGCTCTCCGCCGATCTGCCTCTCCTCAAAGTAGCCACAGGTGCCGAGGTGTTCACGCTTGATATCGGAGCAAGTCGACTGGATGGAGCCACCGACCGCCTGGACCACGCGCTGAAGGTCATCCGCAGCTACGCGACCAGCACAGAAGATGTCGCGGTCGGCAAACCACTGTGTAGCAAGATCACCAATGGGGAGCTTGCTCAGCACAACCTTCGCGCCGGTTTTCTCGATAGCCTCCAGCTTGCGGTAGATAATCTCCCACTCGGCATCGACGATGGCCTGGTAGTCGGATACGTGCTCGACTCTGACCTCGGCGTTGTCCTTCTCGGCCTTTAGCTCAAGCTCGACGTTCAAACTAAGGATCAAGGGGTTACGGAATGCCTTCGGCTGCTGCTCGGCACCCGCGTAGGTGAAAGTCTTTTTGAATGCGACACCCTTCACGAGCAGTGAGTCTTGCATGCCACCGCCTGGGATCTTCTTGACACCGATGAGGTTTTCATTGAGGTCCTCCTGGTCAAGGCATTGCACGGCTTCGACGACCATATTGGAGAAGAAAGGCTTTTCTGAGTGGATCAATTTCGGACGACATCGATGTTGACGCGCATTTGAGGAGAAGAGAGCGGAATTGCCTGTCATAGACATGGACATCAATATCATACTGATGAGGGTAAGATGGATCGCGGCGTACTCAGGATTCGACTTGTCCACGGTAATCTGAACGGACTTGATATGCTCTATAGCCTACAAATTCGTTGGACAGAGGTTGGTGCCATCATTGAGGCACACACGTACCAACTCAGCGGCCTTGCGGAAGCCCTTCATGATTATATGAGGGCTGACGCCCTCCTCGATGTATCCCCGGACCTCCTTCAAAAGCTGCGCGGCCAAAAGGACGACGCTTGTGGTGCCATCGCCAACTTCTGCGTCTTGCGCGCGAGCGATGTCGACGAGTGTACGCGCGGCAGGGTGGACGATATCGAGCAGCTTGAGGATGGTCGCGCCATCGTTTGTGATCTGAGCTTCTCCCCGCTCGTTTACAATGAGCTTGTCCATTCCACGAGGTCCGAGAGTGCTCGCAAGGGTCTCCGAGATCGCAAGACACGCGGAGATATTGGAGAGTAGCTGGGGCTTGCCTTGAGAGGTGTCCGTGCCCTCTTTGAGGAGGACTACGGTGGGTTGCTGCAAATCATCAGCATACGCGACTGGTCGGAGCATTCACTAGTACACACCATAGGAAGACCGCGCTGCATTTTGCAGATCTAGACGCAGTCGGAGAGGAAGGAGAGGGTGTAGAGGACTTTGCAAGCTGCAAGCAAGCAAAGTGCACTTTCGATTGAATTCGAGTACGCGCCTGCCCCCGTGGGAACCACCTACCGCTTGGAGACAAGTCATAATATTTGCCGGTGTTTGCGCTTGTCGACGCGTCGGTGCCGCGTCGGTGGCTGCAAATGAGCGGCGTCTGCCAGGACGCGTCTGACTCTCTCATAGACTGTCAGTACTGTACCCCTCGCTGCACTACACTCCAGAAATGGCTCTGGAAAACGGACAATCACTCTTTTTCGCAGGCTCTGACGACCGAAGACATGGTCGATGCGGACACTGCTCTTCAGGATCCAATCCGCGGGCCGTCTGAAGAGCTCGCGAACGCGTCCGCTCAGCCGCGCTCTCCCACCCAGAAACCGCTGTTCTTCGCAGACAGTGACGACGAGGAGCCTGAAAACTATAGAGTCGCACAAACGTCTGCTCAGACTGATGTTCTAGAGGATACTGATCTGGAGCTTGATGTCGAGATACCCGAGTTTGTGGATATTCCCCGTGCTTCGAAGCGTGTCCAGTACGTCCACTGGACTCGATGCTCCCCGTGACCCTTCGCCCCCTCCACGACCTCCTCCCGCGAACAACGAGCAACGTCCACAGAAGCGGCGAAAGCTCTCACCAGCCCAGCAGGCTCAAGTGGCTACTTCCGAATCCATGTATCTCGGGTCCTTCCTGGTAGACCGCGCCTGGAGTACCGTGAAAGGTTCCGGCTATGTCAAGTCTGGAGAAGAGATCCGGATCGAACGAGAAGAGCCCCATAAACCTCCACCGCCTCCGGTCAAAAAGCAGCCAAAGGATAAAGGGGGGAAGAAGCAGCTGACTCTCGCGAACATGCTGAGACCCCCACCGCCCAAACCTTCGAAGAAGAAACAAGACTCTGTTGTCCGCCTGACTAACCTACGCGGTTTCGGTGAGCTCAGTGGACGGTAGTTTTGGTCGCATGAGACTAAATACCATGTCACAGAGTTCGGTCGGTTGCCTCAGGACGTGGCATCGTGGGTATCTAGATTGCTAGACCTGGGTATGTATCGCCCATATTCATGCCTTGGTACCGGTCTTAACGGCCGCAATCAGATATCGTCGAATTCAAGAAATGTACAATGGTCGATTGCCCGGACAAGCTCGTTACCGGAGCGGACCTCATCATATCACTTTCTGTGTATATCAAGGCGTCTGCATTCAAGGCCCCGTCTTTCTTAACTGATGACAAAGCGAAAGTGATGTTTGACGAAGGTCAGGAGACGGAGGAGGAACAAGTGCTCAGAGAGCGCAAACGCTCTCTCATCAGCCTATTCAAGCGCATTAATCTGAAACCACGCAAAAGCAGCGACTTCTCCGAGAAGAAGCGTCTGGATAAGGATGATCTGGCGCTGCTCTCTCAGCGCCCTGGGACGTCCAAATCTCTACCCGCAGGGTCGCTCGGGAATGCTGAAGAGGACGAGGAAGGTGATATCACCGATGAGCAGCTCAATCTGATATACAAGAAGTACGCATATACCGGATTCATACTTATGTGGGTCGCTAAGTACTATTTTGAAGGGCGCAGCAAAACGATCAGCAACTTCCTGAGATGGACCCCTCGGACACGTTTACATTGAAGCTCAGAGGATACCAGAAACAGGCGCTATCGTAGGTTGAATTCCTCCTCATTTTAGGCAATGCTTCTGAACGGGACATAGTTGGATGTATTCCATTGAAACGGGCGCGACCTCTGCACGGGAAGCCCAGTCCATGCATCCGCTTTGGAAAGAGTGAGGGTAGCTCCTTCGTGTCGCACAATATTAGTCTCATGATTTTCATAGGTATACATTCCCTTTCGATCCGAACGACGAGACCATAGATCTCACTGTAGACGAACGTCCGTTCTACTTCAACGAGTACTCAGGCGAGCTGAGCTTGGACTTCCCCAAAGCTGAGCGGAAGTGTCGTGGTGGTATCCTAGCGTAAGCACAGATCCCTTTGCGAGTCTCCACTTCCTCTGACTTACATGTTCCAGTGATGGTAATGTGAAACGTCAATTTTGTGGGCATGCGTCACTAATCGGCCTTCCTCTCGCCATTTCGCATTTGCAGAGAGTACGTGTGGTGTCGTTGGGCATCCTATAACAATCTGACACCTCTGCACAGTGGGCATGGGCAAGACAATTATGCTGTCAGCATTGATACAGACCGCCCTAGGTCCCGAAGCTCCAGCTGAAGTGGATCCGGGCGCGTCATCAAAGCGTCGGCAACTCAAGCTGAACAATGCATTCCGCGTCGCGCCCAAGGAACCCGCACAACCACAGAAGGGACCGTCAGCGACGCTGATCATTGCTCCGACTTCCCTCTTGAATCAGTGGGCTGAGGAATTGCAGCGCTCGAGTAAGCCGCGGACGTTGCGAGTCCTCGTTTGGCACGGCCAGAACAGACTGGACTTGGATGCTGCTGTCGACAAGGATCAAGATGGGACTACGGACGTGATCATCACCTCATATGGGACATTGGTATCCGAACATGCGAAGCACGAAAGACAACCGTCACCCATCTTCGAAGGTGCGCGTTCCCCTTGGCCATCAAATGTACCCAATTTGAACTCACCATGCTCTGCAGTCGAATGGATGCGTGAGTTACTCTTGTTACTTTCGCAAACATTCACTTTGACCTGAGGTATTATAGGTGTCATACTAGACGAGGCCCATCATATCAAATCACGAACCAGCAAGAGCGCGAGGGCAGTGTATGCTCTACGTGCTCGTAGACGGTGGGCTGTAACTGGCACCCCTATTGTAAATCGCCTGGAAGACCTGTACTCTCTGCTGTGAGTGATGCGTTGGACGCGTCACGGGTTCTTTGGCATTCTGATGTGCTTCCGTTCCCCATAGGAAATTCCTGGATTTCACTCCATGGTCGAACTACACATTCTTCCGCTCGTAAGTAGACGGTTCCTTTTGAACGACGTGCTTTGCTAATACCACACAGGTTCATTACTTTGCCTTTCCTTGCTCGTGATCGGAAGGCAGTAGAAGTGGTTCAAATCATACTAGAGAGCGTGCTCCTACGTCGCGAGAAGGACATGCTCGACTCTGACGGCAAGAAGATCGTTGAGTTGCCGTCGAAAGAGGTCGGGCTCATAGTTGGGCCCTCGTCAAGCAGTTCTAACAATAGCCTTAGGTTACCATTGAAACCCTTGAGTTCTCGCCGCTAGAGCGGAAGATCTATGATTCCCTGTATTCAGATGCGAAGAAAGATTTCGAACACCTCAACGCCAAGGGCCTCGTGAGCCGCAATTATACCCACATTCTTGCCATGCTCATGCGGTACGTCACCCGCCTCTTTGTACACTGATCAGAACGCTTACAAATGGAACTTAGCCTGCGACGTGCGGTCCTTCATCCGAACCTGGTGCTGTCGAGCAATGATAGCACTACATCTAAGGCCCCCTCAGGAAGTAATGCCGTCGATGTCAAAGAGTTGATTGAAAGATTCGGCAAAGGCGACAACGTGGCTGGTGAGAGCAAAGTCTACGCCGAGGGCGTTCTAGCGAATCTAGGCCAGGAGGAGGATGCGGAGTGCCCCATCTGCTTTGACGTGATGGAGACGCCCGCGATCCTACCCAACTGCATGCATCAGTGGTACGTCTATGCGATGTCTGCGGCCCCCCTGGTTCACTAACGCGCATCGTCTATAGTTGCAAGGACTGCATCGTCGCGTTTATTGAGAGCTGCCGAGAAAAAGGCGAAGAGGGGAAATGCCCGACTTGCTCTAAAGGCCCTGTTCAGGTTCACTATTCTCCTCGACCGTTATGCCTCATAGTGATTTGGGCTAACGAAATCGATAGGAGAGTGACCTGCTCGAGGTCGTTCGCTCGCGCAACAACAGTGGCAGTGAGGCTGGTGATGGTACACAGGCTCCGACTCAGTCTGTGACACTGCGGAGGAACGACTTCCGTTCGTCGACCAAGCTAGAAGCTTTGGCCCAGGACTTACGTGCGCTGCTGCTTTTTGTCTTGTGAGCTTGATGGTTTCTGACACATCCACAGGGCGCCTGAGGGATCAGGACCCATGCTTCCGAGCGGTCGTGTTCTCGCAGTTCACGTCATTCCTTGACCTGATACAGATAGTCTTGGAACGCGAGGGCTTGGCCTGGTATCGCTTTGACGGTTCCATGGACGTGAAGAAGCGTAACGAGGCGGTGTCAGGCTTCAAGGCTCCCTCGCGAGAAGCTAAGGTCATGATCATCAGTCTGAAAGCTGGCGGCGTGGGCTTGAACGTACGTTCCTATCCGGTTCATAGGTTTCAAACGTATACTCACGTGTAACGGCAGCTCACGAATGCGAACCATGTTTACATGGTAGGTACCGTACAAACTATAGTCGTTGGATTATCTGGATCATCTTCTTCCAGATGGATTGCTGGTGGAACGCTGCGACAGAGAATCAAGGTGAGTATCCAGGACCACTTTCAAGTTTCAAGTTCCTTTCATCGACCTCGGATGTCAGCTATCGATCGCGTACACCGAATTGGCCAAGAGAAACCTGTCTACGTCAAGCAATTCATCGTACGTAACTCGTCCCTGGGTCGTATCGTAATGTCGCTCACAGGCGGAAATGGCAGATTGCCGGTACGATCGAAGGACGTATTCTGCAGATCCAACAACGCAAGACCGCTATCGTCAAGGAGGCATTCAAGGGCAAGCGGGATGCGGACTCGGAGAGCATTGAGAATCTCAAGATCATGTTCGGCGATACGGGCGTCGATGCTTGACTTACCTTCGTTGCTTGATGTACGATGGTATACCATCCCTAATGTATGCTGGATTTTGGTCATAGCAGGTACTGAAGTCGGGGCGCGCTCGGCTTTATGAGGGTACATGGTCTACATGTGCATGATTGAAGTACTGGAGGTTCTCAGTAATGGGCCCTTGGCTTCGAATGTATGACTATAGTTCCTGCACCGGTCCTCAAGCAAAATGAGTGTGCACTGAGGCCAACACCAAGAAACAAAACATATGACGAGAGTGGGATTCGAACCCACGCCCTTTCGGACCAGATCCTTAGTCTGGCGCCTTAGACCGCTCGGCCATCTCGCCGTTGGGAGTGAGCCCATAGTCGGCTCCTCGCCACCGGCGTTGAGTACGGTTTCCAAATGCAGGGGCTGTGGCATACCAGGCGTCGGCGGCTCTGACTCCCGGTCGATCCTTGGCTGAGCTAGCAGAGAGCACAACCTTCAAGTGAGCTGATACTACCTTCATACTTTCGATCCTGTTCAATGTAAGGCTTTGTAAGCTGTTCGTCCTACAGTAGCTTGAACTTTCTCAGTCTATAAAGCCGCAATCCAATGTGGTTAGTGCAAGGCGTGTAGTGGCACGCGGTGTAGTACCGTAACAGTCACTGGCAGCATTTGGTCATTCAGAGTAGTATCCAGAAACATCGTATTGCTCAGATAAGCGAAGGTCTCGACGGCGAGATGGCCGAGCGGTCTAAGGCGCCAGACTAAGGATCTGGTCCGAAAGGGCGTGGGTTCGAATCCCACTCTCGTCATATGTTTTTGTCCGGCAGCACCCAGCATTGCATGTGCTGATTAGTCCCCTAATGGTCATCCCCATGTCCGTAGTCATCGGACGCTGCGCTTAACCTGCAGTTGGAGTATATGGCAGCCGCAGTGGTGACGGTCAAAGACAATATTCAGGGCCTGATACATGCATGATACACATAGGGGACACAACAATCCAGAACAAGAAAGCTAAACAGCGGGACGGTACAATTACACGATGTCCGTACACCCATACTATGACCCGAGATATCGAGAGAGAAAAGGGAAACTAAACAATAGCCTCTCCAATGGAGAAGTGGACCTGGTCACCCTCCGCGAGTGTGAGACGGACAGGCAGGCGCGGATCGATGCGAACCGGGGCGCTAGAGCCCACGAAGAAGTCACCTCGAGTGAAGTTGCGGGTGATAGCAGCGGTCTCCTCTTCGGTGAGCGGCCGTGGGCGCTTCGCCGGACGGAAGGATGACGTCGAACTCGAAGCTGCTGCTGTAGGAGGGTTTGGAGCAGGAGCAGGAGCCGGGGCCTGAGGACTGGCTGCGAATGTGTTGTTGTAGTCATAGTAGTGCGGATGCGCTAATCCCTGCATCGGCGGGGGATAGCCCATGGCGGCGGCGGCGAAGGCCGGCACTTGCGCTGAAACGGCAGCAAAGGTCGGTAATTACAGAGTGGTACGAGCAGGACGTGGTAGACCTACGAGGCTGCTGAGCTTGGTTTGACTGATGATTCTCTGACTCAGGGTCAGGGTAGGCGCAAGAGTTGCCCAGACCACGCTTCAAGCAGCTCTGGGCACATCAAAGTCAGCGACCAGATGATCCACGACAGTGAGGAAGGCAGGGGAGGGCGATTGGGTGCAAGGACCTACCTGGCATGGCAGCACTTCGCTACACCTGGTCTTACCGGCATGGCAGGCCGTGCAAGCACGACGGACGGAGGGCGCTTTGGCTGAATACGGAGGTGAGTACGGGGGACGACGGCGGCGACGGGGAGGCAAGACGTACGCTTGCGGGAAGCGTCGGCGGGATTTGCGGAGGAGGAGCCGGAAATCTGCTGCTGTGGCTGTTGCTGGAGGTCTGTGGGGAGTTGTTGGTTGTGTTGTTGGAGTTGTTGGGTGTCGATCGACGGAGGGGCCGCGTCCTGGGCCGGCGTAGAGGCCTCTGAGAGGGCCGACATGGAGGTGATGGGCGGTGTTTCGGAGCGGACGGGCTGGGCGACCCCCGCGTAGCCTCTTTTTGCCTCCCTCCGCCCGCCCTTTGCCGACCGGACACCCAGCCCTCCGGCCCCGCCCCGGTTCGTGCCGGTGATCTCGGTCACACAGGCGAGGGTGACACGGTCACAGAGCGCTCTCCGGCAAACCGGCCTTGGAACCGGACCATCATCACCAAAGCCTGAGCTCAGCTGCTCAGCATGTCTGCCCCGCATTCCAGTGACCCCGCAGCGGCAGAGCAGCAGCCGCAACAAGCACTACCACCCGCCGCTGCTTTCGACGACTACCAGTTCTTGTTTCCAGGCGGACATGCATCCGTGCCACCGCCGCCCCCGGTTCCGCCCTCAAATGACCTCTTCTCACCGTCGGAGACCACCGATCTGTTCGGTTTCCTAGAGAACTTCGACTGGGACTTTAACCTGGACTCCCAACTGCCAGACGTACCACCGGACCCCTTATACCATAGCCCGTTACAAGAAACGGCTCCTCCGGGCTTGGATCAGCTCCCTCCATCGTCTTCCCTATTTCACTCGCAACACGACGCAGTGCGACATCAGTCTATGCAACAGCAACAGCAACAGCATCATCCATCCCAGCCGCCGTCATATACACAACCCGTGGACACAAAGCCCACCATACCCGTCAGGAGTCGTTCACCGTCATCCTCAGCTTCCCCATCATCTAGAGAGACTCCCGGAGCTCAATCCCGTCTCAAGCAGCCGTTGTCCACGCCGCAAAAGCGGCTCAATCACATCATGTCGGAGCAGAAGCGTCGCAATGCTATCCGTGATGGCTACCTACAGCTGACGACGCTGCTCGCACCGGCGGGAGCACCGCCTGGATCGGGCATGCCTACGAGAGGACGGCCGAAGGGTAGCGGCAGTCGCGGGCGAGGGACGAAGGGCAAGAGTGGGATCCTATTCCGAGCAAGGGAGTACATACGATGGCTGGAGGAAAGCCGCGACGCCCTTCAGGAAGAAGTATTGAGAGTTGAAGCGGCAGCACGGTATTCGATAGCATGCTCCGTCCCGCGCCATGGTAAGTGTAGACGTCTATGTCCGCCGTTGAATTGTGTGCTGAATTTGTCCCAGTAATTGTACCACTGTATCATTACTTCGCACTCCGCATACCCTCGTATAGCATACCACTGTGAGGCGAGCACGCGCAATATCGTGGCCTTCAACCGAAGTTCCAGAGCACCTGCGGCTACTCGTCACAGAAGTGGGCTATTGTATTGCATTGATTTTACCCGAGCATTGCTGACTAGTTGTCTATGTTCACGAGTTCTATCCCGGTCAGAAAGATGAGCAACCTGATGGTGCCTCCCACCGGGAGGCTGTGTGCACAGAAAAGTCGACGCTCCAGGGTTGTGCCTTGTCGGTTTCGGCAATACTCAACTGTACCGCCCAAGCATTCCCTTTACCATTATGCATCGGGCTTAACTGATACCGTATGTCAGAGACCACGATGGCGGTGACCGGCGAGGTCATCGGCCTAGTACCGGAATAGTCCAGTCATCCAACTTGGTGTACGTATTCCTGCATCTTCATCGAGAAACAGTCCACGAGCCCATGTCACTTGCACAGTAGCAATGACCACATGCAAGGTCCCATGATTCATGCTCAACAGAACACTACCTCCAGAATACTTTTCTGGAGAGTGCAAAATGCGTCCAGCAAAGTTGCACATTCACGGCGCTGTGTAGCTCATCGCTGCGACAGCGCAGAGCGGCAACGCTGAAGACACTGCACTGTACGGTTTTCACCGAGAATCATTGCTGTAGGGCTGCCTGCTTGCGCGCGTCACCATTTTTGCAGAAGTTGAAAACATAGTCATTCCCGTCATCGTCCAGCGCCGTTGCGCACGATATGTAACGGCGGGACTCGGAATTACGCTCTCTTCCCAGATGACTACCCCCTCTTAGAATGGTGCGCATGTGATCTGCTCCGAGTTGTCCAATGTGGTCGTCTAATGTCATGAAGCACGAGGTCCTGCAGATTCAGCTTAGCAAAAAGCATACAAAGCGTTACGCTGGATGTCAGCTCTTCGGAGTCCATGTGGCCCATCGGCCGCCGCTTCGAACGAGCCTGGGAGAAGTAGCGTTCAAGAGCGGTCAAGCTACGTGCGCCGCGGAAGACGACATCAGCCTGGCGGGATCGCGCCTCCCGTATCCGCGCATCTCATGGGTGCGCGCCAGATGCCCATCCAAACTGTGCCTGGCTGACTCGCAGAACCCACGCACAACTCGACGGCCTCTTGGCTCCCGGTTCGCTCCTGCACGTACAATAGCCGCGGCTTGCACCTTCGACGGCAGTCTCTGCGCTAAACCCCCCCACGGGAATGCTATCTCCCGCGCAGCCGCGCCTACATTCTGGACCTGATTGTTGATCACTTGCTGCGCCTGTCGGAGGGCTACGTCTGGTTGGCTAGGCCTCTCGCCGCAGCGATGGTTGGGCGTACGTGAAACGCCTGTACAAAGCGAGCAAATACCTAGGCGTGTCTCGAGTCATGCCGCCATCTCCGCAGGCATGGCCGTGTGGGCAGTATTTGCCAGACGGGTATGTTCGGAAACAGACACCGATGTGCTAACCCTCTACAGCACCCTTGCTTCTCACTCGTCGGCCTTTAGACGTGCATACGTCTACAACTGGGTCCTCGTCTCACCATGGTCGTCGGTGGCGGCCTTGTACTGCGGTCTTCATTCCACGCCACGACCCTGTAAGACCATTACTCGTAACCACCATAACGCTCACAAGCGACGAACACCGACAAACCTCCGGGTTGCGAAATCATCATTCGCTCGCTCTCGCTGGTTTCGACACCCCGGAGATCTTATGGCATCGTCATCGCCCGTGGCGTTGCGTATGATGCAAAGTCTGCCGTTGTAAGTGTGCGACTCGCAGGCTATAGCGGAGTTAGACACTCTGACCAAGACACTGCTTGTCACTGTCAGCGCTTGTGGTCAAGCCGATGTGCTGACGACTTGCCAGGGCACACAGCCCAACTTGGATTGGCCCTCGGAGGGCGGCTTCGGATCAGTTCGTGCTATAGCCGTGACGCCCACGCGTATCTCCGACAGCAGGTCTGCGATTGCGTTTTCGTCAATTTAGAGTAAGCTGCGTCAGGGCAGGGTTGTATCTCGATCCATCACTGACGCCGTCGGCAATCTGGCGCGAGCAGCGACGATGCGCGTCCGGCTCACAATGGCCTGCTTTCCCCGGCGGGCGCGCCCGTTGAGGTACATGGGCGAGGCCAAAGTCCGCCATTGGCGGGCGCGGCGCGTGATAGCGCGGCTACGAAAGGGTTCCCACCTATGGGAAGAACGTACGCGGTCCATCATTCCATGCACCGGAAGTCAGGACGGCGTCGCGCCTTGGCCCGTAGAGGCCGACGGGGAACGTGAACAGAGAAGGACCGCCGTGGATGGGAAGCGGGCAAAGAGTGGATGTCTAGAGCACCCTCCGCCGCCACGATGGTCGGGTACGCCAGGGCGCTATCCCGGACCGTGACCGCAACAAACGCGCCCTCCGATCTGGGAAGCCGGGTGAGTATGATGCTGGTCATTGGATTGCTGCTGCGTTCCTGACGATGGCGGTTGGGAAGGCTTTCAAAGCGGGTTTGGAACGGAGGACACTGGAGGTCGATCATCGCACTACAGGTACCATCGTCTGTCCTGAGAGGGCAAGCTCTTGATAGACGTTCGCGGAAGGCGCCCTGGATGCGAGTGAGCTTCTTTCGAGCTTTCTTGTATGTCGTAACGTTCTCTGACATCGTCCACGATGCACATGGAGAGAATTAAGCGTTACGGTATCCTGATCGATGGGTGTAATCCCCGCCGTTGAGAGACTGTCATTCCACCGCGCCCATCGCGCCTCTAAAGTGGGACTCTCACAAGGCTCGGCTGCTATAATGCAGTCTTCGTAGCATATCTATTCACGAAGGTGCGTTAGAACGAATTGTTACGGGATCAGCAGGGAGACGGCGCACGAATTGCCGGCTTCACTGTATAGACGCTAGCACGAGAACTCAACATCAAGGTGTTCAGTTACCAGCATGGCAAGAAACTACACTAAACCCGCAATGGTCGCTCGTTCGTGAGCGTCATACAACCGCTCACGAAAGGATACATTCCAGATGCCTGTGGCGGCGGCGGCCGGAGTCATCCGCCTGACGATGATCAATGTACGTGCCTTTCAGACCAGGCTTTCGGGCTGAAGGGCTGTGTGCGGCAGAGGGGTGAACCGCACGCGATGCCCCTTCAACAGGACGGCGCAAGGTTTCCTCGGCTTGCCCCAGCTGATCGCGGATGGTCGAATGGGCGGGCATGCCGAATCGCGCACTGGGTCGGACGCTTCCGATCTCGGACACTCGGAACACTTGAGACCCGTCCAGGTACGAGGCAAAGCGGCGGGTCTCTCTGCAGCGATTGGCCGACGAGGAGTATGTTTCGCTCTCACCATTGGGAATATTTGACGAGCCCATCATATCACAAGTGCAATTGTAGTGCGGATGCCCAGATGTCATATGTTCTTGGTCTTCAGCTTGGACGAGCGACAGATGCTGTTTGCTGCTCCAGGATATGGTAGGCGTTGCAGTCTGCAGTTCAAAGCAACAGTCTCGGAAAAATGAGAAGAATATTGTAGGTGCATGTAGGCGTTACGCCCAAAGCTTAAGTTCGGCCAACGGAGGCTGTTAGGGTGCAAGCGCCCGTCCGTCGGCATCGTGGCCATCAGCTGTATTCCTTTTCTGGCATGGGAGTTTGTTCACCGCCGCCAGCTCTGCCTCTGTCTCTTTCTCAGCATCATGTCTCGTCGCAAATTTGACTCTGTATTGACCGACTCCGCGAGAACACAGAGGACCGTCACTTCGATGTTCCTTATGACGCTCGTAGTCTAGGCCGGCTCGCTGCTTCGCCATTCAACATCATCCCTGCCGTTATGGAGCGAGCTCGGCCAGTACACGGTACTCTCTACCATTGCCACCTCCCGTGGCGTAAAGCAGGCCCACCGTTTAGTCCTCTAGTACCTTGATATTGCAAAGACGGTAAGTAAATACCATCTTGTGACCAGCCATGCGTTTGAAAAGCCCAACCAGGTACTGTAGTAGCCATACCTCTGGTATCACAGTGCGACGAATTGCATCGGCTGCAGGGAAGATGCGGACGGCAGAAAGGGCTCATGGCTCATCGTAGCCCGCCGTGAGAGTCAGTGAGGTCTTGTCAGGTCCGTCGGGCGGCTCCCACGGAGAGCGTCAATTTCGCGCGACAACCGCCTTTCAGGGCAAGACGGCTTCCTCCATCATGTCCTGCTGCGCTCAGCTCCGGCACCGAGCTTGACGAATACGGCCTCTACTGGCATACCGACACCTCTCGGGGCGCGCAAGCACAGTTCTATGAGACGTAAGCGGGTCTCTCCCGCCTCTGTTCGCTCTCACGCATTCCGCATGGTTCGCGCGACGGCCGCTCCTCAGGGCCAGGCCAAGTGTCAATGTCTGGTCCCGGTGCAGTGGTGACAGTGCAACAACTGAGTAAGGCTCGTCGGTTTCTTGCCCCGCCGCTTATGCTGACCATCGGCGTCTTGCTGTACAGACTTCAAGGGCGTCTGTATTACTTGGACAGTATAAAAGATGTCGCTCGAGAGCCATCTGAAGACAACTCGAGTCCCGCTTGAGTTTCGACGAGGACATTCCCTCCAGCGACCCTCCTTTCAGTCATGTCGAGGTTCCAGTCTCTTCTCTCCTTCGTCCTCGTCTCCCTTGCGGCCGTGGCGAACGCTGCCATCGGCCCTGTGGCAGACTTGACCCTCACCAATGCCGCGGTCAGCCCTGATGGCTTCAGCCGTGAGGCTGTCGTGGTCAACGGCCAAACCCCTGGGCCTCTCATTGCCGGTCAGAAAGTAAGTACATATTATTGGTTAACAACAGCTGTTCATGTCTGATCAAACTGGCTAGGGCGACCGTTTCCAGCTGAATGTCATTGACAATTTGACGAACCACACCATGTTGAAGACCACAAGTATCGTAAGAAATATACACTTCCTCCTGACAATCTCTCGCTCATGACGCTCTCTCTAGCACTGGCATGGCTTCTTCCAGCATGGCACAAACTGGGCCGACGGCCCCGCGTTCATCAACCAGTGTCCCATTGCATCCGGTCATTCCTTCTTATACGACTTTCAGGTTCCTGACCAAGCAGGTAAGGGTTGCCAGCACATGCCTGGAAGGTGTAATTGACCTAACCATTATCTTACAAGGGACCTTCTGGTACCACAGCCATCTTTCCACGCAGTACTGCGATGGTTTGAGGGGGCCGTTCGTTGTCTATGATCCCAACGATCCCCAGGCTAGCCTCTATGACATAGATAATGGTGAGCAGTGACAGCCTCGCAAAATTTCTTCTACTTGACTCTCACATGTCTCCCAGATGACACGGTCATTACTTTGGTTGATTGGTACCACGTCGCCGCTAAACTGGGGCCACGCTTCCCGTACGTATCATGTTATAACTCTTGGTGTACCAATGATATCAATGCTGGCTGGCATTACAGGCTTGGGGCCGACGCGACCCTCATCAATGGACTCGGTCGTAGCCCCGGTACGACTGCGGCTGACTTGGCTGTGATCAAAGTCACACAGGGCAAGCGGTTAGTACACAGATCCATCCCGTTATCATTGGTTCTGACTCATCTGCATCCATCTACAGGTACCGTTTCCGCTTGGTGTCTCTCTCTTGCGACCCGAATCATACCTTCAGCATTGATGGCCACACCATGACCATCATCGAGGCAGACTCAGTGAACACACAACCTCTTGAGGTTGACTCGATCCAGATCTTCGCCGCGCAGCGGTACTCCTTCGTGGTAAGTGGACGCTTTTCGGCAGTATGCCGATGATGGAGTTCTTACAAGCACGATGCAGCTGGATGCCAGCCAGCCCGTGGACAACTACTGGATCCGCGCCAATCCTTCCTTCGGAAACACCGGGTTCGCCGGTGGGATTAACTCCGCCATCCTCCGGTATGACGGCGCGCCCGAGGTCGAGCCTACCACGACCCAGACCACTTCCACGAAGCCTCTGAACGAGGTTGACTTGCACCCGCTCACCCCTATGGCTGTGGTACGTGCCTGCTATAGCCCGCTTATCGAGTGGTCGCAGACTCACGGAGCGCGTTACAGCCTGGCCGTCCCGAGCCCGGAGGTGTTGACACACCGCTGAACATGGTCTTCAACTTTGTGGGTATCCGGTCGTCTGCACTGCCTTTTGGGGACAATGACTGACATCCATGTAGAACGGCACGAATTTCTTCATCAACGACCACTCCTTCGTCCCACCTTCTGTTCCGGTCTTGCTCCAGATTCTGAGCGGTGCCCAGGCAGCACAAGATCTGGCCCCGTCAGGTAGCGTCTATGTGCTTCCCAGCAACTCGTCCATCGAAATCTCCTTCCCTGCGACTGCCAATGCTCCTGGCGCGCCGCACCCGTTCCACCTGCACGGTGTACGTTCCTCCTTCAAATCAATCACAAATCGATGTCTGACTATCTCTACAGCATACCTTCGCTGTCGTCCGAAGCGCAGGAAGCAGCGAGTACAACTACGATAACCCGATCTTCCGCGACGTTGTCAGCACCGGTACGCCCGGCGATAATGTCACCATCCGCTTTCAGACCAACAACCCTGGCCCGTGGTTCCTCCATTGCCACATTGACTTCCACTTGGATGCCGGCTTTGCTGTCGTCATGGCCGAGGACACTCCGGACACGGCGGCGGCCAACCCTGTCCCCCAGTCGTGGTCGGATTTGTGCCCGATCTACGACGCGCTTGACCCTAGCGATCTCTGAGCGGGATTGGTGGCATAGTATGGAATGCGTTGAATGCGCTGGACTTTCATCGATCACGGATCTGGGTTGCCATTATGTATCTGACACGGGTTGGATGAACTGGGTAGTCCGCGCGAGCTTCGTTCTGCTTGATGTTGACACAAGGGTTGTATGTAAATTAATTCCAGGGCAATTTACGTGGAAGTCAGTACCAAGGTTGGTCACAGCGTCATGATGCCCCTCATTGGAACAATCCAGTCTTGTCTCTGTTGCGATCATGACTTAATTCGGATTTCGAAAGCCGTGGCGTTCCAATGAGAGTCATATAACATTGGCTTGTGAGTTTTCGATTTCAATCTGAACTGATCGCAGTCAAGATTGGAGACAAATAATACCACAAATGATGTATCGAGAGATCCATTCATCTATCATCGACTACTTCAGCTCGAATCCGAGGGCCAAGTGGCTATCTTCGCGGCGCTACCAGTCAGTGTGAACGTGTGCTTCAGTGCTCCGTCGATGTCGAGGGCGATCGTATATGTTCCGGGGTAAATCCATTTCGCTCCGCTCTCATCGGCGCGCGCGATGGCGCCGAGCGTCACCGGAAGCTGCACGGTCGTGCTCTTCTTCGGGGCGAGCCCGTGGACGCGCGTGTAGGAGACGAGCTGCTTGTTCGGGTGAGGCGAAGGACCAAACGAACCGCTCACGAAGAGCAGGGCGACGTAATCCGAAGTGACCTTGCCCGTGTTCGTGACGCGCACCGAGAAGGTGTCGAGAGTTGCCAGGTCGAGGAACGCCGCGCTCTTCTTGCCGCGCGAAACGAGGTCCGAGATCGAGTACGTCGACGAAGGTCCGCGCGAGTCCGTACTGTTCGTAGCATCGGAGGTTGCACCAGCGGATGCCCAGGAGAAATCGAAGGTCGTGAAGTGAAGACCGAAGCCGAAGTCGTAGACAGGGGTGCCCGTGTACCATTTGTAGGTACGGCCTGGATTCGTCGCGCTCGGACGAAGGGTCATGTCCGTCATGGGAACCTGCTCAGCATAGATGGCGGGATACTGAGTGATAGGCAGGCGTCCGGCGGGCGCGACTTTGCCCGTCAAGATGTCGAAGAGCGCAGTTCCGCCACTCTGTCCAGGGTAGCCACCCCAAATGATTGCGTTAACCTGACATGTGCATTGTGAGCCACCGACAAATGATCATCAACAAGGAGAGATGGCACGAACCGCCCGGCTGCTCTTCAAGGCCGAGTCGTCGAGCTGCCCTCCGCCGAACTGCGCGACGATCAGCGGCTTTCCGACGCGCTCTAACTCCGCGACGAGCTCAAGCTGATTTCCGGGCCAAGTGACGTTCAGCCGGTCGACCTCCTCGCGCTCGACCGTCTCGTCGAGACCTCCTGCGAAGATCACTACGTCCGCGCGCTTCGCGGCAGCAATGGCGGCAGGAAAGTCGCTGGTGAAGTTGGTCGTGATATTGGTCCCTAGTACGTACTCGACCTCGAAGCCAGCTTGTTGGGCGCCGAGAAGAGGGCTGATGAGGTATGGTGCGATACCCTGATAGTTGCCCTGCATGAGCGTCGTCGCATTTGCCCACGGGCCAATGAGAGCGAGCTTCTTGACGTGCTTCGCGAGAGGAAGAACGCCGTCATTCTTCAGCAGAACGATGCCCTCGACCGCGGCCGTGTAGGCGAGCTGCTGAGCGTGAGGGGTATTGACGTCAGACCAGCCGAGTTGGCGGTAAGGCTGGGCCTCGGCAGGATCGAAGTATCCCAATCTGTGAAGACGTCGATGTCAATACAGATACCGATGGCTAGGTGAGAGACGCACCTGACGAGCGAAGCATACTGGCGGACAGCGGACCGCCGCAGATCGGTGACGTTGATAAGACCCCTCTGGAGCGCGTCAGGGAGGTACGTCGACGAGAATGTCCCACAGTCGATGTCAGTTCCCGCGATCAGGGCATCCGCCGCCGCTTGCGCCGGGTCATTGGTATAGTTGTGGGGGCTATAGATGTTCTGCACGGCATCGCAGTCACTGGTTACCCATCGGTCGTCGGCGAAGCCCCAGTAATCCCTGAGAATGTCTTGGAGGAGGAACGAGTTCGCGCATGAAGGAATGCCGTTCACCGCGTTGTACGAACACATGACGCTGCCAACCTTGGCGTCACGTACGCAGCTCTGGAAGGGTACGAGGTAGAACTCCGAGAGGTCTTGCTGCGATACTATTGCGTTGAAGCCGTACCGGACGTTCCCCTCCCAGTTATCCATGTCGTATGCAGCAAAGTGCTTGCAGTCCGCAACAACCTTGAAGTAAGGCTTGGGATCGAGACCGCCTTGAAGGCCGAGAATGAGGTTGTAAACATATTGCGAGAGATGGAAAGGGTCCTCTCCCGGGGTTTCCTGGCCACGCCCCCACCGAGGATCCTTGAACGCTGAGAAATCATGAGAAATGCAAGATCTGTCTTCTTGAATACGGACGCACGATTAATATTGGGAGTCCAGTAGTCGAGGCCTGCACGACCGACATTGTTGAATGCACGGCCTTCCGTGCTGATGATAGACGCGATCTCCTGGATGAGGGGGTCGTCGAAGGCCGCACTCATGAGAATGGGCTGGGGGAACGAGGTAGCATAGCTGAATGGACCAGAGGGCGCGAACGTCACTCCGGGGCTCTGTGCAACGCCGTGCTGGGATTTTATTGACGTGAGGGTCAGCGTGACCGAATCAGAGAGCGATAGTACGTACCAACCCTTCCGACCACCAGTTGTACGCTGGCAAACCGAGACGAGGAACGCCTGGTGAGGCATTCACAGTATTATTCAGTAGCTCTTGGTCGGTCCATAGGCTGATGAGAGCGGTAGCGCGAGTTATCGGGTCTTTGGTGACATCACAGACAGTGGTATTTTTGAGCGGTCCGCTCGCACAGTCCGGGAACCCGTACGCCCGTGCCGTCGCTGTGCCCACTGCGGCAAAGGTGAGTAGTGAGTACAAGCGACGAAGTCCGTTAGCCATCCCGACGGGAAACCAGCTGAGGAAGCTGTCTACCACTGTCTGGCACATTTCGGGGGCGTTTTAAACCTCTCCAAGAGCGGCGTCGTGGATAGCAGGATGATCGTCGGACGCGGCACGAATAAGCGCGACGTCGCGAAGACGTATGCAGAGCATATTGACTCAGTCAGGTGCATGGTCAGAAGGCAACGCCAGTGATGTGCGAATGCGAGGAAGCACTCAACGTTCTTCCTCACGGCGGCGCGAGCGGACAGAGCCAACCTTGCATCCCGGCACAGGCAAGCCGTGACTTTGGTCACACTCCCACACTCGCACTTGATCGGGTAGCGTCACGCTGTGCTCCCAGTGTGGCAGGGTATTAGGAAGCATCCGGTGCTTGCTTTGAGACGCTCCACTGAACGAACTTGCTCAAGAGCGTGCAATGCCTCCTCCTCCACCTCACGAGCCAGAGCCAAAGTGGCCTATACCCACATTCCACTTCTACATACAGGACCTTGCGCACCCAGGGGCGAAGCTATTTCTCGATCACGTACGACCAGACATCGCGTTACGAGATGCCGTGATCACGGTGTGCAGCTGGCTGTACACTCCGGATACCGTCCCTACAAAGTGAGCCAGGTTCCTATCGTCTCAAGTATGCGAATAGCCTCCGTAGTACGTGCTGGCGATTGCTGCCGGGTGTGTCGTCATCGTTTACGGTGCACTCGCAGCACTCGCCGTCACGCCATGGTCCTTATGACCCTTCATGGCGGTTGACCGCGCCGTTTCCTACTACAGCGTACAGTGCATATCGCTCGTCCTCCGGCCCATGCCCGGCGTCGCGCACACCTTCGGCTCCCCGACCCACAAGGAGATCCACTTCTCCTTGGATCACATTCGCAACTCCGAGTCACGCGCTCGCGAGGAGATCCTCGGAGTGCTGACTCACGAGATGGTCCACTGCTACCAATACAACGGGCTTGGAAAGACTCCGGGAGGCCTCATCGAGGGCATCGCAGGTTTGTGCGGTCCACGCGCACATAACGCTTCTTCTGTTCGCGGCCCGCCTTCCTGCTGACATCGTCATCTGCTAGACTGGGTGCGTCTGAACGCGGGAAAGGCGCCGCCGCATTGGAAGCGAGAAGCTGGAGACAAGTGGGATGCCGGATACCAGGCGACGGCATACTTCCTCGACCGGATCGAGAAACGGTACGGTAGCGGCACCATACGAGAATTGAACGCAGCGATGAAGGATAAGGAGTACGATGAGCACGTCTTCAAGGACGTTACAGGCCGGAAGATATCCAAGTTATGGAAGCTCTATAAGGAGGGTCTGGAAGGACACGGACTATGACCGCGATCCCATTGTACCTGTTCTATGAGCATGTTCGTTCGTTCGACGATGCTGGTTATCATCTCGCAATCATTGTGTTTGTCATGAACTCAAGCCCTACTATAATGCGCTAAATATCATTGGACACTTACTTGCAGATTCCCCGAGCGGCCCCAAGCTCAATCATCCGTGATTTTGTCGCTGTTATGCTCCGTGTACGATAGTCTATGCATACGTCCGATCAAACTACGAAGCAGAGCAGGTATGTAAAAGTCTAGATTTGTTCGTGATCGGGTCATCTCAGGTATACGTATAGTAAAACTACATAGGTACAGGACACAGCCAATAAACGGTACGTACTACACTACCGACGCAGCGCGCTACATACATCGACATACAAACCTCGCAAAAGCACAGCACACAGAATGAATGACGAACACACGAAGCAGACATTATACGGGGCGGCCGACAACGGTGCTGCAGGCGCTATCCCCACTCCTCCTCGAGCTCGCGGGCGAGGAAGTCGTCCTCGTCGTCCATCTCGTCGTCGGTGCCCTCATAATCCTCCCCGTAGTCGCCCGCCTCCTCCGCAGACCCGTTGATGGGCGAAGACCGACTGCTCCGCCCACCGGTGTTGTCGTCGTCGTCATCAGCGACCCGGGAGAGCTCTTCGGCGGTGAAGGCCTCCTTGAGCCTTGATGCGCCAGACCGGTCGGCGGCGAGCTTTTTGCGCTTCGCGAGAGGGGAGCGGAGCACATCCGGGTCGGCCCCGTTGAGCGAACCCGCCTCGGATGGTGTGATGCTCCGCATGCGTTTTCGCTTACGCCGAGGTGTTGAGTTGGCACTGCTGAGGACGAGCACCGGCATATAAGCTCCTGCTTGCCATCTCGGACAGGAACAGTATGTATGCTCACCTGATGATACTGTTCGACTCGTCCGTCCATGACTCGTCCTCCGAAAAGCCGCTCCGCACACTACGCGCATCGCCCTCTCCTCCCTCATCCCCATCATCGTCGCTCTCGTTCATCGCCGCCTCCACCTCATCGTTGATCTCATCCCAATCCACCTCGTCTAGCGCGAGCCCGGGCTCACCCGCGCCCACGCCCGCCTCTCCCTCTCCGCCCGCGCCTCCATCTCCCGCGCCCGCACCCTCCAGCGCGAGCGCGCGCGTCCGGCCGCCGCCCGCGGAGCCCTCGCCGAGCTCGTCCCAGTCATCTGCGTCCGGCTCAGGGTCAGAGCTTATCTGGTGAGGATCCGAAGGAGGACTCGCGAGCTGCGCGTCGTCGCCGTCCCCGCTCACGCCCGCGTCCGGGCGCGGCTCGGGGTCCAACAGGTAGGGCGTCTCGTCTTGCCGCTGCCAGAGCGCGACGGAGTCGGTGAACCATGCGAGCCAGACGATCTTGATGCCCCCGCGTCGCCGGGCGGCGTCCACCTTCTGCGTTCCGCGCTGGAGATGAGACGGTTCCTCAGACACGATGACGAGTATAGACTACAAATGAGCGACTCACCTTGGCTGCGACAACGTGCGTGACCCGCGGTGTGAGTTCAGTATAGCACTTCGCACCGAAGGCATGCGCCGTCTTCCAGATCTCTGTGGCTTCTGGCCGGGTGTCCAGCGGGATAACGCTGGAGAACAGAATATGACACCCCTCCAATGTTTGCGTGCGTATTCGAGGAATTATCGTCTACACGATGTCAGTCCAACCCTGACACGACAGTGGGACGGCATGACGTACCCGAACATCGTAATCGACTTGAGGTTCGGAGCGCTTGCTGTGTTTCCGTTTCCTGCGCTCGTCCTCTGGCTTGTGTTTCTCCCAAGCCTCATAGAATCGTTCGTGCACGGTCTCCAGAATCTGATGACCACCTCGTCAGACTCACGCCATCCCGCTCAAGCAATCCCACGATATGCACACACCTTTCGAACCCTCAACAGCTCCGTGTCGTCGTTCTTGAGCAGCGCTTTCCGCACCGGGCGCTCTCGCTTGAGCGGCTGCTGAGCGGCCGTGACCTCGCCGTTCCCGTTCGCAACGGGAACCGCGCTCGCCGCTGGCTGACCCGCCGACGCAGCCTCAGCCTCGCCAGCGGCCGTCTCCTGGAGCTCCTCCTGCTTCTTCGCAAGCGGCCGCTCCTCCACCTGCGCCTCGAGCGCCTCCGTGTTCCGCGACAATATCTCGTTCTTCTTCAGCTCGGCCAGCCGCTCGTCCTCCTCGGACTGAGCGAGGGCATCGGACGATGGGATGAGATCCTCCAGCTCTTCGTCGTCGTCGTCATCGTCGTCGTCGTCCTCCTCGTCGCCTTCGCCTTCAGGCGCTACCTCCCCAGCTTCTGACGTCACCGCGTCCGCTGCGGCAGGGTCCGCCAGTATCGGCGGCGGCGGTGATACCACGGGTGCGAGAGGCTCGAGTTTGGGGAGAAAGGCAGAGTTAATGTCGCCGATGCCAACAAAGAAGTCGTCTGCGGGGGGCGTGAGCGACAAGTACGCCGAGCAATTGTGTAGCGCGGCACGTACAAGGAATGACTTTCACGAGGTTAGGACTCCACTCCCAGACATCGGCACGGTCGTCGATGATGACCACCATCGACTGGTCACAGGGGAATAGCCGCTGCAAGCTCTTCTGCGTTAGACCTCGCATCGCACATCAGCGCTATGCAATCGTCAACTTTGAAGATATGTGCTCACTGCCGCTCTCGTCCCGACTGAGGATACGGTTGCCAAAGATCTTTCCGCCAGGATCGATGGCCGCGCAGACTTCCTCTGCGTAAGCACGGGTACCCATCGTATAAACGTGCATCTCATACTTGGTCGCCATCGTCTGCAGGAACTCCTGCAAGCCAGGGCTGCACGCGCAAAGCAGTGCGGCGGTCAGAATACCCTCGGGGAGCGTGCGGGAAGTGCGTGTGCGTACCGCGGCTTGATGTAGTACATGCATCCCTCCTGCTCGATGATCTTCTCCTTGCCCCTGGCCCTGGGGCCTCGCTGCGGCGGACCGAGCACTTCGGGACCGAGCCTGAACTTCTTGACGTCCTTGAGGGCCTCCCAGTTCGGGTTCACCTCGTCATCCTCGTCCGAGAGCGTCTTGTCAGGATCCGCAGCGTCCTTGCTGCCCGCGTCGTCGTCGGCGCGCGCCGCCGCCTTCTTGGCCTGGCGCGTCTCCCACGCCTCGCCCTCCGCGATCCACTCACCGACGGTGGGATCGACGGTTGCGTGGACGATGGTTTGATCGAGATCGACGATGAGGGAGAGCTTGCGGGAGCGAAGGAGGTGCTGTGCGGTCTCCTGCTCGATGCGCTGCGCTTCCTCAAGCGAGACGAGCGGACCGTTGGCAAGGTGGGTCATCTGGATGGACGCACGAGACGCGTCCGAGAAGCCGGTGTAGTCGTAACTGTGGCAGGTCATTAATTAGCACGAGCAGGGCAGGGCAGGGGAGGTTACGCGAGGAAGCGGGAGTGTTATTGGACGGTGAAGCACGAACCTGGTCATGTCCTTCCCACAGAGACAACAGAGGCCGCCGAGTTGTACGCCGTGCTTGCATGGTTCAAGAATGAAGACGGCCGGAGTCTCACGCGCGCGTCGTTCTGAGACGGTATCGCCCTGCTTGAAGTTCCACTTTGTGAGAGTGCCCTCGACGGAGGAGTCCCATGTTCCGAACCGGAGCTCGGGGGGTGCATCGGAGCCGGGGGGCCTGTAGGTGAACGAGTAGTCGAGCAGACGCGAACCGCGCTGTACTTGAGAGTCTGGGAGGGCGGCGAGGGAGACGAGCTTGATGGGATACGGGAGAGAGGGGGGCAGATAGAGTTCTGTGGGGGAGGACATGGGCGGATATTGCAAGCCTTCGCGGCTTAAGCGACGCCCCGCGAGGACAGGGTAGGGTAAACGAGAGGGATAAGCGCGAGTAAGAGCGAGTAAACAACGGCTGCGTTGTTGCGACGCTTTCAACCGCCACCGTCTGCGTTACTCTACCAGCGTCAGTAAGTAACTTGTGCAAGTAACTAACTAACAAGCTCAGGCTTGTCTCGTCCTCGCCGCGCTCCGACTCTCCCGGATCCTGTTGCCCTCTGTTTGGCTCCCCCTGCCCCGGCCCTCGAGCGCCCGTGCCTCCGCCAACAACGTCGATCATACTGTATATACCGTCCTTCCGCCGGCTGTGTATCCCCATCCAGCCATCGAGAAATCGCGCTCTGCCGCTCCAGTTTGATATTAATAACGCTATCAGAGCGAGTTCCTAGCGCACTGACAAACGCATAGCTTGATATCTCGCCCATACTCACGGAACGCTAGCAGGCTCTTTGTGAGTAATCCCGATTCTCACGGAAACGCTCTCCCTGGCTTCGGGAGCCATGCGTTGCCCGGTACAAATAGCCAGCTTCTTCCGCGAGGAATGGCCAGTGTTGCATCCGTTTCTCCTCACATTCTAGCTTTCGGCGATGTCCTCGAACAAGACCGTCGTTCTCGTCACCGGCTCCTCGAAAGGCGGCATTGGCTTCTCTCTGTAGGTCGCCTTCATCCGAGTCATATGCATGAACACTCACCAACTGACGAATGTTCAACTAGCTGCGAGGAGTTCGCATCCAGAGGATGCACAGTCTATGCGACAGCACGGAGACTGGAAGCCATGGAGGGCTTCTCTCAGCCCAACATCCACACCCTCAGTCTGGACGTCACTAGCGACGAAAGCGTTCAGAAAGCGGTCGAGACCGTCATCGAACGCGAAGGTCGGATCGACGTCCTCATCAACAATG
The DNA here is from genome assembly GCA_008973685.1 of Trametes sanguinea. Taxonomy (NCBI): domain Eukaryota; kingdom Fungi; phylum Basidiomycota; class Agaricomycetes; order Polyporales; family Polyporaceae; genus Trametes; species Trametes sanguinea. The sequence continues at coordinate 1,434,213 of WAHA01000001.1, read as the reverse complement.
CTGGGCTAGGAAACACAGGCAAGTCGTTCAGGATGATCACGTTGTTGCCTTGGGCTCACTCGACGACGTGCAGGAGCGATCATCGACGTTCCCATGGACGAGATCATCCGGATGTTCGACACGAACGTGTACGCCGTCATCCGCATGGCAAAGGCCGTCATTCCGCACATGGCTGCCCGCAAGAGCGGTACCATCGTCAACGTCGGCTCCATTGCTGGTGAAATGTACGTTCCACCTCTGCTGACAGCAGTGCTATTGCTCACACGACCGTGATAGACCCGTTCCCTGGGGCGGGATATACGGTGCTACCAAAGCCGCCCTGCACTCTCTCACCGAGACACTGTACATGGAATGCAAGCCGCTCGACATCAACGTCGTCCTCCTCGCGCCTGGCGGCGTCAAGTCCAACATCGCCAACAACCAAGCCCCGCGCTTCAAGCTCCCCGAGAACAGCCTCTACTCCGCATACATCGATTCCATGCTCGCAAAGCTGACCATGAGCCAGCGGGGCAACTCGATGCCCGCCGAGCAATTCTCGCAGCAGGTCGTCAGCGCGGTGCTCAAGCCGCAGCCGCCGCGGTACATGACGCTGGCGAGCATGGCGGGGATGTACAAGGTGCTCAAGTGGCTGCCGCGCACTTGGGTGCTGAATATGTTCTGGAGGCGCCTTGGGGAGGGACCCCGATTGGCTGCTCTGAAGAACCGCAAGTAGAACGGCCGTCTTTTGCAGATACACGGTCGATGCGAACTTCCGGACCGTGCTGTAATTTATGGCTCCATGATAGGTTCATAATCTCCTTCGACTCTCGTTGAAACCTGTCGGTACCGTGGCTGCAGTTCCTTCCGCTGGCTGCTGCCCATCCCACTGGCAGCGTCGATTTGACACCCGGATACCTCGCTACCCATGGTCTCCAAATAGTACATGCTGTGCCGCAACGCCACTGAGCTCGAACGCAACCCTATTAAACTTTCCGACCCGCTGATCACACGAAACTGCCCTAAGATCTCTTCTGAATGCATGCCGAACACATTCCCCTGTCTTGTGCTTGGCCGTGGCGCACCTGTGCGGGTTGGACGGCATCGTCATTGGCCTTGCGCACCGGTGATACATATAATGAAGTGCAACTTCAATCCGAGTGTCTGTTCTAGCTCACCGACCCTCACTACACCCTCACCAGTTGCTCAGGATGCCCTCCAGCAAGACCGTCGTCATCATTACAGGATGCTCGAAAGGCGGAATTGGCTTTGCCCTGTGAGTCCGCAACGAGGATCGTTCCCTCTTCTGCCATGAACTCATACTTCTAACGTTCAACTTGAACCAGCTGCGAGGAGTTCGCAGCTAGAGGGTGCATTGTCTACGCTACTGCGCGCAGAATGGAGGCCATGGAAGGCTTCCGCAACTCCAACATTTGCACACTCGCGTTGGACGTGACCAAGGACGAGAGTGTGCAGAGTGTCGTGAAGACCGTGATTGAAAGGGAAGGCCAGATTGACGTCCTTGTAAACAACGCTGGCCTGGGGCATACAGGTACGTCCATGCAGCATACCATAAATTATCCGTCGGCCTGACTGACAATGTCACGCGCAGGTCCCGTCATCGACACCGACATGGAGGAAATCACGCGTGTCTTCGACACGAATCTGTTCTCAGTCATTCGTACGTCCAAGGCGGTCATACCGCACATGGCCGCGCGCAAGAGCGGCACCATCGTCAACGTCGGCTCGATATTCGGTGAAATGCACGTCGCACATCATTACAATATCGCAGAGCCTACGCTGACCTCGCACTTGCTCAAGCCCCGTCCCATGGGGCGGGATCTACTCCAGCAGCAAAGCGGCGCTGCACTCTCTCTCGGAGACGCTCTACATGGAATGCAAGCCCTTCAACATCCACGTCGTCCTCCTCGCCCCCGGCGGCGTCCGCTCCAACATCGTCACCAACCAATCCGGCCCCGAGCGCCTCAAGTTCCCCGCGACCAGCCTCTACGCCGACTACGTCGACTCCATCCTCACGAAGCTCACCGCCAGCCAACGAGGCCACCCGACGCCTGCGGACGCGTTCGCAAAGCAGGTCGTCGGCGCGGTGCTCAAGCCGCACCCGCCGCGGTACATGACGCTGGCGAGGATGTCTGGGGTATACTGGGCCTTCACGTGGCTGCCGCGGACGTGGGTCTTGAATCTCCTCTGGCGCATTTTGGGACAGCGTCCGCGGTTAGCGGCGCAGAAGCAGAAGCAGCGCAGCTGAGCGCTTTCCTATCCACACAGCTGCCGAATCTATCTGTCGGACTGTAAGCTAACGCGTCGTCACGTTTTGCTTGGTTACGCTGTCAGCGTGAATGACTAGATGCAGTTCTCTGCGGACGTAGTGCTGACAGAGGGTCAGCTGGGGCGCGGCAGGACCCCTTCGAGAGAGCAATTCCCGACATCGCGCTTTTACTCACCTGCAACGGGCGGGCTCGTCCCCGCTATGCAACGTCGAAGGAACATCAAAGCTGTGTTCGAGACCTTGCGAACATCTTATTTTGCCTTTTTGGGTACAGTGGCTCGGGCGAGGGAGCCTCGGGCAGCGTCCCGAAACCTCCGCCAGCCTGGGATGTGAGAAGCGCTATCACGCTGTCAACCTTGGCGCGTAGGGGTATATATGCCGGAGGAAAGCTGCGCGCACGTATACACCTACCTGCTTAACTCCACACAACAAGACCCTGGACATGTCAGCCCAGCAGAAAGTCGTCCTTGTAACGGGTTGTTCGGACGGAGGCATAGGATCTGAGTTGTGAGTTGCTGCTGCGATGGGCTGCTAGAACAACCCTCCACGCGGTTCGCGACTGACGGACAGGCCCGGTTAGGTGCAAGCAGTACGCCGCGAAGGGGTGCAAGGTGTACGCCACCGCGCGTCGAATCGAGGCTATGGGCAGCCTGACCCATCCCAACATCGCGCTGTGCACGCATGGATGTCACAGACGAGGCCAGCATCAGAGCCGTGGTCGATGAAATAAATGAAAAGGAAGGCAGGATCGACGTCCTCGTCAACAACGCAGGTTTGACCTGCTCTGGTCAGTCACCCTGGCTCATCCTATAGTGTGATGCAAGTCCGGTCCTCACACGTTCGCTGGGTAGGGCCTACTGCCGAGGTAGACATGGAGAGGATACAGAGGACGTTACGACACGAATGTCTTCGGGATCATTCGAGCTGCGAGGATCGTCATCCCCCACATGGCAGCGCGCAAGAGCGGGACGATCGTCAACATTGGTTCGATTCTGGGGGAAACGTGAGCCGTCATCAAGACACTTAGTTCTATGGGTCTGACTAAGTTTGCGACATGGCCAGGCCCCTGCCCTTCGCGGGGATCTATGCCTCGACAAAGGCTGCAGTGCGTTCGCTCAGCGAAACGCTCTACATGGAGTGCCTCCCCCTCGGCATCTCTGTCGTGCACGTCAACACCGGCGGCGCTCGTACCAATATCGTCAAGAACATGGGTCAGCAGTTCAGCGTCCCGTCCACGACGCTCTACGCGCCGTACGAGGAGGTCATCCGTGAGGAGTTCAACCCGAAACGCGTCGAGCAAGGGTCCCCTCCGGAGCACATCGCGAGGGTCGTGGTAGAAAAGGAGCATCGCTGCGAAGCCGGATAGGTACATCTCGGTCGGGGCGGGGTCTTTCTTGGTCGACAGCATATTGCCGTGGATTCCGCGAGGGTGGTTGTTGCGAATGCTTTGGAACTTCATGGTGGAGAAGAAGAAAACCACAGGTAGACAAATCGAAGTAGGGCCCGCTGGACGTTGTTACCTTACTACGTGTCGTCTGCTGAGCTATGTGGATCACGGTGGCTATGTAATGAGGGTGCTTGAGGGTGTGATGGTGGTCGAACGACAAGAGTTGCCAAGCTAGGCCCACACAGCCGGGGAAGCGCGTCGACGCGTCGCGTCGCACGCGTACATTGGGCGCCTCCTCTCCGAACCATCCTCCTGCCACTCACTCCTCCGTTCCCCTCACTCCTCTCCTTTCTTGTCGTTCGCCTCCTGTCCTCGCGATGTCTCGCTATCCACACGGTCTCACACCAGACATCACGCCCACAAGCAGTCCGAACAAGCTCACTAAAGCTCAGAAGAGCCGTGCTCGGCGCGAGCCGTCGGGAGTGTTCTCCCTCTTCTCTCCGCCACAGATTCAGCAGTTCCGGGAGGCGTTCGCGCTCATTGATCACGACGGGGATGGTATCGTGTCCGAGCAGGATTTGAAGCACATCTTCAGCAGTCTCGGTGAGTCCCCAACTGGCTCATGCAGGGCAAGTGACATGGATCCGGAGAGCCCCTGCGTGTCGCTATATCCCACCACTTCCTAACAAACCGGCTACAACCACAGGCATCTCCCCCTCCCGCTCCACACTCGACCAACTCCTCGCCGACCGCCCGGGCGATCGGCGTGGCTCGCTCGGCGGCGGCGCGCACTCGCGCATGGCCTCCGCCGAGTCCGACTCAGGCACCGACCGCGGGATCACGTTCCCGATGTTCCTCACGATGATGGGCGAGCACCTGTACGACTTTGACGCCGAGCCGGAGCTGCTCGCCGCGTTTGAGTGCTTCGACGAGGGCGATACGGGCTTCGTCAAGTGCGACGAGATCCGGAAGTGGCTCGGGGACGTGGGCGAGCGGATGGAGGAGCACGAGGTTGGTTATAGCTACCCTGAAGGGACCTGGAGACTAACGTGTAATCTGTAGATCGACAAGTTTTTGAAGGGGCCGTTCACGAGGAACGGCCAATTCAACTACCGGGAGTGGGTCAAGGTGCTCAGGATCAATACGGACAACGAAGAAACTGACTCTCAGTGATGCATTCCCTGCCATGTGGTGGATGATGCATTGATGTACGATATGTGTTGTATATGTCACGACCGTTATGAAAGATACCCTGATTACGCTTGCCCCCAAAGCCATGTAGGCCATCTCTTCCGAAGATGAAGTGCAAATCATGCGCAAGTGTATGTTATGATACATCTACTGTACACGGTAGGTGACTACTCAGAACTGCTACTCCATCGCTCGCTTTTAAGGAGATCGACGCGGTATCCCGTCAAGCCCATTCACCCTCCAGAGGATCGACGGGGATCTTGCCATCAGCCATGGCGAGCTCCTTCATGACTTCGTCCATGGTCTCCTTAGCTTCGCTCTTCTCTGCTTCTTCCAGTGCTGGGTCTCACGGTTAATCCTGAATGTCCTGCTACATTGGCATCGAGATCTTACCGTGGCCTCTGCCTTCTCCGAGGCTGGTCTCCAATCCTTGCTCTCCGCTCCTGGCTGCGATGAACAGGAGCTCGGCGCCTTCATAGTCCAGCAGTTCGCGACGCTCCACGGACGCGAACCGCAAGCCATAGGACTCGCGACCTCTCCCCCCGCCCTTGCCGAAGACGCCTTCGAGGATCTCCTCCGGATATTCTGCCCTCCGCCCCTTGGGCAAGCCCACTTGCGCGGGGCCCGACAGGAGGGGCGAGTGGATTCTTAACTTGCAGGACGAATGACGACGCCTGGTGGATGCCAAGAGTCTCCTGGACCTCACCAAAGTGCTCGTCGTCGGGGTGCGAGAGGTGGTAGCCAAAGTGCGTCTCGCGCTGCGATGGTGTACGCGCGTCTTCGTTGTTGACGATCGCGTAGGCGCCGCGCGCCGCGAGACGTGCGGCACCTTGGTGGCGTGTTCCTGCAGGAGAGGTTAGCTGGACTCTCACCAACCATAGCGGGGCTATGAGTACCTCTGGTCTTGGTCTCGTATGTCTTCGGCCCAAGCCCTTCCTCGAGCTTCTTGAGGTCATCACCAACAGTCGCAACGGTCGCCCAGAAGACCTGCTTGCGGCCGCCACCCTTGCCGCCACCTCCTGCATCTGGATCGGGCAGGCCTTTCTTCCCGATCAACAACAAACGGAAACGCTTCTTGCTCTGATTCTTAGGCTCGGGTGCTGGGACCGCGTCTGCGCCACTTTCGATGAGATTCATTTCTTGATCCTCGTCGTCGCCCCTTGTTTTGGCACTGTCTGAATGCGCTGCGAACTGCGGGGGACGTGGGACGAGGAGCATGTAGAAGCGCTGGACGTCGTCGAGGGAATGGGCCTCCTCCAGCTCGACTTTTGGGCGATAGAAGAAGTAGATGTGGCCGCGCTCGATGGTACCTAAGAGCGTTCGCAATGAGCACGGACGTGGAGAGACAGTGCATAGTGCATACCGGCTTGGTACATGCTTTCAGCGGGATGACGTTTGGCGGGCCCGTTCTCCTTGTCGATTCCGGCCTCTGAACTCTCTTCCTTTCCGTTCGTCTGCTCTCCCTCGGTCTTTGCCTTCTTTGCAGGGGGCTCCTCAGCCTGCTCCTGCTTCTCCTCAGTGTCGGGCTCGCGCTTTTCCCCGACGGTGGGAGACTCCTTCTGTGTGGCCTGTGCGCCCTTCTTACTCTGCCGCCGACTTCTTCGTCGACGTAGGTTTCTTGGTCTTGGACGCAGGCTTGTTCGCAGCAGCAGCGCCGTTCTTGTGCTCCGCTGCCGGCTGGTGGTCGCGCAGGTTGCGCTTCTCAGCTGCCTCCTGCGCACGGGTGGTGGGCATTTTTGCGCGTGAAGATGCGAGTGCAATGGGGGCTTGTTGAGAAGAGGATGGTATGCAGACCCACGAGGGTTATATAGCGCGAGAACGGCTTGGGAGTGTCCCTGACGTCACTGGACGCGGTCGACGTCTACGGTCTGGGGTAGCGCGTCTCGTATTCCTCGTGACCGCTTGCCCTGCGAGCGCTTCCATGGCCTGTCGCAGACATGCCCAGAACCTCTCCAGCTAGCCCAGCCCAGCCCAGTTAACGTTCCATGAGGAGTTCAGAGTTTGGCCTAACGTTCTTCCATTGCCCATTGACCTTACAACTACAAGCGCGTAGTGTTACACGATACAAACTGCGATCAACCTACAGACCTTCGAATTGAAAGCTGCATTCATGGGAAACCTGTGTCTTCCTCCCGCCTTTCACTTTGGAATGCACGGGTGCGAACCGCTGTTCACAGACCCGGTCGTAGCTCTCCTCTTCATAAAGCCATCGCCGAACCATCGACTCGGCTCGCCCTGCGACGGCCGTGGCGCCCCATCGACGGCCGGCCGGTCGAGTGCTACGAGAACGTCGACGTCGTGAGCCGTTCATGCACGAAGCAAGGCCGGGCAGAACGAGCACCTACGTAACCTCGCTAGTGCTCTTGCTCCTGTCTGTGGCCCCCGCCACACCTGCGGCGCGTCTGGGAGCACCGACTCGGACATCGACCAGCGCAGCGTTCGCAGTCGACTCGCAGTCCGTCGTCCAGCAGCCGCTCGAACTCCAGCGCCGGATCGTAGTAGAACTGCGCAAACGCCATCGCGGTGGTGAGGTCGTGCCAAGCGTGTGTGTGTCGTCGGTCGATAGCAATAGCGGTGAGGGCTGTAGGATGTACGGGTGGCTTGGGCTACAATGCTATACAGCCTGGGGAGGGCTGCGCAGCTAGTGGGCGTGGTGCATGGGAGAGCGAGTCCGAGGCTTGTCCGGGCGGGCCCCTGACAATATATAGGCGTCCTGAGATGCGCTCAGCTGAGCGAGATCGGTCAGTGCGGATGCGTCGGCTCTAGTCCTGGTCTCCGGTGTGGAGTGGGTACCATGGGTACTGTATGTTTAGGAATGCTAGGCTGCGCAGCTCTCGTAGAACGCTTACCTCGCTACTGCAGACTCCCGGTCGGAGATCGTTATGGAGTTAGCAGAAACTGGATCAAACGCCTCAGCGATATGGTACTGAGCGAGTTACTCAATTGTCACTCAGCCCTGAAATCCGCCATCTTAAAGCCCATTTTGCATGACTCCGGCTGCGAAGCCAGGTCGAACGTTGAAGAGCTACATACATACAAGTACAACACTATATGTACAACTCGTGCACATTCAAGCATCGGATGACTGACGGTATGCGTGTCCGTATAGCACCAAGCACCAAGCAAATTGTCCACGTCCTGTTCAAGCAGCGACCATTTCCACGTCCCGCATCTCCCTCTCCAGCCCCCTCACCTCCACCCCCTTCCTCTCCTCCGCCTCTACGTCCATCTGCGACCCGCTCGCCTCTCGAGACACAGGCGGCGGCGTCCCATAGCGCCTCTTATACTCCGTATTGATCGCAACCAATAGATCCCGGAGGAGCGCTGCGTGCTTCCGCCGTTCTTCGGGCGACACCGCGCGCGTGCGCGCATGGCTCTCGAGCTCGATTTTCCCCACGCGTCGCGCGAGGTCCTCGGTATGTTCGCGCCGCGGTGACGGGTACGACGCGAGCGCGCTTATGGGCGGGAGGACCGGGTAAGGATACGCGTGCACTCGACTGACGATGGCGGGACCGGCGTCGGAGCGGACGAGCGGGGAGGCGACGGTGTGCGTGAATCTGTCGAGATGGGTGACGGACTCCGGCGGATAGGGGACGGCGCGGGGGATGTAGATGAGGAACGCGAGAGCGCGCGGCCTGTCGATGGCGGCGATGGCGATGGAGAAGGAGAACGGAATCGCGCGCCCAGAGGGGGCAGCTTGAGTCGCTCGTCGCCCGACGTGAGCAGCGGGTACAGGGGGCTGCTCTGCGATGGGGCGATCGAGGATGACGCGACAGACGAAGCGGCAGAGGACGCGGTGAGCCGCGCCGGAGGACCGCGATGCACTCCGCCAGGCACCCGAGCTTCGGCTCGACAGGAGCAGGACGGCCCGCCAGCGCAGCAGCAGAAGCTGTCGACGTGGAAGGCGCAGCAGGCCCGGCGCTCTTCAGCGGAAGCACCGTGCGTATGTTCTTCTGGCTGAAATCGGCTGGCGCGAGCTGCACGACGGGGGGAGGTGCGCGATTCGAGCGCATAAAGTCGAACGCGGTGCTCTCGTGGTGATCCATCGAGAGTGGCATGTGTGGTGGGGTGGCACTGGGCGGCGTGGACATGCCGGAATGCGAAGAGAGCGGTGATGCGCCCGCGTTCGCGCTCGGACCGAGATCGAGAGGGGGCGTGAGGTAATGCGGATAGCCTCCTTGGCCCGAAGAGTACTGATGGGGAGGGAAGGGAGGGGATGGATTGTTGAGTTGGGCGAAGTGGTCCTCGGTCGCGGAGGTACGGTGCGCGCGCTGCCGGTTTGAGGTGTAGGGAAGCGGGGACGGCAGGACCGGCAATGTCTTGTGCAGAAGGGTACATGCCATATTGAACAGCCTGTACTGACTGGTGCGATGACCTGCTCGGGTAGCCGGACATTTGCTGTGACGAGAACTCGTTCAGAGGGGCAAAGCCTGAATCGCCGTGGTAACCTGCGCCGGACCCAGGACCAGGAGCGGTAGGAACTCCTGGCATGCCTGCAAGGCCCAACTGAGCAAGGTTGGCCGGGTCGAAGAACGATGCGTCATCGACTGGGTTGTGATGGTTCATTGCCTGCGCTTGAGCTTGTTGCTGCTGACGAGCGGCATGCGAGTTGCCTTGGGAGACATCGCGGCCGAGCGTGATGAGAAACTCATTCACCGCGGCGAGCTCCTCGGGAGTGCGGATGTCAAAAGAGACAGAGCGAGGAGGGAACAGATGTTGTTGTGACTGAGCAGGCCCTGGACCACCATGCGTAGTCGCGCTGAGGGATTGTTGGTATGCGAGATTGCTGAGACGGGCCGCCATGTCTACTGAACGTGTGAGTTTTGGTGAGTATCTCTCTCTAATCGGCTCGGCACTTACGAGGATCGTAGGCAGGCGTGACGCGACGTTTCTTGACATCGGTGAAGAAGTCGTCCACATTGTAGTCGTAGCTTCGCTTCGAACCGCTTACAGGGATGCCCCTGCCCTGCACGTCCTCGGGGAGCACCTCCCATGTAGGGAGCGGAGGTTGAGCGCGATAGAGGTGGTTTCTTGAATGGGCCCCTGCAGCGTCTTGGCCGTAGTCGAGGTCGGGCGACGGTGTCGGCAATACTCCGAAATCCGCGCCTGAACGGGAGCGATTCGGTTCAGATATGCGCTGCCATCGGACGGTATGAGAGCAGGCTTACCAGATGAGCTATCGGACAAGGGCAGCGAGGTGGACTTTGCGCGAGTAGCGGCAGAACCCTGGGACTGTCCAGAGGAGGGGACGACAGGTCTGGGCTTGTCGCTGTCACCCCGTACACGCTGAGAGTATGCGGGGTCGGTGACTGTGATAGCCTTGGAGTGCTTATGCTGCGCATGATGCTCCTCTGTGTGTATCTTCTCGTGCTTCTTGAGGTCCTGGGGCCTCTTAAAAGGCTTCTTGCATATCTCGCAGACGTGTGGTTTGAGAGGTGTGTGGACTGAAGCGGCCGGGATCAGATATCAGGATGTCGTGCTCTCCACGGAAGCTGGAAGACGATGGGCTTACCTCGCAGGTGGCTGGTGATGTGATCACGCTTGGCGCAAGTTGTCCCGCAGTCCTTCCATTTGCAAGTCAAACAGAGGTTGCCAGGTGCTCTTTCGGCCAATGTGGTCGTTACAAAGATGGTTGTAGAGGGTCTCTGGATCTGAGAGGACCTTGTCGCAGCCGGTCCACTGGCAAGCGTGTGCTGGGGTGCCGTCGTCCGAGGAAGAAGCCTGGGTAGCATTTGATGGAGGCTGAGGCTGAGGCTGGTCCGCGGGCTCAGAGGAGGAGGCGGGGGGCGAGGCGGTAGCGGTCTTTGGGGAGAGCGGAGGTTGGCTCATGAAGGCGGCGAAGGGGGGGTCGAGGGAGTCGTGGAGGAAGTCGAAGGGGTAGAGCTGGCGGTGGAGGTTGTACTGGAGGGCCTCGAGGGGGACGAGGAGAGGAGTGCTGTTGTGGTGGTCGGAGGGAGAGGAGTGGGCGAGTGGCTTGGGAGGCATGCTAAGTAGCGAGGCTCGTCTATAAGCCTCTCCCGTTACACTGGCCGATGTCGATCTCTTGGCAGTCCTCTCCCGTGCCAAGCCTTTCTCCTCCACCCCTTGGCACCCCCTTGGCAATCATTACGTAAGCAATCTCACGTTCAAGCGACTCTCTACGGTTGTGGCTCCTCTCAGTTTCCTGCTCTCTGCTCTCTGCACCGTCCGCTAACGACCGTCTTGCATTAGCTGAGAGACCACCAGCGCGTTATCTCCGCACTGCGACAAGCATCGTGCACCCGCGGAGCCGAACGGCTGCTGCTCGATCGTCGCGTGGAGTGGCCACTGGAGAGACCCAAGACGCCCAGGGCCTACACAAGGTTCAACATGGCCGCCAAGCATACCGTGCCCTGAGCCAAGCCCTCCTCTATTTCCTCCGTGCTTCACTCCCGTCGCCCTTCCACTCCGTCATCTCGCACCGTCCGCAGCAGCGCACCTATATTTTGCGTTCATTTAGCTCTGATAGCAGCGAAGCCCACCCACGATCGTACGTGTCACCCGAGCGTCAATGTTACCACCCCTTGGTCAGGCCCTCACCACATTATACCGGTATGGCGTCCTCATGCGGCTATCCGAAGCTCAAATGCCACTCGATGCAATCCTTTCTCAATTGACTCAATGACTCATCCCACTTCGTAATCCCGGTTCGCAAAGGCCACTCCTCTTCTGCCCTCCGTTAGGCAACACATGCACCTCCATCGCGCCCCCTCTGCGGTCCTTGATGGAGTTTGTGCGCTCTCCACATCCCCGGAGACACGTCCTTGCACGCATCGGTCGAGCCAGGAATGTCCAGGGCAGACATGCACGCATCGCCTCCCTGCCCGACGCGGTTCAGACTTCCCCGGCAGGTCTCGTGGGATTAGCATCCGGACGTTCCACCCAACCGGACGGTCCACCCTCTTCCGAGACGGGAGAAGAGACGCGAAGCGACCTTGACAGCACCTCGGAGCCGCTCGGGCAGTGTCCTCAGCGGGGCGCGTAGGACTCCCTGTCCCTGACATCGCTAAATGGACAACTTCGTGAGAGCTCGGAGGCCAGCACCCGGTGGTCGAGGATATGTATACGGAACCGTGCGCGACGCGAAGCAAGCCAAGCGTCGCGACTCCCATTTCTATGCCTTCTTGTCCCCTCTCCGCTCTCACATGCGTGCGCTACTGCACCAGCAATACTTAGCGCATCCCCGCGCACCTCATGGGACCGCTTACATGCCAGCCACAACGTCACGGCGTCAAGGCGCTGCACGGCGAGCGAGTCTCCTTGGCCTGGGGTCGCGGCAGCGTCTATGTGTCTGCCAAGACCTCCGCCTGCGCAGGAAAGATGCTTGGGAACTTGCCGCCGGATCGCAGATCTGGGCGAGCATCTTGCGTTTGGGCTTGGCAAGATGAATGACGGGCTCTCAGGATGGTCGTACTGAACGCCGGGCCCGTTGACAGCCACATTGCCGCAGTACCCGGAAGGTCCGGATGCACTCCAAAATATCGACTGCGAGTGCGCAGCCCAGCTGCGCTGCCAAATGGAGAGCTACCGTTGAAATGTACGGAAGTCATGTCATGTACACAGACAACCCTGGTCATGACCTGAACATTTTTAGACGGGGGTTCACGACACCTTTGTCACTTTTCTGACCCAATAAGCACATCCTGTTACTTGCCGCAGAGAACACCAAGCAGCCCCACAAGCGTCGCGACGTTCGCACCGTTATTCCTAGGGCTGTCATCCCAAGGACCGACCCACTCTCGGTCGCGCGCAGGCACCCGCAGTCCGAGGAACCGCGCGCAGAGCAGTGCCGCCAGGGCCTCCCACAGCGACCACAACTGCGCTCCGCCAAGCTCTCCCCGGGAACGTACCCCTTGCCTCGGTTGCCTGCATATGACCTTTATTGGGCGCGAAGCGCGCCGTCCAGGCGATCGTTGCTGCAGAAGCGGCTCCCGAGATGGCAATCCCAGAGCGTACACCCACGGCCAAAAATACGCTGTGGGCTCGGCGGACGCGGTTGTGGATGGAGCGGTTGCTTGCCCAGCAGTCCAAGACTCGAGGGGCGGGGAGCGGGGCGTGCTCGCGCTGCCGACGGAGTCCCGCGATGACGAGCGACCCCTACCGCAGGGAAACGTACTCATAGCCAAGGACGAGGTTCTGGAAAGCCGAGTCGAAGCGGGGGGAAAAACGCGAAGGAAGCATTCACAGAAAGCAGCTTGATGACTGAGATGTGTGAGCTACTGATACAATGATACACCGAGCACTAGAATACAACACAGCCGTCCGAGACACAATGCGAGCAAGCAGAGCAGGGCCGTGAGATCCTACGATTTCTTGAGCGTCAGCTTCAGCTTGGGCCCGGAACCCGAGGGCGTAGCAGGGGCATCATCGTCGTCTTCGTCCATCGGCATCATGGGCGGGCTAGTAGCGAGGGGCGATGGACCGTGCGCGCCCGCAAAGCCAGTGCGACGGGCCCGGTCGTAGCGAGCCAGACGCGCCCGGGGTATACAAGCTGTCGAAACCGCCCGTCGCGGTCGGCGACGTCGCACCAGGCGGGCTCGAAGCGGATGGAGTCGGCAGCGGGGGCGTGCCCTGGTTGAATTCCGCCCAGCGCGGGCATTTGCGGTTCGTTTCTGTGGTACGGTGTCGTAAGCGTGTGGTTGGATGGCAGATGCGCAATGGGCGCGGCACTTACTCATGTGGCCCATCTGCCCGCAATGCCCGCAGCGACGCTGAGAGAAAGAAGCGTGAGCTGGGGGTGCCTATGGGACGTCGAGCGAGTACTTACTGTCGTGTCGGGCTTGATCGGGCGGTTCAGCTGCAGCGGTGTGCCACCCTCTTTGACGATCTTGGCGTTCTTCCGGTGCAGCCGACGCTCCTGGTTCTTCTTCATCCGCGCAATCTCCTCCTCGATCCTATGAAACGCATCAGTCAGCACCACCGACTCCGAGAGTGCCACGAACGGAAAATCGTACCTCTTCTTCGCACGCCTGTCACGCTCGGCGTCGCCGGTAGGCGCAAGAGCATCGGCAGTCAGGTTTTCCTCCTCGATCGCCTGGCGTTTCTTGACATACGCGGTGATGACGGCAGGGTCGCGGACGATCTCGGTCTTCCACTCCCCATCGACGAAGCGCTTGATACGTAGCACGCGGCGCGCATCGGGTCCAACGCTCCCATCACGTTCACGTGCCAGGGATGATCCCCGGCTGTATGTCGGGGAGGTCGGGCGGGGGGTCTCCGGATGTGCCATAGGCGAGTGCGCGGGAGTGTAGCCGATGGAAAGACGGGGTTGAGGCTTCTTCTCAGCCGCTTTCTCTTCCTCGTCCGTGAGCTCGGGCTCGTCCTTGCGGCTGAGGGAGTCGAACTGAGCTTTCCATATCCGCTCGATCTCAGACTTGTAGATCTGCTGCTGCTCAGCGACGTTGTAGCGGTGGGCAGACTTCGGGCGACTCTCAGCCTCAGCTGCGATTCGCGTCAGTATCGATGCGTATGGTGGTTAGCTCCGGATATTGCTTACCGAGTTTCTGCTCATAGTCTTCGCCGGCCTTGACGAAGATGTCCTTCATCGACACACGGATGAAGCTGAAGGCCTCGCCTCGGCCTGTAGGGTCACCCTCGCCGTGCAGCTTCAGCATGGCCTTCGCTTGGGTCGCGAAGAGGAAGTTCTTCGTCGTGATCCACGGTGCGAGTTGCTGCTCGATCGACAGATTACCCTCATCCTCTTCTGCAACCTCGCCGTTGTAGCTGTAACCTGCGTCCTGCAGATGGCGCTGGCCGACCTGCATACTCTCCGAGAGGACTACTTGCTCAGGAGTAACCATCTTGAGCATGTCTGCATCAGAGGGAATCGTCCAATTGCTCTTAAGCCGCCAGAATCCCTGATGCGGACCACGCCGATGGTACTCCATGAATTCCTGCGTTGAAAGGCACGTCAGAGAGCCGTAGCAACGATGAACTCAGGGACGCACCTTCAGCCGCTGCCGCATCTGCAGCTCGTTCTGGTCAGGGAAGTACTTCATCAGGCGAGAGATCTTCAGCCGCTTCTCCGAACTCTTCTCCAATAGCTTGAAGGCGATAATTTGCAAGCGCAGCTTGATCGTATTGGTGATCTTCCGCGAGTGCGGCCCTGGAACCTCTGTGACGGGGTATGTCTGGCCAACGACAAAGAGGTTGTTGATCTCTCGGATGTAATACTTCGACTCGCCCTTGACGGTTGTACTGGGAATGTTATGAGTTCAAGGGCTCGGAATTTTACTATGAGACTGCCTACCGAATGACGAGGAAGTCTGTGGAGTATGGCTTCTGCCGGAACAGTGGTGCTCGGATGAGATTATTGTAGAGCGCAGGCACCGTTTGACCCGGGTAAACGTAGCCAAACTTCATGAAGGGACTCTCATCTTGGGGTTCAATAACGATAGGCTCGCCGAGATCATGCTGAGGCGACGTCATGAGGGCGGCATATACGGGGGAACGGGTCGGCCGACGTACCTTGGGTATATAGTCGTCCTTGTCGTTCTTCTTGCGGTAGTAATTGACCAAGATGCTGCCCATACCAAAATTCGAGATGATAGGCGGATGCTCCTCGGAGAACTCCCATAGCACGAAATTGCTGGTGTCGCGCAGGCTGAGGTCGCCTGTGCGATGCAAACCCTCGCCGACGTCGCCGCCCTTCCCGACCTTGCGGCCCGCCCTGTCCTTCTTCTTCTTTGCTGTGCGTACTTTGCTGAAGTGAATCTCGATATTGGACGGAAACTGAAGGGCAGGTCGATGGAAAGACCGAGCTTCCTGCTTGGAGAGACGGGTCTTGTACTAAAGCCAAAAGTCAGAACGACACATTGAGATGGACAACCAAGAACCTACGAAGGGCAACTGCAACTTCTGAGCGGGATATGCATGTTCCACCACAAGTTGGCCGAAGGTCTGCCGGACACGATGGCGACCACCCTCTTTAGACACCTCGTAAAACTGGTCGTTCGAGATGTTGAACTTGTCTTTGGGCTGGTTGTCCATACGTAGGCGTTTCCTTGGCCGAACGACCTCTTGTGCTACGACACGATGAGTCTTGTTCGATAGGAGGAAGTGTGAAGACTCACTTGCTGGCCTCTCTTCTGGCGCAACTTCCTGCTCGTGCAGTTCCAGCTGAGTGAAGTCCCGGAACGGCTCCCGTGGTCCCCAGATAATACTCTGCGTCCAGCTACCGTCCTCAAGCGCCTTGTTTAGGGGATTGTCCAGATCTGTTTGAGGCGCTGCTGCAGGTGGAGGAGCGTCCGGATCTGGTTCCCACTGAATCTGGTCTTCCCAGTTGGCGATGTTGACAAGATAGAAGGAACGGTCATCTAGTGGAGGCAGCGACGCATCCGTCTTTTCCAAAGACTGAATAGACGGCTAAGTGACTAGCATATCAGTCATAGGAATCAACGTACTTGGAGTGCACGTCTGAGATCATGTTCCACGTCTCCTGAGGCTACAACCTGTTCCACTCGCTTGCTCTCGACCTGACGTTCCGCGTCTCCGACAATCGACTGTAGGAAGTTCTTGGGGATCTCCTTCTTCTTTGGGTAAACAGACTCAACTGTTGGCGGCCACATGAGCTTGTGGTCAGTCCTTGTTGGAGTGGTACACGTACCACTGAACGGTCGCTTGGATATTCGAGACCTGTAGACAGTGACACCCTTGAACAACTCTGTGAAGTCCAAGATCCTGTCCTTCTCGAAGTCAGGAAACCGTTCATATACAGTCTTCGGTCGTTCGACAAGTCTTCGGATGACACGCTTCCGTTTCTGCTTGGGGCCAACCTGGGGAGATTCGACCTCCATCTTCACCTGGCCTTCCTGATCGGACTCCTCCTCCGCAAGCTCTCTGTCGACCTCGTCCTCAAAGTCCTCGCCCTCTCCGGGGCCAACAACTTCGTCGTCCTCTCCCTCCCATTTGTCGTTATAAATCTGCTTCGCGCTGAGGTTCGGAAGGCCGGTGATACCGAGTTGGTTTGTCAACCCAGGACCGGTGGGCAAGTCAAGGCCGCTCAGCACACTGCTCAAAGAGAAGCCAGTGAGTGTAGCGATGACATCGTTTTCGTCCTGGAAAGAGGTTACACGGCATGTTAAGCATGAGACCGAGTGGCATTCACCTGTCCCGACATGTTGCCCGGAATTCAAGGACGCGCTGACGGCAGAATGCGGTACAAATCCCAGTAGTTATCTACAGCAAGTGCAGATAGTGATGTAACGGACACAAAGCAGGTCAGCCCAAAGGTGTAGCCCCGGTGGTGGTGGTGGTGGATGTGGACAGGCGTTGTGGCCAGAAGCCAAGGCAGGGACTCGGAGGGCGCGAAGGTGGCGGAGGCGCTTAGCAAGCGCGTGGTAAAGTGATCGAGATCTGGTTTACCTCACGGGCGCTTCGTCGCCCATATCGCGTCGAGGGAGGCGCGTCGCGCGACTGGCACTCACTTACTTACCGTAGCTACCTTCAATCACGCTCTAGCTCGAGCCACTCGGCGCATCGCTCCGCGCATTCGACGACCTCCTCTTCCATTCACACAAACCGCTCAAGAGGCTCTGATATCTGAAGATGGCCCCCAAGCCCAAGGCCATGGACAAGACTCTCCAGCAGGAGCTCGACGTATGTCTGTGGCTGTCAGATCCGTGTAGTCCATGATGTCTGACAACGCGCACTCGCGTATCCGCAGACATTTCGGGAGAAAGTGGCTGCAGAAGCTGAACAGGTCATCTTTGAGGTGTTTCCACAGAAGGTGAGCTCTACTCGCTCATCACTTTGTGCTTCGCTGATTCACGTTCCCGCAGATTCTGTAAGTAGCCGGTCGGGTGTATTCAAACAGAGGCACTCATGCACAACTTGCAGCGACCTGCAGAAACTGATTGACACTACTGCTCAATCAACATCCCCTTTCAACCTCTCACAAGCAGCGCACTTCACCGATGTCACCGTGTATTCCGCACCGACCTCATCTCACGAGCCTGAAGCTAAGAAGCGTAAGCTCGACTCCGGAGAAGGCGTGAACGGCGTCGCAACATCTAGCGACATCACCCATGCAAAGAACCCGGGGAAGATGGTGTCTAACAAGCACACTGTCGACCTGCACGAACAGCTCAAGCGCGAGTTTGAGATTCTGGCTAACCTTTGCGTGGGTTCGCGTTCTTCTATATTTGCAAGCTGCGTCTCTGACGTGTTGCGCAAACTTAGGACAAGGTGAAGCTTTGGATCAACTTGTCAATGCCCAAGTGAGTAGTGACCGCTACTGTCATGTGTTTTCACCGTGCTGACTGCGGGCGCTCTCAGGATAGAAGAGTGCGTCATATTTTCTGTTCGTCCTAGCCATTTTCTGAGCCAAAGCGTGATACCCGTAGTGGCAACAACTTTGGTATGTCCCGAGACACCCTAGTGTAAACATACCGCTGAAACTTTCTGCAGGCGTTCAGATCCAAGAGGGTGTGTGCTCCCGCGTCTACTGATCTTCTGCTGCTCAGATAGGGTTCGTAGATGTGCTTTCTGAAATTCACCGCTCGCAAGAGACTGCATACAATCTCCGTGACTCTGCTCGGCAAGATTACATAACCCGCGCAAAGCTTTGCTCGAAGATCCTGAAGTACCCTCACCTCGAGGACTACGCGGTATGATTGACCATACGTAGTTCCGTCGGTGCCAGTGTACTGACGTTATTTCGTCAAGCTCGCGCTCAAGGAGCATGATGAGAAGGTGCTATACGTATCTCATCAGAACCTGTTTGACTTGCGCAACGTGTATGCGGTCTTGACAGACATTCTGCACAAGAACATTGAGAAGGTATGGTGTGTGACAGTCGCGCAATTGGACATAACTAATGAGTTTCTGTTCATAGCTCCGCACGCCGAAGGCTAACAACTCGACCACCCTATACTGATTGACCTCTATTACCACGCCCCTCGATAGAGGTGGGCATCGAGACGTAGTATTCTTCTCACACGGAGAGACAATGGTCTTCACTTACTCTGGTATCGTTCCCCAGGCTGTAGACTCGGACTGCCGACGACGTGTATGATACCTTCCCTTACTCTAGATCCAATTCCTATGCTGTGACCCAAGGAAGGCGTGCAAAATCATGCTACAACAGGTAAACAAATGACTACTTCACTAACAGGGACAAGTATCCCACCAACTCCAACAACCACGTCGATCATACGGAGATCGTTTTGAAGACATTGAAGCCATCAAGCGCCGTGCTGATGACCATGCCCGGTATCTGCGGGTGCCAATGCACCTCCTTTACGTCCTTCTGTCCCTGGTGAACGAAGAGCAGTTGTGGGGGTACGTCCCGTCCACCCTCAGCGGACGTGTCCATGGCGCCGGTCTCCTCGTCGTCTTGCTCGACAGCAAGGTCCCAAAGGGTGACCTGGTCGTCTGCGCCAGACGCGGCGAAAATGGAGTCTTCTGTTGGGTGCCATTCGATCGAAGTGATCGGTGCCTTGTGCCAGTGGAACGCGGCGACCGGTGTGGGATCCGGCGCAGTCGTCCTGTCATTCCAGCGGTCAAGATTCGAGCAGACGTACACAGCGGAGACTTTACCCACCCTCTCTTCTTGACATTCCGGAGATCCCAGACCTTGATTCCTCCCTCATCGCCACCACTCAGGAGTAGGTACGTTGACGAGCGGTTCCAGCTGATCACGTTGACGTCGCTGTCATGTGCGTGGTCGACGCCGGCCACGCTCTGCCTGCCCTTTGCCCGCACGTCCCAGATTTGCACGCTCTGATCTGCCGAGCAAGATGCGAAGACCGTCGGTTCCGCGGGGCTCCACTGGATATCTTCTACGCTCGAGGTGTGCGACGTGAACGGCTGCGAGAGAGCATTGAAGCCGGTGGGCGTCGTCGTGGTCAGGTAAATCTTCGAGTGAATGTCCCCAGTCAGGAGCCGGAGCGCAGACGGGTTCGCATCGCCCGAGGACGCCCAATCCATCGCGAAGCCTTCCGCGCGGCCGTGCGAGTTGATGGTGAAGGCAGGGGTATGTGTCCGCGCCTTGTCGATGGTGTATCCGGGAACGTCGAGAGCTTCGATCAAGGGTCGGACATCCCAAATGTGTACTTTGCCTGTTTCTGACCAGCTCGCGACATAGTACGGTTGAGAGACCGGCGGTAGTGGTGAGGATGAGGGGAGGGGTTGTGCACGGATGCGGTTTACACCGCCTAAGTGGGGTACTGAACGGTACTCGAGAAGCGGGTCCTCGTCGAGCGCGTCGTCGTCGTCATCCTCCTCATCGTCCGAGTCTGTGGAAGTTAATAAAGACCGGGACTGGTTTCCCCTGCGGATGGATTGGACGCACCATTTTCCTTTTGCGTTTTGTGTAGAGAGCTCATCTTGTAGACAGAGATCTCATTGTTCTTCGCGGTATCCGCCTGTGTCCCAGCTACGATGTAGGCAGTCGCAGGGAAACGCTGCCTCTGCTCTCCGAGGTTGTCTCGAAGGATGTCGAACGAGAGACATGGCCACTTCACACTCATGTTATGCCGCATAACATATACAGAGTCATCGGGCTCGAGGATCTCATCCTGCCCTAGCTTGTGCACGCCGGGGATGAAGACGTCGGGTGCGGGAGGCTGCTCTTCGGATTCTTCGATCGGAGGCATAACCTCATCGTCCACTTCCATTCCTGCGGATTCAACAAGTTCAATGAGCATTCCGTAAGGTTCAGCACGATAACTTCGACACACCGTCTTCATCCTGACGCGCCTCGGAATCTACGACTTCTTCATCGCTTTCAAGCTCGTCCTCCCATGCATCCTCAAATTCACCCATCTCATCGTTCACCACATTCTCCGGTTGTTTGGACTCTCCTCTAGGAGTCTTTCGGGACTCTCCCTGGTTCCCCGATGTCGAAGTAACCTCCGTAGCTGACCGCTTAGACATGGTGTAGCAGATGTAGGTGGTTGAGGCGCAGAGGGTATACAGATCTATGGGCGCCTGCGGACTGCACCCAATTTTTTGAGAGACGCCCGAGCGTTGGACTGCTTCTGAGCACGTGCCTCCTATGCTAGAACCGGTACGGAAATTGCCGACGCTGCGGGTAATGGGAAGCGTGGGATTGGCGCCCATCGTAGATCCCGAGCGGGGCGGAGTCGAGTGCAACGTCAGCGGGATGTCATCGTCGCTGACGGCCGCGCTCACGGGTCGTCCTGGGTTGTCGTGGGGACAGCGCACCTTAGCCCCAAGGATCAATGTTCGTGCACGCCGATGACAGCCAGGATCATCAGGCTCCGGCTCTGCTCTCGAAGCTTGTCGTATCTTCTGACCAGCGTTCCTGGCCATGGCCACGTCGCTCCCATATAAGCCGGGGCCGTTCCTCACCCATGCCTCCAACGATCAACATACCCGGCATACCCACGGCGCACGCTTGGTAAGTGCCATGTTCGCGGCGTTCATTCCGAATATTTTATTCGGAATATGGCCAACGATCAGCCGTTCGCTGACGCGTCTTCACGGCCGCAGTCCCCGACAAGGAATTTAAAGTGAGAGCTTCTGCGTCGCTTTCAGTCCCACGACTCACTCAACACCCTTCTTTCAACCCACCAGCAAACGCAATGGCATCTGCACTCACCGGTCTTGTCCTTCCTAAGGAGTATGACCATCACTTTTCGTGTTGCGCTTCTCGTGCTGACCCGTGCATTGCGTAGGTACGCGTACCCCGCAGCTAGCGTGGTGTCGACTTTCTATCTGCTCTTCTGGCAGGCTTTCAGGGTCGGCAAGGCTCGCAAGCGGGCTGGCGTTGAATACCCTCAGGGTGGGTTATATGTCACCTCACAGCAAGATACCTTCTTGTCACACTGACGTGTGCCCGCAGTCTACGCGGACAAGGTGGAGGCCGCTGCCAAGCAGGAGGCGCAGGTGTTCAACTGCACGCAGCGTGAGTACACAATGCTAAGAGATGCTCTTTTGCATCACTCATGCATCCCACAGGTGCTCACCAGAACACCCTGGAGGTTGTGCCGATCGTCATCGGGTCGACTCTCATTGCTGGCCTCAGCCACCCTGTGGCTGCTGGGGCGCTCTGCGGCGTCTGGACGCTGACGCGTATCTTCTACACCATTGGTTACGCGACTGGCGACCCCAAGAAGGTAATGTCAAATTCAAATCCTTCTGTAGAGGTGAAGGTACTGATGTGGCTTCAGCGTAACCGGTTTGGTGCTGCTGTTCTCGGCAGTCTCTCCGTGCTAGGTGAGTTATTCATATTTCTATACCTTTCGTCAGTCGACGGTACTGACACTTCTATTCTAGGCTTGGTCGGAACGGCGACTGCTACTGTCGTTTCTCTTATTCGCTCTCTGTAAAGCAACAAGAATAGTATACGTAGTCGCTTTAATCAATCATGACACGGACTGATTCTCCAAATACAATACTATGAAAGAGGTTCTGAATTTGATGTCTACTGCGTCGATGAAGGTGCTAGTTAGCTAGTTAGTCGGACTTACGTCGCGAGGACATCGCGGCACAGACTGAGGAAAGAACCTGCGGTTCTCGCCATGGGCGCCTATGAATGCGGCAAAGCGGCAAGCCACATCCAAGCCACAGGAAACCGTACCAGCCATATACAGCCATCGACATCTCTACCACCCCCCTCAACGCTAACCTTCAACACTCCCCATGCCCTGTTCTCGACCACACCGAACGTACCCATCATCCCCCTTCTTCGTCTGAGACCGATATGAAGCAGGACCGCCCTGAACCTAGCTCTATGACCATCTCTACCCGCCCATCCCTACCCACATCCTCGTCTGATTTCGCCTTGCCATCCTCTCCATCCACATCGCTACCACTATCCGCCTCCGATGATCTGAGTCCATTCATGCTGCGCTTACGCCGTCCAAGCCTCCTCGGTCCCCGCCCTGGCGTCTCCCACTCTGCCGAAGCTCGCCTCCACAGCCCGCTCATTACCTCCTTTACGCGGCGTCATAGCTCGAACGGAACAGGGGAAGACTCTGAGAGCGATCGGGACAAGATGTCTACAGACAGCGATTCAGGGAACGCCACGCCTCTTTTGCCCGGGCCGTCTATAGACTCGGAGAGCGACACGAGCATGAAGACGAGCCGACCACGGACGCCCCCTCGCCTCACCTCTGCCTCGAGTTCGAGCTCAGGCACAGACGAGCAGATGCCCATGCGCACGCCTCACCAGCGTAAGCTCTCGAAGTCGGTGCGTGTCGTGCCTTCTTGTCTCATCTCGCTACCCTCTATGCGGCGACTAACGCGGAAGCGCTTGCAGGTGAAGCTGCCCCATATCCAGCGGCTAGTGGCAGAATCCCAGGTGCAGGAGAATGAAGTACAGTCAGAGGCACAGTTCCAGCGCATGCTTGCGTCGTTCAGCATGCACCCGCGGACGCCTCGTGCACCGTCAGATCGTGGGCGATACCCAGAGGATGCGGCGGAAGAAGAGCCGCAGAGAGAGTCCACACCAAGTGACGACGAGGAGCTGGACGACTCGGTACCCTTCGCATATACGGAATCTGCTGCCGCAAGTACCAAGCCCGTCACGCCTGCGCAGAGCGTAATGGGAGATGATCCTTCTATGCTAGAAAGTCCTATTGGTTTTGCTATGGACGTGGATATGGTACTGTCGTACGCCACACCTATCGATATATGCGCGTTGACATTGGGACATATAGCCATCCTCTACGGTGGGCTCACCAAGCATCTCCTCTTGGAGGTATACGCCCCCTCCGACATCTACTAGCGCCGTGCGCAACAAGAGGAAACGTATGTCCAGTCAGTATACACCCCTCTTGTTCTGAGCTACCACCCGCTGACTCTATCCTCCAGTTGACGATCGCTATGATCCATACCCCACTGCGGCGAAGAGGCGCGCAGTGTCGCCATCCGTAACCCATCTTCGCATGGGCAATGGCGCCCCTCGTCTGACTATGCCCATACCCATACCCATTCCGAATGGCGTCCATTCCGGTGCTTCCTCTCCCATCGTGCAAGGTTCGAGCTCGTACTTCGGCGCTCGGCAAAGCTTCGGCTCTGCGAGTGCGATGTCGAGCCCTACACTCCGGGCACAAATCGGACTGGCGAGTCCGGTCTTGCGCCCCATGACGCGTGCGCGCCGGGATGGCGAGCGAGAAGTGGACGGCGCAGAAGAGGGCGTCAATGGACTGAGTATAGCCTGACCATCTCTGCCTGCGTGATCTTTCAGGTCCTCGATTGTGCGATACATTCGCGCCTCATCCCATATCCTCTATATTCATCTTGTCGCCTCGCATACGTTGAAGAACTCACGTCGTCAGTGTAACACTATATGCATCCGCTGTACATTGTCATTGCTGCATCCGTGCACGTATCTCACATTCCCCAGTCCTATAGAGTACCATGTACACTAGGTATCATACAGCCCATCGTCGACGCGGATATCCAAATCTCATTCTTGTCTCTTCAGCTCCCCCGGTATGTGGTGTACGAGTACGGACTGATGAGCAGTGGTATATGGTAGTGTTCCGCGGGGTTTACGACCTCGAAGGTGATCTACCGAGGCGGTCAGCTGACGCCTAAGAGTTACGTACAGGAGCTTCGCAGCCAGACTGTTACCTCTACCCAAGGATAAAAGCACTTGCGACCGGTGCTCTCGAAGTATTCTTTCGTCCTGAATACGACCTTGTATAGCTGCCCAGCTTGAAGCTTGATGAGATCTTCCCGCTTTTGTCCCGGGCCTGCCTCGGGGTAGAGCTGCATACAGCGACCATCGTAGTCGGTCACGCTATCCTCGATCGCTTCAGTATGCACTTCTCTTCAAGCAGCTGTATATCTCACCCCTCAGCGAGGACGGTGAAGGTCGAAGCTGGGCCATTCGCAGACCGAAGTTGCTGCAGTTGCACTGGGATGCCCGCGGCGGGTTTGCCGATAGAGGAGTCGAGCACTGATATCGACGCGTATCTTCAGCGATGATTGACCACCAGCCTCCTCTACGAGTACGCACCGTGGCAAGGTTACTGGTGATTTCGACATGGTCGTCGAGGACAATGCTAGGTCGGCGTGCACTGCAGTCTCCTGTAGCGTTCGCGCCACCCATCGGCCCGACAGCCCCGGAGCGCGTCCGGGGACTGCGGGTGTCTGGTTTCTGCAGCGGCTGCGCTTCCCCGACGCGCTCATCAGGCACACAGCAACGCTCACCGCATCCCTCACTCTCTTTCTGGTCACCACATGGATCACCGCTCGGACGACGAAGACGGCGCGCACGACGGCGCTGTTCCAAAGAAACGGCCGCCAAGTTTCATGCTGGACGATGCATTCTCGGACAACGAGGACATCGACGTCCCGGAGTTCAATCCCGCAGCGATCCGGGAGGAGCTCGCGAAGAACCTCCAGAGCGCGGACAGCTGGCATGTAGGCGACAATGGCATCGAGGACCTTACCGCGAAGATAGGGTTCTCTGTCGATCCCGACGCGTCCGTCTCGACGTTCGACATCGATGCCGGACACGATGTTGACTCTCCGCCCTCCGTCTCTCACTCTCTGTCCTCCCCGCGCATGGTGTCTCAGTCTTCATCGCACCAAGACTCTCTGTATGAAGTGCCCTTGTCCTCCGAATTCTCTCAGGTGTCTCTGTCTGATCATCAGTCGCCGCCCCCGCCGCCGCGTGAGGAACCCGAGGCGGTTCCGTCCGAGTATCCCGCCGTCCGGATAGACTTGTCCGCTCCGGAGGTCGTTGCGACGGAGGTACATATGGACAGAGCGTCCGTAGAGGAGCCCGCTCCCATGCAGAACCCTCAGTACGCCGCCTCGCATGAGGCATTTCATCCCAAGAGACCGCCCTCCCCCAAGTTGAAAGTCCCTCTAGCCAACGCAGGGGCGGCATCTACGTCTTCCCTTCCATTACCTTCATCAAATTCTCTGCCAACACCTATTACACCCAAGCTGTCCGAACCCGCCACCCCTACTACCCGCCATCGACCGACACGTTCAGCCGGACCGAGCATGCTCGACAAGGTGATTAGCAAGACGCGCCCGCCACATCTCCCACCAAAGCCACGCACGGAGGACAGGAAACATCTGCATGACTGGGAGGAGATGATGAAGCAGAGCCGAGCAGCTGGTGAGTGCGCTGTGTCTGTCGCCCGTACCTCTTCAGTGAACATCTATTGACGTAGTCCCCGTCACGGCGCCTGTTCCCTTTGCTTCGCATATGCGTATCCTGCATTCATTCTAGAGGAGAAGCGTACGAAAGGCCTTGCTAGACAGACGACTTGCACGTGAGCGGCGTATCGAGGAGTCCCTCCATACCTGGGAGCGGGAAATCGTGCCTGACTGGACAGTTGTCCACCGAAACCCAAACCTGCGAAGACTATGGTGGCAAGGCATCCCGACAAAGCTACGAGCTCCAATGTGGCAAGCGGCGGTGGGTAATTCATTGGTGTTGAGTAAAGGTCAGCGGCTTTGGGAGCAGGCTTCTATTTGTTAGCTAATATTGCGACCTCAGACGCGTACAAGACCTGTCTATCAAGGGCGAGAAGAGCTTTGGCCTCTGGCTCGTTCCCTACGACCGTCCTCAGCCTCTTGGAGGATGACATACGGACAACCTTACCATCGATACACCTATTCATGCCAGAGAAGGGACCCATGTACCAAGACCTCCGAGATATGCTCTGTGCGTGGGTAGTATCACGCTCTGACGAGGGTCTAGGATACGTAGTCGGCATAGCGAAGATCGCAGCTATGATCCTCCTCAACATGCCCGCAGACCAGAGTTTCATTGTCTTGCGCAACCTGTTGGAGCGACACTGCCTGCGATCATTCTATGGTGGCATGGCTACGAAAGACGATGTGAGCGATCACGGAAGCCGTGTCCGTGTCCGTGTTCCTGTCTGACTTGTATCACTCAGGTAGAAGCATATTACAGGTAACGCTTTCGCAAACGTGTCTGTCCTTGAACTCACAATTTGCAGAATCTTCGACACCCTCCTAGCGGACGGCATGCCCAAAAGTCAGTTATTCCATGAACATAACGAGCGGGAGCTGACCGAAGAGCACAGTTTACTTCAACTTCAAGCAGCATCAGGTATCACCGGCTGCGTACTTTCCGGATTGGATCGTCCCGCTATTCCTCGACCATTTGCCATTCGAAGCGTGCGCTCGCGTTTGGGACGTCATCATGTTAGAGGGCGACGCATTTCTGTACCGCACAGCACTAGCCATTCTCGGAGTTCTGGAGCCTCGTTTATTCTTCCCGGACAAGAAAGAGCTCTTAGAGCTGCTCAGGTATTTTCTACCTCCGTCTACGCCCGAATGACGACATTGACTTGGCCGCGCATTTCGATAGAGGGGAGAACAAGGCTGCGCTTAGAGGTTGCCAAGCGTGACGGACGTCTGTTGAACAATGGGAAGTACGAGATATACGGTGTTGATGAAGAGAGCCTTTGGGAGCGCATCAGCAGCATGGACGAATGGTGGCGAGAGAGCACATGGAAGAGGCTAATCGAGCGAGAAGCTGCCGGACTTGTAGACCACGAGTGTATGTTGTATTTGTCAGGGTTGAGGTGGTATACGGCAGTATGTATTATTGGTATCCGGCCTGTGATCATGAGGTCATCGGTAGGTGAATTGCTTGGATTTGCAAATGTGCAGCTACATGAGCATTGTTATCTAGGAACTCCAACTTCTCGTGGTTGATTCATAAGGGTAGGCCAATTCGGTCTAGGCCAAGGATCGGCCTACTAACCATTGCGCGGCGCGTACCATACTCTCTGGATTGTCGACATTGCTCCGGCTTTGGAGGCGCGGTGACCTCTGGTGATCTGTTCTACGCAAGACTGGGACAATTCGCACACTAGATAGTGAAGCATTTCCGGACCGACGACTCAGAGTGAGCATGAGATGCGAGTGGATAGGAAGGTCGGGATGTGACGGCGAGCC
Organism: Trametes sanguinea; assembly: GCA_008973685.1. NCBI lineage: Eukaryota > Fungi > Basidiomycota > Agaricomycetes > Polyporales > Polyporaceae > Trametes > Trametes sanguinea. The sequence goes on along the minus strand of WAHA01000001.1, from coordinate 1,406,485 downwards.
CCGGCTGTAAGCGCATATGCCTCGACAACTGCGGTCTGCAGACAGAACATGCGGGAACAGCACTTGATAACGACATCGCTGCATGCATCTAGACCTGACCGCGATAGCAGTCGAGATGCCGCAAAATGGACAATCGCGCGACCTTCGAGTTGTTTGAGCTTGTGGGTGGCACTGTCGGTGCCGCGTTCTAGACGAGCCTTTTTCGGCCAGAACGCCTATCGACCCCACGTGACCGCGACTGGACCATTCTATCTGCGCCGCCGCGGTCGTCCAGACTCAACGCCCATCGCAAGCTTGCCTTTCAGAGTGCAGCCGTATGTCACGCCGGTGTCGCAGCGCGCGGTCCATGGCGGGCTGGTCTGTGCGAGATGATTCTATGTGTTCCGACTTCTGTCGAGTTGCGGAGGGCGCTCAGGTCTCGTCCGCGATGTGTTAGAGAGGGGGGTGGGGGTATATAAGAGCATGTGTATCTGGCCTGCTCTCCATCCACCCAGAACATCTCCGCTCAGCTACTCAGCTACAAAGCTTCCAAAGCTTCGAAGCCCAAACACACCACTCACACCCTGCTCAAACGTCGAGCCCTTTCATAACCACCCAACTCTCGAAATGCCTCTTCCGTACCTTATCATCTCCCGCGCTCCGGTAAGCCCAACCGCAGTAAATAGAGCAGACAGTGGAACTTACAGTAGCATACAGTCACTCGCCCTCTTCGCTACCCTCGAAGCAGGACTTGGCTACTTCGTCTGGTCACAATGGCAGCAGCCCAGGTCCGTACCCGTACTTACTATGGTACGCTCACTCGCTCACGCTTGCGGCCTATAGCACGATCACAGGCCCTCTGCCCTCAGCCATTCCCAAGGGCTACATCGGCAAGGCCAGGTTCGAGCGGCACGACATGCAGCCCATCCACATCGCGCAGAGCCTCCGTCATTAGAGTCCCGCTGTCGCAGTGGGACTTCTCAACTATGATACCCGCCCTTAATGACAGCACCATCTGGGATTAGCTTCCCGGAGGGCGCAAAGACGGAGGAGGAAGGGCCCAAACACGCCAGGGCAAGAAAGCGAGGGTTGGGCAGGCGGGCCCTAATAGTCGCGGTTTTCGATTCGGACTCCCACATTTCCTGAAGTTTCTCTTTGTTGTACAAAGCATCACCGCCTCAATGTATTATATGCGAAATCTAAAACGCACTCAACTACCGTCTACACTGTGTGTGTTCGAGTCCTCATCGTCATCCGCCATGTGCTCCTTCCAGAGAGCGTAAAGTTTCCTCCGGTTCGAATCGCGCGTGTCCGGCTCGCTCGCAATGTCGAACATCCTCCTGTAGCAAGGTCTTTTTGAGCGCTGTACTGCTGATTGCGCCTTCCTCCTTGGGATTCGTTGCGCATGCGTTCGCGACGAGATTCGAATACGACGGCGTAGACAGGCGTGGCCGCTTCCGACTACGCGGCCCATCGGAGTCTGAGTGTGAGTCGTGAACAGGGCCTGAGTGCACCGTAGATAGGCTCAAGGAGGGCGGATTGTATGCGCTGATAGGTGGTGCTTGTTGACGTGCGGGCGGCCAATGTGAAGAATGGGTTGAGGAGCGTCGATATTGGGGCTGGAAGAGGGGAAGGAACGGGTGGATTTCCGAGCGCTTTATCCAGCTCCTCCAAGTAAATGTCAGCGAGGTGATATGCAAGACTGGTTGGTACTCTGGGGTCTTCCGGGCTAGCAACCAAGTAAGTAGTAGGCAAGAGATATGTATTCGTCCGGCTCACCATAGAGGGCCACCACGGTCCGTTAGGATGGTGTTGTATTCCTGACATGCAGCCGCGTCCCACTCGGCGCGCATAAGAAGCCTGAACGAGGCGTTGGTAAATCTCCTGACGAGCATGTAGTACTTGTCGATTCTACGAAAATGTTATGTGAGCGCGTGCTGGTACTGTGGGGTGCACACAATGGGAACTGACCGTAGCCGGTCAATTTTGTTCCATTCGCGCACGGTCGTTTCCCAGAATCCGCGAAGGAACTCGAGAGATACAGAGAGTTTTGTGATGGTGAGGAGGATCTCCGCAATCTCACTAGCGAGCGCCTGCTGCACTAGCGGTTTGTCTGACATCCAGAAGCCTGGAGTAGCTAATTGAGTCTCCAAGAATGCTTTCTGCACAACAGTAGGACGTACAGTAGAATATGCCCTTCCACAGTTTCGTCATCTCAGATTTTGGCAGAACATCCCGAGACGGGTCGGAGAGAAAAGCAGCGAGGTTCTTAATTGCCTTATCTCTTGTCTTCTTGTCTGCGACATGTATTGGGTTGGGGGCGTTGGGAATGGAAGTTTAGCAGAGTGACGCACCAGTTGATGCAAGGTATTTGCCCAGCGGAGGGCCGCTGCTGGAAGCGGATTCCGATGCCATATTATTGTCTGGCAGTAACGCGGTCAGAAGCTGAGCGGGCCTTAGATGTAGAGGGTCTCTGTAGTACACAAGCAAGGATCACCGAGGCACCGAGCAGCGTAGAGGCGAAGATGAGGGCAGAGGGAGGGAAAGTTTTTCCGCTTTTCTCGGAGCTGGATGTCTCGATCAGAGACGCGTCCGAGTCGCGCGCGCTCAACCACGCTCATGCCCACTTCGCGTCTTGCCTTCCACCCCCATCCCCACCCAGCCCACACCACGCTCGGAAACATACCCTCGCTCATTGTGATACCCACTGTCGCCCGTACCTGCTATGATTGCAGAACTACTGCTTGTACTCGCTGGGCACTCGTCTTCCCTCTTTCCAACCGATCACAAGGTCCACCCCGCATTCGCTCCCCTCCTCCATCCAGGCGAAGAGCAATGTCTTGAAGCGCTCGGGCAGATCGCATTACGCTACCGCAAGGTCAAGCACGCTTGCACCGTACTCGCGCGACCATCATCGCGCTACGTCTCTGCCCTATGCGCGACTCTCAACCAGGTCCTCAAGGAAGGCTACGAGGTGCTCGTGGTTGACACAGAGGCGAAAGTGCTGCAGCGCGATAGTAGCTTGGTTGGAGCGGGCTCATTTGTGCCCCTTTCCTCCTTACGCGCGATCTTCGCGGAATGGGACGCGCCGCTCGCTTCATTGGAGACGCTAGTGGACGAGTTGCAAGCTCAGGAGCACTGGCCTCCGGGGCCGCTCATTGACCTGCTTCTAACTCGCTCACAGACGGGCATTCATCGCGTTTCTGCCATCTACTCTCGCCTGTCTGAAGCCGTTCAACGCGTCTGGATAGCTCAACTGCAGGCACTTCTCATCCACGGTACTCTGTCGCCCAACGACCCTCTGGCGGACAAGAACTATGCATTACTCGAGGGCGCTGTTCCGTCCTGCGTATCTAGTCAATCTCGAGATTCGATCGTCTATGTTGGACGTGCAATCGGGACCGTGAAAGCTGCGAAGTGGGAGAAGCAGTTTCCCCAGGACCTCGCACGCGAACACGTTAAGCTGTTGAAACTCGGTCCTGCCACAAGACCAGTACGCGTTTGACCGCATCATCGCAGACATCCGCATAGCGGTTAGCGAGTGGCTGTGGTTGAATGTGCTCACCCACAGAGATGTCGAAGACGCGGTGGAATCCTTGTATGTCTCTATCACTGCGTGTGGTGCCCATCTAATAGTCCTTCCAGGGCTAACTACTTCCTATTGCGCAATGGCGAATTCGCGCTGTCGTTAATCCGCGAGATTCGAAAGGCTGAAGCTCTCTAGGCTGACTGCCCGAGCAGTCCCAAGCACCATGATCCGCGAGCAAGATCTGCATCTCGCCCTCCTGCGAGCATCCTTGGGTACGACTGCACAACAGGATCCATCGTTAACGCACCTGCATTTCAAGATGCCTGCTGGCCCAATCCGGCCTCTATTGCCCTCCCTCGCAAGCGGTCCTGCTAAAGATTTGTCATCTTCCCTTTCACAACCTCCCGAGCCAACCACCTTTGACGATCTCCTGCTCGGCACTCCTCTTGTCTTGACGTATAGTGTGACTTGGCCGCTGGACCTGTTCTTGCACGCATCAGACCTGCAGGTTTACGCTGTGCTCTTCTCGTATCTCTCTGCTCTGCGTAAGACCCACACTCGGGTGCACGTTTGCTGGACCGCCCTCTCCAACGCGCAACGCGCACGGCGGCGTTGGACCGGCCTGGGAGAGGGAGGAACCGCAGAGGACCTCGAGGCACGTAAAGAGCTCCTCCGGTGCGGATGGGGTGTAGTGCGGGAGATGAATTGGTTCCTGGATACGTTGCTCGGCTATGTGATGACGGACGTGATCGACGTCGAATTCAGGCGGATGAAGGCTCTACTGCTTGGTCGTTCTCTAGCGCCTCTTGGGCGACAAATGACGGGCTCAGGTTCGGGCGCTATGCCGGAGAGCCTCAGCGCTGCCTCGCTGGGGACCAAGTCTACTTCAGCCGTCCATCCAACTCAGAGCACGACCTCCAATCTCGCATCTCAGACCGCACCGCAGCTCGACTTTACGACGCTCCGGAACATCCACACAACGTACCTGGAGCGGCTCCTCACGGGCAGCCTTCTGTCGAATCCCGCGCTGACGCACATCATCCGCATGATCCTGGAGGTCTGCGAGCGGTTTGCAGCACAGGTTGAGCGGTGGGGCGGCGATGTGCTTCCCGCGCTGCTGTTCGAAGGCAGTCTTGCTGCTGATAGGGCACAGAAGGTCGGAGACATGGTGGCCGAACGATATGCTATCGTCGGTGAGATCGACGAGGTCTGTTCGTCAGCTGTCCTCGCGGGTGTGCATTGACTCAAGTAACTCTTGCTTGTAGGCCCTACAAACATTGCTCGAAGCGTTCTACGAACAACTGTCACTCTCGACGACCCTCCAGCCTTTCTCGGCCACCGCCGCCGCAGACGCCACAAAGTCGATGCTGCACAACACAAGCATGGCGAACACGACCGGCTTCCACACCTTCATACGCGGCAAACGGGGAAAGCGGCTTGAGGGCGACGAGGAGGTGCGCCGACACGTCGAGCGGCTGCTTCCTCCGCCTAGACTTCAACGGAGAGTTCTCAAATCCGAGGAAAAGGCGGAGGGCGGCACAGCGGGCGGCGGAGAGCGAGGATATCCTCAAGCAGGGTGGTTTGGCATAGTCCGAGGCGATCTGGAGGTGGAATCGGTTTCGACTGCTCCGGGTGGTCGCGTAGAACCGACATGCAGCCCTTCGCCCTGGTACGACGACCTTTCTTGCGCGAGTCATCTTGACTCAGGAATGCAGGATCATGGGACGGGCGCGTGCAAGAGGAGTCTACGCATGCGCATTTGCCAGGGCCGGTCCGGCTACAGGACGTGGCTTGGTGACAGCAACGCGTGAGCGACCATAGGTTGTCGCGTCCATTCGCCGTGCCTTTCGGTGTTGGCCAAAAAGACACAACCGTGAAGGTTAGGTGCAATACTACAGATGTAGTAGGTAGTGGGCTGCTGGCGTCTTGTGGTCATACCCGCACTCTGGATGTAATTGTCGTCGCATCGGACAGTGCTGCAAGTGTGGGACCCAACCGGATTACTGGTCTGTTCGAGGTGCTTCAACTGTGCTAGAACGGCATGCAAGTGCGAGAAGGACTGACAAATACAGCTAAGCGGCGGAAAGAGAGAGGTGGTGTCACGTGACGAAGGGCTCCTATGACTCAAGTCGAGAAATTGGAGTCGTTGAAAAGCCGAGTGTGCCGTCCAGTCCGCCCTTCTTCCTCACGCCTCCGCCAAACTTTTCATCCCCGCACCCTTCTCCTCATCTTCCTCCGCATCTTCCTCCTCGCCGTCAGCGCGCACACCCACCTCTACGCCTACACATCCGTCAACACGCCTCAGACAAAATGTGCCCCTGCCAGAACGGCGTTACCAACGAGCAGCCCGCCGAGAAGTCCGAGATGGTCCAGGTCCCGCTGAACGGCTCGACCTCTGCCCACTCCGTCGCGTCGACCGCGGCAGCCACCAACGGCGTGAACGGCCACGCCAACGGTGCGAACGGTGCTGCGAACGGCTCTGCGCCGCGCCCTCAGCGTCCCGTTCAACCCCTATGCGCCCCGCGCGTCCGATTTCTTGAGCAACGTTTCGAACTTCAAGATCATTGAGAGTACCCTTCGTGGTATGTGCACATCTCAATTTATTTAGCGGCTATGCGCAGCGCCGCTTTTTGCCGTTGGATGAGTGTAAGAGTGTGCTTAATCGCATGATCGACAGAGGGCGAGCAGTTCGCGAACGCTTTCTTCGATACCAAGACCAAGATTGCCATCGCCAAGGCGCTCGATGCCTTCGGTGTCGAGTACATTGAGCTCACGAGCCCCGCGGCGTCTGAGCAGTCAAGAAGGGGTGCGTGAATTGCATTGATTATCTAGGCGACGGTATTGACCAATCGGGCGCCGTAGATTGCGAGGAGATCTGCAAGCTCGGGTTGAAGGCCAAGATCCTTACGCACATCCGGTGTCATATGGACGATGCCCGGATAGCCGTCGAGACTGGTAGGTCTCTTGTGTTTGTGCAAGTGAAGGCAGGCGATTGAGAGCTTGCGCTGTGTAGGTGTCGACGGTGTCGATGTCGTCATTGGTACCTCCTCGTTCCTCCGTGAGTTCTCGCACGGAAAGGACATGGCGTACATCACCAAGACCGCTATTGAGGTCATCAACTATGTCAAGAGCAAGGGTCAGTAGGCTCAGCGGTCCTGCATCACTACCCTGTTTGCTCACAACCTCGTGTAGGCATTGAGGTCCGGTTCTCGTCGGAAGACTCGTTCCGCTCCGACCTCGTCGACCTCCTCTCGATCTACCAGACGGTTGACCGCATTGGTGTGAACCGCGTTGGTATTGCCGATACCGTTGGCTGTGCCAACCCCCGTCAGGTGTACGACCTCGTCCGCACGCTCCGCGGTGTCGTCTCGTGCGACATCGAGGTCCACCTCCACAACGATACCGGCATGGCCATCGCGAACGCGTACTGCGCGCTCGAGGCCGGTGCGACACACATCGACACGTCCGTGCTCGGTATCGGCGAGCGTGTCGGTATCACCCCGCTCGGTGGTCTGGTCGCGTGCCTGTACGCGGCGAACCCCGAGTACGTGAAGAGCAAGTACAACTTGCCGATGCTTCCGTGAGATCGAGAACTTGGTCGCAGAGGCGGTCGAGGTCAACGTGCCGTACAACAACCCGATCACGGGTTACTGCGCGTTCACGCACAAGGCGGGCATCCACGCCAAGGCGATCCTCAACAACCCATCGACGTACGAGATCTTGAAGCCCGAGGACTTTGGTCTTACGCGCTACGTCTCGATCGGCCACCGTCTGACTGGCTGGAACGCGGTCAAGAGCCGTGTCGAGCAGCTCGGCCTCAAGCTCACCGACGAGGAGGTACGTAGCTTGGCGTCATTTGGTTGAAGCTCTAGCTTACCGAGTCACGCGACACAGATCAAGGATGTTACTGCCAAGATCAAGGAGCTCGCGGACGTGCGCACGCAAGTCGATGGACGACGTCGACACGCTCCTGCGTGTGTACCACTCCGGTATCCAGTCCGGCGAGCTTGCCGTCGGGCAGAAGGAGGCGCTGGACCGCCTTCTGCGCAAGCACCGCGAGGGCACGCTGACGCGGTCGAGCTCGCCCTCACCGACGCGCGCATAAGCGAGTCACGAGCATCCGCGTAGAACGCCTCAGCCGAGGTCGTGTGCGCTGTACAAAAGGGCCATGGGAGTGGCCACGGATCTGTCTGTGCTTTACGTTCGTTGCTTGTTCGAGCTAATGGTTTGCTCCCCGTTACGCTCGTTGTTTGTGATATGGCACGCAGCCGAGCCGTTCGTCGCACGACTCTCTACGAATAGTTGCTTCAGCTACTGCATCTAGTGTTCGAGATCTTTCACGGTTTGCTGTTTGATGACGAAGGACGCATGTACGAGTGGACGCAGTAAAAGGAGCGCCGTGAGCGCTGCCCCCGCAATGACAGGGATTTGTACATATGTGTGTGCTAGGAGTGGCCAGCTGTCGACTGTTGCGATGTCAAAGATGGCTGTGAAATTTGTCAGAGTCGAGAGACTGGAGCACGGGGAGGCGGAATGGCGAGGGAAGGGGCAGAAATGGGGCAGACGGGATAGGGCGGGAGATAATCTATGCGATGCGATAGCGATAATGATCTGCGGTACGAGAGAGCTGAGTTAACTGGAGGACTGACTGACTGACTAGTACGTGGGGCTGCTTCCAAGTGAAGACCGTGTTTACTTATAAGACGAGCGATTAATGTCTGCCATCGCCCTTCGCCGTCTGTCCCACCATCTCCGTCACCTCTCCTCGTCCGCCATGGCCCGTGAGTACCCCCCACCGTCGTCTGCCGCACACAGCTCATCGTCGTCACCCCACAGAGTACTCTACCCGCCTCATCGGCGCGCCCAACACCCTCGGTGAGTCCCGCTTGACCTCAACCATGCAAGGGCAGGCAGAGAGATGCGCGTCGATGGCCCGTCTGCGCCCATCTCCTGCCCGCCCCGCCTCCACAGCGCACCCAGACCGCTCACACGCGCCCCCGCCGCGCAGAGCACCGCGTGTACATCGAGCAAAATGGCCAGGTCGTCTCGCCCTTCCACGACATCCCCCTCTTCGCCGACCAGAACAACGGCATCCTGAACATGGTCGTCGAGGTCCCCCGCTGGACCAATGCCAAGATGGAGATCTCAAAGGAGGAGCCGTTCAACCCCATCAAGCAGGACGTCAAGAAGGGCCGCCTCCGCTACGTCCGCAACTGCTTCCCTCACCACGGCTACATCTGGAACTACGGTGCTTTCCCCCAGGTGCGTCTTTCGTACCACGCTCAGCCGAGTGCTCGCTCGGATGCTCGCGCTTTGCGGATCTCGTCGAGCCTGCTGTTTCGCGTATCCAGCACACCTGTACTCATCGTTGTCGGATTTGTCCTTTTCGTCCCGCATCCAGACCTGGGAGGACCCCACGCAGACGCACCCCGAGACCAAGGCCAAGGGCGACAACGACCCCCTTGACGTGTGCGAGATCGGCGAGCAGGTCGGCTACGTCGGCCAGGTCAAGCAGGTCAAGGTCCTCGGCATCATGGCCCTCCTCGACGAGGGCGAGACCGACTGGAAGGTCATCGTCATCGACGTCCGCGACCCCCTCGCCTCCCGCATGAACGACATCGAGGACGTCGAGCGTCAGCTCCCTGGCCTCATCCGTGCGACCAACGAGTGGTTCCGGTGCGTACATCCTCATCTCTGCGCGCGCGTTGGCAAAGAGCCCCTATCTCACCGCCGCTTGCCCTGCGTTTCGACAGCATCTACAAGATCCCCGACGGCAAGCCCGAGAACAACTTCGCGTTCTCCGGCGAGGCCAAGAACAAGAAGTACGCGACCGAGATTATCCACGAGTGCCACGAGGCCTGGCGCCGGTTGATTTCGGGCGAGACTCCCGCCAAGACGCCTTCGTACGACCTCTCCATGTACGCACGTCTTGCTCTCGTAGGTTGCCCGGTCAACGTACCTAACTATGTCATTCAGCCGCAACGTTACGATCCCCAACTCCCCTGGCTACACTCGCAAGGACGACCCCGCCTACACGAGCCTTCCTGCCGACTCCCGCAAGCCCCCGGCGCCGATCGACCCTTCGAGTGCGTATGCTTTGTTTCCTGCTACTCAGACACCTCTAACTTCGCTCGCCTGTGTCACCTTCAGTCTCGAAGTGGTTCTACATCGCGTCTGCCCAGGTATAGACATTTTCGTAGCCACGCCGTGTCGTGTAGTGTGGACAGAAGTAGTAACAAAGAAATAACCTTGCCTTGTTCAGCCCGACGACCCCGTCCGCTCGCGCATTTAATGCACCCCATCGGTCGTGAACGGTGCGAATTCGATCGTCGATTTAAAACGCTGTATGCGTGATTACAGAATATGATACGTGAATCGAAGAAACGGCATGAGGGCGGAATTGCGACAACATTGCGGGCAAAACACGTAACAGACGTTGCTTTTGAGTCGTGGATGTTCGTGTGGGAATGATCACCGCTTCTCGATGGCGTCCTGCTGGGCAGGTGGGTACCTGCAGTACCTGTCCGAGATGGACGTGATGGTCCAGGTGCCTGTAAGACGCACACATCGTGCGTCAGCTCGCATCTACATCATCGCAGCACAGCTACGCACCTTCGAGCGCAGAGAAGATCGAGTACTCCTTAGTTGTGACGCCGGACACGGTGTGCGTCTCGAGCACCTTTGCCCTGCACGCCCTTGCGCGGGCTGAGCTCCGCGCGCTGGTACGTGAACGTGAAGGGCGGCTCGCCGATGAGCGTGAACACGATCTCCGCCTGGTCGCCCTCGTGGATGTCCTGCACGATGCGCTTCCCGTGGCCGACCTGCGCGGCGGGCAGCGCGTGCACCGTGTACCGCAGGTCGGTCACCGCCGTCTTGCACATCTTCTGCTGGTGCGCGACGGACGTGATCGCGAACTCGCCCGGCTGCGACGCCGGCACGGACCACGGCGAGATCTTCGCTTCCTGCGTGTGCGACTTGCCGTTGATGCGGTACCTGCGAAGAGGGGTGATCAGCGATGGTTCTGCGGGAGGATGGACGAAAGGGCCTTCGACGTACCCGATGGTCCAGGGCGGGGTGCCTTCGAGCTGGAAGGGGATGACGTCGCCCACGCAGTAGTCCTCGCGCCTGCTGAACGGAATGATCGCCGCCGTCTCCGCGACGTCGACCCAAATGCTCTTGTACAACGGGTCCAGCGCGACCTGCTCGCAATGGCTTGCGTCCTGGACGGACTCTATCGTCACTTGGTGCGGACCGATGGAGCGGAAGCTGTAGTTCGGGAGGTGTACGCGCCAGCTCGAGTCGTGCAACTCGATCGTCTCCGTATACACCTCGCTCGCTGCCAGGTTGCGCACCGACACTTGCAGCTGGAACGGCGGAGTGCCCTCAAGGAGGACAACGCCGTTTCCGTCCGCGAAGTCGTGCACCTCGAACGCATCGTTCAGGCAGTATGAGAGGCGGTTATGGTTCTTGAAGCGTGCGGACGGGCGCATAAGGACCTGCTGCTCAAAGAGGAGGCGCTCCGAGCGGGGAATTATCGCGTCCTTATTCTTGGCCAGAGGATACGCCGCGTCTCCTATCTGCTTCACTTCATAGTAGACGCGTCCAGGCTCTGAGGTGCGGAGCTGGAACCGTGTGCGTGGTTGAATGCTGCTGAACGTCGGCTGATCGAGCAGCTTTGTTGCACCCAGGCCATCCTCCTTCGCGATGTTGTACATGATCTGGAATGGTGGCCGGCCTTCCGATGAGATCAGCGACATAGTCCTTCGATATCGCACGCAGTCAACACTTACCGGTGAGGTCGAGGTCGACATGATCGCTCAAGCCTTCGCAGATAGGTGCCAAAATGTGCGACCCATTAAACCGCTCATATACCGCCTGGACGTCGGAGGAGAGTTTCGCTGAAGGCCTTGGGACATGATCAACGCGGTATGTAGCCTCGCTTTCGACGACCGAACCAGGGCATTGAGAATCGGAAATCTGAAAAAGTTCGGTTATTGTATGGATATCCAGCTTCTTGCCAGTGATCCCTACCTCTAGCAGCTCGTAAGTGCCCTTGGCACTGACACGGAGCTCATCATTGGGCGACTTGAGAGTCGCCGTCATGATGTGATGTGGAGCTTCCTGCCTACGATACTTGACGCGCCAAGGCTACAGACGGTGATGTCAGAAGACTCCCTCAAGGGCCATGCAGGCCAGCACGCACCCCTTCACCAGTAAGCCGGAGGGGCAGAATGGCCTGTTCATGGTCAAGGATTGTGATCTGTCGCTGGTCGACCTTGCCATAGAATTTGACCGTTGGCTACGAGTTGTCGGTTAAGCCACATTCAAGGCATAAATGTGCAGGGATGGTACTGACCAATACTCGTCGGACATTCACGGCGACACCAGGCACTGACAAGGAACGCTTGCAACCGTAGGCGTCCTCGACGCTCACTATAAATGATTCAGGATTGCGATCTTAATGGGAGAAACGGTTGCCATACCAAGGTCAATCTCGAAGGAACCACCGTCCCTGTCGATGGACTTGGGAACTGGCAAGGTCAGGGTCTTCCTCGGCGTTGTGATGCCCGTGAATGGAATGACTTCTGAGCCTTTTGGCCCAACGATTTGCACTTCGACATTCCAAGGAGCCGTACCCTGACCATAATATTAGTGTCACATAGGAGGCAAGGGTAGTAATCCCAATCAAATTTACCCTAAGTTCGACATCCACATCTAACATGTTGCCTGAGCAGCTGTTGATACTCTTCCTGCCCCTGCCGCCATGTGCATTGCTCACGAAGTCGGCTGAGGGTGGCGGATGGACGTCAAGCTCAATGGCAGGACCCTTGAGGTCAATCTTCTTGTAGTTCGCGTCGCTCAGTTGCGTGAACTTGAACGTGTAGTGTCCGCTGCGCTCCGGCTGGACGGTGAACTCGCCACGTGAGCTAGGGAAAGTCTTGGACAACTCGCGCGGCGGCTCGTTGTCACGCTGCGTGCGATAGTAGACCTGGAAAGGCGGTGTGCCGTGGAGCACAAGAGCAGCGGTAACACCCGTATCCCCAGAACTTACGCGGAGTATGAGCATACGTTCCACGGCTAACGGATTGCTATACGCACCATTCATGGATCTTCTTCCACTCAATCTCCGCAGTCGGCAAGGGCCTCTCGACTACCTTGCACGTTTCGGGGCTCAAAACATCACCTTCACAGTACTGCCCGTGCACGCCTATGATCGTGTACTCGCCAGGAGCGCTCGCGCGAAGCGTCAAATCTTTGCGCTCGCCCTGCGTCTTGAAGGACTGCGTCCAGCCTTTATAGCGCTTGCTTGGTTTTCCACCTTCCTCCGTTGGAGGGTCGTACCGGACAGAGACCTCCCATGGAGCGTCTTGAGTGTCCGCTTCGAGCGTTGATATTGTCAAAGGCGCTTCAGAGCCTATGAGTAGAGACGCTGGGTGCCCAGGGCCGCAATGCTTGAAGGAAACTCCTGGTCGACGTAAGACAGTCACGGACCGGGTTGTGGCGGATGTCTGGTCGTAGCTAGAAGCGGACGGCTTCCGAGAGGGGATAGTCGTAGAATCCGCATACTGACCAGCATGCGCAACATTACCAAGTGCATCCGTCACAGACTCGAGCACGTAGGTGTGCGTACCGAGTGCATCGAGGACGACTGTGAGAGGGACCTTGACCCGGGTAGGCGCGCGTTGACCTGGCGCATCCGAAGCACGTCGGTCGCCCTCGGAATGGGTGTCATGTTGATGTTCGGTGCCTTCGATACCCTCTACCATGAATGATTCATGACGAGAGCCCACTTGGCGGGTCCAACGCAGGCTGAGCGGGGGGACACCGTAGATGTCAATCTCGAGCTGCAGTTCCTCGCCCGCGCCGCTCACCAGGCGAGGTGCCGCGCAACGCACATCCTTCACCTGAGACATGCTCCGCTCTGTGAACTCGGCACGGGGGCAAGGAACAATCGTGGTTTCGGTAGGGTACAGGAGCCTGGCGTCTACGTTGGACTGATCCAGGACACGCTCAAGCCGGATGGTCCCTGGCTTGGTAACGCGTATGTAGGTCATGTCCTGCGTCTTCTGCAGCGTGCCGTGGATCGTCGATTGGGCGTGGTCTTCTTCCTCGTCATCGTCGTATTCGTCGTATTCGTCAGGTTCCTTCTTGGCTGCAGCTGCACGCACGATTTGCATATGCTCGATACGGCTCTGCTCTATAGCACGTAGATCCTTGGAGGACAGTTCCAAATGCTCGATTTTGCCGGAACTCTTGAAGTGCTCCGATGCGGGCAGGGGAGTGAGGGTGTATCTCACGCTACTCGGCGAGGTGTTGTTGAGCAATATGGGGACGAGGACGTGAGAGTTCGCGTCGGCTAAGCAGAACGTCTCGCCATAGGGGTTGAGCTGGGCGGTGCTAATGGGAGACATCCGTACAGTGTGTTGACCGAGGAGGTGAGTGTCTTTGCCGCCATACAGGACGGGGAGACCCAAGTCTGGCAGGTAGTCCCATATCACCGACGTCTTCGTTGACGACGTGCCTGTGCACAAATTGTGAGATCAATCAGGGATGCTATACATTCGAATGGGACGTACTGGATTGACCTGACCCAAGCCAGGGACTCCCGACACCGACGTTGACTGAAATGCCGCCGAACGCAAGACCATCGAATACCCACAGGGAGATGATTTGGAGAGCAACAACAGCCGTGCTATATCGCAGACGCGGTATACGCAACCAGGAAAGCACTGTGCAGAATAGGAAGTCGAACAGCATCCATTTCCTTGCGAGGTGTAATGGGACGTCAGTTGACCATACCCAGTACCGGAGCAAGTCGACGAATTTGGCCGCCTAGAGAGTTCATTAGACGATGCATCCATCATATACAGATTAAACACTCGATTCAACACAATGACAGTGGCCCGAACGAAGCAGACCATCTTGAAGCGTGCATGCCAAAGGTGCGCTCTGCGCCACAATACCGTGTATAGTCGTGAAAGACGCCTACCTGACATGCTACTCCCAGACTCAGGACATAGCGTCTCTGGTCCGGGACTTCAATGAAGGTCTCTGGTATTCGAGGTGGTGGTTGCTGGCCTTGTGAAGCTGCTCCATTCGCAGCCGGTTTGGAAGTAGACATGACGGCGTCGGATTGCTGGCCACTGGGGCCGAGATGCGCGCGAGGTTTCGTTGAGCTTATAAAAGCTTGTGCTGTTCTCAGACGTTGCAGTTATAGACGAGAAGTGCGTTGAAGAATCGAGGAGGACATGAGCGAAGGAGCGAACAAAGGCGGACTGCAGCAACTGCGACTGGTCCTCATAAACGCGCCTGCGAAAGGGAATGCACGTGACCGTACGCAAAAGCGATCGCGACGCGACGCGTCTCGCTGTTGCCACACCACAACGGCGACGGTGATCACCGACCAAGCTCATTGAGACGGACATCGACCTCACACCAAGTATATATGCACAAATAGGCTGTAGTATTTCAGTGGTCAAGCGGGGTGGTCAGGCACCATGTATGAGTACTCCATAACGAAGAAAGCACGGATTCCGGTCAAGAGTCCAATAATCGAAGGAGCGTAGTAGTAATGATAACGTTGTGTGTAAAGCGAGCGACGTGAGCTGTAGATAGTCAGTCATGACGCGGCCGCAGACGAGCGAGCATGAGCAACAGCACTATCGATACAAGAGTCTATAGCGTAAGCAGAAGGATTCGAACATAACACAACAACAGTCTAGAGCGTCCAATCTAGCGATGAAGTCTACCGTAGGTCGAACCTCGCAACACCTCTGTCGTCTGCAGCATCGCATCCAATCTTCGCTTCGCTTCTCGCAATTCACGCTCGTGATGTTCAAGTTTCTTGTCTAGGGCGCGCTTCTCCTCCTCGAGCTTCACGTGCATGTTCTGCAGGTTGCTGTAGTACGAGCTGAAATGGATCCCGGACAGAACCTGGGATGACGACTTCTTTCGCAGATACGTCTCTTGGTCGAGACGATGAGCAGGCCATCCAGAGTAGACACCGCCGGATTCCGCGATCTCGCCTGATGTCAACAGAGTATGCTCCAGTAACATGGAGCTCTCTTCCATAGATGCTCCGGAAAGCAGGCGAGAGCCAGAACGCATCGCCGATCTGCAGACAATGAGTGAGTCTCCAGTACATACTATGACCCAAATCACTCACAATGCACCGATCTTGAGACGGTTGAGTGAGAACTGTCCACGAGAGTTGATATGCGCGACAACGGAGCAGTCATCAAGCGCGACGCGATCTCCAAGTTCGACGAGGTCCGGCTCTGTCATGAGCCCAATCCGACCTCCCGCAAAGATCGCGCAGTCCTTGCCAATCTTCGCACCCAATGCTCGGAGATACCAGACGTAGTATGCAGATCCGCTGAGGCAACCAAGGATACCGCCGTTACCGTAGCCTCTGTAAAGCGGCTTCGAGAGGACAAGATGGAGCTGCCATCGCTGGCAATACGAGCTCTCATCCCAGTTGTAGCCTCCCTCCTTGCGACGCCCGATGACCATCCATTTCGTCAGGATAACCCAGAGAAGCGCGACGAATGCCTGCAAGTTCAGCGTCGCGATGAACCAGCAGCTGATTAGACCAAATAAGACGAAGATCTGGCGCGGACCGTCGTGGAAGAGATGGAGATGTGGCAAGTGGATCCGAAGTTGGTTGAGAACCTGGGTGCCGACGACCGCGCCGATAGACCAGTAGCCTGCAGACAGGATCGCGACGCCGATATTGATGAGGACGAGCAGCAGGTATGGTAGGACGAAAAAGGCGGCTTTGCGCTCGTAGAAGGCACGACCGAACGGCGTGATCGTAGATGAGCCGTCGTCAGCCTCCTTGCTGCCTTTCTTGAAACAGACAGCTTCGCCGCCCTCGGAGCCCATCCAAACAGAGCCGTTCTCGTAGACACCACCGCGACGTCCAAGAGCACCAGAGCCCATTACAGTGCGCTTCCCAACTCTGGTCTCCGGGAAGAGTACGACGCGATCCGCGATCATGGCGCCTTGCTCGATGACAACCCTACCTGAGCCAAGTCCGTCGGTGGTGAAGATCTCGGAGCGAGACCCAAAGACAACGTCGTCTCCGATCTCGAGGAGCTCAGGATCCGGACAGTACAAACCAGAGCCGGGCCAGTACACGCGCTTGCCGACCTTCGCGCCCATGCAACGCCAGATGATGGATGTCACCTCGTAGTGCGAGCCAACGATGTCGTATGCGCGCTTCAAAGCCTCTTGGCTGAGCAACGTGCCGTTGATATACCGGCGCAGCAAGGACCACTGTGACGCCTGAGTAGCAGGCCCTTCGCGATTGAGCCCCATGATGCGCTTGAGTACGATGCCGAAGACAACCTGGAGAACAGGAGGGAAGATAACTCGGACGATGCGGACTAGACTGTGCCATGCCACACGGTTGGGAGAGGCGAACCATACGATGACGCGCTCGAGCTCAGAACCAAGGTTGCTCGGTGGAGGAGGCTGGGAAAGGAGGGCAAACAAAGCAGCGAACCAAGGAATGTGTGCCGCGACCTTCACGACGAAGATGGTAGGTCCGGCGACAAAGCACTTCAAAGCCCAGTGTGGCTCAGGAGCGACAGTACGGTTGGCGTGGGCGAGGTTGTCTGGAGAGGGTTCGTCGTGAGAGGATGCATGCGGTCCGTATACTGCACCGTCGGGAATCACCGCGCCTGGAGCAACTTGGGTGTACGTGTTTACTGTGGCTCCACGTCCGATGACAATAGGATCTAGACGGAAACAGCCGTCGCGCTCAACGCAGAAGCCACGCACAAGCGCGTTGTCGATCCGACAGCCGTCGTGGAGAGTGAGAAGGTCGAACTCAGCCAGCTTCGCCCTAGAGTCGATTCGCACGTCTTTACCGATCCTGGCACCAAGCATTCTCAGGTACATAGCCTCGAGGGATGGATGGAGAGCAAAGACGCCGCGTCCGGCACATCGAAGAAACTGGTTCGTGATCCACCAGCGCAGATGGTAGTTGCCCCAGAAGCGGTACGTCCCGGGTTTGTAGCGGCCGATGACCAACCACTTGAACGCAACGCCCAGAAGCGGGAATACAATCCTGGTAACGAGCCGCGAGGCGACAATTGCGAAGAGCAGGGATCCGACGCGCACCCAGTAACCGCTGGAGACCCATCTGGTGAAGATCGCGAGGAGGTAGACAATGCCAGTCCAGGTGAAGGCAGCCTTGAGGGGATAAAATAGACACAAGGGAATGGCTTGGATAAGGAGGGACAGTGGGTGGGTCTGGCTGCGGCCATGGCTCTCTGTGGGCAAGCCGTACTCGAGCGTGGGCAGGTCTGCGATGCTCAGCTCCTTCCTCAACGAGGCGGTAGCGCTGTTAGCCCTGGTATTGACAGCTGTCTTATCGGGGCTACCTGGTGTGGAGGGCTCTTCCGTCTCCACGAGCGAGGCGATGCCGTTGATGGTGCTGTGGGTGAAAATGGATGGGACTCGAACTGTCACCCCAGTCTCTTTCCGGATGAGATGCGCGAGACGTCCGAGGAGGAGGGAGTTACCACCAAGCAGGAAGAAGTCGCTGTCGCCAGTAATGGTTGTGGGATCGGTATCAAGCAGCTCCGCGACAATGTCACGGATAGTCAACGCCTGAGGAGACATACTGCTAGCGTTCCGCCGCGCAACTTCGGCCTCCATGACGACCCAGTCCACAGATTGGTCGGACTTGCGCACCAGACGCTCGCGGAAGACGTGCAGAGGGGTCGGTATCGCATAGCCTGGGATGCTGCTTGTGAGCGTCTGCACAATGCTGTGGGCTACGAGGTCCGCAGACCGAACAGCAACCAACGCCTCCGGAGTCCCGTCGTGGCGCAAGCGTACCGAAACCTCGTCGACGCCCTTGATGCTCGCGATGGCTCGCTCGATCGTCGCGACGTCGACCGAGACAGCGGTACATGGAATGGGCTGTGAGAGGGGAGCATTCTTGTCGGGAACTGCCGCCTCGTAATGACGCGAGATCGCAGGCGTGTCATCGCTCAAACATTCGATGCCGAGGCGCTGTGAGAGCTTGATCCTGAGCGGCTTCCCAGCACTGTTTTTCGGCAGGTCGTCCATGTAAACGATGGCGAAAGGCCATTTCGAGGGATGGAGCTGAGACTTGAGCAGGTCCAACAACTCCATGAGGCCAATGCGGGGTCGACCGGGGACTGGCACAACGACTACACCGATGGTCTCCTGGAGGACGTTGTGAGGAATAGAGAATGCGATAGTAGCCTTGACGCGAGCTGTGGCGACGGAGACAATTGCTTCTTCGATCTCGAAAGGAGAGATAACTTCTCCGCCCTTGTTGATGATCTCCTTGGAGCGGCCGGTGATGTACAGGTAGCCACTGGCATCCATGTATCCGACATCGCCAGAGTCAAACCATCCTTCAGAGGAAAACGCGGACGTGTCGAGAGGACCTTCGGGACCTGTCTCATAGCCATCAAACGTTGGAAGGCCTCGGACCGAGACTGCCCCCGTAGCCCCGCGTGGTAGTTCGCGTTCGAGATCAAAGGGGTCCCGGATGGACAGATAGGGACCGCAAGCAATGCCAGAACACCCAGGACGCTCTAGGGCATAGGTAGTCGGCGGCGATGCGATGGGCATGCACTCTGTCATACCGTACGATGGCAAGACGACGGCACCGAAGGTCTCTCGCAGCTGGACTGCAAGCGAGGGCAGCAAACCACCCGCAGCGTTTGCAATCATGCGGATGCGAGTATCCCTGGCTGGAATGATAGACTCGGGCTTCGAAGCCAAAATAGCATGATGCATCGTGGGCGCCGCGTAGTACCTGAAGCATGAGATGAGGTACAACTCCATGGAGGTTCTATCACACTCTGCTTACCAGGTCGCCCCGCACGCCATAACAATGGGCCAGAACGCGGTGCTATCGAACCCCGGGCACATTATAGCGCTTCCACCGGAGAAGATGGGGGCCCAGAGGTTCCGAACTATGCCTCCTACATGGAACAGCGGCATCATGTTCACTGTGGTTGGCGATGAGAATCACTCCAAGCAACTCGCTTGCCACTTTGCACTCACTGTTCACATCCTCTCGACGCAAGTCCCATGATCGGATGACCGCGCATGTGCCAATGATCAGGGTTCGCAGAGTATAAGGGACAACCTAGGTGCACTGGAGATTAGCGCCGCACCATCATCAGTACTGTATAGCCCATACCTTCTTCTTTCCACTGGTCCCTGAGGTGTGTAAAACGAGCGATTGGTCCTGAAGACCATGGAGCCTGGAAGGAGGACGGTTGCCTTTCTGGATGATCGACCAGTTGTCGTCCTCAGGCTTCTCGTCCATTTTGGACATGTCGAATAGACCCGCAGGACCACTCGAACGGGCATGGACGAAGACGACTTCGCACCTGAGCTCGTCTCTCAGGGCCCGGAGCTCCAGTCTGTCGACAGCGTCGATGGTCGTGAGGATAGCTTTCGCACGAAGACGGCGTGCGTCATCGCGCAGCTCCCCAGCAGTGCAACCCGAGTTGACGGGAGCACAGGTGTGGTAGCTTGAGATGGAGAGGAGGGCGACGGCGTTCTCGGGACTCGTGGGGAGAACGACCATAACACGGTCGTTGGGGCCTATATGGTCTTGCAGGCCAGAGGTCGGGAGCACGAATCTCGAGATGAAGTCGTGGAGGGAGGCATGGGTGAGAGGAGGACGGGTAGCGGATACGGACCAAAGAGCGGGGGCATCTGTCGTGCACAGACAGTCTAAGAGTGTAGAGACGCGTCCGGAATCGGTGACGACTTGGGCGAGTTGGTCACCCAAAGAGACACCTGATAGAGGATCCGGAAGCCCGGTGAGGAATGCCAATGGGACTGACATGGTGCAACCGGCGGGGTGAGGGACCTGGTAGGGTGAGGGGACGCTCGGGTATGAGACAGTTTCGGCCTATGCTCTTTATTATGCATGGAGGCGACCTAGTCCGGAGGGGGGACAACACAGTTCGGAGAAGTTGACGGGCGCATACCATACGATGCGGCGTTGGCCATCTGAAGCGGATTGTGTGTTACTACCACCCGCCAAGATCTGCGATCGGTAAATTAGCGCTGAAAGCATTGACACGATCCGATCCATGGGATACGGACATACCGAACGACGGGTTGCAACAGAACAGCCCCGGCGATAAGGTGGGCAAGACTAAACTCCGGCATGCGAAGATTTTGCATCGCCTGGAGACCAATCAATCTGAAGCGCATGATGTTGGCGCTGACCGTGTGTTCGACAACGAGTCGCTCTCTCCCCCATCTGCTACTATCGGGGCGTCCGAGACGAGTCGCATGCCTGTCAGAACGTTGTTTCGTGCGGTGCACGCTTCTGGCTCCCTACAGAGACCGAACGGGTAGGAGGAGGGCCCGCTCTGGTTCAGAAGGCAATGATTCGAAATGATGCATGCTACGTTCTGCTCTTCGGGAGGAGTCGAGAAGAGAAAGTCTTGGGTAATTGTTGCATTCTCTGCTTCATCGCTTGAGACGGACAACCGGGACAGACATTGCCGTGACAAAACAAGAGACCCACCACAAATGAGATGACGCCGACCGTATGCAGCAAGGCTTCTGGCGGGCGCCCAACGCCCGCTCCGGAGTCCTGTGTGGAATATATTCAGATGGGTGTTCGACACGGTCAGCACGGTTTTAATGCCGTCCAAATTGTAGAACAAATATGTGGATGCTTGAAGAATGAGCCCTCGGTGGGGAATAGCTTTGCTGCTGCGAGGCTCGGCTAGAGCAGCGTGCGCAGCTTCTTACCGACGTCCGCCGCCAAGGTTAAGTTGTGATACGAACTTCGGCGAGCTTCGACTGCGTAAGCAGGTTACCCTGAATCCTTCTCACTGGATATCGGGTTTTGCCTGGAACTCGGTTGTACTGCTTGTTCTGATATCCGCTCTGTCATTGCAGAGACCCGCCCTCAACCCCGTACTGTGGCGAGTAACGTCAGCAAATGATGAGACTGAATACACAACACCCGCCGTTTTGCGCAGCGCATACTGTCAAGGACATTACGCCCGATAAGTCCCACCTCGGAACGCCGACATATCTTGCCGGCCGGCTTGACCCCAGGATCGACCATAACATACTTTGAGTATTCAACTATCGTTATTTCATGGTTTTACATACAGACCGCGGATCAACTATCAGCACATGTCGACACGCGAGCGGGTACTACGACATACCCAGATGAACTCTCGAAGTGAGAACATTCGACTCCATCCCGTGAGAGCACAGAAGCCGTCGAACCTGTGCGCTCCGGCGTCAACGAGTCTTGGCCCTCGGATGAAATCATCGAAGTCGAATCGTAAACGCCGCTGCTAGCCATGCAGATCCGCCTTTGCAGACCGCCAAGAGTTCTACCCCCGCAAGGACCGCTGGGCGCTCTGGAGATGATGTTAGACAAACCAAGCACCTGCAATGGTCCTGCATCGCTATATGCGACTGTGGCAACGTCGGCGACAAGCCGCGACATCGACGTGGCTGCTGAGCAAACTACGATTCCGGAAACGACATCACTCGGAGTTGGCCACATCGTGTAAGCATAGGTGCGATTGGATGCCCCCGAGCATCACACATGCGGTCGGCTGACCGCCGCCGCCGCCGTCAGGGTCTTTGAGGAGAGCCAATTGCATGAGCAAAGGAAGCGCAGAAAGATGGCTGACACTCACGATTGGCGGGCGTGAGCCGACGCGGTGCTCGCGTTGCCCGATTGCCGAATGAATATAGAATCGTTGAAAGACCGAGCTCGTCGGGGTAACACACACCTCAGGACGCTGTGCGACCATGACATGACGGAATTCTCGTTACAAGATGGTACAGCCCCTGGGAACCGGGATGTACAAAAGTTATATACTCATTTGAGCCACCAGAGTAAAATGTAGCCTCCGAGAAGACAAAGGAATACTTTCACCTGAGGGTCGAGCCTCTGGAAGGCAACAACGCCGCCTCCCCCTTCCGAACCAGTCGAGGATGGACCACCCCCAAGGGTATGACCCTGTCCCGAGAAAGCACCCGAGGAGGGACCAGCAGCATGCCGGCGTACAGCAGATTCGAGAGCACTGAGAAAGGCGGGTGAGCGCAGGTGGCCCGGAATCGGCTGCATCAGACACATTGCATGCCGGTACTTACGGCTTGTTCGCTCCGCGGATTCTCTCGACTTCATTTGTGCCCTTGAGGAACACAAAGGTTGGCCTGGAATCAACAGTTCAAGATCGACATCGTATAAATGTGAAATTATACGCACATGGCAGTCACACGGTATCTAGCTGCCACATCCTTGGCCTGGTCGACATCACACTTCAGGAAGTTGACGCTCGGGTACTGTTTGGCCAATGCTTCATAAGTCGGTGCTATCATGTGGCAAGGACCACACCTATAAGAGAGTCAGCTGCATTGTAGCAGTAGCGTGTTAAAGCAAGGTATACCAAGTAGCGTGGAAGTCGATGACCTGGAGCTTGTCAGTGTACCGGACTACCAAAGCGCTTCGCCTCGCTTACTGAGAGCTTGTCCTTCGACTTGGACAGGATCCCATCGAGTTGAGTAGCACTATCCACATGTGATACAGACATGGCTCTTGTCAGCAAGGAGGACTGTCGAGGCAGCTGGCGGGTGACGAGAGCTGGACGAGCAAGAGAACGCAGCAGCATCGCACTGAGTAAGTAAATACACACGACGGCAACAGATGGCACCTCGCACACCGGCGCCTGTTCCAGACGCGTCCTTCCCCGCGTCACGTGAATGCACAAACAAGGACAAACGCGTGTGGTTTACAGTCGCGGAACGCGTTCGACGCGACTTGCCTTCCAACCACCACCTTCATCCTCCGAGCCACCGTCTCTGCGACGCTCACAAACCACTCCTACTACATCTCCAATCCCCCACACACATCTATATACCATGTCTGGACGCGGAAAGGGCGGCAAGGTGTGTTTATATATATGCCCTCAAGTTGGCAACCATATTAACGCGCAGTAATCGCTCTCAGGGTCTCGGAAAGGGCGGTGCTAAGCGTCACCGTAAGATTTTGCGCGACAACATTCAGGGTATCACCAAGCCGGTGAGTATTGTGTATATATGCGGCCCACCGCGTGCCAGACTGACATATTTTGTTCCCCTCGTCAGGCTATCCGCCGTCTCGCGCGTCGTGGTGGTGTCAAGCGTATCTCAGGCCTGATCTACGAGGAGACCCGCGGTGTCCTGAAGATCTTCCTCGAGAATGTCATCCGTGACTCCGTCACGTACACTGAGCACGCGAAGAGGTGGGCAGAATGCGACATCGTTGCACTCATCTGTACTTATGCTGCATGCAGGAAAACCGTGACGGCACTGGATGTCGTCTATGCTTTGAAGCGCTCTGGACGCACCCTGTACGGTTTCGGTGCTTAAGCCTCTGGCGTTCATCTCCTCTGCGTCTATGATGTATGGTTATGTGATCTGTGCGTCCCGCACATGTACTATATTGCCACCAGCCTATCTTATGGTTCTCTACTGATGAATGACATATTCCATTGTATCAAGAGTGATCCGCGCGTCGCCGCCGTGTCTTAATGAGGATACGTACAACCCTCTCATAGTGAACCTTTGTCTCCGCCCAGCGCCTGCAGCAAGAAGCCATCTATAAGCGACTGTCCTCGCGTCCTTCAATGAAATCAGGAAGAGAAACATTACGTGGGTTCTCACAACTCGTCTGAACGCCGAGGAAACAGTGGAATCCTGTTACGCGCACACAATTCTGCCGTCGTTCGTGGTGAGGTGACGATGATTGACTGCTGAACATACGAAACACGCGGCGGGTCAAGTGTGGGTCTTGCACGGAACCCTGTCCTGCTCGATCCCACAGGTCGCTCCGGAAAATCCGAGACGAATCGGTCTTCCACTCGGACGGCAACAAGCGTATCAAGCAAGAGTACGCGACTGCATTGCTGAAACCGATCCCATCTCCCGTCCCTCTTTCCACAGGTGATCCACTCGCGCACGATACTGCAGATGCTGTACATGCCAAGAGAGATTTCAGCCATCCGGATACCGGGTAGTAGAGCCGTTCCGACAAAGATGTACACAGTATACAGTAAGTATTTGTCAAAGTGCATGGTGACTGAGCGTCGCTAAAGCTCTTATGACTCAACAAGACAAGCTGAGCGAGCACACCGGTAAATTAGTCATAAGATGTACGATGGTAGCACAAAGGGCAGTACAGGGATCATCGTGACCAATATCATGAATACCGACAGTGTGCCGCGGGCCAAGAGCGACTCGGATTTCGGGATACGTTTCGTCCGCTTTTAGCAGGCGGAGGCTTCTGATCCTAACAAAGCCAAACAACCCCCGCTGACCACTCATACTGACGCCATGACATATGTAGGCCTCGCCGGACATATCTGGTATAGCAGCAGTCATGGACAGTGTATTTTAAAAGCACTATAGCTTGTGACTTGTGAGGTCCTCAAGACGGGGAATCTCAGGCTAGAACTCCAGAGTACCTTCCGGGTCTCACGTGGTGTACCGTTATGATAAGACCTCATTCGCACCTGTATCTCACTGTGACTCTTACCAGCAGCTCAACCCGGCCAACTCGACGAGTCCAGCTTGCTCAGTTCGTTCGTAGTGAAGATGGCAAGAGGCCGCTGGACGCTCATTTCAAGGGCTGGTCATCTTGCTCGCTCGTCACATTGCGCATCGGTTGCCCCGTCCGGACGCCTCATTGTCTATGGAGGAGAACTCAAGCCCCGCACGCCGGTTGATGCAGGTGATCGGGGCGACCCTACTCCCAGTGGATCGTTGCATGTCATGGATATGGGCGGTGGCTTATTGCAGAAATGGGCCTTACTCTTCCCTGCCGGTCGGTCGGCGGCGGCGCCAACATCTATCCCGGAAGCTCGGGTCGGTGCTACTATGGTTTGGTACAAAGACGCCCTTTACATGTGGGGAGGCAGAGGAGGCCCAGACATGATCCCGCTTGACCCCCACCAGGTCGGTGTTTGGAAGGCGACGATTGAGTTTGGTCAGGACCCCCATGGCGAGTTGGGTTCGGTACTTTGGGAACGAATTGCAGCATCGAACGAGGAGCAGGCACCTGAAAGTCGTAGCTACCACACCTGCTGTTGCGTACAACGTGAGTTATTTTTGTGTCGAAGGACTTACCGTCAATAGATGCTGATCATCTCCTCAGGACAAACTCTACGTACATGCTGGCTGCCCGGCGACGGGCAGACTTAGCACACTGCATGCGTTCGACCTAAAGGAACGCATGTGGGAGGCCCTGACGCCAGGTCCAGAACCCGGTCGTGGAGGCACATGTCTGGTGGCGACTGCTATCTCGGGAGCAAAAGATGTATTGTTGCGTTATGGAGGTATGTGATGCACTGTCGACTAGTTACACTCGGGGATATTCATGCCACTCTTCCAGGATTTTGCGGACACGAGTTGCCCGACACCGCAGGCGCGGTCGACATCTACTCGATTACAGAGAACAGGTGGTCGACTGTGCAACCCGCGGCCGATCCCGTCCATGGATGCCCCGGACCGCGTTCCGTCCATGGATTCGTCCGTTTCCAATCTACATCGAAAGACGCTTCTGATGCAGTCGCTGCCTTGTATCACGGCGAACGAGACGCAAGTAAGCTGGGGCATGCAGGCGCAGGATCGTTCTGGGACGATGTTTGGTTGCTCACGAAGGCGCCGGAGGCCGACGATCTGCTTTCCGGATGGGCGTGGCGTAGAGTCGATGTCGGGGGAGGAAGTGCTCCGGAAGGGCGCGGATGGTTCCCGTCAGCTTCATGGGTAGATCCGGATGGTAACACGCGGGTCGTTTTGTTTGGCGGCCTCTTGTCGTCGAACACCCGCTCCGACGAGCTATGGGAGCTCCACATTGATTGATCGGTACGCTCATCCCTAGCTGAATCCAACGCACGCGACGAGCTGATTGATATCCGGTTCGAAGCAGTCTATCGTTATCGCAGTTATCAATAGGTCAAATTGTATGCACAGGATGTATGTCTAAGATGCGGTACTACACTGTCACCAATGTCCGAAAGGTCGATCAAGACACTAGCGGCGATATCGCAGTTCTCAGGTAGCGCTTTGGTGCATCATTGTATGTAGTCACGGTCGCTATCTTCGACGTACGGGATGGTGTTCGACGACGAGGACGCGTGGCCGTTGATGGGAGATGAAGGTGGCAACTGCATGGCTTCTATACGTCGCGTCATCTCGGTGTTGAATTGCGTCTGTGGAACCTCAGGTCAGTGGGGGAGGTGGTGATAGCTCACAGTTGAAGTAACACGATCAACGCACAATTCTCTCAACGCCAACAAGCTGACCGTAATCCGCCAGCCGCCTGTCTGCATCCATCTCCAAGAATTTTTCCAGCGTGGTTTGCGATAACAATAGCGAGGCCGCGAACAGGTTCATACCGCTGACACCAGCGAGGTCATATTCGCCCTAGGTGCTGTCAGTCACACTGTGTAGACAACCATACTTTACCACTCACATCCCGTTCTTCGTGTGTGAGCCATGTTCGGTCGTTCCAAAGCAATTTCCTAGCAGCAGTCTCTCTGTTAGAGGCTGCGTCACCATACAATCGGGCAAACGCGGCGGCTTCTTCAACGCTAGTCGCGAAGGCATATTCGATCGTGGTCGCTGAACGTTTCGCTTGCGTGCCCTCCGCTATTCCGAGGTTCCGTCTGAGTCTCCTGACGGCGTTCATGACAGGCGGGCTCCATACATTTGCTATGACTTTGTGTGTGAAGTCTTTGTCTGCTCTGTAACTCCAAGAAGAAGGGTAACACTCGAAAAGAACGAGGAGGTTAGAGAATCGCCAGGACAACTCAGCCAACGATGCCGTCAGAGCGTCTCCTCGTCCTGGAAGGGCCTCCACAGGAGCCAAGATCACAGCAGTGTCACAGTCTAGAATGAGATGCATGTCCGGACATGGGCCAAGAGACTCCCGCTCAATAAGTTCGACCGCACAGTGGGAAGAAAGAAAACGGGTAAATACGCGTTTCTGGATCAATTCCATGGAAGCCATGTACGTGTGCGAGGTGGTCGGGGGGACATGGTTCTGGGGTAGCAGCCATGTGCGACCATCGATGAGCTGCAAGGGCACCTCCGTTGTGCGACGCGCGTCCGGCGAAGTAGCTTGTTTGACAGGTCCAGGAAGGGCAGAGGCTGAAGAGCTAGGCACGGGCGAAGAAGGCAAAAACGGGTCGTCAGGGCGCGCAGGGTCGGCCTTCCAACGCTTGCCACAAAGGGCCAAGAATTGAGCTAGAGAAGCGCGAGCTGACAGCGTCAAGGGCCTTGTAACTCGAAGGGCACGATCGTCGGTATTCTGAAGCGGCGCGGGTCCGAGAGTGATAGCCTGTTGATGGGATGGTGCAGAGTGATTCGTCCCCGGGATAACAAGATCTAGAGCCGCAGTACTACCAGAGAGCATAGGTGAGAACAGAGACCGACGATCGTGCGTAGAAAATCCAGACACCAGCGGCCCCGCAGCTTCGAGAACCCCTAGGGCTGGAGGCGAGGCATAGTCGGAAGAAGGTGAAGACGGCAGGGACGAGCCGGCTTGCTGATAGAAAAGGAAGTCTGGTAGAGCAGGGTCAACTCCATGGTCAAAGCAATATTCATCGAAGTGTACGGCATAGGACGTCTGGAAAGATGTCGCAATGAGTGTCCGGTTCGTCAAAGCCCTCAGCTCCGCACGCGAGCTGTGCGAAAGCAGGTCGTGATTGGCTCAGGTCCATGTTGTCCACATCGTCAAGAAAGACGCCAGAATAATCCGTGGCCCAAAGCTCAGTAGATTCTGACAGTGACGGGCAGGATGATCCAGTCCAAGAGTCGACTAGCACTGGTTCGCTGAACCGAACTCTCTTTGTCGGACGACCCCTCTCATCTTGTATGCCGTCAGAAGGATCCTCGACAACTTCTGCCTTGGACGTAGGCTCCTCTTGAATTCTGAATGCGCCCTTGGCTCCTCCGGCAACATCTTCTGAAACATGCGACGGCAACGGCAGGCCCATGAGACGGCGCCGGTCTTTGCAGGTTAGCATGAACGCCTGATTTTCGCCAAAGTCCCAGCATGGCAATTCAGAGTACTTGTCGTCCCCCTCATACAACCAAGCTGCCGCGGACGGTATAGCGTCAAGCTGCACCGGCTGCGAGCCGAATCTGAAGGCCATGCTGTCATCTAAGAAAGTGGTGAGTTGAGAAACGATCTCGTCTTGAGCCAAGTCAATGCCCTTGACAAGTTGAGGACAAGGATCGTTTTGCACATCAGCAGCTTCTTCGTCAGTAGGTACAGTTCGTCCGTACTTGAAGGGGCTGGCTCGAGGGATACAGTCAATCAGATTAACCGTGTCGAATGGTAGAGCACCTACATCCAGCTTAACTCGATCTGTAGCGGCTGTAGGCCTTTCGCTTTTTTCAGAGATGCAATGGCGGGCCTTGGGGTTGGCGTGTTTGCAACGTCCCCTGAGGCATTCCGCCTGCTTACTCTGGCGGGCGCGAGTAAATCCGTCAGTTGCGTTGGCAGGAATAGGTCCTTGATTGCATGGTCGTTTGGAGGACGCATTGGGGGCACTGTCCTTGGCACTCAACACATGTCAGACGGTGACCTCAGAAATCCCCTCCTACCATTCATCAGCAATCCTTCCTTCTCATCTAACTTCTCCGATAGGATTATATGCGCAGGGTCCTCGCCACCCAGGAGATTGCCACACGCTCGTTCGACACTTCTGACAGCACATGCGACGGGGTCATCGCTGCTTGGACCGCCCGTGTCGTCAATGCTGTCCGGCAAGATGGAGGGCGGATGCCCTAACACCGACGAGGAAATCGTAGTCCGTGGAGACGATGGTCGTGACTTGGGCGAGCGCACGATCCGCGGACCATAATTCGGTGGCGGACGCTTGAGCGCAGAGAGGTAATCTGATAGCCTCAACATACACGCGTGAATAATCCGTGAGATTAGCCATGTATCTGTAACACATACTTTTCAGGTGGCGGAAGAAGCGTCTTGTCAACTACACCACCGATTCTCTCTGAGCGTGGCAATTGATATTCCTCTGCCCGCATCATCATTATTGAGCGCAATGTTAGGTTTCAAATGCCTACCCATGAATAGATTCTTCATGTCAAACGGATCAAGATGCGGCGACGACGGCATGAACAGTTCATCTATCTCGCTGGAGCTGCCACCAAGGGAGGGGGTTCCCGCCGAAAGAGGCGATGAGCTCCTATAAGCCTCTATAAGCAGAGAAACTGAGTGATGTGCGGTCGTCGTGAAGGGTACTCAAATACGCTTACGCCATCCGTTGACTATGACTAGATGCTCTTTAGCCATATCCTCCTCGTCCTCGTCTCGCATGGGCACAGATGGCAGAGCCGAAGTCGCCAAGTGCGATATCGTAGTCGGGATCAACACAAAGTCAGCCGTCCCTGAAGTGGAACACCCCTTGTCCGGATCCTGGCCCAAACGATCTCTGCGCGGGAAAACGGGAAGCGTCTCTAACTCTGGGAACTCTGGTAGAGGTGACTCGGCTCGCAAGAATTCCTGAACAACGCGAGGAGTTGGATTCTGAGAATTTTTCGCCAGCGTGGGCACGGCCTTGATCAGTGTCATTACCTCCCGATGGGTCCCCGTGTCCATTTGAAGCTTGAATGCACTGAGCGGTGAGGATCAGCGGGGAGATGGTGTTGTGTATGCATGGTGCTTACAGTAGATCATCCATGTGGACGTCCGGCTCGTTCGGGACTACGTCTGTGGCTCTTGCTATAGGGAGCTCTTGGACCATCCGTTTGTTCGACTGAGGGATCTTGGCGCTGTGCTTCCCGCTCCCCAACGCTGGAGTCTCCCTCATGGCGCGAGCAGTCAAAATCGGCGACATCGGCCTCGCAAGTACAAGGGAATCACAGGCACCTAATGAATTGTTGATAAGAGAGGTGTTGCATACGAGAGGTGTTGTCGTATGCAACAGTAGGTCTTACCGTCTTCATCGAGTTCCCACTGTCTGTCAGCTAGGGAAATCTGGCCGCGTTTGTTGCTCAGGTGCTGTTTTAAGTATTGGACGACCTGTAATCCTGGAACTCTCCACATCTCCTCAAACGGGTCCAACTTGGATAGACTCCACCGTTGTTTGAGCAACTCCATAGGATCAATAGGGAGTGCGACGGCCGTCGAATCGGTTGCCGGGATCGTGTGCAAACATGCTGAAAGAACCTGAGATCGTATGAGCAACACAGTGCTATTTCAATTCAGAACATCAGGTATACACACTTCAGTTACGACCTCCTCCGTCCATAGAAGGTGATCCGTAGCAAGGTGGGCCAGGGCATATTGCGATAGCAAGCTGTGTATATGCGCCCGGAGTTCTAGCTCACGATCGACGGTCTCCATCTCATGAATCAGCTGGAGTATCGTAGAAGTGTAGACAACAGGCCAGGCTGGTTGGTTAGATTGATAGGTCCTGCAGAATCCGATTGAGTTGATAATGGTGAGGACTCAGAGGAGCAGACACAAGTCAGCCTTGGCGCCTATGTAACTTCGAAGTTCGCCGTCAGGACGCGCGCAGACTTCATGGTCACGAGACCGCGTACTGTATGCCGCGACGTACGAGTGGCGCGTCGCATTAAGCCATTGGCCATTTCAGCTTTGGGACTATGCATCAACGACTAGTCTGCATGAAGTTGCTATAAAGTAGTACACTGAGTTACTATGCTACAATACTGGCCCATCGCAATACTATATACGCGTCGTCGTGCAAAATGGGCGCGAACCACCGCGACATTCTCGGAAGGCCGCGGCTCGGCTGTTTCCGATTCGGAGAGGTCGCCGGTGAGCCGCTCGGCACCGCAACCACCGCTTGGCAGTTGACCCCCTCGTCCTCAGGGTCTCTAGACAGCAGAGCGTGAACCTGCAGCTGGTTCACGTTCAATCCATCTACATCTCATTCTGATGTTCTGAACGGTCTTTCTTTGCATACTAGTATGACCGTGAAGATGCACTGGTGATCCCCTGATCTGATTCTGTTCCAATGACTGATTAATACCGAAGCCTGCGAAGTGCACAATGGAACTTTTCGGCAGTCCGCTCGTACGTATGCGCTCGCCGTACGGTCCATCGGCCTCAATGCGCTCTATGCTCACTCGCTCCCATGACAGATCGTGTACGCACACTCATGCGCCATTGTGTTCTCCCCCCGATGGGTGTAACCTCGTGGACGATCTGGACTCACGGTGAGAAGAGGCACGACTTGGCCTCATACAGCTCAGCATGAGCAACGGTCCAACGAATTCGAGAATAGTGGTATATATAGGGATACTATCTTTGCGTTCCCAGAAGCCCGGTTGTATATCATGACCGTTCATGTGTCAGGCTGCACTCTGCCGTGGTTGCGGACCGTCAACGCCAACGGAGTATGAGATCATTGGACGGGTATAAAGAGGTGTCGGCTTTGGCTTGCGAGGAATCGGTCCCTGCCAGGAGCCCCCATCACTGTCCGCTTTACTAGGCCCGATGCTGCCACTCGCTTACGCGCTCCTTTTCTCCCTGGTCTATACCGCCTTTGCGGTCACGGACGCATCCAAGCCATCCTTGGTAGTCCGCACTACCTCCGGGACTTTCAGAGGCCAAAGCACTGGCAATGGGACTGAACGTTGGCTAGGCATACCCTTTGCCCAACCACCTGTTGGCTCCCTGCGCTTCAAAGCCCCGGTGGCGATCACCAAAGCCTCACCGACCGTCAAGGACGCGTTCACTTTTGGAAACGCATGCCCACAGGCCCCTTCCGACACTTTGGGTGCTCCGCTATCGGAAGACTGTCTGTTCCTGAATGCGCGTCATACGGCCTCTTTCTTTCCTATAATTTGCACGCTGACGGGCTGAGAACAGGTCTTCCGGCCTAGCGGAGTCAGTACTGCGCAGAAGATACCTGTCCTCGTGTGGTTCTATGTATGAGTTTCTTTGCTGCGCAATCGCCCGTTCTCTGACTCCGGACCAATCATAAGGGTGGCGCTTTCATGAACGGGTATGTACACTGTACGCCCAATGAACGCCTCCTGACGGTTCTGTATTATCCGACGTCGGTAGTGCTGCGTCAGACCCTGAGTTCAATCCCTCATGTGCGTCCACTCATGCACGATGTGCCCATCAGGAGTTAACGCACTACGCACAGTCCTCATCCAGCGCAGCGTGGCTATCGGGAAGCCAATTATATTTGTCTCCGTGTACGCACAGGTTTGATCACCTGTTACTGGTGCACGTCCGTTGACTAGGACGTTGTTCGAGTATAGCAATTACCGGGTCAACACCTTCGGATTCGTGAGTTATACTATCGGGAGATGTCGTTCTGAGCTGAAGGACTGGACATAGCTCGCGAGCAGGCACGTTCCGCCTGAGGACCTCAATGCTGGTCTCCTCGACCAACAAGCTGCGCTCGCTTTCCTACAAGACAACGTGGCTGCGTTTGGTGGAGATCCCACAAAAGTAAGATCCTGCGTCCGAACTCCCTCTATAGTAGCCCGTCATCTGATCTTGTATGCATGAAGGTCACAATCTGGGGCCAGGTATGCATAGAACATACGTGTAGCCTGGTGTTGGGCTATTGACACGCTCTTCGATAGTCTGCAGGAGCTGGAAGCGCAGAGGCACATGTCCTCTTCCCGCCCTCCAAGCCTTCTTTCCGTGCTGCAATCTTCGATTCCTCTACAGGACCATTGTAGGCCATCTCCGTCCTACCTTCACGGCGAACCTGATCACTATACCTACAACAGCAAAACTGCTCCGCCCGCAAGCCGCTACGATGATCCAGGCTTCCCTTACGCCCTCCTTCTCCAAAATACCGGCTGTCCTGAAGGTCCAGAATCCTTCGCGTGCCTGCAGCGAGTGCCTTTCGAGGTTAAACAATCGCTCGTCCACCTGCACTTCCAGATTGACCCTACAAATATAGACGTTGTTGAATGTAACCGACACCCTGAAGGCTCAACGGGTGAACAGCCAGCTGTGGCAGCCGTCGGTTGGTCCGAGTGGTAGTCTCATCACAGAACGACCATCCCAGCGCATTGCGAGCAGGAACTTCTTGCATGTGCCGATCCTTGCTGGGACAAATGTGCGCGTGGTTTCCACATTTTTGTCAGGACACCCCTGATACCTGATACCCTCTCCTTGCTGTGCAGCTCAACGAGGGTACGATATTCAGCCAAGCCGTCCGCAACCTAAGTGTTCCTCCGGCGCAGGAAAATGCTGCCTTCGACACGTTCATCAAGGAGCTCCTTATCGACCCATCAACCGTTACTCAGGACGTCTTGAATACTATCAATAGCCTTTTCCCAGCAAACGATTCGAGCCTCGGAGCACCCTTCAACACGGGGGATTCGCTCTTCGACCGCGCTGAGACGTGGTACACGGACAATATGTACCTTGCCCCTAGGCGTCTTCTCTTCAACAAGGCCGCTTCGACGCAGCCCCTGTTTGCGTACCATTTCACGGAGTTCATACCGGGGCAAGATCCAACGCTGGGAGGTACGCTTTGGCTTATCAGCCTCACCGCATTTACTCACAACCTTACTGCGACCTCCAGTCTTCCATGCTTCTGAATTGCTTTTGCTCTTTGGTCTCTTCCCTGAGGTCGAAACAGAGTTTGCCAGCCAAATGGCTGATTTCTACATCAGGTTCATCAACGATCTCGACCCCGGAGGTGCGTTGAGCATGGCTCTGGCACGATCTTCGCAATAGACTGTTGAACGCTGACTATGCTCTCGAAGCACCCTGGCCTCGATTCACATCTGAATCCAAGCAGGTTCTGCAGCTCATGAGAGGCAACATCACCGTTGTACCTGATGGTGAGTACCGCCTGCACTTCGTCGTCAGAGCGTCACTCACCACCCTGCTCGAAGATTTCGACTTGGAGAATACAAACTTCCTCAACTCTGCCAGGGTTTTGGAAGAGTTCCAAAAGTAGCCTGACTTTCGAGCAGCATGCTGAGCCTGGGTACTGAGTTGTATGATTATGGCCAATGATACATATCACATTGCAAGAAGTTGAATCTAAGCCCTTCGGGCATGATGCGAACGTGCAATCTCTCTACCAAACGGCCGCCACTGCACCATGCCCACCGTGAACTCCACCTGCGCTCGGGGCTGGAAGACGAGCACGATGTCCGACCCGCCCATCTGAAAGTAGCCTATCTCCTGCCCCTTCTTGATCACGTCCCCCTGCTTCACGCTCATCATGACAGATGCGACCTGCGGCATTCCCACCGGCAACACCGCGACCAGCCCGACGTCGGGGTTCTTGATGAGTACAAGCCCGCGCGTCTGCAGAAACTGGAACCCGGGCTGGAGGGGCGCTACGAGGCGGCGTCGAACACCGATCTTCTTCCTTCCCTCGTCGTCCGGAACGGCCTCCACCTGTAGATAGCAGAGACCTTCGACGACGCGTGCCTCGAGGACCTCGCCGGCGACGGGGGCGTGTATGCGATGGTAGTCGGTCGAGTTGAGGAAAGAGTGGCAGAACTTGCCGCCGGCGAAGTCCTTGCCGTATGGGCGGCTGTTGCGTTCGTCGTCGAGCAGCAAGCCTATGGGCCATGGAATCCCTTTCGCAGTGAACGTCGCTGTGCCGCGTGCGTCAACGTCCCATGCGCCTTTGAAGGTCGAATCCGTAGGGCTGACGATGATGGCGTTGTCGCTCTGGGCATCGACTGGCCGAACTTCGAGTTTGATTTGGCGAGTGAAGAAATCGTTGAACGACTTCCAACCGCCTGGGGGTACGACGTAATCTTGCATGTGGTAGGCAGGGCAGTTGTAGAATGACTGCAGCGTATCCTCTGTCAAGGATCCGGGAGCGTTCATCGCCTTGCCGACCTCCTTTGCATAGTCTATAGCCCATTGCGAGAGCCACGTCCATGGCGGACGCGAAGACGGGTCGATAGGAGTTAGCCACCGGTTCACAGGCGGCTTGTTGAGTAGGTAGTAAAAGAGACACATGCGAGTGTTGAGGACGGTGCCGTCCTGATTCTCGCACGGGACCCAATCCAAGAAGTTGTCGATGTCGTCGAGGTAGCCTTCGAGTGTGCGGATGTTGTGGTCCTCGAACTCGGCGATGTTTTCTGCGCGTGCGGCTTCAAACGACTTCCTGAAATCGTTTCCAAAGTCTGAATAGTCGTCCAGGTAGTCCTTCAATTTCTGGACGATGTCGTGCCGCGGCATAGCTGGAAAGCTGGGTCACCATGATGTTGGCCAGGCATGCAAAGGTGGGAATACTGACTGGGTTAGGTTGCGCGCAGGGTTCACAAGCTGAAGAGAGCGGCGTCGAGTGCTAGCGATAGTCCTGTACGCAACGTGGTCGATACGGGAGCCCCGTGTGCCTATAAATTTAATTGCCTCTGGTCGATGGTGTGCCTTCTACAATTCAACGTCCGCGTATGGGGTGAGAGATGCCAGTTTGGACGACTGCCATTCGAATCGGATGGATAGGTAGCTATCAAACGGAAAGACTTCTTACACTACAGCATAGGTTACTGGCCGCCATGGGATGTGTGCGCGCAGTATGCGCCATGCATGAGATAAGCGGGCTGTAAGATGATGGAGTACTGTGGGCATGGAGTGTGGCGGCCTAATGGACCTCCCAGTCTTGTTCGGCTCGGGTAAAATCATTTGAAGGACGTGTCCTCATACGATCGACGCGGCACGCCTTTGCCGTCTCCACGAGGAACTTTAAGTGAACGGAATTGAGCATCGGCCCTCTTGTGGATGCATTCAGGATCCCGCACAACATGCATTTGGCGGCCATGCAGGTGACCTATAAGTTACGAGGCTCAGGTGTGCGCAGAGTGTCCAACGTCCGAAGGTCATGGGTTTCTGTAACAGGGGTGAGTTAGTTCAAGACGTGAGCATCCAGTACTGTGGTTATTTGCAAACATAAAGTATGCTCGCCTTGACACAGACTCGACGCACGTCGCAAGAGTCAACGTCGTCCGCCGGTGCACAGTACTTACTTGGACTCGCGAGCGCTAACCCGGTGCAATGAGGTTAGCATGCGCGCGTCTGTTCGGCCGGGCCGTAGTAGGCAGGCGGCAAGTGATCGGGCGGGGCGTTACACTGTGGCGGAGTCGCAACACGAGGACTCGGAGGACCACATCCGCACCGACGACCATGTCCGACACCGACACTCGTCTAAGGCTGCTCACTCTCAACTGCTGGTAAGTGCTTTGCTCCAGAGTGGTTGCGAAACGCTGATACATGTCGACAGGGGGTTGAAGTATGTCTCAAAGCACAGAAAGGAACGCGTCGCTGCCATAGCAGACTTCCTTGCCGCATCCGACTACGACGTCATTACTCTGCAGGAACTCTGGGTCTTTGCCGACTTTGAGTATGTCCGTGCAGCTGTTGCCAAGCGGCTCCCGTATGCGAAGTTCTTCTACAGGTGAGAGAGTTGTACTCTGGTGAATACAAGCTTGCGGAACTCACGTATGTCCTGCTCAGCGGTGCTCTCGGCGCTGGCCTGGTTATATTCTCTCGTTTTCCAATCCTTGCCGCTACCATTCACGCGTACTCGCTGAATGGTTCCCCCATAGATGTGGTCGCAGGTGACTGGTTCGTCGGCAAGGCCGCGGCCAGCATCCTCTTCGCGCATCCAGTACTAGGACAAGTCCAAGTCTACAACACCCATGTACGTATTCCACCAAACAGCCCCATGTTGGAAAATTGCCTGAAAGTGCGCTGCTAGCTGTTCGCCAAAGGCGGAGATGAGGGCGCCGAGTACCAGAAAGCACACCGTCTCGTCAACGCATGGGAGTTCGCAAAGCTCGCCAGGCAATCCGCAGAACTTGGGCGCTATGTGATCGCTGCAGGCGACTTCAACAGCGTGCCCACCTCCCTCCCCATGTCCATCATCCGCGACCACGCCGGCCTTACAGACGCCTGGGCCGTCACGCACCCCAACACGCCCGACCCCTCTCCAAGCAACCCACCCTCCCCGCGCGACGCCATCCACATACACGGCGTCACCGCCGACTCCCCGCTCAACTCCTACTCGGCGGGAAAGCCGCTCGAGCCGCTCGCGCGCAAGTACCAGGGCAAGCGCCTCGACTACGTCTTCTTCCGCCAGCCGAGCAGCCCGCCCGCGAGCGCGCGCACGCCGGTCCTGCGCCCCGTCGACACGCGCGTCGTGCTCACGGAGCGCGTGCCCGGCTCGGAGTTCTCGTTCTCGGACCACTTCGGGCTGGAGGCGACGTTCGAGATCGTCGCCCCGCACGGCGGGGACGTGGCCGACTCCTCCAACGTGCACGTCCCGGCCCCTGCTCCGTTCACCCGCGAGCCGTCTTATGTTCTGTCATCTCAGGCGAATCCGGAGCCAGCCCCGCAAATCAGGGATATCTCGCCCGACGCCATAACGCAGACCCTGGCCTCGCTGACGGCGCGATACCGCTATGCTCAAGCGCAAGGGCGGAACCAGCTCACGGTCTTCGTCGTGTGCATTGCCCTCCTGCTCGCGGTCATCATCGGCTCAGCATGGTTCCCGCGCTCGTGGATCAACCCCATCTTCATGGTCGTGACGATCGCGCTTGCGTGGTTCGCAACGACGATGCTGTACATTGGTTTCGTATACGGCAACTGGGAGGTGAACGCGCTTACGAACATCATCGAGGAGCTCGAGCTGTATCGGAGCATGCTCGAGGAGCAACCACGCGGTCGGGGCACGCGTTCTCCTTGAAGCTTAGACCCGCTTCACGGTTTTGTGTAACGTGTGGATCCATTCATTACTAGGGCTTGCTGGTCGAGTAACAAAGAGGACACAGTACTATCAACTACGTATGCTACAGGTACAGAGGCTAGGAGTAATGCGATCGGTGCGTGATGCAATAGTGAGTCGTCAGAGTCGAATGCGTGAAGGGTGCTTGCGAAGGCAGTGAGGGAGCGACCGTGGCGTGGACGTGTAGTGGATGCAGATGTCGCCTGGATAATTATAGCTGTAGCACGGCTCGAAATTCATCGCTCGAAGTCATCCCTAGGCGCAGAAGGACAGAAGGAAGATACTGAGGGTACACAAGACTCCATTTCCCTATACGAGCTTGCCCGAATATCCAGACAATGAGTGGGTTCGCGTATGCCGACGTTTATGGGTCAATTGCGGGGAGGCGGCACCACTGTCCGGCTTGTAAGTCGTCGTATGGTTCGCGGGTCCTGAGGACAGCCACTGTTGGCACAACGTCGTGATGTCGGGGTGACTGAATTGCGCGCGACGTATTGCTGGCTCTGGCGGTGCCTCCGCCGACGAAGTCATACTGAGGGACCCAATCCGAGCCCGTCTCCGCGAGGGGGAGGACGACAATGACGACGGGACATCACCGCTTACTGGAGGATGCAGAACGTGGGTGGGCAGGGACGTGCATGGTGTCGGATGCGGAGATGGAGGCTACGTCGGCGATGGCGGAGAAGGTGGAGCGCAAGCGTGCCAAGGACGGTCGTTTAGAGAGTGATGGTCGCTTGGGCAGGCTTTCTGTCGACGTTGAAGATAGGTACGACCTCGAACGGCGCAGTGCGCCGCCTTCGAAATCGCCTTCGTCATCGCTGCTGGACGATGACACATATTTCGAGTCCCAGCTGGGCTCGCAGCCCTGGAGCGTCGGCGTTGGCGATACAGAATGGTGTTTCCGTCGATAGCCCCCGCTATCCCTCCTATTCTCCGGGATCTCCTCGGTAATGGCTTCTCGCCCTGCACCAGTCTCCGTACCATCGCCGCGGACGACACGGGCGGCGTCGGTGTCGATTTCGTCCTCAAGACCCTTCTCTGCGGAAGTGTCGAGAGATTGGGGAGTTCGGACTTTGGTATTGCGGGAGGAAGTTCCAAACGAAATCGTGGCATGAAGCAAACGCATGCTTTGCTGTGTCGAAGAATGGCAACGACTGGAAGACGTGGACCTGCATACAACCATGTGAGTGATTGCTCGAACAAATAGGTCGGTTCCAACTCACCATGTCTTCATACAGCTCATGCCGAACCTCAACTCCTGCCAAGGCCGCCTTGTGCGCCAGGAGAGTAATCTCATCCCTGAGCACCTCGACCTCACCTGCCTGAATGAGCATGGGAGGCAACCCCTTGAAGTCACCGAATAAGGGGCTAGCGTATGGATGTGTGAGATACTTCTCCATATGCTCTCCCAGGTAACACGCGATCGGGTTTAAGTGATCACCTGGTTGCGGCATAGGGACAATGTCGTATTGAGCATTGCTTTCCCATGATTCGCAACTCATAGTGAGGTCTGCATGGATCATGACAACTGAGCCAGACCCTTAGACTGAAAGGACTCTGTTACTCACCGACCCAAGGCGACATAAGGATAGCTCCAGAAGGGAGAGGATAGTCGTTGTCGCGAAGATACATGAGGAGTGCGAGGGTGAGTCCACCCCCGGCACTGTCTCCGGCCAGGATGATGTTCTCAGGTGGAACATGAAGGTCGTCTACAAGCCTGAAGTACGCCGAAACAGCATCGTGCAATGGTCCCGGAAAGCGAGTTTCTGGAGCGAGGCGATAGTCGAGGGCTGAAATAGTGAGTCAGACATGGCAAGCATAGCCTCCTGGAGATATTGCCTTACCAAAAAGACGAGCATCCAGATACTTGGCCAAGGGAATGGTGATTAGTCGATGGCTTGCGGCGCTGGAGGTGTAGTATGCTCCTGGAACGCAATGAGGTCACGCAGGACGTAAGGAAAGACGAGAGCACGAACCGCCGTGGAGGTAGAGTACGACGCGCTCCTTCCTTTTTGGCTTGCCACTGATCTTTCCCTCTTTCCTGGCTCTCCACTCTGCTTGCAGTCTTTGCCATGTCTTCTTGCCGACGACCCATTCTCCGCACAGCTCCCGCATGCCGTCCTCAGCCGCATCCAGGTTCTCCAGGATGCCTCTCAAGAGACGTTTCCGTACGGAGAACGTCACTGGTGTCACGAGGGCGTCGGATGGTACGGGAACCAAGCCGCCGATGCTCATGAGCAAGCGGACGGTATCCTGAGCATCTTCAGCGCTGAGGTCATGCAGTAGAAAGCGATGGAAAAACATACGATGTTTGCGAGATGGGAGTACCGACTGACGCCGCGCATGATGCTGGAGAGCAGCGTCATCTCGATTCCCCAAGACTTGCGCGGAGGCCCCCAAAGATGGTGGGAGAGGACGTCGGCTGCGAGCGTCGTGGCTGTAGCGATCGGTCACCGTTAGCAGACGATCCGCCAATGTGCCGGAAGACGAGTTCGGGGAAGATGCACGAACGACGTCATTGGCTGCTCTGGATCGCCCCGAGTCTATCTCAGATCGCACATGTCCCCTACCCCGCATCCTCAACAATCAACGCCTCAGACGTACCTCTCCCCGCGCTCAACGGAGGCAGAGAGTATGGAAACCGACACGACACGTGGGACCGAAACTCGTACGACCGAGAGACTCACCCTTGACTGCTGCGAACGCGCCAAACTTCCACAGGTGCCATAGCCTCAGCGGCTCGCTTTCCCGCTGCTTGAGCTTCGGATCTCCCACCCTCGACGACGGTGGTGGAGGCACGCCAGGATTACTCAAAGTGCTTCAGGGCTTCTGGCGGGGAGGAGATGTCCGAGGAGAGTCGTGCGAGGACATTAGGCTTAGGCTCCTCTGCCTCCGCGACATCCGCGGTGGCTTTACTGGACAGGAACCAGCGCATGGCGGCGCCGGAGGAGCAAGAGACGAAGGTGGAGAGGAATCCGAGTCCTCGAAGGGGCACGGGAGAAAGAGTCCAGGATGGTTAAGAACGAGAATGTCTGGGAGGACGGCAGTTGGTGGCAAGACGAGAGGTCCGAGGCCGACAAACGCAGAACCCTCTCGCAAGTCCTCAGCGGGCGTCTAACGCACACACACTA
Organism: Trametes sanguinea; assembly: GCA_008973685.1. Taxonomy (NCBI): domain Eukaryota; kingdom Fungi; phylum Basidiomycota; class Agaricomycetes; order Polyporales; family Polyporaceae; genus Trametes; species Trametes sanguinea. The sequence continues at coordinate 1,365,086 of WAHA01000001.1, read as the reverse complement.
CCCCGCACTTCCTTATACGGTAATCACATGTCTGATCGAGGCCTTCTCCGAGGTTCTCCCGCTGAGCACACGGCCCCCGGACCCGCACCGTCACCGAAAGTGGGTAGACTGACCTTCCAGCTCCCGAATACATCGTTGTAACGCTACAGTCCTCTGACCGTCCTATGACCGCGCCCTGCGCAGGCACACCTCGCTCGGCTAGTAGTCCTCTCCCCGGCTCACCACCTCCTTCCGCGTGGGACGTAAAAGAATCGTGTGCTCCTGCGTGGACGTGGGTCAGGCGGCGTCCATGTCAGCAGCAGAACAACACGTACGAATTGGGCCGTCATTGATCCGCGCACGTCGCATAGCGGCGGGTAGTCCTGCAGGATGCCTTGCGCCACAAGGTGGTTGAGCTAGCGGTCGATCGAACAGGTCAGCATCGTCCTGAACAGGCCCAGGGACACTCAGGTACACACCGCAAGAAGGTACTTGCTCTCTCCTGCGCGCTCGAGGTACCGCCGGCAGAAGGGCAGCGTACCAAAGTTTTGTTTGATCGACTTTAGCAGCGACTTTGCCGAGGTTAATCTGCAGGCGCATCGATCGGTGAGCGACCTGACCTTGTGCATAATGCGAACACGCTCGTGTGCGTACCGGAGAGGAACGTGCGGTGCGTCGGCGATCAGCGCGTAGTGTGAGCATTCGCCCTGCTCAATGACCTTTCCGCGTCCTGTCGAACCGAACGTCTCGATGGCGAAGTACTCGCCCTCCTCCATCTTCGTCTGATCGTCGTTCTTGACAAGTAGTACTGACTTGCCGCCGTGAATCTGGTAGGGGTTGATCGAGTGGCCGCTGAGGTTCTCGATTGGCTTGACTAGTGGACATCAGCTTGACTGCATGTATCACATCACAACCTCGGGCACTGACCTGGAAGCACCTTGCCATTCACCTCAACCTCGTAAGACTCCATCGTTTCCTGGATGTAACCAGCGAGCTCGCCAAGGCGCACATCAATTCCCGCTTCCTACAAAGCGAGAGCCCGACGCCTTCGCGGTCAGTAAGACACTACGCGGAAGCAAAGTCGAAAACTTCTCAGCGAAGCATGCGCACCCGGATGCCCGTATCCGTCGCTGCCTTGACGGCCTCAAGCAGAGGGTCATACGTAGGGTCAAATGACAGCGTAAATGCCGAATCGACGATCCGTCCCTTGACGTGCACGCCGAAGTCGACCTTCAGGACGTCCTTCTCACCGAGCACTGCCCAAATGCAAAATTAGCGCACCGCCCTTCCCACCCGAGCCTCGACGGAGTGCCGATGCGGACGTGCAAACTACAGATGACATACCTAGGGTGTCACCTGGGTTTGGCGAGTAGTGCGCCGCGACGTGGTTCAAGGCTGAGGCCGGTGGGGAAGCCGACCCCGCTCTCGAAGCCGTTTTCCTCGACAAGGGCGCGCGTGCCGTTCTCGATGGTCTCCGCAATGTCCATCATGCGCATCCCTGGCCTGATGTACTTTCGCGCGTACTTGCGCACCTGTCTATGCACCTCCTGCCGCACGTCGGATGTTGTTGTATGTTACTTCAGGATCCTCCATGGCCATGCGTTCGTTATAGCGCTTCTCCTCGGAGGTCGTGCGATATGCATTGCTACGAAACGGGTGCATGCTATCAGCGGCTGCTTCACAGGTCAAATGGGTCGGGCACATACTCGTCCTTGTATTCCTGTAGCTCTCCCTCAGGGTAGTTGCCATCGGGGAAGAGCTTGGAGAGACCGACAGTAGGCGGTTCCGTCTGCTCCACCTTCTTCTTCTTGGGCTTTTTCTTTTTCTTCTTCTTCTTGCCTTCTCCTAGTCGCACATACAAGCCGTGGTGAGACTCAGCTCACATCAGGAAGAGTTAGGTATTACTTACCGCCGGCACCCTGACCCTCCGGCGCACCGTCCTCCTCAATATCATCTACTTCCTCCTCGGCATCAGCGGACGCGGGCGGCACTTCGTCTGGTTTCTTTTCTACGGCAGCGGTCATGACGCTTTTTGCTGGCGGATTTTCTGTATACAGTTGCAGGATGTCGCGACTTCCAGAGTAACGAACGTCGAACAGATAAGACCTGCAGGATCGTGGACGCTGAGCAACACTTCGAAGCGGAACGGGGTCGCAGGCGCTCTTTGGGAGCCAAAATGCGGTCGTCTCTCCGCGGCCCGCGGCCACACGTGATGCCCTTTCCTCAAGTGTACTTAAAAACACGCGCAGCAGCCTTCGCAGATTCGTAGACTTTGACCTGGAACGCCACGGATGCATTGCGCTCCTGCTCTCTCTACTCGGCGTGCGCGATTGCAAGTCGAAAGTGGCAAGTCTTGGTACTCCGCCGGCTCTTGCATGAAGAACCAGCGGTCGAAGCCAGTCAAGTGAATGTCCGAGCTGTTGTTCACGATGTACCGCACACTCGGGGGTCCCGATGCCTCTCCTCCGGTACGCTTGATGGGTCAACTAGGTTCCAAAGCTCTGGTGTCCGCTGCTCGTCTGCGTACCTCTTGTTCTCATGGTCCGACTGCGGCGACACCACACGGGCGACAAGATCAACAGCTGAGCAGCCTCGTGAACTATGGACTGCCATGCTCCGTATGAATGTTAATTATGGTACGTCGGATGGGCGCGAACCTTTGAAGAGCATGCATAGAAGCTGGCTGCTCTCATACTCTATGCAGGCAGTTCAGCAATGCACAATGATCTGTGGTATTTGTCCGTCTAGCTTCTCTGACCTGCAGGAGCGAAGAGGCTCAGCTGCCCTCAAAGAATACTGGAGCGCCTGTCAATAACCCGCCTCTGCCTCCTGCCGACATCACCCCCATGTCGGCCTGGAATGAATGCTAAAATAGACAGAGATATCGTCCGCCAATGATTGGAATCGTCGCACTTACGTAGCAGAGAACAATACCTCTTCTGCTGCGATGCGGAATACGGACCGCACGAAACGGCGGACGATTCTTGATGTATAGTACGTCCATGACACCTATTCCTGCTCAAGCCACGCAATGCCCATTGATTCCGTGACTGCTCTATGCCGACTGATCTTGCTGATGTGAGGACGAACCAATGCCTGGGGGTACTTGATAAGGACACTGCAGGATGTTCAGAGCCCTGCAACTGGACAAGCGTCCGTAAATTTCGCGATGCAGTAAGTTCACATCGCATACATGACACTGATCGTACATGCAGCGCGCCGAACGACCCTTCCATAGCAGAGCTCCGTTCCGCTCGAGAGATACGGTAAGCGTTACACATAGCGGCCCGACACATGTGTGTCGCAGAGCGATGTCTTCATTGTTTCATACACGTTCATCCAACCAACGTCTTCCGGAGGTGCGACGTCCAATCAGTAGTCATCTCCCCGGCTGACGACTTCTTTCCGCGTAGGCCGCAACAGAATTGTATGCTCCTGCAGTGTAATCACAACAGTCAGTATCTTCTTAGACAACAACGCGCAGACGCACGAATTGGGCTGTCATCGATCCGCGCACGTCGCATAGAGGCGGGTGGTCATTGAGGACACCCTTCGCGACAAGATTGTTCAGCTAGAGTACGTCGCCGAGATTCATCGTCAGCAATAATCGCAACTAGCTTACTTGTACGCAGATACGCACCGCAAGCAGGTAGTTCTTTTCCCCCACACGCTGGAGGTACCGTCGGCAGAAGGGCAGTGTGCCGAAATTCTTGTTGATTGACTTCAACAGTGATTGCGCTGAAGTCAGCCTGCAAATGATGATTGGTGAGCTTTGCAGACTTCGTTGAATAGGCTTGTGTAGGAAACATACCTCAGATCGACCGATGGTACGTCGATGGCGCGTGAATAAGTGCGAACATTCGCCCTGCTCAATAACCCTCCCGCGCCCTGTAGAGCCAAAAGTCTCGATGGCGAAGTATTCTCCCTCCTCCATCTTCGTAGGGTCATCGTTCTTGACAAGGCGCACTGTTTTGCCAAACTTGCCTCCGTGAATCTGGTAAGGTATGATAGAATGCCCACTGAGACCGTCGATCGGCTTGACTAATAGGCAGGAACATTGTCAGTTCGAACGCCGGAGAGTGCACCAACATACTCATACTTACCAGGGAATGTCTTGCCATTGACTTCGACTTCATACGACTCCATAGTCTCCTGGATGTACCCCGCAAGTTCCCCAAGGCGCACATCGATTCCGGCTTCCTGTTGGATGGCATGACGATGAGAAAGAAGTCGCCAGGCAAGCGCATTGTGGACGCACTCGGACACCGGTCTCGGTCGCTGCCTTAACGGCTTCGAGCAGGGGGTCATAAGTAGGATCGAACGACAGCGTGAATGCCGAATCGCAAATTCGACCTTTCACGTGCACGCCGATATCTACTTTCAGGACGTCCTTCTCACCAAGCACTGTCGAGATAGCGAATCAACACCTCCATCTTCCTACCTGGCTTCAAGCTGTGTCGGGACGCGATTGCATGCCACATACCTAGGGTGTCGCCTGGATTGGGCGAGTAATGTGCGGCGACATGGTTCAAACTGAGGCCAGTAGGAAAGCCTATGCCGCTCTCGAAACCGTTCTCTTCGACCAGGGTGCGCACGCCATCCTCAATGGTCTCGGCAATGTCGATCATGCGCAGTCCTGGCCTGATGTACTTGCGCGCGTACTTGCGCACTTGCCTGTGCACTTCCGCTGCGCGCCGGATGTTGTTGTATGTCACTTCAGGGTCTTCCATCGCCATGCGCTCATCGTAGCGCTTCTCCTCGGATGTCGTACGATAAGCATTGCTGTTAGGTGAAAAGGTAGCATCAGCAATTGAAGGTGCCTCGAATGCACACGGGCGTACTCGTCTTTGTATTCTTGTAATTCGCCCTCCGGATAGTTACCATCGGGGAAGAATTTGGAGACAGGAATGGTCGGCGGTTCTGTCTGCTCCAGCTTTTTCTTCTTGGACTTCTTCTTTTTCTTCTTCTTTTTGCCTGATTGCACCGATGAGAATATTAATGACCTATGGCTCTATGCAGGAGTCGGTGCCCGCTTACCACTTGCTTCTTGGCTCTCGGGAGCACCGTCCTCCTCGATCTCATCTGCCTCTTCCTCGCCGTCTGCCGCAGCAGCTGGCACTTCGTCCGGCTTCTTCACAGGGGCAATCATGTTGCCTTGTCTCTACGGATCCTAGTGACACTTGTTGCCGCCTATGGTGCGGAGCCGATGCCAGAGAGGTTTCCAGGTCAAGATGGTGGATGCTGAGCAAGCAGCTGTGCGTATGTATGCCGCTCTGCTCTCTCCATGAACGTAAAATAATCGAGTTCTGTGCGCAGGCCTTCAAGTTCCAAAGTATTGGGAGCCTATGGCATCCTACGCTTGCCGGTCTGGCCAGACTCGGGAGGTCCCGACTCCAGAGTCACAGGCAATCCTCCGCGGCACCGAGTAGCACGTGACGTACAAACGGGCCCCGAGCGCGCGTTGGCCAACTTGACTTGGACCTCGATACAGCTCGACGTTGACAGAGGCTTTGCACTGTCGCAGTCCAGAGACGTTGGAGACACACTGGGCTGGCGTGCTTCGACTCCTGCCTTCATGCTGTATTTCTCACAACGAAGAACTGTCAATACTTGAATCAACGCAAGCGGTTTTCCTGCGGCCTGAATAGCATCGGGAGCCGGGTTTCTGCAGCACGACAAGTCTCTACACAGGACTGCCCAGGCATCAAAGTCATCGCCCCAACTATCTCAACAGAAGAAGAGGAGTTAGGTAGGTTTTTGAGGGTATGATCAGACCAGAGGCCATCGTGTTCTAGGGTCGCATCGATAATGTCGGGTTGGACGGATCGGATCCACCATGCCATACCTGTAGGCTCTTTGACCTCGATAAACTAGACTGCCAACAACTTCCGTTGCTGCTAGCAAAGCTCCAGCGATGCCACGCAACACGTAATGCTATGGGCGTAGGCTCTGCTGAGGCCGCTATGCAATATGTTGCCGCACTGCATAATGTCTGTCCCCTTGACCTTCAATGCCCCTCATCATCTCGAATCTGCCATGTCAGAGCCGTCTGCCCAGCTTGTGAATTGATGCAATTAGATCGCTGGTGAACAGCACAGCGGCCAACTGCGAAAGCCTGCCACCTGCACATTGTCAGGGACCCACACTGTACTGAAGCATTCGAAAGCATTCCTTCCCCCAGGCTCAACTTCACCAGTTACTTGTCTGCACGTCTCTATGAAACAAGTTGTAACGATCTCTGACACCAGTTGCTCCGCAGACTGCGAACGTTCGAAGTGCGCCCTTGGAAAATGGTCTCTCCAGCAAAGGCCACTTTACCTCAACCTCCCGCTCTCCTGCTCGACCTCTACGGGCTGTCCACCGCCGCAAACGAACATCCGTCCTGTATTCGATCCTTCGCGTGGATCGACACTCCCGACTGCTCACACCGCGGATACCGGTCGCCCCTATGTTACTCTCACCTTCGCGCAATCGCTCGATGCCAAGATTGCCAGGGGCAGGTGGCAAACAGCTCATCCTGAGCGGAAAGGAGAGCTTGGTAATGACCCATTGGTGAGCTGATTCGACATTAGCAACGAGGGGGATGTGGATATGAACAAAGACAGGATGCGCACCCTGCATGATGCGATACTTGTTGGCATTGGTACCGCATTGAACGACAACCCTCAGCTTAACAGTAAGTCACACCACCCCCTCAGTTACGATGCCGGAGGATGATCGACTGCATGCTTGCTAGCACGCCATGTCCCCCCTCTTCCCACCGGCCACCCATATAGCTATCGCCTTCCCCGACCAATCATACTAGACACCCACCTGCGTCTCTCCCCAGAATGCAAGCTCCTGAAGAACTACCAGGCCGGGTGCGGTCGTCGGCCCTGGCTTCTTTGCGCCCCTCAAAGCGCGCCGGGTGATACCGCAAGCACAGAAGCCTTCATGCTGCGTGCAGCAGCGCTACGCAGCGCAGGCGCAAGGATTATCGAGTTGGACGCCGATGCGGCGACGGGTACGTGTGCACACCTTCGGACATTTGCTGCAGTCGCATGCTGTGCTCCGTTGGTGCGAGAATTGCCAGGATCGACTTTTTGACGATGATCGAGCAGGGATGATTGCGATTCCGGACCTCCTTGCTGCACTCAGTGAGTTAGGGGTACGCTCCCTCATGGTCGAGGGCGGAGCGCGGGTTATCCGTTCCTTCCTTCATGCCGCCCGCTCATCGGCCACCTCGGGGTCCACCGGGAAGAGGGTGGTCGACGCACTGGTCGTGACGGTCGCACCGACGCTCGTGGGTTCAGCGGGGCTGGGGTATGGTTCTGAACTGATCGCTGAAGAAGTAAGTTTCCCACTCACACCTGTGGTGCGGTCGACTTGTGGCTGATCTGCCGCACCACGAAGCTACCGACGTTTCAGCATGTCCGGACCGAGGTCTTCGGTCCTGACACCGTGGTGGCCCTCAAGGTCCTATAGGAGCGAAGGGTGTAATACAGATAGTCGTCGAAGCTCCGAGGCAGAGACATGCCTTCAGCTACCGCGTGTATAGTGAATTCAATCCACGAAGTTTGTGCGCGGTATCCAGCCATCCGACCTAAAACGGGTGGATCTCCGGCGTTTGGCTCCGAGTCGCTGCGAGTTGTTTGTTACAGAGCAAGTCTTTTTTCGATCGCAGTGTTGAATTCCTTCTTCAGCCATGCGCCTACAGAAGCGGGGTTGTGCGCAATTCGAAACCGCAATCCCGCGAGCGTGGATTCATGCCGGCGAGTCCGGGAGACCTTGGGTAAAGACGCGAGCTGTCACAGAGTGACAAACGCGTAAAGTGGTCACGCAGCCCGCCCATGGACGAAGCGGAGTCTCAAAACGGAACTCGTTTGTAGGCAACGCTGCGAAGAGCCACAAACAGCGCGCGATAGCAATTCAGTTGCAGCGTGGACTGTCCACGAGTCCTGTGGAGTGGGATCGCAAACTGTTCGGAAAGGCCCACGTTGGTAAGCCCCGAACCTTCGTAACCTTGCGGGCAGCGCAACATAGCATGCGCTAGATGGCCAACTTTCCGGAATGAATGAGAACTTGAGCGGCGGTGTGAGCGGCCTGAACACATCGTACCCATTCCAAGGAAGTCAAAGGTCGCTGAGTTACGGCAGTAGAATATCGTCGCGCAGTCATGGGAAAGGCGGGGCGGAGAGACTTCGAGCACAAGTCGCTAGAGCGATGATTGTGGCAAAATGAGACGATAACGACAATTAGGTGTGCGTCGATGTAATATAATGCGTCATTGTATGTCGCCTACCACTTGGAAATCAGATCACGGAAGGCCCAGCAGAAGGGCCGGCCAAGATCAGGCAGTCTAGGTACTACTGCATGAAGTGTAATGAGTGCGAGTGTGATCGTGCGGGATGATTCGGGAAATAGGTGCCCAGACCGCATTGCAAGGTTCTGGAATCGCACAGGAGGCAAGGGGTCAAGGCCGCAAAGCGAAACGCGATCAATCGAGAGCGCTGCTGAGCGCTGAGCTTTAGACGTTGCGGCAGCCGAGGGATGTGTGGTCGTAAGTAAATGGACGAGTTGGAAGCGTCGAGAAGGGGGGGTATGGACGATAAACTGGCGTTTGTGCATGGAGGAAACGGTTGATCCGGGGCGGGACGGCCAATAGGAGTGTGCGGAGATTGAGGCGGAGGAAGCGGAGAGTGAAGGTAGCAGCGAGGGACGGTGTGACGTCAGGAGAGACGAGCGAGTCGCCGCGCTAAAATAGAGGGCGCCCTAGCCGAGCAGGGGAGGACTTGGCCGAGTCCACCTCGCCGTTCAATATCTCCTCTCTCTGCTCCATGGCTGCCCGCCCGCTTCTGCCATAGCGCGTCGCCCCTTGCGCAAGGCACCACCACCGCATACATCCACACCCTCATCCGCAATTGCTCTTTCCGACCCTTTCTCTTTCACCATCCACCACCTCGACACTCTGGCCACAGCAAGATCCTCGTACTCTTCCACGAAGGCCTCTCGGTGCCTGCAGATCCCCCGCAACACCTCTCGAGCTTCATGGACACCGTGCTCATGACCATTCCCGGCCATGCATCCATTCCAGCGCAACACTTCAACCCCTATGACCGTCCGAAGCCTTCGCTACCTCCCTACGATGCCTACTTAGCTCGTCGCGATGCGAAGCTCCCCACACCGATCCCCGCGTACGCGCATAATGCGCCCTCGCCAGCGCCTTCGCACCCCTGTAGTATGTCGCCACATAACGCTTCTGGCAATCCTTCCGTGCTCATGTCATTATTTTAGCCACGGCCGTGCGCGCGAATGCGGCTTTGACAGTCGTTTCTTCAGAGCAACCCGCCTCTCACGCTTCCCAGGATGCGCCTCCTGCCGTTCCCAAGAAAGGTGGCGCGAGCTATTGCGAAGACCACAACAATTCATCCGTCGTGGATGTTCAATCCCCATCATCGCCGGCACCGCCTCCCGTACCGCCTAAGTCCCCGATCCAGGACCGCCCAAAGTCTGTCTCGATAGTAGAGCCTACCGATATCTCACCGGCTCGAGGCATCTCCTCCCACTCATATCGCACAACCGTCAATAGCGCCGCGACTTCGCCGGCAGGCGCGCCGACAGACCGGACGGTGATAACTTCCCCATATGTGTCTTCACCTGCTCTTGCCGATGACAGCTCCTCTTCATCGAACACCCCACACGTTCGTCCTTCCATGGAGCCTGCGACGCGTAAAGCCTCTTCAGTCCGCGCTCGTAGGAACAAACTACACAAACCCCGCCAGCACTCCCTGCCGTCCTTGCCTCTTGGTACTTCGCTCTTTGGCTCTTTGCTCTCGCGAGCCTTCGGTTCGCACCCGTCCACCCCTGGTCACAGCAGGTCGAGCAGCGTGCCTAGCATGAGCGACAGGTCCTACCGGCCAGCGCGCAGCGTGAGCGACGGCGGGCACGTTGGTACCAAGAGGCCTGCGCCCAGCTCGCGCAGTAGCGATGTCACTGATAGCAGCTGCACGACCTCCAGCTCGGCAAGCACCGCCGTCTCGTCCGCTTCAACCGCCCTTACGACCCCTGACTCCACTTCGCCCTCGCTTTCGCCTCACAGCAGTACTAGGAGCGTTCGAACGAACAAGCTTCACAAACGGCGACCGCCGTCTTCCCCATCTGCCGGGTACCAGTATCCACTTGGCGCGCATGCGGCGGCTCTAGGCAGGTCTAAATCCACTCCAACTGGCCTAGGTCAGCGTGTGGAGAGGAGCAGAAATTGGTCAAGTGTGGAAGAAGCGCGCCACGCTGCAGAGGAAGCCGAGTCTCTGCGTTACGGTCCGGGCCCTACTGCATGGTTGACTACCTGTAAGCCTCCTCGCTCGCTGCGCGTTATCGCCCGATACTGACGTGCTGCTTGCGTTATGTCCTTTTCCCATCATGTTCCATTTGACCGTGGTTGTTGTCGCTGTCTATCATGACATCACTTGACAACGTGCCTGCCACAGTCAACGGATCTGTCACCTTCACGGCGCTCGACGTTGGACCCGATACTCGAGGTTCGGAAGAAAAGCTCCTCGCATGCGCTCGCCGAACTTGCTTGCACTGGCCTCTGTTCCAGCTCTGTTGCCGCTCTCTCTTCACAGCTTGCGTTGGAGGCGGAGATCTCGGACCGTCTTTCGGCGCTCAACGATCAGTCCTGGTATGATCAAGGCGCTGGGCAGTTCAATCCGTACCTCGAATGCGTTTCGCCTGCAGAGCTCGAGAAAAGCTTCAGGCGATATAACTAACTACTGCCCAAGCCGACAGTTCGTCGGTCTCTAGCCCTAGCCCGGCTCAGTCAGACTCTCCCACCAATGGTGAGGGGTCACCATCTGGCTTTGCTGTCGTTAGAGGGTCCTTGGACAGGAGCGAGGATGCCATGCGGCGCTGGACCCTAGCCATGGCGGACGTACCCGACGAGGTCCTCGTGCAGCACCTCGAACGTCTGCGGAAGGAGAGCATGGCGCTTGCACGCGGACGCCTACCTGGCCGTCGTAGTACCTGCGCCTAGTCAGGTGGGCCACGGCGACGAAGAGTCGACTGTGGACACTCGGGAGAGACCGACATCGTTCTTCTTTGGCGGCCCTCGCGAGATGGGCATCTCTCCCCGCTCTCCGTCTAGTGCTCGCTTCAGCGTGGGTCATTATGACCGCGAGCTCGAAGGCGACGAATCGGACGATGAAGCGCTCTCGGACGAGGACGACGAAGAAGACTGGAAGACGGCGCGCCAAGTACTCTTTTGCTGCCGTGAACTCGTGCAGACGGAACGCAACTACCAAGCACGCCTCCGGGAATTTGTGACTACGGAGTTGTCGAGTCATTATGCATCTCTGGTCGCCCGACACATACCGGCTCTTCTCAGCGTGTCGGAAACGCTCCTTACTCATCTCGTGGACGACCCGAGCGCCTGGGGCGTCAGCGCTGCCTTTATTGGCTGTGAGGAGGAGCTCGAAGCCGCTTTTGTCGCATGGTCTGCTGTGGTAGGGGAGTTTTTCGTCGAGGATGCCAGTCTTAAGCCGTCACGCAAACTGACAAGGAAGCCCGTGGACGACGCCCACTCGAATCTCGGTCACGATACCCCCGCGTCCAGTTTGCGTCTCACGATGCGGACTCGCAGCCATACCGGCATGTCGCCTACGAAGCGTGACTCTTTGGTGGCTGGCCGCCGGTTCTCGTCGGCCATGTCCGATATTGGCCATGGCGAGACCGCTTCGACCATTGGCCACGGCGGTGGTATGTTTACCGCTGCGCTGGGCACTGGTCTCGCGTTTGGACTGTCCGTTCCCTCATCTCCGGCTCCATTCGATCCCGACTTCTCGCCGAAACCATCCCAGGCAAGGAGTCTCCATTGGCCATGGAAACAGGGCGAACGCGTCGACGCTCAGCGGTCTTGGCCTCACCCGTGCAGTCTCGGCGGTCAACGCGTGGAAGCGGAAGAGCATGCCGTCGTCGCTCAGTCACCTCCCAAGCTTGGTTGGCTCCCCGGCGACTACTCCGAACTCGCCCGCACAAACGCACAGCCATCATCACCACTCCCATCATCATCACCATCATTCCTCGAGCGCCAGTGCGCACGGACATGGCAAGAAGCAGTCGGAGCACGACGCGAAAATGACCGTGAGGGACTTGGCCATCCAGCCCACGCAACGGGTTATGCGATATGTCCTGCAGTACAGAGGTGCGTGCCGCTATAGCTAGTTGTCGACGGCCTAGTCACTGACCAGGATGCTACACCAGACTTGCTCGACCATACCCCGACGACAAGTCCTTCACGCGCGCTGGTTGAGCGTGCGTATGAGACTGCGCTGCGCATCGCCAAGAAGTGTGACCGCGCGCAAGCTCATGCTGCGTTCTTCCGGCAACAGCAACACCAAAAGTGATTCGTTCAGGCGACGACTTACGACCATTCACGACCGCCACGACGCCCATAACTTCACCTCGCAACACTCCTTCTCATTCACCCTGCATGAGTCCCTTCCTTCCCGCATTCACATCAATGTCACCACCATCATCCCAATTCGCTCTGTCCTGCATTCAGACGCATGTAAGCTCTAACGATATCGTACTGTAAACTGTAACTTGGAAACCCCGTTCTGTTGCTTTGCTTCGACCTCGCATTCACGTCTTAGCACTTCAACACTTCGCCGCCGACTCCTTCCGCACTTGCATCCCCATCTCCCATCTCCTCGCACTCGTGTATATTGCCTCCCGTTCTCCCTCATTATTGCATCTCGTCCTGCCGTGTATGTGATTCCCCGTCCCCTCATTCCCCCACTCGAGCCTGCGCATTCGGCTGGTGTTGTTGTCAACATATTTATCTTTTTTTTTTGTATGTCACTCAGATCGCCGAACAAGATAGCTTGTTGTTCATCTTCAATCGAGAGAGCGGTAGCGTGAGTGAAGGCATCAGTTCGGAATAGATAACGCATAGCATGAACAGCGAGTAAACTACAAAACAGCATCGAGACAACCTGATAAAACACTCCTCCAAAAACCTACATGCATATAGTACACATAGCACACGTAGACGCTGAAAGGACAACATGCATACTCATACACATTTCGCACTGACGCATCATTGAACCGCACTGGAAATGAACTGACTGAGATGCGTGCCCCGGGTATCAGGCATTACTGAAGGTTGAATACGGCAGGGAGACTCCTCCACAGCTCCCTTCGCTTTTTCTCCGCGACGATGGTAATCTCCGCGGTGCACGCGGTGCAAGGCAGATCCGTGAAGAGGGTGTCAAGTCGCATACAGTCGTACAGGATGTCGAGGGGGTCGTCCATGGAATTCGGCGCGTTCTCCTGGAAGTACTTCCAGCAGTCGTTTCGTGCTTTCGTGCACCCCTTCATGTTGCGCTGACACCTGAGCCCAAAGATGTCCGTACCGATCGCCCGCGTGTGGGCCGCGAGCAGCTTTTGGCCGTGCACGAGACGCATCAGGTCCCGCTTGTCGAGAAGCCGCCAGCGCGCAGTACGAGCTCCAAAGCGGAGATGCTTGCCCGGGTTCGCTCGGTATGCGTCCCAGTCCGCGTCGGTGCTGAGGAGCGCGAGCTGGTAGAACGCGGCCGGGAGGATGCTCGGGATGCCGTAGTCGCTCGCGATGCGTATCGCGGATGCGGGCTCCGGGAGACGGTCGTCGAGGTACCGCCCGTCGACCTTGCCTGTGAGCTGGAGGGAGTGCTCCGAGCGGAGGATGACGGCCTCGGAGCGGCGGGCGTCCCACTGCGCGAGCGTCTGCGGCCAGTCGGCCTCGAGGTTCTCGATGATGCGCCGGCGCAGGGCGTCGCACTCGTACTTCATGGCGAGCTTGAGTGCGCCCTCGACGAGCACGGGCGTGTTGGGGTCGAAGCGCTTGTACGCGGTCCCTCTGCGTGTGGGATGCAAGTAGGTAGGTCAGCGGTGGCTTAATCTCGGCCAGGCGCGGAATAGGGCCGAGGTGATTGGCTGGTGCACTCACAGTGGGTCGTAGAACATGGTGAGGAAGCTCTCGAGCTCGTCCGCGCTGTCCTGCATCTCGACGTGCACGACGCCGTCGTACGTCTCGGCGATGCGGGAGCTAGAGCCCTTGGCTAGGAGCGGCGGCATGGCGAACATGTCTGCCATAATGGGAGAATGTCGGCAGAGGATCGACCGATGGATCCTGAAGTACTGACGCGAGCCGCCCTCCGTGAGCGCGGAGAGCACCACGGTACCGTCATCGTAGTACAGCGTGGGGTGTCGCTCGGGCGTACAGGCGGCACGGTCGAGCTCGATGGACGATGAGGGAGATGAGGAACCCGCCGCGCCTGCATATGACGAGTCTGCAGCCGGCGGCATCTCGCTTGTGTGCAATCCGCGAAATTGATCCCGCGAAGTGCTCGCACAGATAGCTTCTGCCCCCGCACACGGGGTGATAGTTGCTGAGGCGGTCCGAATCGCGAGGATGAGGAAGAAGGGAGATAGGGAGAGTATGGAGGCAATGAGGGGCGAGGTTAAGGTGCAGTCAGCCAGACTTCGGAGGCAAAGATCAAGTCATGCGACTTGTGATCAGACCTGCTACTGTGCACAGCTCGATGAGGCATCGTGCCTCGGCGCACAAATACGACATAGCATTCTACGGACATAGCACTCTGCACATGTGAACAACGACAAGTATGATGATTTCGCCTAGTTAGCAGAGTTCTACAGAGGGTGAGCAAGAGAGACATGCATGACCTAGCCGCCACAGCCAATATTCTCGTGTGCTCTGGGTACCGTCTGCCGACATCTGCAGTCTGACCGACTCACCTTGCAGCAATTTGCACATGATACTTTCCAAACGCCAGCACTTACATACGTTCACCCATTGGCGATAATACGCTCTATAAACTTTAGGAGATCATTGCGGCGAATTTTCATGATCCAAGCTTGAGCCGCCCGATGCAACAGCCCTCCAGGCCGTTGAACGTGAGGACACATTCCCCGTCGACCACTGCATCGCGTACTAGTTCCCCTCTTCCTGCTTCCACGACTCGCCCTTGTTCGAGAAGCCAACGGCGCATGACGCCGGGAAGACATCCAGTTGATGCTGACGGGGTCACCCAACGAGGAGGAAGTCCGCGCACGAATGCGACGTTGCGGATGGAGGTTTCCGTGATCTCCCCATCTTCATTATAGAGGAGCACATCATCGAGAGAGGACGCGGGTGGGGGTGGGATATCAAAGCGGTTCCTGGCTGCTGTATAGTGATCTCGACAAGTTGTCTTCGTCCGAGTAAAGTTGCTGGAGGGTGTGGCTACGGTGTCCAGATGCACGACCAGCAGGGGCGCTTCTCGTAGGGGCGGTTCTGGCGATGAAGGAGATGGTATCCAAAGGGACAGCGCGGCTGGGTCGCGTGAAGCAAGCGGTGAGGTTGGAGACGCAGTGACTGAGAGAATGCCGGGATACGACAGCAAGATACGGATCTGATATCGTCCAGCATGTGAGCGTTCGGAAACGCCGAGTGGGGATGTGCAGCTAATACCCGGAAGCTACGTTCAGGCACATGTAGCTGAGAGTCTGTGCTGTTCGCGGTGACCGCAGCGTTGCAAGTGCTTTCGAGGAGACGCAAGGTAAGATCCGGAGGCACGGGCCAGCCGTGGACCCTAGCTGCATCGAGGAGGCGGTCGTAGTGATAAGCGAGCAGAAGGTATGGAGAAGGCGTGCCAAAGGAAGGCTTGCGTGTTCCAGTCTAGCTCTGTCAAGCCCTTGCTCATACCTGGTCGTCGAGATGAGCTGAAAGTCCGCAGGGCGAGGACATGGTGGAGGCGGAAGAGAGGA
This sequence comes from Trametes sanguinea, assembly GCA_008973685.1. Taxonomy (NCBI): domain Eukaryota; kingdom Fungi; phylum Basidiomycota; class Agaricomycetes; order Polyporales; family Polyporaceae; genus Trametes; species Trametes sanguinea. The sequence continues at coordinate 1,349,324 of WAHA01000001.1, read as the reverse complement.
TTCGAGCGTCGGACGCGACCGTGGAGAGACAGGACGCGCATGTGACCGAGACGCGTCACGGCGCCGTCACGACCCGAATACACCGAGCGCCTAAAGCGGTATATAGTGTGTACGTGCTCCGCGACGCAGCCCCTTCCTGTGCCTCTCTCTCCATCCACCACCTCTCCACCATGGCGGCCTTCACCGTCAAGGCCACTTATCACAACGAAACCCGCAAATTCTCGTTTGCCGATGCATCGTTCCCTACGTTTGAGCAGTTGTACAAACAGGTACGTCTGTCGCCCCCTGACTACCCCACATTCGATTGCTTACCGCAGCACGCACTCAGTTGTATCGAGTCTTCCCCATCTCTCACTCCTTCTATTTATCTAAACTCTTGTTCTCTCCTAATGATTCTCTTGCTCGCGTACTCATCGGCAAGGAGGTTCACTCTGCTGAGGAGTACGCTCGCCATGCTGCGCCTTATCAGGGCGCCCGTGGCCTGGTGCTCTTCTGCGCTTCTCCGTCTTTGACGAGACTCCGCACAAGTCTCCCCGCTTGACTCCCAGTGATACTCTGCTGGGTTCCTCTGCCGACGCATCAAGCTGTAGATGTACGCGCGTCCATCCTCACGGAGTCCGACGGTGCCGATCACTCCTCCGCAGCCACGGTCGTCGAGCCTGCTGCGGAGGAACGCAGTACCCTAAGAGGTGAACGCCGTATACTACTTGACCGCATCCGCGAGAGCACGACCAATCGCTCGTCCTTGGCTTCCCATACGATGCCACCTACTCCGCCTCATTCGTCCCGCCCCACCTCCATGGCCGAGAGTAACTCGCGTCCAACGTCGTTCATTGAAGTGCCCAACGCAGGGCGTCCTCTCCCTCCTCGCCCTCCGTCGACTGAGACTGGAACAAGTACCTACGAGCGCACGCACAGTCAGACCGTCCTTGTTCGACTTGCTTGGCAATCCGCCATCTTCCTCTGCCGTCTCAACAACGTCGCACGACACACTTCAGGGCAATGTTCGCCGAGCTGACCGCAGTCCCGCTGATGCAGTCCCGGAGGAGCGAAGGCGCTCTATGACCAACATGAGCCAGGCGCGTTCCAATATCCAGTGGGAGAAGGTCAACTCTGTTGTTGAGCCCGATACCTTCAACCCCCCTCCGAGAGGCAACCAGCCGTTTTCGAACCCGTCGAACGACTGGTGGGTCGCCCCGCCTCCTCCCATACTGTTCTCGGTCAGCCGCCCTAGCCACGGTCCTACAGGACGACGGGGATGTCGTCATGAGCACCCCAGCGACGAATGATGTCGACAGCGCGCGTCACGCAGGTCAAGCGCCGCCTCCCGCGCCGCCTGTTCCGCTACTCTCCGCTGGCGCAGTCCGGCCAAAGCCGACCACGCAGGCTCCGGCTCACGTCGTCGGAAATGGCCCCGCAACGAATGCGGAACGTTGCTGCTCCGTCGAGCAAGGCAAGGCTGAGATCAAGGCTCTCATGGAGCAGTTCACACGGGATTTCGAGGCAAAGATGGTCAAGACATTTGGGAAGGATTGGGACAAAGATTTGGCCAAGGAGGCGGAACCGCGGCTTCCTAACCTGCCATCGCCCCCAACGCATCGCCCGGCACCCACTGCACCTGTGCCTCCTGTTAGGCATGCTCGCTCAATGTACTTGGTGCCCCCAGCGCCGCCGCCGCCGCCACCTCACTTTGTTCTACCGCCACCGCCTCCTCCTCTGTCTTATCTGGGCTCAATGCCGCCGCCGCCGCCTCCGTTCTTCCCTGGCCCGCCGCCTCCGCATATGACTCCATTCGCGGCGCCATCTGGTCTCCGACAGGGCAGACCCGAGGCTCGCGTTGAGCGTATGCGCTCGCGGAGTTCCTAGTCCGCCCCCTGTTACGGTAATCTCAGACGCGTCACTCAACTCGTCCCGGGACAGCAATCGGAGTAAGGACGCGCTTAGTCTCCACCGGAAGGGCAGCGAAGACAGTCTACACAGAGGCGTGAGGTGCGACTATTGCAACAAGGGGAACATCAAGGGTATACGGTACAAGTGTTTGGAGTGCGCCGGTAAGAATTTCAAGCAGATGTTGTGCACTACAGACATCCTGACGGACAGCGCAGATTATGACCTTTGCGAGTCCTGCATGGCGTCTCCGACTGCGTGGGAAGCCCACGACCCCAAGCACGCTTTCTTCCCTATCCACTCGATCGAGGATTTCGTGGACTTTTGCGTTGTTAAGGACAAGCGTCAACGCACCAAGCTCGTGCACAAGGGCATCCACTGCGACGGATGTGAGACGAAGAATATCACGGGCATCCGGCACAAGTGCCTGCAATGTGACGGTGCGTCATATAGCACCGTGTGTACGGGGTTGTTGCTCACGAATGATGTACAGATTACGACTTGTGTGATGTCTGCATCTCGGACCCCATCAAGCGCCAGATGCACGATGTATCGCACCCGTTCTTCCCAATCGTTTCCCCGGGCCAGAAGGAAGCATACAAGCAGGCGCGATCGCGTGTCCTCCCTGTCCAACCCCCTGCACCGGTCATCCCACTTCGACCAGCCGTGCAACACAACAATGTGCACTGCGACGAATGCCGCGAATCCCCCATTGTTGGCGTCCGCCACAAATGCCTGGACTGCGATGGTATGTGGGAACCCCTCCATTGCTTACGTTCTATGCTAACCAATACGCAGACTACGACTTGTGCACCTCCTGCATTTCTGATCCAGTTCGTCGCTCCCGTCACGACGCTTCACATGCGTTCTTCCCGATCACTGTGCCGGGAGAGTTCGATGATTTCCAGATGGCTTTGGCTCGGCACAACCGCCCGCTCTTTGGAAGAGGCGCTCAGCAAGTGCCTCAGGAAAGCAACGACGACACCGCACGCATTTCCCGCGAGACAGGCCCTCCCGTGCACAAGAACGTTATGTGCGACATGTGCAACCAGGAGATCGTAGGCTTGCGCCACAAGTGCTTGGACTGCCCCGATTATGACCTGTGCGAGGGTTGTTTCCGGACACCATTCTTGCGTTCGCAGCACCATCCCGCGCATGAGTTCTTTGCCATAGACAAGCCCGGCGAGATCATCGTGCACACGGTTTTCAGCGGCGACGGTGAGCGTGAGCCTGATCGCTTCAACCAGCAGGTCCGCGAGAGTGTCCCTAGGGTTCGCAGCCGTGATGTAGAGCCGGTCGTACACAATGCCTTGTGCAACCTGTGCGATTCGCGGATTCGAGGCGATCGCTTCGTGAGTACGAACCTCACGTTCTGAGAATCGCAGCTAACGGCGACGCAGAAATGTTTGGACTGCCCGGACTATGACCTATGCCAGCTGTGCTACAAGTGAGTTAATGGCCAGCAGTCCCAATCGAACGGTGCTGACTATGTCTAGGATCGTGCATGACCAGCATCCTGGCCACGGCTTCGTCAAAGTCAGCGAGCCGGCCATCCTGATGGTGAGTACACTGGGGATCTTGATTGCGACACGTACTGACTAAGTCTCAGCTCCGCAACCGCGCGAACGACGCCGTGCATCATGCTTCGTGCGACGTCTGTGGCAAGAGGATCACTGGTGTACGGTACAAGGTGAGTCTCGTCGTTCTCCCGTTCTCGAGTCCCAACTAACCCATGGACAGTGCTTGCACGAAAGTTGCCAGGACTTTGATATGTGCGAGTTCTGTGAGGCACTCCCCATTCATGTGCATCCCGTCAACCATCCGCTTCTGAAGTTGAAGACCCCGGACTCAAGAATTCCAGTCTTCCCTGTATCGCCCTTGCGTAGCCCCTCCACGAACCAGGCAGTTCCTTCGTATGAGGCGCCTATCGTGCCAGAGCTTCCGCACTCCTGTGCGTCACCGCCAATGTGGCGATCGGATGTCCCACCACCTCATCTTCCGCCTACCATCCGTCCCCTTCCGGAGGTCACGCCAGAGCTCCAGAATGCTAGGACGCCTTTGCCGGCGCACCCTGTCGAAGGCGGTTTGCGGTACCGCTCTCCTTACGTGGTCGATGTCTCAGGGCGGACAACGCCGACGGACCTTCCTGTTCCTGCTATAGTCGACCCCGTCATTCCTCCGCCTCCTAGGGCTCTGTCTCCATGGAATGCTCCTCACAACCTGTTCAACCACGTCACCAGTGTCGCTGAAGTTGCATCTTCTTCTTCTGAGACGACGCCCGCTCCTGAAACTCGCGATCTTGACACGATGACCGAACATCCTGATGTGCATTCTAAAGCGGCCCGAACACGCTGAAGTTCGCTTGATCGACTTTGACGAGCCTCCCCGCGCAGAAGAGCCGATGGCAGAAGACAACCGCGCTACAGACAGTCCCGTAGATGGATTCACGACGCCATCTGAGGTTCCAATCTCTTCCTCCTCGTCGAACTCCGTGCCGAGACTGGGCCCTGTGAACAATGAATGGCGGGACCTCTGGCCTGAGATGACCTCTCTTCTCAAACATCTTCTCCATCCTCCTTCTCCCCAAGCTACTGCCGTCCCACCTGCGCCCATTCTTTCGATGCCTGGTGGCATGTTCGCGGACGAGGCGAAGACAGACGAGTCCAAGCCTGCGGCTCAGGAGACGTCGGAGCTGCCCTCAGCAGTCGAGGAGTCGCCTCTGGTTGGAGAGCCCCTGTTATGCAGGCCTCTGATGCCCGAGCGCCCGCCGCTCAATCCCTTCATCACTGGCCGTCGGTTGAGTGATCTCATCCTGGGCGTACCCCCTGTCCGCACCGCCGCTAGAAATGTCCGCGAGTCCCTGGACTTGCTCGTGCCTCCTGCGCGGGTGCGCCAGTCTTCTGCTCTGCAGGCCGAGTTTGTTTCGGACAACAACATCTTGGACGGTCAAATCTTCCCTCCTGGTGCGGAGTTCGTGAAGTCTTGGCGCATGCGGAACAACGGAGAGGTCGATTGGCCCGACGCGACCGAGGTTGTATTCGTTGCCGGTGACCGCATGGCCCCTGGTGATGGTGCGCCGCGGAAGTACCACGTTGGTGTCGTCAAGGTTGGCGAGGAAGTCGAAGTAGTCGCTGGAGAGATGAAGGTACGTGCTTCCGTGTGAATGCAGGGGCTGCTTGCTAACCATGCTTGTAGGCTCCGGAGAACCCTGGGAAGTATGTGAGCTCGTGGCGTCTCAGCGACGGAGCTGGCAATTTCTTTGGCCACAGTATCTGGGTCGAGTAAGTTATCTTGCTGTCTACCGAACCGGAAATCGTGCTGACACTCGCCATAGTATCATCGTAGCAGAGGTCAACGAGTCCTCTTCGGAGTCTCTGGCTTCCTCTTCGGTCATAATGCCTGGCAACGTCCCTCAACCTCCTTCGACGCAATCAACTACCGAACACGTGTACACTCGGTTCTCGACGCCCTCGGCGACCATGCCCTCGGCGCCGCCCTCTGAGGGTGGCTCATCGATCTCTCTTGTCGACATACCATCATCTCCCAGCTCGACGTCGTCTGATGAGGCCATGTATGAGGACAGCCGGTCACGGGTACTCGTATCTCCCCAGGTGCTCGCACGGGACGTTGAGTACGTGATGCTGTTCGACAGTTCGTCCGAGGATGACTGAGCTGGAGATGGACATCAATATGCGCAAGTATGACTTTTCTATTTCTCGTTTTGTATGATACACGTTGGAAAGGGAACTCGTTCGCGACTCGTCTGTACAATAGTGGAATTTCATGCCTTGGGAATATCATTGGACTTATAGATTATCGACCAATGGCCTGCATTAATCTGGGTAGACCAGGAGACTACTTTATCTCGCAGAGCTCCTACATAAGCTGAGCATCAAGGACCATTGTCCGATGGGAATGCACGACCCTCGCGCAACGCCCTCACAGCAACCTCGTAGTCCTCGTTCAGATCATGTCGCCAAACAGAGTGGAACATGCCGTCCATGTCCTCCCCAATGTGGTGCCAGTCAGTACCATGCGGTCCGTTGCCGTCATAGATACGGCCGTTGCGGTAGCTTCTGTCCCAGACCATCTGAGCGCGAGGCTTCCGTACTTGTGTGTACACCCGAAGGACGTCCTGAACCCCGTGATGCTGAGCCATTACTGAATATTCTCGAGAAGCGCACGATCGTACCTCCATATTGTCAATGTTCGTATGAGGGTGGCTGAGGAGGCGTGCGAGGAGGTAGGCGTCTTCAATCCCTTGCCCCGCACCCGCACCCAAGTGAGGGAGCATACCATGAGCCTGGTCAGCCTCAGAAGTTCATCATATGATGCAGTTCGATGGGAACTATATGGCGTACCGCATCTCCGAGCAACGCGACGCGGCCCTTCACATAGCTCTCCAGCGGAGGATGAACGACGTGAATGGACCATTTGCTCGGCCTCTCGGGCATATTGTCGATCAAGATGGATACATCGGGGCCCCAGCCCTCGTATGCTCGCTGGACCTCCTCGCGCGTCACTTCTTCGACCCAGGCAGCGCCATCCGGGAGCCTCACGGCACCTATGGGAGTGTCGTACCTGGCCGAGAAGGCTACGACGTTGATCTGTATGGGCAACAACATCTCCGAGGTAAGTGTTTCGGATGTGCAATCAATGGATGTGTCGCACGATCTCATCGTTCTTGATGGGAAATACTATCAGATGCTGCAGCGAGTGAGCCCGCTACTCGACAGCTTGCCTGGGTCGACGCTAGTACTGACCTTGCTGGGTCCAAGGAAGCAAGCTGGTGCGTCGACCAGGTCGGTCTTGAAGCCGGCGGCTTTCAGTTTGGCGTAGGGGATCAATGCCCTGTACGCGACTGTGTTGCTGAAAGCGAGTCTGTCGTCGACCCCTCCCAGTACGTATTTCCGAACCGAGCTCTTGATCCCGTCTGCCCCGAGGACGACGTCCGCCTCGTGCGTCGTGCCGTCCAGAAAGCTGAGTCGCACGCGCTTCGGATTGGTGGGGGACTCGGCGACAGAGACGCAGCGTTTGTTGAATTGTGAGATGCTCGGGTCGACGATGCTCACGAGGGCGTCGAGGAACACCGCACTGATCCAGGACATTCCCGTGAGCGACGAACATACACACACACGAGTATTTGTAAGAGCGGCGCATACCGATGCATGCCAATTCCCCTGTCCGCGGGATCTTCGGCTGGTGTCTGTGGCAGTCCTTAGTGTCATTTCGGCAGGCGAGACCCGACAAGAGGAAAGTGCGCACCGTATATACAGCTCGATGTTCGCCCACGCCAGGACGATAAACGAAGCCCCGCGCCCGCAGGTCGCCTTCACCGGTTTTCTGGAGGATCGCGTCTAAGACGCCTATGTCCTTCAAAACGCGTACGGCATTCGGCCCTATCGACAGTACGCCGTTCAGTCCAGAATCGCCGCAGACCGGGTCGGACGAGCAGCAAAGCAGTACAAGTCACATTTGCGTACCTATCCCGATGCCAGCGCCGATCTCCCCGAACGCTGGCTTCACCGATAGCGTCGACGTCAGCCTGCACATCTCTTGCGCCGATAACCTCAGGCGGGACGCACCGCAGCCTCGAATAGCCTCACAGGAACTGCCGGCCTTCTGCAACGCGACGGCGCACGTTAGGCCGCACACGCCGCCCCCTACGATAGCCACCTCGAATCCCTTCCTCGGGTGCGCAGCCATGGTGGTTCAAAACAGAACGAGCGTGCTCGTAGCACTCTTGTATGCGAACCCAGATATGGCCCCGGTCTAGTATCCACGAATAGACCTTGCCTATTCCTGACCCACCGTAGAGACAACAAATTAGCGCAATCACGCAATATATCACACAGCTGCTGCTGCATCTATACCCGAGCTGCCTGTGAAACGCAAGGCTCACACCATGTTTCGTCAGCTGGTACAAGGGTGAGAGATCACGCAGCGGGTACCTTCTTCTCGCGGACCGCGAAAACACCGCCGGCAAGTGGAGAGACGTCCCGACGGCGACTCTGTAGCAATTGCGAGGTCAACTTGAAGGCGACTCCAAGGTGGTTTCAAGGTGCCGAGTCGAAGCATCGTGAGGTGGGCTGCTGGATATTGTCTCCATTGCAAGGTGCCTTGAAGACCTTGATGCGGCTCGCAGTACTATCTTCAGGTAAAGACAAGGCAAGGCAGAGTGGTCGATGCCGAGATGCCGTCAAGGTGAAGTGACCTTGTTTCAAGGCAAGTTCTCAGGCCCTCGCCGAATATATGGCGCAACAGAATCGACAGTGCAAGCACCGGTGCGCGGCATGCTCAGGTCAAAGTTGTGGCGACGCGCCAGATGTTCACTGGCAGTTGATTCGAGGAGTACAGTGACTGGATTCGACAGAGATCGGCTGCGCTCATTGTACTCTACTACCCGCTGCCCGGTGCATTGCCACGAAAGGCAACTCCAGTAGTCGTAGTCAATTGCCAGCAATCGCTCTACTGGACGTCCATGTTGTCCTGCTCTGCTTCGACTCGGGACAGAAGGGCATCTACCACCGCGCATCTCCAAGATATGTATAGAAGAAACCGTAAGATCTATGTCACCTCATCGCCATGATCCCGCTGGGAGTGTCGCTTCTGCGATGTCGTCTTGTTCGCCCTGGAGCCTATTCGGCGCGAGACGGCGCGGCGGTAGATCTTCGTAGGCGGGAGGCAAGTCAGCCCTCCACGCAAAGACCTGTTCCTCGCGTAGTGGATATGGCAGACTCCCCGCATCAGTGTCCCGGTGCAACTCGGACACATCTGTCCTCGGAGCTCCTTCAGATTGCGACCTTCTGTAACGAGACCACTTCGGAGCGTGCTTACCATCGCGTCTTGGCGAGGTGTCACCATCAAGGAAATCATCGCCCTCGGAATCGGCGCTCTCGTGCGGCGTCCCAGGGAGCGGCGAGGGTGCCCGCCGATTGGGTTCGAGTGGAGGACTCCGTGGTGCGTCCACCAAGGTGGTGAGGGATGGCGGAAAGGTGATATGTACGATTGGCCTGGACGACATGCGCGCAGCGCTGGAGCGCTTACTGGTCGAGTTCATGGTCGCCGTCTCGGAGCTAGCTTCGAGTAGGGAGCGGGCCGACTGCGGCACCTCAGGCTGCGCTGGCAGATCGCTGGTGTTCGCCGCGGTCTGGCCGTGGATCGTCGTGGGCCGCTTTCGACATTTGCGGAGCACAAGCACTAGGAGCAGCATCACGAACACTCCAAGAGGCGCCCCCACCGATGCGCTGATGATGGCAGCATCAGAATGGGGCGAACCCTCGTGTGTGCGATCTGGCTCGGGATGCGAAGGCGAAGTTGTCAAAGGGCTCGGGAGCTTCGCAGGTGAAGTAGAGGTCTGTGTGGACGTCGTGGTACTCAAAAGGGGTTCGGACGTTTGCTGAGAAGAAGAGGGTGAGATAGTCGAGTGCGTGGTGGGCGAGGAGTGGGGTGAAAGAATGGCTGCAGTCTTTGAGGTATTGAGTTCGTCCACCGGATGCGTGGGATGGGTGATGACTACACTGCTTGTTCGCACGTCAGCGGTGTGGAAGGAACTAGAGAATATGCCGAATGACGGGGTCGTCGAATTGACTCCGGTGGGCAGGATGCTAGCAGTGATGTTGGTTCTAGGGCCTACTTGAATGGTGCCGTTTGTTGTACTGAGACTGATGGTGGACGTGTTGTTGGTACCGCCGTCGGAGCCTGATTGGCAGCCTGTAGGAAAAAGGTCGGTCTCGCTAGAGTGCCGATGTTCACCGCAACGAGCAGCGTCAACGACTGAGGGCAGACTAACATCGGGTGAGCTGTGGTGAGCGCATGTCGAACTACATGCAGAAAGCTGCGCCGAGTACGTACGCTGCCATAGCCCTTGCGCGGTAAGGGGAGGGGAAGCGGTCCCTTTCACCTCTACGAGGGACTGCGGGTTAAGTGTGTGGCCAGTGCGATGCAATCATGCGAGCCTGATATCGGAAGGGGATGGAAGGCATCCACATATCAAGGTCGGTCAACTTCCTTCACTACAACTCCGCCAATGGGCCGAAGTGTCGCGGCAGCAGTGTGGGTCCCCCGCTTTGAGGATCCAACCGATGGGAGACTTCTGCTAGCCCGTGTGGTAGCTGATGCTATAATGAGTGAACAGGACTCGGTCACTGGTAGAAGGAGCGGCAGAGTCCTGGTAATATACGCGATTGTGCTGGCTGTCGGTATGATTGAACTGTGTGCGTTATTTCGGGAAAATTGGACGCCATGTCGTGTGCGAAGATGGAATTGCCTCCGATGAAGGCTTTGCTTCTCTAACGGTTGGTCTAAGTGCACGCCATGTCAGCATGCGGTACAACACGTGGATATATTATCTAGCGGTACAGATAATGTAGCGGGAAGTCTCAGAAGTACGGGATTCAGTCGAAGATGGCAAGACTGAGGACGGGTATCGTGCCGGCAGCTCAGGAATCGGGGAGGGGCAGCTCAATAGGTTGTCCCTCCTCGTCCGAATCTGTACACATGTGTTCCTGTACGGCGCTGGCGTCCACCGAAGCAGTTGCAGCAGATGATGTCGAAGATGATGTCGACGATGGTGACGAGGACCTGAGAGGCAGTACGGTCAGTCCATTCCCATGAACTGCAGATAGACGACCGGGTCATACATACCGTGACGATCGCGCTGACGATGATCATGATGATGCTAGCGATAGCAGAGACGACAGCGTTGATAGCGCCGCCAATTGCAGAGAAGATGGTGCCCTGAAGGAGAGGAGAGTTCAGCATGCGAATCAGCTGAAGGCACGACAGCAGAGCGAGGTGCGTACCATGGTGGAAGAGTGGTGTAGTTGTCGTGAAGAGGAAGCGTGTGAGTCGTGAACGGTCGTTGGTTGAATGAGGAGGGCGAGGAGGAGCAGAAGACGGTATATAAAGGGGAGGCCCAGACGATGACGTCGACGTCATGGCCCACCTCGAGTGGGAGGGGCGCGTCACGGTTGCTATACCCGTCCATGCAAGTGGCCCAGCAGTCAAGCCTCTCGCCACCTGTGCTTGGAGTCTCTCGCACGCTGACGTATTATAGTACCTTCCTCCCTCTCAACCACCGCAACTAGAACTGTCTCCTCCTTCCTCGTCTGCCACATGCACCGGCGCATCTCTGCCCCGTGCGTCTCAAACCATGGCCTAGGCTGCTCTATCGCACGACCGTGGCATTAGTCGAAACCAGGATACAGGTCAAAGGCGCATCTGGGGGTCGTCTAGTTCGAGCAGAAGACGCGGATGTACTAATTCACCTGAAGGATGGAAGGAAGAGAACATAGCGACGGCGCTCAAAGACAATCATAGAGCAGCAGGCGCTTGAGGTCTCGGCAACGGCCGTGCTGCTGCGGGACACGGACTCGGGCATCGACTCTCACGTGCACTCGGTCACTGCGTCCATTCACGCACACTCTCCTTCCAATTCAGTCCTGCATCCTCTCCCCGTCCTACTGTTACTGTAGCTTCTAGTGAACCGCACCTCGAGACATTCTCATATACCACACTTCGCGACAATGTCAAACTACGATTCTCTGCACCGGCAATGCCGCACCCTCGAGTCCCTCTTCGATACCAAACTCACCGCCTACGCACGCCTCGCTTCCTCAATAACCCGCAATCAAGACGACGTAGAAGCCAGCGGTTCTACAGAACGCTGGCGAGACCTCGAGGTCGAGGTCGACGAGCTCCTCGAGAAGGTGCGCACGCCTCCTCGCCCCGCACATGCTTGAATGCAGAGCTTAGGCTAGGTCTCTCCGCCGTAGCTGCAAGAGATCAACGACCAATTGTCCACGCTGGCCAATGATGCGGAGAACCCCCCGTCGCAGTCAATGCTTCGCGCAATCCAGAGGCATAGAGAGGTGTACCTGGATTATGCGCGAGAACTGAGGCGAACCAAGGTACGCCACACCATAGTACACTTCATGTATACGCCGACGTCATTGACCACATCCGCTCGTCGCTGCTTCCTATATGTTAGGCCAACGTGAAGACAGCGCTTGACCAAGCGAATTTGCTCAGTGGTGTGCGGAATGACATCGAGTAGGCGATGACTCTCGTTGAACTTGGGTTACCAATATTAACACAACATTCCAAAGCGCGTACAAGTCATCAGCGGCGGACGCACTCCTCTCAGAACGCGGACACATCGACAATTCCCACCAAATGACGGACGACATGCTTGCGTATGTGCTTCCTGTGTAACCTAGCTCCCGACTTGCTAACCTCCGACCTACTCCGCAGCCAAGCGTACGAGACCCGAGCAGAGTTCGCGCGGCAGCGGTCAACGATATCCGGCATCAACGCGCGCATGCAAGGCGTCCTCAGTGAGTCCCCGATGCCCATACCCCGCCCATATTTCCCACTGATGGCTCGGCCCGCTTACGACCTCCCTCCCCTTCTACGACGCCCGACGTCGCCGCCACGTACGCTGTCTACTGTCGTAACGTTCTCGCCGTGCACCCCGTCGCTGCTGCTGCGATCCAGGTTCGATGCCCGGGATTAACAACCTGCTCGGGATGATCAAGACGCGCAGACGTAGAGACGCGGTCATCATCGGCTGTCTCATCGGCCTCTGCATGGTGCTGCTCTTCATGTACATGTTCTGACCCCGCGCTGTGCGCCGTTCTCGTGTTCTAGTAGTTGGACCAGCTGCTATGCACTTGGGCGGGTGGGACCACGGACTTTCCTGTAGTGTAGGTAATCCCGGACGGTGGTAATTGGATATGTTATATCGAGCAATCGGCCACTGTATGTACTGGTGGGTGCTTGTGCACACGCGTTCTTCGAACGTGTCGGGCTGGCATTTGACGTGTTAGTTGCTTGTGGGCGCGCTGAGAGGCACAACCATGACTATACGTCACGCGCCGTGTATGCACGACTCTCTGCTGTGTTGTCGGACATGTACGATTCAGTCGCGCTCCGCCTCCGCCTCCCACTCCTCGATAGCCCTATCCCGCCTCTCCTTCCTCCTCGTCCGCTCCCGATGCTCGCCCCTCACAAACATCCTCCAGTTCTCCTCCAGCCGCCTCACCGCGCCCCACTCCTCCTTACTCCCGACGTCCTCGTCCCACTCCTCCTCCACGCGCCAGCCCTTGACCTCTGCGACGGTGCGGAGCATGTGCCAGGTGTACGGCGCGGAGAGGCGGACGTCGTGGAAGTCGGACTCAACGAGGATACGGTCCGGCGCGCAGGCGGCGATGAGCGTGCGGTGCGCGGGAGAGCGGGCGTTGATGGCGGTCGAGAGCGAGAGGAAGACGTTCGGGTGGCGTTTCTGCACGAGGAAAGAGGGGCGATGTTAGCAGGTCGTGTGCCGGTCGCCTGAGTATGCGCGGTAGCTCCGGATGGCACCACTGCGGGGATGTCGGCTGCGGGTGGAGACGGCGACGACATCTACGTACCGATATTTGCTCCCAAGTCTGGGCGCTGAGCCCGCAGCTGTGCAGGTCGATGCTGATCTTCAGCCACGCAGGACCGTGCTTCGCCTTCACCCTGTCGAGCAGCTCGCCCGTCGCCTGTTGGCACTTCACGCTGTGCAGGCTCACGTTCCGCTTGAGCTCGACCGCGAGACCCAGCTGGGCCTCGAGGACGGCTAGCTGATGCTCTAGCGGGATCGTGAACGGAGAGAGCTCGCGAGAGGAGCCGTCGTCTGTGTCTGCAGCTTCAGCGTAAGGCGGATCGGCAGGTCGAGTATACGGTATCCGACAGACGCGATCGATACCGACTTCGCCGAGCATGGCGTCCGGGAACGCTATAAGATGAGAGCGGACATCGTCGAGCACGTCCGACAAAGAGATCGGATCCGGCAGGTAGGGCAGAAGTCGGTGAAAGGCAGCATCGAGCTCAGGCTTAGAGGGTCCAGACGAGGGCAGAAAGAGGGCACGATAGTGGTCTTCCTTGGACGCCGCGGGCGTGAGGGAGATCCAGTGGTAGAACCAGGGATGGTAGCCTGCGGAGCGCGTCAACAGAGGTGCTCAAACGACGAGGGAGGGAGGGAGTCAGAAGACGTCGATGCCAAGAACACGTCGGGCCAAAGGCCTAGCAACCAGATAGGGCGATAGCACGGAACGCCCACTTCGACGCAGTCATTGACTCAAACTCTGGGTCTCATGCAGCGGGCTGCACGTTAGTGTGAGAACGAGGGCGATAAGCGGAAGTTACGGAACCGACTGGACGAGCAACAATGCAAGAGATGACGAGATCGAGGGTGAGGTCGGAGGAACTGAACACAGACCGAAGCAGGGGACGACCTTGTCAGGGTGCGCGCGCGCGAGGTCCGCAACGAGTTCCTGGTCGCTGCGTCGCGTTGCCATTGCGCATATCCGGATTGGCATGTCCGACACCATGCGATGCGTCATTTCCGCCTCAGAGTCCGTGGGATGGCAGTGTACGTCTACGACGTGGGCGAGCACTGCGCGCGGCACTTTGTCGAGCTCGCGCTGCAGCTCCCCCGCGGAGGGAAGTGATGCGCTCGCACGAGGAGGTGTGCTTTGACTCGCCGCCGGTGCGTTATTGCTCTCGGGAAGGCCGTTGGGCGGGCACATCAGAGATTAGCGGGGGTAATGGACGTAGAGGACTGAGTGAACTTTGTTCCGCGACAGGGAGAACAGTGGTGTTCCGATATGAGAGCGAGCGAACGTCGCTGAACCGGATGGTGAGTATTGGCGGAGGCTGTCCGGTTTATTGACTGCGAACGTTCTCAGGTCCGCAAAGTGCGTCGGGCACTGCGGGGAGTGCACGCGTCGTCGCGCCACACGAGGTGTCCCGAGAGATGTGAGTCGCACTTCTGAGCGACGGGATCAGCGCCGCAGCTGATTACAGCAGCCGACGGAAATAAGCACGACACGGAAGAGAGGTACGTTACAAGTGTGCGTGAGATGGCTCAGATGGGATGGACGAGCAGGATGAGATGGGAGATGGTGCGATGACGATTGGACGGATATCGTGGTCCAGCCTGAGGCAAGTTGGGACGGGCGCTCCGTAGAGTCTGTTCCGCACATGTGGGCGTCTAGAGGCGGACTTGACCAACAACACATCTGCCATCTTGCATCTCTGCTACCACGACAGGCCGCCTGATCATCTGCTCTATCTACGCATTCTTGCAGTGCACACAGCTAATTGCTCCAATTTGCTTGCTCTAACTGGTCTGGCTGTCCGGCGTACATGCTGAGACGCCTGTGGCAAACCCGACGACTCATCACTGCTTCTGTACATAATTTGAACATGTCCGAGGGAATCAGCAAGCACCTGTTCCTACCCAAGGGCCAAGGCCTTGGGCTGAAAGATGGAAAATTGGACAAGGATGCGTTCAAGAAGGTCATCCCTGTCCTCGCCGCGAAGGTAGCACCGGAGAAGGCAGGCGTCCTGCTCAAATCACCGGTCATGAAAAGGTGTGTGCTGTGATCGCTTTTGAGTTGGTGGCCCGAGATGGATGGCTTAGGGCGGTTGCGCTTCTTGTTAGATCTCTGCTTGATGTACCAAAAATAAAGAGCGTCGCACGAGGGCCGAACGAAGAGCGGCTGGTGCTGCTCAAGTACTCTGAACAAGGTGCTTTCCCTGTAATTCTGTGAGGGATCCTCAGCTGAACGGCGGTGCAAGCTAGCCGACTTGACGCCTGAAGTGCAGGAGTTTCTCAAGTCGCAGTCCGCCGAGCTCGTCTCATATCCTGTTGAATTTAGCTACGACTACTGGACGGCTGGTGAGATTGCCACCCTGTTTGACTGTTGAACGAAGCTCATGATACGTGATAGACGAAATCATCCATGCAATTCTCCCGGAAGAATTGGAGGCAGGCGCTCCCTCTGGCTTCGCGAACGTGGGCCACATAGGTATGAGATTGCTTGTATCACACAGATTTGGTAACTTAGCGGTTCGCAGCGCACCTGAATCTCAGGCCGGAATACCTCCCATACAAACACATCATCGGCCAGGTCATATTGGATGTACGTACTGCTGACGCATACAATCTCCGCAGGATCTGATAGCCTAGTAGAAAAATCCGAAGTGCAGAACGGTCGTGAACAAGCTAGATAACATCGACAACCAGTTCCGCGTGTTCAAAATGGAACTTCTGGCGGGAGAGCCCGACTTCGTGGTCACGCAGGTTTGTCCGCGGTTTTTCTACGAAAGGAGCGATATTGAATACAGGGACCCTCCAGTCAGAGAATGGATGCAAATTCACTTTCGACTTCCGCGAAGTGTACTGGAATTCGCGACTGCATACCGAACATGAACGGCTCATCGAAAAGTTCAAACGTGAAGACGTTGTCGCCGACGTCTTCGCTGGTGTCGGACCGTTTGCCGTGCCTGCCGCCAAAAAGGGCTGCGCTGTTCTAGCTAACGACCTAAATCCATCAAGTTACAAGTATCTGACAATGAATATTGTCGAGAACAAGGTCAGCACGAATACAATCTCCAGCTGTCGTCTAGATCTGACTTGCTCGACAGGTGGATTCTCTTGTGCGGGCGTACTGCGAAGATGGCCGTGCATTCATCCGGAACGCGTTTAACCGCGCTTACGATGACCCACTACCCCCGGTACCCCAGCCCAAACCTCGGAGATCCGAGCTGAAGGAGCAGCGCGCGGGACTGGCGCCCCCGCCTCCCCCGGCACCCCGCAGGCAACGCATCAGCCATTTTGTCATGAACCTGCCGGACACGGCGATTCTGTTCCTGGACGCGTTCAGAGGCGTGCTGGCGCCCGATAACGCGGGTGGGCGGGATTTAAGCGGGCTTTACGACGACGAAGCCTCCATGCCGATGGTACACTGTCACTGCTTCACACGGGAGCTCGAGCCCGAGAAGGCTGAGGCCGACATACGCCAGGTGAGATTGGTTTGGCAAAGTGCATGGTTCCGGCGGCAGGGGCTGATCGGGCGCTATAGCGAGTGGAAGAGAAGCTCGGACATGCGGTGGGAGAGCAGACGTCGTTCCACTGGGTGCGGTCTGTGGCTCCGCAGAAAGAGATGTACTGCGTCAGCTTCCGGCTGCCGCACGGTGCTGCATTTGCGACGTCGTAGGACGAGCTGCTGCTGTATACGCAGGGAATACAGTCGTGTGTTTGTCGAAGCGTGCGGCGGAGATGCATGAGCCGGAACAAATTGAGGCGCCGAGGAGGAGCCCGGCTGCTTACGTGAGCAGCGTAACCCCGCATGAAAGGTTTGTATAGACGCCCGTGAAAGCCGGGCGCGTCGGTCGCCAACTCATCATCGCACCCGGCCTTCTCTCTCTCTCTCGCTCTGCCATCTCTCCCCGCATCTCCTGGCCTCGCGCTCGTCTCTAGAGTACGCTACAACTCTCGTTCTATAGAGCTCTCTATCTCTCTCTCTCGGCCTCCTTCTAGAGCGGCTATACCCTCCTACTCTCGGTAATACCTTCACGCGCATCTTCCTCCACACATCACTTCTCCCCGGAAAACATGTTTCCGCTCAAGCTCCCCCGTATTTTCCCCACTTTGTACTGTGACTCGGACGAGTCTGCCGCTGCGCCCAAGTCGCGCGCTGCAGCCGCCATTAACACTGTCAAAAGCGCCATGTCCGTTCCGGAGAGCGAGCTCAAGCGATGGAGGCGGACCTTTGACTCCAACGCGCAGACCGTCGTCGATGGCCAGAAGTACGTGTCACGATGTACAGTGCTATATCTCGTGCACGCGCTAATACCACTATGTACTCGCGTGCAGGTACCTCAATAGCGAGCAGTTCGTGAACGCCATCGCACCCAAGGGCGACCTCTCCAAGATCGGCCGCGCGCAATTCGCGACCCTCTTCCGCGTCGCTGACACCAGCAAGCGCGGGCTTGTCTCCTGGGAGGACTTTGTGGTGTTTGAGACCATTCTGAAGCGGCCGGATGCGGACTACTGGATAGCATTCCAATACTTCGACGTGTACGCACACCACATTCTATCTATTCAGTGGAAATTGGCAGGCGAACAGACCTCCTTTGGGTCATGTCTTGCAGAGACGACTCTGGGACCATCTCTTACGATGAGTTCAAGAACGTGTTCAACGCGAATATTGGACCGGACGCCATCCCCTTCGACTTCGACTGGTACGCGCTGACATCTGGTATGATGCTGTGGGGTCCTCCCTCTGAACTTAATCGCGTGACAGCGACTGGGTAAAGCTGTACCTTGGCAAGAAGAACGGCGCGCACGTTCTTGGGTGTATGTCTCGTTTCGTCCCTGTGCACTTGCGCGTTTACTCACTTGCATGGCCTGGCAGACAATGAGTTCACGCAGTTGATGAAGGGTCTTCAAGGCGAACGCCTGCGCCAAGCGTTCAAGCATATGGACAAGGACCAGGATGGTTACATCCGCCCAGAACAATTCAAGAAGATCATCCTAGTATGTCCTGTCATATGATACATTGAACTTGCTGCTCATGTCGTCCAGGAAATCGCTGGCCACAAACTGTCCGATGCGGTCATAGAGAGGCTCCCGACGTTGACCACCCTCAGCCCTGGCGGCCGTATATCCTATTCGGAGGTCGTGGCCTTTTACAACGTCATTAGAGGTGCGTACTCCGAGACCTCCGGAATTGCGCATCCATCCAGAGTACTATCTTCTCACGCGTTGTACAGAGATGGACATGGTAGAGCGGTGAGTGCAGAGTGCACCGGTGATAGATGGCCGGGAGCTCACTTACTCTGCGCAGTATAATCCGTGAGGCGACCGCAAAATCGAAGGATGGCCGTATCGACCAGTCCGACTTCCTCAATCACTGCGTCTCCAGCACGCGGTATTCTCTGTTCACACCCATGGAGGCATCCATCATATTCCACTTCGCCGGTCGCGGGAATCCCACGCAACGTCTCGCCTTGGTCGATTTCGGTCAGCTACTGGATCCGCGCTGGAAAGCCCCGTCCGAAGAGGTCGAGCCTAAACCGGTTTCCTCGGTAACGTCGTTCCTGAACGAATTCGCACATTCCGCGTACAACTTCGGTCTTGGAGGTAGGCAACCTTGGCAGGGAGGTATTATGGTGTTGGATACAATTGACACGCCGCGCAGGTCTCGCCGGTGGTTTCGGTGCCACCATTGTGTACCCTATTGATCTCGGTGAGTACTAGTCGAATGCTGTCCGTGTTCCTATTTCACCTGATGGCTGACCTGCGTAACAGTCAAGGTGAGCCACAAGCAGTGTATAGCGCGCTGTTGCCGCTGATCGTCATGACTGTGGTATCTTTAGACTCGGTACGTCCATACGATCGAACGGTATGAGTGAATTACTGAGTATCTGCGTAGAATGCAAAACCAGCGTACCACTGTCGTCGGACAGCTGCTTTACAAGAACAGTTTGGATTGCGTGCGGAAGGTTTTGCGGAACGAAGGTGTCATCGGCTTCTACCGCGGTCTCGGTCCTCAGTTGATCGTGCGTACTCCCACCGAGTCATGACCGCCGGCTTCTTTTAAGCTCATTGTCCCTCGCAGGGTGTTGCACCGGAGAAAGCCATCAAGCTCACCGTGAATGATTTCATCCGCTCTCGTGCCATGGATCCCGAGACTGGGCGGATTGCCCTGGGCTGGGAATTGTTCGCTGGTGGTGCTGCGGGCGGTTGTCAAGTGGTAAGTACGAGTCAACACAGTAACGCACCGCCTTAGCCTCACCATGCATCTGCAGATCTTCACGAACCCTCTCGAGATTGTGTACGCATATCAACCTCTCGGCCAAGCGGCTGTGGGCGTAGCTGATGACGGCTTTGCAGGAAGATCCGTCTCCAGGTTCAGGGCGAGGCAGCCAAGCTTGAGGGTGCCGTGCCCAAAGGCGCTGTCCACATCATCCGGCAGCTGGGTCTCTTGGGATTGTACAAGGGCGCTAGCGCGTGCCTGCTTCGCGACATTCCCTTCTCGGCGATCTACTTCCCTGCGTACTGGCATTTGAAGAGGGATCTGTTCAACGAAGGCTACAACGGGAAGCAGCTGTCCTTCGCCGAGACGTTGACGTCCGCCGCTGTCGCGTACGTAGTTTCAGATGGGATCCATCTCCGGACGGTGATGGTAAATGCCTCAAATGATGGACGTGCTGACGCTTTCGACCCCGGACAGCGGTATGCCTGCTGCGTATCTGACGACGCCTGCCGGTGGGTCTAGATCGTTCGGACAAGCGCGCCAAGACGGTTGGCTGATGTGAGCTCTGGTTTGCAGATGTCGTGAAGACGAGATTGCAAGTGGAAGCGCGAACGGGTCAAACTAATTACAAGGGTTTGACTGATGCGTTTGTGAAGATATGTGCGTACACCTTCACTGATTTGTTCGGCATTGTTCCTGGCCCGTTGATGCTGACTGCCTGGAATCGGGCTCAGACCGCGAGGAGGGCTTCCGCGCGTTCTTCAAGGGAGGCCCTGCGCGTGTGATTCGGAGCAGTCCGCAGTTCGGGTTTACGCTGGTCGCGTACGAGTACCTGCATAAGGTAAGAAAGCGATTGCAGGCATGTAAACGAGGAGCGACGCTGATGGTATTACTTTCGGGGATTGGTCGCAGTTCTTGCCAGTAAGTCGGATTGGATGCTTACCTGATAAGGCTGTGCGGAACGCTGATTGGTTCCCGCGCGTCAGTACCCGTGGGCCGGTACATCGAGGGAGGTGGAGACGAGGCTCACATCGCAACCAGAAGACATGGCGCAGGTACGGGCGCGGAACGCGTTGCGGATTCTATTGGATGTGCACGGGGATTTCGGGCGGCGGTCTGGCTAAGTGCCGGCAGCGCAGGGGGTGCCGGTGGTTCGCGAAGTGCTACTTATTACGCGCTTGGTTGGAAGATACGGGTAGCGCTAGAGTTACAGTCCATGAGAAACACTGCGACTGGGTTGTTTGCGGGAAGCGTCGGTTGTGGATGTCGTGATACATCTTACATTGTCATAATCTTGGATTGTCCTGTGCATCCTGGCGGGTCGCATCAAGGCTGTCGCGTTGGGTGGAGATGGCGAAGGCGGAGGAATAGGAGGAGGGTTTACGGGGGGCCAATAGGCAGAGACGGACACGGGGAGCCAATGGGTGTCGAGGGAGGGGGATGTCTCCTTAGAGACACGATCAGTGATCAACTGTTCTGTCACGACAGCACCGATTTCGATTCGGTCGCGTGTCAGACTGCTCATATAGAGCGGCCCCATCCACTCGCCTCTCGTCTCTCCATCCCCTTCCTCCCCGTCTTCGTTTTCCGGGCTTCTTCTCTCTCCTCTCCCTCCTTTTATTCTTTCAGCGGTCAGTCTCGCATCCCAACACCGCTCAACGTAACCGTGTACTGACATGGACCCACACCTCTCTCCCACAGAGCGCTTCGCGTCCTCCGCGCAAAGCATCCCGCACCTTTTCTTCTGCCTCGCGCAACTGCTAGACAGTCCAGAGAGCGTAGACCGCTACCACTCATTTGCACATCTAACGTATTCTACCCGCGCACTCCGTCACGACTATCAGCTGTCTTAATTTCGCTCGACTACTCGACATGAACTCCGTCATCCTCGCCCTTTCTCTTGCGGGTGCCGCCGCGGCGCAGATCGTCGCCGGCCCCGTGTCCATGGTCCCTGCGAGCGCTGTCTACAGCTCCTCGTCAACCCCCACCGCGGTGGACAACTCCAACCAGTACAGCGCGCCCGCGTCGCAGTACACGGCACCGCCCGCAACCGACGGCGGTTCGTCCGCGATGCCCTACTCCTCCTTCATGTCCGGCGGGTACAAGAGCATGAACTGCGGGTACGGGTATTCGAAGCAGAGCGACGGCTCGTGCAAGGCGATGAGCTGGGTGCGTGAACCGAACAGCGTGACATGTGATCGAGTGCGGTGCTGATGATCTCTCCGTGCCTGATCAGTACACAACCGAGGGATGCTACGAAACGATCATCATCAACCAGTGAGTGCTGCAACCCGTCCTTTCCGCAATCTGAGTGTCGTCCTGATCCATATCACAGCGGAGGGAGCGGTTACGGAGGCGGTTATGGTGGAGGGTCTGGTTATGGGGGCAACAGCTGCGACAACAACTACGGTAGCACCATGACGGTCACTCAAACCATGACCGACACGATGACCGTCACAAAGACCATGACGGACGTGAGTTATCTGCTTGTCGCTCTTCCTGGTGAACAAAGCGCTAATCATTCTGCATAGGTCTCTACGGTCCCGACCACCGTCACGATGACCGACACCATGACGGTCACCAAGGTCTCTACCGACGTCGAGTCCATCACCAAGATCTACACCTCGACGAAGCTGGTCCCCACCACGCGCGTATGGGTCTCGACTGAGACGATCGACAACACCAAGACCGTCGACCACACCCTCACTGCTACCGAGACGAGCACCCAGGTCAACGTCTACACCAAGACGATGACCGACACCGAGACGGCCACCAAGACCCAGACGGACCACGAGACGGACTCCGTCACGCAGACCGTCACTCAGCTGAGCACGATCATCCAGCCGACGACGTACTTCAAGACGTACGTGCAGACCTCGGTCATCGACAACGTGAGTGTAGTAGCGCCAATTGTGCGATATTGACTTTGCTGACTGTCGCTCGCGGACACAGACCAAGACCATCGAGATGACCCAGACCTCCACGATCACGGATGAGATGACCATTGTCTCTACCGCGACTGCGACTCGCACCGAGACCGACTTCATGACCGTCACCCAAGTCAGCACGGTCACGCAGCCGACCACCTACGTCTCGACGTACGTCAGCACCCAGGTCATCGACAACGTGAGTAGAGCTTTTTTGCGCGTGTCCGTGAAAGATGGATGCTAAGTGCACTTGTCCTACAGACCAAGACTGTCGAGAACACGATCGTGCAGACCATGACCGAGGACAGGACGTTCACCAAGACGTACCTCTCCACGGCCACGGCTACTCAGACTGAGACGGATACCCAGTCCGTGACTGCTACGCAGACGCAGACCGAGACCGCCACCCAGACTGTCACCGACACCAGCCTCTACTCGTGCCTTGCGGGCGTAAGTCTCATCGCTCTCATTCGCACCGGAGAATCCAACGCTCATCATGCTTCTGATTTCGCAGTGCAAGACTAGCTACTACCTCACGCCTGGTAACAGCATGTCGTACACATACACCTCCAGCGCCGCGATGACCACTTCCACCGCGGCTTCGTCGTGCGGCTCCGGCTCCGGCTCTGACTGCTCTTCCGGCTCCGGCAGCGGTTCCGGCTACTCCGGCAGTGGTTCTGGCAGCGGCTACAGCGGCTCGGGCAGCAGCAACGGTTGCTCTAGCTCGGACGGGAGCTGCAACCCCAAGAGCAGCAGCGGCTGCTCTGACGGAAGCTGCAACCCCGTCTCCAGCGGTAGTGCGTCGTCGTCCAGCTCCGCGTCGTCCACCAGCTCTGCAAGCTCGTCTAGCTCAACATCCAGCTCGTCGAGCGGCTCGTACTCCGGCTCCGGGTCTGGCTCGTACTCTGGCTCAGGCTCAGGGTCCGGGTCGTACTCTGGCTCAGGTTCCGGGTCTGGCTCGTACTCCGGTTCCGGTTCAGGATCATATTAAAAGGGACATTTTTCGCGTATATAGTGACGGACTCATAGTCGAACTGATTTCGGACAGTTTGATAGCTCGCCGTGTTGTCTTCGGTTAGTTTAGTTGGTTGTTATTTTCGTATACCGCGAGCGCTCTCGCTGCACACACACCATCGCTTTCCGACTGGAGCAACCGGACATTGGTAGGATGAATACGTTGCTTGCGCACGCTTCAGCTACATTTCTACTTCTTCGTTCATCGCATATATATTCTATCGTTGCTGAAGCTATAAATTAATCGGGCCCCGAGAAGCACTCCATCCTGGTCGGCGACGGCGGTGTGAATGCGGTATAGTGCAGTGCGAAGTCGACAAAGCCTTTTGTCATGATTACACTTACGCGAGGGCTTCTGAGCGGTTCTCCGACGTCGGGCAGAAGGGAGCCGAGCCGGGTGTCCATGTTTGCATTGCCTGTCAAGCCAGTGAGCTTCAACATTGTCACGTCGGAGGGCTCCGCTGACCAGGACACAGGTATAACCCGAGTCGGCCGCACGACAAGCACGCGGCGACGGTTCCCCAAAACTGCGTTGCTTCTATCGTTCTGTCGCACTCTGTGCCGCGTCCACGACCGCACGCCAACGTACGTATGACCAGGGTGGATCTACACAATCTCCGGATCTCTCCTTTGCATGAAGGAGTTCTCCCGCGACTTATGGCAAGGCGCTAACCATGTACAAAGAACCCAGGGCGATGGACAATGCGAGGCCTTCGCTGATCATCCAAAATAGAGCCCGGGAAATCGATAGTAGGTGAATGAATGCCAACGTTCGAGGTCGTCTCCGACCATCCACACACCGAACGTCCTGGCGGCGTTAGTGATCCCCTTTGGATGCTCAGAGACGCTCGTGTGTAGCACGGGCGCTTGGTGCGTCCGCTCGGGGAATTCAAACGATGGCGACATCTTGCTCATGCGCTCTCCTACGTGACCTGCAGCACAAGCGTCGAAGCTCAGCGGCTTGAACCTAGCCACGCACCATAACCCGCGCTCCGTGCACAGAGCGTCAAACGCGGTTACAGCATGCCTCTCAAAGAGTCGCCAGACCCCGCCGAGCCCTCGTGGCTGCAGGGCGTGACCGCTGACTTTTTGATTTTCTACTCTTCGCGTGACGAGAGCAGTAAGCTATGGTGCCCGGTACGTGGCTGTCCGCCCCAGTGCGTAAATGTCCGACTTGATAGGAAGGAACGCATCCAGGACTGCGTCGCGGTCGAGGAAGTGGTGCGGGCGACGTTCGGCCCACCCGATGGACCGTCAGGCGTCATCGTTTACGTCGGGCAGAAACCGGTGTAAGTCCCCCTCCCTCCGTTCAGCCGTGACAGCCATTCACACCAGAGCTCGTCGCACAGTTGGAAGACTCCTTCCAATCCTTTCAGAGCCGGGCCGTGGAACATCAGCTCGATTCCGACTGTCATTAGGACCCGAGACGTGAGTGCCGCTTTTTTTGCTCGGACGCCCGAGTCCGCTCGGGGGCGCTTCGCGGAGAAGGCTGAACGGTGCCATTCGCAGGGTGCGAGGCTGGTGGAAGGGGAGATCTCTGACCGTCTTCCCGCATTCGTGCGCGAGTAATGTGCCTCAGTGACGCGCTTAATGGGAAATATCTGATCTCAAGGCATTACCCGTAAGCCTGCCAGTGTGGCTGAGCGGCGCCAACGCGTGCAGGGCAGGTCAGTTCCAGATTGCTCATCAGCGCCGGCACATCCTGCCACGCTGTTTCGCTGACCCCCAGGCGATATCGTGTGTCCAAAGGGAGATACGCACCCCTTTTCTAGCTGCCTTCTCGCAGAACTGGAAGAACAAACTCCCTTCGCCGCTGCCTGCGGTTGCAATGCGCTAGCGGCACATGTTCCCCCGAATTCCTCGCATATGAGAGCGGAGTGGCGGACACTCACGGACGAGGAAGCGCTTGGGCATTCCTAGCCGGATTGTGCAGGCCACGCTCGGCGACTGATCAGACGAGGATTATGGAAGCTCTCTTCCCGGTTCAGCCGCCTACTTAACCTGAACAGTGCCTATCCGATGGCTTCCCCCCTGCATGATGCCCCCGAGCGGCGACTTCAGTCCCATCATGGCTTCTGCCATCTCCAAGGGTCCCCTCAGACGTTCATCTCCGTCGATGGTCCAAGAAGTATCACAAGCTAAGAAGGCGGAACGCGAGGGGCGCCTCGCCAAGAGGCCCGAATGGCGACTAAAGCAGCAGGTACCCCCGGAGTTGGCGGACGTTTCGAAACTCCCGACATCGCAGCTCACGCAGCGTGAGCGTGATATTGTGGGGTTAGACGCGACCGCCCTCGCCGAAGCCATCCGTACGCGCCAATACACAGCGGTCGAGGTCATCCAATCCTTCTGTCATGTCGCTACGATCGCGCAGGATCTCACCAACTGCCTAACGGAGGTGTTCTTCGATGAGGGACTTCGCAGGGCTGAAGAGCTCGATCGACATCTCGAAGAGACGGGAGAAGTCGTCGGCCCTCTCCACGGCGTCCCGGTGTCAATCAAGGACCATATCCTCGTGAAAGGTCACGATACGGCTACCGGATATGTCGCATGGGCTTTCCGTACGGTTGCTGAGAAGGATGCCGTGGCCGTTGACATTCTACGAAAGGCTGGGGCTGTCATCTACGTAAAGACTGCGAACCCGCAAACCTTGTTAGTACGTGACCATCGCGCAGCATCGTAAGATACCAACAGACTTGACTCATGCTCTCCCGTTTTAGTCGATTGAAACGAACAACAATATCTACGGGAGGACCCTGAACCCGTACAACCGTTGTCAGTACACATCATTTCGTCTCCGGTCCTGCACGCGTGACGGCTGACAGGTCTGTCGTCACATTCTACAGCGCTCACGTCTGGGGGCAGCAGCGGCGGCGAAGGTGCCTTGATTGCGGTGCACGGCAGCCCGCTTGGCATTGGTACAGATATCGGGGGTTCGATTGTGAGTGGGGAACGCGAGATCGCAGAGATCCAGGCACTCAATAAATGTTAATCCAGCGCATTCCTGCTGCGTACATGGGCCTCTATGGCCTGAAGGGGTCGGTCGGGCGCATGCCCCACGGTGGTCTCATGGGCTCCCACGACGGAATGGACGCTATTGTCGGTGCGCTCGGCCCTCTCGCGACCTCGGCTAGGGATCTCGCGCTCTTCTGCCGCGTCATGTTACAATACGAGCCGTGGCTCGTTGAGCCGCCGCTCTTCGAGATCCCCTGGAAGCAGGACGTTGCCGAGGGCGCAAGCGTACCCGAGAAACTCAGCATCGCCATCCTCTGGGATGATGGTGTGGTCACGCCGCACCCGCCTATTTTGGAAGCATTGAAGCGTGCCAAGGACGCACTGCTCGCGGCTGGCCACGACGTGATCACTTGGGAACCGGTAGACCACAAGGAGGCCTGGGATCTCATCGTACGTCCGCGTTATGTCGGATCTATCAGTCATGCAGCTGAAGGCCTCGTCTCTCGTAGCTCAAACTATACTTCCTCGACGGTGGCGAGGAATACCGACAGGTGCTGGAGAATGATCCCCCCGTCCCGCAGACGGAATGGATTCTTTCGCAGGTCCCGAACGGCGGCAAGTCGTACACCGTCGCGGAGACGTTCAAGATCAACCTCGAGCGCGAGGCGTTCCGCTCCAAAGTGCTCGCGCACTGGGTCGCCACCAAGGCACGCACGGCAACGGGGAGACCTGTCGATGCCGTACTGAGTCCTGTCGCGGCGACCCTGGCTCCCCGGCATGACATGACGCGGTGGTGGGGCTACACGTCTTACTGGAACCTGATGGATTACCCTGCGGTCGTGTTCCCAGTCGGTCGCGTCGGCGCCGCCGACTTCGAGCCGCCGCAGCTCCCTGCAGGCGTGGTGCACGTCGGCGAACCGCGCAGCGAGACAGAGCGCGTGGTGCAAGCGGAATGGGACCCTAGGACGTATGACAACATCCCCGTCAGCCTGCAGCTCGTCGGGAGACGTTTGAACGAGGAACGGCTGTTGGGAATGCTGGGCAGGGTTGAGGAGGCCCTTCTTCGCTTCCAAAATCAACAATAAACGTCGGCAAAGAAGAGGGAGCGGACAGCCAATACACGGGCTGCGAAGACTGGGCTCATCCAGGAACGAACGGTGTGTGGCTTTCTCTGTGGGAATATGGTTGTACTCTAGGCATCTGTACAAGGGATCTATCAACATATCGTGATCGCAACATGACGGTGATCGAGCCGGCCTTCCGAGCATTGTTTTCTTGCGCAGTCGACATGCTGAGAGATGCTACCGCTGGTGCAAGCATAGAGGGTCCGGTGAGGGAGATATCAATTTTGTTCGGCGTAGGAGGGCTAGTCTGTGATTGTTGGACAGACGAGGAGCGAAGGTAAGCGTACGAATGGTACTACCGTTGGATCTTCATCGGGTGGCGTGGAAGCTCTGCCAATTTGCATGAATGAATGGACCGAATGGACGAGGTTCTGGATGATGGCTAACCACAGGCACGATGCATATGGATATCCTGCAACTGTAAGACTTGGTACGAACGGTTGACCCGGGATCCGCTGTGAATACCCCGAGTTGATCGGTCAGTAACGGGGACCATTAGATGCGCAGTGGGCCATCGGGGCCGGAGCAACGTCGGGATGCTTGGGACGCATCGCCTTTGCGAGATGACAATGAAGGGTGGATAAGCAGTTCACGCATAAAGAACCTCATGGTGCAGTGTGGACTCTGGGCGTCATGAATGGTATGTGGGCCTTGCTGTCCTAGACATCCTGATATCAAGACCTTGTGGTTGCGGGGAGCAGGTACGCACGGCAGCTGAGTTATTGAGTAGTGTCTCGAACATGGCGGCGGCGATGTCACGGCCTCGAACTCCTTTTGGACAACGAGGCTGGGACCACTGGGCGCCGTTGCAAGTGGCCCTGGACGTGCGCAGTAGAGCAAGGATATCGGCTAAGGCGAAACGAGAGATGGCATCGATATCTGGGGAGGGTAGCCAGGCTCGAGAGGAGGTGAAACGAGCTGCGCTGAGAGCTCGAGGCCACGCGAAGGAAAGCTGAGCTGATGGCTTCAGATTTTTACTGTTCTGTGCGCAACAGCCACGGCCAAAGTGGTGGCCAGGGAAGCTGGAGGCGCCCGGGACGCGCCGGGATCCAAGGGATTGATTATTGAATTTGCAGCTGATTGCAGATTGGATGCATCGTCTTCGCCGCATCGATGCTGCATCGACATCACCCGACTCCGACTCTCTCCCTTCGCCGCTCGTCCGTCCGACTGAGCAAATCCCCGCGAGAGGCTCAGGTGCTGTACCCACCGCCCCGCCTCGCGCTCGGCGAACCCGTTGCCTTTGTGCACCCGACGTGTTCAATGGCACTCGCTCACTCCAACCAGTAATACTTCCGGCATGGCGGCCCCATCCGGACACATGCTCGCACCCAGACGGGATCTGGTGGTGGTGTCAACCCATCTAGAGATGCGTAAACACGCCGGACTTATGTAACCTTCTCTGGCATAGCGCAGGGGCTCGCGAACGCAGACTTCGCTGCCTGGGACGGCCTATGACGAACGTCACGGTCGAGCGAACGAGTTTGACGGAATCGCCGAGGACCAGTATAGCCTGACGAACGATGCTGTCCAACCGCTCGTTCTCTAGACGCCAGCCCCGAGACGGATCAGCGTCTCCTCGTCGGACGGACAACCAAGGCGACGAGTCTTACTCAGTGAAAATGGTATGGCATCACATATACCTGTACTGTGCTCACGCTCGCCGCCCGGGGCTCTTCAGATCCGGACTCTCCGTCCTTGCTGAGATCATGTCCGATCTCCTGAACTGACCCTCACCCCATGCTATGACCGACCGTAATCCCCGCAGACGCCCTGCGCCGGGTTCTAACCAGCTTTGCCCCATTTTACAACGTCAGTCGTCTATCCGTGACATGGCTGTACCTGTTTCTGCGTATAAAGGCCTCCTCTGCGTCTGCCCTTTCTACCACTACCCAGCCCTCTGACTCGAGACGTGTTTCCTCTGTCTCCTCGTTCCCCGTCCGCACCTACTATAGACCAGCTTCCTCCCCTACTAGGCCCTCTAGACAGAGTATGTCTTCCTTCTCAACATCATGACCTCACTGCTCACCATTGCTTCTTCAGTCATTCGCCATGCCCGGCATTAATGTTTCTAGCTCCCGCAACACCTTCGTCATGCAGCACAACACTGCAGGTTGCTTCCTTTCATTCACCGCGCCCTTCCTTCGTCGCCATGAAGCTTCGTCGAACATCGTCCTCGCTCATGCGCTTAAGCGCGTAGATGCCCAGACAGCCCTCAGTGGATTTGAATTCACGTCGGAATCGGACGTATACGCGCGTCTGGCTTCGGCTGACCTTGACTCGTTACACTCCGCGCCCGACGAAGAGGGCGTTCTGGCTCACGGTTTGGAGCCAATCGTCCCCATCATCACCGCCGTCTCTCGACCTCGTCCTCGCGTGCGTTGACTGGACTTTGGGCGACTATCCGATCTTCCTTTGGACGCCCAACCGCGTCTCCGCGTCGTCAAGCGCCTGGCTCGCACCCCGCGTAGCAGAGCTCACGGAGCGACTGAACTGCTGCGTGCCCCCAGAGCGCGTCTTCTCGGTCTTCGGTCTCACGTCTCTCGTTAAGGCGTTTGCGCGTTCCTGGACGCGGCTCACGGGCTTCAACGTCGAGCCAGAGCCGTTCTACGCCGCGTTGTTCTCCCATTGCGACACGAACACCTTCCGTGACTCCGACGCTCCTGCTGCCGGAAGGGCACGTTCTCAGGAAGGCGACCCCGGACGACTTGGAGCCCGTGGCGCAGCTGTGCAAGGAGTTCGCCGATGATTCCGTGCGTGTCGCAGATTCAGCATGGGTTGTCAGACTGTTAGCTGACTCGGATCTTGCACCATCAGATCTTTTTCCCCCTGACCATCGAGCGCGCCAGGGTCGAGGCCCGGGAGCTCATCTCCAAAGGGCTCCTCTGGGTGTACGACGCAGAGGGCGATATCACAACCATCTGCGCCGTGACGCGGAATAGTCACCGGGTGTCCGCGATCACCAAGGTCTACACCACACCGCGGTGGAGGAGGCGAGGATGTGCCGAATTCCTCGTGCGAGAGGTCACTGCTCAGTGAGTCTCTCGCGTCATTCAGCCCTGGGGGCAGCATGAGCGCATGCTGACCGCAGTCAAGGTTGCTGTACAATGTCGGAAAGGATTCCGTCGTCCTCTACGTCGGACACGAAAACAGCGCGCAGCGCGTGTACGACCGCGTTGGCTTCGCAGGCCTGTGCGGCAAGGATAAGCCGGATACCGTTGAGGACTCCTTGGAGCTCGGCTTCGTCGGGGCTGACAGGGGACACTGGTAGAGAACCCTCAACGTCTCCCGGTTTCGGCAGACTCGTCTCGAACGCTTTGGCTGGCCCTGCAAGACTCTGATCCCTTCGTTGCGACCGTTTCACAGCTCAACTTGTAGCTCTAGGTTTATTCTATTCCGAGTCCCGCAGCTTAGTAGGCGGATCATTCTCTCTTGGTTCAAAAAATTCTACTACAAATTAGTCCTGCTGTAGTACGATATTTGTACTTCCTCTATAATTAAAAGCCTCTGTTCTCACCCCGTCGTCATCTCGCCGCCGTTGCGGCGCAATGTTGCAAACTCTGAATTCTGGACGTGGCGTGCGCGACCGTGACATATTGCCGGTTCCTGTACGCAGGGGCCGATGTCTCCCTAAATTGACAATCACCGCATGGACTGCAGGGTCTTGCCCAGGGACCAAGCTGTATGTCAGATGGGGCCATTTAAACGACAACTGCGCCGTGGCAACAACAATAGCCCCCAAGCATTGAACCAAGAGAGCTGTCACATGTTTGCATTCAACATCCGGAGATGCGGCGGCGTCCCAAACGCATTAGGGAGCAGCAACTGCGTTGGCCAAGTGCTGGGAATTCCGATGTGTTCGAGCGAGAGTGCATAGCCCTTACGCCACTAACGATGAGTTGTCCGTACAAACCGTCCGCTCGTGCCGCCCTCCTTCCTCGTCACCATGATCTCTCCGATGACCATTTCCTTCCCGGCGACAGCTTTCAGCATGTCCCACACTGTCAGAAGCCCGACAGATACCGCAGTAAGAGCCTCCATCTCCACGCCGGTCTTGCCCTCGCACGAGACAGTCGCGCGACAGACGATGCTGTAGACGAGCGGCTCGTCTTGTGGTTTCCCGGTATCGGACCTCGTGCACCCTGGGAAGCCCTGCCCAGCAGACGCGCTAGACGGCTCAAGGGTTACGGAGATGTGCGAGAGCTGCAGGGGATGACAGAGTGGTATGAGCTCCGCGGTCCTCTTGCAACCCATGATGGCGGCCAGCTGCGCAACCGTGAGCACGTCGCCTTTAGAACGAGTCTTTGCTTTAGCTTCACGGAGTGAGGCGGCCTCGGCGCCCGAGGGATCATTGCCGTCGTCTTCTATGCTTGCGCCTGTAATGAGGTCGTAGGCAATCTTCGGGATGATAATGCGTCCTGTAGCGGTGGCATACCGGCTGGTCGGTTCTTTGTGCGCCACGTTCACCATGGAGGGTCGCCCTGACTCATCAATGTGGGTTAAGCGTGGGGTGCGCGAAGCTGTGTTACCAGCGGCGACGGTGGTACTGAAACAGCGTATCGCCGCTGGCTGAGCAGAATGGGTTGGTAGCATGTCGCAGGATCGCGTACCCGGTAAGCGTCGAATTGACCGGGCTACGCCGGGGCGATGCACACCTATTTGCGCAGACGAGGCGTCAGGGCGAGAGAATCAGAGATCGAGATGTTACTGGACGAACACGGCGGTAGCGGCAAAATGATACTCAACCACCGATGAGAATCATGGGGCGATTTGTCACGACGTCGATATCCTCCATGCCCGCATGCTTTTCCTTCTTGCCCATAACCGCTCTGCCAATGGTAGCCAGCAGGGTGCTGTCGTCCGCGCCTGCCCGCATCTGATCGCGGAGTGATATTTCCTTGGCGTCGAAGAGGCAAACCTGAATCATGTAGCACGAGGCCCCAGGAGTTAGTGGAGTTCGCAGAGCGCTTTGCGGGAACCATACCTTAATCTGCCCATCGGCAGTGAGCCGCAACCGATTGCAAGATCCACAAAAGTGGTCGGACATACTGCTGATGAATCCGAAACTTCCAGCGTGCCCGGGTATGATGTAAGAACGTGCAGTGTCGTTAAGCTCGTCGGGTGCTTTGCAGACCGCCGGATAGCGCGAACGAATGCGGGTGAGCAGGTCGGCCGAGGGGACCATCCTGTGCTTGTCCCACTTGTTCCCTACAAGACCGTGGTTTGTCAGGTTACGTATCAGCAAGATGGTTCCTGAGAGCGAGCGCACCTGTGAAGGGCATGAACTCAATGAAGCGCACGGAGAGCCGCCTCTCCTTGGTCATTCTCCACGAAATCAAGCACTTCGTGGTCGTTCATTCCTTGGACCACCACCACATTCAGCTTCACAGAACGGAGCTCTTTGTAACGTAACGCCGTTTCAAGTGACCGCAGCACCGCATCGTGGCCCATACGGCGCGTCATGATCTCAAACTTGAAAGGGTCAAGTGTGTCCAGACTAAGGGGCATTGTAAATCATGGCAAAATGAGGCGGAGACGAGCGGTGCAAACCTTATGTTCAGATGTGTGAGGCCATTCTCGATGAGCAGAGGGAGTTTCCGATGGAGCGCGATGCCGTTAGTGGTCATTCCGATACTCTGCAGCCCATACTTGCGCAGCTCGTTGAGGCAGCCTGATCGGGTACAATGTCGAGGGTTCCGGACACGAGCGGGCGTAAGCCTGAAGAGCTGTGACGAGCCAGGGAATGCTGTACGCACCAACGATATCGACTATGCCCTTCCTGACTGTCGGCTCCCCGCCCGTGAGGCGTATCTTGGTGACGCCGCTCTGGACGAATAGAGTAGCGAGACGTATGACCTCGTCGTCCGTGAGGATGTGCTCCGGCGGGGATAACTCCACGCCCTCGCTCGGCATGCAGTAAAAACCTGTGATGACATCGTCAGTCGCATCTCCACGAGGTGTTCCGCACTCGTAGGGCGGCGTTGCGCCCTCCCCAGGACTGAATACGCAGGGCTGGAGACGCACATCGGAGATTGCACCGTTCCGTGAGCGAGATGCGCAGGTAGTTGTGTTGTCGCTTGAACGAATCTACCAAGAAGGGCGACACAGCAGCACCCCGTTCTGCATCTATGTTTGAGATCTTCTCCTGGTGATGCAAGATAGATTT
Organism: Trametes sanguinea; assembly: GCA_008973685.1. NCBI lineage: Eukaryota > Fungi > Basidiomycota > Agaricomycetes > Polyporales > Polyporaceae > Trametes > Trametes sanguinea. The sequence goes on along the minus strand of WAHA01000001.1, from coordinate 1,315,681 downwards.
CGCCTGAACCATTGCGATGCATATGCCTCCTGAGCACAGCGTACCTTGATACGATACCGTAAACCGCTCGCATGGTCCCCTCCACGTTCTGGTACGCCTACATGACCCGGATGCGAGGAGGTCCTCAGACAGCGCGATAGCTGCTTAATTGAGGCCTTTGATGACATCGCTGAGCGTTGGAACATAGTAGGTTTGTAACACAGCATATCATGACTCCGATGAAGAAGCAGTTTAAGTAACACCACAACGTGGGCGTCCACTTGGGAGGAAACGGAGTCAACGCCGAATGGTGCAGGCAATGGTCGCAGCGTTCAAAGCAGCCAATAGTAGGGCGGGTAAATAGTCGGCCGACGGTGCTTACATACATCTTTCAATAACCGATTGACCGAGGCTATCAATGCATTCAAACGGCATGCAAGCCAACTTCTTAGGCAGTAATCACATTTTGGCGCTCAAGAACGTCCCAGAGATGAATGTAGGGAAGCAGCGATAATATTCTATACGCCCCAGGCGACCAACCGGTGTATGTGAGAATGAGAGAGTATGGTCTACTGTGACGATGAACCCATACCGATTCGTATAGACTTAGCATGATTATCCGGCCTTGACCTGATTCTCTCTACAGTCCACGCAACCAAACCTCAGACACTGTCCACCTTTCTGCCCGGTCTTCTTCCAAACGCGCTCTAAAGATGCGACCAGTCACTCGCTGATGGAGCGCACTAGACCCAAGAAGCATCTGCACGCTGCACTCCCTCAGAGGGACCTTCTCCTCATCAATCGCTGCTTCGCGATCCGTATCGTAACATATCAGCCGTTGTGACGCCGAATGCTGCAAAGACGTCAACCGTCCAACTTCTGGTAGCAAGCCGGTGAGAGAGTACTGACCCAAGTGACACCGTCAGATGACCACTCAAACGCGCAGGCCTTGAGAATGTCTTCAGTGGCAAGGTTTACCAGCCACACAAGCTCGATTGCGGTCCACTCGCGAGCGTCGCTGACGTCCGTGAGAACGTCCAGGGATAGCATGTCGCCCTTAGTGGCGTCTTGTACAACAACGTTAGAAGCCCGAACAGTTACCGGCAAAGTAGAGTATGTGAACGCTTACGAGTAAGGCTCCGAAATACCGTTTCAGCCAGCATGTCCACGGCATTCGATGGCGGATGCCGTACGTAGTTCTCCTCAGACGCGCCAAGAAGGTCTCTGTTGCGGCGTTCAAGAGCGAGAATGTCACTGACGTTCAAGGCGGTATGTGACACGTTATCCGGTAAAAGGCGGATGTTCGTCTCGAGGACACAAGCAGATCCACGGCATGCCGCACGCATCCGGTCGTTTGGTGCATGGCTCCTGTCAAGAGTGACATATGGAGGGCTTGGCCGTGCCTGCTCGGTGACGGTATCTGGTACGGCATCACACGAGGCACGACCGCAGTGTGTCAACGACTCCGAGGTACCGTGTGGCCCTGAGCTGACGTGACCGATAGGGGTGAGCGTAAGCCTCGAAGACGTGATGGCGAGATACGCACGGTATAGTTCTTGTTGCGTTCATCGCCCTCAGAGCCTGCGGTGAAAGGCTGGCCGCCGCCCAGCTCGAAGCCTTGATCAAACCACACCTCCGGAATGCGGTTACTCAGGACTGTGAAGAAGTTGTCTGCCATCTTCATCTCGTCGTCTGTCACCTTGAGATGCCACAACAGAGACAGGAATTGTTGCGCCTCGGACCGGTGTAATATTGTGCCGTGTCCTAACCAGGCAAAGGAGGTGTGCACATCTGCGAGATGGGTATCTTCCGGTGTCTTGACATGTATCTCGCGCAGGGTGGTAGACAGATGTTCGTGCGGAGGCAGTAAGTGTATCGCCTTGGACCCGCCGCTCTGGCCAATGCGGGCGCGAAGGGATTGGATGATCTCCGAGCGAACGAGGTAATCATCATCCTGAACAGCCATAAGTCATTCCATCCATGATATCCAAAATCACGAAGACCAGCCTGTATGAAGCAGTACGGCGTGTCAACCCGGGCGCACGCAAGATAGCGCCCTTGGAAGAGCAGGTTCGCGGGCGCGTTGTGTATCCGTAACTTGGAGCGCGGGCATCCGGTGTTCTTCATATCCTGCGTTTCATGATATTGGCATGCGTCGGTGTATAGAGCGGAGTAACAATATGCACACTTCGTATTTGAGCCTTCGAGGGCTGTTGTTCCAGATGAACACCTGTGCGATCGTGTTGTCTAGCCAGGGCGAGCATAACAGGGACGTGATAAGCATGACATTGGGGAAGCGAGACCAGTTCATGATGACAGCAGTGGTATCGGGCGCGTCGGCCGCATCCTGGATAACGGAGACCCGCTCATAGGAGTCGAGTTCAGACACGTTTGAGCGGAAAGTGACCGGCAGTCTTCGAGGAACGAAGTCGATATCGGCAAGGAGTGGCTGGTAGAACGACTTGGGCACTTCCTCGCGCGGCTCGCCCCAGAGCTGGCGAGCGACGTAGGCAACGATGAGGGGGACCGCGATGGTCTGCAGTGCGCGGAAGATCTGCTCGCGGGTGATCATGGCGAACCCGCGGCGGTGGACGTTGGTGGACGCAGGAACGAGGCTTCGGCAACGGCGATCACAGCGTCGAGCTCAGCTGAAGCTCACCGTCACCCACAGCGTGCCCTGTGGGCGCCTCTACCACGTGGTCATGCTGTTACCCCGCCCACGTCATATAATCACGGTCTCCGCAACGCGCCCTCGACGTCCGCAACCTCCGCACCTCTTTCCTGACTACCTACCATCGCGCACTGTCCTACCTCTGTAGTCCCGCCGTACTGAGAACACAAGCCAACGCAGCCCATACGCTCCTTAATTGGCCATCACATCCTCAACTGGCAACATGTTGGCTCGTCTCAGCACGCAGGCGGTCAGGCGCAACGCCGCGGTCGCAGGCCAGGCCAGGCGTGCGATCTCAGTACAGGTAAGGAGTACGTCTGCAGCGGACGTCAGGAAGGTGACGCCATGGCGTGTAGTCCTTACTGCATGGATCTCCGGAAGCGAAACAAGAGGGTGACGTGCAAATCCAGCAGCATTCCAGGCTCGTAGCGCGTGGCAAGTACGTGCACGGCTTCGAAGGTGAGTGGTATATTCGCCGGCCTTGTGTGTCGTGAGAACGTGAGCCCGAGTCCACGATAGTGCACAAGGTGAAGCCCAGTGCGGTGAACGAGTACAAGAAGGCCGCGTAAGCTACCTCCTTCCATACTCGTTCCTCCCTTTGTTCACCCACATGGACAGGGAGGCGTACTATACCGCCATCAAAGAAGACCCAGAACTGCACGTTAAGCTTACCGGGAGTTGGGAAGCTGTGGTCGGCGAACAAGACACATTCTGTGCGTTAACATCATCCTTCATTCAAAGTTGCACACCTTGACGTGCTCGTCTAGACCACATTCTCGAGTACGAGAATTATTCTGGCTATGATAAGACCACCCAGAAGATCAGAAACTCAGAGGTAGCATGAGACACTGTCGGCAGCTCATTCTCCCGCTCACGTTGTTTGTTGTTCAGCACATCAACACATACCAGAAGTTGATACCCTACCTGACGGGGAGGTCTCAGCAACTTTGCCAAGAATTCGCATTCTTCCCGACGATTCCCCCTCGAACTGAGGGCGGGATTTTTGAGCTGCGTACCTACCAGCTCCATCCTGGCGCTTTGCTTCAATGGGAGCACACCTGGTGAGGAGAGTCTATTCGGACCGGTGTGCGTTAGTGTTCAAACCCTATTGCTTTATAGGAGAAGGGGCATTGAGGCTCGCCGCAAATTCGTTGCCCCTGTGGGCGCGTGGTTCTCGCAAGTGGGGCGGCTGCACCAGGTCCACCATATGTGGCAATACCCGTACGTGCTTCCATCGGGGCCCTGTACCTGGCGATCATGTCAAATAGCGTGTCGCTCACCGACGGGCCAACAGTGACTTGCATACGAGGAAGGAGACCCGAGAGAAGGCCTGGCAGGTGGACGGTTGGTCGGAGACGGTGTCCAAGGTAGGCTGCAAAGGCATCATTCTGAGCGCTACAAAGTCTGATTGAACTGTCAATGTCTCGCAGACTGCCGAGTATTCCATGCTGATGGACGCGATTATCTTGGAACCGTTGCCTTTCAGCATGCTGAAGTAAAGGCACACAGTGTTTTTGTTGGACCACGCCGAGATCGGAGCGAAAGCCTGATGGAATGCGATGGGCGGGCGACCGGGTGATGGAGTGTGTCTGTCGTGTGTCTGCTTGGATGGAGATTGTACAATCAATATATCCTTGGAATCAGGAATACCTTCGTCGACCTGCGCTCGGGATATTGTGAGGTTGAGTGTGGAGGATGCCGACGTTCGCACTTCCGAGGGCGCTTTTCCTCCGGGCGGCGCATTGCCGCCGGCAATGGTTCGGTGGCGCGCTGTCGGAGGTGCGCAGCTCGGACAAAGTTAAGCTGTCGGTGTGGACGGATGAGGGTTCTGTATCGGTGGGTGCCCGATGGTAAACATGCAAGCACGAGGGTTGTGAATGAGGAGGGGCGGAGTATGCTCCTGAGTAGGGCCGAGGGGGCGTATGATATTTCTTGTGGCGTAGAGTTTGGTGGGATATAATTGAGGAGAGTTGACGCGTGTGGGCTGATCGACCAATGGCAGAGACGGATTCCGGGGTTGTTCCTCGCGCACGCGGAAGTCCGATAACACACATCAAACGCTGTTGTGGCTTGAGTGCGCTGGCAACCTGGCGTAAATTGCGGAAAAAAATACAAGGATGGGGGAAAGAGACGCAAGGGTGCATTCCAGGCCGGCAGGGGTTGTTGTTGGGATGGACATGGGGGGAGGAGAGGGACGAATGGCTGTGCGATTGTGTGGATCGGGGGTCGGATCTAATAGAGAACAAAGGGCTCGTGGGGGTCGTGGACCCACAAGCTCAACTTGTGCGCCAACTCTCTCTCTCTCCTGCCTTTTCCTCTCTCCTCCCCAGTCACACACCCTCCCCGCCCCAGTCGCTCTTTTCCCTCCTCCCTCCGTCCCCGCCCTCCCCTCCCGCCCTCCCCCCTCCCGCCCTCCGTCCCCGATGTCCTCGCTCAACGACCTCCTCAACCCAGAGTCCTCCTACGAATCGTCCCTCAGGTACGCATGCCGTCATCGCTGCTCTCGTCTTCGCCCGGTCTCACTCGTCCCTCATCCCTCCCCCATCCTCAAGGCTCCAAGCCGTTCGCTCCCCAACCACCTCCACCACCTCTCCAACCGAGAAGCCCGCAGAGCCCATCAAGTCTGTCGAGATCAGGCCACCACCGCCGCCGCGAACAGAAATAATCATCCGCGCGCACGAACCCCATCCAGATTGCCCAGACACCCTCGCCTGCCTTCCTGATACAGATGGACGCCCTCAGCACACCCTTCCCGTCATCCTACGCTGCACCATCCTCGGTAGCCCGCGCAAGCGACTGACAATCCGCGAGATTTACGCGGCGATGGAGAGGAAGTATCCTTATTATAAGACGGCCGGTCCCGCATGGAAGGTGAATCCTCTCTCCTTCTCCACAGGCGCCCCTTCCTCTGCAGGAGGTGGCTAAAGCGCACTATTGCAGCAATCTGTGCGGCATCACCTCTCCCTCAACCGTCTCTTCGAACGCCAACCCCGTCCACCGTCCGATCCGGGCTTTGGCTCCTACTGGACCGTCAACTTGGATGCCCCGCCGGGAACGAAGCGTCCGAGGAAGAGAGGGGGTAGACCGAACAAAAATGATGGATCAGAATCAGGTGCATTGACAGTCTTGGGTCCGTCGTCGTCCTCTCCGCCTCCTCCCATGGTTCCCCGAACGCTACCCGCGTTGCCCGGGCCTCCAGCTCCCTCAATGCTTCCCGCTTCATCCTCGCAAAATACGCCCCAAATCCCACAGCCGCCCCCGTCTGCGACACCATCCACTGCATCGAGCGTTGCTTCGGCACCGTCGAATACACCACCTACCTCCTCCACTGCTACTTCTGCATCGGTGAGACCTCTTCTCTTTAGCCCCCAATCTCCTCACCACTTGTCGGAGGACCGGATCAAGGCCCAGTCGACCTCTCCTCGAAGTCCTCCGCACATGCACCCGCAGTCACTCATGCAATCTCTTCCCCACCCCCGTCAACATCCTCACTCACTTGTACACTCCCAGCCTCCGTCCCACTCTCTGATAAAGGCGTCGCCACATGTACATCCCCATCCGTCGTCTCAAGTGCACTTGCAATCCTCCTCCCATTCTCTTGTCCATCCCCAACAAGGGTCACATACCAAGCCGCTGTCTCATAATCACTCTCAGCCACCCCCGGGACATGCACACCCCCAGCAGCATTTAATGCACCCTCAATCAATGCCATCCCCTCACGAGCGCTCCTCTCAGACCCTCTCTCAACAATCATCTGCCCACCCTCTCGCCCAGCCGTCGCCTTTCGCTCACCCTCCATCTCATGGCCCGCCTTCTCAGCAATCCTCGCACTCCAACTCCTCTCACTCTCACTCGCATTCTCATCCTCCTCATGGTCATCCCCACTCCCATTCTCAGCGTTCGCCCTTGAATGCAACCAATCATACGCAGTCGGTTTCACCGATTGCAACCCTTCGCCCAGTGGATAGTAGGTCATTCAGTCATGGATCTTCAATCCGCTCCCGGGCAGTATACGATGACGATGACGATGATGAGATGGATTGGGAAGAAGATGGAGCCGGCGGCCCATTCTCCGATGAAGACTACTCCGGCTCAGAAGACATGCCCTACCAGTATGACCCTCGCCATCACAATCACAACTCCAACTCATTTGCGGGGTCTAGCCATCGCTCGTATTCAGCGTCGCAGGCGCAGCCGGGAAGGTCTGTTCTACACGGCGCGTTCTCGAGCTTCTCGGGCGTAGATCATCCGGAGTCGACCATAGAACGGCTCAAGATGGAGATGGCGGGTCTGCGGCGACAATCCCAGGACGCCGTGACCGCGTCGTTGCGGCTCTCGGACGAGCTTCGGGCGTCACAAGAGGATGCGGCTCGAGCAAAGGAGGAGGCGACGCGGTCGAAGGCAGCACTAAAGGTCGCGGAGAACATGCTTGAAGAGGAAGCGCGGCGTCGCATCCAGGCCGAGAAAACACTAGAGGAGGAGACGCGCAGGCGGTTAGCCGCAGAGGATGCACTTCGCCAGACCGAGGAGCATCTCCGACAATATCAGGCGCAGGCGCAAGCACAACGAAAATCGTCGGGATACTCGGCGCGGTCGTAATCCGGTCCAGTGTACATTCGTCCCCTTTCGTTTTCCTTGTGGTGTGTGTTCTTAATTCGACCTCGATCTCGACCTCCACACTTCTCTAGCCCTCGGCTTCTTTCAGCGGATTACTCGCGGATTGTATACGTACCTTCCCTTTGCTGATTTATGGATAACCTCTTCCCATGGGATTATTGTTCCTTCCTTTATTCGCGCCATTTCTACTCTACGGTCCACTGTGCTTGTTCCTGCCTCTGTGAATATTATGAGTGCGTTACGACAGTGCTGTAAGCCACATGCAAGCTTCGGAGGCTTTATGACTTCGGCACCCCTGCCGCTGGGAAAATGATAACCGGACCCCCGGTAATGGGTGGTCGCAGCCCTCGATGGGGCCATATGTGAGCGGGGTTGGGCCTTGTCCTCTCGTCAGCTGGTGTGCTAGTGTCATCCAAGAAGGTACGAAGACCCTTGTTGCGGTGAGAGGCATTCCATTCACAGCGGACGGGAATGAAAAAGTCGTTCACAGGGGACGCAACGGGGCAACGATGCCCATCGTGCAACATGACAACGCGTCCGGTGGGCTCCCCCTTCTCAGACCGCAGGAACTGGCGGCGCGAGCGGCAGACGGACGTTGTTGTCGGCACCCTGACTGATGAGCCGGACCAACTCCGCTGTATTCCCCCCGCTGAGGGCGGCGGAGATGTAAGATAACGGCTCAGGGACCGTGGCATTGTATCGCCTAGCGCTCCACGGACCAGCGTGACCATCCCCTATCAGCGGGAGAAGCAGGCGCGAGCACGCAAGCACATTGGAGAAAGAGTTTGGTTCACACAAGGCCCATGATTGAGCTACGCTGCTACTAATTAGCGCGCGTGCGTGCGATCAGAAAGGCTGATAGGCGCCCGGAGGAGTGGGATTGAAGCCGTTGCACAACAAGGACAAACAACCGCCTGAAAAAGTTGGCGGCGCGTTCGCTCATTGGCTCAGGCGCCCAGGCTTTGTTCTTCGTAAACGGCCATGGACTCTGTGCACCGTCCAAAGCTGAAGACTGCGTACGTTCTGATGGTCATTGTATGCACGAGTATGTTGTGCTAACTGGCTTTTTCTGTCTAGCTTCAAAAAGGCACGCGTCATTGCGCCTTTGCACACCGCCGGTCCTGTTGCCGCAACACCGGATGGTTCGAAGCTGGTCACCTGCGTGGGCGAAGACGCCCTATTGACTGATGTCAAGGCTGGCGTGGAGATTTGTCGGTTTGCCGGGGTGAGTGATAAACGTTCCCTAAGGATTCAATGTCACTAACAAGTGCCATAGGACACAGAATCCATTACCTCGCTCTGCATTACGCCTTCGTCCTCGCATCTGCTGCTCTTCACGTCCTCGCTTTCTCTGCGCATTTACGAGATTCCTAAATCCTCCGCTCCTCAAACGAAACTTGTGAAACCGATCCGTGTGGTCGCTCGCGCTCATGATGCGCCCGTGCACGTCTGCAAAGCCGACCCTACGTCCACATACCTGGCCTCGGGATCCGCGGATGGCGTAGTAAAGGTCTGGGACATCCTCCGGGGGTACGTGACCCATCTTTTCAAAGGCCATGGCGGTGTGGTGAGCGCGCTGGCGTTCAACTACCCGTTCGACCCCTCGTCCGTTGTGCGGGAGCAGAAAATGCAGCTCATAACCGCCTCGGTCGACACTCGCATCCGGATCTTCGACCTGTCCGCTGCGGCAGCCCGTGCTAGCGGAGGTTCCAAGCCTGAAGCCGTCCTGGAAGGGCACGTATCGGTCCCGCGCGGCCTCGACGTCTCTCCGGACGGGAAGTGGCTTGTCAGTGGTGGCAGAGACTCCGTCGTCTTGATCTGGGATATTTCTTCCAAGACGCCTTCCGAGAAGAAGAGCAGCAAGGGCAAGGGCAAGGAGACGCAATTTTCGCCTGTCCTTCACAAGACTATTCCTGTCCTCGAGCGCGTCGAGGCGGTCGGCCTCCTGCACCCGGACGAAGACCTTGCGGGCGCTCCCTCTGGTCCTGGAAGGCTTCGGTTCTATACCGGCGGAGAAAAGGGACTTGTACGTATCTGGGACGCACGCGAGGGCAATGTGCTCTTCACACTCGGTCAAGAACAGGAAGACGTTCCTGAGGATCAAGAGGAACAGCGGCAAATCGTTGATGCCATGTGCGTACCCCATCCGACCTGGTCTTGTTCTTGTCACTCACGGAACCTGTAGCTACTTGCCTTCGGCGTCTACGATCATCTCGGTGCACGCCGACCAGAACATCCTATTCCATTCGCTCTCTACTCAGACGCTCAGCCGACAACTCATCGGATTCAACGATGAGATCATCGACGCTACGTTTTTGTCGCCCAATCTACCCCTCCAAGCGTCGGCCCCTTCTGCTCTGTCCGATACGCACGTAGCGCTCGCTACGAACTCTTCGCTGATCCGCGTCTACTCCACGTCTTCCCTAGACGCGCGCCTCAGTCTCAGGCCATTCAGAAATCGTCTTGTGTCTAGACCGAGGCGCGCAAGGACGCGTTCTAGCGAGCGGCAGCAAGGACCGTTCAGCGCGGATATGGGCTCCCGTTCGCGCAAAACTGGGCGATGAGCCTCCAGCGGTTCCGGAATGGCGCTGTGTCGCTATATGCGAAGGTCACGCGGAAAGCGTGGGGGCCATCGCGATGTCGCGCAAGGCGTTCTCTGGCGAGGCTGCTCCGTCTGGCTCGGGAGACGACACGCTGCGTTTCATGTTCACCGGGAGCCAGGATAAGACGATCAAGATGTGGGATCTCTCCACTGTCCCACTTTCTGCTCCCGCAGAGGGCGAGGAAGGACATGTCGTAAAGTGCAAGAGTCTGACAACGCACAAGGCGCACGACAAGGACATCAACTCGCTCGACGTCGCGCCCAACGACCGCCTGCTCGTCTCCGGTTCGCAGGACCGCACGGCGAAGGTCTGGGAAATAGACTACGTCGCGACGAGCGCCGGCGTGCGCGGCGAGCTGCGCCTCCTGGGTACGTGCAAGGGCCACAAGCGCGGAGTCTGGTGCGTACGGTTTGGGCGGGCCGAGCGTGTTCTCGCGACGGGCAGCGGAGACAAGACGGTCAAGCTTTGGAACCTTGAAGACTTCACGTGTGTGAAGACCTTCGAGGGCCACACGAATTCCGTTCTGCGCGTCGATTTTCTCAATGCGGGGATGCAACTGGTCAGCAGCGCGAGCGATGGTCTTGTCAAGCTCTGGAACGTGCGCGATGAGGAGTGTGCGGCCACCATGGATAACCATGAGGACAAGGTAAAGCGTACGCGCCCATGTACTGAAGCGGTTCGAGCTCACTCGATGTATAGGTTTGGGCACTCGCTGTCAGCAGTGACGAGTCCAGGATCGTCTCTGGTGCGGCCGATTCCGTCGTGACGTTCTGGCAAGACTGCACGGAAGAGCAGCAGGTCGAGAAAGAGACGCAACGCGCGAAGCTGGTCGAGAAGTGCGTGATTACATACTGTTGCAGACCTACAATGCATCGTACTCACAACTAATCACAGGGAGCAAGACCTTCAGAACTATCTCGCTCTGCACGACTACCGCAACGCCATCCTGCTTGCTCTCAGCATGGGGCAGCCCGGCAGGCTGCACACCATGTTCGCCACCCTCACCTCTGCCGCCGACCCGACCGTCCCGAAGGAGCCCTCGATCACCGGACACCCGGCGGTTGACGAAGTACTGCGCACGCTATCCGGTAGCGACCTCGTGCGGCTCTTGCGCTACGTGCGGGATTGGAACGCGCACGCCAGGACGAGCACGGTCGCTCAGCGTGTCCTGCATGCTGTCGTAAAGCTCCGTGCTGCCGAGGATATCGCGCGCGCATTTGACGAAGATGCAGCGTTCACTGCCGCAACCGCCGCAGCTGCTGCGCCGTTGGACGAGGATCATGCCACGAAGGCCTCCGCTGCCGAGGCTATTCCGCTTGAAGGCCGCGGCACCACCTCTCTTAAAGAGCTCATTGACGCCATGATTCCCTACACCGAGCGACATCTCACTCGCATGGAAAAGCTCCTGCAGGACAGCTACGTGGTCGAACACCTGCTTTCCGAAATGGATGACGGCTTATTTGGAGAGGTGGGAGACGAAGACGATGACCACGGAGCTACGGCAATGGACATCGATAGAGCGATCGAGGTAGCTGCATGAAATCACGCATGTAAAAGTATCTTACACAGACAGCTACCCTATCCTGTTTGTTTTCTTATACGCATCTCACCTTCAGCTACGCCAGCCACAGTACTAGTGATGAAACGCAGGAAGTCAACGTTAATTCTGTATCCTATTCCTATCCTAGGTCGTGTCTGGTGAGTGCTCTATTATATGTACATACAGGCTAGTGGGAGGGGCTGATGATGGTACAGAAATAAGAAGCGTCCTACAATGTAGAGCTTGGATTCAATCAAGAATCTTGCGTCTAGTCATACAGTCTCTTCAGGTGAAGACAACCTTCTCTCCCGGGCGGCCTTCCGAGAGCAGAACGACAGCCTGTGCATTCATGTCAATCTCTACCGCGCTTTTCTACTGACGAGAACACGTACGTATTTGCCGCTGATCTTCCAGCCTGGCTCTTCCTTGTCGAGCTTCTCAGCAAGTTCATCTCCATCGGGGCCGAGGCCCACAACCACGTCGCTTTTGATAGTACGCAAGCTGCATACCCTGGGAGCACCAGCAGCAGATGCCATAGGGACCGATAGCGATCTCGAACTCGGTCGACGGTGGAGCAGCGCAGTCATAGGTGAGCTGATGCAGTACATCAGACAATGTCACCTTGCTAAGATTCATGCTACACTTACCTTACGGTGATTGAGGTCACCCTTGAAGATCACCAGGTCAGAACGCGAGAGGTGGAGGAAGAGATCGGGAGCCTCGTTGTGCAGCTCCCAGAATGTGAATCCTGTGCACCAGAACTGGATGCTGTTCATAGATCCACTTGCCCTCCTTCTCGTATTGCTGATAACAGGAGGCATGTCAGAGCTCGTAAGCCAGCATATCCAAGAGATAATAGCCCACCTTCCACCGTTGACCGAGACGACGCAGACTCTCCTTCTCCTCCTCCGATGCCTTGGGGAAGAGGTGGCCGTAGACCATCGAGTTCAGAAGCCATTCCCAGTCCTTTTTCGTGACGTCTGAGACGAACCACGGGTAACGCTTGCCAGTGGAACCTAATCTCCTTCGCCAAACCGCTCTGAATAAGGAAGTCCGCTAGTAAAGCGTCAGTATTCCCCTATGTGGATCATTTATCGGAACGCTTACCGTAAACGCAATCGCAGTACAGTTCGAAGCCAGCATTGTCGAGAACGAAGTCAATGCGACCGCCGGTGTTTTGACGCAGAGTCAGCACGGTCTCCCATAGGCGCTGCATATGGTTGCCAAGGATGTTCTTCTCCGTGGCCGCCAGATTCTCGCCGCCAGTGGACTGTAGGGACCTAATCTGCTCCTCGGTCATGTTTATCAACAGGGACAAATCGGTGGAGTTTCCCCAAAGACAAACTATCGGAGGTGTGAGTACTGTATCCGAGCGAATTAGATATGATATGGTAAACTCACTTTGGGTAAGCTCGATGAACATCAGCCGCTCTGCCTCGGTCTTCTCTTCGAGCGAGAGGCCATCTTTGAGTTTGAACGGCTCAGCGAAGCGCATTGACAATTCGAAGACCGCATCGTGCGAGCGAGAGAACGTGTCGCACTAAGGTATCGCAAGTGTCATGACGTAGTACAGTGACCCACGAGTGCATCGTTGCTCACCTTCTGCCTGAAGAAAACATCATAATTCTTCCAGTACTTGCTGACGCTGAAGCATTCTTGCAGGCGACGGTACTTATATGCCTCGGCGAAAAGCCACGGTGCGTTCATGAACGTTTTGCCTGAATCGATTCCCAGTTGAGTTTCCAGTCTAATCACACAGGAGGGCCGCCGCAATACGTCAATATCAGTAAACTCACCATGGAAGTACTTGGCAATGAGCTTGTTCCACAACGCGACATCGGCTTCTCCGTCGTCAATGATAGGACGGAGCTTGGCCTGCTCCTGCAGCTCCCTCATGAGGTCCTCCATGCGTTCAATGCAGTGAACGAGGTCGACGATCCGCTCTTCATCGTACTCCTGGTTGAGGGTAACCACCACGTCCTCGATTGCCTTACCGAGGATAGTCGGGAGACGCTGACCCATGGTGGCGTAGGCGAAGGAGTACCTAGAAAACGGCATCAATGCACAATCTCCGTACAGAAAGACGGAGAGACTCACTCGTGGTAGCCACGGTACGCAGGCCATGGCGGGTTGTTAGGGTCAATCTGGAAATGGCGGCATCAGTATTTGCGTAGGCTTGGGGTTGAAGCATGAGTGGCACTATCTCGGGATGTCTGAATGTGCGGCTGTATGCGTCCCCTGCAGACATTTCGAGACGCGCGCCTGCTCGTACTCACAGATGACGGCGAGCGAGGGTAGACTGGCTTGATGATCTGTCTGCTCGGCAGATGAGAGAGCTTGAGCGACATCCTGCCGGGGGCATCCTTGGTGCCCGTGGTGCCGTTGGGCGGCGGGGCGGCAGCGTTGGGGGCGAGCTGGGCGTCTGGCTGCTGGGGTCCGCTCATTTTATTGTCTAGCTGGTGGTCTGCGTGGTCAGCATCGTGCGGTGGGGTCGGAGGAAAGTAGCTGTCGGTCATTGTGGATGAAAGGGGCGAAGGCAGCCGATAACGAGGAGGATGTATGCGGGGATGTGGTGGGGGTATGGGGAGGCGGGGGCGATGAGGACGAGGAGAGGACGCTCACCTGAGAAGGCTTCTTATAACCAAGCGGGGATGATGGAGGTTCGAAGTCAAGAAGATTGGGAGGGCTCAAGCCGCGACTGCCGTTTTCTGCGCTCGCCCACCGTTCGAAGAACATTCAATCTGCTAAATGACGTCACGCGTCGCCAGCCGTTTTTGCCTTATTCGGCAACTCGCCTGCCCAATCCGACCGCAAATCCCGCCCCCGCCCCTCCTGCTGCGGCGCACACAACTCATACTGCGTCGCGCGCCACGGTATGTTCGACAGCGCCCGCTCATAGCTTGCGCATTTTGCCACGTAGATTAAGGCAGAGAAGAACGGCAGTAGTGTATGGGAACGATACGCGCCAACGAGAACGGCACAGCGTCAGTCATCGACATCTGCGACCGGTTCTAGCGGCGCAACCCTCGGCATCGCTGCACCGCCTGGCGGTTATCTCATAATTATCAGTCCCCTCTTATTCACAACCTCACTGAAACTTCCATCTTTGCCATTCTGCTGCTACTTCTCCTCCGATTCCGCACCGCTGTCCACGTCGGTGCTTCACTCTATCGCTCACGTGTCCCGCAACTCCACCCCGAAAGCACATGGGAACAAGCCAGATGTGAGAAAGGCCCTCCGATTGTGGCTTTTGTCCAAATCTCCGTTGCTCGCTCGTCCCTTCAAACACCGACGCTTCGGCGGCGCCCCTCATTGCAGGTGAGCCAGTGGCACCTTCTCATGATAGCCTGTGGCAAATTACGCCTTTGGCGATCCACCGAACCGTCATATTGTGTTCTCCGCAGGTGAACATGTGAAGTGCATCATCGCTAGAACAACCTGCACTACGTCGTCACCTGGTGTACACGTATGTTCCAGCCAATGAGACTCCTAACAACTCCGGCAGGGGTTTTCGCGTATCTTCATACATGACAAGCATGTCCCGGACGGCGATCGGACTATCATACATTCTAGGTGCCTGACCAGCATTTTCACGAGGTCCCTTAGCCTGGTCTCGGTAGCATAATTTTGTTATAGGCACGGTCACTCACTACTGCACTGCAGCTCGAAGTCAAGCTACAGAAATCTAACAGTTCCAACAGGGCATACGGAATTATTGACCGTGGCCTTTGATTGGCACCCCTTTAACAGCGGTCTAGATGATTGATCTTCTCGTGAATACAAACGGATTTACTTCGACGTTCGAAGAGCTGGATGTGTAGAAGAAGATCGTAGTTCATACTTCTAAAGGAATATTGGTCGATTCGACTCGCATGCACTTGATGTCAATAACCTCATTACTCAACATCAATCAATAACTCTCCGGAAACGCGCATCAATTCGATATCATACAGGCACGCACGTTACATTTATGGTTCTAAAGAGTACCGCTGAATTTACTCCTACAATAGGACCGGAGGTAAGTACCTGGTACGTGTAAGAACATGAAGCTTACGTACGTGACCGGCCTTCTTGGCGGCGTGCTCGGAGTTATAGTTCGAGTGCTTGTCGCTGCTCTTCGTGCTGGCAGTGAACGCGTCGGGGTCCGAAGTACCCTCGATCTCCTCGAGGACCTGGCGAGAGTGGTCCTTGGCCTCCTCAGAGACGTTGGGGTTGCTGGGCAAAAGGTCAGTAGACCACAATGCTTCGACGAGAAGATAGCTTTACTTGATAGCGGCCTTGTGGCCACGGGCGACCTGCGAAGAGTGAATATAAGTCCGACACCATGAGAACGACTCATTGAGTAGCACGTCACGTTCTGGGCGCGGGCTTCCGACTGAGCAGGCATGTTGAAGAGTGATTGGAAGTGAGAAGTAACTGGAGATGTTGTGGGGTAGCTTGGCGTGCTGAGAGATATGGCAGTTGTAGGGAAGTCTCTTAGCCGACAATTCTCAGCTTAATATGTCATGGTCGCGCTCATGTCGGGATTGTGCTTTCAGCGACTGTGCGTCATAATGACAGACATGACGAGCGACCCGTCGCCCGACGAAGGGATGATGCGTAGGCGGGGAGGAATCGGGCGCATGCGCCTCCTTAGACATTATCCACACTTCCGAGCGCGTGCACGGTTGCTGTAGGATTTCAGGCAAGACGCGCGGGACTGAGCGGGTGCGAGTGGCGGATCGTAGGACTGGCCTGAACAGGCAAGGGACTGCCTTTTTGGGATGATCGAACAGTGCGGTATGTAACCACGTTTGCATCCCGTCGATATAGGACTCACAGGCCTAATCCGGACACGGCTCTTGTGGGTGATATCATACAGTAATGCTTGAAGCCACTGGGACTCCGATGGGGAGAAAAGACCGCCTACATTTGACGTCGTCGTACACATTCGTATTTGTACACATGTGCACAATACGTAGAGTACACCTTCAGCAATACAAAGTTCTCGGATTGTACACAAGAGGACGCGGCCGAAGGTCGGCCAGGGATTTCCACTTCCGTCGTTCCCTCATGGCAGGAATCACGATGAGATGATGCTCAACGTGTACGTCTTGCTGTGGCTGCCGTCGGTAAAGACGGTTTCTTGGTCAGTGCCGCTGGGTGTCTTTTCGCTGGAGAACGTGGTCGAGCCAGAGAACGCGAGCAGCAGCTCACTTCCGGAGGTCACCTATTATCGAATTGGCGGTTGTCAGCACCCGCATACAAGATGCAGAAGTACAGCGATCATATACTCACAGCAGAGAATGTGGACAAGCTCACGCCGCTTCCGCACTTGAGCTCTCCGTCCGAGACGCCGCAATTGCCCTTCGAAGTGGTCATCGTGAAACTCTTGGTAGTGCCCGAGAAGTGATACGTCGCCAGCGTCTGAGTGGACCATGTTCCTCCTGACAACAGGCCGCCGGTGCTGCTCGCATGGATGGTGCCCGTGCTAGGCAGGTTACCAGATCCCTGAATGCGGACATCAGTCTGAGGACGATCCCAGATGATGTTTCTAAGTCATCACTTACACCGGTCGGCGAGCTGGTTCCCTATGAAGAGGAAGACTGACATGAGCAAGGAGACGAGACGAGGACGCGAGAGCACGGCGGCACTGACAGTCGTGGTGGTGGTGCTGGGACTTCCGGACTTCGGCGGATACTTGATTCCGCTGGAGCTGCAGGACCCCTTGGACGGCGCGTCTACACGAGGATGCATGAGTAACTCAGACGATGGAGGACGTGGAGTCAGTCGGATACCTACCGATAGCCACGAACTCGCCGTCAATCAGGGAGCCTTTCAGGTTGAAGTAGTACTCAATCGAATTGAGCGTGCTGCCATCACAGTTTAGCGCGGGAGTGACACCAGTAGCGTCCTTGATCGCGTTCGTGAGGGTCGACAGCGTGAAAGTCTTGCTAGTGGAAGGCGTGATTCCGGCTTGCGACAGGAAGTCATAGGTGGGCAGCGTCTATTGGAATGTGAGAAAACGTGAGGAGACAAGACCTGCACAGCCTGCAAAGTACCTGGAAGAGTTTCACGACAGTCTGGAAGAATGCTACTGCCTAGAACGCAATGGGCGTCGGTATTACTGTCAGGTGTTGGAGAACGAACGTGCGATGCCTACCTCAGCACCCTTGGGGCTCCCGGAGGGCAAGCACGAAGGCTTCAGGGTGCTGTAGCACGTTCCATGGGTGCTCCATTCATGCTAACAACGTCTTCTCAGCGAAGGCCCTGGAAGCCACAAAGCAGCCGCACTAACCTCCCAGAACTGCTCGTTTTGGCCGTTGATATCCACCCAGTACTGGACTGCACGCGATTAGCGGGGCGTGACGACGCTCGGACGCTGTGATATAAATACCTCTTGCATGAACGAAAGGGTATCACTGGCGCCTTGGTCCGTCAGAAGCTGTCCAGAGCGGTCTCAGTACCTTTGAGCGATGAGGTCATGTATCCAGAACTTACACCGGCGATGTTGGTATAATCCCGCGAAGGATCGCAGTTCTCTGAGAAGGTACCGTCGCAGCTAGGTGAACAAGTGCCGGATCAGTCAGATGTCGAGAAGCGGCACAGCGTAACTGAAGAACTGACTTGTCGGGCCATAGACCGTGGATGGTCCAGCTGTTGGACGGACCGGTGGACGGGTCAGTGTCCCAGAACTGAGTCTGCAGAAGCAATCCCTGTGCACAGCATAGCATGAGCGCAAACGCTCATAGGACCAGCCTAACGCGACCTACTCCTGGAGCCTCGAAGCAGCAGAGGTCGGTCTCCCGGGTGGTATTGTGGCAGGACGCCGGACCGCTCGTCGAGCAACCAGAGCTGATCCGCTTGAACAAGTCCATGTACCCGACTGGCGACACGTTAGGATCCGCAAGCGCGGCACCGGCGAGGGAACCCAGCAGAACAGCAGCACCGAGCATCCTGGACATCGCAATCTTCAGCCTGGTCAGATGGATAGCTCCAAGGAAGTGTCGGGGGACGCAGAGGACCAGAGGGAGACCAGCGACAGCTTATATGTCGCGCGCACGCAGCCTGGAGAGGCCCGGCGGGGTTATTTATATATGACGAGAGTGTCCCGAGCATTCGCTGTCGGAGAAGGCAGGGCAGAATCATGGTCTCCACATGGACAGGTGCATACGGACGTCTGCTCAAGTGAGCGATAGCGACCAACCGAGGGAGAGCACCATGCGCTCCGCGAACGTTCCAGGAAAGCGCGCGCGCGTGCGCACTTGTCGCCAAGGCAGAGGCGCCCGCATTCACTCACCTCTCTCGTGGCTACCATCGCCGGCACGACTTGCGCACGACGCCTTCGTGGCACAAACTCTGAGCTGCGCTGGGGCCGCAATGAGCCTGGATGGTGCCTACAATTCAGGCTAAAATTAGGTTACGTTGTACATCTCCAAAGCGGGACGCGTATCCAATGATCTGCTGTTGGCGTTGCAGTGCCCAGTTGTCGTCGCCGTGAGTGCGCCTGACCAGAGATGATGAGCCGCGCGCAGATATACCGAGCTGAGCATGCTTCCAACGCCACCGCCATCATAGTAGCATGTGGGTGCTTTGCAAACATGTCTCCCCCGGAGAACGATCGTAACTCGGGTCCGACGGCGATAGAACGATCTTGGATGCTATGGAGCAGACAATGTCAGTGAAAGCAACCGGTATGTGCATGAACGTGGGCTGTGTCATTGGATGTCGTCCCCAGTACTGTGCATGTTCGTAGACAAGAGGGGAAGCCCGCAGCTGGGGAGACAATGTCGTGTCATACTTACAATCAAGTGAGGCAATGAGACAGCCTCGATACCACGGGCTCAGGCAGAAGCATGATCCACGCCGGAGCATACCATCGTCGATCTCCGGAGAACACAACTCTCCGCGCTTCTTCGCAGTGCCTGTGAAGGTTTTCAATACCACTGCGATGCGCAATCTTCTGCTCGAGACTTCGAGTATCCTCCTTACGATCACTTGTCCTTTGAGAGCACATGTTCAGGGCGCCATTGAAGACAGCAGAGGCCCAGAGTTCATCCAAGTCATTATTAGATCGTCGCGTACATTCGCACTCTGCAGCACCATGCCAATCCCTTTCCCGCGAATGGCAGAGAGAAACCTCACCGTCCGCTGGCCCTCAACATCTTTGACAACGCGTCTAGCCTTGTACGCCATGCATCGGCATACAAGAAGCCGACCATGCCGCTGATGAAGTCCCTGGAACGACAGTCAATCCATGCGCATATGACACCGCTGTCAAGTCCCAATGATAGACGTACCAGCTCTGTGTAACGGAGCGCACAGGGTAGTCCAAGACGGCCGGGATTGTCGTCTGAATTGCCCATCCCCAGCGGTCGACGACGATTGCCTTCGTGTTCGTGAGAGCGCGCAGCCCCTCCGGACCACCTGGTTGCCCATCAAAGTGAGACTCTATCTATATTTGATAACGGCGGTTTGGACGTACCGAATCGCCCGTAACCGCTGTACTTCGTGCCGCCAAACGGCAAATCTTGGCTGTGCACTGTGTGTCAGTCGCTGCTATAGCCATTTATCAGTCAACCGATACGCACTTGAGCTGCAGAAACCATCAGTCACTTTATCTCTCTGATCCAGATCATTCACTCACGTAGAACACGCCGAAATCATTGACCGCCACCATGCCGCATTGTAGGCGCTTCGCAACCTTGATGCACTCGTCCTTGACAGGCCCGAAGACGCTAGCGCCAAGACCATAGCGAGTTCCGTTCGCAATCTCGACAGCCTGGTCAATGGTCTCGTACTTGATGATGGTAGCGATAGGCGCGAACACTGTCGGATTGAGCGGTTAGGCTCTGTCCTAGCTCGAAGATGCGCATCGTTCACTCACGTTCGTGCTGAGCCACCGCAGAATTGGGGTCGACGTTTCCGAGGACAGTAGGCTTGAAATACGTGCCCTGTTCGAGGTAAGGATGGTGCCATGGCTCTCCGCCTACAGAAAGGATAGCGCCTTGATCGGCAGCCTCCTGAATGGCATGCTGTAGACCTGGGAACCGTTCACCAGAAACCATGGCGCCAACGTCTGCGACAGGCGCAACGCCGTCACCAGGACTTTTAAGAGAGTGACCTGGACGGAGCTTGTCTGCCCGTTCGCTAAACATTCTGAACAATTCGTCGTATTGCGACTCGTGCACCAGAATTCTCTCGATGCCAATGCAGTTTTGTCCAGCATTTTGGCTGTCATAGTCTGTCAGTAAGGCAGGATGTCTGGACGAAAGCGCACGTACTAGACGCCACGCATGAGCAAGCTGATCCATTTCTCGAGATCGGTCGAGGGCAAGATGATAGCCGGGTCCTTGCCACCAAGTTCGAGGGTAACCGGGGTAAGGTATTCTGTGGCAGCTTGTGCGACCTACCCCGCATATCAGTTATCAATCACAGTATCCGAGTTAGTTGTCCTTACGATGCGTCCTACGCGCTCGGAACCTATGAAGGTAATATGACGGACGAGAGGGTGCTTCGTCAGAGCCTCCGCCTCCTCCGGATAACAGCAGACGAGCTATGGTGAAATGAGTGCATGTGCCCTATACAATCACAATATTATTTACCTGAACAACTTCGTCGTCGTGACCGCAAGCCTTGAGGCATTCCTTGATAGCCTGGACGAACCAGGTTGTGGACCAGATGACATGCTCGGAGCACTTCAGCACTACACTGTTTCCAGCGAATAACGCGGCAATGATGGGGGACCAAGCATTATGGAGGGCTATGGCGGCGGTTTGTACAAAGAACTCAATGGAAGAACGAAAGGACATACGATAGTTCCATGAAGTGATAGCGGCAACCACCCCGAGAGGCTCGTAGTGCACAGAGGAGGATTTGTAGAACATGATGAGGTTGTTGTGCCGTGATTCAGGTGATAGTGCACGCTCTCCGTGGTTAATGAGCCAGTCCAGTTTTGAACAGGTCGTGATAATCTCGCCCAGAGCGGCATCGAGCACTACGCAAGTCAAGCATGTGACGATAAAGGGCGTGGCTGATGCACGTACTGGTTTTGCCTGTATCCCTGCACGCCACCTTGGCGCAAGTCTCCTGGTTGTCGACCAGCCACTTCTTCAAACTCCTCATGACGCGCCTGCGGTCATCGAAAGAAGTTTCTGCCCATTTCCTCTGCGCGATATGTGCGCTGTGAATCTTTTGCTTGATCTCCTCCGGGGAGTCGGCGAGAATGGTATCCAAGTGGTATGCGGTGGCGGGGTCGTAAGCCGTGATATATCTGCGGTCCGGAAGAGGAAAGTTGGGTAAAAGGTCGTCATAAACGAGGTGTGCCTCGATCGACGGCTGGAGAATCTTCTGCGCTGTCCAGGTATCCTTGATTTGCTACATACCACGTCCTGTTCAGTAGAATGAAGAGCACCTGTGTGAGACAGGCACGTACGGGTGGCGGAGGGAGTCTGAAGAATATAGCACGGTTAAGAATGGAATGGTAGCGCCGCCAGACGAGCCATATCCCAAGAGCAAAGCAGATTGTAAGAAGCTTCACGGGGTCAATCACGCCGCCCTCGTCGTCGTAGTCGTAGTCAATGTCCGGGTAGCTCATGCTGCCAGGCTATGAGTCGGAGAGGCAGAGGAGGCGCGACGGATGGTTCGGAAGGGGACCACTGGCAAATACAAACGGGTTGATCGCACGACCGCAGACGTGGACGCGTTGTTGTCGGCATATTTGCTCGCTGTGGCTGAAGAAGAGCGCCTGTCCGGCAACTCGATCTCGAGTAGCTAAGCGCGCCTCGACGTCATCTTCGCACAGTCGGTTCCAATTAGCGCACTGGGCTGCTTACAGCTGCTGAAGCCGAAGCCCTGGTCTGCGTCCTCTTCTCCTACCACAGCATACTCGGCCGACTCGCTCGCCATGTCCGCAAGAGAGCCTCTGTGGTACTGCCATGAAGTGCGTTCCCCTTGTCCTCTATCACGATACACAGTGAAGCTAACGCCAGGACAGTGCCATGCAGAGATGAGGCCACTGATGGTACGCTCGAGCCGCGTCCGATGCCGTCCGTCCCGCCACAACGCTTAACCATACCCAGGTCCCAGATCCGCATTGCGCTTCATGTAACGGAACGTTTGTCGAAAGGGTGAGCACTTCGTTGCAGTACATCGTCGCGGTTGGCTACATGGGAGGCACAGATAGAGAACCCCGCGGACGATCCCCGAGAGTTCCAACTTGCCGATGCTGGCCACTGGGACGACGGCCCACTACCGGCGGGCATGGATGCCTTCTTCTGTACGTCTCGTTCATCTCATTTGGGCCATCGTGTGTGCTGATGGACTGTAGCTGGACTACAATCTATTCTTCGGGGAGCCAACCCTCCGCCCCCACCCGCCGCAACATCGTCAAATTCAACCGCTCGAGCCTCGTCCCCAGATGCTCGGAGGTCTTCCAATGATGGGCCCCGACCATCATCTAGCACAGATCAGTCATTTACGGTCAGTACCTACGCCTCTCAGGATCCGATCATACCTTGACTCTAGCCACAGGGTCGCAATGGTCCGTTTACAATCCGGATAGAACGCTCCAACACACCCAGCGGTCGCATGCGCACATTCGTACTCGGGGGACCACCGGTTGTGCCTGTTGGTGCTGGTGGTAGCGGTGAGGTGCCGCGATTGTCGCAGTAAGCTTTTAGTGCAGTGCTAGAAGGTTCGACGTTCACCTTGCCACCTGTCAGGTTTTCCCCTCGAAACCCCGACGGAACTCAGCAAGATCGCCCTAATATAACGGGGCCTATGCTAGGCGCAGTACCTCCTCGCGCTCATGGGCCCTGGGCGTGCAGGTGATCCTTTTACCGATCTCCTGGGTGGCATGTTTGGGCCTGCCGGTATGCCTCCTGGTGCAGAATCTGGACGTTGGGGCGACTATGTGTTCAACCAAGAAGGTGATCAAGGGCCCTCTGAGCAGCTTTGTCGTGATGGACTGACGATGGTATTGGAAAGCCCTTGACCAGATCATCTCCCAGATCATGGAGAACTCTAACGCACACCAACCGGTTCCGGCAACGGAAGAGATCATAGACAAATTGCCGAGGGAGGTGCTGGAGGAGGGATGTGAGTCGATGGCACGCTGCAGATACCAGCAACGACGTGATGGCTGACCCTTTCCAGCACCACTTACTCGAGAAGGACTGCGCCGTGTGCAAGGACCAGTTCCAACTCGAGACAGAAGACCCGGATGAGCACATCGTCATAACGCTTCCCTGTCACCATCCTTTCCACCAGAATTGCATCCTTCCCTGGCTCAAGACCAGCGGCACATGTCCTGTGTGCAGGTGCGTGGCGGAAACTCGCTTGCGGGTGATCTATTGATTGAGCTCAACCGCGGTTTGTAGATACCAACTAGTCCCTCAGCCTGCTTCGCATGGGCCAGGACCGCAGCCATCCGGATCGGGGGACTCGCACAACTCCGCCGGATCGCAAAACAACAATGGCGGCAACAATGGCAACAACAGTGGATCTGGGGGCGGAGGCGGCCTCCTGCAGAACCTCGTTCAGCTATTCGCCAATCACGGACAGCGTGGACCCAGCGGTAACGGGGGCGATGGTTCAACGACCCACAATGCGGAGCAGACCTCTGCATCGTCTTCATCTGCGTCTGGAGGCGGGAGGAACGAGCCGTCTAATGGCAACGCTTCGCGAAACCGATCCTCGTCTCAACACGAGACCGATGATCATCTGGACGTACCGGGCGGTTGGGGCGACGAGCTGGATTAGGAGGGTGACGAGTCGACGATGTTGTGCCATCACGAGCTGGCTTCTCGGAGACCTCTGCAATTGGATGTAGCCTGACTGTCGTACATGTGTGTATTGGATGCGTGACTCCCTATATATGATCGAGACTTGTGGGCGTCGGTTTGTGTTATAACATCGGGTGGTAATAACATGCCGGAGTAACATTGGCCCGCTGTGTGTCATTGATGATGGGTGCGTGTGTGGTATGTATGCCCCGCGGCCAGCTAGCGCTGCAAGGCACAAGCGAGGCCAAGAGGGCTGCTGAGACGGGAATGTGTGGGTACATGATGATGTGCCTAGCTACTGCGTCGCGCGATCGGTGGCCTAGCATCCGTGCGGACGCGTCGTGGGCGTGACGCGACTCTCGATCTCCTGCCAGCGATGCGTCACCGACATGTCAAGCCGTCTAGTAGTACTCCAGTCTGCGCTGTGCTGCCAGTACTCCGTGCGCGATGACTATAACAGCTCTCGCCGTCCTCTCTCCGTCCGCCCATGATCCGTCTCCCTACCCCCCCGACACGCCAGATCGTCTCGCACTGCCGCCCCAGAGTGTCCCACCGCACCTTCGCTTCCTCTCCTCTACTCAACATGCCAGTCAGTAACCCAGAGGCGCCAAACGCATCCGGCTTGTCTGCCAATGAGACCAAAAACCTAAAGGAGAGGGGCCCAGAGCCCCACGAGGAAAAGATTCTCCAGGGCATTAAGGAGGTACTGCTCGCTGCTCATCGCCGTTAAGGACCGATGATTCACTGTTGGCGCAGCTGTACACCTCGAAGCCAACCGAGGTGAGTATATGCGTGCTCATGTACGACATTTGGTTGACATCAGCCTCGCAGCGCACGTACGAAATATACGCTCCCAACGCTGTCTTCCACGATCCTATCGGTATAGCGGAAGGCATCAAATCTATCCGCGCCCAGTTCAACGGGCTCGCAAAGGTGAGGCATGAGGCTATGGCGGCGGAGCATGACTGCAATATCGCCCATAGTTGTTCCCGCGCGCGGATATTCCCAAGTTCCGTCTTCTCGAGAACCCGCCGTCCGTCCCGAAGACCACGATCTTGGTCGACCAGGATGTCAGTTACTTCCGGGACCCCAATGCTTCTTCACCGACCAAGGTACGACCTTCGTCCCTCGTTGTCACAGACGACAGCTCAGTGTGTGCCAGACGGTGAACTCGCTCCTCACGTTGGAGACAAACGACCAGCACCAGATCGTGAAGCACACCGAGGAATGGAACCATCACCGCGAGACCACTGGAGAGGATGGTTTCCTAGGCATGCTCAACGAGAACAGGAAGAAGTTCACCGCC
The DNA here is from genome assembly GCA_008973685.1 of Trametes sanguinea. Taxonomy (NCBI): domain Eukaryota; kingdom Fungi; phylum Basidiomycota; class Agaricomycetes; order Polyporales; family Polyporaceae; genus Trametes; species Trametes sanguinea. The sequence goes on along the minus strand of WAHA01000001.1, from coordinate 1,290,201 downwards.
AATTTCACTGGTATGTTCATTAGCCAGGAGCCTCCTGCGCAGAAGAAGGATTAGCGTACGTCGCGCTGTAGTAACAATTTGTATGATACCAAGTTGAAGGAGGCCCGGTGATAGCAAATGCATGTCTTGTGAGCCGCCCATAGAACAGTGAACATCTTAATTTCGCGGGTAGCATTGAGATGACCTCACGATACAAAACCGATACAATTGCACTGGTTGGATGAAGATCGCAGAAAGTCCAGTCATGTATACAATGTGAGCACTTGAGTCCTAGAAACCGAACCAGCTTTTAGCACTCTGCTGTGCTGCAAGCCGCTTCGCCTATAACACTTGTCATTAGCAAAGAAGAGAGTCACCCGCACATGAGTACTTACACGCTCGACCATACTCTTACTTCCCTGCTCCAGCGAGTCCATGCTCTGCTGCAGGTCTCCGAGCATCTCCCTAGGATCGATGAGCATCAGTACTACCGCCGAAAGAGCGCCTTGAATCGAAACCATACCCTCTTTCAGCCAATGCACTTCCCAGCCGATTGTACAGGTCGGCGACGCCACTGGTCATGCCTGCTGTGGCCGCAGAGACGCTGCTCTGTGAACCGCCCGCCGCAGCACCCCCAGTCGAGGTCGGACGCGGGGCGGGAGGCTTGCTCGTCGGAGGCGGGACAGGTCTGTCGGGTCCTGCGACTGTAACGTGCATGAGGTGAGGTGATTTCCGACATGCTGGGCAGCGAGGACTTACGCAAAGCGTCGATCTGGTCTCCCGCGCTGGCACCGCTGAAGGAGCCGATGTACCCAAGGACGGAGCCCATCACCGACGGCGGGCCTAGCGAAACAGGCTGTGGCTGGGGAGGGACCGTTCCGCGGTCATACGCCAGGTCGACTAGCGGGAGCGCGTACGGCCCTGCCCGGCGTTGTGCGAAGAGCGTATGCAGCTCGGTGCTGAGAAGCGGGCGGACGGACGATCCTGCGGGGGCGGGGAAGACGGTGTGCGTCGCAAAGTCGCCGGAATCCTCCACGCTCGGGGGGCTGGGAGCAAGATCAGATGGACGGAGCATCGTGGGCGATCGACTGCCCGCACTCACTCGGAGGATCCAAGGGCTGGGAGGTGCACGGTGTGGATGAGTTCCAGGTGCGGGAGGGTGTATATGAGCGCGTTCCCCAGGCTCGTGAACGCGACCAGGGCACACGAATCTGCGGGATGCAGATGATGAGTGAGACGACAGCGCGGCCTCGGGTATACAGGCAAACCACGTACCCGTCTTCCCGACCACTTCCACGCGTTGGACCGTTCCGACCTTGCTCCCCCATTCCGCCTTCGCGACGCGTTCCCCGTTCACGTTCAGTGTGCACCTGACGCCCTTGCCACCGGCGGAGACCCATATGAACTTCCTCGTTTCGTCTGCAGCGGCGTCTTTGTGCAAAGCCGCTGCGAGACCAGCCCGGTCTCCACGACAACGCATGCCCGTCTTCGCATCGAGGACGAAAGACCCTCCGGAGATCGGTCGAGTAGCACCCTCGATGGTCACCGGTGGCTGCGCGATGGTCCACGTACTCGGTGCGTGATATTGCAGCGTGTAGATGGAGGTCGCGCCGGAAGCACCGCTACAAAAGAGGCGCAAGGATATGGCAGGATCTGTAAAGTGTTCATAAACACATCCTTTAGGAAGATGATAGATGGTAGGTACCAGAAGACATGCTACAAGACGCCCACGATAACGACAAGAAAGGTTCAGCTTCCGCATGTTTGTGAAGGAAACCGGTGTTGCTGTGGGAGTCGGGGTCGTGACGCAGAATCACCCGAGGGCCTCGGAGGTCGATAACCAACAGCGATCCGGATGCGTACGCTACAGCGAGAAAACCTTGATTCTGGTCGTCAAACCAGGGTTCAAGTGTGTGAAGATCAAGGCAACTCACCTGCATCGGACAACGCGCAAGCGGTGACTAGTCCGCGAGTCTTGTTGGGTTTGATTGCGAAAGCAGGACTATACCGCAGGCCTCTGCGCGGGAGTATGTGCGCCAAGTACACTAGCTCCTCGTCTGGCAGAGATTGCTGGCCGACTGGACCTTCACCCGGAGGAACGTCCAGTCTGTGTAGGATTACCGCCCCGCTGCGCATCACCGTAGCACATTCCAGAGATTCGGGAGCAAAGTGTACAGCGTCGATGCGTTCTTTTGACAGTCGAGGATCGTAGCCTGCGGAACTTGCATTCGTGAGCGAGAGGCCGAGAGTGTGGTCGATGAGAATGGGCGCAAGTTCAATAGTGAGTCTGGGTATTGTCGATGGGAAAGCACTAGCAAGTGGGCTGTCTGGCCCCCCGCTGACCAGCAGCTGCGGGCTGACATCCAGGAAGCGGACCGAGAGGTCTCGCAGGTAGGTGACCAAGATCCTATGCGGTTGATACTGGGTTGTTTCGCAGTCAACACTCGCAGGTCGTGAGCCCCTACGTGTGACCACTGACCTTGATATACTTCATCACGCCTTCAGAGTCCTCGGACCACGCAACACCGCCTTTTAGGGGAAACGATACCTCTCCGTCGATGGGTGCAAGCTTGTCGCGCACGAGGGTCTCGTATGTGTGCTTGTCTACCTTCGCAAGGTGTTCGCCCAATATGCTCCAGAGACAAGGCGGCAGCCGAGCCGCGCGTGCCTCATCCGTCATTGACATTGACTGCATGGTGAGCGCCAGCTCCTTTGCTAACGCTTCTTCCGGGTCCAAACCTTCCTCAACTTGAGCAGAGGCAGCACTTGCTTTGGGACTGGATGGACTCTGTGGAGGAGCCACGAACGGCGGAGGCGGGAACTCGAACGCTTCGCTGGTGCGAGCTTCGGGGAGATCGGAGTCAGAAATGATGAGTATCGTGCTAGGGTCGAAGTGGCCGAAGAAATGGGGCGTCGAGCGGGGAAAGAGGAGAAAGTCCTGAACGGGCCCTGCAGTCCCATACGTATACACATCCTTCACAATCAGCGATTTGCACATTGCTGCTCGCGTCTCTGGGTGCAATGGCGGGGCCAAATTTGCTGGCTGAGACGAGGTAGTGGTTGGAGGTGCCGGTGGCTGCAACGGCGGGAGCAACAAAGCAGTGAGGCCCGAAGTAGCGTCAATAGGCATTCCACCAAGCACAGTCAAGACAGTATCTCCACCACGTGGATCAGATGAGTTGGGAAAGCCGCTCCATGCAAGCTTGAAAATAGGTTCCCGAGGTGGTTCGGCGGGATGGTCTTGTGGGGACGAAAGGACTTGATCCAGCTTTGTGGTATCGACTGCACTGAGGTCCTCCTCCCCTGTGCTGTCGAGGGTACGAAGCGAGAGTGGCTTGTCTTCGTCTTCAAGGGCCCAAAAGCCTATGGTTCCATCGGCATAACCAACAGCTAGAAGGTGCCCTGATGGATGAATCGCCAGTGCAGTAGCTTGCGGGCGACGCGGCACCAGGATGTCCTATGTAACTTCCGAATGAGACCCAGTGGGGCTCCGATACCAGTTTGAGCATACCTTGGCGTGAAAGCCAGCTCCTCCTGGCGCGCCGGGTGGGAGGATGAGTTCGTATGCCCTTACGGTATTCTGTTCCTTCTGCACCGAACGATTAAAACATATCCAACACGTACATCGCAAACATACCAGGTCCGACACAAGCACGCCACCTTCAATGCAAATCAGTACCATGAAAACCAGGAGATCACATTGTTGGACGAACCTTCGTAAAGCACGAACAACAGATTCAAGTCTCGGGGATGAATCGCCATATCTATGATGGTCTCACTGCGGCATTGGAAGGACTGCTGGTTAGCATACCATGACTATTGTTAAATCACAGCTTGACTTACGACCCCGCAGTATCTGTTATCGACATGCTGCTCGCGAGTGACTTCTTCTCATACAGTTTCCACTGGTTTGGTATAGAATATGGAGAGATACGCAGACATAACAGATCGTAAGTCTTGATCTCGCCATCTGCGAGCGCTATGAAAGCCTGGATGCTACGCATTAGCAGCCGGCCAGTCTCAGTTCTGTCGTCGTGCTCACATGGGTATGAGACGGTGATGTAACGATCGCGCTGAGGTACAACAATCAATGGATATGACATGGAAGCCAACGCAAGTCGTACTTGACCGGCTGTCCAAAGGCAGAGATCCTTTGCAACTTTGGCCTTCCGGCGGAGGCACAATCCCAAACATGCAACCTATCATGGCCATCTGTGCATGTCGAGTCAGCCTCTTGGACAACGGCTGTGCATGGTTCATGAGGAGCTCTGCTAACCGATGCACAACAGCTTGAATACTGAAACGGCGAATTGCAAGAACTTGACGCGAAGTCCGGGTGGATTGGTCACTTTGACTATGCACTGGACTCCCGGAGATCCGTAGATATGGATGTTCCCATGAGTAGTCCCTTTTCAACCACGTTTAGTATCTTTCCGAATGATACTCATCCAGGATATGGTTATGCATACCGACAGCAAGAAGGCCTGAGACAGGGTCTGTCGCGACAGCGGTAACGTTTGTGTGATACTCAACGATCCTGAGCAGGCTTGCTTCCCAGTCCGTTGGCTCCGCTATATCAAGAGACAGGTCCGGTAGGCTCTTGACTGCTTGTGATGTGAACATCGCGATCCGAGATAGGGTTACAGCCACCCGTGGTCGGCCGCTAGATTTACTCTGAACCTGCTCAAGCTCTCTGCTCGACAATATCAGACTAAAGACGTGTATGGTTTGAGAGCGCGAACAGTGGCTCTCAGAATGCACAGAGGCTGCTCCTGACCTGGTGGGGTATGCAACAGTCGCGATGTAACACGATCGCCAAGTTCAGAGCTGAGCGCTGAGAGACGCGGTCGCGCCACCTGATCATCACAAACTAACGCGCTTGTTAGCTTGGCATACCCATGGGGCATGGCAAGCTAACTCGCTCCAGCGCGCAATTGCCCGTACACTGCCGATAATACTGCTAATAGCAATAATTATTATCTCCGTTGTGGTCTCTCAGGCGCAGGAGTCCACGCTGATAAGATAGAATGCCCTATGTCGTAGATTACGGTAATCGTACAGATAACGGATCTGTGATCGGGCGCCGCCCGGGCGTTGAGTTGCCATCAGCGCCCGCCGCCGTGGCCCGCCGCTGCCGACGGTGTTGATGGATGGCCCCCCCCCTCCCCCCCTCCCACGCTGCCAAGAATATCCTTGACGTCGCCGCCGCTACCTTGCCGCTGGCGCTTCTGTGCGCCCTTCCGCGCCAATGCCTCCCAAACCCGGTAAGTGCCCGCCCTGGCAGCAAGGTCCCATCCCCGGGTATGCAATAGCTCACCCGCCACTGGGTCAATCCTCACCATTCGTTTTGCAGATTGTACCGCTGATAATTAGCTACTCAATGGCACTTATCCGGTGTCATTGCGATCAGTAGGCCCTTTGCTATCCTTTGATCACTCTTGATGTCCCTCTACTCTAACACATCTCCTCATCGCTGATGTATATCGCCACGGAGATATGTAGCATGTATCCCCCTGGATAGCACATGAGTACACCTCTCAAATGAGCCGCTTTGCGCCCGAATCCGTCCATTACATGTCCCAGTGCGCTCAGTCCTCCTCCAAGTGGACATGTCTGGATGTACAACTGGGTACAAATTGTCCCTAATGAGGCGCTCCTATTCTGAACATACAGGACCACTTTATACACTACTGAGACGCATGCTAAGCACTCTGTAAGGTTGTGGACGCCCTAGAATTGTATAGAGTGCCATAGAATCCCAATGAGTGATAATTGAACGGTTTTTCGCGTTCCATACCCGGCGAACGCCCATCGCTCTGCAGCAATGGTACCATTGAATAGGCGTAGCTGTCCTGCATTGAACAAGCCCAAAAACGTAAAATTTGGCCGTGGAACGAGTGAGGAACGAAGAAAACACCACAGAAGTGCATCCACCGGACAAGAAGTTTGAGGCAATCCTTGACATTCTGCTCTCCTGGACACTATTTTCTTCGTTCCTCACTCGTTCCACGGCCAAATTTTACGTTTTTGGGCTTGTTCAATGCAGGACAGCTACGCCTATTCAATGGTACCATTGCTGCAGAGCGATGGGCGTTCGCCGGGTATGGAACGCGAAAAACCGTTCAATTATCACTCATTGGGATTCTATGGCACTCTATACAATTCTAGGGCGTCCACAACCTTACAGAGTGCTTAGCATGCGTCTCAGTAGTGTATAAAGTGGTCCTGTATGTTCAGAATAGGAGCGCCTCATTAGGGACAATTTGTACCCAGTTGTACATCCAGACATGTCCACTTGGAGGAGGACTGAGCGCACTGGGACATGTAATGGACGGATTCGGGCGCAAAGCGGCTCATTTGAGAGGTGTACTCATGTGCTATCCAGGGGGATACATGCTACATATCTCCGTGGCGATATACATCAGCGATGAGGAGATGTGTGTTGAGCAGGGCTTGTTACGCAGTGGAAAGCCCCTCCGCTCACTTACCTGTAGAGCTCTGACTTAGAGGCACACGTAGTGGTTGAAGGTTAAGAGCGACTTTGGATTCTGCTCCTACAGAGCAGTCTTATATACTACTGTACAGGGGCTATGATGTAATACTATATAGTACGATGTAATACTGTATAGTACTGGAGCCACAGTATCCGGAACATTCTCTGACTGTCCGGTAGCCTCGTGTCAGTAGTTGCCTTACTAGGCTGTGCTTAGTCAGCGCCTAGTTCGACACTCCCCCTCGCTAAGCACCATGGTAGGGTGCGCAAGCGTATGGGCGCTGCAAGCAGCGGATTAGGCCGAGTCGTAGAACTCAAGGCCGAGTTCGCCTCTGAACTCTGTGAACTTAACTCGTCCCAGGTTTTTGGTGAAGAGGTCGGCAGGGTTGTTGTCGGTATCGACGTAGAAGACCTCGATCAGCTTATTCTCGGTGTACTCGCGAATAGCATGATATTTGATGTCGATATGCTTCGACCGACTTTCAGTTACAGGGTTCGAGCCCATAAAGAGCGATCCCTGATTATCTCCTGCAACAGGGATAGGGCCGAGTTTGTAGCCGATCTCGCCCATAAGGTTGCGGATCCAGACTACTTGGCGAGAGCAATCACTCATGGCCATATACTCAGCTTCAGTTGAAGAATGTGCGACAGTTTTCTGTGCACGAGACTGCCAACTGAACGTCCCGCCGGCCAGCTTCAGGAAGTATCCTGTCTGAGACCGTCGACTGGATGGGTCTGAGCCCCAATCCGAGTCTGTACATGCACTTATGCCGAGTCCAGAAGCACCTTTGTAAACCAGAGCATAAGACCTGGTCCCAATGAGGTAGCGACAGATATACAGCGCTTTGTTCAGGTGCTCTTGCGAAGGATTCGCAGCAAACTGTGATAGTTTGGTCACGGTGAAGCGTCGAACCCACCCCTGAAGGAGAGGGAGAATCCGGCCGAGAGCCTCTTGAAGGTCGAGGCCGGCGGTCGCGCTAACGCGGACAAAGGACGCGGAGGGGAGGAGATGCGGAAAGGTTCGTGTCGGGTGCCCTGTGACGGGGAGCGTCTTCTATGAGTCTTCGCGAGGGTTGGCCGCCCTTCGCTTCGCAGGGGAGAGAGAGAGAGAGGGAAAACTTCGCTAAGGATCTTCGCTGGCTTCGCGAGCTTCGCAGGACGCTATAGAGGCGCAGGCTTGATTCGCAGGGTTCGCAGAGTTCGCAGGATTCGCAACGCTATTCGCGGAGACTTCGCAGTATTCGCAGACGCAGTAAAACGCAATTCGCAACGCAAAGGGAACGCGGGACGCAACGCAGACGCAGACGCAGACGCAGTTTGAGATGCTGAACGTGGGGGAACAGGAATCTGGATTTCTGGACGCTTCGCGTCGGTATTTACAAGAGAGAGTCGGTAGCTACGGCCGATGCACTACGGAAACAGTACGGAAACATGCCGCGACGGCGCGCAGCGCGCGCGAACGCTTTCGCGCCCGGCGCTCTACGCTCCGGAGGTCAATGCCGCGCTCGGCGAGCGCGCCACGGCTTGGCACGGCTCTCCACGCTCCCGGGTAGCCGGAAACCGCTGCTTGAGGTCGTGGGGGCCTTCGCAGACCTTCGCAGGTCTTCGCCGTCGTCGCGCGCGGTCGCGCGCGCACCTAGGAGGCTTCGCGCGGGTCTATGGGTTCGCGTACGCCGGCCAGTCTCTTCGCACGAGCCAGGGAGTGTCGCAGGGGTCGCGGACGCGTACGCGCAGTATGCGAAAACTGCTGGTGGCGGTTTGTGGGGCGCATCATCTCCCCCTCGCTGAGATCCTGAACGTCCCCGTTCAGCCATCGATGCGATCGCGCGCGATAACGCGGAGGGATAAGAGCGCGTCCGCGGGGTTGAGAGAGTGTAGAAACGTTCTTCGCGTCTCCTTGCTCGCCATGCAGTTGACTCTGGAGAATCTTGACCGTCGCTCCGTCGAAGTTCGCAATGAAGTCGCGGCACTCGCGCGCACGCAGGTGCTTCAGCAATTGGCCGTCCTGGAGGGCTTGGTGGATACGAATTCGCGCTCGCGCGAGGAGTGGCTTGAGGCACAGAATGAGCTGGACTATCGCATGGTACGTGTTCGCAGCCTTCGCGCGCGTGCGGCGCAACTGATTCGCGATATCGCAGCATGCGTACTTGGTCCTGACGTATGATACTCGCGACTGCGAGCTTCTGTCGATCGCGACGCGCATCGAGATGGTTCTTCGCCGTCAGACCCTTGATGAGACCTTCCTGGTCGTCGAGCGGTACCGCCTCTTCCGTACGCAGCGCGAAGTCAGCGAAGCCATGTACCTAGCAGCGCGTGAACGTCTTCGCCTTCTCCACGATCGCGCCCACGCGGCGGTATGCGTCTTCAGCCGCGCCGGGCCCCGCTACGTCACCGCGCTCGCTCGCTCGCGCCGAAGATCTTCGCGGCACGGTGACTTCGCTCGAACGCGAAGTCAAACGCGAACTTGCCTCGCTTGCCGTGGGACTGGAGGAAGCCTTCCGCGAACACGAGGAACAGTTTCCGGGCTTCGAGCAACCACAACAAATGGAGGAGGGAGAGGTTCGCCGCGATTTGGAGGAGGCCGCGGAGGAGATGGAGGCCGAGGGAGATGCGCCATAGGTTCGCTACCATAGAGTCCGGAATGTACCGTTCGCGCGTAGGTAATGAACTCCTTGATTCAGCCGCGAACCTCCGCAGGCCTTCCGTGAGCGTTCGCCGGGTCTCGCGGTCCTGTCGTGTGTGGTCGCCGTGTTCGCACGCTTCGTGATCGCCGCGCGGGTCCGTAGGGCGCTTACGACGGAGCGCTGGCATACGACGTCATTCGCCGCGATCGTCCCTGAGTCCGCGAACAATGGAACCCCGCCACTGCATGCCTTTGCCACTTTGGCTTAAGGACTTGGTCTTCGCGTCCTTCGCACTCTTGATCCCCTCGTTCGCGAATCGCCTCTTCTCTCCTCCCTAACTTGCTTCACTCAGCCCTCACACCCTTCGCCCTCTCCACCTCCGGCTCCTCCATCCTCATGTCCGCATCCACCACCGCTAAATCCGCCTCCGCCAAGGGCAAAAAGACCGCGACGCCGGCCCAACTGCGCGCCGCCGCTCGCGAGGAGCTGAACGCGCTCTTCGCTTCTGCACCGGGTGGGAGTATCGCTGGAGAAGAGGAATATGTTGACTTCGCGAGGCGCGTCCTCGCACAATTGGTACGTCACTGACTTTTCCTTCGCGCACCGATTGCTAACGTCCGCAGGACATCATCGGGGGTGGCGAGGCCACGGAAGAGGTCGCGTATCAGGCTGCGCGCCTGGTACGCGAGACGATCGGGTTCGCCACCGGCGTGGAAGGCGAGGAGGTTGACGCGAACGTCCCTTGGACGCACCCCCTCTACCGCCAGGCCTTCGCGCAGGTGCAGGCCGAGCTCGCGGCTGAGCGTGCCGACCGCGAAGGTGAGGATGAGGCCCCCGCTTCTGTGGCGGAGGTCGAGGCAGGGGTTGGCCAGGGTGACACGGAGGTCGACGAGCTGGGTGAGGAGGAGGTGGAGGTCGTTGAGCCTGTGGAACCCGCCCCGCGAACTCGCCCGCAGCGTAAGGTCGCGCCTCGCCCCGTCCGCGTCCCTCAGCACAAACCCGCCGCCAAAGTTGTGGTGGGCCGTCCCAAGCGTTCGCTGCCTGCAGACGAACCTGCCGCCGCGCCCTCGCCTCGGAAGAAGGTCCGCGCCGAGACACTAGTCTTCCCCGCACCGGTCTGGCGACCGGCCTCCGTCGAACCCCCTTTGTCTGTCCGCGTAAGCTCCTTTCGCCCTCCCTTCTCTCTGACTGCTGATCTCCCTTCCAGTGTTCGTATTGCTCCGCGCACCCAGGTGGAGGCCGGTGTGTGCTCCGCGAAGGCTTCGCGAAGTGCGACCGGTGCCTGCTGGGGCGCCAAGGCTGCTGGGCTCCAGGTGGGGGCAAGAAGCCCTTCGCCGAGTGGTACGAGGATAAGGGGCATACCCGCGGTAAGTTCCTGTTATCTCACCCTCCCAGTTCGACCCTCACGCTTCTCTCCCGCGTCCACAGCTGTTCGCCTTGATGGCGTCGTCGCCGCGAAGGTCATTCGGTCGCGCGGACGCGCGTCGGACATGCCTGGGTGGGTCCGCGCAGCCTGGGAGGAGCACAAGGCGGCCCGCTTGGCCGCGTACGCAGCCGGAGAGGGTTCTCTGGGGGACTCCACGGCTAGCGAGGGCTCGCGCCCCCCGTCGGCGAAGTCCGCGAAGGCCTCGGGTCCTTCGCAAACGGCAAAGGGTTCGGTGCCAGGTTCGGGTGGCAGCACGAAGCTGTCGCACGTTGAGGTAAGCCCCGCTGCCTCATCTTCTCTACCTCGCCACCATCGTCGCTAACTTTACCCCTCTTGGAGCCGCAGATCTCTGTGCCGCGTACGCGGGTTGCCGGGCTTGCCGCCTCGTCCTCTTCGCAACCCGCGGCGTCGTCGTCCTCCAGGGCTCAGCCCCCGCCGTCCTCGCCATCACCTCCTCCTGCGACTCCTCCTACCGCGCGCCTGCCTCCGCCCGCTCCTCCTCGCGTTGTCTCTCCCGTCGACGCGCCGCGCCCTCCCTCAGTTCCGCCTTTCGCCGCGGAGGCCCCTCTCCCGCCTCCCTCTTTCCGCACGCCCGCGCCTTCCGCCGCCGTCTCCGCTATGCCGCCGCCTCCTCCTCCCACCCCGGAACAACTGGGAATGGGAGGTCTGGTCGCACGCGAAACGGCATGGTTCCGCGAGACTTTCGCGCGGCACCTGGTCGCCAACTTCTCGCGCCCTCAAGACGTCGCACCCGTCGATCCGCGGCGCACTCCCGCTGGCGACGCGTATGTCCGCGCCCTCGAGAGCGTTCGCGACGCTCTTTCCGGCCAGGTCGCGGCCCTCGCCGCGACGCGCGACGAGCTTCGCCTCCGCGCTCGCAACGCTCCGCTCTCCGACGCGGAAATCTTCGGGCACCCCGCGAACCGGTGAGCGAAGGTTCGCGAGGCTGTCTTGGACTTGTAGGTAGCGGGCTCGACGCGATTGTAGGTCGTGGAGGCGCGCGGACTTGTAATTAGCCTTTTTTTTTCGTAGTATCGCGCCCTGTACTGTCTTGTTCCCTTGTTTTCTTGGCCTATATTGTAGTGAGGGTGTAATCGCCCGGAGGTACATAGAGAAAACGAATAGACGAAAATTGTACAGCCTTGCGACTGCGTGAGGTGGAGAGTGCGAACACAAAGGAATGTGGGTATAGAATGAATTGGTAGAAGATGTGGGGATGACTGCCTTCGCGCCTCGCGAAGGATAGAGAGTGATGAAAGGGTGAATAGAAAGGGATAGTGAACAATAAATAAAGGTTGTGGGGACTGTCCTTGGGTATCTAATCATCGAGAGAGCTTTCGCTGCTCGCATCTTCGTCGCTTTCGAGGTTCGCAGTCGGTTCGCCGATGAGCTCGGGCTCCGGGTCGTCTTCGCCATTGTCGTCGGACGCGATAAGCTCCGAGAGCCGCTTGCTGGAAATGTCCGCGAAGTTCGCCGGCAGGGGGATAGCTCCTCGCGCGAGGTAGGGGATCAAGCGGAAGGCCGCGATCGCGCGGTGCAAGACCGAGCCATCGAGTTCGCAGAGCACATACGCACCTCCACGGTTGCGCGAGATCACTACCAGCGGACCAGTGTAGCGCGGACGCATCTTGCGATTGAGCGACTTCTCGATCTGCGTATGGCGCATCAGGACCAGCGAGCCAGGTGGGAAGTCATAGTCGCGAATGGTAGCTGTGTGTGCGCGCTCAAACTTCTGCGCTGCCTTGATTCGCGCATCGAACACTCGCGAATTGAGCTGCGCGAGCTGGTCTTGACGCTTCTGCAGCTCGATAGCGCGTCGCGCGATCAGATCCTCTGTGGATAGCAAGCCCTCAGGTGGCGGAACCAGGTAGGTCGCCTCCGCGATATCCAGGGGTAGCACAGGATGGCAGCCGGTAACCGCGAAGTATGGCGAACAGCCCATGCGCTTGCGAACAGTCACTCGCTCGGCCCAGAAGGCATAATGCGCGAACTGTGACCATTTGCGCTGGTCTCCGTTCGCGGCCTTGAACAGAATCTGGCGAGTGTCGAAATGCGAACGCTCCGCGATACCGTTCGCCTTGGAATTGTACGGACTTATCTTGATATGGTGTATGTGGTAGCGCTCCTCTAGGCTTCGCACTGCGCTGACGAACGCGGAGCCGTTGTCAGTGATGAGCTCAGTCGCCGCGCCCCATCTACACAGCAGGTCCTGGAAGATGAAGTCGCCTAGGGTCTTGTCGTTCTCCGCGCGAAGCATTCGCCACTCGGGCCAGGCAGACACAGAGCAGCGCGCGACTACAATGATTGAGAATCCGCTAGACTTAGGCATCTTCATCGAGTCGATGTACCAGCGAACACAGAGTCCACCAGGTCTCGCGACAGTCGGGGGAATCAGCAGCTTGCGGTGTTGGCGAAGCTGGCAGAGATGGCACGTCCGCACGTACCACATCGCGTCTTCGTGCAGTGAAGGCCACCAGAAGCGCTCCGCGACCAGGCGAACCGTCGCGAAGTGTCCGCGATGACCAGTGTCGTCGTGTGCCGCTCGCAAGATATCGAGACGCTTTTCAGGCCATACCACCAGCTTGTGCGCGCCTTGCGGATCCTTTCGCCAGAGTCTGTCGCCGTCGCGGAAGAAGTGCTGCGCGTACGCGATGAACTTGCGATACTTCTGTCCTTGGATGTCGTCCGTGAACTCCTCAGGCTTGCGGAACGCCTCAAACCACTTCGCAACCATGCGCAGCTTCTCATCCGCCATCCGCGTCTTCTCGCTGTACGGCAGCTCGACCGGTGCTTGAGGCTCGACCATCTTCTGCGCTTCATCTTCCGTCGCGAACCGTATCCGCGCCTCTTCGCGCGCGACTGCTCGCTGCGCACGTTCATCGTCTCCCTTCTCCAGGTTCGCGCTCGCGTCCTCCTCCCCCTCGCTGAAATCTCGACCGTCCTCGGTCGGCGAGGCCAACGCGAAGAGGTGAATTGGGTCCTCGTGCGGTTGCGCGAAGCTAGAAGGCGTAGGCAGTAGCTGGTGTAGGAAGCCGTGGATGCGATCAATCCAGTCCTCGAACTCATCTGGGTCTTCCGCGGGATCATCACCAGGCTGCGGAGGGCGTCGCGAGAGGCCATCCGGACCATGCGAAGTTCCCGGGACGTGCACCAAGTGGAAATGGAACGTCAGGATCGCGAGAATCCAGCGGTTGATGCTCGCGCTTGGCGCAAGATCGGGGTTGTTCAGCATTCCGCGAATGTATCGCGCGTCCACTTCGACTACTAGGTTGCGTACGCCGACTATGTAGAGCTTCGTTGCTTGCAGCGCGCGAAAGAGGCCATAGAGTTCGAGCTTCGGCTGGGAGAATCGCGACTCGCGGTCGTTGAGCGTAATGGAACCAAAGCGGTTGTAGTAGCGCTTCTTGGGGTCTTGTTCATCGCATTGGCACAGATGGTAGCCCACCGCGATGTATGAAGTGTCTACCGCGAGGATGACGTTCGCGAGCGACTCGTAGTTGATCGCGCGCAGCGCAGGCGAGCTCAGTAGCGCCTCCTTGAGGTCCTCCATCGCCTTGATCTGCTCTTCGCCAAACTCGAATGGGACATCCTTCCGCGTGAGCTTGACCAGCGCGTGTGCACGCTTCGCGAAGTTGCGAATAAAGATCCGCGCGACGCCGACGGTGCCCAGGAACGCGCGAACCTCCGAAAGGTCTTTGCAGGGTCCCCAGTTCTTGACAGCCGCGACTCGCGACTTCTCGGGGAGACGCCCTTCGGGTGTGCAGCGATGTCCTACGACCGTTATCTCGCGCGCGCAAAGGATAGACTTCGTTCCCGAGAAAGTTCCGCCCGCGTACTTCATTCGCTGAACCACGCGATTGATGTTCTCGAAGTGCTCCCAGACGAAACGACGGATTCCAGGGTTCGCGGGGATAGTCTCGTATGTCCCGCCTTCATCGCGATAGTCCGACTCGGGGCCTTTGCACGGTACGTCGTCAATGTAGGGTACAGTAACTTCGGGGATCTCGGGTCGCAGGATGTAGGTGACGTCCTCGTGAAAGATGGGGACGGAATTGGACCAGCCCATCGGCAGCGTACAGAGTCGCAAGGCTCCGAAGGGGGTCTGGAAGGATGTGAGATCGCGGGAAGTTTCCGCGATGAGTCGCTCGTCGTAGCCAACGTAAAGGTCGAAAATCGCGCCGCACGGGCGTCCTGCGAACTGCTCCGCGAGATAATCCGGCGTAGGCGGAACGCCAGAGTGCTGAATGGTGACGCGATTCAACGGTTCAAGGCTGTGGACGATGCGAAGGGACTTCCCGTCTTTCTTGAGTACGCAGAACCATCGCGAACGGTAGGATGAGTTCGAAGGCTCGTATACGCCAGCCGCGATCTTCTTCTTGATGATTTCGCAGACTTCCTTGTAGAGACCCGGCGGGATAGGGATGTTCTTCTCGACCCATGGCGTATGCGGGAGCACTGGAAACTCGATTGGCGGGAAGAACTCGGGCTTGAAGCATCCGCGCTCGCTGTCGTTCCACGCGAACGCCTCGTTATGCATTCGCATGAAGTCGTGAAGCAGTTTCTTCTCCTCAGGCCAGAGAAAGTCGTCGCCATGCGCGCGGTCCATCGCCTCCTTGCGCTCTTGCGTATAGCGACCAGTGGGCTCGAACTCGGGTGGATTGGGATTTAGCTTCGGCATGTCCGCGAGAGGGTCGCCAGTGATGTTCCGCTCGACGCGAAACTGTTCAGGACAGGTCCCGAGCGTAGCGCGGACTTTCTGCGCAACGGGCTTGTACTTCTTCTTCTGCTGGACGAAGATGCCGGCTGGGGTATTCTGCGAACGCGGAGAGACAACGTAGGTGGTGCCATTCTTGCTGTATGTGAACGCGAAGGTGTTGTTGGGATCATGGGGTAGTCGCGAGTATCGCGAAGCATTTGTCGCCGCAGGTTGAGCTGCCGCTGAGTGGGCGAACGTCGCGCGCGTGGTATCTTCGCTAGGAGGCGCAGCGCGAGCGTTCGCAGGGTTACTTGGGATTCGCGGGGTATCTTCGCGGGGTGTACGCGAGTCGCGGGACGCAGAGGGAGTAGCAGACGCAGGGGAAATCGGTTCGCTTCCTGGGTTTGTTCGCGTGAAGAAGACTTCCGCCATTTTCGGTAGTTCATCGCAAGCAGAGAGATAAATAGCAGGAATCGAGAGTTCAGGGTCGTGTATCTGAGAGTACGCGCAGATGCGAGGGACTCCGCCGTCTTCGGAGATGACTAGCGCGATTTGTTCGCCATCTTCCTCAAGCAGGTCCTCGAGCGAAGGGCTAGGCGGCTGTTCGCCCTCGAAATCGAGCATGCCCGCGCGCGATGGTGGGCACTGTCGCGAGCTGGCCGGTGTTCGGACAACAGATGGTGATCGTCTGCTCCTCGTTCTCGTAATTCTTCACTACGCTCTTGGTCAGGACGTCGAAAGGCCGACCTAGCAGCATGTCGTACGCGGCGTTGCGAATGACATGAATCTGGAGGTATAGCACGATATCCGCGACCGCGAAAGGCACGTTGCGAACGAGACCGAGGGACTTGTCGACCTCGCCATTCGCAGATTGCATGTTTAAGCGAATACTGGGGTCGTACGCGAGCGCGAGCGCATGACAGACGTTCTCGGACATCGCGATGACTTGACAACCCGGATCCACAATCGCCTCGACGTATTCCTTGTTGTCCACGAGACCCACAATTGAGCGTAGCGCGTGAGACTCTTTCGCGACGGTAAGCTGCGCCGCGTCTCGCGAAGGCGCTATGTCGCGGAGATAGACTTCGTAGGGATCGGGTACTACCACACCGCCAGGTACCATCGGATTGCCGTCGCACGCGACTTGCGAAAGGAACTGGTCCGCAACCTCTTCAACCTCCGCGAAGGCCACCGTCCGCGCTTCAGGAGGGACTCGTCGTGGCGTGATCTTCTCGCGGAAGCGAGCGCGCATATCAGGCGAGATGGACAAGATCTCCTCGAGCGACACGGTGAGATACGGCGACGCCATGGTCCGCTGGAAGATGCCCTGGATGACCTCCTCCTGCTGGATGGGCGCGCGCGTACGATACGCGGGTTCGCGGTCTCCGCTCTTAGGTCTAGGCATCGGCTGTCCAAAGTTCCGCTGACGCGGGGGCGCGTACGTTGCATCGCGAGCTTTCGCGAACGGGTGCTCAGCTGGCTCGCTGGGCTTTGGGGGTTGCGCGGGCGCGGACGTGCCCGGGGTAGGCGGACGCGGTATCTCTCGCGGAGCCTCACGGCGGGGTTCGCTAGGCTGTTCTCGCGACACACGGATGGTCCTATCTTCGGCAGGACGCGCCGGTAGCTCGGGAAGAGGCCCAACCTGGTTCTCACGCGCGTCGTGGGTCTCACGCGGAGGAGCCACAGGTTCGTGCTGTCGAACCGGCGCGGGGTTGGGCAGATGCGGAGGCAGCTCGCGCTCTCCACGCGGTTCGCGCGATCGGCCACGCTCACGATCCGGCGGAGACGAGGTACGCGAACGCTGGGGGCGACGCGGAGGCACATGTACGCCATCAAAACGTGTTCGCCGCGCCTGCTGAAGGGCAAAGAGTTCGCGCTCAAGCTGCTCAATCCGATCTTCAGTGCTGAGCGTAAAAGAACTCGCGGTCGCATAGCGAGGCTCTTCGGTGGTGATCGAGAGAACCATCTGATTCGCGGTAGGTGGCGCGAGCGAGTTCGGGTTCCGCCGATGCCACTCGTAGACGCGGTCGCGCATGGTGATCCCGTCAAAGCCAGGGATCTGTCGAGGGACGAAGTTTCCATTGGGGAGCACCACGCGCCCATCTTGGTTGCGCACGCAGCGACCCGCCCGGATATCTTCCTCGACAAAGGGACAGTTACGCAGCTGGCAGCCCGGGTTACCGCAGTAGTGACAGAAATTCCCTTGGACGCCGGTGTTGCGCTGATCGCCTTGCGCGAATCCGCCTTGATAGCGCGGGGCTCCACCGGGTGCACCTTGCGCGGCGTTCGCGAAGCGGTTCGCCATGCTCGCGGTTGCGTTCGCTGTGCCCTCGCTCGCAGCCTGGGTCAGCATACGTAGGAGGGACGCGAAGTCCTCGATCTTGACTGTGGTACCGCCGGAGTTGCTTGCGGAGGCCGTCGCATGCGCGGTAGGAGGCGTAGCCGTCGCCGTGCCATGCAGGACGAACTTCGCGGCGTTGTAGACATCGTCGAGCTTGTAGGGATCCTCTGGATAGTGATCCGGTAATTTCAACTGGAGACGCTGCGAAACTTGGCCCCAGAGAGGCTGCGCTATGCCGCGAACAAACAGACGCGACTGCTCTGACGTGGAAAGACGGTTCTGGCTGATCAGATACGAGGTCATGGCGTAGAAGTCGCGATAGTAGCTGGAGAGCTCCGCAGCAGTGGCGATAGGTGCCGAAGCCCTTCGCGCAACCAGGTTCTCGACGTCCGCGAGTGAATACTTGCGCGAATCGTCCGCGCCAGGATACAGCGCGATAATCGCTCGCTTGAAGTCGTCGTAGGTCTTGGTCTCGTCCACACACTCGGGTAGGTTCTCGCATAGATCCGCAACGTCGATGGAGAAGTAGCGGAGGACCCACTGCTTCTTCTGGGCATCGCTCTCAACGCCGCTACGCTCAAATAGCGCCTCGAGGTCCTGGAAGAACCTTCGCAGTGTTCGCGGATTATCGGGATCAAAGTAGGGAGCGCGAGGATCGCCACGCGGGGGCATCGCGGGTCTTTCAGCCATCGCGGGCTCGGGGGAAGGTTCACGGAGAAGAAACGGGGTAATGTGTTCGTTTGCGAGGCTGTCGCGGTCGAAATGCTCGGAAGGGACTGGGGAAAGGTGATCTAGCTGACGCGTAGGACTGCTAAACGGTGTGGAGTAACGGATGAGGGATTCTTCGGCGTTCGCGGAAGCAGGGGTCTCGGGTAACTCGTTCGCCGGCTGGGGAACCTCAAAGGCTCGCGCGATAACAGATAGCGCGGTTTCGCGGATCCACTCGGTCGCGAAGGGGTCGCTTTGGTCGAATCGCTCGAGGCCTCGCTCGAGAAGGAGGCAAACGGTATCCAGCAGGGCGGCGAGCTTGTCGCTATCGAGTCTATAGTTCGCTTGTCGGACTAGCTGGTTGAAGCGAGCAGTGAGGAGCTCAATCGCAAGGTTCGCGGGCTGGGATCGGGCTCTAGTCGCAGGCGCAATCGCGGAGGAAGACGGCTCGCGAAAGCCGTCGGAACAGGAGGAAACCGACTGTGAAATCTAAAACACACCCCCCTGCGGTGGTCACCAGAATGATGCGTCTAACCACCCCTGAAGGAGAGGGAGAATCCGGCCGAGAGCCTCTTGAAGGTCGAGGCCGGCGGTCGCGCTAACGCGGACAAAGGACGCGGAGGGGAGGAGATGCGGAAAGGTTCGTGTCGGGTGCCCTGTGACGGGGAGCGTCTTCTATGAGTCTTCGCGAGGGTTGGCCGCCCTTCGCTTCGCAGGGGAGAGAGAGAGAGAGGGAAAACTTCGCTAAGGATCTTCGCTGGCTTCGCGAGCTTCGCAGGACGCTATAGAGGCGCAGGCTTGATTCGCAGGGTTCGCAGAGTTCGCAGGATTCGCAACGCTATTCGCGGAGACTTCGCAGTATTCGCAGACGCAGTAAAACGCAATTCGCAACGCAAAGGGAACGCGGGACGCAACGCAGACGCAGACGCAGACGCAGTTTGAGATGCTGAACGTGGGGGAACAGGAATCTGGATTTCTGGACGCTTCGCGTCGGTATTTACAAGAGAGAGTCGGTAGCTACGGCCGATGCACTACGGAAACAGTACGGAAACATGCCGCGACGGCGCGCAGCGCGCGCGAACGCTTTCGCGCCCGGCGCTCTACGCTCCGGAGGTCAATGCCGCGCTCGGCGAGCGCGCCACGGCTTGGCACGGCTCTCCACGCTCCCGGGTAGCCGGAAACCGCTGCTTGAGGTCGTGGGGGCCTTCGCAGACCTTCGCAGGTCTTCGCCGTCGTCGCGCGCGGTCGCGCGCGCACCTAGGAGGCTTCGCGCGGGTCTATGGGTTCGCGTACGCCGGCCAGTCTCTTCGCACGAGCCAGGGAGTGTCGCAGGGGTCGCGGACGCGTACGCGCAGTATGCGAAAACTGCTGGTGGCGGTTTGTGGGGCGCATCAACGGCAAAGGCAATGTCAGGTCGAGTACCGAGCATTATATATAGCAAGGACCCGATGACGGTCTGGAACCTGGAACGAAGAGTGGGATCTGCCGTGCCATCATTTGGCTTGGGGTAGTAACCCGCAGGCAGTGGAGTAGGCGCAGACTTCGCGTTCTGCATACCACATCGCTGAAGCACTTTCTCCAGGTACGCGCACTGATCTATACGGATCGTGCTGCCGCTACGCTGGATGCGCATACGCAGGAATTCCTTGACTTCGCCAAGGTCTCTGCATTCCCACTTTTTCATGAACTTGGCCTTCATCTTTTCGACGAGTGCCTTGTCCGGTCCACAGAAGAGGGCATCATCGACGTACACAACGACGATGACTAGTTGGCCGTTCTTATCTTTGCAGATGAACAGGCCTGGGTCAGAAACTAAGCGGCTAAAGCCTAGTTCCTTCATGGACTGATTCAGGGTGCTCCACCAAGCACGACCTGCTTGCTTGAGTCCATAGAGTGCACGCAGAAGTCGTAGGACTTTGCGCTCTTGGCCTTTGGCTACGAAGCCTTCGGGTTGTTCCATATAGATCTCCTCATCAAGCTTACCATAGAGATAAGCATTGCGGACGTCAAGTCCAGTGATGTACCAGTTCTCGAGAGCTGCAAGTGCGAGGATGAGGCGCACAGTCTCGAAGCGAACAACTGGTGAGAAGATCTGGTCGTAGTCAATGCCTTCGACCTGGGAGAAACCCTTGGCAACAAGCCTGGCTTTCTTTCGACCGTCAGATTTGACGTCGAATACCCATCGGTTCTTGATGACCTTGCGCCCCTTAGGGCGGTCGACCAATTCAAAGACCTTTCGCCTTCGGAGTGCCTCTAGCTCCTCTTGGCAAGCGGCCTTCCATTCCCTCTGCTCAGCCGCTGGCAGGCGAGTAATGTCACGGTATGTCCACTCTCTGACGTTGGACGTGTCGGGCAGATCATCAACTGGTGGTACCGCTTTCATGAGCAGGAAGTTGATGAGTGCTACTCCCCCTTCCCGGCACAGTTGTGCCAAAGCTATCTCATCGCCGGCAGCAGCTCGAAGGGCATTATCGACTTCGTCTGATGAATTGCCCGAGCTATCACCACCTGGCGCATCACCCGAGGCGGATGGAGCAGGTATGTCGCTTGGAGGGGATGGTGCAGAACTGTTGCCGGGAACTTGTTCTGACCGAGACGGCCCAGTAGCACGGGAGCGACCCGGCTTCTGGCCAACGAGTTTTTCCCACTCCCCCTGCTTCTCAATCTCCTTGAACTGTTCTACGGGATGCCGTGACTCTCCGTAGATGTTGCCTGGGCGGATAGGCACTTTCCGCACGCGTGCAGGCACCTTTTTCTTAGGAGTAGGTGGCACTTCCGGCACACGCGGCGGCGGACTAGGAGTACGCGGTGGCGCTTCAGGTGCATCGTCATGCTCCTGCTCCTGTCTCCTTTCTGGAAGGTTTTGGGGAGGATGACGAGGAGGTTGGTCCTCATCGTCGTCATCATTGCCCGAAGGAATGGATGACTCCTGGTCGGATGGGTTTTCCTCTGGCTCATCTTCAAGCCTGGAGGTGCGTCGCCGCTGGTTAGTGGGACACTTAGGGAACATCGTCTCGTCGAACAATGCATATGCCGACGTGAAGATCACGTTGTTGGGTGACCGCATGAATCTAAAGCCATGCCCACCAGGTGCAACCCCGATGTAGACCATAAGCTCTGACTTAGGTGAGAGCTTGTTAGGGCGAATGGCAGGCGGTAAGTGCACATAGGCACCACACCCGAAAACGCGAAGGTGACGGATAGATGGAGCTTCGCCGTTCAACACCTCATAGGGGGTTCGCCACTTATGGCGGCGTAGAGGTGTGCGGTTGTACACATGAACAGCATGCTCAATCGCGAATTCCCACCAAGATTGAGGTAGACAGGCTTCGAAGCGCATGGCTTCAGCCTTGTCTGAGAGAGTCCGCATAAGGCGTTCAGCACGACCATTCTGTTGGGGCTGATGCGGGACACTCTGGAGTATCTCAATGCCTTTGTCCTTAAGCAAATTATCAAATGCTTTGGACTTGTATTCTCCTCCACCATCAGACATCCACTTCTGCACCTTCGTCTTGAATTGATTCTCGACGTTGGCTAGGAAGTGTTTTGTCGCTGTGAGCGCAGCATCCTTAGAGCGCAGACACACAGCCCAAGCATACGACGTATGATCATCGAGGAACATGATCGCATACTTGTATTTGTGGTAGGAGTCGACGGGGAATGACTTTAGATCCGAGTGAATGAGTTCAAACGGTCGAGAAGCCCGTCGAGTGGATGGAGGGAATGAGCGCAATGGCATCTTTCCTTCTGCACATCCGCGGCAAAGAGGTTCCTCCTTGGGGAACTTGATGGTAGGGAAATCAGCGATGTGTTCCCTTGCATGTCGAAGTACATCCTTAGAAGGATGCCCCAAGCGACGATGCATGGTCTGGTAGTCAATCTTACAGACCGTTGGAAAGATAGACATCGCTTCCTTGGCAGGTAGCGATTGCACGACGAAGATAGTATCGTCAGGACGGCGAGGATGGAATACCATGAAAGGTCTTCCGTTCGCCTCAAAGATACTGATTCGCTCAGCAGTTCCGCTTACGCGCATGCCATCCCGGAGAAACTCTCCCATAGAGAGGAGTCGTACATTGAGATCAGGCATGTAATACACCGGCGCAATGCGCACTGTAGTGTGTTCTCCAGGAAATAATGGGCAATTAAGCATGACAGTGCCAGAGCCCTTAGCGGCGGTTATGCCGTTTGCAGTGCCGACGATCATTTCTTCATGGAGCGGTGTATATTCCACAAAGTCGTCCAGATCAAAGGTGAAATGGCACGACGCTCCAGAATCAAGCATCCATGTGTATGGTGGTTCAAAGCCAGCTTTCCTCTTGCCCTTACAGCGAGTGCATTCAGAGTGATACAAAGAATGACCGCATATATTCAAAGATTTACAGACATTGGATCGCAAAGTAACTACTGCAGATCCCGCCACACTGTTAGAGATCGCTGCTATGGAGAGCGCGTTAGTGCGGTGTCTGTTGGGCAGAGGATGGAGTACTGACCGAACTTGTTCGTCGTACTGCTCATAGAGGCCAGCGGCCTGGGCTATCTCCATGTCCACGTCATCATCCTCGTTGCCGAGGGAAATCGCAGACTCCGCCTCATCATCTCTTTCAGTCCAGTCGATGCGCTCAGCCAGAGTAAGGCGAGTCCGCTTCGACGAGTGACTGTCCGCGCTGTCCGAGTCTGAGGGAACCTCGACGATCCTGCTAGTACCCTCCCCCTTGTCTGCTGCCTTGATCACACCCTCCAGAGCACGAATGCGCTCAATGCTAGGCGTGACGTCCAGCTCACGAGCAAGGTTGAAAGCACGCTTGAGAGTGGGGTACTTAGACTCACCCTCGGGACCATTAACTTGGACAGGTTTGCGCAGAAGCGCACGCGGATCGACGGTCAACGTAGGACCGTCTGAGATGGTCGCGGGAGATACGAGGTGAGCGTGGTCATGGTCCGAAGACTTCTGACTCTTACGCTTCCCTCGCCTGGCTTTCCCCTTCTTCTGCTGCTGCTGCTGCGAGCCGCCATCGCCGTTCTGGTGACGCTGCTGCTGCTGCTGCTGCTTGAAGGAAGGGTCTTTGCCCTTGCGCTTGATCGCGCTGAGCTTCTTGGCCTCACCAGCTTTGTTGCGGTTACCTCTAGTAGTGGTCGCCTCCCAGGATGCCACTAAGGCTTCCCGAGCTGCGGAGGTAGTGAGCTCGCTCAGATCATTGTCGTTAAGACAAAGCTGAATAGCGGTCTCGTACCGCGAAGGTGCTGCGTCCAAGATCATCAAGGCGCGCAGGTTAGCTGGGATGTTAATCCCTGCACCTTCAAGCTGGTCAAGATTCCCTTGGATCTTGGCGATCGCAGGGCCAGGATGCTCATTTGGCGGAATGCGCGTCCCAACGGCAGCCTTATAGTAGCTATAGGCGCCTAGGGCGGAGGTGGTACCGTAGAATTCCTTAAGGTCATCCCACAGTTCCTTGGCAGTCGTCGCATCCTTGACAAGTTTTGCAACTTCGTCATTGAGGCGCAAGCGGATAGAACCCATCGCCTTAGACTGTGTAGTCGTCCAGGCAATGACTTCATTCCGGTTGCTACCGTCCTCCGCAAGGGTAGGAGCGGTAATGCCATCAGGGAGTTCGACGACGTACCAAACCTCCTGCTGCTGAAGGTAGGCCTTCATCAGGTCAGCCCAGCGGGTGTAGTTCGAACCGTCAAGGACGGGAACAAGCTGCTGAAGCGCGTTGGACATGATGTCGAGTATGGGAGTTCTGTAGAGACAGAATGTCAGCATTTGTCCATGCGCACACAAGGCAGCCATAGCGGCGCCGAGGGCAGCAATGCTGAACACTCCCTAAGCTCTAGCGGCATAGGTGCAGCCTACATGGCGCACACTAAGGGCCGCGACGTCAAGCCCCTTCAGGGCAACGTCCAGGTATGCTGGGAGCTCATAGATCGCAGCCTTGCCAGGCGCAGACCTAGGCATCGACCAGTTGAGCTGGGAGCATCAGGATCAGGCCTTGCCAGGCACAGATCCGAGCATCAACCAGGGCTCATAACCTGTTGAGCAGGGCTTGTTACGCAGTGGAAAGCCCCTCCGCTCACTTACCTGTAGAGCTCTGACTTAGAGGCACACGTAGTGGTTGAAGGTTAAGAGCGACTTTGGATTCTGCTCCTACAGAGCAGTCTTATATACTACTGTACAGGGGCTATGATGTAATACTATATAGTACGATGTAATACTGTATAGTACTGGAGCCACAGTATCCGGAACATTCTCTGACTGTCCGGTAGCCTCGTGTCAGTAGTTGCCTTACTAGGCTGTGCTTAGTCAGCGCCTAGTTCGACAATGTGTTAGAGTAGAGGGACATCAAGAGTGATCAAAGGATAGCAAAGGGCCTACTGATCGCAATGACACCGGATAAGTGCCATTGAGTAGCTAATTATCAGCGGTACAATCTGCAAAACGAATGGTGAGGATTGACCCAGTGGCGGGTGAGCTATTGCATACCCGGGGATGGGACCTTGCTGCCAGGGCGGGCACTTACCGGGTTTGGGAGGCATTGGCGCGGAAGGGCGCACAGAAGCGCCAGCGGCAAGGTAGCGGCGGCGACGTCAAGGATATTCTTGGCAGCGTGGGAGGGGGGGAGGGGGGGGGGCCATCCATCAACACCGTCGGCAGCGGCGGGCCACGGCGGCGGGCGCTGATGGCAACTCAACGCCCGGGCGGCGCCCGATCACAGATC
The DNA here is from genome assembly GCA_008973685.1 of Trametes sanguinea. Taxonomy (NCBI): domain Eukaryota; kingdom Fungi; phylum Basidiomycota; class Agaricomycetes; order Polyporales; family Polyporaceae; genus Trametes; species Trametes sanguinea. The sequence continues at coordinate 1,265,215 of WAHA01000001.1, read as the reverse complement.
CGTTATCTGTACGATTACCGTAATCTACGACATAGGGCATTCTATCTTATCAGCGTGGACTCCTGCGCCTGAGAGACCACAACGGAGATAATAATTATTGCTATTAGCAGTATTATCGGCAGTGTACGGGCAATTGCGCGCTGGAGCGAGTTAGCTTGCCATGCCCAGTGGGAAACCGTTCCGGCACACTCCGCCAAATCCCGCTCAAATCTGCATTGCCGGGAATTGACAGGTAGAGGCAGAAATTCTGCACTGACGCAGATCAGAATCTGCCTCGCTCTGGCATGGTATGCGCTTGATCTGCTTGCAATGGCATAAAATGCCTCGATCTGCTATGTTCTGCACACATGTACTGCAAATACAAGCTAATATAGGTGTACACGTATCTACATGCAATATGCAGGAAGTGACCGGTACCCGCTCGGCTCCCCCGCTGGTTCAACTCACTCACCTGGAGTCGCCCGCCCGCCCACCTGCCCGCCCATCTGTGCCCGCCTAACAACCCACCCATCCCCCGGCCTGCCCGCCCGCCCATACACCTGCTCACCTGAAACCCTCCCCGCCCTCAAGCTCATTGATCATACAGGTAAATACTCACCGAGTCAGACGGCCTCTATAGAGATCCTCGTAACTGGCTGCTATCAGAGGTGTGCGAAAATTGAGAATTGTTGCATGCTCGAGTGCTGAAATCATATGGCATGTACTTACATTGCACATCTTGACGCCGGTAGAGGCACCTAGTCGCGTGCAAGGGAGAAGGAGAGTAGGGTTGGGCCCGGCGACGCAGTGAGAAGGGGAAATGGGGGGAGTTGATGAACGAGCGATGGTGGTGGTTGTAGTCGACGTGGCACAGAGAGGGACGGACGAACCTTTATGTCGGCACATCAACGTGGTGTGAAGAGTTCGACTTCACCTTTCTTGACGCGACGGAACAGCTTGAGCAGGGCAAGTTAGCTAACATTAGTTAGGTGCACGGAGAAGGGAAGCTAGCATTTAGCTAAGGGTAGATGACATGATCACTCAAGGCACTTAGTGAACATCTCGATCTTTTGACCTTTTCGCTGCTTGCGGCAGATCCTGGCAGGTTCGTTCTGCGCAACGCGTGCAGCGCCGGAATGGCGCAGCGTGTGCCGGAACGATTTTCGACTGGGTGCCATGCCCCATGGGTATGCCAAGCTAACAAGCGCGTTAGTTTGTGATGATCAGGTGGGTCGCGCTAACTTTAAGCGCCCTGCCAGACGCGACGACGAATATCACGTGGATGCCTTAACTTCCTAGTTTGGGGCGCAATCCAACGCACGTCCATGCTCTCGCCATCATTCACGAGTCGTGCGGAAAGGCCTGCGATACCATGTCACTGGCGTTATGAGCCGCTATTATTTGTGCATTGTGTAAGTAAGGCTGAAAGCGCAAGAGAGTTGTGGCTATCTCTCGGCATACTCGTCCATAATAGCTCACCACTCCACCGCGGCGTTCGTGGACCCATAACCCACCATGGCGTCATTGCTGAGTACGGGCATACAGCGGACGACGTATATAAGCTAGGCAGCTTGCTGTCTGCAGGTCAAACACGACACGCTACCCCTAATCAAACATATCTCTGACCGCGCACAATGTGGATCGCTCACTACGCATCAGGTACGCCACTTGCCACACTCACGCAGGAGTGTCCTGGTCTCTAGTCACTTACAGACTTCGTCCCTCAGGACTCATTGCGAAGCCCTTCGCCCCTATCGTGCCATTGCCTGTCCTCACACTGGCCGGCGCGCTCCCCGATGTCGTATTCTTCATCCTCCAATTTTTCGGGATCGAGACCTTCAATCTCGACAGCTCTCTCATCCCACGTGGATGCTTCCCGTATTCCAACGATTATCCTTACAGTCATTCATTGCTCGGAATGGTCCTATCAGGTACATTACTGCCATATATTCTACCATGGACTACGAAGGCTCATTCATATTCTTCCGCAGGGGTTGGTTTGGCCGCACTGTACAAGATGAACACCGCGGCGCCGGTGACTCTTAAGGACCAAGCCATCATTGTTGCGGCCGCGGCAAGCCACTTCTTACTAGAGTGGCCAGCTCATCGTGAAGGCGCGTCACGACCGCTTCTTTGAATTGATGTATCACCCATGCTCATCCTCCGGTAATGTGCAGACGTTAAGATCACGCCTCACGACTCCTACCAGATCGGTGCCGGGCTCTTTGACTACCCTGTAGCCATCTTCTTCGTCGAGTCGGCCATTTTACTCTTCGGCCTCTGGGTTTACACCACTTTCGCGCCTATGGCTACCAAGGCTGGCTACAAGACTCACAAGAACCGTCTCTGGGCCATCACGCTGTTCCTGATCGGCGCGCAAGCTCACTTCTCCTTCGGATCGTAAGTATTGGTCGTTCACCCTCCGTCGGACATTATCACCGACAGCTATTCCTAGGGCACCGACCAGTGAAACGCGCTGGGTTCACGCGCCACTCTTCCTAGGCCAAGTTCTGGCCAGCTGCTGGCTGCTTGGCAAGCTCGAGTCGTGAATGAATCAGCAAAGGGATTGCTGACTATCGGGGTGAACTGTAATTGAAGAAGCATCCGTCCATCTGTAGCATTAAGTACCGCATATGCATGATGTTGTATCATAGTCTCTACGCGTACCGTCTCCGTTCCTTACCACCAACACGATGATTTTCTTAATGGTCTGTTCATGCTACATATGTGAAGAAAGATGTACGTTGACTTTGTATCAATGAGCTCGTCGGGAATGCGGGGAAAGAGCATGATGCAGCCGGGATCCGTGATCGTTCCGAATCCGAAGTTGCCGGGCGAGGATCCGGAGTGCGGGGTAAACTCATAAGACCAGGCTCTCCTCAGCCTCCCCCGCACTCGTAGCGGATCTCGACGCCTTCCTCTTCTTCGCAGACACCTTACTGCTTCAATCACTCTCTCGTTTGCCTGGTGGCTGTTTGAAGCTCGAGAATATGTCGAGCATGCTTCGGGCGACCCTTCGTGCTCCTGGCCGCTTCCTCCCAGTCGGCTCTCGCGCAATGAGCTCCTTCAACTTCTCTGCGCCTTCGCTGCCCCTCACCCCACCCAGCGTGGAGGAGGAACAAGCACAGTTTCAGTCTCGAGTAGCGGACATGGAGGCGTTCTTCAATCAGCCGCGGTTCTCTTCTCTCAAGCGTCCGTACACTGCAGCGCAGGTCGCGTCGAAACAAGGCTCGTTCCCGGTGCTACCCCTGCCATCGACGCTGCTTGCGAACAAGCTCTATGCGCTCTTCGAGAAGGCTGCGGAAGAGGGAAGGCCCGTGCACACTATGGGTGCCATTGACCCAGTGCAAATGACCCAGATGGCCCCACACCAGGAGGTGGTGTATGTTAGTGGCTGGGCATGCTCGAGCGTGCTCACGACTGGCAACAACGACGTTGGTCCGGATCTTGGGTACGCATAGTTGCTAGCTATACAATAGCTGCGCTAAGACAGTTCATTGACAGTGACTATCCATACACTACCGTTCCGAACCAAGTGCATCGGCTCTTCCGCGCTCAGCAGCTACATGACAAGAAGCACTATGACGAGCGCATGAACGCAAGCCTCGAGGCGCGCGCGAAGATGCCTTACATTGACTACCTGCGCCCTATCATCGCTGATGCTGACATGGGGTGAATACTTCTTGGGGTCTTGTTATGTGTGAGGAGTGTAACTTAGCAGGCCATTCCCCACGACAGGCACGGCGGTCTGTCCGCCGTCATGAAGCTTGTCAAACTCTTCGCTGAGTCGGTGTGTTGCTATCTTTATATCCTTGCACTGAAACTTACCGTCATATATAGGGAGCGTCTGCAATACATCTCGAAGACCAACTGGTCGGTGGGAAGAAGTGCGGGCACCTCGCGGGCAAAGTGCTCGTTCCCGCATCGGCACATGTTTCGCGCCTCATCGCCGCGCGATTCCAGTTAGACATGCTCAAGTCGACTATGCTGCTCATCGCACGGACGGATGCCGAGTCAGCGAAGCTGCTCTCGAGTACCGTGGACGTGCTGGACCATGAGTTCATCAAGGGCGTGTCCTCGCCCGACAAGGCGCTTGCCGAGGTCATCTCTGAAGCGGAGGCGGAGGGCCGCAGCGGAGCAGATATTGACAGACTTGAGGCGGATTGGCTCGCGAGAAACCCGCTCTGCACGTTCAACTGAAGGTCAGCTCTCTACTTCCTATGAAATGTATCATTCGTCTGACTGTTCCAAACAGCCTTTGAGAAAGCGCTGCAGAAGTCGGGCGTGAAAGACAAGGAGGGTGCGCTCAAGGCATACCACGAGGCTGTCGACGGCAAGTCCAACACAGTTGCGCGAGATGTCGCCAGGGACATCCTTGGCGAAAACATCTTCTGGGACTGGGATTGTAAGCATCTAATCTCACTTGTCGCAAAGTGCCCCGCTGACCCTCGTGCAGTGCCCAAGACCCGAGAGGGTTACTACCACTACACCGGCGGTGTGGAGGCGGCCATCAAGCGCGAGCTCGCTTTCGCGCCTTACGCTGACATGATATGGCTCGAGACGAAGCTGCCCGATCTCCAGCAGGCGCGCTACTTCTCGCGCAAGATCCGGGAGAAGTACCCTGGAAAGTGGTTCGTATACAACCTGAGCCCGAGCTTCAACTGGACGGCGCAAGGGTTCTCGGACCAGGCGCTGAAGAACTTCGTTTGGGACCTTGGAAAGGAGGGGTGAGCTCACATGCTGCAAATGCCCGCTGAAACAGTGAACTGAGCAACATATGCGCAGCTTCGTCCTCCAGCTCATCTCCCTCGCTGGCCTGCACCTGGATGCGGTCACGACTGGTGCGTTCTTCATGATGCGGACAAGGAAGTCAATCTGACGCAAATCACAGCTGAGCTCGCCGCGCGGTTCAAGAACGAGGGCATGCTCGCCTATGTGAACCTCATCCAGAAGAAAGAGAAGGAGATCGGCTGCGACGTGCTCACGCATCAAAAGTGGAGTGGCGCGAACTACATCGACCGCATCCTCACGACCGTCTCCGCGGGCTCTTCGAGCACGTCCGCCTGTCGGTAAGGACTCGACGGAGCACTCGTTCTGAGCGCTGAGCAGCGCTGCTCGGCCGAAGCGGGAAGGACGGGAAACATGTATTGTTTTGCGTTGCGTGTGCACTACGACGAATCTACGGAATGGATATAATAATAACACAGTTCGACTGGATGCAGTGCGAAGAGAAGTGTACGAAAGGGGAGACGACGTGCGTGGGCGAATAAGATGAGCGAATAGTCATGCGGAGTAGGTACGGTATCGATGAGCGGTAGGAAGATCACAACTATATATACCGCTGCGCGCACAACAAGCGAGCACGAAAGGGAGGACAGAATCGAAGCAGCGAGAGAGATGTGAAGCACCTGTTCCACAGGCATGTACACGAACAAGTCCAGGCCATCCCGACCTGGCGTCGGGAGCGAACCACAGACACGAAACCAAATAGTCAGTCAAGAAAGAGAATCCATCCTCACGCTGCTATACAGCCGTTCACTCACTCTGCCGACGACATCGAATGGTCCAGCCCGTGGTACGGGTACGACAGCGCCTGCGACGGCGCGAGCTTGGGCGAAACGATCTCGAACTGCGACTCGTCAAAGCTTGGCCGGCTCTCGTATGAATCGCCCGATGTCCTGGGCACGCCCAGTGCGCTGCCGTTCCGTGGGGGAGACGCGCCGGCCATTAGCCGCGACGGCGCGCGGGACGACGAAGAGTCTGTAGAAGAAACGCTTGGCCGCTGCCGTACCGATGCGGCGGACATACGTCCGCTTGCGTTAGGACAGCTTGTGACTGCCGGCTGTTTGACCGCGACTGGGTGTTCGCAAGATGCTCAGGCAAGGCAGGGCTACGCGGGATGTCGACGAGCGTCATTGAAGAGGAAACACCCGAGGCGCGTTTCATGATCGACGACAGCTCGACAACGCTGCCCTTCCGCCGCCTGCCTTCTTGCGACATCTCCGAGCTTGAGCGCGGCGTCTGACCGATGGACGAAGACGACGAGTGAGTCGAAAGGCTGCCCGACTGCGACTTGAACGACTTGAGGATAGACTTGCGCGGTTCCTTGTCGGTCTGCGTTGACATGGGCGGTGCCGAGGCAGGCAATGGTGGTGTGAGGGGAGGAGGCATAGCAGGGGATGGCTGACGCGTGGGCATAGGGTGGATAGGGTAGGGTGACTCCTGGTTGAACTGGAACGCGTGCAGTGAGGTCTTAGCGCTTCGGCTTCAAGGCGGTCGTCGGCGCGGACTGCGGGTGCTGCATGAGCTGATCCGGTTGTGGGCTCGGCTTGCGGGCTTCTGGAGAACGTCCGAGACGAACGCTTGGTGAGAGGCGCAGAGTTCGGCGACGTACGCCCGGACTCAGGCAAGTTGGGAGATGAAGAGCTCGACACGGATGCCTTGTTCGTGCGCCGCCAGAGCTTCTTGATGCTCTTCACGCTCATGAGAGAAGGTTGCTTCGCATTTTTCGCAGGAGCGGTACTCGCATTGAGCGCAGTAACCTCGTCCGACGTCACGGAGTCGAGAGAGAACCGGCTGGATGGAGTATCCGACATACCACTGGAGGACTTGTTGTTGTGCGCATGCCTCCGCCGGCCTGCCGCTGCAGCGCTGGGCATCTCTTCAGGCATCGGCGGGACGCTGTCTATGTCGGATGGAAATCGACCAAAGGGGTCGGGAGAAAGAGGAATAACGGGGGAATCGGACGCCGGTTGGCGAAGGAGCTGAGGAGCAACAAGCGGCGGGTACAGAGCGCCCTGCTCCTCCTCGAGCTCGCGTTTCCGGGCGAGGGTCTCGTCCGAGATGACAGACTCGCGGGTACGCTTCTGGAACGGCGACTTGGGCAGCTCCGTGGAGATGCCGTTGAACGCTATTCGGGGTGGGGAAGGAATGTCTGCCGCAGATGGCTCGGGCTCTGCGGGGCCGTTGCCCATGTTGGACAGGGCGGAATAAGGAACGGCGGGCCAAGAGGCGCCCTCTGTCGGAGGCCTGCGCAGACCTTCAGTACTCGGAATGATCGCGAGTCAATGAGAAGGGACGAACCCTGGCTTGGGAGACGGGTTGGGAGTCGAGCCTGCTGTAACGGAGCCGCGCCATGCTGGCGGCGTGAGGGAGCTCGCTATCGAGGGTATCCCCGTTGGCGTGTCCGCCGTGAGGTCCTCAATCGCCAACTTCCGCGGCGAGAACTGGGCGAGGTTCTAACAAACAGGCGCTCAATACGCTGCGACCTCAAGCCTCGGATGCGAGACACTCACCCGCTCGATCTCGTCAAGTTTGGCCATCATGAGGACTTGGCTCTTGCGCCGGTCATGCGGATCATCCTCGTCGAACTGGGCGGATCGTCAGTGGCTGTGACCCCCGCAATGCAGGGACAATGGGGTCTGACCTCATACGAGCTCTCCAGGCCAAGATCGAGTTCGTCGTAAAAGACGCCCTCTCGTTTCTCTCCGACTGGACTCCGGCGCATGGGCTTGTGGGTGGTCTCACCATCTGAAGGCTCCCCATCCTGGCTCTGCGGTTGCTTTGGGAAGTCACCCGTGGACGGTGTGTTCTCCTCTTGCAGGTAGGCGAGACGCAAGTTCGAGCCGTCCGTCGCCAGATCGTTGCCATTCGCAGCGCCTGGTAAGGATGGAGCGAGGTTCAACGCTGGTGGAACGTGCTTTCTCGAGAGGCTGGAGCTCTGCGAAGACCTCCGCGGTTGCTGCGGTGGTGATGCCGGTATCGCAACGGAGAGTTGTGGACGTGAGCTGCGCTTGAGCAGTTCTGCGACCTCTTCCAGATCATCTGTGATCTCCCTGGTGTCCCCTTCCTCTCCGGGATCCGGAAGCGCGGATAGTGCGGCCCCATCTAGCGCGAGGTCAACGATGTTGGGATTGTTCAGATGCTTCGACCTCCTCTGTGGCGCGTTTTCAGCATGAATATCCGCCCAAGCCTCAGCGTCCGTGCCGAACACATCCGCCAACGGGTCACCACTTACGCTCCCTTGCCCATACCGCGCAGTGGCATCACCATCATCGCCCTCCTCGTCCGAATCCGGCAGCTGTGCGTACTCATCCTCGTCAGTCCGCGTCGGGGCCGAGTAAACGGCCGTTGCTGGGCCGGAGGTATGCAGGCGTATTTTCGGTGGCCTGGAGTCGGTCAACCAAGCGCAGAGCCACAGCAGGTTTTCTGTCCATCTCCTCCTCGCCTTCTCCCTCCGCACCAGACTCGTCGCCTGTCCGAGAAGCTGCACGCCTCTGCATGCCCAGTCTGCTTTCTGCGCGTTTCGCATGCTGAACAGCGTCGCGTGCGCTTCCACCGGTCATACCACGTGGCCTTCCTGCGGTCAATGTCGAACTCGACCTTTGCCAAGATCGGGATGAGGGAGTGAGAGTGCAGGCCGGGCAGCGGCACGTCGCCTGCGTCGCCACCATCTGACACCGAAGTCGCCGACTCTGGGGAATCGAGGTCAGACCGCGAGGAGATGGCGGAGTGCGATGCCGTTGTCGACGGGGAAGGGGTCATGAGTTGTGGCGTCTCCGCACGTAAGGGAGAGAGAAGCGGACGAAGGCTGCTCTGGTTTGACATGACATCCTGCAGGAGAGATGGCGAGGACTGGGCAGCCGGGTTACCGAATCCGAGACCCTTCGTGCGCACTGCCGAAGGAGGCGCCTCGTCCCGTTCGGCCTTCAAAACACGTACCCAGATATGCCGCCAGATGTCTTCTGAAAGGCGCGGACCGGGCGTTTCGTTGCGGTCGTCACTCATGTTGCCGAGGCGCATGCTGGCCTGGGCGGCAGGGGAGGAGTTGATGAGATATAGGACGAGGCCTACCGTACTAGGCAGCGCGTACTCCTTCGCGATGGCAGCAAGTTGAGTTTGTAGCGTGGGATAGACGGGAACCAGAATGCCTCGTCGGAACTGCGCATGATAGCCTGACGCTGATGGAGGGGGTGGAAGGAGCTCGTTGTCATATACGTTGTCAGATTCGTGCGGGAGATGTGCGGGGGGAATGACATGAAGGAGGTACTTCGAGGTTTGCGTGACGGGCGTGTAGGTGTGTGCGGAGCCGACAGAAGGGGTTGGCGAGCGACGGAAGTCGAAAGCGGACGAGGCAGCGGTGTTAGGCAGAATTGGCGAAGGAGCATAGCTAGAAGCCGGAGAAGAGAGAGCATGGATGGCCGGAACGGGCGTAGCAACTCCGAGGGCGTTGGCGAGCTTAGCCAGACGATGAGGGGGCAGAGGTGCGCGAGGCGGGGCCCAGGACGGCGTAGAGACGGGAGAAGCTGGCGCGTCCACTTCGTCCGGAGAGGTGCTAGTCGGCATGGCGGTCGTGTAGAACGTTGGAGAGAGGATGTGTCGAGGCACAGAAAAAGACTACTTCTGCAGCATCGGTCTCAAATGGGAGAGGTGCTGTAGGATATTTCGTGCATGAAGAACAGCCACCGTGCACGGAGGGATTGAAACATACGTTGGTTGCCCTGACAGCTCACAGTCACGCCTCCTGCACGAGATGTTTCCGAAGAACCGCGGAGGTGAATGGAACGGACGGTAGGGACGTCGGGAAGGCCAGGGAGGGGAGGAGGGGAGGAAGAGACCGCGGAGAGGAGGAGGAGGAGCTGATTGACCTGCGCCGCGTTCGCAACTCTACCCTGCAGCTGTAAGTACGGGACACTGAAAGTCAACCCCGGCCAGGGCACAAGGGCCGTCCTCCCCGCACCAGGCTCCCTCCTAGCCCTCCCACGTGGCTCGTCCCTCCTCACCCTTTGCTTCTTGATCTCGACGGTGGCCAACCTCTGCCAGCGATATCAGGCCGACTTTGATTCTAATAACAATGTCATGCCATATCCCTGCCTACTGTCAACCGTCGTCGTCTCGCCGAACCTCACTCACTCTCATGTGCCCGGCTAGTTGGGCAGATCTTCTGTGTCATATTTGCTCTCTCGACTTGCATCATGTTGCCATATGTCCACCGCTGCCACCTGTGGGTCGCCCATGACGGTGCTTTTTCGCGATTCCGCTGCTACTCTGTCGACGCTGCCAAGATCGCAACGAATGTCTGGAGGGCCTCATTTAAACCAGGCCAGCTCCTTCTCGTCGCAGTCCACTTCTTGCTAGGCTGGTCCTCTACCCCAAAGTCTCCTCTCGGGCGATTAGGCCTGTGTGCAGCCTTGCATAACGTCTTATGTATCTTCCCCGGGAGTCTGCGGCGCACGACGCAGCTAGTCTTGACATGTACAATGGTTTCGGCGGAGATCCAGCAAGGCTGATCAATGCAGCTTTCGCACTGAACACTATCGGACAATTTGCCCTGCTTGTCCTCCTCGCTACGCTATTACTCTCTCGGGCCGTATATCATTATAGCTCTGTGATGTTCAATCTCTTGCTCATATGCCTTGCCGGCAGTGTGCCTCAATACTTCTTGTAAGCAGCCAATCTGGTGGGTAAACCGTATGTGCCACATTGATAGCGACTGTCCTGCAGGATGTATGCCGGGGAGGTCTATAAACCACTCCCTCCTCTTGGTCTATGTGCAAGCCAGGCAGCCTTGATAGATGGCTTGCAATGCGCGTAAGCTCCCTCGGAACGGGGGCGTCTGCGATGCACCAATTGACATGGTATGCGTAGGTTCGCTGTCGTTGCCTTGTGTTTAGCGATCGCGTACATGGTTGAATTCCAGATCGTCTCCTTGACGGCTATGCAAACCAAGTACCTTCAGAGGGCGGTGCGTCCTGAATCCTTTTGCTATTGTAATGCTATCTGACTCGGGTAACAGCTAGTCGCCTTGCCCTATTTGACATTTCTGCCCTTCTCCTCAGGTGTCGCGATCTTCGGAGCCTCTCACCCAGAGCAAGTTCGACACATGCCCAATGACCTCACATGTATCCTCCACAACCGCACTCTGTAAGCAATTATCCCATACGCCCGTCCAATGTGTCTCACCAATATTCGACGGCATATTCAGTATCACAGCTACCAGAGTTGTCATCGCTACCCTCGTAACACTAACATTGTCTCTCACAAGTGCGTCTACTGGCTTGCTGCCGTGTTCGATTCGGTCTCTCATAAGGCTGCCTGTCGCGACAGCGTTCGCCATCCTCCATACCCTGACGACCAGAGAACGCCTCTACCGCAAGCGCCTTACCGTCCCAAGCTTCTCTGAGGCTGTTCGTATCGCCGTGTTCGCGCTTTTCCAGGCACACCTTCTGACGTACGTGCATATCAGCCTGTCGTGACACGTCCATACTGACTATCAATGCATGATGCCAACAGCTTGGACATTCTGCGCAGTTACATCCAGTCAGACTCCGTCCGTGTTGCCTACATGATCCTGCAAGCCCTTGGTGAGCTCGTTTCAATCTGCACCATGGCCTGGAGCGCGCTAACGCCTTGGCAGTACCCCTCATTACGGCCTTGAACTTCGGATCGAAAGCTGTACGCCCTGTCATGTCTCGGTGTAAACTCTTACATGTCACTCACATTGACATGATAGGAATGCTATCAAGCCTGGAAAGGCGCTGCCATTGGGCTGACAAACAAGTTTCACAAACGGTCGTGCCATCAGTCTGCTGCCCGTGACGTGCAGAGGGAGATGCGAATAAATGTTGACAAGTCTGTATGTGTTGTCGTTGATTGATGGTCCGTGCAGCGCTCTTCTCTGTTGGTATCAGCACGGCCGAGGTACGTGCTTGGTATCGCGAGCCTGTGTGCCCTTTGAAAGGAACAGGACATCCCCTCCTTCGTTCTCGTTGATCTTTTGTAGTTTACGGACTGAGTACTAGTCGCTTTGCTATGTATCCGCCTTTTCGTGAAGGTCATGCTAGCAGGCTGATCTTCTACAATTAGTCGACAGACGGAGTAGATGCATAACTAAGATGAAGGTGAGTGGCGGAGGACGCAGTGGATTGAAAGAGATCATTCAGGGGGTGTGCCCTCGGGATTTCGAACTCAGCTGCCCTTACTAACTTAGGAACCTGGTGCACCGACTTGTCTTAAGTCTATGATCCTCGCCAAGCAGTACATATGATATGACGCGCGCAACGACTCGATTGCCGGTGCGTGCTTTGCGAGCTAGCTGCGCCGCGTAAGTAGCGATAAAGATATGCGTATGGGTACGTACAAATGGCGTTGCAGCGCAGAGAGTGACTGACGGCAGGTACCCCCTTCAAGTTGGCAGACTCCAAGTCGTCTCGTTTGAGATTGTCAGCCGCTGACAGGGGTCGTCCTGCAATACCTAACAAGTCTAGCCCGACCAGGCGGATCAAAACTCTATAGATCAACGCCCAGTCCATCCGCGCCCAGTTGGGTAGGCCTCACACCTTGACCGGTATCCGTGACGATGCGTGAGTTCTCTCGTGCGGTCCTGGAGGTTCTGCATGCCTTGCCGAAGAGAAGTGCTCCTGACCAGGTAGGTAGTTCTGAATCCGAATCGCTCTGAGCCTTGCGCGCTGACGGCTTGGCAACTGCCTATGGTAGGGCGGCTTGTTGACTGGTCAAGATCCCACCAAGGTCAATACCAATGATCCTTTGCGGCTATGGATTGTGCAACTGGGTGAGCGGATGTATTGGGTCATTTTGATAGTACTGTTTGGATGGCTTACACTTCGACGCAGGGGTCATCATCCTCATGACGCAACTTCTGTCCCTTGTGCTGCGCAAGATGCGGCAGCCTAGGGTCATATCGGAAGTGCTGGGAGGTATCATCCTCGGTATGTAGCCCATTCTATCGTGTTCACGAGGAGTGCCATTGATTCGCAACTGCCTAGGCCCCACGGCCTTTGGTAGAATCCCTGGCTTCACAAAGCACATCTTCCCTACGGACTCCCGGCCTTATCTCAACCTAGTCGCCAACATCGGCCTTTGTCTCTTCCTTTTCCTAGTTGGTATGGAAATTGACGCAATGAGGATCAAGCGCCACGCTCGCTATGCCATCACTGTCGCCGCTGCGGGCGTATGCATCCCATTCGGTACGTTTGCATCGACCTCTGGCCCGTCGATGACTTGCTCAACCTGTGTTCGTTCATAGGCATCGGAACTGCGATTTCCGTACCCATATACCATACGTTCATCGACAGGAGCGTGAACTTTACGCACTACATGCTCTTCAACGGCGTGTCCTACTCTATCACTGCCTTCCCTGTGCTCTGCCGCATCCTCACCGAGCTGAAGTTGCTCGACACCACGGTCGGCATCGTGGTCCTCTCAGCGGGCGTTGGCACCGACCTCATCGGTTGGACGCTTCTTGCGCTTGTCGTCGCGCTTGTCAACGCGGGCTCTGGTCTGACAGCGCTGTGGACACTTCTCATCTGCATTGGATGGGCACTGCTCCTGATATTCGTCGTCAAATACCCCTTGCTCTGGCTCGCTCGCCGTACGGGGTCAACGAGGGATGGGCCGTCAATGCTGTTCATGACTGTCACAATGCTGCTGCTCTTTGGCTCCGCTTTCTTCACGGATATCATCGGGGTATGTTTGGCCGCGTGTCCTTTACTCCCCTACATCCTCACATGTTCATTATGTAGGTGCATGCCATCTTTGGTGCTTTCCTTGTCGGCATCATCGTCCCTCGCGAAGGCGGCTTGACCATTGCGCTGACCGAAAAACTCGAAGATATGGTCACCATCATCTTCCTACCGCTGGTGCGTCTAGTGCAGCCCCGCAATCCTATGCTCGCTCATGACCACATCATAGTACTTCGCGCTTTCCGGGCTGTCTACTGATCTGGGGTTATTGAACACTGGTGTGTATCTCGCATAGTCTGTCATGGCTATCTTTCCCGTGATCTCTTACCTCTCGACTAGGGAAAATTTGGGGCTTCACCATCGCTATTGCCTCTCTGGACTACATCGGCAAGTTTGGCGCATGCTCTATCGCATCCAGATTCGCCGGTTTTACATGGCGCGAGTCAACCACGATCGGTTCATTGATGAGCTGCAAGGGGTCAGTAGGCTCTCCAACTGTGCTTGCGCCCATCTGACGTCGCGTTTGTTAGTCTCGTCGAGCTCATTGTGCTCAACGTCGCGCTCTCCGCTGGCATCCTTTCTCAGCGGGTCTTCTCCATGTTCGTCCTCGAGGCGCTCATACTAACCTTTATGACGACGCCTGCGGTCACGCTGCTCTATCCTCCGAAATACCGTAAACGTCTCACAGACTTGGAGGGTGCAGATTCTCCGGCGTGCGGTGCGGAAGCTCAATCGCAAGACTCTGGCGCATCAGGTCGCGGCGGCGAGGTCGTGCAGAAGACGCGCTTTACAGTCGTCCTGGACAAGCTCGAGCACTTGCCTGGGATGATGGCGCTCACGCAGCTCGTTCTCCCATCCCTCCCGCCCCCTGCGTATACAGAGGCGGCACATGGTGCCAACTCGTCGGACACCTTCAAATCCTCCGATGCGCAGGCCAACAAAGGGAAGCAGAGCGCGCTGTCCGCTGTGTCCGTCGACGCTATACGTCTGATCGAACTCTCCGACCGTACCTCGGATGTGATGAAGTCCTCTATGGCGGACTCGCTCATCACCAAAGATCCAGCACTGAACATCTTCAGCGCATTCGGCGCCCTGAACGGCATCCGCGTCAACAACTCTCTAGCCATAGTCACCTTCGACGACCTCGGCTCTAGCGTCACCGAGCACGCGCAGCGCCAACGTTCTCAACTCGTCCTTGGTCCCTGGCTTCCTCCCCTTTACTCTGGCGACACCGGCTCCCAAAGAAGCACCGACGCCAGCGGTACCCGCGACAACCACAGTCCCGGTGGCAGCCCCAACCTCGCTTCCCCTCGGATCGCCCAGCTGCAGAATCCGTTGGAGGCCCTCTTCCGCTCCGCCGCTCCAGAGAACGCCAACACCTCCGTTCTGCACTCACAATTCGTCCGGAACCTCTTCGCCTCGGCCAAGACCGACGTCGCGCTCTTCGTCGATAGGCATATGTTCCGAGGGCGACCAGCTCCCGGCCTGCGAGCACCTATCGGCTGTTCGTGCCGTTCTTCGGTGGCCCGGATGACCGGCTCGCGCTCGAGTTTGCGGTGCAGCTGTGTGCGAATCCGAGGGTGAGCGCGATGGTGGTGCGGATGACGAAGCACGACCTGCATCTCCGCGAGATTGAGTCCACAGCGAAGTCAGAGATCGATGCAGACGGACAGCCCTCTGCTGTAGGCCACCATCCACCATATCACGGTGCGCCGGACCCAGCAGAGAAAGATACATTCCGTTACTGACCTGATGATCCCCCAGCTGTTCCCGGACACAGTGTACGCGGCCCCGACGACGCAGACTCGGCTGCAGTCTGAGACGGCGGACAGCATCGCCTGGGCAAGATACACACGCCCCGACGCTTCCGCCGATCCCTCCCTCGCGACCGCTCTCACGCGCATGGTATTCACGGAAGCCGCCACGGCCACTCCCCTACAGCACATCATCGACACGGCTCGGAGTATTGTCTGATTCCGCGCAGACAGGGCAGAGCCGGCTGCTCGTCTTGACCGGCCGTTCGCGGAGGCTTGCAGCTGAAGACCACCATAATGAGCTCAGAAGCATCATGCAGGAACATGGCAGCGTAGGCTAGCGAGGTCAGGAAGACTGTCGGCGACGTCGCCGACGTCGCTTGTGGTTTCCGGCTGCGAGACCAGCATTGTTGTGGTCCAAGCAGCAGTGAATGCTTAGTAGAAGACATTGTCGCCTAGTTCTGATGACTTCACGACCCGTATCACATCTTCTGTTCAATGGATTTTTCGAACAAGCAACGATTCAGCAACGAGGGTTGGGGTATCCAGCGTATAGTAGAACAACAATCGGCTCAAGAGCATGCATGGCTGCGAAATCGAGAGCAATGTTCAGAAGTCCGTGTTGTGGAGGAAAACAAAGTCCGTGACATGACGGGTATTACTGAAATAGTACTCTGCGATGCAAGTCCATCGTTCAGGCCAAAAGGAGGGGGGAAGGAAACGTATCAAAGCCAGCAAATCATGAGAAGAGGCAGTCCTCAATACTCCGAACAGAAACCCCAACTCCACCTCGGTAGCAAGCACTGTTCGGGAGAATACGTCCGCTTAGAGTACAGCGGCGGCACCTGCGACAACACCGAGAGCAGCGAGCGCCCAAGGGGTAAGACGAGGGAGTGACGCAGCACCGTTCCCGCTGCCGTTGAAGCTCGAAGGAACGGAAGAGCTGGACGAATCAGTTAGCAGATGCCGTGTCGGTGCCAGCTGACGAGCCCGAACCCGTAGAGGACCCGGAGACGGTCACACCGAAACCACTCGTCGAAGAAGCAGGCAGGTACAGGTGAGAGTGCTTGAGCTAATCACCTATTGTCAGCACAGGAGCATGTGGTGTCGAGAAAATAGTGTTCCTACCCAGTCACTGAGGCAGAGGCGGTTCCAGAGGAGCTGACGGCGGACGACGTCGAAGCGGCGGAAGACGAGGTAGAGAGAGGGGCCAGGATCGTGAAGGAGGGCGTCTCATCGTAAATTTGGCTTGCGTTACTGCGAGTTCATCGAGTTAGGAGGCATGTTACTGCCGGACAGCCCACGCCACAACACTCACGTTACGTTGATGGCACGGAGGGTATATTGCCTGATGAACCACGAAAGTGAGTCAGGCCACTCTCCCGGTAGTACAAGCGGGCAGGAGAACATACCCTTCGGGAATGACACCGAGCTGGAACGACGCGAAGTCGGCAGCTGGGATTGAGGTTGTTCGCGATGGCAAAGGTGTCATGGAACTCGTCCGTGTTGACAAGCTGGAGAGAGAACGAGGGGTCCGAAGCCGTGTTGGACCAGCTGATGTTCACCTGCGAGCTGGAGTGCCAGTCGACAGGGATCTGAAGGGTGAGAGCCGAAGCCAAGGGAGCGAGGGCAAGGGCGAGAACACTGAGACAGAAATCGCGGCATTGTTGAGCTTCTGAATTACGCGTCGAAGCTGCTCTGCAGGGCGACGTACCTGAGCTGGGCAAACATCTTTGAAGGCCTCTGTTGCAGCTTTTGGGGGCAGGGACTGAACGAGGGAGCTGAAGGGAACGAGGGGGAGAGTTCGACAAGAGCGTCGGAGGCAGCGACGGCGGGGGGGCTGGACATTTGTACGAGGGGATGTTCTCACGGTTGCCCCGAGAACCTTCGTGAGCCGCTGGGCTGGGTGCGTTCATTGGCCAGGCTTGGCGACGATTCAGCCAAGAATAACATGGAACATGGTCACATCCTATTTCTGCCTCTTGCATGCTCGTTCTCGACTAACCAGCTCGCTCAGCCCAGCTTGTACAAAACACCCAGCTTGCTTCGAGACAGTTCTCTTCCATGCCATCTGCGTCTCACACACCCGCGTAATCGATTCGGGGTCTACAGTAAATACCTCTACACACACCTGCGCGGCGCTTTGTTGCGCCGCGCACGAGCAGCACGGTGTCAATGGCCAGCCTCCCACACGAAGCCCCGTCAGCAACAAATCTCCCGCGGCTGACGCTGCGCTTCACCCGAACAGTGCATCATGAGACGCCGCTGGGAATAGCCTCGCGCTGTCCGTAGACCGTGCCAGCGCACACCCCATCAT
Source organism: Trametes sanguinea (assembly GCA_008973685.1). Lineage (NCBI taxonomy): Eukaryota > Fungi > Basidiomycota > Agaricomycetes > Polyporales > Polyporaceae > Trametes > Trametes sanguinea. The sequence continues at coordinate 1,247,684 of WAHA01000001.1, read as the reverse complement.
CACGGCATATGTCATCAGTCAGACGTGCGTTATGCTGAGCAAAATTGCGCTCTAATGGGCAGCAGGACTACTAGTATATCTGTCAATGGGTCAGCGAGGCATCGTTCACCGGAGTGACTGCACCGAGATTACCTCGTCAAATGGCCGGGTATCGTTGAAACAGCTCTCCCAGACCTCGTTGACCACTCGCTCCGCGGTAGCCTTGTCCGGACACGCCGGATTGGCATTGACGGACAGCACGGCACGGCGCCGGACACATTCCTGGGTGAGTGAGAATGCCGCGCGGCGGGTGAGCTTCACATGGGACGGCCAGTGGCCGAAGAACGCACCTGGTGCTGCTTCGAGAACGCGACGAATCCTCGCCGCACCTCACGGCTCCATTTGCAATCGCCGCTTAAGCTGCTGGCACGGATCTTCACAATGCGAGGCGCGGTCAATGTTAGAGATGACACGGGGCAGGGCATGTAAGGATGAAGGAGGCAACGGGTCGCATACCTCGCTGCACGCGTGATGTCGCAAGTTGTTCCAATCCACTTTGAACTTCACATGGTCGTACATATGAACGAGCTCATGCACCAGAGTGTCCTCCATGTGTCCTTTGCTCATGAGTCTCCCCTGGCAAAGGAGCACCGCTCCCGCCTCGGGACTGAATCCGCCAGCTCGGGTAGAGGCGCAAGGCACGCACATAAGATCGTTGGAGGAAACGTCCGCGCCATGCAACTTGAGATGTTTGAGCATGAAGACTACGGCAGGGCCTAAAGCAAGCAACAAGTGTGAACATGAGAACCGCAATGATTCGGTCAGGGTAGACCCACTGATACTGACTGTAAGTCATAAGCTCTCTCTTCCACTTCTCACATGTGGCATGACGGGCTGCCTCCGCTCTTTCTGCACGCTCTTCCTTAGTAACACCAAGGCCCGTCATCAGCGAGAACTTCCGCATCCATCGTTCATAGGTGGGCAAGTCAGAGTCAGGAGCCGTAGAGGAACTCGAAGCGGAGGATCCGGGATCCATAGCTCGGCACCAGCAGCAGCAGTAGACGGTGTGGCAAAAGCAAAGAGATCGGAGTAAGGAAGCGCCCGAATTTCCGGCCACCCCAAACTTGATCGGACAGCCACATACAAGTTGCTGTATCTTCTCTACTCAGAGTTCACATGAACTCAGTTTTCATATCTACTGAACATGCTGGTGTATATCCTCCATCCATTCCACATACCTATGCTACCTGACTAGATATACATATCACGCAGCACTGGCAGCTCGGCCAAGTAGTCTTGAGAAACAATTGCCGTGCCATTCCTACAGCTTCGCAGGATTCTTCCAAGCGGGCTTGCGTTTCTATCACAAGTTCTCAGTACAATCAATTTGCCATCCTGCATAGTGCTTACCTGGGTGAATGCCTTCAAACCCTCCTTCAGTGCGAGCAGAACAATCAGCAAACGCTCACTTAGGTTCGACTCAACGTACCTGGATGTTCTCGCTAGTGAACGCCCTCTTGCTCTCCTTCGAATTCACATGAGCGATCACGGCGTCCTCTACACTGCCGTGTCTACCTGCCAGCAGGAGCGCGCGTTTGGTGCTCTGTATGGCATCAGGACTGTTCTCCGTGATCTCTGTAGCCCATGCCAATGCAGTGGACAACACTTCGGCCTGCGGAACGACCTTGTTGACGCTGCAGATGCATGTCAGTTATGACACTGCACGATGCAAGGTTTATCACATACAAGCCAAAGCGTGTGGCGGCATCCTTCGCAGTGATGGGTCTGCCGAGCAGCAGCAACTCGCTTGCAAGCTGAGCCGAGGGTGAGACATGGGTCGAACGTTGGATGTACCTAAAAGCCTACCTGATGACCGGCTATCCTCGCTAGTCTAGGCATGCCTGACAGCAATGATTGAGTATCTGCACCTCTGCGACTGAGCAAGGCTCACCTCCTTGAACGGCGACGACACCTCGCTTAACCTCGGGTAGCGCGAGCTTGGCATCCTCGCTAGCGATGACGAGGTCGCAGTTGAGGATGATCTCCAGCCCGCCGCCATACGCACCACCATTGACGGCAGCGATCATGGGCTTGGAGGACGAGTATCGCCTCGAGATGGATGCGAAACCATCCACATCGCGAATGAGGCGCTTCTGATCCTCTTCCGCGCCACCGCTGGCTTGACGTTTGTTCCACCTTGCAGCAGAGCTCGTTAGAACTAACAGGGAATCGACGCATTGATTCTGGGGCCATCGAATACTCACTCGATGAGGTCAGCGCCGGCGCAGAAGGCACGGCCCTCGCCAGTTATGACTACGATCCTGCATGCCAGGACATATGAGACGACGCTCCTCCACAAGCTTGGTGCATGTTGTTAATATTACCATAGGCTAGGCTCATTGTCGAACCAGTCGAGGACCCTCTTGATGTCCTCCGTCATCGTAGGCGTCACCGCATTGAGGGACTTTGGCCGGTTGAAGGTCAAGAGCATAACATGCTCCTGCGGGAACGAGACCTTGATCTCATTCGAGTGAGGAGGGGGTTGCAGTGCCGCGTGTGATGAGCCCATAGCTGACGCGCACAGAACGAGATGGTCGTCTGGAGTAAAGAGGACTAACGTTCATGGCGCCCACAGGAGGCCGGCGCATCATGAAGCCAAGGAACCTGCAGTAATATCAGCGGCCGGGGTCTCAAGCTCACTGGTAGCCGAAGCACCCCGGAGTCCGAAGCATGGTCAGTTGACGACACGCGGTAAGCGCTCTAGGCGCTGTGTGTACTTATTGCTGTTTGCACGCGCGGTGTCGCGGGCGCCTATAGAGGTTTTTTTCCGCCACTCACGATCCTGACCGCTTCTCTCGCCCTGCTCGACCTTCAGACCAACGTATCTCGCTCAGTTCTCTCTCTCTCCGCCTGATTTTTCCTGCAATCGATTTGTTGCATCTCCCTCTACATATCCATACTGTTCATCCTCCTGTCCTCCCGTAATTCGGCTCGCGTCTGTGCTCTCGCCTACTGGAGATTGTCGGTCTCGGACCCAAGTCCAGGTGATTGGCAGCAGTTATCCTTAACGACGACATTCTTGACTGGTATGTTCCAATATCTTTGTCTGTCCAGTATGTTTGTGGTTGGTGTTGTAGAAGTATGTGGGAACTACGGAGGGTAGGAGTGCACAAGACTAGAGTAGTTGCGAATGTCTGTCGTCGTCTCCGAGTTCCTATACCTCTCAATGAAGGCCTGCCCTGTGATCACTGCTACTACTAGTGCAAATGTGTATCGTGCTGCAGCACAGAGAAAGGTGAGGGTGAAGTGAGCGGGCGCACATCGTAGCGGAGTTCATCTCACTTGGATGTCGATGCCTCATGAACCACTCACTCTCGTAGATCAGCATTCTCATGATGAATAGCTCTGGATTGGATTGCTTGACCATATGTACGACATGGCTGCACATCGTGAAAATAAAGGCAAATGCTCAAATTCGACAGTGGAGGAGGCTCAGCTAGCCAACTAGGCAACTAACGAAAAGAGGCCCAAGGCATTGAAGGCAAGAGATGGACATTGTGGAAAGGAATTGGCAATTGAGCTTTGTCGCAAGAGGGTCAAGAGAAGGGGAGATTGCGAAGGCCCAGACCTCGTCCGATTGGAGTTTGCAAGATGGCAACTGCAGAGTATGCCACCGTCGATTCAACGCCTCCCGTACATATTCCTGACGCCGCCGAAGATGCCACTGCAGTGCTTGAACAAGAAGCTGCAAATCATGCCAACCCCGCTGCTACCCGTATGGCCAACGGCGAAATGGTATGCAAGAGTGACAGACAGCACCGGCCAATGGCCGTATTCGGGGCTGCACTACCATCTACTCTCTCGGATTACTCATAAGGATGCTTACCTTGTCCAAACTAACTCCTATCTCACGGTTACCACTCCGGTTCTGTTCAAATCGTGAGACTTGCGCACCGAGGCGCTATGTTGACGACGAGGTTGATAGCCTGGAAGGCGCAAGGTGGATCGACCGACGAGAAAATGATATAGTTATATAGGGGAAGACGAGAAAGATCGATTGCAGAAAGAATCAGGCGGAGAGAGAGAGAACTGAGCGAGATACGTTGGTCTGAAGGTCGAGCAGGGCGGGAGAGGCGGTCAGGATCGTGAGTGGCGGAAAAAACCTCTACAGGCGCCCGCGACACCGCGCGTGCAAACAGCAATACACTCAGTTTGAGGTTAGGGTTTGAACTGCCCCAGGTTGGTTCATTGCGGCATGAATCGTGTACCTAGGATCCCCAACAGCGTGTCAAGCCAAAGGCTGATATAAAATACGAGACAGGTATATCAATCTTGCAGACAGAACTCCCAGGTACGATCCTCTCCACCCTCGCCCGTCTTTCCCTGCCCATGTGCTCTTTCTCCTTTGGTCATCCTGTGTTCGTAACCCTTCCAGGCTTGCCGATGGAACACAAAAGAGCGAATGAGAGTGTATTTCGGATTGGGCTCCTGGCCTGTCAAAGCAGGGGGTGGAGGGTTTTTGGCGAGCTTCGGAAGATCCCTGATTGAAGAGGACGTTAGTCGAAGTATTGCTTGCGAGCGCAGCGCATGGACAACTGTTACCATAGAGTATATGGAGGTACATTTCGCAGCGTCACAAGGATGGTACCTCTGGTCTTCCGAGGTGGACCTGTGTCTCTTGACGGGCCGTCGGCAGCGTCGTCCTCGGAGTCATCCTCTTCAGGGTTTCGTTTACGCTTACGAGCCTTATGGACGGTAGGCACAGCGCCCAGTACCAGGAAAGGCGCGGCAGACCGGAGGAACCCAAGGAGGAGTACTTGATTCGACAAGATGTTACGGTCCTGATCAGTTATGCCCTTTCCTAGAGAACGTGCCCTTATTGATTAGCATTATGTGCACAAAACAGCCTTCTACACAGCGCACGACTGACCTGCGTGCGGGAAGTTCCACATGATACGGTCAAATTTCCGACCTCTGAGAGCAGAGGTCTTTTCTAGCTTCGTGGCGTCGACGTGAAAGAGCACTTCGACGCCCTTTTCACGAAGCGCAGCAACGATCTGGCGCGCTTCCGGGTATTTTGAGTAGCATTCGTCCTCGGTATCATAGGCCGTGGCGGTGATATTGGACGGAGGCAGGAACTCCAGACCTTCGGGAGGGTTATACGCAAGCGCATGGGCGAAGGAGAAATTCCCTTCGCCTATCAGGAGTATGTTGTCTGTAGGTGTAAAGGGAATGGTTGGCCGCAACGGCGCTTTGCCTTTCGCCTTCGTCTGCGCGGTAGCCTTCATCCTGTCCGCGTGTTGAGCCGCATGGGCGACTTCTTGTTTCTTCTTGAGGCGCGTCTGTTGTGACGCGAGCGCCGCTTTGAGCGATGTTTTCTTGCCACCTTTCGCCATGGTATGGTAGCGTCTCGTGATCGGAGATTCAGCAGAAACAGGAGGCGTTGTTTGCGCGTATTAGAATCGGAAGCTCTTGGTACACACGACCAAACATCGCGGTCGCGCCGGCGCGTCCGCCTGAATACGTGGCGTTTCAAGCCTGACACGTTCATATATACCCTTGCGCATACACAGCACTCCTCTCTAGTCACTCCTTAGTCTATCACATACTCTGACGTCCGCTGAAGTGCCATGGTCCGTGTGTCGTGGGTGCCCGCTTGAACATGACTGGTACTGATGTCTGGCCCGCGTCAATAGCCTACCGAATTCGAGCTCCGCAGGAGGAACAACCAGTTCGCGGACAAGGCCCGGGCTGGCAAGAACCCAATTAAGCCGTCTCGTCAGGAGCGACTTTCAAAACGAAGCCCAATCAGCCTCTGGGCTCTTGGCATCATCCTGTTTGTCGTGGTGGGCGGAGGTATGTTCCGAGTAACCTAAGATGGTGTTGGCGAGCCTGACAGTCGAGTGTATTGCAGTCATCTTCGAGATTCTGCGTCTGTTCTTCCTGTGATCACAGTGTAATGGAGGGCTTCTCTTGGTTTCTTCACGAGCGATGCTCGTTGTACTTCACGCGCGCTTTGCTATAACTTATTCTGCTCAATCCTCCACAACGTACACCAGTGTCTGCTCGCTCGACTATAGGAGTGGTGATCACTACATCGCGAAGGAGACACCAAACCTGGTTTCTTGCGGCTCTCATGAGACACATACATTCTGCACAAGGACATGGCCGTAAGCACACTCCAGAGTCCACTAGAAATATTACGCTCTTCAAGCCGTCGCACTGGTCGATCCTGCGCCCTCATCCGCCTCCTCGACGGTCTCGATGCCTTCCATGGCCTCGCCTTCCAACTCTTTCTCATCAATCTTGACCTCATCTCCAGCCCATATCCGCATGGTGGGCTGCCAAATCATGACAATGTTGTCCTCCGAGGTACTGCCGGCTGTCCAGCTCTCGGCCTCACCAGGCGCCCAGCAGAAGTCGGTCGGGCGAGCGGTGTGTCCTTGGGGAGCATGAGCTGTGATGCATCGCATTCAGATATACAACACCCACCTCCGTGGACGAACAGCAGTTCCGGCGGGCCGTCCTCCTGGTCATCAGGTGTCTGTTCAACTCCGATTTGGGAGAGGTCCCAGATATTGATGCGCCTGTCACTCGATGCAGACGCAAAGACGGTGGGGTTGTGTGGCGACCATGCGACGTGAAGAACCTCATCGGTATGCGCCTCAAAGATATGCACAGGCGTGTCCAGTTTACGCCTGTCGCGCAAGTGGATTGTCTGCGAGAGACAGTGAGCAAAGCAAAGTAACGGAACTAGCAATCGCTCACCTTGTCAGCGCTACCGGTGAGAATGAGGTGGGGGAAATCTACATTGGGAGTGAAAGCAACAGCTAGGATCTCCCGCTCGTGTGCCTGCAACTGAGCAGCAGGCTTGGACGCGTCGCGTGTGTCCCAACTACAAAATGCATAAGAACGTGTATTCGTTCCTTCGCAGTAGGCACGTACAGCATCAACATCTTATCGTCGCCCACGCTTGCGAATGTGTAGTCTTCCGTCGCATGCCAGTCCACATCCTGTATGCAGTTTGGTCAGCAGGTCTTGGGTGCAGACGTCAGAACAGTAGCTTACCCCAACTACAGATGTGTGACCTCTAAATACAGTCGTAGGCTCGATGACGTTCTTGGTTTTCGAGTATGAGTTGATATCCCTACCAACAGCTCGTGAGTGTCTGAGTACTGAACCAATGCACGCAGGCGCTCCTACCAGTGACAAACTGTAGTGTCTTCCGACGCGCCGAGGACATGGCCCGTTTTCAGGGGGTTCCACGCTAGGCCATATCTGTGCCTCTCAGTCTCGGAGGTCGCTCGGTGAGAGCCTATCATCTTACCCTTCCTTGGATTGTCCAACCAGTCGTATGTCGGGCTTGCAAATGCCGCCGCGCTCCGGCTCACTCGAGTGTTTCGTCCTGTCAAAGATGAAAACTTCCCCGGAAACAGCTTTGGTAGCAATGAGATCAGGGTTCTGGGGCATGTAACGCGCCCTGTTCACTTCGCCCGCGTGATTGATCTTCTGAATGATCTGAATGCGAGGCTGAGGAGGAAGGGAGTGACCCCCGAGCTCGCCACGCTCGTCATCATAGTCGGAACGATCCAATCTGTCCGCAGAACTGCTGTCATCGCGCTTGGGAAGGTGTACAGTCGCAATCTGGAGGTAGTCTTGAGCTTGACCAGACGTATGGGTGCCCAGGAGTAGACGGTGGACGGTGTAGGGTTTGTTCGCGGGTCTGCAGACCAGTAAGTAACGATAACCGCGACAAGGTTCGAGCAGCACGCACGTTTCTTTGTCCGGGAACCATTGGCACGTCAGGCTTGGCCAGTCAAGCGCATGTGTGATCACAACATCGTACAAGTAAGGTGCGTTCTTCTTCCTGTTGCACGAACGTGAGTCCTGTTAGTCTCTGGTGCACGTCACCCTTACCAAGTTTTGTATTCCTAGTGACATGGTAAAGTTAGTTCGAGCCGTAATAGAAGCGTAGGTGCCGGCCGCATGTACCTCGTTGATTAGCTTGTTCTCCTCCTCGGCGGCGAGATCGTCCTCCATTTCTTCCTGCATGGGTGGCTTCATGATTTACAATATTCGCAGCAGTAGCAAGTTTACAAATTGGAGAGTTGAAAACGACAACAAAATAGAGGGCAGAGAGCAGAGGGCGTTGGAACTTTCAGCGAGTGGCTGAAGAGAGACAAGCCGACGACTCAGTCTAGGCGCAAGGACAGGCCTTCGCGTCGCGTCACAGACGCGTTCCATGGCCAGGTCACGCACAGGTCACGCTTCAGCTACACCGTCGAGCGACCTCGAGCTAGGCTATTCGTGCCCAAGGAGAAGTTCCCACTGCCAGCCAGCTCCGTTCTTGAGGCGTGCTCTTGCAAGCTGAGAGGTTCAAACGAACGCGATGTTGGACGTGCTCCGTATATGCATGCTCAAGGACGAGACAGAAGCGTTAGCCCGGTGAGATAGCAGAATGTGCCAGGCGCATTATCATGGTTACGATAGCATAGTTAACGTAGCGAGCAAGTCGCACAGCAGGAGAGGGTTCGCCTTCCAAAGAATGCGGCTTCTAGAGCGATACGTCCGGCGCAGGGCTATACGAAATAGGCCTGCATTCTAGGGTAGGATACAGATAGCGTCCACGTCACTGCGAATCCGACTCCCACTTCGCAATGAGCTTCTCCAGGTCGAAACGAGGGTCTTCAGGGTCAGTGACAACTAGGAGTGAGCAGGTAAGCAAGAGGTACCCAGTAAGAACATCATTTAAAAGGACGAGACATGGCAGCCAGCGAGGGGGACGAAGTGGGAACGTTGGAGGGAGTTGCGAATGACATGGATAGATGAGGATCAAAGGGAGCGAAGAGTTGGTCTTTTGAGCGAATGGACTTACCACCATCCTTGCCGCTCTCCTGCTTCTTTTTCCATGCCTCCTTGGCCTCAGCGATCAGGTGTTCACGCTCATGGATCGCGTGCTGCTTGACATCGGCATCATGCGCCTTTTGTAGTGACCGACGGTGCGCAATACCGTAGAACACGCCACCAAGGAGAGCAGTATATCTCACAACCTGAACAAAGTCAGCACAAGAGGGCGTTCGTGTGTGGTGCGCCATGACATACGTTGACCGTGGTTGAAGCCATTCCGACCGCAATTACCGAGTATCGACGCAGACGGAAAACCACCTAAGCTATCAAAGGCAGGCACCCAGTGCAAGGTCAGCTTGAATGATACCCATGCATGAGGCGGCAGTCAACTCACCAGGAAGGACAGAAACAGATGTTGTGTCCGTGAGCGTTGCTTGCCTGGAGCAGACGTCGGGGACGGAAAGAACAGGATGAGTGCTTACGTAATGGGGACCTCCCGAGGTATGCCTCGGATTCCGAGGTGCCCGGGGGCATGGGACACCAGGCTGAGCATGCAAGACCCACAACACCCCTTGGCACGAATGCGCTTCATGATGCTGCGTGGTTTCATTGACACAACAGTCGTACATCGTTCGACCCACCCTCCGTCTCGCACGTACCACTTGGACGCTACTTGAAGGAGTGTATCTCAGGGACACTGTCTCGGCTCTGCGTCCACAGCTATACTGGTCGAGCAAGACTTCAAAGTACTGGCAGAGGCCGACGCCACAAGCCCAGAACGCCCAGTGAACCAGCAAAGTTAACTACTCTGGTATTAGACATCCCCGCATAGTAGTGGACTAAGTGCTGCTTCATTACACAGTGAGTGTCAACTCACCGGTGCAGCTCGCATTTAATCCTGCTAATTAACCTCTCGATGTTCTGCAGAACATCTTGGGCCACTTGACCCGCAGACGCAATGACCGAAGACGTGGACATGGACGCCCCTCAGATCTCAACCTTGAGAGAAGACAATAGTCCCGAACCCCAACCTGCACCCAAAGTGAGGCTCAAACTTCTCGTGAGCGACAAGGGGCAAGGTTCCAAGGCGGGATCGACCTCCAGTAAGCATGCACGGGCGGACAGTGAAGATGACGAGGAAGACGAGGACGAAGACGAAGAAGACCAGCTCATAGATGATGACGACGAGGAGCTGCCGAAGCCAGCTCCTGCTCCGCCACCGCCGGTTGCTGCTCCGGCTCGAGGCTCTCCTGCCAAACGGGGTTCGCGTGGGCGGGGTGGGGGAAGGAGAGGACGTGGTGGACGCGGCGCTGCGGCCGCGCCAGGACCGGGCGTGGGGGTGTTCGAAACCCTGCCCTCAGAATCGACTTCAGCCCAAGAGCCTCGGGCGGAGGTATGGGACCCCTTGGCGGCAGAACGTTCCTTCACTCAGTCTATTCCCGGCATGCCTGTCAAGAAAAAGCCCGGCCCACCGAAAGGTGCAGCGGCACAGCGGGCAATACGCAAGAAGCCATCGAAGTACGTTGCGTATTCTTTGAAAGCACTCACTATCAAGGTGCTTATGACTATCCTTGTCGATTTCCAGAGCTGCCAAGGGGGCAGCATCGCTTCTTAAAGATGATGCAGACAGTGTCAGCGAAGGTAGTAGTGATTGCTTTGCACCGTGGAACAGTGTATCTTACATCGTGCACAGCTTACGCTGGAACCGCACCGTCGTCACCTACACCCCATGACGGCTCGCCAGAACCGGACATTCCGCTGTCGTCGCTCCTTGGTCCTCCAGTTGATGACGCACCTCTGGACGGCGTCCCTCTCCCTGTCTACCCTCTGCCATCGAGGCCCTTCCCGGTGCAACCCCCGCCTAAGATAGGCACTGGCTTCGCACCAGTTATCCCACTGGATAAGAGCGGAAAGCCTGTGCGTCGTTGGCGACAGGTGAACAGAGAAGTCCGTGGCATCGCTGGCGGCCGGTGGTTTGTGAAAAGCTGGGTCGGCGAGAAGGAGTCCGAATTTGCGACCGCACTCGCCGCATCGCAAGCGGCCGCTCAAAGTGCCGCAGGGGATGGTGCATCCACGCCGGGCCTCACGTTACCGAAATTGCCGTCTGTATCTGGGACAGGTCGGGGTAGGGGTAGAGGCGGGAGAATCATGCATGATTCGTCTCGGGCTGGATCAGCTTTCCCCGACTCGCTCTCAGCTCAGTTGGCTCGAAAACGTGCTAGCGGTCCCGGTACCCCTTCGGTCGAGACGCCACCTGTAGCGATCTCTGCACCTCCAGCGCCTCAGTAGACTCGAGTCGCTGCGTTCGTCGTTTGCTGCCTTCTGCGTCCCCTGCTCGCCACTGATGGACAGCCATACCCATGTTCTGTATTATCGTACTTGTAGTTTCTGCTGTGTAATGATCCTGCCACTTGCTTTGAATTCAAGCTTGTACCTCTGCTACTGAATCAGTGATTCCCCGTCGCGGACGCGCCACGTGCTAAGCGCTCGCGTCAATGCACCGCGATGCCCTGACCGCGCGTTCCGCCACCGCGGACAGCGTCATTTGCGTACTTCTATCACGTCCTGCTCTACCCGGTCTACCGTCAGACTAGCTCTTGAACTGGCAAGGGCCTACTCTTGGCTCTGACATGTCTGCCGCCAGCTCGCCGAAGGTAGCAAGTGCAGACCCTCACAAGCGAGGCCCACCATGGCACGCGCTGCGCGGAGGTGACGGAAGTAAGTCGTGTTCACGATAGAAAGTCCTACTGGCAGGTCGTTTAAACATATGGTCGCACAGTATCGACGCCACCTTCATATGCGTCGGATCCTAAGTTCAAGAAATATACTCAGCAGGTGGAGAAGTGCCTCAATTCGTTTGAGAGTGTGCACGAATGGGCGGACTTCATCGCGTTCTTGAAGCAACTGCTGAAGGTGCGCTGCGGCATACACCTCATGGGGAATACAGTCATAATTGATGCAATGATTAGACTCTCCAATCCTATCAGCAGTTCAAAGAAATACCGCGGAAGCTGATCGTGGCCAAGAGACTATCCCAATGCTTGAACCCTGCCCTTCCCAACGGTGTCCACCAACGTGCACTCGATGTATACTCCCACATATTTGCAGTTCTGGGTGTACGTCACAAGCCCAAATCCGCCAATCTATATTCTAATGAAATGCTACAGTCCGAGGGTCTGCAAAGGGATCTGGCACTATGGTCTTCAGGCTTGTTCCCGTTCTTTGAGTATGCATCTACCGCTGTCAAGGTACGCCGCGAATGAATCTCTGCACTGTCAAATGCGTTCTCAAGCTTGACGTACAGCCCACTGTCTTGAACCTATTCGATACCCACTATTTGCCCCTACAATCGGGTCTGCGTCCCATCATGAAGTCTTTCATACTGGCGTTACTTCCTGGATTGGAGGAAGAGACAGGGGAATACTTCGACAAGGTATATTTAAGCCACGCATTCTCTCGGGTCGACTCGAACGATTGGTTTAGGTTCTCGCTCTTCTGGATCGCCTAGCCGGCACGATATCGCAATCGTTCTTCTTCCAGAACATCTGGCTTGTAATCCTAACAACACCACCAGCGAGAGGGACCGCGTTGACCTACCTCTCACGACGACTGCCGCCCTTCAAGGCGGAGGAAGGTGAGCAAAGATGTTCGCTTTCTGCTTGGATCCCACTTAGATGTTCCTAGACATCACTGCCCATAGTTGGCAACGACATTGGGCTGATGATTCGAGCATTCTCGTCAGCGCTGGAAGACGATGACCTGTTGGTACGCCGCGCAGCTCTGGACATCTTGCTGCAGTCGTTACGCATCGATGGTGTAGCCGTGAAGAAGGCACAAGCTGACGACCGTGCAATCCTGATGCGAGCTGCGACTAGCGTCGTGTTGCGCCGTGATCTGGCTTTGAACCGTCGTCTGTATGCTTGGCTCTTGGGTCCTGCTGAAGGCGCTCAGGCGCAAATGGAGTACTACAAGGCACACTCCCTGGAGCTCTTGACTTCAACATTGAAGGTAACATCGGAATAGGTCATTCGCTGGGATCATAACTCATGCCCATGCAGGACGAAATGTACAGTCCATCTCCAGAGTACTCCCAATCCAGACCATTCAAGATCTTTGTTTCCCTGCTGGACAAATACGAAATCGGGCTGCCTTTGACAGAAGTTTTGGTCTACGATGCATTCAAGAGTATGCGGAAGCTGCTCGAATCTGGTCCGAACGACGGTGACGATGTACGAGATCCCATTACAAAATGCCGCGTAAATACTCACCTTCATGGCTAGCTATCCATGACCGGCAGCACCTTGTACGAGGCTGTCGAGCCGCATGCACTGTGGAGCCGACTGCTTGGCGTGCTATTGGCTGATTTAAATCGCAAGCAAGGTCATCGAGAGGCATGTATTACAGCGATTCCCCCGGCTCACCGGTTGACTGACCATGGAACAATCAGGGATGCGCGATGGTCAAATATCTCTTGCAGACGTTCCATACTCACGATGAGGAGATTGAGACGGTGCATTTGCCAATCGTATTCAATGCCATTACTGGCATTCTTACTGTGAGTCATGCCGAGCTTCTCTGTCTGCAAGCATCCGTCTCAATATGAATCGAGACAGACCTTCAATTGGACCGACGTCAACTCGTTTCCGCCAGCTCTGGAAGCGCTGTCTCTCCTGCCGGAGTTATTGAAGAGAATCCCGCCAGGCGCGCTGAAATCACGACCAGACTTGCCTGGAGGGACGGATTTGTTGGCCAGCCAGCCGGAATGCCGTGGCTCTCGCATGCACATTCTACGGCATTAAGAGCGATCAAGATTGGACGATGAAACGTTCTGTTATGATTCCTTTTGTCATCTCACTCGAGGATGCTCTCGTTCTGAGCAACACAGCTGCTAAGGTCTTGCTGCAAACAGACGGAATTCCTGATGTCGCTCGGTCAAGGCGCGATGTCCTTCTCCATTCCTTGTCCCTTCTCGACATGCTTGTCACACGACTGGATGATGAAGCTGATAGTCCGGTAAATGTCGGATGGGAACCTGCTCCTTGGATGTCAACGGTGCTAGACTGTCTGGAACAAAGGGTAAGTGGCTAACAACTCATGCTAGATGGTGACGTTCATGTCTATTGATCTAGAACGTTGCGTTTGTGACTGTCGACCGTTTCATTGAGGCAGCGACCAAGATTCACCAGAAGCGGCGCTTGCAGCCCGGCTTGGATTTGGATCAACGGTCTTGCATCGTTCCGATGACCAGAGTGGTATGTCCGCAAGTCGTTGCTGTCAGTTATTGTCTTCTAAAGCGGCCTAGCTGTTGAGATATCTACGACCGTCCTGCTCTGCGTACCACATGCGTGCAGTCAATCTAATCTGGTCCCTACAAAGGCTAAGCAAGCAACCCCACGTTGAAGCAGTCATCTCGTATACACTCGCCTCTCGACAACCTGCAGAATTTCAAGAAGCTTGTGAAGCCTTCGGCGTTCTATGGAGGCTGACCGGTAGGTTGCCTCATTGCCTCATATTGCTCCATAGCTTGTGTTGACATCAGGATGCAGAGGACAGTGCCCTTCCTGGGGTTCATTTCAAGGTTCCAATGATGAGCGTGCTAGAAACGTTACGAAGCGATGACCCCAAGCTGCGGCGAATAGGGGAAACGTGGATGCGATGTAGCCTCAAATCCTACCTCCGGTAAGCTTCGCTGTCACCGGTCACATAACTAATCTCATTCTCCCCAGCGTCCTTGATCCGGTCTTGTTCGATCTCTTTGACCCCACTATACGATATACGCCGTCAACAACTGAGCTCAATGGCAAACAGCTACAAGGCTTCATCTACGAGCGTTTGTTTGACCAGCGTTATGTCAATTACCTGTTGGAAACCCTACTATCGATAGTCAAATTCGGTGGGCAAGGATTCAGTAAGGTTGCCCGAAGCACCCCTGTCAGCCGATCGCTGTACAATGCCCTCTCACAGCGGTTGCACTCAGGTCTGTGGCTGAAGCATCTGTCCACCGTCCCGCAACTGACATTTCTTAGCTGGCGCCATGTTCCCCGATGCCACATACATGGATATCATCATCTCTCAGCTCCTCATCAGGTCAGTTCAGACGGCCCTGCAGCTTCCGCTGATCCTCATTGAATGCCATAGGATCTTGCAATCTGAGCCGAAACCCTCACTGGCGCCCGTCATGCAGCCGTTCCATATCATTTCGCAGAATCTCGCCTTGGATATCTTGCAGCCCGTTGTCGCGCGGGGTGAGATCGACTCAATCACCCTCCAGTCGCTCGAGTCCGCCGTCGTCCAGAAGCTATACTTCTGTGTCCACGCCGGTCGCCTCGACCTGCAGAACAAACTGCTACACTTACTCCATTCTGTGATTTCTGCCTCGGTGTCAGGGTCTGAAGGCCGCGCCCAGATTTCTGCGGCCCATCTGGACCGTGGCGCGGATGGTATCAGTCTTCAAGATGGCCCTCCGGTACCCCGAAGGGAGTCGCATGCCGTTCACCCATTGCTCGTGCAGACACTTGTCGACGGTATATCGTCGCCCGCGAACCGATCGCTTCTCCAACACTGGCTGGATTTCATCGCGATGACAGTGCCTCTCTTCAAGGAGACCCTCAGAGCCGTAGTGACCCCGCTCTTGGACTGCGTCTGCAGGCAACTGCGGCTAGGGCTGACCGAAATCTTGGATGCTTCTGCCGAAGGACCTCGCAGTGATGATATCGTGTCGTACGCCACGGACGCCGATTTCCTGATGCTACTTACTGCTCTCGAACGTCTCACGCTTTTGAGTATGACTCGCACGGCAGGCGAGCAACCTCAGGAGGAGGAACAACCGGTTGACAAGACAGTGCAGGAGTCTGGTGGGCTCCTCGGCTATGTATCGAATGTCTTCAGCTCCGATGGGCCATCCAGCGCCGTCGAGGAATCCACGCTCGTGAGTCACTTTACCTACGATCATCTTACACAGCTTGAACCATTTGAGTAGACGAAGTCTTCCGACTATCGCTGTCTACACAATGCCGTGCGCGTGCTCTACGTCATGTGGGATCGGCTGGTTCCTCCCGAGGATGACCGCTGGGGATCTCAAGAGGAGTCACTAGCACTGATTTACACTCGGGCCAGAAACCGGTCCAGACGTGTCCTCGAGCATCTCTTCAGGGCCCATTCATCCGAGGTGCTAGAAGCAGTCGTTGACTGTTGGCATGAGCAAGTTGCGGTAAGACGTTCAGAATCTGCTACAGGATACATCTGACCTGGCATGCAGGCGAGACCGGATAGTGCAGAGACGTCGACAGCATATGATCTTGTCGACGCGTTGACGGCGAGCGCCCAAAATGCTGTACACATGCTCTGCGAAAGCATCTCTTGCCGAACCTCAGGCCTGGCAGAGCGAACGCGAAAGGGTGTTGCTCTGCCTGAACTGTAAGCACCACTCGCATAGATGCACCTACGTATTGCTGATGCACCGTTCATAGGACCGACATGACATTGTTTGAGTTCCTTGAGCAGTACATGAAGCGTTTGGAAGGCCCATTGGCATTGCAAGTCTGGAACCGTTTCTTGCAGTTGATCAAGGATCTCCTCACAACACTACGCGAATTCCGGCCTCAGGCGTTTGCGGCGTTGAAGTAAGCATCGCGACAACCGACCTCAAAGCTGGACTGACCTGTTCTAACTTAGATGCTTTACGGTCTTGGCTGATAAAGTTTCGCAGACCACCGCACTGGACGATCGTCGTCTGCGGAAAGACCTGCAGGTATGTCACCAGGGACTGTCCCGAAATAGGTTGTCTTATTGGATTACAGGAAACGTACGGCAAGTTGTTGGATATCTGTGTCATGTCGGGTCGCTCCGTCGAGTCTGGCTCGTGGATCAGGCGCTCGCAGCGCGAGGCTCTCGCGGCGAATGGCCGGGATTCTCCAACACCGACCTTACGAGGTACGTTATAGAAGAGTATACCTGCACAAAATTACAGAATCTCAACATTGGGCAAACAGCTTCAGAAACGAAGGTGGAAGAGAAGAATGCCAGTTCAACATCGTTACCATTGTCGGATGGCCCCAAGGTGACATACGCCGGTGATGTCGCTCAACAGGTCTTTCCCTTTTGAACATGTCGGCTGTGCAGTTAGACTCATGGGGGTTGCAGGTCAACTCGTATATCGCCTCAGATGCTATACCGAATCTTCGCAAATTCCTGGTGGACTCTGACAAGATTCTTGCCGCATGCAATCAGATTGTGTACAACATTGTTGGCCCTGCGTTGAAGGGCAAAGCAAGGTATTGTCTATCTTCATGCCAATATCTGAATCGTAGTCTGATCATGCGTCACAGACCGTTGGACTTGGAAGACGATGTCATTGCAGTCATACGCGAGATGGCGAAGATCAACGTTGCTGTGAAAGCCTGGCGCTCACCAGTGGCTGATGCGCTAAATGACAACAGATGCTTTAACTCTAGCGCCGAAGCTGGCGAGAAATGGATGCCTATGGTCAAAGCGCTTTTCGACACGGACAAGACTGCCTTGCCAGAGCTGCTAGGTCCGTCAGACCGTGAACCATGTAGACATCCTGCTGACATCCAGCAGGCAAAATCACTACCGTGGCATCCGCCAACATCTTCACCAATCGGGAGTACGAAATGCTCCTTCGCTCTCTCAACCTTCGGCGGCTCTCCTACGTCATACTATCCTGCGGAAAAGAACCACTTCCTTGCTCAGCTGCCCAGCATTCAAGAGAAGCTGGTGGACACACTGCGGAATGTCACAGCACCCATCGTCCAGAGCGAAGTGTATCTCTGCGTCCGGGTCCTACTTTGTCGGTTGTCGCCGCATAATCTTTCAAGCTTCTGGCCGGTCATTCTCACCGAGCTGGTGAGTACTGCGCCTCGGCCATCGGACGATGTTAAAACAATCATCCCCAGTATCGCATCTTCGAGCAGATCCTGGAGAACATTCCCAGTGATGGTTCGGAAGAGCTCGGGCTAATCCTCTCAGCATGCAAAGTGCTGGATTTGCTCTTGGTCCTGCAGACGGAGGAGTTTCAAATGTGAGTATGAACGTTGTTGCTCAGTCGCACGCGAACTCATGGTGATCAAGCCATCAATGGATCTTCATTACGGATACTGTGGATGCAGTCTACCGACCTGACGACTGGTTCCCCGAAGCGCTCCTTGACCGTCTCGCAGAAGTCATTGGAGCGTTGCCCGTTACGGAGGTAAGCACTCTTTTGCTTTGCCAATGATGTGTCAGCTTAGCATCGAGCAGAGCAACATTCCCCGGTCTGCGGCCCAAGCCCAGACGCCCTCTGTCCCCAATAGGCCGATGCGCCGGCCTTTACTGCAGTCGGTGCGGCAGATCGACAGTATCCGTGACCTCACGCCCTTCTTCTCCACCGCGAGCATCTCCTCTTACGAGAGCGTGTACCATAGCGGTGGACTGATCGACTGGCAGGCGGTAGAGCAGGGCCTCCTCGAGGACTTGTTCGAAGGGAGATGACCTCCGGGTCTGTTGCCATCGATCCACTTCGGAATGTAGTACATCATGTAATACCCCGGCGTATGTAGCTCTGATACCACTAGATTGTTGCCATGCGTTATCACCGGTGATAAGTAAGTCTTGTTTCGCCGCCAGCATAGCCATGCGGTACAACATGCTTGGGACAATGTGCAATGTGGGCGCTCAGCTCACTCGCAGCCTTTGTTGTAGTACGGACGGCGACTGCCCTCAGGCAATTTCTAGGTGTCGCACTGACCATCGCGGAAGGATGTGATTCATAATGAGCACAGCGGAGCCGCAGGAGTGACTTCCACTGCTAGTAGTGACCGAGTCATTCATTACAGTACGCGCACTGTGGCCGGCCGGGCGACCGATCACCAAATATTACCTACTAGTAGCCACATTCCGCCGATCGTCCTTAAGCTTTGGGACTGGGACATCGGGTATACGGGAGAGGGCGCACATAGCGGCTCATTCGCTCAGACTCCTGAGCGTTGGCACTTGGGGCACATCTGGAGACCTAACAACGCTCAGGATGATATCTCCATACAACATACCCTCCGTATTGTCATCGATACTCACCAATGGAAAGGAATGATATTTAGATTGTGTAACGAAGGAATAACGGTGATAGCAGTGAACGAACGACTGAAGCTCCTGAAAAGAGAGGATAAATATATAGATCCAAACCACCCACAACGAGACGACGCCAAGCTCGTTCCAGCATCAGAAGTCACCCCAAGTACGACGGAACTTATACTGGATGCGGCCCTATCGTGAGCGTCCACATTTGCAGAAAACGCGATCAGCGCAAAACGTACCTTGTAAGGAAGGTTCTTCCTGTTATACGGGGGGACACATAATGAGCTTTATGTGGCATAGCAGAATGCGGTTCGAACGTACCTCATTTTCTCGGAAGGCGACTTGGGGGGCTTGTAACCGGCTGAGCCCGCACCCCATTCCCCATGATTCTCAGCGTCAGCCTTTGCGCTAGCGAAGCGAACCGCGGGGTCCTGCTTCTCGGGAGGAGGGACACGGTTGATCTTCGGTGGGCCTCCTAGAACGGGTGCCTGATCGTCATGCGGGTTCTGGACAGTGAGTTGTGGATCGGCAGGCGTCGCCCTCGGGGACATGCTGCTCTTCGTGAGGCTCATGCTGGGAGATGACCTCA
Source organism: Trametes sanguinea (assembly GCA_008973685.1). Taxonomy (NCBI): domain Eukaryota; kingdom Fungi; phylum Basidiomycota; class Agaricomycetes; order Polyporales; family Polyporaceae; genus Trametes; species Trametes sanguinea. Next base: position 1,228,198 of record WAHA01000001.1, on the reverse strand, counting down.
TCGACAGAAACTCCCTGGAACTTAGCCTCGCGTTCGGCCTCCTGACGTTCAATGGCCTCGTGGTGAGCGAAATGTTCAATGTCCTCAGGGTGGTTGTAGGACTCGTCCGTCTGAGTTTCAGGAGTGGAGTGGAATTGCTCTGGAACTGAATGTTGATACCAGATGCCGTGTAGCAGGCGAACGGGAAAGGCTAACCTTCGTGGTGCAAGAAGAATTCTACACACAAACATTGTTCAGCGATGAACGCCCTCACAGGGATACATTTACGTACCACTCTCCACATCGTAGTGATGGCCCTCTGCGCCAAGGTCATCGAAGTTGGGCAAGCCTTCCAGCCCGACGGCTTCGAACTCCTGAAGGGTGATCTTGCCGTTTCCATCCTTGTCAAGACGCTTGAGAACCTCCTTTACGATGTGTTCAGCCTTCTTCTGGTGCTCGATGTCGTCCTAGCAGCCCGAGGGTTCAGTATGGGTCCCAATGCAGCAGCAATGCAATGGGTACAGTACCTTTGATTTCTTTTGAGAGTAGACATGATGCACACCATAGACAGCTTCGATCTCCTCCGTGTCCCACACCCCATCTCTGCCAAACGAACGAGCATGTGAGCATGTGTCAGAAGAATTGTAGGAAGCGTCCTACCGGTTCAGGTCATGGATATGAAAGAAACTCGGCACGTCAAAGGTATCGCTGGATACAACATAAGCAGAAAGCCCCAAGCCAAGCTATGAAGAGGCCACATACATGTGATGCTCGGTGGCCATCTATATGAAACGCGTATGTGTAAGGACTGGCGCGAGCCCATGAGCATGTGGTTGCTACGTACGTGTCTCAGCGCATACTGCTGAATGGTCTCGCCCTCCGCAGGTTTGTCATGGCCGCCGTGTGCCGCAGCAGCACGCAAAGAAGCCAAGAAAGCGAGAGTAGCAAAGAGCTGCATGGTGAGGGAGAGACCGTGATGGGCGTCGGGGACGACGAGCACAACAAGCCGGGCGTGCCAACAAGCGCTCGTGCCCTCTGCGGGGTTGGTGGGTGCAGTCCTGGAAGGGAAGGTCACTCCCACGCCTATACAGTAAAGTGATCGAGCGATCAGGTTTGGCCACGTGCGCTTGCCTCTGCCTCGACGCCGGGCGCTTGTTGGCGTGCGTTGTAGTACACCTTGGCTCTCTCCTGCGACATCCCGCCTTACGCTACTGAAACTTGGCTCCATGGCTGGTGCACCCCTCAGAGTCTCAGACGCCAGTTGCTGTCGCATTGACATAAAGGCAATGAGATAACCGGCTATACGGCCAGTTCTGTGCTGCTGAGCGTCATCAACCTGGACATTTAGCTAGATTTAGCTGCGCCCAACCATCGCCCGAGACCGAGGAGTACGATGGAAGAGACGACGCACTTTTCATCCTTTAGGAGAAGGATTACTAAAAGTGCTACCGCCGATTGTCGGGGAATGAGCAGGCCAGTATGCAGACAATCTCCGCCTCAGAGGATCCTCAGAGGATTGAGCGGACAGTCCATTCCTCTCTGGGGTAGATGTTGTCATGCAGGCAGGCGCGCGATAGACTGGCGACACCGGCTCATCTTAACTCGTTCGATAGCGGTTACCGAGCCTGCGCACGCTTGGCCCATCGAAGGAGCATAGAATTTGACGGCCGCCTGCAGAGAAGCTTCCCGTCTTTGCTTCAATCACCGATTCGGAGATTAGCAAATGTGCTCCCCCATTCTGCACCTCCCACCCGAAGTGAACCCCGAGATTCGCACCGACGCCGTCCCGCATCTTGGCGCCGTGAGTGAGCAGAGGCGCTGCCGACTTTGCAGGAGCGCGCTGCGTGTGTTGCAGTGACTCGGTTGTGGTGGCCAACGCTCGCCGTGTAAACGTTGTGGACGGACAACGGTACATACCGCCAGCCTGATCGTCGGCGACCATTGGACGAAAGGGGAGGAAAATACACAGTGTGACCGTGACGGATTTTGCGAACGCCGGTGCCGTGGTTTGACTCCGCGGAGACGGGACCGCTCGCTTTGTAAACATGAATCAACATGTAAGATCGCTGAGGTCAAGACCACGATGTATATATACTCGCGCGAACGAATGCATCCCCTTTGTACGTGCTCTTCCCTCCTCGTCCCGTTCATGGCCGACTCTCCAGGAGACGATCGCACGCTTCGCGGGGATGCTACGCCCCTGCCGGACTCCCATCACGTTGACGTAGCTGCTGCAGAGGCTCAGTTCCACGAGCTCGAGCGCGCTTTATCTGTTCGTTCTCGTCAGGCAGACTCTGACGATCACCCAATCAAAGAACGCGATCTTGAAGCGGGTGAAAAACGCGAGGAGGACTGCATTTGACCTCAAGGCTTATCTGTCTTCTTCCAATGACGCTTACCAGAAGGCGGGCCTCGCACATAAGCATGTGGGTGTAACATGGGAAAACCTGCAAGTTGACGTAGTGGGCGGCGTTGGACAGAAGGTGGGATAAAGTGCTATTTCCATGCTATCATCGACGAACTGACTCGTTGTAGATTTATGTCAACACGTTCGGACGTAGGTTGACAATGCTATGGAACATCTGTCTTGATTCACCTGATCGCGTGTCTACACAGAGGATCTCATGAGCTTCTGGCTCACGCCCTTCCGGATGCTGTATTCGGCTGTTCAGAGTGTCGTTCCCGCTATCCAGCCCGAGCTCCCATTGACAACTATACTTCACCCGTAAGTATTGCGGCGGCTGAGCAAAGAAGGCGGCTAAATGTTCGACGCAGGTCATCCGGTTTATTGAAGCCCGGTGAGATGTGTCTTGTGCTAGGGTGCCCTGGGGCAGGTTGCACTACGTTCTTGAAGACCATCGCGAACGAGCGCAAGGAATACGCGCGTATCTCGGGCGACGTGCGGTATGCCGGTATTGACGCCCACGAAATGGCCAAGTACTACAAGGGCGAAGTTGTGTACAACGAAGAGGGTCAGTCGCCCCCGCCCTCTGCATTCGTCTAACAGCCGCTCACGACAGTGCGATTCACGTAGATGATAGGCACATCGCTACCCTTACTGTCGCTCAGACCATCAACTTCGCACTGTCTCTTAAGACGCCCGGACCTAAAGGGCGTCTTCCCGGTATGTCTCGGAAGGAGTTTGACCAGGCCGTTCGTAACATGCTCCTCAATATGCTGAACATCTCCCACACCGCCAACACCTACGTCGGAGATGAATTCGTGCGCGGTGTCTCTGGAGGAGAGCGTAAGCGTGTCTCGATTGCTGAGATGATGGCGACTCGCGCGCATGTCCTATGCTTCGACAATTCTACCCGTGGGTTGGACGCGAGTACGGCCCTTGACTTCATCAAGGCCTTGCGCGTCATGACAAACGTTTTGGGCCAGACTACCTTCGCCACCCTGTACGTATGCGATTCGCGCCACGTCTTCCTTCATTCTCATGTCACTGCAGGTACCAAGCGGGTGAGGGTATCTACGACCAATTCGATAAGGTGCTTGTTTTGGACAAAGGTCGTACCGTCTACTTCGGTCCTACCTCAGAAGCTCGCAAGTACTTCGAGGACCTCGGCTACAAGTCTCTTCCCCGCCAGACCACTGCGGATTACCTCACCGGCTGCACCGACCCTAACGAACGGCAGTTCGCTCCCGGCCGTTCGGTGGCGGACGTGCCCTCGACTCCGGAGCAGCTGGAGCAGGCGTTCCTCCAGTCGCGCTTCTGTGCCCAGATGCACGACGATCTGGAGAAGTACAAGAAGAAGATGGAGGTCGACAAGTCCGACCAGGAGGCGTTCCGCAAGGCCGTCATCGCCGACAAGAAGCGTGGTGTCTCTAAGAAGAGCCCGTACACCCTTGGTTTCACCGGCCAGGTTCGCGCCTTGGTCATCCGACAGTTCCAAATGCGTCTCCAAGATAGGTTCCAGCTCATTACCAGCTTCAGTCTGTCGACAGTGCGTGTCAATCAAGTGTCTTGAGAATCACCCGCTCATCATTGAGATGTTTAGATCCTAGCTCTTGTCATCGGCGCGGCCTACTACAACCTCCAGCTGTCCTCTGCAGGCGCCTTCACGAGAGGATCGGTCATCTTCGCAGGACTGCTAACCAGTGCCTTGGACACCTTCGGAGAGGTAAGCTGCACTTGTATTGTGACCTGGATACGCGGCTTATACCGCTTCTCCCAGATGCCCGTTCAAATGCTTGGACGTCCTATACTCAAAAAACAGGTGTGTTCCATCCAAACTCATTACTCGGCCGGGAATGACCTGAAAACAATCGTAGACTAGCTACGCATTATACAGACCCGCCGCCGTCGCTATCGCAAACACGCTCTCTGATATCCCGTTCTCTGCCGCTAGAATCTTAATATACGATCTCATAGTATACTTCATGTCTAATCTCTCCCGCACTGCGGGCGGCTTCTTCACATTCCATCTCTTCGTGAGTTCGGATCTCTCGCTCGCGTCCATAACGTTTACTGATCTCCCGATTGCAGGCATACGGCGTGTTCTTGACGATGCAAGGCTTCTTCCGGACGTTTGGAGCCATGTGTACCAACTTCGACTCGGCGTTCCGTCTTGCGGTCTTCTTCATCCCGAACATGGTTCTATACGCAGGTTACATGATCCCCGTCTTCCAGATGAAGCGGTGGCTATTCTGGATAGTGAGTGCCACTGCAGTTCTTGTGTCAACCAGTCCTAATCTAATCTACAACCCAGTACTACATTAATCCGGTAGCATATGGTATGTATAGACATTGCCATCCGCGGTCATCACCTTCTAATAGCTATCTTAGCTTGGGTTGGTTGCATGGAAAACGAGTTCATGCGAATATCGGTGGGTATAATCCACACCGACTTTCGCCATATCCGACTCATAGCCCTCCACAGTTCACATGCGACGGTAGCTCTATCGTACCTCGTAATCCTCCAGGCGTCAACAAATATCCGTACGTATCACTTCCAATCCGTCTGCGCGTCCGGTTGTTCACATGACCACAGAGACGGTTTAGGACCAAACCAGGTCTGCACGTTGTTTGGCTCCATGCCGGGCCAGGACATCGTCTCTGGGCGGAACTACATCAACGTCGGATTCGGACTGAACGTCTCGGATCTCTGGCGGCGTAACTTCCTCGTTCTTCTCGGCTTCTTCTTCCTTTTCCAGCTCACTCAGGTCCTTCTGGTGGAATACTTCCCGGTACGTTTTACGCATCGTAACATAACAGCTCGCAAGCATGTCTAATCGGACGATAATTCAGCAATACGACGGTGGCTCCGCTGTGACCATCTACGTACCTGAGGACTCGGACACGAAGAAGCGGAACGAGAGGCTGTACGAACGGAAAGCTGCGCGAAGGGGCAAGTCCGCTGAAGACGCCGACTTGTCAGAGAAGGAGCAGGGGTGAGTGAATGCGCAGGCTGTCCTATTCGTGTGGTGCTGATTCCCAGAACAGCGGTACGACTAGACGGTTCAATGGCAAGCCGTTCACTTGGGAGCAGGTCAACTATCATGTCCCCGTCCCTGGTGGCGTGCGCAGGTTGCTTCACGATGTGTATGGTTACGTGAAGCCTGGGACCATGACCGCTCTGATGGGTGCTTCCGGTGCCGGCAAAACAACCTGCCTGGATGTGCTCGCTCAGCGTAAGAACATCGGCGTTGTCTCCGGCACATTGCTCCTCGACGGCAAACCTTTGCAACTGGACTTTGCGCGAAAGACCGCTTATGGTGCGTTGTATGCTCCTCCGCAAATGACATCGAAGCTTATCGCTCCAATAGCCGAGCAAATGGATGTTCACGAAGGTAGTGCCACTGTCCGCGAAGCCATGAGATTCTCCGCGTACCTTCGACAGCCGCCTGAGATCTCGAAGGAGGAGAAGGACCAATACGTCGAGGATATGATCGAGGTGCTCGAGCTCCAGGATCTTGCCGACGCGTTGGTCTTCAGTCTTGGCGTGGAGGCTCGCAAGCGCCTGACCATTGGTGTCGAGCTTGCCAGTCGCCCTGAGCTCCTGTTCCTCGACGAACCGACGTCAGGTCTCGACGGCCAGAGCGCATGGAACCTCGTCCGCTTCCTCCGGAAGCTCGCGGACAACGGCCAGGCCATCCTGTGCACTATCCATCAGCCTTCGTCTCTCCTTATCCAAAGCTTCGATAAGCTCTTGCTCCTCGAGCGCGGTGGTGAGACGGTTTACTTCGGCGACATCGGCCCCGACTGCCACATCCTCCGCGACTACTTCGCTAGGCATGGTGCTCACTGCCCGCCCAACGTCAACCCGGCCGAGTTCATGCTGGACGCGATCGGCGCTGGCTTGTCCCCGCGTATTGGTGACCGTGACTGGAAGGACCACTGGCTCGAATCTCAGGAGTTCAAGGAGGTCTTGGCGGAGATCGAGAGGATCAAGCACAGCACGTCTTCTGACGGAGAGGAACACAAGAAGCTCACTCTTTGTGCGTCTTAATCAGTCTACTCGCTCGCCTACGTCTAGAACTGATCATTGTCTTCTTTCCTTAGATGCCACCCCGTTCTGGAACCAGCTTCGCTGGGTGGTTGCTCGCAACAACATGAAGCTCTGGCGGTCCCCGGACTACGTGTTCAGTCGACTTTTCGTCCATGCATTCATCTCCTTGTTCGTCTCCCTCTCGTTCTTGCAGCTGGGTCACAGCGTGCGCGACCTGCAGTATCGTGTCTTCGGAATGTGAGTCGCCATCATCTTGAGCGCATCGTCAGGCAGTTGATTCAAATGCTCTGTCAGCTTCTGGGCCACCATCTTGCCCGCCATCGTCATGGGTCAGCTCGAGCCAATGTGGATCCTGAGTCGCCGGATCTTCATTCGAGGTGGGTGCAGAGCTGTCAGCTCCCATATGGTAGCGCTGACCACCGAGTTATGCAGAGGCCTCGAGTCGAATGTATTCGCCCTACGTCTTCGCCATCGGTCAACTCATTGGTGAAGTGCCGTATTCGCTCCTGTGCGCCATCGTCTACTGGGTCCTCATGGTATGTATGTTTACACTGCTCTCTGAGTTGGGGAACTGCTGCTGAGCGCTGTCGCCGTATAGGTCTACCCTATGGGCTTTGGCCATGGCTCCGCCGGCGTGGGTGGGACGTTCTTCCAACTGCTCGTGGTCATCTTCGTCGAGATGTTTGGTGTGAGCTTGGGCCAGTTCATCGGCGCGATCTCGCCGAGTATGCAAGTTGCCCCGCTCTTCAACCCGTTCATCATCCTGGTCCTGAGCACCTTCTGCGGTGTCACGATCCCGTACCCGACACTGGCGACCTACTGGAGATGGCTGTACCAGCTCAGTCCGTACACCCGTCTCACGAGTGCCATGGTGTCTACTGAGCTTCAGTATGTTTTTCGCTATTTGATCATGAGGACCCGCCGCTGACGACCGACTTAAGTGGCCTGACCATCACTTGCAACCCCGACGAGTTCATTCAATTCAACCCGCCTTCCGGACAGACCTGTCAGCAATGGGCGGGAGAGTTCGTCGACGGGTTAGGGAGGCTACCTGGCAAATCCGAACGATACGACTGCTTGCCGGTACTGTCAATACTCGGTGAGTCACACATGCGCGTGTCGTTCATGCACCTGGCTCATGCTCAGTGAACATAGGTCGGAGATCAATTCTTCCTACCTCTGAACATCCGATACGAGGACAGATGGCGTGACGTCTGGGTATTGTTTGCCTTTGCAGTGTTCAATTTCATCGCTACTATCAGTAAGTTGTACCTATTGAAGTCCACGGGAATATCACTGACTATCCGTTGCAGTCGCTTCTCGTTTCCTCCGCTATGCTAAGCGGTAGATCATTGCACTCACGCATCAGCTCTCACTACATCTATGCATTCTCGTATTCTCTCTGGTCCGGTCGCATTGCACACCATGGCACATGTCGCATAGTTAGTTCATCTCGGTTCTGTAGCAGCACAGTTATAGATGTCAGCATTCGATCCATGCATTGCATGGGTTACTTCACAGATAAAACGGAGACTAAGAGAGCAAACCTGAGTCACCGTCCACACGTTAAGCGGTATACAATGACTAGATGATACAGCAAGTTTCGACAGCAAAGATATATGTTACATCGCCAGAGGTCATGATTGACCGGGTGCGTTGTGGAACTGGTTGGCGTCAGCACGGATACGTCAGTACAGTTGCATACCGTGCTTACTATATCACGAAGCTGGGCCTGAGCATCGTTGAACTGCTTCTCAAGATATTTGGACTGCCAGCCGTCGAGTAAGCGACTTGGGCGCAGTCAGTCTTAGTCGGTGCGCGCACCTTCTTCTCCAGGTTTTTGATATCCTCAGTGAGCTCCTTCTCCTCGTCCTTGAGGTCCCTCTCCATAGCAGGCCGAGGCACCTGCATGAACCTGAAGGAGCTCCTCAGTGCGCTACGCACAGGCAAGCGGGGACGATCTTACATCTTGCCTACGCCTTTGTAGAGGTTGACGTCTTCCTGTAGTGACGTGATCTCCTCGATAGTGAGCTGGAGGATCCTGCGTTCGCGCTCTTTCGCAGCGATCTGCTGCTTTGAGACGTTCAGCGCGCGCTGGGACTGAACGGCCGTCTGCTGAATCTGCACAAGGATCTGTAGCGGTGATGCGCGTGAGTGCACGCCCTTCCGAGAGAGTTGCCGCAGGCGGCGTACCTTGCGCAAAGTGTCATCCGATAGCGTGGCCATGGTGGGTGGCCGTCGAGGTGCAGACCAAAGGAGCTGAGAGCGGAGTGGATGAAGTCAAGGCCATGATGTTCGCGGAAGACGAGGAAGCGCCCGCTTGACGCGTTCTTCCTGACCGCGACGGTGGCTTGCGCTCAAAACCTGTCCTTGCTCTCCTCCCCCACATCCCTCGCTTTGCTCGCTCCCTTCGCGTACGTGCGCCGGTTTGATCTCGAACTGCAACCGTCGTTCACTGCTCTGGATCGACTTCGCGCGCTTGCCGCCTGCGTGCTTCCCTGACTAAGACCTTGCTCGTCCTACTGCTCACTATCCGCTAGCCGACTTTCTGTGCAAAAATGGCGTCCTTCGAGGATTATGACGAGTTTGGAAACTACATTGGCGGGGACCTCGACTCTGACGAGGAGGAGCAGCAGCTCCAGCAGGAGCAGGCTCAGTTCGTCCCCCCAGCCCGAGGCGCGACCACTCGAGGGGTACGATGAGGAGCCTATGCAAGGACAAGAAGAGATGGCTCTCATGGAAGTAGACGGTGCGTCACGCAGCCGTCCAGTATCCTGACACCTGTTAAAGTACGATGCAGAGCCTGTACATAATGCGGTCGTATTGCACGAGGACAAGCAGTACTACCCCTCAGCATCCGAGGTGTATGGAGAAGAGGTCGAGACGTTGGTTCAGGAGGAAGATGCGCAACCACTATCTGAACCCATTGTTGCGCCCATCAAAGTGCGGAAATGGACCGTGGAGGAGAAGGGCATGCCGGAGACCCGCTTCGACAAAGGGTATGTACGCCTCCCTACGTAGGGAATTCGATTCTGCAGCTGACAGGGCTGCTCCAGGTTCCTGCTCAACATGACTGGCTTCCCCGAATTCGTGAGGAACGTTGCAGTAGTAGGGCATCTACACCACGGCAAGACAGCATTGATGGATATGCTCGTATTCGAGACACACAAGCTTGACTGGGATTCGGACCAAAACGTGAGTGCCTTCATATCCTTCCGTTGAAGTCGTAACTTAGTTAGTGCTACAGATACGGTATACCGACACCCACGTCCTCTCGCGAGACCGCGAAATCTCCATCAAGTCTTCCCCCATGTCCTTGATTCCTCTCCAACAGCTATGGAAAATCTCACCTCGTTCACCTTATTGACACGCCGGGACATGTGAACTTCGTGGACGAGGTCGCTAGTGCCATTCGCTTGGTAGACGGCATCATCTTGGTTGTTGACGTTGTAGAGGGGGTGTGTATACAATGTCCCTACGCCCTGATCTGCGAGCGACTGACGTTGTGGGCAGGTGATGTGCAACACCGAGGCCATCATCCGCCATGCGCTGCAAGAAGGTGTCAAAATTACTCTTGTGGTGAACAAGATTGACCGGCTCATACTTGAGCTGCGCATCAAGCCTGCCGATGCGTTCTACAAAATCAAGCACACGATCGAGGAGGTCAACACGTTCATCAGGTATTACATTCAGCACTTCCTCCGTATTGACATCAGTTGGTGAATGTACACGCAGCGGCATCAACCCCGACCCTGAGCTTCGTCTCAGCCCTGAGAGGGGCAACGTCGCCTTCGCGAGCACCGATATGCATTGGTGCTTCACCCTCCGCTCTTTCGCGCAGATGTACGCGGACACATATGGTGAGCACTGCGTTCAAACTCATAATATGCTTTCGCTTACAGCCACATGCACAGGATCTCTGGATGTCAACGCGTTCGCAGACCGGCTATGGGGAGACATTTGGTTCAACAACGAGACGCGCAAATTCACGCGCAAGCCCGCGGACCCGGAGGCAAACCGCTCTTTCGTGCACTTCATCCTCGAGCCTCTGTACAAGCTCTATAGCCACGTGCTCAGCGAGCAGACAGAAGAGCTCAAAGAGACCCTGGCGAGTCTCGGCATCCAGCTGAAGCCCGTCATGTACAAGATGGACGTGCGGCCGCTCTTGAAAGTCGTCACCGCGCAGTTCTTCGGGCCGTCCGTGGGGTTGGTCGATATGATTACGGAGCACATACCTTCACCACTAGAAGCTACTCGGTTAAAGGTCCAGTAATTCACCTTCGCAAGGAGTCCCACAACGCTAACCAGTACTCCAGGTGGAAGGGACATGGACAGGTCCTATGTCTTCGGAACTCGCACATGTCATGCAGGAGTGCGATCCCGAGGGCCCAGTCATGGTCCAAATCGCGAAGCTCTACCACACAACCGACGCCCAGCACTTCCGCGCATTTGGCCGGGTGATCAGCGGTACTGTACGCAAAGGCATGGACGTCAAGGTCCTCGGCGAGGGCTACTCGCCAGAGGATGAGGAAGACATGGTCAAGGCACAGATCGAGGACATCTGGATCAGCTGAGTCGCGGTGAGTCCTTTCCGCGCAGCATCTCAATGGCACCTTCAGGCTCAATGGGCTGCAGATACGTCATTCCTGCAGAGGAGGTCCCTGCCGGTAACCTGGTTCTGCTGGGCGGCGTCGACGCGTCGATCTTCAAGACCGCGACTATCGCCGCGATGAACATTGAGGACGACCTGCACATCTTCCGGCCTATCAAGCACATGACGCAGTCCGTCCTCAAGATCGCCATCGAGCCCATCGCGCCGTCCGAGCTGCCGAAGATGCTTGCAGGCCTGCGTAGCGTGAACAAGAGCTACCCGCTCGTGACGACCAAGGTCGAGGAGAGTGGCGAGCACGTCGTGATTGGCACGGGCGAGCTGTACCTGGACTGTGTGATGCATGACCTGCGGAGACTCTTTGCGGAGATCGAGATCAAGGTGTCTGACCCGGTTACGAAATTCGCAGAGACGGTGCTCGAGACGAGCGCGTTGAAGTGCTATGCGGACACGCCCAACAAGAAGTGAGTGGTTCCGCCAGCATCATATAACGCAGAGGGATTGATGAATGATGCAGGAACCGACTGACCATAATTGCGGAGCCACTCGAGCGTGGTATCGCGGAGGACATCGAGACTGGCCGGGTCAACATGCGGATGTCTGCGAAGGAGCGCGGGAAGTTCTTCGAGGAGAAGTACCAGTGGGACCTGCTCGCTTCCCGGTCAATATGGGCGTTTGGGCCCGACGACAGCGGGTCGAACATCCTGCTCGACGACACGCTGCCCTCCCAGGTCGACAAGAAGCTTCTCGGTACGGTGAAGGAGCACATCAAGCAGGGCTTCCAGTGGGGCACCCGCGAGGGGCCGCTGTGCGACTGAGCGTGAGTGCCCTTCTTCCCTGCCGTTTGTTTGGACGTGGAGGGAAGCGTGTGTTGACCGGCTGCGGCGATAGCGATGAGGAACGTGAAGTTCCGGATTCTGGACGCGAGTCTGGCGCAAGAGCCGATCTACCGTGGGGGTGGACAGATTGTGCCTACGGCGCGTCGCGTCTGCTACTCGTCGTTCCTGATGGTAAGCGTGTCTATCCGAGGCACAGGGAAAGTTGCTAACGATCATCGTACAGGCCACGCCGCGACTGATGGAGCCCATATACTACGTCGAAGTGCAGGCACCGGCGGACTGCATATCGGCGGTCTACACGGTGCTTGCGAGGCGTCGTGGTCACGTTACGCAGGACATCCCGAAGGCGGGCTCGCCTCTGTACACCGTCAAGGCGCTGATCCCTGTGATTGACGCGAACGGGTTCGAGACGGACCTGCGCACGGCGACGCAGGGACAGGCGTTCTGCCTGCAGACGTTTGACCACTGGTCCATCGTTCCCGGTCCGTGCTACTCTCAACCTGCAACCTGTGACCTGTGACTGACGCGTGAGATGCAGGTGATCCCACGGACACGAGCATCAAGCTACGGCCGCTGGAGCCCGCGTCCGGGCAGGCACTGGCACGAGACCTTGTGCTGAAGACGAGGCGGCGGAAGGGGCTGGGCGACCAGATCTCGGTGTCGAAGTACTTGGACGACGAGTTCATTGTGAGTGGCTGGCGTTTGTGCGAGTATAGTCCGAGTGCTGACGGTGACATCACGGCTTTAGCTCGCGCTGTCTGCGTCTGGACACGCGGATCTGCTTGGCTAGTAGCGTAGCGTGCGTGGGGTCGTGTACGGATTAGTGGCGGGAACGCTGTGTTTGTAGAATGCTGCTGGCTGTTGTTATGCACTTTGCTCTCCTTTCCTGTGCTGCGCGCTGCGTGCTCGCCGTCTGAGACAGCCTGGGGCCACGGAGGGCGGTGAGCGGGCGTGGGAGTTGTACGCGTAGAACGCGCTGGAAGGTGTTAGACGCCGTGAGCGAATTGAGAGAAGGGACATACGTGGCAGCACCGAGTGGGAATTAGCCGAGCCCTCCCAATATTAAGCAGCCCGCACCGGCCACCGTTCCTCAAAGTCTCTCAGTCTTTAACGCATACACCCACTCCTTCTTCCTCTCTACCCGTTGCTTGCCCCCCCGTCTCGGTCCTTCGTACACAATGCGAAGCGTAGCGCCCCTCGCCCTCCTCGCCGTCGCCGTCTCGTCCGTTTCGGCCGCGGACGAGGCCCCCAAGCCCACCTTTACCGTACGCTTCACCCCCTGCTTACCCCACAGCCATCCCAGCTGACGTGTAGCACCATCTTGCAGCCCACCTCCGTCAAGGCACCCTTCCTCGAGCAGTTCACAGACGACTGGTCCGAGCGGTGGACACCGTCAGAGGCCACCAAGAAGACGGCCGTCGGCGGTGAGACATGGAGCTATGTTGGCAAGTGGGAGGTCGAGGAACCCCTCGAGCCCGTAATCGTCGGTGACAAGGGTCTCGTCGCAAAGACGAAGGCCGCCCACCACGCCATCTCCGCCCCCTTCCAGAAGCCCATCACCTTCGACGACAAGCCCCTCGTCGTTCAGTACGAGGTCAAGTACCAGAAGGGCGGCAACTGCGGTGGTGGTTACGTCAAGCTCCTCGAGGATGGCTTCCAGACCGCCGGCAAGGAGTTCGACGACAAGACTCCCTGGACCATCATGTTCGGTCCTGACTTGACGTGCCCTGGCACCAAGGTACGACCTAGCCGGACTCTCGCCAACACGACGCGCTTATTCACGCGTATCGCGCGTAATTTAGATCCACTTCATCTTCCGTCACAAGAACCCCATCACCGGCGAGTTCGAGGAGAAGCACCTCAAGCTTCCTCCCAAGCCTGCGTTTGGCAAGGTGACTAACCTCTATACCCTCCACCTCTTGTGAGTCGGTTCTAGCGTCTCGAATTCCGGCAGTCAGTCTGACGATTCACCAGCCCGAACAACACGTACGATGTTCGGTTCAACGGCGAGAGCTACAACCTCGGTAACCTCTTGGAGGACTTCACTCCTCCCGTCAACCCTCCCAAGGAGATTGACGACCCCGAGGACAAGAAGCCCGAGGACTGGGTTGACGCGAAGCGTATCCCTGACCCCGACGCCAAGAAGCCTGATGACTGGGACGAGGATGCTCCGTACGAGATCCCCGATGAGGATGCCGTCAAGCCTGAGGGCTGGCTCGATGACGAGCCGGAGTACATCCCCGACCCTGGTTAGTCGTCTCGTGTTCTGCTGGAATTGGCGAAGATTCTGACTACTCCTTGCAGATGCTGAGAAGCCTGAGGAGTGGGATGATGAGGAGGACGGCGAGTGGATTGCTCCGACCGTCCGCAACCCCAAGTGCGACGAGGCTCCTGGCTGTGGCGAGTGGAAGCGGTAAGTAGTCCCCCTGCAAGTGATGCGGATATGCGCTCATCCTTCGTCCAGTCCTTACAAGGCCAACCCCGCCTACAAGGGCAAGTGGTACGCTCCGATGATCGACAACCCGGCTTACAAGGGCGAGTGGGCACCCCGTAAGATCCCCAACCCCGACTTCTTCGAGGACCTCACCCCCGTGAAGAGCCTCGTTCCCATCGGTGGTATTGGTATCGAGCTCTGGACCATGACCGAGGACATTCTCTTCGACAACATCTACGTCGGTCACTCGATCGAGGACGCCGAGGCGCTTGCCAAGGAGACGTACTTCGTCAAGAAGCCGCTCGAAGAGGCCGCTGAGAAGGCTGCGAACAAGATCGACGATGATGAGGATGAGGAGGATACTGTCGCGAGCTTCAAGGAGGACCCCATTGAGTTCGTCCGCAACAAGGTGTTCAAGTTCATGTCCCTGGCGCGCATCGACCCCGTCCTCGCGTTCAAGACCCACCCCGAGACCGGTGCGGGCCTTGCCCTCTCTGTTATCACTCTTTTCGGTATGCTCGGCGTTCTTTTCGGTGTTGTTGGCGCACAGCAGAAGCCTATCACCAAGGTAACGTTGCTCTTCGCGATGTCAATGATCGACGACTACTGACCTGGTTTGAACTTACTAGTCTGCAAAGAAGACCGACGCTCCTTCCCCCGACGACAAGAAGAAGACCGAGACGGCGCCCGTCGCGCCCGCAGGTGGCGCAAAGGAGGAGGACGCCTCTCAAGAAGCGGAAGTAAAAGGTCCGCTTAGGGACTCGCCCTCAGTCGCTTTTGGTCTCGTTATTGCGTTATGTGCTATTCGGAACGGCAATGCATCTCTTAATATACCGGGCTTGAGAGGAAATCACTTCGCTTGTTGTGGGATACGATGTGTGCAGTTCTAATGACAGTCCACTTTTGCATCCGAATGGTCCGCTGTGCGCAGTTCTATGCCGGTATGTGCTACGATGAGGCCTAGAAATACAAGCTTGCTGCGAATACAACTGGAGAGCAGGGGTCAGTGGCGAGGCATGGATTCAACCGCAACGGTTCAACATACTGTCTCTCTTGATCTTGATCTGGGCTTCCTCCATCTTCTTGAACAACTCTGCGTCGCCGATGACCCGCGCTGCGTCTCGGACCTCGCGACACGTCTCGTCCAGGCGAGTGATGACTCGCACGATAGTGCCCTCGGCGACATCCGTGAGCTCCGTGATCTGCTCGAACGGCTGCAAACGACAACATCAGTTTCTCTCTCTTCATAGAACCAGCACCAGCGCCCCGCATTCCACACTGCACGCACCATGCCCTTCGCCCACTCATACACGACCTCTACGAGGCCGGGCTTGAGCTGGCGGAACTCCTCGCCGGGGACCTTGTGCCGGTCCTGCACGCGCTCGACGCGGTCCGCGAGCGCCATGATCGCCTCGAGGCCTTCCTGCAGCTTCGGCGGGAATGACGGGCTCGACGTCGGTCTTCTCCTGGAAGACGAAGCAGGAGAGGAGCGCGACGACCTCCTCGGGCTCGTACGCCGCGAGCGTGTTCTCGAGGATGAGCTCCGTCAGGACGAGCTCGTTTGCGGAGTTGATCTGTGATGGGGCGGCCGTAGTGGTGAGCACGCCGATCGGCGGGGGAGTGTGTGGGAAGGTGGGAATGGAGACTGACCTCGCAAGCGACGCGGCCCTTGAGGAGGACGGTCGAGTTGTCGTCGATGAACTTGAGCTCTTTCAGCACCTCGATGCGCTGCTCGTAGTCCGGGATGAGCTCCAGATTCTGATCGGAGATGGCCAGCTTCAGCTCGGCGATGTTGGCCTCGAGGACCTTCTTCGCATGCATGAAGGTGTACTGCACAGATTGGGGAGTAGTCAGCAAATCAGGGCCTCAGTCACGATTCCCAGACGCGACTGACGTGTTCCTCGAACTCGGGGCACGAGGTACAAGCGAACGTGTTGAGGCGGGGAACCAGCTCGTTGCGGGTGCGCAGCAGTTCCTGGAAGTCGAGAGCCCTGAGCCTGTTCCAGTCGACCTCTGGAATGGATCCTTGCTGCAGCCATTCTCCGAGGACGCCTTGCAGCGAACGCAGAGCGTCGTTCATGTACGAGATCCGGTGCTTCTCGACGATCCAGTCCGTTTCAACCTGTAAGATCGAACGTCAGACGGGAAACATTGCGTTCTGTAAGGGAGCTGGACCTTGATGGAGCGGTTGGACACCATGGCTATGCTCGTGAGCGGGAATCGGGGTCAGGTCGTACGTTGGTTCGTCTACCAGGAGCGACTCGGGACGGGGTGGCCAGCGTGGAGGGAGGCTTTGTCCGTCGACATCTGAACAAAGGAGTGAATATCCAACAAAGCCCTGATCGGGGATTCCGTACCAGTCTTTCCCATCCTGGTCTCCGGAGAGACCATGGCAAGTACGAAGTACAGTTTGACCTTCTCGCCGCCGAAAGAGGTAGACAGGGCGCTCGGCGCTTGCTTCAAGAGAACGCCAATGTTCCACTTGTAGTGCTGCAATACCACGTGTTCGAATTCGTCACTTGACAACTCGTCAATTCAGACTCACCCCGTCCCTCAATACCACGACCCTTCCTGAGGACAACAGCTTGGAGCCCTGAGGCGTGGCGGCAGCCATCGAGAGAAGCCGCTGGTTCATCTCCACGATGTTGAAGGATGTATCGTAATATGCCTCGATGTCTGGGGCGCACACATCGCAGGATAGCTGCGGCATGCTTGATAGCTTCTTCTCCGTCTGCCACGTAGTGAGGTAAATATCAGCGTTGAAGGTATTCTGATGTATCCACACGCCTACCTCGATGACCTTCTTCTGGTTGTCCGGCAACAGCTTTTGCGAGGCATTCTCGGAGAAGCTACGTTTAATCATCTCCTCAACGCGCAAGGCTTCCACCCTGAGCAAGTTCAGGATCATGTTGTACGTAAGGCGGAATTGAGACTGGAGCTTCGAGGGCGTTCCGAGGATCATGTTGTGCAAGATACCTTGCTGCACGCGCCAGAAAGAAGGGGATGAGACGCATGACGCTCCATAGATCACGTACGATACGCACCTCGGGAAGTTCATCGTTGGCGACTATGATCACTGTACCCGTTGGGTCCAATCCACGACGGCCGGCACGCCCGGCCATCTGGGTGTACTCTCCAGGCAGGATGTCTCGGAAGCTACGTCCATCATGTTTCCGGATGTGCGAAAAGACGACCGATTTCGCAGGCATGTTCACGCCCTGCGCCAAGCTCTTTCAGCTGTTGCACTGAATACTAGGGATCTGGTAACTCACCATCGCGAACGTCTCAGTTGCGAACAGGACCTTGACAAGTCCACGCGCAAAGAGTATCTCAACCACCTACAGATTGATGTGAGTGGATTCGTTCCTCGGAGGCTGGACCAAACGCACCTCCTTGACAATGGGAAGCAGTCCGCCATGATGTACACCGATCCCTCGTGAAAGCAGATCTCTCATACGGCGTATCTGGGGCAGATGTCTGTCTGAACCTGCACGTTGGAGAAACCCAAGGTGAGTGGCCGTGATTGACACTGCCCAGCGGTGAATCCAACTCACCTTTCAGACGGGACAGTGCTTTCTCGATCGCGACATGTATCTCGCTCTTTTCCACCGCCGTGCATAGGTCGGCGTTCGTGAGCGTTCCGGCATTCTCCTCACAGCGCTTCTTAGAGAACGTGAAGATAACCACGGGCAAGAGCGCTTTCTTGCGCAGGTGACCCAAGAGGTGTACGTATAAATTCTTGTCTGGTTGGTGGAACGTCCTCGGAGAACCTCCACGGGCGACAGGGGCGCCGCGTGCTGACGTGCCACCGCGTTGGCCACCCCGGCCTGCTGGACCTCCGCGTTGTCCGCGCTGAGGCGCCGCCGCTTTCGCGCCCAGCCGTTGAACGGGAGGTAAACCGGCAGCCTCACGCTCTTTGTCTTGTTTCCGCCGGAGTGCTTCTCCGGCGCCCTTGTACCTGCGCATGTATCATTTAGGCTTCATCAGACGCGTAGGTGTCCTATTCTGAGACTCACCCTTGCGCAAGGAAGTTGCGGTCTGCATCGACGATCTTGTGCAGGTCCCGGCCGGCGTATAGGTAGTGCTCCAGTGGGACCGGCCTCTTCGCTGTAGAAATCACGTAGATGTCCTTCTTCTTGGTTCTCCTGCATTTGCGGTCAGATTCGTTCGAAACGTGGATAGCTTGAACACGTACCCAACCCAGTCAGCGAACTCTTTCGTGTTTGGTACAGTGGCCGATAGGAGAATTATGTTGACATGGTCAGGAAGCATAATGATGACCTCTTCCCAGACGACGCCACGCTGCAGAACGCTCAGCTTGTGGCTCGACACGATCAAAATCTGCGGCCTACCTCGGCATCGTTGACGTAGTGTACCTCATCAAAGATGACGAACTCGACGTCTCGAATAAGATCGGCGCCCTTGTACAGCATGCTACGGAGAATCTCGGTGGTCATGATGAGACAATTGGCTTCTGGATTGATTTGAACATCGCCAGTGAGAATGCCGACCGAGGCAGCGCCGAATGTCTGTTTGAAGTCACGGTATTTCTGGTTGGACAACGCCTTGATGGGTGACGTATATATGGCCCTGCATTTCGTCAGCGGGAGGCGCTTGGAAACTGCATAAGCAAATCTACCTGGTCATATGCTTCGCGGCCAGTGCTATAGCATATTCTGCTACGACTGTCTTTCCCGCCGATGTATGAGCCGCGACGAACACGGAATCGCCCATCTCCAGATGATACACAGCCTCCTTCTGGAACGTGTCCAGTTCGAAGGGGTACTGGGCAATGATGTGAGATATTTGCTTGGAGAATTGTCGGCCTCACATGAACTCACCTTACGCGCCATATCAGGGACGAGCTCGTGGAAGTTTGTCATGGGTTTGTTCACGTCGACCACATGAGCCCAGTCGCGCTTCTGCACCTGCGCCCGTCGCAACTGCCGTCTGGCAGAAGTGACTGGGTTGAGCTGAGTTCTCTAAAAGGATATCTCTGGTTAGAGAGGCTGCCATGCATTTTCCAACGAGAGTAACTCGCCGAGGTGGGTAAGAACTCATCGATCTCGGTCGATCCACCTGTCGCCAACAGGTTGTCGGCATCACCATTGGGTATGCCCGCCTGCGCATTCTGTCGGTAGATGTGAGCATGTGATAACAATCTCAATCTGCAGCAAGTGATACCCACGGGTTGCTCAAGGTTATCCCCAGTCCCGGGACGAGTAGCCCCGAGCGCCGCTATGTCTGCGTCGTCTTCGCCATCCTTTGACAATTTCAGACCCCGAGACAATCCAGGTGCGACAGTTCGGAGTTGGGAAGATCCTTCCTCAAAGTCGACGATGTCATTCGCTTGCTTGAGAACATCGAGACCGCCAGGCAAGAATGGCATGTAACCAGCCTTTCCTCTGACGAAGTTACGGCTTGGACCAGGCGCTCGATCGAGTGCAGTGGAGTTCAGACCACTGGACACACGCGGGTTAGAAACCTGCAATCAAGTGGTTAACCGTAGGCATGCTATGATACAAGATCCAATGAGCACCTCCGTATATCCGGTGACACGCCCTTGAAGTCCTGTTCTGACGAAAGACAGGCTCGTGGGCGGCGCGCACGGCTCGAACTTCAGAAGCGACGGTATGGAAAGCTTTTCCTCCCAATGTCTGCAAAATGAGTAGATCAGCCTCTGATCGGGCGAGGGCATGTGTGCAGAGAACCAAAACATACACCTGGTAGCTTGGAAGCCAATGGTCTGGCAGAGCTTCTTTTGGTAACAGGAGCTTTTCTTCTATCTCCCTATGTACTGTTTCTCTTGATGGCAGCGCGGCTAGACCCAGATCACCAAGCAATCTGTCAGCATGCGCTGCCTTTGGGTCCAAGATGTCATTGAGCAGCTCGTCCATTGTCACTGGGCTAGAGAGCACCGTTGGTATCTTGTCGATTCCAATATCAGTCCAAGTCCAATATGCGACCACGACATGTCCACTTACAGGTATGAGGGGTGGCCACTGCAAACGCGTGGTTTCGGGCGTTTTGCCAAAGCGTGAACGTTCAATCTGAGTGTGGAGCGACTAAGCGCTGGCCATAGACATACTGAACGCCGCCCGTCGCACTTTCCCGAAAAAGCTGTGCATTGTCTTTGAAGTAGTAATACGCTAACCCATCGTGTGCATATTCCATTCTGACGTGCGACCGTCGCAATTCACTCTTGTCTCATTTCTTCTTGGCGCAGCCTGGAAATGTTGTGTAGTAATCGCATGCAAGGCCGCGTGGCGGCAGTATGTTATTACTAGTCGTTCCGGACGTCGAATAGCGCCCGATCCCCAGATTACGCTGGGGGCTCACCACCAAGAATAGGAGAGTATACACTATTATAGAATACATCTAGATGATACAGTATGATATGATGCTGATAATCTACAATGCGAACCAGTCCGAGAATGCGAAGGGGCAGGAGACGCTAATAGGCCTTCCTTCGTGCGTACACGTTTTGAACACGGATGTACGTCTGAGCGGCGGCCGCACGTAGCTCTCGCTCAGCCTCTGTCTCGAGCTCGTCTACCATCGAGATGTCGAGGCCATTGCCCAACAGCAGTGGTCTGCCTGACTTCAAGAAGGCCTGCACGGATCACGTCAGCCAGTATACGCTTACCACCGTGATGACTACGTACCAATATGTCGTCGCGCATCATGGCCCCTATGCGATTATCACGGGCTGTACGATGATCGCTACCCTCCTTCCAAGGTCCAGTCTGGAACCAAAACTCGCGGTACACTGACTCCTCGAGCGAGGGATGTTTGGATAACCAGTGGTGCAGATGATTGGCAGCGTCCGGCTCCCCTCCGCGCTGCTCGACGGCGATATTAACGACGTTCATCCATCGTGCCAGCCAAGGAGTTTCCTCCTCCAGACGCGAGGGCATGATAGGCTGCTTGTTGACATCGTAGACCCTGAAGTCAAATTCGACCAGCTGAATGAGACCCCGGGGACGCAGCGTCTGCACCATCTCGTCAATCAGACCCTTGTAATCTCGGATCTGAGATAAAGATTAGTCAATTTGATGGACATCCAAATGCGGTAAAGAAGAAGAGAACGGAGATTGCGATACGATCGAATCGCAGGGCAATCTGGATCCCCTGCCTTCGGCGGGTCCGACCCCGAACCCCGGAAACGGAAGAAAACGTACACCAGATGAGACCAAGCGAGCGTGTGCAACATTGAACTCGCCGTAGAAGTGTTGAAGACCAAGGTTGATGTCGTCGACCTCACTCCTGGAAATGGCGTAAATTGCAGACTCGGATAGAGCAACACGTGGGTCAAAGCTCACCGACAGTTCGGAGGCATATTACTGTAACAGGAAGCTTCTCAATCAGCGAGCACCTAAACGCAACCAGGCGTGGATACTCACACGTCCTGCATGGGAACAAGGTCGACTGCAACCGCGCTGCAATGTGGGAAGTCTCTGGCGACGTCCAGTATCCTAGAAACAGGGCTGTAAGGCACACGAGCACGACAGAAAACTGGAAAATGGGTACCAGCTGCCGCTTCCGCAACCTAGATCAACGCAGGTTTTCGTAACGCCTGGGGTATCATCGGCCAGGATTTCGGGTAGCGGAGGTGGATATTTGCCCATCATTTCCATGAACATGATGTGCTGACGATCTGCGGACGGTGTCAATATAGGTCAGCAACCGGGGACGGCAGACTGACCTAGCCGCTCGAACTCCTCATCGTCGGCCGGGAGACGATAGACTTCGGAATAGTTGTTGATACCTCTGCCAAACTCGTGCCTATAGGAGGCAGCGCGGAGAGAGCTCGTCATGGAATAGACAGAGGGCGCGGGGGATGCTGAACGCATTTCCCAGTCGTGCGAAGTGGCAGAGGTTACGACACTGGGCGCGAAGTGCATACTGGGCGCTGAAGCCACCGAGTCGGCGTCGCTTTCCATGTCCTCTTCGTCTAGTTCGCTGTTGGAAGACATGGGGATGTCTGCGTAAACCTGCATGGAGAAGGAGTGTGGTGTGGAAGGAGAGATGAGCATGAGGGCTGAGAGGTGCAGAGGAGGCGAAGGAGAGCAGGGCTGGATTTATATACGAAGCGCGGCATAGACGATGGCACTGGGACGGCGGAGGACGTGCACTTGAACCGAGTCCCGTACAAATCGGACCATCACGTGCTCTGCTGCCATTGGGCGGAGACACATCTCCGTTCCCCGATGCGTGACGGTGACGGTGACAAAGTAGAGCGACTTCCAAAAGCGGACAGGCAGCCGCCGCGTTGCGTTGAATCAGGCCGAGGCGTTGGGCATGGCCCCTCGTATAATCCGTTCGCTTCCCTCCCCTGCCCAATGCCCATTCACACCTCGCGCTTTCTTGCCGCATGCATCAAATCGGGCCAAGCCGTGTAAAGTCCGGCATTCTTCTTGCCCCAATATCTCTTTCACCCGACAGCCCTTCGCCGCCCAGCTGCGCGCTCCATTCAATCCTCCAGGCCCTTCTCCTTCTTGAGATCTTGATTGCGCTCGTGCAGGGCTCGCTTCGGGTTCTGCAGACACGAGTTGTCACTCCAGTGATGGACCACCATTCCTTCGCCGGTCCCATATTCTCGCCCGTTCAGCGTACAACCGCAGGCTCATGATGTCCCATCTCCGTATTTTCTCATGCCTGCCTCGCTTTCTGGTCCCGTCATCCGAGTCCGAGTACCGGCCCCGCCCTATAGTAGAGCTCATCGGCGGAGCAAAACAGCCTCGCCCCTTTGACGTGGCGGCTTTGCCCCACTCAAAGCCGGGTCCTCTCTAGTGGAGGGCTTTGCAAGAGCCTCAGGTTCCCATTATCCCGTTTGTGAGCAAGGCATGCGTCTTGCCCTTCGTCGGCTTTGTTGCTGGTTCACTCCGCTGACATGAAAGGTCTGTTGCGTTCCATGATATAAACTATCCGCTGGCTTCACCGTTCGCTGATGTGACCATTGGCCAAGCATAGTTACGCCATCCCCGAAATGAGGCGATATTCGAAGGTCCAGCGGGCGTCATCACGTCCGGCGCTGCACAGATTTACTCGGGTGCTGTTTCACACAGCGGAGCCTATGCAGTGGGAACTCATGCCTTGCAGTCGACTTCCCACCTTCGCGACGGAAAGTGCGCAGGTATACTTTGGCTTCATCTGTTATTCCGCGCTTCCTATGGTTGTTGGTCGGCTCATTAACTCAATCGGAGAAACATCCGGTCCGCCCATTCTCGGAATAGGATGTCAGACTTGGGTCGGTCGTTCTCCGACTGAGTCCTTGACATGACATGCCCACCCAGCATAGCCATGTCTATTCCTTGACTTGAGACTTACCACAAATTTCGAACAGCACCCCAGACCCTTCAACAGTCGCTACACGAGGCCTGAACCCTTCCACATGATACCGCGGACATCACTCGTCCTGTCGCCATCCGAACTCTCATCGACAGGCCCTCAGCTCAGCTTCATAACTGCCCATATCCCGGACTACCACGCGCTGGACATTGTCCTCGCTACTGGACGGTCTCTTCCCTCTCAGCCGCGGACTAGAACGTTGATCTGGAGTGTCCGAAGGTCTTTCAACACAACGGCAAAGAGTCAATGACTCCAGGATCGAAGGCCTCGATGCGCCCAGCTCTCACCTCTTTCCCTGAGACTGTTCTCCTCCGATGTCTCTTAGCACACAGTACCCGAGCCATGGATGCGTCATTGGAAGCCGCACCTATCCTTCGGGATGCGCGGATCGTTTTCGAGGGCATCGATGGCGCCGCACCTCGTTGTTGACGAGCACCCGCGTGATTCGCCGCGCTATTCCCACTAGACATGGTTGTCTCTCACGGCCAAGAGCGGGTTATGTTTGTGCTACGTTCGTCCTCCCGGCTCCTGGCTTCTCTTGCGCAGGGCTATTGTCGCCCACCGAGTTTGAGACAATGACGCAAGGGCTTTGAAATCCCGAGTCCGGAGATTGGGTGAGGCAGGTTGCGGTGCAGAAGTTCAGGTCAGGGGTGCGCCTTTGTGCGTAAGAAGAATTCTCTTCAGGCGATCGTGCCGTGTAACCCGCGAGCGAAAGCGTCGGAAAGGGCGGGTGCTACGAGTACTCACGCTGATCGTATGTGTCAATCGTCTGACGCTCCGCATGTGCGCGTTCTCATGCACTGGCATGCCGTTCCACTGCGACTCAGTTATCCCGATGATATCCGCTGAGCACTCAGTTACCACGCGCATAGACCTCAAGCAACGATATTCGGCGCTCGCCATAGCAAGGGCTGTCTGAACCGAAATCACATCCAGCGGATCGGCTTTCCTCTCCTTGCCATGGGATGTTACAAACAGCTTCGGTGCGGACTTCACTTGCTCGTATGAATCCATTCATCCCTATGAGTGGCAGAAGTGCCAGTGTCCGCTGTTTTGAACACCTCCCTCAAAGACTCCTTTGGGAGATTCGCGGCGCCGACGGTCGGACGGGAGGCGTAGCAGTTCCGAACAGCGTACGCTACTGCATGGCGTTCTGCGAGGACAAGCCATGTTTCGTAGTTGGCACGCAATGAGACGTTGAGTATATATAATTTCTGGAAATGTCTCTGATCCGCCGGCCTTCGCCGCTATTGCATGCATCTTCCACCGCGTAGATCCTCCGATGATCGTTTTGACTAACCAAGCTTTCCAGAGAATCATCTGTGAGACCTCGGGGTGGGTACTAGTGTCCACGAAGCACGAGCATGCTAGCGGATTCACCAAACGGAAGCCAGTGTGGCTTGACCGTCTCAGGTCGTCGCTGGCCTGCTACCGCAAGCCATGATGTAACTTCTGCCGCATGGTAGTGCATCGTTGCCCTATGCTATGAGTATATAATAGTTGACGGAGACTTTCAGATACTGCGGTATCAAAACTGGTTCTGGACATTGTGGTGATGCACATCGCGCGTAGGGCTGGGAGAGCGTGCGCCCCAGGAAGCTAAATGATCATGATCGGTGCCCCTACGAACACCTACAACTTCGCTTGAGAAGATGCGAGTCATCATCCCCAAATGTGTACAGCACGAGGGGTTCTTAGAATGGCAATCCAACCTCTCCGCTCAACAGCTTACACGAGTTATATGAACGTACAACGCCGTCGATGGTATCTCCGATCCGCCGAGCCGATGCAATGCAGCTACTTCTTTTTCAACGCCTCGAAACGCTTCGCCAACGCCGTAAACTCGTCTTCCTCCTCAACCTTCGCCGGAGGATCCGCAGGAGGGCTCTTCACACCTGCGGCCTTTTCGTTACGTGGCGCTTCATCTTCCACGGGGACTTCGGGAAGCCGAGGGGTACGCACGCCCGCGCTCCTGGCTTCCGCCGATATCGTTGCAGCGTCGGGCGGCTTGGGCGAATCTAGAACAGCGCTCGCATCTGCCGCTGAGCCCTTCTCTGACGCCTCAGAGGGTTCCTATATGACCAAATGTGCGTAAGAGGCTCCGTGCGTGTGGGTTTACGTGCGGCGAAGGCGCGTACCTTGACTCTTCCATTGGAACCGCCATCATCGGCCTTATGCGCGTTGGGCGGACTCCAGGCAACGCCATAGCCTTTAGCGATCTCGGCGAGATAGGCGTCGACCAGTGATGGAGATGGGGTTGAGACATCCAGCTTTCGAGTCACCTACAATCCCATGCGTCATCAGAGGCCCTTTTGCGAGAGTTCGCGAAGATATGCGAAAAGACTGACCCGCTCACTAACGCAGCCGTCTCTGTTCTCCATCACTGCGATTGAGAACTCGCGCCCGAACTTATGCATCAAGATATCTCGGAGGATTTGCAACTCTGCCCAATGCAAGGGTCAGCACCTGATCCTCAGATTGTTGGACAACGGTGAGCATGTTACCTTTCAATTCTGTCCGTGGCGCCGCGTATATGATTGCACAAACGCCTTCGTTGACAGCAGGATCCGGCTCTCGCGTACTGTTCGGATAACACGCATAAGCCTACTGCAACGCAAACATCATCGGCTGAACCAACCTTTGATCCAGCAGGCCAAAGCGTGAGATGAGGAGCTCACAGTAGAGCTCCAATAGTTCCAACAGTTCGACATATACGTCCTCGTGGATGACTGGGGGACGATCAAACAATGCGTGGGGGACAGACAGCGGGCGCCACACTCACTGTTTTCCACCTTGATTCTGGCAGTCTCGACTTTGCCTTTCTCTAGTAGGAAGGCAATCTCTCTTCGGGCAGCCTTTGCCTGTGCATTCTTCTTCTCTTGCAAAGTGCGCAATCTCTGCACACCCAATCTGCGAATGAGATTATGAGAATGATTCGAGATGGTTCACGCAGTGCAGGGTGGTACCGTAGTTGGACCTAAGATGATCTATAGTTGTTAGCCCCCGTTGACCTCAAACAAGCCCAATCGCGCTGCATCTCGCCTTTGCCTTGGCAGCGTTCCAGGGTACCATGTTAGCAGAACTTGTGGTCGTACTGGAACGGTCGAGTCGTCCTCGGCGCGGGGGAGGATGGGAGACTCGGAGTCGGCAGTGCACGCGCGCATTGGACGAGATTCGATCTGATCTGAATAACCCGATCTGGTCGAGTGATCCTCCGGACCTGCCTCACTCTGCCTCTCCCCGCAACGACCGCAACGGCGTTGTCGGTGACCTCTCTGTTTCCTTCATCATCCTTCTTGACAGCGGAAAATCCTTCGTGAACAGCACTTGGCGAGTGTAGATGCTTGTTGATATCCCGTATCTGAACGCTCGATACGCATCATATCCTAGGTTAAAAGCAGGAAGACCGGGAGATCGCCGAGGACCATTCTTGCCTCAAGACGGGCGAGATGAGCGGACTGGCAGATGTTCTCCGCAGCAACGCACAGTCCGACATATCATATCAACTTGTATCGTTTCCAGGCAGCCCACGTCTCAAGCGCATACGCGCAGGTTGGCAAATGATCTATCATTCACTTGGAGGGGAACGTCGGCGCGCCTGAGCGGCGTCTCTCACGATATACAGCCACATTCACCATTGGAACGCGCCGATGCACTTCCCTTTCGGTATGTCAGTTTCTCTTATCAGAGCGGCTGATACTCATAGTGTTCAACAGTGCTCAATGCGACGACGACCGGAGGTCTGCAACCTAGGTGCAGCGGCGGCGGCGTCATGTCGACAAGCGAATTTGGCCGTTCACATTGAGATTCTGATGCGGCTATCAGCGCCGACTATTGACGAACTATTGCCTCCGGGGCTTAAGTGATGTGCCGCGTCTCTTGGCCATGACTAGCAATTAAAATGCGCAGGCGTCAGTTGCCTAGCCTTGCTCTGGATATCTCACCCAACGACTATATGACTTCCTCTGGAGTTGAGCCCAACGCGAATCGTTGTCGACGGAATCGACCGTATCCTTGAGAACTCGATTGCGTTAGAGAACAGTGAACACACTGTGGGGCCGGATGCCGGGTCCAGACGTGGGCAATCACGATGGTGATGGTCGCAGTCGTACCTGGACGCCCATGCATGCGCTCAACAGCGATGCACATATGCTTCCGCGATGCGTTCTTTCCAGTGTACTCACTGACCGTGCCTCAGGCTCGCAACTCAGCAGTGTTCGTCTGGCTCTTTTCAGCGTCGGCCTTCTAGGGCGTCCTCGGTATATGCGGTGTTGAAAGCGGCTTTGTTCATGGCAGGTCCTCACCTCGTTGCTTCCTCGAAACGCGGCGCTCCTCTCCCTCGACTTTGGATAGACCCAAATCTGTCGAGCCCGGAGACTCACTTCCTCTCCCTCTGCTGCATCCTTGGAGCGTACCAATCTGGCGCACTCATCGGGAGATACCGCTACTCCGATCTCGTCCCCGGAGTTGTTCTACGTCCTGTGCTTGTACGACTACGATGCCGAGGACGACAGTCAGCTATCCTTTCGTC